>CM050447.1:8762500-10012500 GCA_027563935.2 Costus lasius | reverse complement strand
GCCGCGTCCTCTGTTTTGACGCGGCAGCGGCAGAGCGGGCAGCTAGAATGTGCCTCGAGCCAGCGGTCGACGCAGGGCACGTGGAATGCGTGGCGGCACTTGGGCAGCAGGCGGAGGAGCTCGGCGTCGTCGAACTTGGAGAGGCAGACGGCGCACTCGAGGCCGGCGCGCACGCCGCGCAGCGAGGAGAAGCGGAAGAAGGGGAGAGACTCGATGACGGACTTGTCGATGCCGGATAAGCGGTTCTGGGGAAAGAGGAAGCGGCCGTGGGAGGCGCCAGCGGCGGTGGCGGATGAGAAGAGGTCAGAAGCGGGGGAGGGCGAGGAGGATGCGGTGGCGGTGGAGTGGCAGAACTTGGCGTAGATGAGGAGGAGGAAGGTGAGGGAGAACATGAGGGAGAAGACGCCGATCACGATGGCGACACTGGGGCGGAAGGAGACCGCCACGTTGGGTGGAGTGTAGGAGTCAACATCGGCATCGGCCGCCTGTGCGGCAGCGGCGGCGACGGTAGTGGAGAAGGCGATCACGAAGAGCTGACAAGTGCGAGACTGGGAAGGCATTGCAATGGGGATTGGATCAAGCCAGGGAGGCGAACATGGCGGTGGGTGCTTTGTGGACGCTGCTTCTGTTGTCGTTTATTCTTCTTTGTTGCGGAGAACCGGAAGCTATCCTTGGCTCGTGTTTTCTTTCGGCAGCAGTTACCCGAGGCAAGTCTATTATCGCAGGGCTCTGACTCCGTGTTGGCCGTCCATAACTGGTTGGTACTTGAAGATGCGTGCGAACGTTACGTGAGACAACTTCCCCACATTTGTGCAAGTGTTCCATAGGAATTAGGAGCGCTGCCGCCCCTTTTCACGCATAAATTTGTACCCTAATTGAGGCCCACACAAGTTTATACAGCATAACGCAGCACTGAAGAAGCAACCTCCACCGCAATGAGTAGTCACATTATCATATACAGACATAATTGAATGATATATGAATCAATTTGATGATGTAGACCACTCAACCTGCTTCAGGGTTTGAATGAACAGTCATCCACTCAATCTGTTCACGGATGTCTGGCCTCAATTCTCTAGAGGCTAGGGTAAGTCTCTATTTGAATGAGTAGTGTTTGAATGTGCCAATCAACATCGTTTGATTAAAATTCCTATACAAACAACTATCCATATACGATTTCACTTTTACCACGTCTAGTGCAATGGTCAATTGATCACTTGATTGGGCCAGTCACCATTATGTGTAAGCCATGCACCAATCATCGTGCGCTACATTAGGTGGATGGTATCATCGGATTTAACTTTCAATATTTGTCCATGCATCAATCACTTTGGATCTCACAAACATTCTCATTCGAACATTTTCCCTAATTAAGATTTTTAAACTTCAACCTCGGCATAAGTCAAACTAAGTCGACTTTCGTTGCATTGTGGGAATGGGAATTAAATATGCATTTGAACCTGATCCAGTTGACTTTATGGTTGACTAGATTCGATCTAGCCAGCTTCATAGTTAGATTACGTTCCGTGGGTCCCAATTTGACTTTCAGCCGATGATTGGAATGCGGGCCGAGTGAGTTACCATTTGTCAATCAGAATTATTTTTTTCAATCATGCCCATGTTTTGGGTTGAACCGGGCAGAATTAGCATGAGTTAATGCTTACATCGCATCAACTTTGATAAACGTATGGTGTAAATTCACCTTTCATAAGAATCCTTTGAAGCGGAGCGAGTATGATTTCTTTTCATAAGAATCCAATTCTGCCACTCCATCCAACTTCCAGCTCCTTCGATCTGCAAGCCCACGTGCAACTGCCCACCCTCTGGTTAGTATAGGCGAAGCCCAAACATTTGAAGCTAAACCAAAATAAGCCCAATATGTCTAGGTTTATCTCAATTGAGCCCAATTCGGTAAAGACATTCTTAATCCAGTTATCAATTCAATGGTTGAGGTGGTTTAAGATAAGATCACTAATATTAAAGGAGTCTTTTGACAATCAGCAAATAGAGCTTGATGTTTCTAGATCAATTATATAATCTTTCATTAGACGTCATTGAAAAAAAAATCTAATTTTATAAATTGCTTGCTAAGATCTATTAAAAACAACCCTATTTACATATTCTCCATAAATCCATGTGAGCCATTTACCCAAGTATAAATTTTGATTAATTATTAATTATTAAAAAATATTTTTTAAAAAAAATAAGAATTTTTTATTATATTATTGAAATTTTAAAAATATTATAAAAAATAACATTGCTTTACCAAGCGTCTCATGGATATCAAACAACAGTACACTCCAAAATAGAGCCTTAATTGCCCGAGTCAAGCAGAGGTTATCAAGTGAGACATGTGAAATACTGGCTGACTTCCTCTCCAAACCCCTGCCAGGTTCAAGGAGGAATCCAGAGCCTTGATATTGGAGTCACAAAACCAGCTGACCATTTTCCTTCATCATTCCAGGAACTGACTATAAGCTCAGACCCACTCACATTCAATGAATAGATAAAGTCAGAAATGGCAGAACTGTTGCCTGCAGGATCAAAATTCACAGTCGCAGAACAGAAGATCTAACCTCATTACCTCACTGAGATCACTAGCCAAGTATGACCTCAACAAGGTGGGGGCATTCACCTGGCATAGTGCACATCTGCATCTGCAGAGCACTTTCTCGCAACTCAATTTGAGCATCCATTGATGATTTTTGGAGTCACCAGATGCCATTTCTGCACAGTTCGAAAGTCTTTCCATCAAACATGATGGAATTCTGATGCTGGCGACTGTTACCCGCATGAATTTGATGATTTTCAGCTCTAGTTTAAGGTTTTCCTGCTTCTTTCAGGTAGAGTTTCTGATGCATCTAAAGCTCTTCGTATTGTCTATCATCTAACGAACAACTGGTTCTGCAAAAAATACAAGCAGGCTGAAGTTTTTGGTCTATCTGAAGATCAATGAAGCAGCACACAACCTGACCACCTGAGAGCTCTCTGGAAAGCTCCAGAATGGCACTGAGAGAGATCAAAAGGCCTCCAATTTCCATTACAAAGCATCCACTCCGGAAGAATGCTTTCTCCACTGCCATTCTTGTGCTCTAATGAGTAATTGACCTTCACATCCCCTAACAAGTCGTGTCTCTGAAAAAATTGTAGTCTCAACTTGCAACAACAAAAGTAGAACAAATGCATACCGTACTTAGTTGTAGTGCAAACCAACAACATCAAATTAAACTACAAACTGATGAATTCTCCACAAACCGAGCAAAAGCCAACCAAATCACTTTCTGGTAGATAGCATTGACATCTCAAAACACTTTTTCACTCTATGATGGAAAAGGAATTCCATCTCATACTTCAGTGCTTAAGTTAATCTGCCTAAATTGGTAGGTCATACTCTCTCTCTCTCTCTCCATCCACATTAGAACAGTAGTAAATCCATGTTCTACAATCCTCTCCACTTTGACAGCTAAATTGCAGCATTATTCATAGTTAGAGGACATCATTCCAAAAGGCACTGAGGATGCATGTTCAGTGACCAGAGGCCACTGCTTTAAGTGCTTGTGGAAGCAAGATATGCTCAAAGGGCAGAAGACTGGGGATTGGGGGCATGATCCTTTGCAAGTGCATCTCAATGGCCCATCTTGGTCTCCTGCTTTACATTATTATTGCAACTGGGACCCTTTACTTCACCATATCATAACCATTTGTTTCACTTCAACTTTGCTTTTAAGGGTTTGAAAACCCCCCACTTCTTATGTGGATCACGCTAATCTAGTTGTTGGCTTCTTTTTGCTATCTATATCCTTCATCACTGAGAAATAGTCCTCATGATGAAGACCTAGACCTAATTGACCACTAGTTTTCAAATTTTATCATTATAGATTTTATGTATAATCTAAGCTCTCCCTCGCTCTGCAAGACCCAATATTCTTGGATCCATTTTTTAGGGAGCCGATCTTGTTAGAAATTTTAAAAACCTCATAATAATTTGCTACGATCCATCTTTAGATTATAACATTTGCTAACATGCACTAAAATCTACGGATCAAATTTTTCTCATTCTTTCACACAGAATTTCTAAACTTTCTTATGCTGTGTTTCTTTGAAAGGTATCCATGACAACCTTACGGAGCCAATCTTATTCTATAAATATATATCGTTAATAGATTAAGCCATCATCCACTGTACAGATGAGTCAAATATCACTAACACTAAGGGGTCAGAGTAATTCAAGTTGATTTCTATCGGATAAATAAGTATAATTAAGGGAATTGATGTCATTCCCATAAAGACAACAGTAGTGAGCCGAGCATTAGTAGTTGTTTAACAGTAGTGTGCATTATTGCCGCCACATCTTTAATGAGATTTACCTTAGTGCTCCAATGTGCCCCTATTGCGAATCATATCTCTAGCTTTTGCTAATTTAATTCGTAAATTAGAATCATCTCTAGTCGGCAACATATGAGATCAACTTAATAACTATTTTATTTAAGATAATTTAGTTTTTATTAGAATCTTATTATGTTTAGGAATAAGATTCATCCTCAACCCATTTTTACTCGGGACCAAACCGAATCTGAAAATAAAGAGAATTATGTATATATATATTTTACTATTTTTATTGGTTGGTTCTTAAGTCGACACCTATATAGCACTGAAGAATTAATAATATTATTATTGTAAAAAAAGTATTATGTACTTTTGACATTGAAAATGATAGCGCTTTTAGTTGAGTGAACAACTAAGCCTTCTCTTGTGCTTATTGGAAGCGAAAAATATAATAAAAAAAATAAAAAATAAAAAAGGTTTAATCTTAATTTGCTAGCTTAAGTTTCTTGTAGTTCAATTTTAGCCCTTTTGATTTATTAATAATTTAAGAAATAGTTATTTGAGTTTAATAAATAATAATTATTTGGACTTTGATTAAATTTCAATTATCTATCAAAATTATATAAATTTCCAATAAATAAATGCCAAATTGCATCTCATAACAAAGTCAAAATTTTTAGACTAAATTAAAAAAGATTAATGAATAATCTAGATGCCACTATGAACATTATTTTGTTAATAAATATAAAAATTAGGGCTGTTCATGGTCGGTTAACCGAACCGTTGACCATAGTCAACCGGTTAACCGAACCGAATAAAAGGGAAAAACCACGAACGGTTAACCGATAATAATTTATTTATTAAAATTTATTTTAAAAAATTAACTTTGACTATTAAATATTATTATTTTAATAATTAAATATTTTAAAAAATTAATTTTAAAATTAATTTTAATTATTAAATATTATTATATGGTAATTATATATGTAAAATAATTAATTTTTAAGTTGTAGTGAATGAGTTTCGAACTCATGACCTACTAACTCGCAAAACCACCTTCAACTATTACACTAGATAAACAATCTAAATATAATTTTGATATATAAATATATATACCGGTCGGTTCGGTTAACCGATCAAAATTTTTTCTCCGAACCGTAATCGAACCGAACCGAACCATTATACTAAAAAAACGGACCATGAACCGAACCGATCCATTCGGTTAATCGCCCATTCGGTTCGATTCAGTTGGTTTTCCGATTCGATTCGATTTTTTGATTTTTTTGAACAGCCCTAATAAAAATTAACCTAGCAATGGTGTGTGTCACGAGGGCCATGTGTCAGGTAGTCCTTAATTTATTCAAAAATGACAAAGAATTGAGCCAATTAATGATCGAGTGGCTTAAAGAAACAAGCGAATCTTTTTTGCTTTGATGGCGCACTCGCCCGCAAAGGAAGAGAGCCCATTCATGCATATATTCTCTTTCTTCTGTGCCTTTTTGCATATTTTAATTTTCAATTAGGGGAATATTATTTGAATGTCCCTAGTGACATTATTAGCCATCAAAAGTGTTGTATATAATTATTAGCATATTATTGTTAGCTTGAGATCTACGCTAAAGAGGGATTTGAATTTGTTAAGACCTTTACAATTAAGTTAACTAGGGTTGTCTAAGAAAATTAGACTTAGATGAAGAGTAAGTAACGCTTATATATGCTTTTGAACTCTTACACTCTCTTTGTTATTGAAGAAAACTAGTAGAAAAGAATGAAAAAAGAGTTTTTCGTTATTTCATTAGATAGAAAAAAAAATTAAAATTATTTTTCTACGCGAAAGAAAAAATTTTAAAAAAAAATAAATAAAAAAACTCATACATTTTCCTCCCAAACTAATTTATCCAAACCGAGCGAAAAAGTCAGGGAAAAAAAAATGCCCTTTCGCCTGACTTCTCGCGTGTCTTCTTCAATAGCAATATAAATTAGTTTAACTAATAAAAATCTTAAATATTTTAGAGCTAAGCCGCGTTGACTTATGGGAGTTAGTCGTGCAGATAGCCAATTTGACTTATTTCTCTTACTTAAGAAAGTAAAATTTAATTTTTTTTGGCAAATATTATCTCTCTTGTATGGCCATTTATAGATAATTTCCTGATAAAATTTTTATTTACATATTGGGTTTTTTAAAAAAAATAATTTGTCTTATTCAATTTGAAACTATTATTTCGAAGTTATTTAATTTCACAGTTCAAGTAGCACTCACCAGGGCATGGCGCGGGCCTTGAAATAAAATAATACCAACTATAAAAAGTATTTTTAAAAAAAAACCCCGAAAATTTTGAAAAGGTGAGGGCGAGTGAAAGCTTCGCTTTTGAGCTTGAAGAGTCCACGGAGAGTCGACGACGAAGAGTGCTGGGCTCATCGACAAGGACCGAAAGGACGAGAGTTTGGAGGGCCAAGCGCGGCAGAGGAGGGAGAAGGGGAAAGCAGCCGTTCTCTCAGATCTATCTAGATTGAGTTTGTGCCCTTCTCGTGGCTGTGCCATGGTCGGGAGCTCCGGAGATGGCGCCTTGTGTTGGGTTCGGAGAGGGATCGGGCCTCTTCGCTAAAGGACTTGCTCCGTATCTGCTTTTCTGGCTGCCTCCTCTTCTCCGGTCCGGGCTCATGGGGCCGTGGTACGTTTCCGTGCTTTTGCACGGGGCCTTCATTCTTTCTGTGGTTAATTTCCGGTTACTTGCCCGTGCCTCTTTTGTGTCTTTTCGACCAAAAAGTGCAATTTGTTCCACCTTTGTGATTTAATTGCTTAGAATTGCACGCCGTTTCGTCTGCTTCGTGTTTTGCTGAATAAGCGTGTCTTTTAGGAGTTTGATGTTCGAGAATATGCATTTGGTTGAATTCGTGTTTGTTCTGGCTCCATGGTTCAGAAATATGTTTTCTTGGATTTCAATGTTGAGAGGGTTTTTTATTGTTTTGCGAGAATGTTTTACCAACTTGTTATATTCAATCAAATAGCATACAAACTATGATCTTTTGGAGCAAGCAATCGAGTTCATGTCCTTTTACTACTCTTAAGGCTAGCTGCTTTCATTTTCTGCATACTGGGCGTGTTTTCTGGTTTTTAGTTATGGAGAAAAAGGCTTCTAGACTTTTGGCCAGAATAATTGAAAAATTTTGGAGGAACGCGAATTGGATTTCTTTTTAACTTTCCTGGCTATTCTTTTTAATTGCCAGGACAAAGTTGACTTTTGAGCATTCGAGCGTACTTGATGGTGGTTTCTGCAGTCGTATTATATCTGCTAAGTTTTTTGGTGGTTCTTTCTTTCATTTTCTCGACTAGAGATACTCTGAAGTGAAAATTCTCACAAACTTCCGGATATAAATGTCGTAATGGTTCCACGCATGGAGTTTTTGAGGTCGTTTTGGTTGTTGAGACTTGAGAAAGAGTGGATTCTCCCTCCCCCCCCCCCCCCCCCCCCCCCCCCCCCCCCAAATGATCTTTAACCTTCGTGATATTTTCCTTATTGCGACGTTATTTGGTCCTGGTCCTCATGCTGATTGTCACGACAATGTTGTTCCTCTCCTTTATTTGTGTTTTCTCAAAAGAAGGCAGTTTTTCTTTCTCTGAGAAGAAACTGTACACTTCTATGAATGTTTTGTAGTCCTTATTAGCAATTTTCCAAAATATTAATCTTATTACTTTCATATTGACGATTTTGGATTTTATTCTTCGACTTCTTTCAGTGTTCTTCTTTGGGACAGAAAGACATAAAATGCAGTAGTCTAATTTAGAAATATATTCTAATAGAACTTGTACTTTATCTTTGCAGGTTGGAATTTCACATATATGACTCGTGAAGCCAGATCAGCAATGAGTTATATGTATCGGGCAAATCTCCTTTGGCAGTTTGTGACACTTTAACTGAGTTGTCTTCTTTGGGCAAATCTCCTTTGGCATTGTTCGTGAAAAATAAGTACTTCCTGGTGTTAAACGAAGTAATTATAACATATCAGCACTTGGTCACCGTGTAAGGAATTCAGCTTCAGAAAGTGTGCTCGGGTCGCAAGGACACTTCTTTGCTACTTTATTAAATCTTATTTGGCAAGAAGTACTTAATGTGCTTTGATGGTCATATCCTTTTCTCTTAGGCAATCTCCTTCTAGGTTAAGAGTTTCTTTGTTGGGCAAATCTCCTTTGGCAATTAGTAATTAGCTTCAGTTTGTTGGGCAATATCCTTCATCACTTTACAGTAAAGGGCAAATCTCCTTTGGCAATTAGTAATAAGCTTCACTTTGTTGAGGAAATCACCTTTATCACATTTCAGTAAAGTTGGGCAAATCTCCTTTGGCAAGTAGTAATTATCTTCACTTCGTTGGGAAAACCCCTTTATCACTTTACAGTATATACCAGCTGGGCAAATCTCCTTTGGCACATAAATGAAATCTCAGCTCTATTGGGAAATTCTCCTTTTTGGCAGTTACAGAAATCAGTTGCAGTGCTAACTCCTGCATCTTCATCTGGGTTCTTCCTTAATCAAGTCGTTGAGCATATTGGCGTACGTACGAATTGGGATAATAAAGTGGAAACTTTGCACTAGTTACTGTTTTCTAGACAGTAAATCATAAGGCTTCAACACGTCGGTTGACTTCGGTAACAACAAAGTTTGATCTATCAAATAGCAAGCGTCTTCACTCAATCATCAAGGTTTACCTACTACAAACAAATCAAGTGGAGTAAAGTGGCAAATTTTCGGATAGGGATAATAAAGTGGCAACTTTGCACTAGTTACTGTTTTCTATGCGATAAATCATTAGGTCTCAAGACGTCATGGTTAACTTCTGCAACGACAAAGTTTGATCTGCAAAGCAGCTGAGCTGTGTCTTTTCCTTAAGCATCAAGGTTTAACTAGTGCAAATATATTAAGTGGAGGTAAGCCCGCACCCTCAACAGTCGTACTATCTTCTCTATTTGTTTTGTTCTTAATATAGGTCTGGAATCTGGATACCTTAATTGTTTGTGCAATAAACATGATGTATATACAATATAGGTATGGAAACTTTAAATAAGTACCACATACTACTACCACAAAAATAAAGATTAATAACTTATATTACTTCCCCTCAAGTTGGAGCATAGACATTTATTATGATATCTTGTTCTAAAGTAGATGAAATTGAGAGAATTAAAGAGAGTGAGTATATCTTGAAGTTGATTTTATGAACTTAGTAGGGAATAAGGGATTACAAACTGGATCAGGCGTTATTGAATCTTGACAAAGTAGTAATCAACCATAACATGCTTAGCATTTGTGAAAAATCAGATTACTCGCAAATATTTTAGAAGGTGTCTTTTTATCACAAAAAAACATGTTTGCTGTTGTTGCTTATCACTATATTATTGTCAACTTGAACTAAAAAGCTAACAACTGAGGCATTATCTAAAACAAACTTGGATGGATTAAATTGTTTTGTGTGTCATTGTTGGGCCACTTATTTCATCCAAAGAGTATCGCCGAAAGTCAATTAAAAAAAAATCAGCCAACAACACCGACATTCTATTAGATAGCGTTAAAAAGGAGAATGGTACAATGTAGGCAATGTAACATAGACAATGAGATCATGATAACTACAAAGCATGAATAACAAGCATAACGCATGTGAATAGTATTATCCAAATTCGGGAACCAAAAGATGACACAATAAGTAAAGAACAGGCGGGTAACAAAGAAGGGGGTTCTTTGTAGGTGGAAAAGAACCCTTTCAATATCTAGGTTTAAGGTTCATGAAAGTTGTACGATACAAAAGCCCGTTTAATTCTTTTCGAAGTGGTAGCTCCCTCCAATCTGGTAACTCATACACCTTCTATCAGTTTCAAGCTTGGTCTCTCGAGTACAGAGCAAGGAAAGAGGCTACTCCTGCGACGAGTGATGAAGAAATAAGAATGACAACATGCATGGGCACTGTAGTGATGGCGGTAAATTAATATGCTATGATAACTGCCCCAATTGCTATCATCAAGAATGCTCACAATGTCAGCATCAATACCATGAGAAGTGCATAGAAGGGATATCTAAATGTCATGGAGAAATGAAGTCTGTCACTTGGTCTTGTAAAGTAGGATATCAGGAGGTACTTCCGAGTTCACGTCTTCTATCGGGGATAATAAACCATGTTGGTAATGGTTTCTCAGTGGCTGTCCTAAGATGTAGTCATGATAACAAAAGTCCCAATTCACAAAAAAAACTGTATATCAATGCAGGCTTTTCTTAGGACGCTTGAAGAACGCTCGAAATCTTTAAAATCGAGGTCCTGGCTTTACCGGCTATTCCTATTCTAGTTGAAAGCTGAAGAAAGGACTTCTATGAAAACGCAGCTGGAAAATCAGCTATTGATGGTACGACCAAATGCTGACTCTACAAAAGAACACACACAGCAATTTGTTTTTGGTAAAGGATACAGCCATTAAAGACAGGGGCAGCCACTGTCCAAAAGAAAAGAATGGAAAGAACGTTGGCAGTGGCCAATAATGAAGGAAAAGACAAAAAAGAGGAGGTTCCAAGTAGGAGGTGTTCAGGGTCGACAAAGAAAAAGGGGAAAAGAGCAGAAAAGGCAGTCCATAAAAAGATGCAATAAAAATAAATAGATAAAAGGGAAAGAGAGAAAGCCTGCGGTCTATAAAAGGCGAGGGAGAGGAGCCTGGAAGGGCGGAGACAGGGGGGAGACACCACAAGGGACAGGAGAGGAGAGGAGAAGGCGGAAGCGGAAGAAGGTAAAAAAAGAAAAGGGGAAAGAGAAATTTTTTTTCTTTGTCTGAGTTTCTTAGGCTTCATGGGCACACTAAGTGCCCTGGCATCACAGAGGGCACACACCATTTTTTTTTTCTCTCTCGATCGCTCGGATTTCTTAGGCTTCATGGGCACACTAAATGCCCTGGCATCACAGAAAAGCACATACACACCATCTCTCATTCCTTTTGCTTCTGGGGCCCAAGATGCATTGAGCATCCTATGGCGTTACGGGAAGGGAGAAGACGACTGAAAACTAAAAGAACTGAGATATCCTGGGGACGGAAAAGCCAGGTAAAGTGGGATAGAACGGGGCAAAACCGAAAAGAAGGAAATAGAGTAAGAATAGGCTGAGAAAATACCAGAAAGATTTGCTAAAATATGTATATAAAAAAAAAAGAAAAAAAAAAGAGAAAAAAAAAGGAAAAGAACAAGAGGAGAAGAGAAAAGAAAGAAACAAGGATAGAACGAAAATACGGAAATAGAAAATAAGTACCTATTCAGTTCCTCCTGTCTTCTCTCGAGCTCACAGAAGGAGAGTGACGTTCTCATCAGCGAGAGTTCGCCGCCGCTCGGGATCCTTCCAGGAGATTTTCGCCAAGAAAAAAAGAGTGACGAATAAGCTGTATATCTGGAATCCACCAAGGTGAAAAGAGAAGTGACTACTTAAATAAGAATACAACAGACAAATGCTCACCGGCCGAATTTCCCAAAAGATCTGTTCAGCAAAAAAACGCCGCACCAAACTTTGGAGCTGATTTCGCCTTGAGGCACCACTGTAAAAAAAGAGGAAGAGGAAGAACGGTAGTAAAGGGGATGCGTCGAGGGGGTAGGAGGAGAAATCGAGGGAGGATGAAATCGCCTGGTTGACAGTTGGTCGCGGAAATAAGTCTTACCCAGAAAGTCGCCGATCGTCCTTATACGCCAGAAGCTTCACCGGCACCCAAGTTCGAGCCCAAAGGACCTGTCAAAGTTGGAATAGAGCCGTTATGAGGAAAGGCGAAGGAGACGAAGTGATTAGGAAAACTACGTCCGCTTTGCTGCCAACGCCTCGAAATGGATTTATCGTAAGATCCGACCCGAGTGCAGTTGTTGTCGGACTCAGGTGTGAGGCGGATCCAATCCTGCGGCTGCCGTTGAAAATTAGAAGAACGGCTAGCCCTAATAGTCGATGAAGAATTCTCTCGATCCGCCGGAAGGAATCCTGAAATCAATGAGAATATAACAAGAATGTAAACAGATAAATGAATAAAAGGAGTAACAATTTATATGTAAATCCGAACGTGAGGGATCTCTTTTAGCTTAAAAAGAAGGTGACGAATGAAGTATACTGAGGCGAGGATGAAGAAGACGAAGTGAGCTAAAAGAAATTCTCAACCGAAGCAAATACCAAGAGCACCAATGGCAATAGTAACAATCGAAAAGCCAACCTCGTTTTCGACCATAGCCCCAAGAAAATACGCGCATCCCCGCACTTTCATGATCAACCTCAGACCCAAATCCATATAGGCTGCAGCCATTTCTCGTTGCCGTCACCATCTACGGCTCCATCACGGACATCTTCCGCCGATGTTGTCCCTTCCATGAATGAACCACTGGGCCAGGATGCTCTTCGCCCTGGGAACGCCGATCCCTGCTCTCTACCCCCCATGGAGCTCAAATTCGGTGTGGAGTGGCCACCGCCGTAACACGATTCGCCAACGGTTGTCTATCTTCTCACTTGGCCACCAATGCCGTGTCCTCGATGGTCGCCACCCCGGAACCCTAATCCCACTACCACTGTCGCCAGAGGTAGGCGAGTCCTCTCCGTCTCTGCCGCTTTTCAGGGAACCAGTGCTACCCCCCTCATCCGAAAGCAGCCGTCGCCTGGATGAGCTGCTCGCGATCCGCTCGTCGCCTGAGCGACAAAAGGGATGCGTCTGTCTTTTGAATGGTCAACTTTACTCTCCAATCGTAAATCGTGAAACCAAGGACCTGCATAACATAATTCCGTCCTCTTTGATTTCGACTTGACGAGAGAGGCTAGATTGATGATAGCATTAAGCAGTAGGTTTAAAGGGACCTTAATACGCCGCACCAATTCCAAGACGCTTCACCCGTGCCCTCTCTGTTCATACTTTCACATCCGCCCAAGCATCATTTAAATTCATTGATCTCCGCTGGTTAGACGGGGTTGCCAGATTTCGTCAAACGGTCAAAGTGAGCTCCGCTCCACCCAAATTCCACTCGCTGACTGACTATCCTCATAACAGGAGAGGGGAAGAAATTCTGCCCTTTGATCGAAGTCGCGAGGTCAAACTACTCCTCAACTAAAGTTACGAAGCCAGTATAGAGTTGCGTGGCATGATTAAGTTCTCCCTTCAAATTCTAACCCGGACAATGCGGCTGGGAGTCAATGGCACTACGCGCTACTGCAATTTAAATAACGTGTTTAGATAGGATTTGAATGCCTTAGACCAATGCGACGGAATATCGTTTGGGAGGTGCGTACGTCGACGTTTAGCGTCGGGGCGCAGCTCCTCGATATAATGTTTCATTCGGTAAGGCCGAATGAATTTCTAAACTAAATTATCCAACACGCCACGAGGCCGGGTAGTTTCCCAAAATTAAATCATCCAATACGCTGCAAAGCCGGATGAATTCCTAAATTAAGTTATCCAACACGCCGCGAGGCCGGGTAGTTTCCCAAAATTAAATCATCCAATACGCTGCAAAGCCGGATGAATTCCTAAATTAAGTTATCCAACACGCCACGAGGCCGGGTAGTTTCCCAAAATTAAATCATCCAATACGCTGCAAAGCCGGATGAATTTCTAAGCTAAATTATCCAACACGCCGCGAGGCCGGGTAATTTCCCAAAATTAAATCATCCAATACGCCGCAAAGCCGGATGAATTTCTAAGTTAAATTATCCAACACACCGCGAGGCCGGGTAATCTCCCAAAATTAAATCATCCAATACGCCGCAAAGCCGGATGAATTTCTAAATCAAATACCCAACACGTCTAAATGCAATTGCGATGGAATACTGTTTGGGAGGTGCGTACGTCGATGTTTACCATCGGGGCGTAGTTCCTCAATATAACATCGGGTTGCCTAGACCGGGTATCACTCATTATAGTGCTTCAAAGCCGAATGTCCGGTGGGCGCATGATATTTAAATTGATGAAAAAGCCCATTTTCTCATCGTTTAAATATGTCAAGTTTTATATTTCGTCACGTTTATAAAATGATATTGTCCGATTTCTTTCTTTTATCTCGTTGCGTATTGTAGATCTCTTAATCAAAGGTTCCCTACTCTCAGGGGTAATTAACGATGAATGCTTGCGTTCATTGGAAGTCAGAACCCATTAAACAAAAAGCCTTATTAACTTGAGGTGGATTTGAAACGGTCATAATACATTCTCAATGTAACAAAAATGACCCCACAGTCATATCATCACGTCCTTTTTTACTTGTATTTTAAGAACTATTACAAAAGCCAGGTTGGTGCTGTTTTGCGTGCAAATCACATATCTCTTGTTAGGATATTATCTAAAATTGAAATTATCTAGTTCATATTAAAATCTGACTAGCCTTTATCCAATTATAATATTGTCTTTCCAACTTACAAGTTGCTGCATCAGATTTAATACTCAAATTGGTTTAAATAAACTTGTAACAGGTACTTGGATGATGGATGCTCTTTTTGTTGATTCAGACAGTGATACCTACACTGAAACCAGTGACAGTGAGGACCAAGAATACAGAGAATCATTATTTGGGGAACATGCTCAAAGTATCTTGTCATGTCTGGATGAGAGCATAGAAAAAATTGACAATTTTCTTGCCTTTGATAGAGGCTTTGCTCTTGGAGAAATTGTCTCCTCAGTTGTAGATCCCTCGGGAGAATTGGGGCGCATCTTGGATGTTCATCTACTTGTAGACTTGGAAACAAATTCTGGTGAACTCTTAAGAGATATAAACAGCAAAAATCTTCTTAGGGTGAGGTCCTTTGCATCTGAAGACTTCGTAATTTATGGGCCATGGCTTGGGCAGATTGAAAAAGTATACGACTCAGTTAACATTATATTGAAAGATGGGACTAAGCGTGAAATATTGATCGGAGACTCTAAGGTTTTAACTCCTCTTCCTCCACGTTCTCAAGATTCAACTTTTCCGTTCTATCCAGGTCAACATGTGAAGGTTAATATTCCTACTATTTCCCGGTCCAAATCATGGTTGTATGGTTCACAGAAGGCAAATCAAAATGAAGGAACTATATGCAATGTTGAAGTAGGGCTGGTATATGTTAATTGGATCGCTTCATTTGTGGGTCAGGGTATCAATTTATCAGCTCCTCCTCATTTACATGATCCAAAGAATCTTACTTTATTGACATGCTTTTCTCATGCTAATTGGCAACTCGGTGATTTTTGTACACTTCCAGAGGGTTATCTTAATAATCTGCAGATGGGTTCAGAAAGGTCAGGAAGTGTGACTTCTCAGATGCATTTAACGAAGATGCAGAAAGAATCGGACAACCAAAATATTTATGTTATCGGAAAGATCAAGAGCAAAGTTGATGTGCTGTGGCAAAACGGTGAAAAATCAGTTGGCTTAAATCCTCAGTCCTTGTCTCCTGTGAGCGACATTGGTGATCATGATTTTTGGCCAGAGCAGTATGTGCTTGAAAAGGTAGACATGCATGTCCCAAGACCACAAAAGTTGGGAATTGTAAAAAATGTGAACTCACGTGAACGGACTGTGGAGGTGAAATGGATACTCTCTGAGCCTAACCACAATGTTGATGTCAGTGGTGCATCCACTAATGAGCTAATGAGTGCTTATGAACTGATTGAACATCCGGATTTCTCCTATAGCATAGGAGATATTGTGCTCAGGCACATTACTCATCTTAATCACATCGAAGAAAATACTCTTGATGTTCAAAACAATGGTCAGAAAGAAAGAAACAAGTTTTCTGTTGACATAGACAGACTGCCCTTTGAAGTAGAGATTCTCAAGAAACCGATTGTTGAATGTCAAAATTCGGATGTTCGAAGATACTTATCATGCATTGGGAATGTTATTGGTTACAAGGATGAAGGGCTTGAAGTTAAGTGGGCAAGTGGTGAGATTTCTAAGGTACGCCAATTAATAATGAAATCTCTTTTGCAATTGCTTCCAAGAAAAATTACTGATTTTATGACTTCTTGCTGGTAAGCGAGCTAGATTCTTACTTGAATTTGGATATGATATTTTGCTGCCTCCGCAACTTGTTATGTTTTCAACTAAGGTCTTGTCTTAATCTAAACTTAGTTATAGTTCTCGATAGTACATCCTGTTACAAATTAAATAAAACTATAGAGCAACATTAATATACATTTCCCAGCTTGTCTAGTTCCATTGTTGTATATGTATATCTCTTGGCTTTGCACAGGCGACATTGGTAATATTGGAAATAAAATAAAATAAAATCCAATTTAAGTTAATTTATTAATTATTTTATTATTAGCATTGGCTATTATTGGTGAATGCTACAGAGCCATTCGATTTAATCAGACGCCCGCTTGGGTTTTGCCTAGAAAAATGCATCAAACCTTTGAGCAAAGATAGATAACTGCATCAGTGCATAGCTATTTGTGATAGCCATCATATCTCCCATTTTTTTACTTTTATGCTACTCCATGCTGAAAGGATGCCCTATCAACTTTTTCACGGTTGTGTTCCATAGGAGAAATAAACTCCCAAGAGCCAGATTTTTCTCAAGAGCTAGAGTTTTACCTAAGAGCTGGCTTCATTGCCCCTCTAGTTTATAACTCTCTTAACTCCTCTTTTTATTACGCATTTACACATTTATTTAAAAAAATTCTTGAATAATGATTATTGCATGAAATCTTCCCCAACAGGTAACTTATACATTTTGTTTCAGGTTACACCTTACGAAATATTTGGGCTGGATAGGCTTCTTCATCCTGCTTCAACGCCATCAAATAGCACGGAATCTTTTGCTGCAGATGACAACAAAGAAATAACCGATCAAGAAAAACAAATGTGGAGCACAAAAAGAAAGGTGCAAGTGCATTATTTTCTCTTTTTTTCAAAAACATGGTTGTTCATGTTATTTATGCTCTGTCATATCACTCCAAGGTAATGCTTTGGGTCGACGTGTGACTATCATATTTGTGTTGTCTAGAGAGTTGTAAAATGTTATTGTTGCATTTGTGTTTTCTAGAATGTTGCAAATGATACTGATGGAAACTGCATGAAAGATGTGTGGAAGGCTGCATCCTTTTTGTTCCCTGGAGCAGCTTTTGGATTCCTCACGCATGTTGCTACAGGCCTATTCAATTCATTTGGTTCAATTTATTTGTCTGACGCAGTTAAGTCTTGTTTTTGTGTTTTAGTATATTCACAACACGCAATCTTAGCTTCAGATTCTCATGTTCACATTAATAATTTTTCAGAAGGCGACTTCCCTCTATAAGAATTTGAAGACAGGAGAATTTGAACCGGAAACAACTGAGTTACGGCTAGGAATTATGAAGCAGCATTTAGAAGGAATCAAACAAAGTGAAGAGCCGGTACTGTCACCTGACAATGATGAGCCTCGAAACTTCAAACAATTTGACATTGTGAACGATTGTTCAGATCATCATTTTATGGTAGGCAAAGGCAATGAATTAGTGTTGTCCCAGGTGAGCGTGCGAATTTTTGTGCTTTAAGTTCAACCACCTGTCAGAGAACATCAACGTATTTGGTTTGTTTTATTTTCTCAGGTTTCTTACAATAAAAGTTGGTTTAAAAAAGTGCAGCAAGACTGGAGTATTTTAAAGACTGATCTACCAGGTTCATTCTTGTTCTCTTACATACCGGTTCTCTCTTTGCTTTTTGTTAGATGTGGGGTCTTCCTACCCGTGTTACATTATTTGCTATGTTCTCATCACTTGCTACCTCACGTTCTCATGAGTTCTTCCTTTTACTAAATATAATTTTGGGTATAAATATACCTTCAGTACTTTGCAGAGTTTGACAATATGATACTAAGTTTAATCACGTTTAAAGGATATCACATACAATCTCTATGCTACCCGCTTCGTCAATTTCATCAAAACCTCATTTTTCTCCTCCTTCAGCGTCAGAATTACTCAATTTGTATTGGAGAAGGTTCTTCATAAAGCATCCAGTCCATTATTGCACTATAACTAATGACGACTTAAGTACAGAGCTACTTTTAAGCCTTTTCAACCTCATAAAGTCTACAATTTATTGCTGCATTCCAGCTTCTTGATTGTTGCGTTCATCGCTTATGCACTCACATCACTCTGTCACCACCTCTTTGTGCATCACTCCTCTCTCAATTTGTGGCCAATGATCTAGATTGCTCATGTATCACCTCAAATCTTCATAAGAAAAGTAACATTGTGATGATCTCTCCAACATGTTTTATGCAATCGCCTGATATTGATGTTCCTCTCTACATCATCACGACACCTCTTGTTATTCTTCTAATAGTCACCATGTGCGTCCTTTTTGCAATTTTCGCCATTGCTTCTCCAACTTATTGTGCCTTTTTCTAGCTTCTTTTCAATTTCTACAAGATTATTTTGAAAATTGATTTAAATACACAAATTTGTCACCTTGAGTTTACAGGGATGTTAGATGTGTCAACTGTCAACTTGCTAGACAATAGACATATTATTATAACTTCTTTCTTTTGTTAATTGGAATTTTAGGTAAAATTATGTTGAGTATGACTATGTGATATGATACTTCAATAACTAATATACGTAATGATGTGGTATAAGCTATAGGGTGTTAGTGGGGTTAAATAACATTAGGTCTAGGTTAGTGGGTAGAGCATGGATTTGTGGGTGGTTTATAATGTGTGATTATTATGCGTATCTAAAGCTTGTTATAAAGCTTTAGTTTATTATGTTAAATTTATTTATGGTTGCAAATTAAATTATAAGATTATTGTTAGCCTTTCTCTCTTCCTCCTCTCCTCTCTCCCTCTGTCACATCCCTTCTAATTCCCTTGAAGGCATGGTTCTCGCTCCCTCCCCCTCTTCTCTCTTTCAATCCCCCTGTAGGTATTGTGTTCTCCCTCTTCTATCTCTCCCTGACTTTCCTCTCTTCTCCATTGCTCTCTACCTCTCACTCTCTCTCTTTCTTTCTGCTCTCTTATCTCTGTCTCTTCTTCTATTCCTCACCTCATCTCAATTAATCCCTCCTACATTTATTGGTATCAGAGTTGAAGCGGTCTCTTATCTATGCATAATGCAACAAACCATACCACAAGCACATTTTTTGTTGCCGTTTGCACAATTGTCCGAATTGTGGAGCCCACTGTTGTTGTCTTTGCCTGTGGCCTCAATAAGAAGGCACAACGCATTAGTGAGAAGGCGTTCTCATCTTTGACATTGGTGCCAACACCTTCGATATAGCCCTTCTCATGATCCATGGAGGGCATTTTTGAGGTCCAGGCAAGAGGCAACCACTACGTGACACCCACCACAACAGAGAGGACTTTTGATAATCGCCTAGTCGACCACTTTGTCTTGGAGTTCGGAATGACCAGGAAAACGTTAGTAGCAATTTGTGTTGGCTACCTCCACACTGCCTATGAGCGCACCAAGCACAAACTCTCCACCAAGCATCAACTCCCTTTTCTATGCAACAAAGAGACACTGCCATCTCCATTCAACTCACTAACGTGCCAAAATAGAGAACCATCATTTGATCCACTAAAATAGAGAACATAGTTGTCCTCCTTGTGATCCTCTCCTCCATCCTCTAGGGTGCCTCTGCCATCCCTCTTTCCATCACCTCCTTTGAACATTATCAAAACAGAGGAAAAAAAGAACAAACAATCCTCCTCATTGCCATGCTACGTCCACTATTCTCCTTTGTAGCATCATTTCGCCCCCTCCCTCGCATTATTGCCTCAACAACAACATTACCTAATATCATTACCATTTACTGACATCTCAGCCACTAGTAACTTTGTCTTGTCTCTTGATAGAGCCAAAATAAGTAGAAAGATCACTGTGAAGATGTCATAAGTTACTTCCCCTTAGTCACTAACGCTAGAGCGACTAGATATCACTTTCTACCTATAGTTGCCGCCCTCAAAGTATGTCATTGTTGTAGCCGAATCCTTCCTTACCATGTAGTTGTTGCTCCTCTTGCAAGAAGCTGCAAATACTCCTCAAACACTACCACGAAAAACCCGTGTCATCTGCCTCCAAGGACATACCTGAGAGCCACCATCAGTCATAGAACTCCACTACTCAAATAAATATAGTTATCAGATTAGTGGCGTTAGTAGGGTAGTTATTAGGGCATGAGTTAGTGCATAGTTTTTATTTTGTTGTTTATCAAAATCCTATTTCTAAGGCTTAAGTGTATTGTAGTAGATTAGATAATGATTGTAAAATTAATTTAAGGGCTATTGTTAGCATTACTCTCCCTCTCTTCTCACTTCCAATCCTCTTGATGGTAGGGTTCTGTCTCCCCCTAATTCTTACCAAGTGGAGTAAAAGAGTTGAGTTGGGAGAACACTAGAGAAACCAATGTGGTTTATTATTGGTTAGAAGGAAAAATAAGGACGCTAGGATTAGGTTAAATGGAGAGAATTTATATATCTACCTACCAGGTTTTTTGGTTGATGGTGTTTCCTTTTCTTTTCTGAGGGGCTCTGAACTTTGATATTAGTAGTGTTTCCATGTAGCAATACTTCGTTCTTCAAAAATTAAGGGACAGTACTGATTTGTCGTTCTTCCACTATATCATTTTGGCATTTTTCATGTTTCTCCAACTAGACCTGTAGTTGTAGATCCATGTTTATATCTATATGCAAAAATATGAAGTATTATTTGTGGCGCTTCAAATTTGCTAATGTTAGAATTTACTGCGTCCACCAGATTCTATCTATGTCAGAGTTTATGAGGAGAGAATGGATATATTGAGGGCATCTATTATAGGAGCTCCAGGAACCCCCTATCATGATGCTCTATTCTTCTTTGATATTTTTCTTCCTTCTGACTATCCTTATGAACCCCCAGTAAGTATTTTGTTTTCTTGTTTTTGTTTCTTTTAAAGTTTAAACAATTAATAGTATATGTTTTTTACATAGATGTACTAAACATACAGTGTGGTAAGTACCAATGCAAGAAATTGTCATATGCTTTCATGTGAGACAATGTGTGTATAAGCACGCCCAATTCTCCATCTAAACTGAATCATGCCTTATAAAATAAGCACGCTCATAGTTGAGAATAGCATACAGTTAAAACCAAGACTAGCGAAAACTTCCATTTCAAGATTTAGTAAGAATCCTTCTAATTGTTCTAAGATTTTTCAAACACTGTTTACTGTGGCT
Organism: Costus lasius; assembly: GCA_027563935.2. NCBI lineage: Eukaryota > Viridiplantae > Streptophyta > Magnoliopsida > Zingiberales > Costaceae > Costus > Costus lasius. The sequence goes on along the minus strand of CM050447.1, from coordinate 9,991,029 downwards.
TTGCTACAGATTTAATAACTGTGTAATTAGTCTTGAAAACTATATTTTCTTTTGTTCTAGTATTTTCGACTTAAATATTTATAACGTAGGTCGTTCACTACATATCTGGTGGGCTTCGATTAAATCCAAACTTGTACGAGTCTGGAAAGGTGTGTCTCAGTCTTCTCAAAACATGGATAGGAACAGGCAGTGAAGTGTGGCATCCTGAGAAATCCACCATTCTTCAAGTGCTGCTATCACTTCAGGCTCTTGTTCTAAATGATAAGCCTTACTTCAACGAGGCAGGATATGATGAACAGATTGGAAGAATTGAGGGTGAGAAGAACTCTATAACATACAATGAGAACGCTTTCCTACAGTCATGCAAGTCTATGCTATACATTTTACGCAAGCCACCTAAGGTAACTTTTATACTCAGCATTAGTTTTAGGAAAATATTAGCTAATTGAGCTTGTGTGTCATGTAATCTACATCATTAAATTCTGGCTGGCCGGCCCGGGAACTTTGCTTACTTTGTGATCTATCTAAATGCAGCACTTTGAGGCACTTGTGCAGGAGCACTCCACTCGCAGATCACATCATATTCTCATTGCCTGTAAGGCATATTTAGAGGGTGCTCAGATCGGACGGGCTTATGAATGTGGAGAAGAGATGAGTGAATATCGCAGAAGTTCAACAGGGTTTAGAATCATGCTTGCTAAACTCTTCCCCAAGCTTGTATCAGCCTTCCTTGAGAGGGAGATTGACTGCAACCAGTTTCTAGAGTACAGTAATAAATTTTCTAATGCTGGCAGGGAGGCTGACGCTTAGGTTCACACAACGAAGGATAGAAGTTGCCTTACGATAACTAATAAGATGAAACTTTGACTTCTAGTATAAGATGTATGTGGTCAGAAGTGAGATAGAACTGTTTCTGCTTAATAAGTGAAGATAAACACCAAACTCTATTCTGTGTGACGGTATGTTTGCTCTGTAGTTAAGTTTGTTAACCAATGTGCTGCTGGGTTATGCATTGCTCTCCTTTTAGTTGTCAACTCTCGCACTAGCGAAATTTCAGCTCGAAGATGCATAAATAATGTAGTCCTGTAGTGATATAAAAATATATTTTTGTGTATGGTTCTTTTGCAGGAGCTTGCATAAACAAAAAAACCATATCATCTAGGGGCCTGCTGAGGATCAACGCACAAACTACAGGCCAGGTATAGGCCAAGCATAGGAGAAAATGGCCTTCCCTTCCCTTCCCAAGAGAAGATAAAAAAAAGTGACGATTATGCTATCTAAATAATTAAAAAATAATAATAATATTATGATGATCTATACATTTTAAACTATCCAACGGTACCAATATTCACGATGAGATAGGTGCCATTGGATAATTTAAAATATGTAAAACAGTATAATATATATTTTTTAAAAACCATTTGAGTCAAATTTTGGAGATTCTTTCTCTTCAGAAAAAATAGAACCCCTCTGCAAGACTTTTTTTTTCCAGAGAGATGTGCTATTCTTTCGGAGGTTACAAATTAACATCGAGGAGGCCCATTTGGTGAACGAATTTACCGCTTTGTTATGCTCCCTCAGTGTAATTAAAATAGGCGCCGGATGCCACGCCCCGGTCGAATTAGTCCTGAACCGATGCTTATCCGTTGTCTTGGGGCTGTCCGGTGGAACACTAGAGCGTGAACTCCCTAGGGTTTCCGGACAAAATTCTTCTCCAAATCAGGAAACCCTAACTTCCCCGAACAATTTGAATCCCCAAATTACAAATCTCACGGAAAAACCCTAACTATAATTAGGAAATCCGATCAAAAACCCTAAAAACAGATTTTACCTCTTCTATCGAATTTTGACCGAAGTCAAAATTCCTAAAAATCGCCGCTGATCAAAATTTCGCTGATGTCACCCGTGCAATTCGCCCGCTGAATTGATTTTATGCCCTTGCTGACGTCAGCCGTAAAATCAAAATCCGCCGAATCAGATTTTCATCCGTTGACTGTTTTGCCCCCGTTGACCGCCTTGAAACGAACGCACGGTGTTCGTCTTCTTCTTCCGCACGACTCCGCAGCGTCGCTTTCCGCCGAGCACCGCCGCGCTCGCGAGCTCAGCATAGGAGGATCATGAGGGCAGGGAAGGTCGCCTCCCTCCCTTCAACGTCGTCGCCACCGACTGAACAGACGCCTGATGCCGGAAACGCGAACACATCGCCAAGATGCACGAAACAGAGGAAGAAGAGGATCGAAAAGGAACTCTGTTTTATTTTCCCCAAAAGAACTACAGAAACCTCTCCTGTGTCGTCGACCCCCGTCAACGACCCCTCTAACCCTCCCTCGCTGGCGACCCACTGGTCAACCGGTTACAGTTTCTCTCAAACTTCATGATCTCTCCCATCGACGCCTCCCCAGGCGCCGAAAACCTTGCTGCTCTCACCGTCGCTCGCTGCTTCCCTTGCTCTGGAGTGGATGGTGATCGCTGGTGAAGCTCCCCCTCCTGATCTCCACGAAGCGTTTTATAGGAAAACGCCGCTGCTGCTGCGCGTCCAACCCTAGCCACATCCAAATCTTCCGCGTCCGACATCTTCGCTCCGCCGTGCGTCCAAGAGCTCCAATTTCTTCGCTGACCGCGTGGGCGCCCGCTGCCCTTGGTTGTCACTGCGTCGACTGCTTCCGCCGCGTCTGAGCGTCGCGAAGACGCCACCATCAGCGCGTCGTTGGCAAGCTCGAGCCCGAGCCTTGTGGAAAGCCTACGGCGTTTGTTGCTTCGTCCGAGCGTTTGATGGGCTTGGGTTTGGATTTATGTTTAGGTTTGGGCTTGGGCCGGAATGGCCCGAACCAGGCCTGACACTGTACATACATAAAGATATAAATCTATTTTCTCTTAAGAGCAAAGTTGTATCTAGGCCAAGCATAGACTCGTTCAGTAACTCCATTGATGATGTTAACAGCGAGTCATTGCGCAAAGAATAGCCAATCCCACCAATGCACGAGTCAGCGCCACAACTCGTCCGTCTTATTTGAACAATAGCTATTAATCACATCACGTATGTCAACCAAAGCCCTTGGGATAAGGTATAGACAATCTAAAATAAGCTTCATTTATGGCAATCCAAACATGCCAAAATACAATGTAAAACAAGTTCGAAAATCGAAAGTAAACAAAAAACTGTGCTATTCCATTCAAAAAGCCAGAAACCATCGTGCTGTTGAAAACGAAATCAAATTTTGAACCTCAAATCGAAAGACAACGAAAACCAAATGTGGCCCTGAACATGACAGTCAAAATACAGATGCTGCAAGGAATCAAAATTGGAGTCACAGAAAAACAATATTTAGACTGACCTAAACAAGATGACCAAATAATAAAAATAAACAGCTACTACAGCATAGACTCATCATGGAAGATATACACGCAGATCATGAGAGATTGTACATCGCTGGACGTCATCCAAAGTCCTCTCTAAATCCGAGTAAGAAGTGATGCAAATTCTTCTTTTTGGTGTCAAAAATCATGAAAAACCATCAGCGCATCGTCAAGTTTCAGGAGGGACAATTCAAGTATCATCCTACTTTTCCTAAGCTGTTTACGTTTTTCCATATCCAGCACCTGTCAAGAAGTTGGTTAGTATGCCAAGGATTTTCTTGTTTGGGTGGGATAACGTTGTGTATTTTGAAAAGACAATGCCTACGCTAAAGCAGAACCGGAAAAGCCAATCTATACCTACTACAAGATCTTCAAATTAAAATTTTCATTTCAAGCAATCTGTGAACTGCATTTAGAAAGGTGATTATCTAAAAGAAGAGGATACAATGAACCAAAAGGCAAAGGTTAGCCACAGGTAGCAATGCATGTTCTCTAAATTGTGCATTTTGGTTTGGTCACAAAGGATACATGTGAAATCTCTTTCTTGAAAATAGAGAAATGCTTTGTGCATGTCAGTGTAAGTTCAAAGGTTGACAACAATATTGTTATCAAACTAATATTGTAGAACAAGTTTAGCGAAGATAAGGTTCATAGTTCAAGTCAATATGTAATGCTAAGCCCCAGAGACAACAGTCTTGAAATAAGTTAACAAAAACTAAAACAATGACCCCGGTTCTAAGATATGATGTCAAGGAAGTAATAGAAACTGAGGCGTGGACAAAGAATCACCAACCTCATGTTCCTGTTCAACAATGTGAGATATCTTTAGGTTTAAATTAAGTGCAGCATGATATATATCATTAAGTACAAGTCGCCATAGTGAATCCTTTTCCACACTCCACAAAGAATGTTGCATCTGTCCTGTTCCTATCGAAATAACTTTCTGCACATGAATCAAAGACACATTATTCAGATAATTCACAAACAAGCTACTATGTTTATAATAGCTAAAACTCCCACATCTATATAGCTAACAATCAGCAAGCATTCACATAATAGCAAAACCAGGGCTAGAAAAAATATTAGAAAAATAAAATAAAAAACCCACTGCAAAATTCGATATAATGAATAACACTCAGTAAAACAGATCGTGTGTAAAGATGCAAATACAAATACAGCCGGCATCTTGTATGTTTAACTACAAAAACAGAGTTACAGAAATAAACCAATACTAAATCTATATGCTAATAAATGAAACAGCAAAGTGCGCAATTATAGATAGATGCTGTACCTGCATATACAGGTAATCATCTTTCCAAAGCTTGTATAGAATTTCCTGGGCAACTTTCTTCTCAATAAACGTGATTTCTGAAACCTACAACAACGGAATCAACAAAAAGTTACAAACATGGCAACATACTTTAATAGACATCAAACTTCATAATGGTTCTAGTAAACAATGCACATATATGATTAGGACAATGAATTTCACCATGTAATAGAGAGCTGACATATAGGCCCTGTAAAGTTATACTGCAAGGAACTCTAAATGCATTTCACATTTAGTCGCACAGATCCCACGTCATTCTGGGCCAAAAGATCTATTCTGTTTTTTCCTAGTCATTTCTGTTTTCCGCTAATAATGAGGTTAATAAATAAGGAATAAGAACATGAAACATGTTTCTCTTGATTGTTCAAAAATGGAGGATTAGAATGACAACAGCCATTGTTCCAAGTCCCACCAAGACCACATCCAGTTTCTCTGCTATTTAACAAAAGGCAATGTTCTCAAGTTAAATATCAGTAATTTACTCCTGATGAACTCTCACTGCTGTTCCTCGTATGCTGCTAGGTATTCTTCCCTTGAAGTGTGAACTTGATGATACATATCCACAATGCATATGAATTTTTTTATTTGTACTAGTCCGAGATGAGTCCTGCAGCGGTACGATTTCAATGTAGCACAATATCAGTTTCATACTAAGACCCAAGACTAGACCGATATACAGAACGGTCAAACCTTGGTTGGCACAATATGTAATTTATAATAATGTGAACATGAGAAGCAAGGTGTAATATTTTGGTCCCTCTAGCCAGTATGATCTGATCTGAACAGTTACAGTTTTATAATTTGTTTCTAGAACATGGCTTTTTTTAACCAATAAAATTAATATGTAACTGCCTCCACTTCCTGTTTGTGTTCTATTTAAGCTACCGAAGTTCTTGGCTTTTGTCAGTTATGAACAGCCAATTTAATCTACATTCTAACCAGGCGATATGGCCAGTACATACAGTATGTACAGGACCATATTACTACATTTTTTATATATATGTATATGCGTGCGTGCACACACATACACATACACAAATGATTTTACTTTGTTTGACAACCTTGCCCAATTTCAAAGTCATACAAAGTAATTTGTTTTCTTACACAAGTGATGGTTACCCACATATTTACTTCAAGGAGTTCAGAGCTATCACAAAAGGCAGCTATATGCAAGAATTACAATTTCTTTACCATATTCAAGACATACCCCAGAAACCAAATCAACCAAGGACGGCCATCCTCAGATAGGGTCGTAGACTAGCACTAGATAAGATAGAACACTAACACTAGCACTAGATAAGATATAACACTAACACAGGAGGCTCCTTTGTTGATTTAAAAAGTGCAAATTGAGGAAATCTGACCCATACAATCAAAAATCAGTCCATACCAACTGGTTCCTGTACAAAGCCGGTATTGTTTATATATATATTGAATATCTGCCGATATTCACAGGTATGTATCAGTTTGACCTAAAACTAGTATGGACCATTATTTTAAACCTTGATCCGACCTAGGCACAAAGCTAAGAATAACAAGTGTCTTGAAAGAGCATGTCAACACTTGGAGCTTTAATTAGGAGATAGAAGAGAAGATAAAGAAAGAAGTGAAAAAGATAGGTATTGTATAGAGAAATAATAAATAGATCTTAACAAAACAAAATAATCACAATAAAAACCTTAAGTACTTAAATGACTAAAATTTACACTTCATTGTCCTCTGCTACAAAAGTAACGCAATGAAATTAAAAACCTGATTAAAGAAACTTGCACCCCGCACACCAAGAATCTCCATTTTTTGAATTTTCTGATTTTTTATTTTCTTTTAGAAAAAGTATATTTTTATTGTTTTCCTTTCACGAAAATCATTCCCCTATTTTTTTTTAATTCCATTTCTTGTGCGATCAACTGGCTGTGATCATGTTCTTCATCTTTCTCCATCTTCACGTGAGCCACACTTAGTCATTCTATAAGAGTTTTAGGGTTGCATCACCAACCCTTTTCATAATCGAGAAGAAGTGCCATCAATTAAACGAGTTTGAGGTTGGCAAAGATAGGTGTGAACAGTCTCTACATTGAAAATGCTCTGAAGGATATTGTGGTACACACTTCTATGGACAATGGCATCATAACTTTGTGCTAAGAAGGTAATTGTGACATGTGACAAGAAGGTGAACAACAGCCTTTCTTCTTCACATCCTCTTTATTATAGAGTTGATCTTGGCAGGGTTGCCAAGGCAGATCCTATAGATGTTGTGTATTTTGGAGTTTTAAGGTGCAAGGCAAGTGAAGGACTGACACAACAGAACTTGTGGTTCACGAATGATGCATGCACTGTCTAAAGGCAAGGTGGTGGCAGGTCAGTGGAGATAACAGTATGCTCTCTTTTTTTTATGTTGAATGCTAGGAGAAGAACATTGATGACAGTGAAGATGGTGTAGTAGATGATAACAAACAAGGAAAAGTTATGAGGATGAGGAAATATCAAACGAATGAGAGAACAATATAACACTATGGATTATGAGTGCTGAGTTGTGAAAGTAACAAGAAACAAGCACAACATTATGATTTGTAAGAGTGGATTTGCAAGAGTAGTGTCCATGGTGAATGGCTTTGGTAAGAAGTATATGAAAATGGATTTGCTAAGCATCCAAAGTTTTAAAGCAAAGTTTGAAATTTCAGTCTAAATTGGATGAAATTGTTGGTTTATAGCCATCCGAGATGGGTCCGGTTTACTATACTACTTTGTCAGTATAGTCAGTTTCCGCACAATATCAGTTTCCCTTTAGTATACAAAGACCAGACTGGTACACCGGTTTTTCAAACCTTGTTTTAAAGTATACCAATTCATTTTTGTTAGGACTTTTCTATTTGACACAAATTTAATGTTGCTACTAAAATTATAATCCTATATTCCAAGTATATAGCATCCCACTTCCAATTAAAAAGTGTTCCATAGATCCAGGCAAGAATTTAAAATTCATATGCTAGTCTAGAAATCTGTCTCCACTAGATTCATAGGCCAAAGAGAGAAGAAGAAATACCTGATCAGTCTCAACTAGAGATCCCTTTTTAATCAGCAACCTGAATATCCTATATGCCTCCTTTCCATATCTTGTTAATACAAGGGACTCCACCTAAAATTGCAACAGAATACATGAAACTATGATACAAGAATGATAATGGAAAAAACCTGATAAATATATGGACATACGAGTGTACCTCATCATTCTGGCAAGTTTCAATAATGCTTTGTAAATCTACAAGCCATGTAACCAAAAATGTAAGGGGCTCAAGGCAAGAAACAAGTACCAAACGACCAAAACTAGAAATCTGTTACAATGAACTCAATCAATGCCAAAGGTATGAACATATATACCGAGGGAATAGACCATATCATTATCCTCAGAGGATGAAGAACAACCAAGTTGTTCAAGAACAATCCGAACATGTTCCAATGTCATAGAAATACCACCAGGCTTTCCTCTTAGTGCTTCCAAAATGCTGTCCATTGATGCCTTAACTACAGATTTAGCAGCAACATAATTGTTAGAAGTAAGCATTCCTCGTGATACTTGAATTCCAAAAAATTTACTCCAAAATTAAGTCTCCACGGTATGACATTTTAAATATCTGTTTAACTCAATTTAACGAATACTAGGTCATAAAATGATTTCAATAGATCTTGAATACTAGAATAAGTAAATTGTGAATTGTCTAACCCTGCAAGTACGGATGGTCGCTTCTCAGGAAGTTAGCATATGGTAGTGATTGAACGATGTTATTCCAATTAATCAAAATATCAAATAGCTCTGTTTTTCCTCTATAATGTTTGAAACTACAAATATTAATAGAAAGATCAGGCTTGTGTATACATGTATTATCTCCAATTTAAGATAGTGAGAAATGAAGAAAATAAATAATTTCATTCGAACAAAAGCTGCTGCGTTCAAACAAAGAACTTCTGCCCTTGAGCAAGAAAGATCACCTAGACGTTCAAAACTAGTATATGATACTTCATGAAAGCCTCAACTTTACAGGCTGAAACTAAACTAGGAGTGAATTCATCAATCACATGCATTTACTATTAGTATAAATATTTCACTCTTTAAAAATTGTTGCATCTTAGCATGATATATAAGTCAGTGACATTGTGTGTTGTCTTCAATGTCCATGATTATGTTGATGCAATGAGTAACACAAGAAGTCCAAATAGTATGGTGGTAATCATCTCAAATTAACTCTCCAACTCGCTTATAGTTCTAATAAGCTCAAATCAACTGGCTTAAAGTTGCTCCCATTGTCTATTACTAGTTGGACAAGATACTCTAGTCAAATCTCTTCGATAATTAGTCTCTAAAAGCTGATGGATGTAATGCACATCGAATACATATCCATTAACTTATGAAATATAACTTTCCTATTACAACAAATAGAAAGATTAATTATACTCATCATATTAGGGCCCGTCCAAGTATCACACGTAAGAGTGACATTAAAATTTTGTCTCTGCACCTTCATGCTTTTGATCTAAGTAGGGTATTCTTCTAGTAGGGTATTCTTCTAGTTCTCCATCTAGATATGGGCCAACAATCTCATATAGGATAGGAGGTTAAATTCTTGGGCCAGAGTCTTTGATCTTGGAAACTATTGAGCTGCATGGGCCGGAATCCAGTTAAAAGGAAACCATTTTGAAATAGCACAACTAATGTCATGCTTCTTTGACTAGGTAAGCTTCGTCTATTCGAGTTTGTATACTTTCTTGTGATAAAAAATGCCCCGGGTCAAAATCAAAAGTATTGGGCCTGAAAGTTCATCTACCCAATCCAAAGAAGCCAGCGATCCTAGGCCAACTAGTAGGGGCAACATGGCTTCCAATGTTTGCGCTTCGGCTCATGTAATGTATGATTGAAGTAGATCCTCAAACTTTTGATACCGCTACCACTTCCGCCATTGGCATCAAATTAAGATCGTTCAGCAAACCACATAGATGCTAATCAAACGTCCTTCTCAGCCTCCGTCTTAAAATCTTAGTAACTTCATCTCCTCGCCCTTGGTATGAATCAAATGATATGGGGCCTGCTGCACACCAATTGAATTTCTCACCATCCTCGACAATGTGTTGTTTTTTAATGCAGGATGGTTTGAGATTCTCTCAAATTGATTTGCGTATCTCGGCATGCACATTCGTGTATTTGAAAACATTAGAATACCCATCAGCAAGATGTTGATTATGTTTTCAAAATACACGTCAGCAAGATGTTGATTAATGTAAGCCGCACCTCCACCTTTGAAGATGTTGTTGCTCATTGTCAATGATGATGATTTTTTGGCATTTTCTGTGCAGATCAATGTTCTGGCTATTTAAGGAGCTCTATAATGTTATCAAAAATATTTTGAATAAGCAAAAAAAGATGGAAGAATTTAATAAAGTATTAGAGAGTAGATGTATTGAGAGGAACTAAGAGAAGTGTAAATGGTATAGGAGGAGGATAGGAGCTTATATATAGAGCTCCCAACTCATTTTTTAATATTTTTCAATCATGGTGTCAGCTTCACTATTTTTTTTAATATGGTGTCAGCTAGTCCACCATTTTAGTTTATTTTATTTTTTTTTCCCAATCATGGTGTTGGCTGCACCATAAATTTTTGATTATTTAATCATGGTGCCCAACACCTTTTTTTTGTTTTTCAATTATGGCATCCGTCAGCAACCTTTTTTTAAACCAAAGTACCGGTTGGTCCACCATTTTTATTTTATTTTATTGTTTTTTCCAACCATGCTGTCCACTACACTTTTTTTGTTTTTTAATGATTGTGTCGTTTGGTCCACCATTTTTTATTTTATTTTGTTTTCCCATTCAATGTGCCAGATAGTGGAATCATTCCATTATTTTTTTTTATGCTTACCGGTGGAACTGGTAGCTTTACCATCAGTTTCTAGTCAGTACTAATTGGTTTTCAAGGGTTTAATAGGTAAACCCGATTTTCCCCTAGTTCGCAGCCACCACATATTAAAGAGTAACTTGATTGGAAATTAAGAGGGGGAATTCAGTAATTGAGACTAATTTAGGAATAACATTAACAATAATAAGAAAAAAAATCCATGTGTTACAGCTATGAAACTTAGAAGTGTGCCAAAGAAATAAATAATTGCATTACAACCATCAAATTACCTTTGTTATCTTTTTCTTGATCACTTGATTCGATAATCGCTTCTAACACAATGCCAGCATCAAGACCCAACTTGGATCTTAGATTTGTAGCGCATGCCTAATAGGGAGGTAAAGGTTTGTTATGCTGGAAGAGATACTTGCCAATAAACAGTAATGTAATAGCAGATAATGGGGTAAACAATATAATAAAGAAAGAAAAAGGATATTACAAAATTCAACCAAAAAATCATAAACAATGCTCAAGATTTATCCTAATTTACCTTATAGCAAGAAAATTGAACTCAATGAGTGAGAATGATTTCAAGGAATAGTTAGAAATTCCAATGGGTGCGTTCCATCACTATAAAGTAGACGGAACATTAAGATGCAACGACTGTGATTCTTTAGGTTCGAAAAGCAAATTAGACGTAATCCAAAGCTGCCGAAGGATGACCAGCAACTTTTTTAGGAGAAGTGTACTTAACTATTATTGATTAATATCTACTGATACTACAATATTATCCTCCAAAATATTGTGAACGATTGCAACTTACAGATCATCGAAAGCTTTATTTTTCATTATCTATATTTTCAGCGACATGATTAATCAACACGAGAAGAAAAATGAGGATTTTGACCAACAACAAAAATAACCATTTGCAAGTGTATGTTCCATTAATCAAATCCAGAAATAGAGCCAAATTTATTCTTTTTGTTAGGAACTATAAAAAAGAATCCTTATAAACATTTTACTGACTGTATATTTTGATTTTTGTCTTATTTTTTCTATAAAGAAGCAGTACAAGCAGATTAGTTCTCCAAAAATTCAATCAACAATATTCCTTAAAACATATAGAAGGGATGCAATAAAGAAAAAAGAAGAGAGAAGATAAGACCAGACTGAATACCTTCTTCTTGAGACAAAGAACAAATTTGTGAAAATTTGCTCGCCAAAGGACCTCATTCTCAGTTATTGTAGCCTGAACCTCGTCATCCAAGTCTAAAACCTCAAACTTGCGCTACAAGATCAACACACATTACAGTAGATGAACAAGTAACAATCCTATATCACAATATAACTTAATATTTATCAATGACATGCTGGGCAGCAATATGCAAAGATCGTACTAAAGTACCTCAATATTAAAGACTTTCAACTGTACAATCATAAAGACAGGACTAACTATATGTAATTATTTGTTTCATAACAATGTACAGTTCTATAGCATAAAGTTTGAGAGTTTAAGTATTCAAAACTATAACTGCATTCAATATCCCAGCTACATGATGTCAATCAAACCACTTTTAAATGGCCTAGTAACTATTTTCTCTCATCACTAAGATTGTATAGGCCCTGTAGGGAAATACTGATAGTGAAGCGAGATCAGCCAAACCAGTTTAAATTGGTTCTTTGTTAACACTTTTGGATCTCAGTTCGATGAACAAATTATTAAAGCTAAATTACTTTTAGATAGTGAAGCGAGCACATGTGACTCACCATGTATATACGTAAGTACTCTGATTGTTAAAATTTTTTAACATTAAATCAAATTATTAAAGCTTACCGACCACCTGAGATTAAATAGACAAAACATTGATTGCATACTAAATCAAACCTAACAATTGAACAATTCATCTTATAATAGTCATTGTAGTTCTAATCATGTAAAAACATGGTTTAATGTTTCATTCTAGTAGCCCGGTACATGCAGCATATACTGACCTTGAACCGGTACATGGAACAAGATTGATGTTGGCCAGGTGTATATGTATATGTATTATATATATAATAACAATACCAACTCATTGGTACCATATGTGAGATAGTATACTGTGTAGACTTAAGGCTGTGTTTCCTAAGGAATCCAAGATGGAAAGAAGGGTAAAGGGAAAGGTGCTTTACCCTTCTTTCCGCTGTGGATTCCTCCGAAGAAAATACCTAATAGCTTTTTTTTTTTTAGAGAATCCACGGCGGAGAGAAGAGAAAATATAATGAATCTGGATACAAAAACTACCAGATTTATTATATTTTCTCTTCTTTCTCTATAAAGAAACAAGCCCTAAGTGTCAATACACCTAATACGAGACTAGACTAGTGCACTAGTTCAAATCGAGATTTAAAACCATGAAAATAAGTACCAATAAAAATAAATAACAATGTTTCATTGATTATTATCAAGGATTAATTGTAAAGAAATCTAAAAGTAAATATCTCTCTCATTTCAATTAAGCCTTACTTAAATGACCCCACGAAATTGACCCTATCATCAAAATTTATGACCCGCTAATCTCATGCAGGTAAAAGACAGTAGCATTGAACCAAATGGCTAATCTACAATTGAAGACTATACAAACTTAGATTATTAGGCCAATTAGTAAACCTTACTGGAAAGCCAGAAATGACATTAGTCATAATCGCTACTCCAAGATTAAGCAAATGATAAGCACAAACCAATGAATGAGGTCATGACATAGATATTATGTACATTCCATAATAACTAAATTGAACCCGTGGGTGGATAAGAAAAAACTTCCTACTTCCTAAATTAGTAAATGAATACTATAAAAGTGAATCATTAGAAAACAATTAGCATTTTGTTCAGAAGTCATGCACGTGCATAAGTAATTAAACTGACATTCTTTTCATAATAAAGAACAAGAAATACATTATGAACTCATGTGAACTAGCTAAAAAAGGCCAACCTTATCTCCAACTGAGGTGCCCGGTTTATCTTCATTGTGTACATATGAACCCTCAGTTCCAGTACCCAAAACAGCAGAAAATCTTTCGGCATCACTGAGCGCTGCAGCAAACATAGCTTGCTGCTCAATTGTGGTTTGTTCCCTGGATTGTTAAATAATTGAGGACAATAAGCTTCATATATTCCTACAATACAGATGCAAGAAAAAAAAGAAAGAGAAGTATAAGGTACTTCTGCTTATATTATGAAAGGTATTCTAGTGAATAATAGTGATCAGACTTACTTATAAAATGTTGAAGTTAGGATTTAATTGGTTTCAAATAACTTACTATCTTCCAAATACTGGCCTACAAGCCATTATCGCTAGGGATGGCAATTGGGTGCCAATTTAGCGGGTACCAGTACTACCCGAACCCGTTTAAAGGTAAACGGGTAGCTGGTATCTGGCTTCGGGTAATGTATGGGTAGTGCATATGCTACCCGATTCGAGTTCGGGTAGCATAGTGTAGATACCCACTACCCAAACCCGGTTATATATATATATACTAACTTACCATTTGTCAACCCTATGACCCACTAACCCAACCCTATTTTTTTTATTTATGTTATTTTATTTATGTACTATAAATTATATTTTTTTAACATATTAGATAGGTTTGCAAGTACCCATTAATATATATATATATATATATATATATATATATATATATATAGGTTGAAATTTAATAGGGTAGATATTTAAGTCGGGTATTTATAGGGTTTGGGTATTAAACGGATAATTAAATTTTTAATAGGGTAGGATACGGGTAGAGGCTCTAAAAATTAAACGGGTAGTTATTTGGGTACGGGTAGTAGAATAGCTATTTGGGTTAGGGTATGGGTAGTATGAAAAATATGAGTACCCTACCCGATGTCATCCCTAATTATTGCCATAAACAATTTCTATTTGGTAAACCTTTCATGTTGATAATTTCAACTTCATCCTCAGATGAAGTTAAATCTTAAGCACTCCTTTTATTGAATTTTTTTTAGATTTCCTATCTAATCCTTGGAAGGTTAGATTGCATACATAAATTCTTCAAGTAGAAATTGGTATCTCTCAAACAAAAGTGTAGGAATTGACTATAGGTACTGACACGGGAACCTTTGTGAATTGTGATCATAATGTGAAAACTTTTGATCATATTATAACATCCATTAATGAAAATTGGAAATTAGAAATTCCAGTACAATAGCCACAGGACAGAGATGTTCATAGCTGCAATCTGATTCTGCTCAATCATCAAGTAAACTAGTCAATATTGACAGGAGAACAACTACTAAATTACCATCTGATTGGTGTACTTGATCTTTTTAATCGTTAAAGGGATATGATTTGCTACAAATCAACACTAGTTCAATATTTTTTTTTCAAAAATTGACAGTGAAAAATTTTACATGTTCTTGTGAAAAATGAAGTACAATCTCTTGATTCTCTTCATAGGCAAGCGAATTGTCAACATCATAAATCATGTTAGTTCCTATAAAAGGTGGCTAATAATTTCCAAATATTTTGGAAACAAACAGATCTAACCAAAACTTCAAGGGATTTACAAATCAATCCGCTACTTGAAAAGATACCAGGCTAAGTGAATGAAATAGCAACATATAAGATGAAAGTGAAGAAAATCCTTCAAACAAGGATTTTATTGTAGAGGAGGAAGTTATTAAACTTCAGAACTAGGTTTAATGCCTATTCACTTGCAGCCGCTGCAAGTGGGTGATAGGTCCTATAAGATCAGCAATGCATGCAAGATATGTTTGTAGTTATAGAAAAAGCTAATGACTGTATGCAAAGAATAAATGATATGAAATGTATGTGGTCTTAAACTTACTTAGCACTGCGTTTTCTCGCCATAGAAGTTCCTTCCTCTAGACTGGGTGCAATAAAGGGTTCAGGCCTTGGACATCGTTCAACATAGTGTTCATGTACTAATCTCTCAAAGGCATTTTGCAAACAACTCCGGATAGTACCTAAGGAAGATGAACAAATATGGAATTCTTAAAATAAACACCCTTATGTTTTACAATAAAATAAAAAGGCTCTAATTGAACATTAAGTGCTCAAAATCTTCCTACCTTCTGGATGTTTTGATGTTGCTCGCACCACAAGCTGATCAAAAGTCAGTCTACCATGTTGCAACAAGCCCTCCAGTAGGGTTTCGCACTACAAAAGTACATGCATCGAATATCGTTTGAAAAATTAAATTAGTGCCAACCCAATAACATGTGTGTGCATTAAATGAATATTACTTGTGAAATTAAATTGAACATATATACGCACATATATCATGAGTATAATTAAATTGATAATTAAATGTTTGTATATAACTTAAATATAAACTGTAATATTGCAATTGACCTTCTCACAGGATATAGTATGTCATTTGCTGAATGAAACGGATAACCAAATTATTTTCTTGGAAGAGTAATATATTTAAATAAAAAAGGCAATGCAAAAGACACAAGTGGAAAAGACATGGGTCGGGATGACCAAGGATGAAGTTCGTAGTTTTAGAAGGGAAGGCAGTTTCTATCTCTCTAATTATTTGTGCTCTTCCAACGTTCACATCCTTAGGCTGTTAGGGACAATTGATTAATCAATCAATTCTTCGACTGCACTCAACAAGCATATAGTAGTTTCAGCCTGATAGTTTTGGGAGAAGGAAAAACCGACCTGCCGTCCCAGATTTTCGTTGACGATGGCCAAAAATTTGGGGAAACGTAGCCGGTGGAGGATGTTGTCGAAGAGTGCCATGTACTGCGTAACCGTCCTGGCCGCCCCTCCCGCCCCGGCTGCCCATGGATCAAAACGAAGGAGGAGTTAACTCTGCTGCCAGGAGGAATAGAGACAGAAGGGATCAACGTAAGGCAATGCTAACCTGCTCTGGGGACGGAAAAGGCCTGCACGCAGTTGTGTTGGATGAGGACGAGGAGGGAATTCTTGACCTGGGAGTTTGAGAGCTCGGTGGAGCGGACGATCTCTTGGAGGGAGAGTGTTCCTCTCCGGAGCAGGCAGCCGCACACCTTCTGCGATAGAGGAAGAGAGATGCATGAGAAGAAAGGGACAGAGAGAGGAGGGGAGGAGGGTGAGAGGGCATACAGCAACGAGGTCGCCGAAGTGGGAAGTGATGAGACCGACGGCGAGATTAACACCGTCTTGGCCGACCATGGCGGCGGCGGCGGCGGGTGTCTCGCCTTGTTCGCAAGCTGTGCCGGCTTCAGATCGAGGGAACGGGCAGTTCGTTACGGGCCGTGGAGTTTCGACTCTCGAGGCGTTCGAGTAAAACCCTCGGCTCGCCGTTACAGGGTTTGAGTGATCTATTCTTGCATTGTGAGATTTATGAAACTCGGACCGGACAGTCGGGCCGAACCGCTTTTTGCTGTGTGAAATTTCTGTCTTGTAATTTATTATTAACATTATTGCGTGGCATGATGAAAGGCCCACGGCCACGTTTTGAACTCAACGGGATCCACGTGCAAGCTACCGCGGGCGCCGGCCCAACTCGACCCAGTGGGGATTTAGGTCGGCGCATCGGGTGGCGCAGCCGCGCAGGTCGGGCATTAAGTAGCACAAAATCTCAACTGGGCCAGATCCCAAATCTGGCGAGGAAGGCCTTTTTTTTAATATGAGAAAATAATTAATAAAAACGCCAATACAAAACTCAATTCTAAAATCATGCTATTAATAATAAAAATGTTTACACCTCCGCGTTCATAAATTAAACCAACATTTACATTATTACTATTATTATTATCATCATTTTGTACTCTGCTCGAGCCAGGCTACAAATAACAAACCCACAAATTTTTTAGCCACGTGGAAATTGAATCGTGGTTTAGTCCTAATAGTAATAGAGACTGTGTGAAATGTGAATGATTGAGGCGTACACTGGAACGCTTGACGATCAATCCTCCAACACGCAACCTTCGGCTCGTGAAGCAGGATTTGCTACAAATTGTTACACAGCACGCAGCAACCAACTGTGGCCATGAATGTCCGCACGCCCTTTTATCCTTTGTTCTTTTACTCTCCAGTTTAATTACAATTCCAATAACCAATCATCACGTGGCATACACATCTTTCCTCTATCAATATTCAACGCACGATGAGTGACTGTAGAATTGACAAGCAGGCACAACAGGAGAGAGATGGAGAGCAGATCAAAGTAGACTTCCGCCACTAAAAGGGGTTTATTTTGAGTTTGAACAGGGGATTGTGTGGCCTAGATCGAAGAGCAAATGTTGATTGTTATCGCGTTTTTTGTTGCCTGCAAACAAATTCATCCGCGTTGGTTATCCTTGCAAGCCAAAGAAAGCGAGAGTTTTTGCCTCTAACTTGAAGCTTTCGTATATGATCGTAAGAGGAGATCAAAATAAAAAGAGTAGAATAATGGTGGAGCTTGTCTAGCAGTATTCCAATTCTTGTCCCGTTCGCCTCCACAACTGTTCAATCAGAACAAGCTCAAATTCCAATGTCGCAGCCTCTCCTCATCGTCCTCCTCTGTTTTCATGCCTCCCTTGCATGCGCGGCCGCAATCGGAGGAAGAAGCCATTCGCCTTCCCACCGCCTCCAGCTCCTCCGCGAACCCGCTCCGCCCGGCCCCGCTCGGCTCGAGCACTTGCGTGAGATCTTCCGCAACGACCAGCTCCGGCAGCGGCTGATCCGCGAACGAATCGCGCGGCACAGCCACGGCAGGCGCACCTGCGACGTCTCCCGGGGGGCGAACCACAGCTCGCCGGCAATGGCGGAGTCCTTCAAAATGCCCCTCAGGTCGGGGGCGTACACGGGAACGGGGCAGTACTTCGCGCGTTTCCTCGTCGGCACCCCGGCGCAGCGGTTCCTGCTCGTGGCTGACACCGGGAGCGACCTCACTTGGTTCAATTGCCGCCGAGGCGGAGGCGGCGGCGGTGGCGGGAATGGGACACGCACGTTCCTCCCTGGCGCGTCCTCGTCGTTCCGGCCCATCCCCTGCTCGTCGGACATGTGCAAGTTGTCGCTGCCCTTCTCGTTGACCACGTGCCCGACGCCGGCGAGCCCATGTGCTTACGAGTACGGGTAAGGATTCTATCTTCCAATAAATTGGATAAATTATTGCCTTGTTCGCTCAATCTGATGTGAATCCTACCATAGATTTGTGCAATTGGTTTGATTTTTCCAGAGCTGGTAATTGCATATAGAAACATTCAAGAACTTGAACAGAAAATGCATCATTCCATTGCATTAGACCTCTGGAAGAGGAGATAGCATTTGGTTTACAAAACTTTCTTTTTCGTTCATCAATTGCAAGATATGCCAAAAGTGAATGCATTTGTCGCCTCCTACTTTATACATGGGGCTCTTCTGAGCTGGCTTCGTAGGGATTGTATGGTTTGGCTGGGGTTATCAGTTTAGCTGTAGAGTTACTTGAATTCATGTAGTGTTCCCTTTCAACCCTTGTGAAACTTAGATCGATTCTGGTTAAATGCGATCTCAATTTAATAGCCGTACATTCCGAATCCGGCCTTTTAAATTTATCGGCGCAATCAATGCGCATTTCGCATGCAAGGGTGTCGTGTGGTCAGTCGAATCATGCGAGTAATAAAGACATGCGATGCTTACCGTTGCAGGTACTCCGACGGATCGACGGCGGAGGGCGTCTACGCCAACGAGTCGGCCACGATCATCCAATCCAATGGGCACCGTGCGAAGCTGCGAGGGTTGGTGGTGGGGTGCACCTCCTCCGCCGTCGGTTCCAGCTTCCGATCATCGGACGGCGTGTTGGGTCTCGGCAATAGCGCCATCTCCTTCGCGACGCGCGCCGCCGCGCGCTTCGGCGGCCGGTTCTCCTACTGCCTCGTCGACCACCTGAGCCCCCGCAGCGCCTCCAGCTTCCTCACCTTCGGCCACAACCCGTCCATCCCGACCGCGCGGGCGCCCCGTGAGACCGCGCTAATCCTCGATATCGAGCCGTTCTACGCCGTCGGTGTCGTTGGGATCTCTGTGGACGGCGAGACGCTGCCGATCCCGGCGAGCGTGTGGGACGTCGGGGCAGGCGGCGGGGCAATCCTCGACTCCGGGACGACCCTGACCGTGCTGGCGGAGCCAGCGTATCGTGCTGTGGCCACGGCGCTGAGTGGGCGGCTAGCGGGGGTTCCTAGGATTAGCGCGGACCCTTTCGAGTACTGCTACAATTGGACGGCCGTCACCAGCGGCAGCGTGAGGGTGAAGCTACCGCGGATGGCGGTCCACCTGGAGGGGGAGGCGCGGCTGCAGCCGCCAGCGAAGAGCTACGTGATCGACGTGTCTGATGGGGTGAAGTGCCTGGGGATCATGGCGGCGCCGTGGCCTGGCTTGTCGACCGTGGGGAACATTCTGCAGCAGGAGCATCTGTGGGAGTTCGACCTTAGGAATCGACGGCTCAGATTTACGAGATCAACCTGCCGTGGGGGGCGATGACGGGATCGGACGGTCCACATTCTTTGACACGTCTCCAATTGGATGTCGAAGTCAAATGTGTTGTGTTTTTTTTTTGTTTCTGATTGTTTGCCGATAAGTGTGAAAACAGGGGGGTTTGACGTGTTTGTGCTAAGTTTGTTAACAAAAACAAACCATTTAATTTCTTTTGTTCTTGAATCTTTTACGCGTGAAGACTTTTTTTTTGTTGAACTTGTTGCACCGACATGGTTGTATTCCATATTTTCATTAGCAAAACTACAAATACTTGTAATAAGAACCACTTCAGCGTAATCACTGTTGAAACAAGTGCAGAAACCGAGTAAAAAGATTTGAAATATCGAGCAGATTGTAATCTAATATCAACGGAGTCAACGTCAGCTTTCTCAGCCTCGCATGTGCATCAGCAAAGTCTCGGTCTCACAAGAGTGGTTGATTAATCAATCATGGAGCTGCCAATTTGATTTGTTATGCAGCTGGCTAAGCTTCAGCAACCACATGGCGCCACGTTTGGATTCTTCCTCTACATGGCAACCAGCTAAGGGCCCAAATTTTCTTTAATTACTCGTTTTTTTTTTCTTTAATTACTCGTTGGCACTTGCATTTTAGACGCAAAAGTTCTACGATGTTTTGCTGTGGCGCGGATTGAAAATGCAAACTTATCAACATGCTATTTTTTTATTTTTTTTTACATGCTAAATTATTGGATTCAGTGTCGTTGTGTCAGCGTGCTGGTTACAGTACACTAGATATTTAGGGACAAAAAAAAGCAAGACGTTTGAAATGCCAGCTGACATCCGATCTTCTAGTTTAATCATTGCCTTGATAGTTGGATATTACTAAATGAACTTAATTTCTACGCTAAGATTGACTTTTAGATCATTCAAAATTCAAACGTTGGACTTTGGCCACGTGCATGGTATTTTTTAGTTCGCCAGTTTAAGTTGTCTTCCGTAACCGTGTTCTATACTGGCATTCAAAAACCAATTAGAAGCAGTGGAGAACATGATGTCCTGTACTCCTGTGTTTAGTTAAATTAAGAAATGATTGTTAAATTCACACACACACACACACTAAATACGGAAACTTCGTCGTGCTATGTGCGCATCCCATGAAAGTCAGAAAGATAAAGTTGGAAGATCTGTTAGGTTAAAACAGATAATGCAATGTATGATAGTATCTTGTTAACATGCACCACGTATTTAATGATAAAACTTTAGTAAGATCCCAACGAATGATTCGAGAGAGTGCTTTCCCTAACCTATTTTCCTAAAAAAAATTTCACATCCGATACCCTTATGAAAAAAACTATCACATAATTTTAACTTTTTCAGCCTGTTTCGGAGAAAGGAAAGAAATCAGAAGAGAAAGAAAATAACAAGGAAAAGAAAATAAAGGAGAAAGGAATTATTTCCTTTCCCTTTTATGCCTCATGTTTCAATGGAAAGAAAAGAATGATTTTGATCAGTTGACCAAGTCAAAATTGAGTCTTCCCCCTTCTTCCACTTCTCCTTGCTGCGCAGCGTGCGTGCCCTTCGGCTGGGAGAGGGGTCGACTGCCAGCTCGGATGAATGGAGTGAGCTCGGACGGCTGGGAGAGGGGTCGGCTGCGTCGGGCGGTGTCTTCTCCGACGCTCGGGCGAGTTTGGGAGGGGAGACTGCGGAGGGGAGGGGCGGCTGCGTCGGGAGGGCGAGAGGGGGTGGAGAGGGCGGCTGCGTCGGGAGGGGGCGGAGAGGGGGTGGAGAGGGCGGCTGCGTCGGGAGCGTCGGAGAAGGCGGAGAGGGCGAGAGGGCGGCTGCGTCGGGAGGGGACGGAGAGTGCGGCTGCGTCGGGATGGCGAGAGGGGAGGGCGGCTGCATCGGGCGGGGTCTTCTCCGACACCCGGGCGAGCTCGGGATGCGGTTGCGAGCAAGCTCGGACGGAGGGGGCGGCTGCGTACAAGCTCGGACGGAGGGGGCGGCTGAGCGAGAGGGCGAGGTCGGAGGGAGAGGGCGAGGTCGGCGAGAGAGGGGAGGGGGCGAGGTCGGAGGGAGAGGGAGGGCGGCGTCGGAGTGAGAGGGGAGAAGGCGAGGTCGGAGGGAGAGGGAAGGCGGCGTGGACGATTGCAAAGGGGAGGGGTCGTGGTCGAAGAGGGCGAGCGAGAGGGGAGGATGGAACGGAAATCGTTTCCGTCTTTTTTGGAAGGGAAGGTTTTGGAGAGAAAGGAAAGAAATAATTGCTTTCCTTTCTGTCCATTCCTTTCTCTGAAACAAACAAAATGGAAGGAAAGAATTCTATTTCTTTCCTTTCCCTTCTTGTTTCCCTCCTCCGAAACAGGCTGTAACACATAATTCAGTTCATTTTCTGATATAAAACTGGCAACCCTCATCTGTTCATGCCTAAGCAGCCTTAGAAGCTAACCGCAACTAAACCTAAATAAAATTCATAGAAAGAGAATGATTTCTATGAAAAATGTAGATTGAATTAATGAAATGTCGAACAGAAAAACCAAGATAATGGAATTTAAAGTTTAGAATAATCCTTCAGGACCCTTGCAAAACTATACATCAATCTACTTCTGAACAACTTCACTATCACATCTGTAAACCTCAGCCTCCAAGAAAAAAAACCCTCTAGTTTCTGCACTTAGGTATTGGTCCTTGTATGACTAAGAAATCACATAGTATAAGTTGAGCTGAAAATCAGCGAAAAAATAACTATTGCATTAGGGTTACACAGTACTTAACATAATACTAACGGATTGGATCTTCAAACTCGTTAAGACTAAAATAACAACCCAAACTCTAACACTCCCCCTCAAGCTGGAGCGAAAATATTAATTAAACTCAGCTTGTTACAAAGAAGATTAAGTCTTGCAAGTCCGAGGGACTTTGTAAAGATATCAGCAATCTGATCTTCGGACCTCAGGTATGGAGTGCGCATAAGATTTTTTGTGATGGCTTCTTTGATAAAATGGCAATCCACTTCAATATGTACAAATGTTTTGTACGTTCATGGAACACAGGATTGTCGGCAATAAATATAGCTGCTTGATTATCACAAAACATGTTCATTGGACTAGGAGAATCGATCCCGCATCCACTCAAAAAATTCTTTAACCACATCATTTCGCAGACCGTGTGTGTCATAGCTCTGTATTCAGCTTCGCAACTAGATCTAGCCACAACATTTTATTTTTTACTTCGCCAAGTTACTAGATTACCACCAAGGTAAATGCAAAAACCCGAAACTCGCTTTCTATCATCAACATTTCCGGCGTAGTCAGCGTCGGAATAAGCCTCAATCCGAGTATGTTCATTTTGATAATATCTCAACCCTTGACCAGGAGATCCTTTTATGTACTGAACTATCCGAATGGCAGCGTCCCAGTGACATTGTTTTGGTTGATGCATGAATTGGCTAACAATGCCGACAACATGAGAAATGTCGAGTTTGGTAACGGTGAGATAGTTAAGCTTCCCAATCAACAGGCGGTATTTTGTTGCATCCGCATACTTAGAATCCACACTTTGTGCTGTATTTCTGATTTGGAATTGGAAGAGAATCAACTGGCTTGCAGTCACTCATGTCAGTTTCTTCAAGAAGATCTAAAGCATATTTCCTTTGGGACATAAAGATACATCTTTGTTTGTAAGCTATTTCAATCCCTAAAAAGTACCGCGGAGTACCCAGATGTTTTATAGATAAATGAGACTGTAAGTGTAGTTTAGTTTTCTCAATATCTTGTGTGTCATTTCCGGTAAGAAGCATATTATCAACATAGACAGCCAAGACAACAATGTCACGCTCAGAACGAATGATGAACATAGAATGATCAGCCTGACTGTGATGAAACCCAGCTGATGTCATTATTTGTGACAGCTTTTGAAACCACGCTCGTGGACTTTGCTTAAGTTCATAAATTGACTTATGTAGTCTACATACCATCTCCCCCTGAGCAACATAGCCTGGAGGTTGCTCCATATAAACTTCCTCAGAGAGATCACCATAAAGCAAAGCATTGGTGACATCCATTTGGTAAAGAGACCACCGACAATTGAGTGCCAACGAGAGTAAGGAGCGAACAGAACTGAGACGAGCCACTGGGAAAAAGTGTCATGATAATCGAGGCCATAAACCTAAGAAAAGCTCTTCGCAACAAGCCGACCCTTATAGCGAGCAACAGTCCCATCGGAATGATACTTGATGGAAAAGACTCACCGACAGGGAACAACTCGAGCCCCAGGAGGAGGAGGCACAAGGGTCCAGGTGCGGCGAGCGCGTAAGACCTCCATCTCAGCGTCCATAGTATGCTTCCATTCGGGTATAAGGAGAGCCTGTACAAATAAAGAGGGCAAGGAACACGAAGACATGGCAACAAAGAAGGCACGGTATAATGGAGATAATTGATTAAGGGAAACATAATGAGAAAGAGATAAGCTAGAGGCGGACCTCTTGCCTTTGCGCAAAGCGATGGGAAGATCGTCGTCAGGAGCAACCGGTGAAGAAGAGACGGGGGGAGGAGGCTGAGGGCGGCGGCTGTAAACCTGTAAAGGAACCATAGAGGAACGTGAACTAACCAGAGAAGCAGGCGGAGGAGAAGGAGGAAGAGGAATAGACACCGGAAGCAAAGACAGAGAAGACAAAGAATCCCGGACAGATGAAAAGAAAGGTTGAAACTCATGAAAAGTAACATCGATACTGGTAAAGGTGCGACCACTGGAAGGATCAAAACAACGATATCCTTTCTGAGTCCGGGAATACCCGACAAACACACACCGCGTAGCCCGAGGGGAGAGCTTGTCAGATCCAGGACCCAGAACATGGACATAACAAAGGCACCCAAAAACACGAGGAGTAAGAGAGAACGGTTTCTTGGGCGGAAAGATAAGAGAGAAAGGCGAGCGACCACCCAACACCGGAGTAGGAACACGATTAATAAGAAAGGAGGCGGTAAGAACATCGTCAGGCCAAAAATAACGCGGAACCTGCATGTGAAACAGCAAAGTGCAAGCCACATCAAGAAGATGGTGATTTTTGCGTTCAGCTACTCTATTTTGAGAAGAAGTATAACTACAGGTGGTTTCATGCAAAATACCATGAGAGGTACAAAAAGAATTGAACACCGTACTAGAGTACTCAAGAGCATTATCAGACCGCAAAATTTTGATGGAAACACCAAACTGAGTTTTAATTTCAGCATAGAATTTGCAAAATACATCAAAAAGTTCAGATCTTTTAAGCAACACATAACACCAACACATACGCGAAAAATCATCAATAAAGGTTACAAAATACTTGTGACCATCACGACTAGGAACAAGACTAGGACCCCAAATATCCGAGTGGATGAGATGAAAAGGATGCAAATGCCGAGTAGTAGACATCGAGGGTAGGGATGCACGATGATGTTTACCCAGTTCGCAAGCATCACAAGGAATGGTGGGACGCGACGGGAGAGACAGTAGCTGTTGAAGACGAGCAGGAGACGGATGACCAAGACGGTAGTGCCAGTGCGTAGGAGAGACCACAGTAGATGAAAGAGCTTGAGATGGAAGGGAAGTTGTGAGTGTGTAGACACCGCCCGTGCTAGACCCCCCACCAATCGTCTTCTTCGTCCGGAGGTCCTGAAACAGACAGTGAGAAGGCAGGAATGTAACACTACATTGACATTGAGTGACAAAAGCATGTACAGAAAAAAGATTAACGGGAAAGGAAGGTATATACAAAACATGAGAAAGCGTAAGTGCAAAGGAAAGTAGAACCGTGCCCACACGCATGACAGGGACAAGGGTGCCATCAGCGATATACACCGGAGGATAGACACCACTGGTGGACAAGGTAACAAACAACGAGCGGTTACCTGTCATGTGAGAAGAGGCACCGGAATCGACTATCCAAGAAGACCCAAGGGAAGCAAGAGTAGCTGTACCTGATACCGGAGTGGAAGCTGCCGCAAATGTAGAAGATCCAGTGGTAGAACTAGAAGGAGCGGAATTCGACGTCGACTGAAGGAATCGAGCATACTCGGCAGCAGATATAGTAACAGTCTTGGACTCAAGAGAAGGAGCAGAAGACCCAGAGAAACGCGCATCAGTAGTAACAGCAGCCCGAGCATAGGGGTGCCCAAACTTTTGCCAACACCAGTCCGGGGTGTGGTTAGTGCGACCACAATGAGCAAAAGGAGGAAACCCCCTTCTACGACCCCGGCCACGACCAAAAGACCGTCCACGAGACATAGTAGGAGAAGCAGGAGGAACCGCTAAGGCACTAGGGTTGTCTCGGTGCTGAGATGAAACAGTGACCTACAACAACCGTGAGAAAGCCTCTTGAAGAGTGGTGATGGTAGAGTCCACTAACAGCTGAGAACTCAACGCTGAATATTTAGGATTTAGGCAAGACAAATATTTCGCCACCAGGAATTCCTACCGCTGGCGCAGGGTCACTTCAATATCAGAGGACGCAAGATGATATTGGCAAAGTTCATCTCATTTGCCTTGCAACAGAGCGTAAGTTTCTTAGAAGGAACGGTCCTCTTGTTGTAAATTAATAATCTCTTCATAGAGACGAAAAACATGGCTGAGGTTCTGCTGAGATGCATAAGTACTATTCAAGAATTCCCAGGCGGACTTAGTAGTCCGATGATACATAATGGTAGAGCCCACTTTGGGATCCATGCTGTGCATCAGAAGGTTTAACACAGCCATATCCGACCGATGCCATGCTGCATAAGTAGGGTCGGTGGTGGGAGGCGGTGTCTGAGTGAGGTGATTCTCTTTCCCATGAGATCCGAAAAATAGACAAACAGATTGAGACCAGTAGGGAAAATTTGAACCATCAAATTTCACAATAGTGGCACCAAAGTTATTGCTAGGTTTAATATCCGCAGCAGAGGAGAAAGGATCCATTACAGAATACCAGATATAGAGAAGGCTAATAGATGGCAGCAACAAAAAATAAACCACACCACAACGGCGGCAGTAAAAAAAACTTAGCTTCCCGAGGTAATGGCGAATTCGGAAGCGGCAGAAGCAACTGGATCCTCTGGCGACGTCAACGAAGCAATTGTATCTGCAGATGAAGGCGGCTGGCGACGCCGGAGAATCAATGGCGGACGGGAAGAGGCGCGCCGGCAAATCTGGAAGCGGAACAGAGGAGCTGCAGCAAGAAACGAAGCAGCGGAAGAGGTGATGGACGGCAACGACTCCCTCTTCAGCGGCGAAATCGGAAGAAGCGGATGTTTCCGATTTCTTCAAGCGCGAACGCGGACGGCGCCTAGATCAGCGAATCACAGGAGAAGGCGGAGGAAAGTCGTAGTCTACGGCGGGAGGCGCTGACTCATGCAGCTGCTGGAGAAGACGTAGACTAGCGACACAGCAACAGACTAAGAGAAGGGCAGAAGGGGAAAAAGCCGGCGCTTCTCGTGGCCATGCCCCAAGGCCATCGGATCACCGCGCCATGCGCTAGGTGCTCCGTCTGACCCTCAAAAGTAGCACTCGATCCGGAAAAAAAAAAAGGAAGAGAAGATCCGATGAAGGAGACGGAATTGGTGAAGAGCGGAAGCAACAAGGAGAGGGCAGCGAAAAAATCCTGCTTTGATTCCAAGTTGAGGTGAAAATCAGTGAAAAATTAACTATTGCATTAGGGTTACACAGTACTTAACATAATGCTAACGGGTTAGATCTCCAAATCTGTTAAGACTAAAATAACAACCCAAACTCTAACCGTATACATAAGTCATTTGTTCTTAACCAATATGTGCTTGGAAATTCACCTTATTTTTGATAATAGATCAAGGACAAATCTAGAAGACTAACAAGAATACTAATTTAAGGGTATTCCTAAAGCAAACACGGGCAAATGACTAGCATTAGCAAAACATTAGGGAATTAAAGGTGTAATTTAAACGAAAAGCACTGATTAAATCCTAAAAAACAGTAGCACATATCCCGCATGGAGAAAATTCATTAAATATGTTTAAGACGGAAACATGCAAGCAGCAAAACTTAAGCACAGAGTAACCTTTTGCTATTCACCCGTCCGTCGATTCTCACAGACGACGAAGAGTAATCCTCACGGTAACTGCTCTAGCAGTGCTGCAAGAAAAGCAACAGTATGGAAATGCAAGAAAATATAATTTGTTACTTAAATATAACTAGAAAGATATAAGAGAAGTACACTCACTTGAATGTACATGCACAGTTCCACGGCAACGGATCCGGATCCTGAGATATCTCTTAGATTGTCGACACGTGATACTCCCAGGCGATACTGGTTGAGTAGCGTACTGTCGAGGGTGACATACGCAACACACTGTCGAGGGCGACGTGTGTAGTCGAGGGTGACATACGCAACACACTGTCGATGGCGACGTGTGGAGTTATGCTCATCTGCGGGGGCGCAGAGTATTCGAAGGCGAGACTGGGGTGCGCAATGCTGCTGTTGCGCGCACGCAGAATGTTCATAAGTGAGCGAGCGGACCTTGCTACATCTCTGTCTGGTATACGCGCGTGCCGCGGAGTTTGTGTGCATGAGACGCTTGCGATTAAATGACGTGATGCAAACGCGTAGCGGCGCATAAGGCGACACCAGGACTACGCATGCGAGAAAGAGCTAGGGAGGGTTCGTGGACTTCACTCGTTTGCCCTTATTGATCGGGTTTGGCGGCCCAATTGGGTGGACCCGACGGATTATTTTGACCGAGTGTTGGCGGCCTAAGATTGGGTGAACTCGGGTCAACTTTATGTGCAAGTTCAAAGTGGGCTGATTAGCTTGAATTAGTTCCATTAGATTGAGTCACGTTGTAGACTCAAGTGAAGATAAATTCGGTGGACTATTAATAGTCAACATTGATGGGTTGACTTTGGATTTCACTTGCAGGGAAATCTGAGGACTTTTGCATGTGGGACACATGGCACAATACCATGAGGTAGCAAAGTGGGAAGCATGGGAAAAAGGTGCTGTGGCTTCGACGAGAAGAAATCAGGTACGAGTCTTCTTCCTCCCTTCGGTTGGCGACCGGACTGGGGTCCGACGGAGTGTGTCGTGGAAGAAAGGTGAAGCGATCTCCGGCGACCGACGAGGGAATCAAAGCTGATACAACAGCACGTGGATTCCGGAGGTCCCCGTCGGTTTGGGTGTGGCGCACGATTCGTTCGTCGCCCGGGCGGATCCGGCTTGCCAACCCCTTTTCCCCTCCCCTCATTGCAGGTGTTGAGCGTGGAAGAAGCCGTCGGCGGCGATCCGGCCAAGCTGTGTCTTCTTTCTGCGTGTGTGAGGCTGAGGCGCGGCACTGGGAGCGGAAGTGTGCGCCTGCCGGTTACGGTCACGACCCAAGGAAACGAATAAGAAATTGTGGAGTCAAGGCATCTAAGGAAACGAATAAGAAATTGTGGAGTCAAGGCATCTGGGTCAACGGCAGTGACACACAGCGTCAAGGAATTCCTAGGCCGCATAAACCAAAATATCAGTTTGTATGTAAACCATAATTTCATAGGGGTCAGAGTGAAATGCGAAATTAGATAAGGATACGAAGGAGAAAAAATATGTAACTTTAAACTGAAAAAGGATGGCAAAAACTCAACTCGAACTCAAAACAAGATGAAGACAACCATAGTCAATCAGGCCAATAATTTACACAAGTCATGAAAGACAAGATGCAAGGTCATCAGAAAGCTTCAACACGGGACAATCAATCAATGCACATGCAGATATATCTTCCTTGCCAACCCAGAGGTGCAACATGACAGAAAGAAGTTAATTCCATTACTTACATAAGAAAATGCATGGCAAAAACACAACTAAAACTTAAAACAACAAGAATATGTCTATGCCCAATGAGAATCATAATATACAAATTGCTATGATAGAGTAGATGCTACATCAGAGAACTTCAACATGGGAATAGATGATAGATTAGAGTGTTCAGCTATAATTACAGACTTCACGGTTTACGGGATTTACAGGCAACCTATGTCCAATCACATGTATCTTCCATGCCAAACCAGGGGTACAATATCACTGCTAGTAGGTTGTTTAGCCATTATGATAAGCTCCAAGTGATTCATTACGAATCTCTTGTTTTCTAATATATTTCTTTCCTCTTGATTTAAATTCTAAAGTTAATTCTTTCCCTCATCAGAATCAATCCTTCAAACTTATGTAAGGAGAGACACAAGTATTTAAGCAAGAACAATGACTATAACACATATCATTTAACGCTCAGACAAACTGATGAGCGTAAGCAACACGTTATTAATTGTCACATGACAAAGTAAACAGAAGTTACAAATGAAAGATCTGAAATACAAGTTTACAAGAAGAGCAGCTAGAATAATAGTTAATCTCATAATTCTTTCTAAAAAATTATGAACTGCCAATGTAAATGAGATTCCACTAATTCAGCTATTTCAAGCAACCAAAATCAAGTTATGTGCAAATAGTGGAGGATAATTGGAGAAGCTAACGGCTCAGGTAGAACTCTTTCATTACACTACAACTAGCTTACAATGAAACTATTTTGCATGCTGTGAAGCCTCCTTCCTCTTGATTTGCTTTTGTAAACTTGAACCGAATCTTGTGCATAAGACATCAAATACTAAAAATGAAAGATTGTCAGCCCTCGCTCTTCCTCAATTGTATTTAGTATCAAAGTTTGTCCAATTGCGCACCATATTTTCCAACAATTCCAGCAGCCTTCTTGGTTCACTTTGCATGCTTCTCATGGCGCACCCCATAAATCCTCGTGCCCATACAAGGAGTTTCATTCTGCGGTTAGTTTGTTATAAGACTCATCCTTGAAAACAAAAATAAAAGAACGCCTATGTGTAACATACACATATGCAACGTGATCTATCATATGAAATATATTGTGCACATCTCATCCCCAAAAAATGGGTCAACTTATGCCACATGAGTCATGTTTGCACCGTATATAGGCCATCAGGAGTTTGTCAGCTGAGCACATTAGCATTAATTAGCAATGCAGCGCATGGCCATCAACGTGACGATAAGCAAGTGACCTGTGCGTTAATTTTCTTTGTTATAAATGCCCTCTTCAACAATGAAATCAAGGTTTGACTCTAAACAGTCCCCTCGGATTCATTGACTTAAATATTTTCGGTGAGATCACACGATTCACACCGATCACACCTAGGGCCTTCCAGGGTATTCTAGGTTCGACAGCGACCATACAGAGGAACTACCTGAATACATTCTCTGTACTCTGGGATGGGACAGCTGAACCTAGGTGCTGACCACCTCTAAACCTGATCACATCACATTCAAATCTCATAAATCCCTCACATCACATTCAAAACGGATAATAAGAAGCAAATCTAGTAAGCCCTAACATGTCGGTTAGCCCAGTGAAATGGATCCGAAAGTTGGCCGCAATTTGTAATGTAACATCATATCACCACTGGATTACGCAGATGGCGAACAAGGTACCATCAATGCAAGCCTTTCCAAAACTCGAGTAGCTCTTTCAGGAAACAGATCGGCGATGAATAAAAACACAAACGGATTCAAGAGATAGGAAGCCCAACAAAGTGGCGCACCATTGTGCCGCAGCGGTTGATCGATCCAACACCGAACGCCAAGAAGCCGCCCCGTGAGACCACCCGAGAGCAGACGAGAAGGCCCGCCTCCTCGACGGCGGGCAGCGCACGGCTCCCCCAATCGTGCTAGTTGCATGCGCGAGTTGAGATCTGCGCCCCCCGGTCGGTGAGCGGCACGAATAACGCTTGTTTGAACCTTCGAACTGGGCCCGAACCGTGGATCATGGACCCAGTTAAAATGGCAGTCTCCGCAACTGGACTTTGGTCTCGTCCAACGCATCGCGCGGCCACTGCCCGCGCCCAACTTTAGACTGAGAGATAAGGTTTTAAAGGCGGGAAGATGCGATCGCAGCATCGGCATCCAAATGCTTTACTTTTG
The DNA here is from genome assembly GCA_027563935.2 of Costus lasius. Lineage (NCBI taxonomy): Eukaryota > Viridiplantae > Streptophyta > Magnoliopsida > Zingiberales > Costaceae > Costus > Costus lasius. The sequence continues at coordinate 9,959,095 of CM050447.1, read as the reverse complement.
TCGCAAATTGGCAGCGTATCGGATGCTGTGTAAAGCAGATTTAGAGAGAGCATCTCGCTGAAGTGCTAATTCCATGGTTAATTACAGTGTGGGCTGACTCGAATCTTTTGCGCTGTCGATGATCGATACGGCGCGCCATCAAAAGGGAATCGAATAGATATCAAAAAAAAGTTTTTTTCCCCCTAATTTACCCTTTGTTTATATAAAGGTATTTCCATTGGACTGACGATACATGATTATTTAATAACCTATCCTTTGATTTTTTGTGGCTCCATAATTTATACAATTGAAGCTGAACTTTGAAAAGCATGCGACGTCAGATTAGATTTTAAATAACTTATGTTTAATATATTTAGATTTTACATCGGTCTACGTGGCGATGACAATAATTATCATCTAATAGTTTTGTGTACGTGCTAACCGATTAGGTTCGCGCGAGTGGTGTGTCACCGAATCAGCAAATAGTTATACGCCGATGTACCTTTCAGTTTACATTTGCAATAACGACCTAATCGTTGGAAAATTTGCGCACGCAACCTTTCCTTAGAAAAAAAGCTACGCAAAGAAAAGATAAGTGAGAATTTGCCCGGGGAGGGGTGTCAATTTCATCCGAACTTGACAGGTACCCGATCTATTTATAATGGGTTCGGATACTCAATTAGCTATATGGGTTGGATTCAGATTTAGAGACATGGGTACCCGGTACTCAATAACTGACTTCAATAAAAAAATATAAATATAAATATTTATTATTAGAGTATAAATAATAATAAAATAACTATTATATAAATAATAATTATTATTAAAATATAAAAATAATAATAAATAATTATTATATAAATATATTTATTTTAATTTTAATTTTTTAAAATATATTTTATATAATAAATAATTTAGTTTTTTAATTAATTGGGTACCCGCGGGTACCCGTTTAAATACCCAGCCCGAGTTTAGGTCGGGTTCGGGTTTAGGGTAAAATCCCGGGTACTTGACCCGTTGCCAGTCCTAGACCGGGGTGAGTATTTGGCTTGGCCAATAGCAGAAGAAGACTACAGAAAATTTCGGCATAATCTCCCCTATTTATCTAAAGTGATTCCTGTATACATAAACCTATCACAGTATATCTACCCAAAGAAGATGCTCTATGAACAACAAATTCACCACAAAAAACATAAATACACACATAAGTGGTGCATCAAACCAGATGAACATCCACCATTCTAGAAGCTCCTTGAGTTGTCGGATAAGATCGCTGCTTGGTGTATAGACAAATCCGCTTCCCATATGGCAAGGTAGAACAGCGTGGCGGGGTCCAACCTGGAGGAAGATATAAGGAATGATACTTTGGTTCTCACTTCCGCAAACATATCTAGCATTAGTTGCTTCCACTCCCTACTTTTGTGTTTGAATATGCGATTGTTGCGTTCGAGCCAGATGTAGTATATGAAACCAGTGACTAAGAGTTTTTGGACCACTAACATGCACCTTTGGATATTTTGCTCTGCAGAAACAAGTTGGGGTATATTCCCCTAATTATTAATGGACATCGGTATACCACATATTAATTTGATTGCCCCCCAAACATCAGTCAAATACGAGCATTTGAAAAACAAGTGTTGGATTGATTTGTCATGTGCCCGACACACAGAGCATATCCTATCATCTATGATACCCCACCTGCGGAGCCTGTCCAAGGTGGTAAGTCGTTGTAAGCTAAGAAGCCATGTGATGAACGAAAAACGGGGGATTCTTCCACGGAACCAGACCCAGCTTGTCCACGCCTCTCCGCTCAAGGGGATCTCGACCCTCATACGCAGTTGCAATTGAAAACTTGCCCGAGGAAGAGAGCTTCCACCATATCATGTCCTCACGAAAGGGTATGATCAATTGGTATGGAGTTGATGGACCTGTAAATATCAACGAGTGTAGGCGATCTGCGGGTCGGAACTCGCCACTCTCCATTGACGATGAGGGCGCTAAGCAAAGCATCTTTTCCTGGTAGATTTTCAAGATGAAAATTGCGAACTTCATGATATAGTATTTTAGAGTCAAACCAGGGATCAAGCCATATCCCAATCGACTCGCCATTAGCAATCCAATATGATATCATGGAACAGCCAACATCACGAATCTCCAGCACACTGCGAAGACACTATGAGCAACGCTGGGGAACACGCAGCGTCCAGATAGAATTTGCATGGATGTAGTTCCTGTGAATCCAGTTAGTCCAAATGGAGGAGGAGTTATTAATTAGGTTCCACAAATGACGTAAAATGATGGCTGAATTTAGAGTTTTTATGTCCCTTAGCCCAAGGCCTCCGGAACTAACGGGTCGAGTAACATTGCTCCAAGCCACCTTTGCAATACCTTTTGTCGAATCAGACAACCAAAGGAAATTAGCAAGCATTGAATTTAATTTCGAGATGACTTTGTTGGGAAGCTTGAAAACGCTGCACCAATATATGATGTTCCCATAGCAAACTGATTTAATAAGTTCAATACGCCCCGCATATGACAAAGTTATGCTTTTCCAACTTTCAATGCGCCTTGAAATTTTCTCAAGCAAAGGTAGGCAATCCCTGAAAGAGGGTTTGATGTTTTTAATCGGAATGCCCAAATAGTGAAAAGATAGTTGCACCTTAGAGATCCCAATAATTTCAGCTAAAACATCTTGGTTGTTCATAGAACTAGCTGAGTAGAAACTATGAGATTTTTCCTGATTTATTTTAAAGCCCGTATCTTGTGCAAATCGTTCAAGGACATCTCTAATAGTCTGGGCAGATTTCCCCGTGGCTTTTGAGAAGATAATGACATCATCCGCGAACTGAAGATTAGCGATAAGAGGATTACCACACTTACGATGTAGCTCGAAATTGCCAAGTTGGACTTCCTTGAGTAATAAATTAGTGAGATGTTGCATGACCAGTAAGAAAATATATGGTGCCACGAGACATCCCTACCTTAGTCCCCGAGTACTTTGAAAGAACCCAATGTCTAAAACTTATATTAAAAAATATAAGAATTATAAAAAATTAAATTTATTGATATATATATTAAAATATAAAATATATATTAAAAAATATATTATAATATATTCTATTCTACTTTTATTACCGTATACTTAGTCACTAAATGTCTAAAAATTATTATCTAATATCTAATAACCTAATTACTCATTATATAATTAACTAAATCCTTAATAATTTACCGAATTTATTAAAAAAATTTGATAAATTTTATTCGGTAAAATTTTTGTTTTTAGGAAATTCAATTTGATTTCGATTTTTAAAATTTTGATATAAAAAATTTTAGTAAATTTGATTTTGATTTTTACTATATGCTCACCCTAGTCCTACAACAAATTCTTTCACCAGAGTTTTATCAAAATTTATTCGGATTGAATAGGAATTTGAGATTTTTTTTATTTGTCTGAATTAAATAGGATGAGCAAATAGTACCAATATCAATATATTATACTTGAAAATGTAGATATCCAATTTTTTTGGTGCTTTAGTGACAATATTAAACTTTAATTCATGATTACAATAACAATCCCTATGCAGGTATCCAAATATTAGTTTGAAAAAATCTTGAACTTGCAGGGTATGATTTTATAATTAAGTTCAACACTTTATTTTTTTTTTCAAGATTTATGCATTAAGATTTTTTATTTAATTTTTTAAATTTAAAAAATAATTATTTTCCCAATAATTATATTATTTTTTCCCTAATTTATTTTGGTATTTTTACATAATTATAAAAATAAAATTTAACAATTTTAGTACTGCTATCAGTTAAAATTTTGTATTGGACCTATTATACTTATAATTGCGATTTTTCGATACCAAAATTTAGATACTAGTATGAGTATCAAAGTCGAAAGTCCGAAATGCACATTTTTATTGCTTTATAATAATCAATTCTTCATGTGTCATGTAGGTTTACAATATTGGTTTTGTAGGTCGATAGAAAAAAATAATAATAACGTATTAAAAATTACAATATTGTAAAATCCAAAGTCCAATTTCTCACTTTTTCCTATAAGTTAGCCCGACTACACTGTACTTATCATTTTCTTATGAATCAGACATAGCAAATTTAACTTTCCTATTTTACAGAGGATTGCTAAGATATCAAGAGCCGAAGATACCAAGAGCTGAGCCCCGGAGAGTAATATTGTGATGTCTATGTTATGTATTTTGAATCATAAAATTCTATATTTTATTTTTAAAATATAATATAGATTTGGGATTATTAAAGGAAATGTTTTATGGGTTTGGAATATATTTTAATTTTTGAGTTACTATGAATTGATGTATCGCCTACTTGTACATGAACAAACAATATCATACATAAAATTATTTGCTCATCGACCGGGTTCTGCTCCGGTTCCGTCGTACATAAAATAAAACAGTAATCCACTAGAAACAGAGACGTATCGTCCACTCGCACCGCCCCCGGACACGTCTACGCCACGGAGCGCCTCCCGTTCTTTTATTTTGTGAGCCTCCCGTCCGCGCCACACCCTTTAGGACTCACGATGTGCTTCCACGTCACCCATCACGTCGTGTGCTCCCTTCCTCTCGCACTCTGATCATTCTTCCGCGAAAGTTCCTGAAAGCTATATGAAAAGTCGGTACACACTTTCTTCACCATTAAGCAAAGCTTTAAATAAGAGCGTGAGAGGTGGGTGTCTACCGTGGAATTTGTACTTCCTCAAATATGATTCGCCAAGAGCCATGGGTCCTACAGCGCGTGTGATGTCCATCGCATAAAGGTCAGGTGCGCGTGAGGTTTTAGTTAGTTTGTTTCTAGATAAAAAGATTCTCGGTTAAGGAAGGCATCTCGCGCCTTTTTTTTTATCCCGCCCGCCTTCCTCATTGGACGCGGGAAGTCGCACGTCCGGCCCGCGCTCGCACCCTGCAGCGGACAATTGGGTGCTATTTTAGGCAAAGCTTTGGTGCTGTTGTCTGTGGGGGACGCACGTGCTAATAAATCAATTTTCTTTTATTTATATATTTAAAATTTCATTTTTTATAAATATATATAATATAATGACTCATTTACTCAACTAATATTTCTTATTAAAACAATATATAAAATACAAGGGTTAATTTGAGAATCAAGCACACGCGTGAGAGGAGCATAACAGTTATAATTTGTTAGAGCACGTTAGGCGTCGACGTAGCGGAGGTATTCCGACCGTCCATTCCGCAGTTTGATTCACCGGTAGGTAGCCGTAATCGCCACCCGCCAACATCGCTCAATGCATCGAGAGGCAGCCATGCATGGGCCTGCTGGCATCGGTTTCATCGCCCCATAGTTAGCTCATCCGGAACCGCCGAAAGACGACTAGGTCAGCAAACTCCGCGTGGCCTCCGCCTACCAACGCCATTGGCTGGGACTTTTTAACGAGCTGGATCCCACGCGGCACCAGAACGTCTCCCCGCTCTAGATTTTAGCCGCCTCCGACCTCCCGCTTTCGCACCCTCATTGGACGGAGAAAAGCCCATCTGCTGCCGCCCCGCGGGACTGCTAGACGTCCTCAGCGCTGTCGTGGCCGTATCCCGGCCGTTCCTTTTATCCTCGTCGGGAACGCCCTCTTCGGCTTCTCTTCTCCTTCGCCGGTAGCTAGCGTCTGCTATTTCCCGTCGAAGAACGCCTCCGCCGGTCGCGGTTAAGTATTCGAGCTGGAGGGGAAGGGAGATTTAGGGTTCTTTTGTGGAGATTTGTGGTGCGATCTTATGGAAGCGAAAGCGAAGCCGGAGAAACGTATCCTGTATTTCCTTTTTTGGTTTCCTAACGATTATTTTCCTGTCTACTATGTGAGTATACATGATGCATCTCTGTTCCTGTTTTTTTTAATCATTTTTTTGGCCTATAATGATTTTTTTCATAGTTTTTGAGCACTTGTTTTCTCTTTGACTGAATGGGAGGCAGAAGCCAGACATTCATCAGGGATTTGTTTTGTTTCATAGATCCGCCTAGTTCTCGAGATCATAGGCTTTAGAGCTCGATTTTGCTATGTTCTGTTGGAGATCGTATAAATGAATTCATGAATTTTTAGGGTCCCTCATCCTCGATGATTTGTTCGTTTCCTCGACTTTTATTTTCTGTAGGTGATCTTTTTAGTAGATTAGAGATACTTTTGATTAATATATGATTAGGCTGCCTTTTCTTGTCCTTTTAGAAAGAAGATCAAACGAAAATAATGCTGTCTTCGGAAGCAAGAAACTTGTTGAGCCTAGTTCGTTAGCTTCTCGTAAAGCTAGTATTTTCCTATACGCGGCTCACTGGGCTAAATATTGTTGTCAACTTCCTTGTAAATTGCAAATATCTAGAATCCCGATCTGTCAAATACCGCGCTGTGGAATTTCGTTTCGTTGATAATTGATCTGGTAGTGTTATGGACGCCCAAATATAGCAGTAACGTGACTTCGAAGTCGAAGTTTTTGTCCTTGTTTCACTGTACACTAGGAAAAACCACAGATCATGATTTTTTATGACCTTTATATGTTGGCCTGCTCTCTGATGCTTATTTCGAAATTATTGGTGTTTTCTTTGCCATTCTATGATTGCGGTCCTTGACTTGTCACTTTCCAGCCATCGAGGATGCACTGATGAAACTGAAGATAAATCCACCATCAAAAGCCAGCACTATTAACGTGGTATAGTGCTTCCCCTCGTACCTTTTTTTGTGTTAAAATTCCTTTCCTTTGTGGCATTGCACCAGTCGCGATATTGTCTTTTATGCTGGTATTGGCGAACCTACTTACTAATTTTTTAAATTTTGTCTGGTTAGTCTGGTCCCAAAGGTGCAAGCCAATCGGATTCAACATCCTGCATCTCCTCAGCAGATGCAACAAGCAGCATCAAAGAGAGTGAGGTGGATCAGGAGGTTTACATGGGAGATCAGGGAATGTATTACTATGGCTATTACTATCCAGGTTTGCCTTCTACTTTTTTTACTCGAGAATAATTACGGACTTCGTAATTTTGTCTCATACATATTCTCATGCAGGATCGACTGGTTACTTTGGGGATTGGGATAATCACTGTTGCAATGTTGGAATGAACAACTCGCAAAATGAGAATCATGTGAGTTATTGTATTTATCTTTAAGCAAATTTGACACATAAAACTTTCGTTATTTGTATTCATTTAAGTTCTGCAAAAATCTGTCACTTCGAGAGCCATCTGTTTTGATACTATTCTAAGCATCTAATATTTCATTTATTTCATTAGCTATTAAGAGTGCATCTTGATGAGATCACAAAATTTTTCCCGTTTGTAATATGAATTTCATCAGGAAGCTGAGAAAGCATTAGAACTATTTTGTAGTTCACTAAACGGCAGCAGTTGTTGTTGGTATTGAAGTTTGTTCAGTTTGATTTCTACATCCTAACATATTGTTAGTTCTGAGTATGTACACATTTGTTTGTCCAATTGACTAATCGGTATAACTAGATGCTGTACGGGAAATATAAAGGCTAAATAGCAAAAGCTCAGTGCTCGTTTAGTATGCCCTATTTCTGCAGTAAATCTTAATACTTTATAATTGAAACTTTGCATGCTTACTGACGAGCCACTGGCTTATTTTTCTCTTTTTCTTCTCGTTCTAGATTCACATGCAAGACAAAATATGGTTCACAATAACATTTTTTTTACTTGTTTCCTACTTCAGACTACTCAAGCTGATAATGGTTCAGCAGTGTACTATATCCCTGGTCTTCAACCTGGATACAACACTTACTGTCCGTTCTTGCCTGGAGCTGTCTATGGTGTTGATGGACAGTATATGGCCCAAGGGCCGTATTACCCTGGTCCACTTTCTCAAACAGTTGCCTCTCCAGGATTTTTTCAGCCACCAGTTGCTTTTGCTCCTGAGTTGGTTCCGACATACGTGAGCGATCCGTCTTTATTCTTTCCAGATGAGATTCGTGGGAGCACATTTACTGTGGATTCAACAAATCCAGTTTACAAACCAAATTTTCCATCCCATGGTCATAATCTTACTCCTTCCAGAACTACAACCTCAAAAGAGACCTCGATAGCATCCGAACATCATACTGCAGGTCATAAACCTATGCAGAAGCCTGTGAAGAAGGTAATGTATGTGGTTTAATATCTAACAATGTACTTTGTTGGAGCACATTCTTGTGCACTGTATGTTCCGGATTATTTTCTTGCACGTTCTGAATTCTTTCTTGAAAATGCTTCCAGGTGGCTGCTGCTATTTTCTCCAAAGGCTATGCTCCTGTAAACAAGTATAATGCTTATGCTAGCCAAGGAAAGGGAGCATTGTTTTATCCGAATAGTGCTGTTGTTATGAAAGAAAATGGACGGGGTTGGGTTGATGATGAGAATCTGAAAGCTAGAACTAAGCTAAATAGCTTTGGTGATCTTGCCTTACTGAACGAACAGAATCGTGGTCCTAGAACAAATGGCAGCAAAACTACATGCCAATCTAATGAGGAGGAACTTTCGAGCACTCTCAGTGGTGAGGAGAATGATGACACCAGGCTGATTGCTGTTATTAACAAGGATGACTATAACCGCCCTGATTTTCAGACAAAATATGAGCATGCTCTGTTCTTTATCATAAAATCATATAGTGAGGATGATATTCATAAGAGTATAAAGTATAATGTGTGGGCAAGTACTCCAAACGGAAACAAGAGGCTTGACAATGCTTTTCAAGTTGCACAAGAAAAGATCTCAGAAAAGGGCTGCACGTGTCCTGTGTTTCTCTTCTTTTCAGTAAGTTCCTTAAACTTTATTAAGTGAGATGATTCTTGGGTTAGTTTGACCATTATCCAAGTTATTAAATTATATATGTAGCTGTGCATAAATACAAAATAATAAAATTAAATTATAATCTCCCTATTGGATCTCTGGATTCACATTTATGTCAAGTTTGTCGCCAATAAGACAAATGCTTATTGTTGTTCTATCTGAAACTTTCATGTTGATGTATTTATCTGATAATACATTTTATTATCGCAACTCACTGGTTCCACAGAAAACGCAAGTGAACGAGTAGTTGTTTGACATTTAGTTGAATTTTAGTATACTGGTTCTTCGCCAGTCGTACTCTTTCCCCTTCTCCGTCTCTCTCTCACGCGCAAACACAATGGTACAAATCTATCTGCCTATATATATAATGCCCATTTTTTTGTTGTCTTGTACTTAAAGTTGCATGCTTTGCAATACCTGTATGTTCAATTGCTATATAACTTAGTTGAATAGAGGGCTATGGATTTAATATTTATTAATTTCCCTTATATTCTTTATTTCTCGCATGCTATGATGAAATAATTTAATGCTGACAGTAATTTTTTTTTGCTAAGTTTCTTCAAGAAAAGAAATATAATTCCTTACATTTATGCAAATTCTAATGTCAGGTTAATGCTAGTGGCCAGTTCTGTGGCGTAGCTGAAATGACTGGTCGAGTTGATTTCTGTAAGAAAATGGATTTTTGGCAGCAGGATAAATGGAATGGGTACTTCCCGGTAAACTGGCGCATAATTAAAGATGTTCCAAATCCACAATTTCGCCACATAATTCTGGAAAATAACGACAACAAGCCTGTCACTAACAGCAGAGATACACAAGAGGTACCTTCTGAAATAATTTTCTTTTTTCAAATGATTAGATGTATATCTGCCTCTGTTGATGCCTTATTTCATATTGTAATATGATGTAGAATATGTAGTCAAAGTTGATTGTCTGATTTGAAGCTTACTCGTGGCAAACACGCACAAATTAGCTCAAATTTTAGCACCACATTGCGAATAAAATCGATTTATATAACAAGAATATGCCTTGGCCCTTGCTACACGAGTCATTCTACTGCTGTGCACTTTTTCTTGTCAAATAATGAAAATCTTTGCATTGTGCATTGACTTGGTTCACCGCGTATGTTCTGTTCTTGGATGTGATATTAATATGTTTATATCCCTCAGGTGAAATTTTCCCAAGGTACTGAGATGTTAAGCATTTTCAAGAACTATTCCTCTAAAACATCCATATTGGATGATTTTGGCTTTTATGAGAACCGGCAGAAAGCAATGCAGGAGAAGAGGAACAAGCCAACAATTCCAAGTTTGGATCATCCAGTGGTAATATTTGTTTTATACACATCAAAATTTTAATTTCAATGCATTCATTTTTGTAATTGGACCTTTTTTATGCATATTTTGATATTCTCGTGAGTAAAGCGTCATTCTGATTGATCTTTACGCTCTGGCAGTACTTATCTATTCACAATACTTGACTATTCTAAGTAGTGTTGGAATCCAATTGTTTGAACTATTTTAAAATTCTGCTTAATTGTTTTATTATCTTAGTATTCGTTCATAATCAGTATCATTACTTGTAAGATCTCGCAGAAAGAAAAGGTAATTGTTATTACATGCATTGAGTTCGTGCAATAGTAAGTGGTGAGTTGATTATTAATTTGCGCTGTTGGAATTTACCGGCACTTTGACCCGGGAATGCTGATGTATACTTTTTCCAGCCCAAACATGTCGACTCCAGTCAAGTCCAGAAGCCAGGGGATTCAAAAACCGTGTCACCTAATCTTGGGTCGGAAAATCTCCAGCCTGGTATTCCTACTAGGAAGTGAACCCCTGAAAACTAGCCGTTTATCGGAGCTGGCAAACACACCGGCGGCATTCCAATGACTTGGAAATTTTTGGCTGAGCAAGCCCATGTGAGACGCTGCTGTTATTGAAGAATCGACCATTTAGTTTGTGTGCACAAAGGAGAATAATTTCTGCCAAGAAATCTGATGCAAAATAACGATGAAACATCTTCCCATGAGCAGTGCGCAATGACTGGGAAGAAACTGTCAGCTTTACGCAGTTTAGTACATGTAATTGGGCTGCATTTATGCCCATTGTTCCTACTACGTAATCCCACCTGCTTTGTTTTTGCCTAGGGGATGGGAGAGATTAACATTATTGTTCTGCTTTGGATGTCGTGAATCTATGTCGGAATTCTTTTGGCGTATTGATGGTGGATGGATGGCATGCCATTGTCAGTTGGGAGGGTGGTTAGTTCCTGCAGGGCCGGAGCTCTGTATGATTGAATCCCAAGAGAACAGAAAAAGATGGAACTCCGAGTGGCATCTTTATAAGAAATAATGACAGCTTTGTAAGCTTGAACATTTCTCGATTCGAATTTGTGAAAAATGTAAAAAGAATAATTCGGCTGAGAAGCTTACATTTTCAGTCTGATACGAGGTACTTTCTAAAGAGCATCCAGAATGCTTAATTGGGCCTTCATAGAAGTGGAAATAACAGTTTTTGTCCATAAAATACTTGTTAATGTACTTTATCAAGTGTACTATTTTGATTTTAAAATGGAAATGAAAATGGAGGCTGGTCATGGTGGTTGATTGCTATTTGCTGTGCAGCTCCACCTCCTTGAGAATCGAAAGCTACTTTCGCTGTCAACGTGCACGCTGAAGAAGACAGCCACTCTATGTTCTTCAAAGATAACATTAGAGTATTATTCACGTGTTCCACGATCCTCTTTCTTAGGCTCGGTGGATTCCTTGGCTTCTTTGCTGCAATAATGATAAAAAAATATAAATCTATACCATGCTCATCGTGTAGATACTAATTTAATAGTAGGCTGGTTCTCCCATATATGAAAGCGCAACTTCATTATAAGAAATAGCGAGATATTTATTTTTATGTTAAATGCCTTAGTTCATTCTTACAACTAGAATAGTGCATTTCATATGCTACTCTTGGTACTTGATTAACTTGAGTCAATTAATCTAGGGCTAACACAATACAATATGAGCTTTGTAAATAGAAATCCTTCATAGAATAATATACTTAAACTTAATTAAATATATGATATATATTTTTTTATACTAAGGGCCTATTTGGTTTCATTATTAATAGCTTTATAACTATGCTTTGCTGTACTGTTATAATTTATAAGATATTTGGTTAATAACTTTTTAATTACTATCAAAATTTAAAATAACATAAATATTTATTTTAAATTATTTAAAATAATAAATATATTTTATTTTTTTAGTATTAAAATTTTAATTATTTAAACTAATAATACTTAAAATTTTAAACGAAATAATTTGAATAACTTTTTTTGAGAAGTAGCAAAAACATTAAATTATAGCTTTTCTAACTGCTGCTTTTTTTTTGCTTCTATTTTTCACTACCAAATAATTTACTAACTACTTTTTGCTTAAAAATTACTTAAAATTAGCTTAAAAGCGGGGCCAAACAAGCCCTAAATTTGATAGTAGCATCCTCTAATGTGGATGATGACCCATGCATGAATTTGGATACTTTATCTAACCTCTTATCTTTAAATTATTTAGGGCAATGTAAAATTAGTAAAGGACTAGGTTGCTTGATTTAGGAATTAAATGCCTAGACATAACTTTTCATTCAAACGAAATAAAAAGAAATACTACAATATAAGAAAAATATACATCATATAACAGATATATATTTACCCCACTAATATAAGAAAAATATATAAATATAATTTTGCTTGTACTCTTGGGTCGATCTGCCAGTACCTAAAAGCCCGTTGTGTGTATAATAGACTTGCATAATTTATTGTTTAAAATATTCTATACCTAATATCACAATGAAAATATGATAAAAATTATCAAACAAATATGACTTTTTAAGTGATATTCAAATAATTACTAAAAATTTAAGTTGCGGCTTGTAGTTCAGATCTTAGTTCTTGCGAACCACAGGTTCTAAGACACTAACTATAAAATCCTAAAGATATGTGTCACCATCGAATCCCTAAATTTGTGCTCTTTAGAGGTTGACCGCGTAATCAATTATTTATTAGTCAACATATGAACCAGGCTTAACTAGTGGAGGTCCAAAAATAGACCCAGCTCCAACTCAACGCATCGTCAACAATAATAATGATCCGGTACTTAAAATAGGCTGCGTTTTTTAATCGGGGAATCTCGGTTCGTTCACCCGTCGCATATGACTTGGGAATTAAAGATATTCCGCATAGGTTTTGAGATGTTGGCTTTTCCAAAGTCCACCCTTCCCTTTGACTATCCGTCGAACAGTTGGGAGGCAACAGCGACGGCGGCGGCGGCGGCGGAGAAGAAGGTGGAGGAGAGGAGGGAGGGAGGGCGTGACAACTGCGACCGCTGCCCGTGCGAAGGGCATGTGTTCGCCCGCAATAAATGAACCCTCTCCATTTGTCATGTACAATTAGCCTCCCTCTCTCCCACCCCTCCATTAATGGTTTCAAACAGCCGTCCCCTTGTGTCCCTTTCCCTTGTCCTCTTCCCCCAGCCGAGCACTCCCAACGACCACCACATCCCGTGCTTAGCTTGTCCATTTTCCATCTAAAGCCCTTGCCAATTGCATGAAACCTCACCGCCCTCGCGCCCCTCTCCCCGCTCAGGAGCCCAGCCAGCCGCCTCCCTTGGGCTCTTCCTATTTAATTCAATGAAGAGCTGCGAATCGGGCCTGGAATACTGTGCGTGTCTCAATCATCGACGCCGTTAAATTTGAAGATGGAAAAATAGAAGCAAAAGAATCGGCGTTCTTGAGCAGTGCACAGCGATCACTTCCTCCTTTCCATGGAAAGCTTCTCCCTTATGGTCCACCAGGAAAGCGGCGGCAGTGGCGGCGCGGCGGCACGCTCTGCTTTGGCGGCGTCAAGTCCGCGGTGGGCGCAGCACGTTCTCTTGGGTGGCACATACGTGGCGCTCTTCGTCGGCTCGCTCTCCTCCTCTTTGCTCTCCCGGTTCTACTTCGTCCATGGCGGCTCAAACCGGTGGGTCGTCACCCTGGTTCAGTCCGCTGGCTTTCCACTCCTCCTCCTCCCCATCTACCTCTCTCCCTCCTCCTCCAGGCGCCCCTTCTCCAGCTTCACCCCTCGCCTCCTCTTCCTCTCCCTCTTCTTGGGCCTTTTGTTAGGCGTCAATAATCTCCTCTTCTCCTGCGGCGTGTCTTACCTTCCCGTGTCCACCTCCTCGCTTCTCCTCTCCTCGCAGCTCGGCTTCACGCTCCTCCTCTCCGCCCTCCTCGTCCGCCACCCTCTCACCTTTTCCAATCTCAACTGCGTCTTCCTCCTCACCCTCAGCTCCGTCCTCCTCGCCCTCGACTCCTCCTCCTCCCGCCCCGCTGGCGTCGACCGCGCCCACTTCCTCCTCGGCGTCGCCGCCACCCTCGGCGCCGCCGGCCTCTTCGCCGCATACCTCCCCGTGATGCAGCTCGTCTACCGCGGCGTGACCGGCTACCGCATGGTGGCGGAGGTGCAAGTGGTGATGGAAGCCGCTGCGACGGCCCTGGCGGCCGCCGGGATGGCAGGCGGCGGAGGTTGGCAGAGTGAGGAACGCTGGGACCTCGGAGCCGCGCCGTACTGGGCGGTGATGGGCGCCGCCGTGGTGAGCTGGCAGCTCTGCTTCATGGGCACGGCAGGGGTGGTGTTCCTCACCTCCTCGGTCAATGGAGCCATCTGCATGACGGCGCTGCTGTCCGTCAACGTGCTCGGCGGCATGCTGGTCTTCGGCGACGAGTTCGGCGGCGGCAAGGCCGTCTCCATGGCCCTCTGCCTCTGGGGCTTCGGCTCCTACGTTTACGGCGAGTACCAGAAGCAAGAGAATAGTGAGGAAGAGATCAAGGAAACAAGGATTGCCCGCGGCGACGGCGATGAGAATGCATGAACCATTAATGGTGACTGTACTCAGGCAGGGCGTAATACTGCTCCTCGCTTTATTTATCATGTTTTCTCATAATTTAAATTCAAGAAAAAAGGTTACTTATTTTGAATTATACTAACTGGTCTAAATATTAATTAGCTGTGCCAAATTGTCATGAACTGTGATAGCGTTCGATCTCAAGATCATCAATAACTAATTGAGACGACGATCTATCTCGACTAAATGAACAATAAGCAATAGCCCAGCAGTACAATCAAATTGGTAGCTTTGTGGACAGTGCATGTGCATTGCACCAAACTCTATTATATATCCAACTTCCAGCTGAAGCAGCACTTCATGTGCGCGATGGCATCATACTTTACCATGTTTAACGTCCTGCTAAAGCCTCTAATCCATCACTATTCACTGCCCCGAGTTGGCTTCCATCGCGAGCGATCGAGTGGAAAAAATTCACAATATTTATATTCATAATATCTTATTGTGAATACATCTAAAATTCATGATCTTGATGTCCATGAATAACCTTTTTATCGTGGCCTCGTAAATTTTTTTTAATATTGTAAAATTTTTTTAAACTTTTCGTGAGCAAATTTTTTCGATCGTGCGAGACATTGGGGGGATGCGGATGCATTTTAAAGCAGCCAATCATCGGGCTTTCTCTTTATGCTCCCGCGATTTGCAAAAGAGCTTCTTGCAATTTGGCTGGATAAAAGCCACGTTTCGTATGAGGGACACGTGCAGAGATCGTGAATGTGAGCGGCGGGGGAGCGCATATTCGGTGAATGGGATGGATCTGGTGGGGCACTCATATTGTTGGAAGAATCGGTTAATATGCCTATATTAGGGCAGAAGAGAACAAAAAAAAAAATAGAAACCGTCGATCAATGCCTTTTCGCCCTCGATAGGAGCACGGATTCGAGAGAGAGAAAAAGGGCGAGAAAATTGAGCTCGAGGATTTGGGTTTCGGCGGAGCAACGATGAGCACCCCCTTGGCGGCAGGCCGTGGTGGAGCAATAATTGCCTCCGGAGTCGCTCGCTACACCGTGGACACGGCGCCGACTTCCGACCACTCTCCGGATGCATTCATTGCTGGCGACGGCGGTAAAGGGAATGAGGAGGATGAAAAAGAAAAAAAAGTAGTACATGGACGTCGAGTTTGGCGAGTTCCCTTCCGGCGACGACAACTCGGATACGATGGCTAATATGCAGTAAGTGTTTTGTTCTGTTCATCTCTTGATCATAATGGCGACCATTCTGATTTGGCAATTCTCTACTTTCCTGAACTTCTCTGACCCCGTTCTCCAGCAAGTTTTGGATCTCCAATTCGACCAAGAATCGATCATTCAACGGATGGAGTTGGGGACGATCTATTTGATGGGTTCAAGATGTCGTTGTGCATTTATTTGCATCATGCTTATATGTTGAATTACTCGAAAACCTTGGTAGTTTAGTTAGCTTCTGTATCTTAGAGTGACGAAAAGGAGCATTCGGTAGTAGTATTTTTCGAAAATTTTTTTTAGGCGGAGTCTCCGCCTAAGATTGTTAGGAGAGGCTTAATCTAACCAATCATAATGCTTTAATAATCGTACAACCGGATTGTTGTGCAGGTTTATCAAATTTACACAGCTTTTAAAGTAATATGGTTGGTAAATTTTCTAGTATTTTCCTTTATAGAAGGTTTGAAAGAGCAAATATACTAAATTTAGCATGCTTGCTATCAGATGGAAAATTGTTAGCAATAAATAATTTTACTCCTATAACTTGCTTGTTACACTTGCAATGAACTTGTGGAATGAAAGAAAGTTTTGATTTTTTGCTTTGTAAATCATATAAAAGTTGCCAATCCCATAGTAGTGAAATGTACGCAGTTTTGCAAAACTACCGTCAAGGTTACATTTGAGTACTATTCACGAACTATATGTATAACATCTCAAAAGTTGGAACGACTATCTGATCACTCGCCTGCTATTATAACATTTGGGGGAACCCCTAAGACTAAAGGGTCTAGATTTTGATTTTTTAATTTTTGGACAACCTACGAGGAGATGTTTCAAGTTGTGGAGCATACTTGGACAACTGCAATACAGGGTACGCCAATGTTCATTTTGGTCCAGAAGTTGAAACTAACCAAGGAGGCTCTAAGGAAATGGGCAGCCCGCATGCGCAAAGAAAGAAACACTACCTATTTAAGGGTCACTCAGGAACTTAATAAGATCCAAGAAGAGCTCACCCTTGACCCTAAAGATGAGGGACTGCATAAACAAGAAAAAGAGGTTAAACTACAAATGGCAAAATTTTGGGATGAAGAAGAAGCAGCATTCAAGCAGAAATCTAGAGATCAACGTATATCCTTGGGGGACTCCAATACAAAGTATTTTTATAACTTACATAAGACACGCCAAATCCGCAACTCTATTTGGTCTATTAAAAATTCTCAGGGTGACTTTGTATATGGCGATGAGGTCTTTAAGGTGGCTACTACATACTATGAGTCACTCTTGGGTGCTAAACTAGATCAACGTGATCAGCCATCAATAGCGGTTCGTGGCGCCATATCTCCACATGCATACAACATCTTGAATGCTCCTGTCTCTTTAACAGAAATTGAGAAGGTTGTCCTCTCGGCTGACACATCGAAAGCTCCTGGAGTTGACGGGTTTAATGCGGGTTTTTTTAAAGCTTGTTGGGGGATCATTAAAACTGATGTTTTGAATGCTATATCGGATTTCTTCTCCAAGGGCTACATGCTTAAACAAGTAAACATTACCTCTATATCCCTCATACCTAAAGTCCCGAACCCTTCATCTTTTGGTGACTTTCGGCCAATCTCCGTTTGTAAAATGATATACAGATTTATTGCTAAGGTGCTAGCAAATCGCATCAAGGCAGTTATAGCAAGTATTATTGATACCGGGCTGGGGCGCCGGTGGCGAGGAGAAGTCTTCCTCTACAGGAGCGTTCTCCAAAAACGTGAGAGTATGATATGAAACGTTTAAAGAAGCAAAGACCACACTGATATCAGTCGATTTAATCCTCAAAACGAGTTCTCCAATACAATAAAATCTTTGACGAATTTCTTCCTTCGAATAATTCAACAACAATAAGACAAAAAAGATAATTATGAACGACGAATCAATCGCCAACCAGGAATCCACCCGCGAAAGGAAAAATCCGCCGTCCACGAGAAGAAACGCCCCTCAGGAATCCACCGGAGAGGAATCTCTGGGAAGAACCGCGACCAAGGAATCCACCCGGTAAGGATCTTCAGTCGTCGTTAGGGTTTGCAGTCGCCTGCCGAGCACCAAAAAAAATCTTCCAAAAATTGATCCCCCTTTGTCTCCTACGATCGCCCTCTTATGTCTCGTCCAAACATGACAATTCTTCTCCACATGGCGTCCACTCATACATGACTAATAGTCCCTGGGCCCCCGGACTAATGGTTGGCGCTTCTGGATCCAGGTCTATGACGAACGGTTGCGATGCTCCCGCATCATTCTCCCCGGGTTGCGAGCAGCTCGCCTCCGAGTTAGGATCGTTGTCTTCCCTGCAATATAAGATAAGATCTGAGACATTAAAAGTGTCGGAAATTTCATAGTGTACGGGGAGGTCGATCTTATACGCATTTTCGCCAATGCGTTGGAGAACTTTAAAAGGACCCTGGGCTTTAGGCTTAAGCTTGCCGAACTTGCCCGGTGGGAATCTCTCTTTTCGCATATGAATCCACACCAAATCTCCTACGTCGTAATGTATAGGCCGCCGATGCTTATCGGCTCTCTCCTTGTATCTTTCATTCTGCTTCAGGATTTGTTCTCTCAACTTGGTATGTTGTCGTTGCAATTGAGTAGCACGTTCCTTGGCGTCACTACTGAAGGCGTGGATCGTGGGTATGGGGGTTAAGTCCAAGGGCCCCTTCGGATTCTCACCGTAGACCGTCTGGAAAGGGCTGCAGTGTGTAGTCTGATTTACAGAACAGTTGAAAGCGAATTCCAACTGCGGTAAAAGTAAATCCCATTCACGGATGTTTTTCCCTACAGTGCTTCGAAGTAGATTCCCAAGACTCCGGTTTACCACTTCGGTTTGTCCATCTGTCTGTGGGTGAGCGGTGGTGCTGAACTGTAGACGAGTCCCCAGTTTTCTCCATAATGTTTGCCAAAAATGACCCATGAACTTGGGATCTCTATCGGATGTGATCGTTAACGGAATACCATGGAGTCTGACTACCTCTTTCAGGTATAAATCGGCGATGTATGAGGCATCGTCCGTCTTACTGCATGGGATGAAATGCGCCATCTTGGAGAACCGATCCACCACCACAAAAATGGAATCCTTGTTTCGCTGAGTGCGTGGTAATCCCACCACGAAGTCCATGCTTACATCTTCCCAAGGGGCTCGGGGAACGGGTAAGGGAACATACAACCCCGTATTCTGTTGTCGGCTCTTGGCGGCTATGCACACATTGCATTTCTGGACATAACTCGCTACCTCCTTTCCGAGCTTGGGCCAATAGAATTTTGCTGCAATGTAGGTTATAGTCTTGTCTCTCCCAAAGTGTCCTCCCATCCTACCGTCGTGGGCTTCACTGATGATGGCCCGGCGGAGGGATCCCCGTGGGATGCATACGCAGTTTCCCTTGAATAGAAACCCCTGTTGCATGTGAAAGTCCGCACAAGGACGATCTTGACACTTTTCCCAAATGGAGCTGAAGTCTGGATCATCTGAGTATTGTTCCTTGATGAAGTCAAACCCCATAACTTGAGCCTGCATGGTGGATAGTAGAGTATAGCGTCGGCTGAGTGCGTCGGTCACTTGATTTTGTGATCCCGCCTTATGTTTGAGCAGGAAACTATAACTCTGCAGGAACTCGACCCAAGTTGCATGACGCCGATTTAACTTGTGTTGATTGTTGATGTGTTTAAGGGCTTCATGATCTGTAAAGAGAGTAAAAGGTTGCCCAAGTAAATAGTGACTCCAATGAGATAGGGCACGTACTATAGCGTAGAACTCTTTGTCATAGGTCGGATAATTCCTTCTAGTCTCATTAAGCTTCTCGCTGAAATAAGCTATCGGCTTTCCCTCCTGACTGAGCACCGCCCCTATGCCCAAGTTGGAAGCGTCGCACTCCACCTCAAATAATTTGTTGAAATCCGGCAAAGATAATATGGGGGCTTCAGTTACTCTCTTCTTGAGGAGCTCGAAACTCTGTTGGGCCGCCTCGGTCCATTGATAAGATTTCCCCTTTAAGCATTCCGTCACCGGTGCGATAATGGAACTGAAGTTCTTGATGAACCTCCTATAAAATGACGCGAAGCCATGGAAACTCCGGATAGCAGACAAGGATGTTGGTATGGGCCACTCCACAATAGCCTATATTTTTTTGGTGTCCATTTGGATGCCCTCCTTGGATACCACATACCCTAGGAAAACCAAACTATTAGAAAAGAATTCACACTTATCTAGGTTTACATATAACCTTTGTTCGCGGAGGGCCTGAAAAACGTGCCGAAGGTGCTCCAGATGTTGACTTCTCTCTTTACTAAATATCAGGATATCGTCGAAATAGACCACCACGAACTTGCCAATAAAGGGCTGAAAAACCTCGTTCATAAGTCGCATAAAAGTGCTGGGGGCGTTAGATAAACCGAATGGCATCACTAGCCATTCATATAAACCATCTCGAGTTTTGAACGCCGTCTTCCATTCATCCCCCTCTCGCATCCGAATCTGATGATAGCCACTTCGGAGGTCGATACGCGAGAATATAGCAGCACCATAACTGATCAAGGAGATCGTCAAAACGTGGGATAGGGAACCGATAATGAATAGTAATTTTGTTGACGGCCCTGCTGTCAACACACATTCGCCAAGATCCGTCTTTCTTCGGTACGAGCAAGGCAGGAACAGCACAGGGGCTCTTGCTAATTCTTATTAGTCCTTTGGATAACAATTCCAACACCTGTCGTTGAAGTTCCTCGTGTTCCTTCGGACTCATTCTATATGCAGCTTTGTTAGGTATTACTGACCCCGGAATGAAGTCGATGCAGTGTTGGATGTCCCTTAAGGGCGGAAGACCTGCGGGAATATCTCTTGGGATAACGTCAGCGAATTCAGTTAAAATTGGAGATACCTCAACAGGATGTACAGAGTGTGACTCGTTGGCCTCTAGCATCACCAAGATACAGCCTCCCTGGGCGGCCTCCAGTTCTTTGCGCGCATCTGTTCCTGGAAGTAGAGTGAGACCCCGTTCTTCCTTCTTCACGGACCCTGAAGCCACCTTGCTTCTCGTTGGAGTTAAAGTCACACGTACTCCATCCTTCCGGAACATATACGTATTCTTGAAGCCGTCATGAGTGGTTCTTCTATCATACTGCCACGGACGACCCAGTATCATGTGGCACGCGTCCATGGGTACGACATCACATTGTGCCTCATCGGTATACTTTGCTCCGATAGAAAACTTGATCTTGCAGCGCTTTTGGACTTGCAATTCTCTGTGCTTACTTAACCACGTCAAATGATACGGTTTGGGGTGATCTTCTGTAAGGAGTTGCAATTTATCCACCATAGTTTGGGAGACCACGTTCCCAAAACTTCTCCCATCAATTATAACATCGCATACTTTTCCTTGTACAGTGCAGCGCGTGTGAAAAATATTGTGACGGAGCCATTCGTCATTGTCCTCTTCTCTCTGCAAGTTAAGGTTGCGACAGACAAGTAGCTCGCCCACATCTCCTCCCTCAGTGGTTTCTTCCTCTGAATGTTGTGGCTCATCTTCCGTTTGGATTTCAGCCTCTTCCTCGACCAATGTGACGATCTTGCGGTTTGGGCAATCAACCGCAATGTAGCCAAAACCCTGGCACTTGTAGCACCTTCGGGATTCAATGGTGCTGGATTTGTTTGGAGCTGAGGAGTCTCCCTTTGATGGAAAGGTGGTAGTGGGGCCCCTGCTAGGAGTGCTGGTGGGTTTACTGGATGAGACCGGACCCGAGGGGGAATACGTTCGGTTAGGGGTCGTTAGGGAGCTCCCCTTGCCTCTAATCTCCTTTTGTTGTTTTTCGATCCGCAAGGCCAATCTGCATGCATCTGCGAAGGAGAGGAAATTCTGTAGCTGGAGAGTGTTCCGGATCTCAATCTTTAACCCGCTCAAGTAGTGCGCGATAGTTTGCTCCTCTGATTCGTTGATATCACAGCGGATCTTTAACTGCTCGAACTCCATGGTGTACTCATCCACTGTCATGTTATATTATTTCAGACTGTGGTACTGCTGGAACAGATCCAATCGATAATGTGTGGGGAGGAACCTTCTCCTCAATTCTCGCTTCATATCTTCCCAAGTGATGATGGGGTGATCTCCCTCTCTAATACGCTGCCTTTTTAGATTTTCCCACCACAACCCTGCATACTTCTTCAGCTTCAAGGCCACCAGCTTGACCTTGCGATTCTCAGGAACTTCCTTATAATCAAACACCTTCTCCACGGCTTGCAACCAATCAATAAAATCCTCGGGTTGTGAGCGTCCCTCGAAGTCTGGAAGATCAACACGGAAGTCAGGTTCTTGCCGCTAGAATCGAACGGGTTGATGTTGCATTTGGTGAGGAACAACTGCCTCAGGAGTGTAATGGATGAAATCTGGTTCTTCTGCACCGTGTTCTTCGACTTCGGCAGATACATGGGGCCCGGGAGTCCTCCTCTCAAGGCGGGTTCGAAGTGCAATATTTTCTCCCTGAAGTCCGGCAATTGTCGCCTGCATCTGTCGGATCTGTTTGGCCATATCCGCCATAGTAAGTTCATTTACATTGCGCTCCCGCTGGTGAGTCTCTTCCTCCAAAAGAGCCTTGTTTCTATCTTCGGCCATGGTCGAACCTCGCTCTGATACCACTTGATACCGGGCTGGGGCGCCGGTGGCGAGGAGAAGTCTTCCTCTACAGGAGCGTTCTCCAAAAACGTGAGAGTATGATATGAAACGTTTAAAGAAGCAAAGACCACACTGATATCAGTCGATTTAATCCTCAAAACGAGTTCTCCAATGCAATAAAATCTTTGACGAATTTCTTCTTTCGAATAATTCAACAACAATAAGACAAAAAAGATAATTATGAACGGCGAATCAATCGCCAACCAGGAATCCACCCGCGAAAGGAAAAATCCGCCGTCCACGAGAAGAAACGCCCCTCAGGAATCCACCGGAGAGGAATCTCTGGGAAGAACCGCGACCAAGGAATCCACCTCGGTAAGGATCTTCAGTCGTCGTTAGGGTTTGCAGTCGCCTGCCGAGCACCAAAAAAAATCTTCCAAAAATTGATCCCCCTTTGTCTCCTACGATCGCCCTCTTATGTCTCGTCCAAACATGGCAATTCTTCTCCACATGGCGTCCACTCATACATGACTAATAGTCCCTGGCCCCCCGGACTAATGGTTGGCGCTTCTGGATCCAGGTCTATGACGAACGGTTGCGATGCTCCCGCATCAATTATCGACATTAATCAACATGCATTCATTGCCGATCGTTCGATCCAGGAAAATATCATGCTATGTTATGAGCTAATGCGTAACTATCAACTCTCATCCAAAGACCCAGATATGGCCCTAAAGATTGACTTACAAAAGGCGTATGACTCTGTCAGATGGGATTTTGTTGAGGCGACATTGAGAGCGTACAATTTTCCCCCTTGGGTTGTCAATAGAATTATGTCATGTATCGTGTCTCCTACCTTTTCCATCAACATTAATGGCCAAGACACCGGCTTCTTTAGGAGTACTCGTGGCTTACGGCAAGGGTGTCCCATGGCACCTTATATTTTTCTTCTTGTCATGCAACATCTTATGAATTTGTTATACAAATAGTGGCAAAATGGACATTTTCCTCTTCATCGTAATTGCCGCAAACCGGTTATCACCAATCTCCAATTTGCTGACGATGTTATTATATTCTCTAAGGCTACCGAAAACGCTGCTCACACTATTAGGAAAGTTCTGGACCAGTTTGCCCTCGATACGGGACTCAAAATCAATATCAACAAGTCACAATGCTTTTTCGCATCCTCTAGTGATATTATTAAAAAAAGTGTTATTGGTATCATTGGGGTATCTGCAAGCAACCTCCCATTCCGCTACCTGAGTATTCCAGTTAAAAATACCAAGCCATCGTTTAGGGACTGTTTGCCTCTCCTTGAAAAAATCTCTAGATGCCTCTCTTCATGGAAGAGTGGAATGTTGTCCTATGCCGGTAGGGCAGAGCTAATAAAATCAGTTTGTTATGTGAAGAGTAGCGTGTTTAAGCTTCCAGCTGGGGTGGTATCAAAATTGAACTCTATGCTCTCTAACTTTTTATGGTCGACCAGTCCGAGCAACGGGATAACTAAGGTTTCTTGGGACAAGGTAACCTGTCCGATAAGCTGTGGGGGTTTGGGTATAAGAGATATTAAAAATCTCAATATGGCGTTCATTCTTAAACATCTTTGGAACTTAGTCAATGAGAGGCACTCTCTATGGGCAATCTGGGTTAAAACAAATTATCTTAAAAAAGAATCCATTTGGACAGTACATACACCCAACCGTTGCTCTTGGTGTTTTCGAAGCATTTTAGATAGTAGAGATATCGGCAAACCCCACATATCCTTCCGGATTGCAAATGGTAACTCTATTAGACTTTGGTTAGACCCTTGGTATGACTCACAAATTCTTGCTCACAAAGTTCCAGACTCGCAGTTGTTTCATCCTTGTGGGAGAGGTGCTCATCTAAGCTCCATCATCGCTAATGGTTTGTGGAATGTCCCTACTCATTGATCATCTAGCCTCATTGATATACTTCAATCTATTCAAAACATTCCTATTGATAATACTCTTGATAAGGATAAAATCTGTTGGAGGCCTTCACCTTCTGGGGCATTCTCTATCTCCTCTGCCTATGAGATCCAAGTTCATTATACGCCGGTATCGTGGGCTAGGCTCATCTGGTTCAAGGGAAGGATACCTAAATTCTCATTTATCTCGTGGCTCCTTACTCTCCAACGGCTCACAACTCTCGATAGATTGCGAAAATGGGAGGTTACAAATGACCACATTTGCTTATTATGTGGGGAACAAGATGAAACCATGACACACCTCTTTTTTGATTGTACAGCTATAAAGGGTGCTTGGGAGGTCATCAAAACAATATGCGGCATACCAAACAACATCACAAGCTGGAATGATACTTTGCTCTAGATGAATACTATGTATCATATACCGGGAAGCATACGGGTACTTCATAAACTTTTACTCACAGGGCTGATATACTATATATGGCGTGCACGTAATGATAAAGCCCGTAGGGACCTTAACATGGGACCAAGACATTTGCTGTTGGAATTAATTTATGATATTCGGTGCAAAATTAACTATCTTGTTAGAAAGACTAAATTGGATACCGCTATGGTTTCCATCGTTGATGCATGGGAGGCTGCCATCTCGGACTTCACAACATCATGAGGCCAGAACTATCATTCATAATTATGCATGCCCAACCATTTGCTCATGCACGCAGGTATATCACAGGATGGAAAGCAGCACTCAGGGGCTCTATCTACTGGGTAGTCCCTACATGGGAGATAGCAGGAGGCTTCATGCGTATGTGGTGCTGGGAAATTCCTCTCTAGCTGGGATTTGCGCGCTTATGGCTAACTCGGCAGCTGTATCAGTGGCTGGTTTAATGATTTGATTTGTACCCTACTAATCTGTTAGATGGTTCTCTTTCTATGTGGCTGAGTTCTAGTCGTGTAGTGCTGTCATTCTTGAGGGGGGTAGTTATTGTTAGTAATGGTTAGAGGCCTTATCTTTGTACACAGGGTCCATGTGAAAGGTAGTGCAGGGGATACCATGCAAAAAATTTTCTGAATCCTAGAGGTAGTGGGTATCGCGCTTTTGGGAATGTAAATATTATGTACTATCTTCTTTTTACCTTAATAAAACACTTTCTTGCTTTGGCAAAAAAAAAAAGAAAAAATTGGAACGACAGGTTATGAGAACACTGGCGTATCTTCTTTTTTTATTTAGTCCTTTGTTCCATCGTTTATCATTTAGTTGTATTGCATGTTAAAATGCATTTAGAGGCTGAACAATTGATAAATCTGTGAGCTAACTACAGTTTTCTTTCCATCCCGCAGTGTATTTAGTACTGCTGTTATCATCTTTTGACACATTTATCCAATTTTTTATCTGCTCAGCATTTATTCCTCAAAATTGTTTCTTTCCTTCTTTTCTCTTATTTGGTTTTGTTGGATAAATAGTTAAGTTGCACATTCTGTTTCCTTTTTAAGGTTTTGAAGGTGTCAGGTGGTTGAACTAGTAAAGAATCTTTATTCTGGATAGCAAGGTAGATAAATTCTCACTTTCATAACTACAGTTTTCTTTCCATCCCGCAGTGTATTTAGTACTGCTGTTATCATCTTTTGACACATTTATCCAATTTTTTATCTGCTCAGCATTTATTCCTCAAAATTGTTTCTTTCCTTCTTTTCTCTTATTTGGTTTTGTTGGATAAATAGTTAAGTTGCACATTCTGTTTCCTTTTTAAGGTTTTGAAGGTGTCAGGTGGTTGAACTAGTAAAGAATCTTTATTCTGGATAGCAAGGTAGATAAATTCTCACTTTCATCTATTACTTGCCCATATAAAAAAAATGTTATCATAAAGGCTTACTCTATTGATCCTCTTTATCTTCTTCCTTTCTTGCACCATTTTTCTTCAGGTCAATAGTTTCCCCATTTGCGAGGAACCGATGAGCGAGCCATAATTTAATAGATTAGTTTTCAGAAAGCTAACATGACAAGGGTATGTGTACTATTTAACTTGGTTTTCTATATGTTGTCATATTACCATTTTTCTTGCTGCCATCTTTGGTTGATTTTGGGCATCTAGAAATAATTTTTGTGACTATTATGATCATTTATGTGTAAGGCTAATTATTAACAGTAATTTTCTTTTATAGTGAATCTCTTAATTCCTTGGTTATATCTTGAATCCTGCAAGTTCTTGCTTCATTAGTTTTGATGTCTTGCCTGTAGTCTTTTTTTACTCCATTCGTCATGAAACTAAGAAGCCCCTCCTTCAGCAACCAATCCAAGAAATGAGCTTTGTTGTTTAATGATTTTTATTGTTTTAGGCGAGGATTTATCATTTTACTCATTCTGCAACCGTAGCGCCACTTCCACTAACATGATTTGAAAAAAAGACTATCCACAATTTTCTTTTATCGAGATGAACGAGGGAGAGGTGTAGTAAGCTAGTGTAGCGTTAGGGACAAGGATCTCAGTGTGTTGATACACAGGAATTGTACTCTGTTTATAAATACGCTCGAATTGATTAAAAAAAAAAATCCCATATCTAAGTAAAATTGTGACCATAGTTTGTGTACCATTCGCATAATTTATCATTTTCTTGAATATTTCTCGTCAGATTGTTATAGTTTTTGAGAGGATGTAAAAACTTACTCGTGATGCTTGCTATTTGGATCCGAACTCCCGTACTAGCCTTGTAGCAATCACAGTGAAGAGTGATTATAAATTTATTACAACCGTTGTCACAGTTTCTTTAGATCAATTGGTTAGTGACAAAAAAAATAATTTTTCTTAATATTCTGATACAGAATTTACCTACAAAAGAACTTAATAATGCGTATGTTCATAGTCGGTTCCACAATGATTTTAGGGGAAGGCATGTAATAGCAAATTTTGACTCCGCAACTATTAATAAGACTGAAGTCGAAGGGTTTTCTTCCGATAGTTACATATATAATGGAATCTTCAAATCCGTCATCATCTAGCCAAGCAAACCTTACATGGACTCTAGTAAGATTTAAAACTAAATTGTTTAATTATATTCTACCACTAAGAATAGGTAAATGGACTTGAATTGAAGTTGCAAAAGGCAATCTAGAAAATAGATGACAATTAGCTAAAATTCATATTAGCTCATGTTGTTGTTAAGGTTTGGATTAGTATGTTGTTGTTAAGGTTTGGAAAACTAATCTAGATGTTTGTAAGTCAGGCAAGTATCATTGATCTAAAATTGAGATAGTCTATACTCTTGAGTTTGAAGACTTAATCCTTGAATAGTGAGACTTCATTTAGAAATCAGGATCCTATTTACCAATCAAAATCACTTGACCAATCCGAGGACCAGAGATCACAACATTTATTCACTCTAGTAAAACGGGTCAACTAGTTTGTGGCTCTATTTACCGATCTAAGGAAATAAACTAAGTTACAATTGTGAACGCGGTTCATAAGAAAGTAAGCTTTGTGAAGCGAGATCACAACTATGAGTAATCTCCATATCTTGAATAACTTATGAGATGACTTAGTGGGAGATCACTACTACGAGTTATCTGCACATCTTGATTAACTTATGAGATGAGTTCATGACAATCAAAGGCAATGATTTGGCCATGCTCCGATAGATGTTGATGTATATAAATATAGTGAAGAGCAATTCTAATAACGAAAAGCTCCACCTCTAGAGCCGAAGATGTGGTGACACGAACAGAAGTAGCAATAAGACACAAACCATTATAGTATCTGATAAGGTAACAATAAATAATTAGACCATTCTTGATTGGTGATATGAACATAATGCCTTATCAGGAAACTACTAAAATATGAGATGACATTATTCACTTTAGAACAAAAATAGTCTACCTTGCTACCAACCAGTAATGCTAAATGATAAGAAATAATGAAACTAATAAAAGAATAATATGACATACACATATCTGTTCCTCTCCTTATAAATAGAAATTTAATTCTTCATTCTATGGTATTTTTAATTAACAATGAGGAGCTTCTAAGGCAACATAATATCACTTAAATCTGGATGAGCATTCCTAATAGTGTCGAGGAACACTTTGCTAAGTTAGAAGTTTGAATGAACATAAAAAGGATGCACAGTAACAGGGAAAATGAGCAATTGATAAGTTATCAAATGTAAAAAAAGGTATTACTTAAAAGACATCAATATGTGAAACTAAGTAATGCGACTTTATCTCGACACTCAAACTTAGGTATACTCCATCGCAACATAAGCTGGCTGGTGATTACAATGACATTATCGATACTAGATTTATTTTAAGGATATAATATAAAACTCTCAATATCCATTTCTTTTTTAATTCACATATGTTAACTAAAAATTATATCCGACTATATCTTTTCCTCTACTTACCTCTTACTCAAATATCTAAACTTGCTGAAAATCATATTAGTGCAAGTATTAATTAACCTACTATATTCAAATTCAAAATATTAAATTAATCTCAAAATGTATATAAAATAAAGAGAATTAAATCTAACTTGAGCAACAAGCACAACAAAGATATAAATGATTACACACATCCAACCAATTCTAATGTCTTGTTTGGAAGTCATTATGCACTTAACATTAAGGTTATGCCTCTTATATTAGAAAATAAGTATTTATTTATTAAATAAAAAGATAAAAATAAATTTTTTTAGAATAAATCCGGCACAAATTTTTTTTTATTATCTGGTGCTTTTTATCATGTTTTTGAACTCGGGGTGAAAGTTTATCAGGAACACTTTTTAAGTAAGAATTTAGCTGAACAGAAAATACTAGTTAACCTATTACTAAAATTAAAGATGCTGTGGATTAGAAATATTAAAAATATATGATATTATTATTTAAAACAATTATACTCACAATGATGCATACGCTTCTAAAATAATAGCCACCACCTTCTGGATGCTTGCTGTGCATGCTAAAGAGTAAAGACACGTCGGGGGTTAGTGGCTCACATGATGCTGGAGCGTCCCCAGGCATGATTTGTAACTTGCAGTGTGCATCATCACGGCTTCCATCCCATTAACTTATTTAACTATCTGGATAATAGCAGATGATTTAATCATAATTTTGAGACAAAAGAATTAGCACTGAAACCGGCAATTGCCGGTTCAATTTCACGAGAACTTGGAAAGAGTACACAAACTGCAAGTAGCCATACGTTCATCCTTTACCCGTTCCTTCGCTCTCGAGTATGGTCTTTCTGTTCGACGGCTCTTATCAACCGATCACGATTTCTCAACTCAATCACAGCCGTCAGCCAATCAAACGGGAATGCGGACACGATGCCCAACAGCAAAGCCCACGGCTGAGATCCGAGATCCCATGAATCGAACGATGGATTTCGTGGTCGCATAATTAGAAAATCTGCGGGTTGCCAGTCAGCCGGTATTAAAATCTAGAAGAGCGGAAAAAAGGGGTTCGATTTTTAGTTACGGAAATACCCCTGATTTTCGGTTTATTACCTTGTAGCCCCTCCGGCGAGGAGGTAGTTTTGGTATTATACGTTTGGAGAAGGGGTATTACGGGGACCCCGTGTTCCCAAGCCGCTATTTTAACCCATTTCTTCTTCTTCCCCTCCGCTGCGCTCTCTTCTTCCTCCTCTGTCTCCCTCCTCCCCTCCTGGCGTCCTCGGCGACGTAACTTTGCTCTTTGCTTCTCCATTTCTCTCCCAATAGACTTTTCATCCCTCCATTACACTTTGCTCTTTGAGGCTTTGCCTTTGGAGCACAGCACTGTGATTCCTGCCAAGGACGCCATTGATCGATGTGAAAATCTTGTGAAGACCTTACGATTTGTGCAGAGTAGACGCTTTTTTATTCTACTCGCATTGGAAATGATGAGGTTTGCACCAATTTATCATTTTGTAGCATCTCCGCACCTGCATCTCTGTATGCCTGTTTAGGTGGCGGCTCGATGATTTGCCTTCTTTAACCTCTCTCCTGAGGTGTTGTTTCTTGAGATCGAAATTTTGTACTTTTTGCCTGTAAGGAGATCCCGGAGGAGGAAGAGAAGGTGGGCGAAACGAAGGTGGAGAGCGCTTCTCCGGCTGGAGATTGTGCCCTTAACGCTGGCGGGTATCTGCCCGCCGATCGCCTCCTCCGGCTTCCGGAGCGGAAAGACTGTGGGTTCAGTTTCTATCTTCTATCTCCGGGCTCCGGTGATTCGCGCTTCCTTGCGTATCATGGTTTTTCCGGCTTTGTTTTGGTAGATTTGAGGCTGTGTTTTCTGCGTAAGATTTCTGCTTCCTATCTCCCCTTTTGGAACATCAAATGCGTCTTTCTGCGTCTTTGGTTGCTTTTTCTTTTGGATTTGAAGTGCCTTTATAGAAGGATCGTTCTCTTTTCTTTGTAGTTTGCATTCTTCATCTTAATCTGTTACCTGCTTTAATTTTGAGATTTTTGAGACTGAACTTCTTAATATTTCACGCTTTTGATTAATTCACCGAAAACTGGATATATTTTACGTTTTTCTCTGAAATCGAATTGTTCGACTCTTTCTCTGTTCTTCCGATGTCTGGTTTTGCGCTTATAGCGTTTAGCAACCGCGATGTGGATGCCCAATTCCAATTGACACATACCTCTTCTTTTGATCTTGGTCGTGTCTTTCCTTCTGTTGCCTTTTTTTCCTCCGTGTAATTCTGTTGATTGTGTTAACCGAAGGATTCACTACAGGTCACACAGATTTATAGATCCCTGCCTTCCGCAAAACTTTGATGGGGTTTCCAAGTTTTTTTACTTATTCCTGAGTTGCACGAAGAAGATTGTTTCTCTTATGTAATTTTGTTTTGTTTGCCTTCAAAGGCTTTGAGATCTCCTTATTTTGTAGTTGGGAGCTTGCTTCTGTTTCAGTCCATTCTGATCTCATTTTGTTGCTTCACCTCCAGTTTATCCTTCTTATCTGCTCTTCCACTGTTATTAACTTGGATGACCTTTCCTTTATCAGTTGTTCCACAATTGGTTGATCATCCTTTGGGATTACTAGGCATGAGGTACAAGAAATTACTTCTCGATGTGTCATGTGTGCCGGAAACTGAGCGAAGTTTTCCATTCTCTTTGTTGATCGAATCTTTTCAGTGACCCCCATATATCCATATCTGGAGTTTTCGGCTTTATTTGTAGCGAAAGGGGTAATTTTGATGATATTTCTGTTTCATATCTGCAATTCCTCTCGTTGAGGTTGTGGTACTAGTTTGATATGATGCATGAAGTTTTTGAGTATATTGAGACGCTCTCTGATCCCAATTCTTCCCTATTTGTTCAGCAGATACCATAGAGTGAGTCCAGATGTCCTTCCCCTCAGTAACGGACGAAAGCCCATCTTAAGAACATGGAAAGAAGACGCCGATCGCGTCGGCAGAAACCCTAACAACCACTCCCTTCACGAAAGCAAGTCCGTAAGAGCGAGATCGGTGTTCGGGACAGCTGATCCGTATCCAACAAGAGAACATCCACTTCCTGGCAGTTCATACCCCTCACATTCCCCCACCTCCGCTGAGAACCAATCGCTGGCCTCGGCCTGCGCCTCCGCCTCTCCCACCTCTGCACATGAGATCAGCAACGGGGCCGTCGGCCCTTGCGGTGACGTCATCCTGCGGTGGGGCAGCAAGAAGAGATCCCGGGGACCACGGGCAGAGTGCCGGGCGTCGGGCTACGAGGTCGCTGCCCACTTACGGAGGATGCCCAAGATCCAACAGCGGTCGTCCTCGGCGGCGACGGCAGCGGCAGCGGCGATGCCGCCTCCCTCCTATGGCGGTTCGAGAGCCAATCAAAGGACGTCGTTGCCCGCCCGTGACGCCGCAGCCCAGGTCATCCATCGGTATGTCCCTCTCTTTAGTTCTCATTCGTTTTGCTGATTCACCGAATTACTGTCCTCAATTTTCCTGCCTTGTCACGTTTTTTGAGATGTTAATCTACTCGTTTGTTTCTGTGAATTTTTTACTAGTCTTCCTCAGGAAGTAGGATTCAACCGTTCTTGGTCTTCCGCGCGGACCTGTTCCTGCTTGCTTCCGTGGGTTTTAAGTCCGTCTGTATCCCTGGTAGTAGTTTATTTTAATATATATATAGGATCCCCGTTTTGATGTGGCTTATTTTTGTGGTTTGAGCAATTTTCTGTTTTTTCTGATATACGTATATACGATAACTTCTGGTTATTTTATCCCTGTGCACACGTACTGTAGCTTGATTCTTTGTTGCCTTTTCTATATGATGTGCTATTTTTTCTACCTTTCCTTCCTGTCTTATCAGGACAGATTCTAAATAGTTTTGATGGAACTACCCCCTGGTGCTCCTGTGACCCAGTGAAAGTTTCACGCGCCAATGTGTTCGTCTTCCAATTTTTCCACCTTCTGATTTGTTATTTTTAATTTTGATTTGTGTTTTCCAATTTAGAGGACGCTATTATTACGATAATTACTCTTATTGAATAAGATGATCACAGCCATATGTGAATACTTTAGGAACAGCTAAAAATTATTTATGTACAGAATTAATCACTTAAGTTGATCAATTTCATAATGTCAAGTATTGACGAAGTTCAGCATTAGGGCATTAATGGGTGCGCCGTGCCGCGGGAAAAATGCCTGATTCTATAACATTTATTACATAGGTCCCTGCTGGATCACATCATCCATGAACTTTTTTGAGATGAATTTGATATGGGCCTAGACATGAGTTTTCTATATATTATCTGGCTAATGCTCGATTGGGTGACATCGACCGATCGTTTCTGCCCACCTTTTCCGCTTATTTTTTTTTTCTACTTTGTTTCGTCGATTTGTTTTCGAATTTGTGCCCTCCTTTTTAGCGTTTGTGTGAACGAGTAAGAAGTTGTTTCCCCTTGGATTGAGGCACTAAACAGCAAGCAGCGAACAAACCGCTATGCATGGCTATAAATACGACCGGCCACAATTTTTTTTTCTTTTCCTACCTTTAAAGCGTGCGTATTTAGTTTGCGCCTCATCCTCGCACCCAGCCCACGCCAACCCTTTCTTTTCTTGCCATGATCAGGGGCGCTGAAGATCGATCGGGTGGCCCACCAAGATCCGAGAAGCGATCTCCGTCTTCCCTGCCGGAAAAACCACATAGAAACGCCTTCCCCGACGAACCCATGAACATCCCCGATCCGAAGCAGACTTTAGACCAGGAGACAGGCGCCACTGCCCCAGCGGTGGTGGTCGGTGAGAAGCTATGCCTGGATCAGTTTGATTGGCCCAAGATTTGTGTGTCCCTCTCCCGGAAGGAGAAGGAGGACGACTTTCTCGCCATGAAGGGCACCAAGCTTCCCCAGAGACCCAAGAAGAGAGCCAAAAACATAGACAAGACTCTCCAGGTATATTAGTGTTAACCCTCGTAATCCCATTTCTTTGTTTTTTTATTTTGTAATTTGATGGATCTGCAAGATAAGATAATTTATTGTTGTGGTTGCAGTATTGTTTTCCAGGAATGTGGCTGTCCGATTTGACAAGGGGGCGGTATGAAGTGAGGGAGAAAAAATGTGTGAAGAAGGTATGGCATCATCTCCGGATTTCTCTCAATTTTGCCGAACAAATCTTGCCTTGTTTGATCGCTTCGTTCTACTTTGTAGATTATTTTGCCGGTTATATTGACCTGTGGCCAACTCCATCACATATGCTTCGTTTACTTTTAGACCTTACCCACCTTCATCTGTCTCTGATCAACTGGGCGAATTTATTATCACCCAGGTGGTGGATCATACTGTGTGCATGATCGAAATCAATTCGATGCCTTGGCCCTTAAGCAGTTAATTGGTCAACTGTCCCTTTTCACATGGGCCCGGGGCATCGTGTCCGGATAACTTTTGTTTTTGGGGAAAAGAGATGTTTTTGTTTATTTATGATTTTTAGCAGATTTAAGTTATATCTTGCTAAAATTAATGTTTTATATTATATCTTTGTAAAAACTATATTCTACCTTAATATTTTGAAATTCGTGCTACACTATGTTATTGCTTATGATTTTTTTTCTTGTGGCCTTGACTGATGGCCTAGTCTTCACCTTTTACTTTTCCTCTATACCATTTTGACATTAACGTGCCGATGATGGGGATCTGTGCAGAAACGGAGGGGATTAAAGGGTATGGATAGCCTGGATAGCGACTCCGATTGATGCAAGCGCAATTAGAAAATATGGCTGCTTCATCTGCTTCGGCGTTTCGGCCTCCAATTGTAGGGCTCTATGCTCAGGGGAATGTTTCCTTCCATGTATCCTCGTGCGCCCTTGTACAAATTATATCAAATTCGAGGAAAATTAGTCAATCGCATAATGTTGTCCCGCAATTTTGTTTATGCATAAATTTCGGAGTCGAGTTATATCCCATAATCCCATTTACCCAAATTGTTCAGCCCCTTGCACAGAACCGGCAATCAACGATCCCAAGGCCAAAACCATTCAATCTCATCTCTCTGATGCGCATGGCGGGCCCACCGCCAAGAATACACGTGCAACGTCTACCAAAGCCTGTAGTTGGAACGAGAGCATTGATGTATCTTTTATGACGTGTGCTTTACAATCCTAAGAGAGTGTTGATAATTTGGATGCGCATTCAAATTTGACGTCAGTAAAATGGGTCAATCTGAGTTAACCTGTATCACCTATTTAATAAGTTATGTTCTAAAATATATTTACTATGAATTTCAATTTTATGCTAAATGCTATTACTTTACAGGGAAATGATGTCACGGGAACTTAACTTAACCACAAACGTTGAAAAACCTTTTCAGACTTGAGGAAAATTCAATTAGGTAATTGAATTAGACTCTTAGAGGGCATTAAACTTAACCACAAACGTTGAAAAACCTTTTCAGCTATTTCAAGAAGCAAGATTTTTTGTAAATAATACCGAGAATTGTTTTATTAATCTTTTATTGAAAAAAGCAAATAATATATTATTTTGTGTTTTAACCTTCTAAATTTCACATTTAACAACTCAAATATTCAAAAATTTTATTTTATTTTTCATATTTTACATAATCTACTTAATTAATACATACTCTAACATAAATCGGTAGAGGAATAAAAGAGTTTTTTTTAAAAAGATATTTATATATTGAAATAATAGAAAAGATTTTCAGACTTGAGGAAAATTGTACTAACAACTTTACATCTTAAACATACCAAAAAGAACATACTTTTATATTTAGTAATTAACAAAATGGCTTGTTATATATTATATTTATATCTTAATATAAGGAAGATCAAATTGATCACATGTAAGTTGATTGATAAAAGCATAAGATAATTTAAATGTTTAAATAACGAGATATTAAATGCTTTAAGACGATTTAGGTAGGAGACGCCGTTGATCTAATTTCAACGAACCACGTGAAGACCCTAGATATTGTTGAGTTAGTTTTCGTTTCTCCAATGCCTATCAATTAGAATTTATTTATCGCAGGGAAGCGGCATGCGGAAATTCGCATAGGGTGCTCGCTCAGGCAACGGCGTGACGGAACGGCAGACGGCAGTGGGTCCACTGTTTAGTACCGTCTTCAACGAGGACAGCCCAGAAGCGGACGGACCATATTCCGCGAGCTCCGGCGCCACCCCGCACACCGGAGACATCAACCCAACGCCAAATCTCGCAAGGTTCGACCCTTCCCCAACAATTGTTTTCCATAATTTTTTTGTCAACGATTTCTTTTTTACTCTATTGCATTTATTTTGGAATTCGTGCGCCGGCCGCCAAGTCGATAGCTAGCTGATTTCGATCGATCCCCTCGCTGTCCTCTTCCCCTTGCGCTTTTGTTCGACCTAGGAGGCCTCTACGGGGCATGGATTCCGCTTATTCTTGTCGATCCTGATTGCTGGGCGACAACTTTAGCCGCTGCATTTGAGAGCTGGATCGCTCTTGTCGTTTTCCTTAGCTGTTTTTACTCTTCGCAGATGAAGCAACTAAGAACGCACATGTTTACAAAAGATTTGGGGGGAAAGTTGGGGCTTGGGTGTGTTTGGAAGTAGAATTTGTGAATTTTAGGTACGCTTTTCTTTGGGTACAAAAAGTAAACACTTAGCATGCCTATATCAAGTTGGTATACCGAGAACAGCGAAGAATGGATGTAAATCTCGCGACAGAGTAGAAGAAGAAATAGGAATTTTGTGATGGATACAGGAGGGTAGATAGCTTTTTTTTGGCTCATTTTAACAAGAAGAAGATAGGATTTAATTTCTCAAACCACGTTCAGTAAAAATGTGTTGTGTATGCATAGGATTTGGTCTTATACTTTTCAGGAACATAGATTTCTTCATCAATTATATCTTATACATAAATTAGACCAACAGTAACAAGTAAATCTATAATTGGATACTGTTTCGGGTTTAATTGAACTAGCACAGCATCTCAATTTACTAGTTAACATTATTTCGAATATTTTCTCAAGTAATATTCTAAACACAAGATCATTATGTGGTGTGATTTGACTGGAATTTCACCTTGATCTCCTTGTGAGATTGTACTTTTACAAAAGGTTCTTTTTATCTACCTCTAATGTGTTTGTCTAAACTGATATTTTTAAATTTTTGGTATTGAATGAAGATGCCGAACTTGAAGTGATTATTGATGTCCCATTCATATTCTTTTAGTTAAACACTTGATCCTTAAGTATTAATTTAACATAAATCAAGCGCCTCAATCTATGTCTTGGCTTTTCTTTGCACTACTGCAAGAATGTCCAATAAAAATATGATTGAACCATTCAATGGTATTAGATGCTGCAGATTACTTTATACTTTGTCAACACTGCTGAAAGAATCCAAATCTCCTAGCAATTTATGTTTCTTTCTTCACTTCAATCTAAGTCGGTAATAATTGTTTATTAATATAGCAAATGAAGATTTTTTTTTTTTTTCCAAATCTGTATTATTCATCCTTTTCACATTGCCACTTCTTTTGTTGGTTATATTCTACCTTCATCTCCACCTATCTATACCTGCACAACACTTTGGAGTATGCTTCCTCTCATACTTGATTGGTCTTACAACAGTAGTCTAACTAATAACTGATTTCTGATTTTCTAATTTATATAGAGCTTACTGATTATACAGATTCACTGACATTTGGTTTCTCTTGACAGTTTCAGGATATATATATTCATCCTTTGACCCTTCATTTTCAGCTTTTATCTGATAATTGTTGCCCTCTCAAAAAAAATTCTCATTTAAACTAACCTTGGAGTTTGGTTGGCTCAAGATGGCTTATGTGTAGGCAGGATTTAGTAAAAGTTAATCAGCTTAATGGAAGATGTTTATGGAAAGATTGATGTTTTTCCCGAGCACTTCGAAGCCACTAAAGCATCTGAAGATTCTAACCAAGAAATGAATTCAAAGGCTGGTTATAAACTCCGGTGAAATAATTATATCCAATGTACATGTATTTCACCTCTGTTGTCCTTAGATAATATCATGTAACTTTCTCTACTACAGATCACATAGTCAATCATGGGCTGTAAGACGAGTAATGGGAGCTGCATCTCTGCTGCACTTGTTTACTCTACCACGCCTTCCATGGGCATCTAACAATGATGATGCTAAGGTCAGTGTGCAATATTTTAGGATGCAACTGCTAGATTCATATCCATATCAACTGATATTTTGGTTTGCAGGTTGAAATTACAAGAGCAGAATTAGAGTCTCTTCGATCTGAAATTTCAGATGCAGAAGATAGGGAGATGCATCTAAAAGCTCAGTAAGTTCCAATATGTTTTACTGTAAACTATGACTTGGCATATCTTCTATAAACTGTGCTTTATTCTTGAATCTGTTTGCCCAATCTCTTTCTGCACTCTTTTGAATGCATACAGACAATCCCCTTTCTCTCTTAAGTCTCCAATTTCTTTGACTAAATTTCAAGTGTTTGTACAAATCCCAAATAAACGAGTACTAATAATTAAAATGCCGATGACTAACTATCTATTCCAGAATTATTCTGGAGGATAAGGTGCCTAAATAATTAAATTTCTAAAGCAATAGATTACAAGAAAAATTGAAGAATGCCAACAAAAGATGAAAACTAAAATGAGGAATCAAGAAAGATAGAAAAGGAAAACAGGGTGGCAACCCTCCTGAGACATGGGAGATGAATGCAACCCAAATTCCAAGGGGCAAAACAGGAGGCTACAGAGTGAAACTTGCGAAATGGAAAACATTCAGGCTTCTTTTATGGTTCTCAAATATTAACTTATTCCGCTGTCCCTCTCTATGCACCATAGCCACAGAATCCTTAATAGCCAAGAATGAGTGGATCTGGCATCACAATTTGAGATTAGGTACTAGGTAGTATATAAAAACTTATGCCTCTTGCAAACGTGCAAAACAAAGATTTCTTTGAAGTCACGTCTTCTCCCAATACCTTTCTTTCCATGTAAATCAGGTAAAGAGAAAGAATGTAAAGGATGCTGGTTCTTTGGTGAATGTAAAGGATACTGGTTCTTTGGTTCTAACATCCTGGCTGAATTCAATTTGTTACCTAATTTTTGTGCTTGGTTATTGGTGACTGTTGTGTACTTGTAGTAATCACAATAAATACCTTGTACATTTAAACACAAATTTCTATGATTACATTCATTTTCTTTCTCTTGCAGTGAACATAATCGTGAATTTAGTCCATGATTAACTACTTAGAAGTGCCTCAAGCATAGATCT
Source organism: Costus lasius (assembly GCA_027563935.2). Classification (NCBI taxonomy): domain Eukaryota; kingdom Viridiplantae; phylum Streptophyta; class Magnoliopsida; order Zingiberales; family Costaceae; genus Costus; species Costus lasius. The sequence continues at coordinate 9,919,914 of CM050447.1, read as the reverse complement.
CTGTTGAAGACCTGTTATCAACCTAGTATTTGAAGCTAATTTCACTTATTGTTTTCTTTGTGTTTGATTTTACACTTTGTGCTAGGTTGGAGCATATTGATGGACTGCTTAGGTCTGCACGGCTCTCTGGTTACCTATATGTTCGAACTGTATGTGCACCTATCAATTCCAATGTATTTTTAGAACCTTACAGGTTGATCAAAGACCATCCATCTTACAATTACTGCTTGTTTTTACAGAGGTGGACACAACTTCCAGGAGAACCTCCTATAATAGATGATGAAGATATAGATGATTGGTTTCCCCGTTTTGTGGTTCTTCATGGTTCATGTGTCTATTATTATCTGAAATCTACTGGTATTGTTCCAACACTTGAGAAGTATACACTTTCATTAGTCTTGTAGTTCTTTTAATATTCTTACCTCTGTATGTGTCATCTTTCGTTGAATAGGAGATCATGTAATAATTTACAAAGTTAATTAAACTCCTTGTTTTTCAATTCACTTGGCTTACAACAAGATCACTAAGTGATAAATATAAAATGATTTGAAATAATGCATATAAACAGTCTCTGGAGATCATGATTTTTCAACTGAGATGTATGCTTTTCAAAGGCCATATTGCTAAATGATATTGTAAAGATGCACAGTAAAAGTTAGCAGTGTCACATTCATTGTCTTGTAAGTTAAGTTTCTCACTCTAGAAGTTGCAACTGCAAGCAGGCAACTATTTTTCTACTAATAATTGTGAAGCAGAGAAAGCTTCAGTTTTCTACATGCAATTATCTATGGTTTTAAATTTCAATTTCTATTCTCGAATTATGAAGGATTATTAAATTTAGTTTGCATAATATATTCTGCATTGTACATTAATGCTACCAAAATTTTCGTTTGCTTTTATTCTACTTTTACACATGATACACAATAGCCTAGGCACAATAGTACGGTTGCTTATGTATCATGTCCTAGGCACAATAGTACGGTTGCTTATTGTTGACTTGGGTGACAGATTTTGAGACCTTACAACAGTTTGATAGGGCTATGCATAACGCCCCTTAAATTTTGCAAGAGTAGAGTCTGTTCTTTTTATTATTTGTAATAATTAGTGTATAATATGTCAACTTAATCCCACATGTTCATAATTCTATAATGTATTTTATTTCATGAGTAATTTGTCAATTCATTGCCTCTCTAACTGTAACCTACTCATTCCTCTAAACCCTAATATGCCTATTCTACCACCCTATGCAACCCTCTGTAGCAATTATTATAATGCTAGTTGTCTTTTCCGGGAGCTGCTACCCTTGTCATTGTTGACTCCTACAACTACACCCTCCCGATGGCTTCCACAGCCAACAACCTCCTCTCTCATGTTGGCCTAAAGCAACAGAACTCTTTTCCTTATAGTTTCTCTCATGCAATTATCTCCATTTTCATAGGGTTAAGGGTATGTAAATCAATCTTAACCCTAGGACCCTTGTATCAAATCTCTCTTTCGATCCGGATGGATCTTTTAGCTCTCTGATTGATCCGAAGCCAAGTATTCCCCAAGACATAATCTTACAAATTAATGGTACCCGCTACATCCTCTAGACAAGAACACTAATTTCTTAGATCTTGTGGAAAACACCAACATGGATGTCGCAACTCCAAAATTCCTTACTTGGCCAGCCTCTGATTTTGTTGTTCTGGCTCCTTAACATGGATTTGCACATCCAAAAACATTAAAAGTGATCAAGAAGATTCTTCATAAGATCTATGCCCCCAACATAAATGATCACACTTTGCAACCAATAGTTGTTGTTCAGGGTCCAAAGAATGCATTTGCTCAACTTATTTGGGTCACTCCTTTTGTTATGACTCCTTTTATAAGTGATGCGGTTGTGCTTGCAACCATGCTCTAGATCTAGTTTTGTAGTCATTCCATGGTAGTAGAAGTTACTCTTCCTCAATTCATTGTGGTTGTTCTAATCATTCTTTAGAGTGTTCCGTTACCGAGCGTTCATATTCTTCTCATTCTCATGTTACTACTTTCATCATCACAACCACTAATGCAATCTACTCCAATTGTTCCTTTGTCCTTTGTTATCCCAATTCTATCCGCCATCCGCATATAGTGTAGCTTCTTTGCTTCCTTTAAGCTTCTTGGATCTTTGATTTGATGCCTTTAGCTAAGTGAGATACTATCTTATCTTTTAGCATCTTTGCTTCCTTTGAGCTTCTTGGATCTTTGATTTGATGCCTTTAGCTAAGTGAGATACTATCTTATCTTTTAGCATCTTTGCTTCCTTTAAGCTTCTTCGATCTTTGATTTGATGCCTTTAGCTAAATGAGATTCACTACCCATTCTTGTTTCTATTGTCGATCAATCATTTTCATATACATGGTTCTAGCATTGTGGATACATGTTAAGTCAACTTTATATGCTGAATTTCCAGATAATCTTTTTTTTATTAGTTTTCTATAACATTTTTTCTTTAAGGTACCTATTTCAAGACCTATGTATGAAAGTAGTGATTTGTGGGGTCTTGTGGTGTCTATAGCCTTGTTGATTGATATGCTGCGCTTGTTGTTAGTTCCACTATCCTATCTCTTTCTTAATTGCGTTTAGGTCATCTTTTGTCTGCGGAGTTTTTGTGAGGCTTATTGACCAGACAAGCATCATCATATTTCTTTTCCTTCTAATGCAAACGCTAAGACTATTTCACCTATTAGATAGTCCATTTTGATATATAAGGATTCATTCTTGTTTGTGAGCCTATTAATTCTTGCTATTTTGTCATTTTATTAATGAGACTACTCCTGACTAATCTTGTTTTATCTTCTGAAAAGTAGGTCTAAAGTATGTTGTTTTTGAACTTTCTTATAATTAGTTGCGCGCCAATAATGCTATGTGTGTATATAGTCCTCTCCTCTTTTACTGCTTTTGTGGGTCTCATGATATCATTCAATAAACTCCTTTTCTATACAATTCTCAATGGAATAGAAGAATTGTCACCTTCTAGATGCAACATATGCTATAATGTTTTGCATATAGATTCTTAAATTATTTTGTTCTGGTGATGTTTTGATGGCTTGCCATCTAATTAATTGTTTACTGTTTTCCATTCCTTAGGTCCGAATCTACTCCTTTATTTTACACTTGCTACTTTCTCTCTTACTCTTGCCTGCATTAATTTTCTTTAATTCTTTGGCCTTGGACATGACAACCTTAGTTCACAGTCTAGGTTGTGTCTCTTTCCTGTGTACTTATAGACAAGGCTTATTGCTGTTTTGCCGCACTTGCTGGTGTCATCTATTTTATCAATGTTACTTTTCTTCAAGTATGTTTGTTTTCATTTTAACGCTAGGCATTAATCCATTAGGCCATTCCTATTTATGTGTGTTCCTCTCATTGATCCTCGTATTACTACCCTCCACCACCATCTCCTCCATTGCAGGTGTATAGTAGACGACCATGGCCACCTAAGACTTAGACTGCCTACTCATTGCTTTAAACACCAATCATGGCAATATGATTTTCACTTTCTAATTGTCCTATCGAAGAGTACGCATTTCAACATTGCTCGTTTTATTTCACACTATATATCATATAGTCGCCTATCTTCATCTTTTCATTCCTCTTTGTTTTATCTACTATTTTCATCCATAAGAAGTTTCAAGAAGACATATTGGATTGTAAATGAAAAAAAGGAAATAGATGAAGAAATAACAAGCTTTGAATATCGCGATACTTGGGAGCTTATCACTATAATGTTTATCTAATGGATTGTAGATGGGTGTTCCTGGTCCAGTGTCATCTACGTGACTGCTGGTGACTATTGATCACTGCATGCAAAGCTTCTCTGGTTGCTCAAAAGTCCACACAAACTTGTGGCGTCAATTTTTTGTAAACCTTTTCTCATAGTAAAGCTTAATTTGTCTAGTCTTCTCTGTCAATAAAAAACGGTAAATGCATCAAATAAATGTCAAAAACACAACTTGACATGTCCGTCATTGTAGTGTTGTTCACAACAGTTTTTGCAAAATCTTAAAACATCCCTAAGAATTTTACATTATTTAAATAGTATTATAGACAATTGTCTATTTTATGAGAAACATGAAAGTATAGTATTACTGAGATGTAGAGATTGGGAATATAAGTGCCATGAGATTTATTTCTATTTTTTGTACATGTTTTGTAAGGAATTGTAAAAAACATTGCTGCTTGCTTAAATGCTAAAACTGAGTATAAAATTATAGATTATACTAGCTGTGATATGATGTAGCTATGTACTCGTCTAAATGATTTCAAGTATACTCAAGGTGAGTTGCTAGCTACTCACTATGATAATCAAGAATCAATATATGTTGCTAGTATTTTGGCCTTCTATGAAAAAAAAAATGAAGCACATCGTTGTTGAATGTCACATTATTAGAGATATTTTGTTGACCATGAAGCTCTTACTCCTTTAATATATTTTGAAAATTAACTTGACAAACACTTTATTGAAACATTTGTGTCTATTCGGTGTATTACTGACGTACCAAGATGACATAATTGGTATTATGCTCAACGTGGGTGGTAATGTTTGAGTTGTTAGTGTCTGTGTACTTTGGTTTAGTCCTCTAGAATTGATGTCGTGAATTTATTTTACTTTATAAATGTATTTCCCTTCCTAAATAAATAGATAAATCTATTCCATTCATATATTTGGAACACATTGCCCCTCAGTTACAGCCTTGAGGTAATGCAGGAGGTTTAGTCAAAATTGATCTTCAAGAAACACAATTTGTTTCCTTCTGGAACCATGAAGTAAATTAATGCTATCAAGAATACCAGGGAACCTCTCATCGTTTGCTCTTATCTGAACACACTTTTCTCTATTCCTTTTAACATGCTTTATTTTTGTTTTAAATATGAATCACTGTTTCCCATAGATCGAGAGGAAGTTATGCTGTTGTAATGTATTGCCTTTTCCATGCCAGATATAAGCCCTCAGGATTCTACCCTATTATCTGATATCGTCGAAGTCGGGTCACTGCCAAGCTTCAAAGACGAAGATGAAGAGACAAGATATGCATTTTATCTTTTAACCTATCAAGGATTGCGGTTTGAATGCTCAAGTACTTCTACAGCACAGGTACATCTACTATATAATCCCCTTTTCTGATTTGTTGCATCAAATGTTAATCCTAAAACTTAATTTTTTTTGTGCAATTATTGATAATGGGATTCATCCTCTTGATTCAGGTAGAATCATGGGTCGCTGCGTTACAAGCTGGATCCAAATTTGATTCTGGGTTAACTCTCCAAGATTCCATTAAATCATAGTAGTTATTAGGTGGTAATCATTGTGAATAGTACAAAATCATCTTTTATTTGTCGCTTCTGTACATAGCGTGCAACAAAATCCTGCATGTCATTGTTTCATGGTGATTTGAATTGGGCGTCCTATGCACCTTATATATTTATTACTGCCCAGAAACGCCATCTGTTTAATAAACTTATAATTGGTTCAGTAAATTTTCTGAATTAAGTTTGTGGACTAGTAAATTGCCTGATCACTCAGAGACATTTGGATTTCAATTTTTAGACCCATTTTGCAATTCATTGCATTCGAGTGATGTCTATGCAAATAAGTACTAGTAGGTGCGACTGTAGCACAAATAAAATGCGAATAAACTATTCGAGCAGACTAGACAAACTGTAAATGGTTCTAACTTTTGATGGTGATTAATAATTTGAACATGGGTAATTCAACGGAGACTTGCCTAACATCTTTAACATGATCTTCTTAGAATGGCATCATCGCATGTCTTTTATTATCAATGACAACGAGTGACTTATTAGGTAAAATATAAGCCTATTTATCTTCTTACCTTCATAAATTCTTTTTAGTAGGATAATTCAGAATTTCTGAGTTATCCTACTTTATCAATATATTGTATTATTGTGTCTTTTGGCGTTATTTTTGGCTGTTAAACCAATCCAAAATTATATTTTTTTTTTTCTAGTTATCGTCTTTTGTTATGTCAGAAGTCATGGTGACTTAAAAAGTTGACTAATTGACGAGTCAATTCGACATGACCAAACCACCTCATTTTCTTTTTCTTCTACGAAAAATTAAGATTCCTAAAGGCTAAAACTTAGTTAATTATTCTAACTTCACTTAGTGTCACGCCCCGGTCGAATCGGTCTAAAAACAGCGCCTAACCGTTATCTTAGGGCCGTTCGGCGGAACACCGGATGCGTGAACTCCCTAGGGTTTCCGGCCAATTTCTTTTCCCAAATCAGGAAAGTCCGGAAAACCCTAAATTCAATTTAGAAAATCGAACCCTAATTCAAATATTACCTCAGTCAAAATCTCTCTCGGTCAACGTTTGATTTTGACAGTCACCTAATTATTTTCGGATAATTGACGTAATGCCGACGTCAGTCACCCAAATCACCAGCAGAATTGATTTCGGCCGCTGGATCTTAACCCGGTCAAAATCCTTTTTCTCGCCTGCGGAACGCGTGCAAAAATCACAGCCGCGTGCCTTTGTCTTCATCGCTCTCAACGGCACGAACGCCGCCTGCGTTCGTCCGTTGCAGCTCCCTTCGCCAGAGATGGGGCGTGCCGGCAGGGTGGAGACCTCTCTCTGCCCTCAGCCGCTGCCTGACAAGCACCCAGCAGCCATCGCTGCCAGATCTGTGAAGAAACACGCCGCCGGAAAAACAAGTAAGACCTCACCGGAGAAGACAGAAACACTTAGGGAAATTTCACCTTTATTTGTGCACAAACTCTGGTTACAAAAACCCTCATGAGAACCTCTTCTCGCCTCTCCCTCGTCGTCAGGGCACTCGCCGTTGACGTTACAAGCACTCCGCTCTGGATAGGACGACGGCGTCCTCGCCGTCGCCGGTGGTGGTACTCCCCAGCACTCGCACACCCTCGTTTGCTCTTGTTGGCTAGATTTATAGGGAAAGGCCGCCGCCTCTCCTTTCCCTTCTTAGGGCGTCCGCCGCCCGGTTCTATTGGCGTTCGCGTCCTCCGATTTTTCTGCACGTGCCGACGTTGCCGACTCCTTCGGCGTTCGATCTCTGCGGGGACGAGGACGACGTCCTTGCTGCACCGTGTCGCTTGATCTGGTCAACACTCGCGTCCGTCGCGATCGCCAGCTTCGTCGTCCGAGCTACACGGTGAAGACGCGGACGAAAACTTCGTCCTGTCTTTCGATTTATGGTCAACTCTCCTTGTTGACAGGGCTTTGCTGTGTGGGCTTGGATCTAGTCTTGGCCCAGTGGGCTTCGGTCTAGACTGGACAAAATCGGGTCTGACAATTCTCCCCCATCTGATTTGAACATCGCCCTCGATGTTCACTCTGGGTTGAACATTGACCCTCAAATGTTCAAGTTTGGCGCATCCTGTCTTCAGTTTGATGATGGATGCCGCTGAATTGCATCACATGGTATTGACATTCCGCCTGACTTGACACAACCAGGTTCACGTACTATCGCACCACCCTTGGTACTTTGCCCAACCTCTTGTGTTCCAGTCATAACGTGCCATAGTGCTCCGCCCAACTCAATACGAGCAGGGTCACATCCATAACGCATCACCCCAGATGCTCCGCTCAACCTGCAATCGTTGAGTTCACGGTCTAACGCACTTGATCATGCTCACCAGCAACCTGCATCACCAAACTCATCAAGATCAATCTGCACCACCATGCTCGAACCTGTGGGTCATGGGCCTACAATAAATTTGCTGCACCATCCTAGCTGAACTCAGCTGGATCTTGCACCTCCGTGCTCGGTCGTGACCTGCTCTGATACCTGTTGTCACGCCCCGGTCGGATCGGCCTAAAAACAGCGCCTAACTGTTGTCTTAGGGCCGTCCGGCGGAACACCGGATGCGTGAACTCCCTAGGGTTTTCGGCAAATTTCTTTCCCCAAATTAGGAAAGTCCGGAAAACCCTAAATTCAATTTAGAAAGTCGAACCCTAATTCAAATATTACCTCAGTCAAAATCCCTCTCGGTCAACGTTTGATTTTGATCGTCACCTGATTATTTTCGGATTACTAACGTAATGCCGACGTCAGCCATCCAAATCACCAGTAGAATCGATTTCGGAGCTAGATTTTGACCCGGTCAAAATCCTTTTTCTTGCCTGCGGAACGCGTGCGAAAATCACAGCCGCGTGCCTTCGTCTTCATCGCGCTCAACAGCACGAATGCTGCCTGCGTTTGTCCGTTGCAGCTCCCGTCGCCGGAGATGGGGCGTGCCGGCAGGGTGGAGACCTCTCTCCGCCCTCAACCGCTCGTCGCCGCTGCCTGACAGGCACCCGGCAGCCATCGCTGCCAGATCTGGTGAAGGAACACGCCGTCGGAAAAACAGGTAAGACCTCACCGGAGAAGACAGAAACACTTAGGCCTTGTTTCCTAAGACGAAAACAGCAAGGGGGCGGATGGAAATACCTATTTTCCTTCGTATCCTTAGACAGATGGAAGAGGCAAGCCCTCGCCTCCGTCGCCCGTACAGCGGAGAGTAGGAAGACGCTGCCCGCCGCCCTCCTCCTCATCTTTGCCGACCAGACGCTGCCCGTCGCCCTTCTCCTTGTTTTTGCCGACCAGACGACGTCTACCGCCTCCTCATCTCCGCCGACCAGATGAAGGTGGATGGACAGAGACGATCACGTGTAACGCACGTGATTCCTGTTTCCATCCATCCTTATTTCTTTTCCTTTACTAAATCATTTCTTCCTATTTTTCTATCCATCGTAGGAAACAAGGCCTTAGGGAAATTTCACCTTTATTTGTGCACAAACTCTAGTTACAAAAACCCTCACGAGAACCCCTTCTCGCCTCTCCCTCGTCGTCGGCGCACTCGCCGTCGACGTTACAAGCACTCCGCTCTGGATAGGACGACGGCGTCCTCGCCGTCGCCGGTGGTGGTACTCGCCAGCACTCGCACACCCTCGTTTGCTCTTGTTGGCTAGATTTATAGGGAAAGGCCGCCGCCTCTGCTTTCCCTTCTTAGGGCGTCCGCCGCCCGGTTCTATTGGTGTCCGCATCCACCAATTTTTCTGCGCGTGCCGACGTCACCGACTCCTTCGGTGTCTGATCTCTGTGGGGACGAGGACGACATCCTTGCTGTACCGCATCGCTTGATTTGGTCAACACTCGCGTCCGTCGCGATTGCCAGCTTCGTCGTCCGAGCTGCACGGTGAAGACGCGGAAAAAAGCTTCGTCCCGTCTTTCGATTTATGGTCAACTCTTCTTGTTGACCGGGCTTTGCTGTGTGGGCTTGAATCTGGTCTTCGCCCAGTGGGCTTCCGTCTGGACCGGACAGAGCCCGGTCTGACAATTGGTGTTAGGCCCTGGGTTCCCCGGTTCAGCCTAGAGAAAAGTGGGCCTAAATTAAGCCCAAATCCACACGGGACGGAGCTCAATGGGCGGGTCAACACGGAGTGTTGACCGCGGAAGCGAAGACGAGACCTCGTCTTCTTCTCCGCACGCGTCAGAGATGGATGCGGGAGCTCGAGGAGTCTTCAGAGGATGGCGGCGCCGAAGGATCCGGACGACGAGGAGACGCAGAGCGCCGAACTCCACGGACGGGCGGGACGTATTCCTCGGAGCGGAAGACGCGGACCTGGGCAAGCGAAGCTCGGGCGTGAGCACAAGCTCGTCTGCTCCGCGTGCGGTGGACGCGGACAACGGCGAGCGTTGGAACAGAGGTGGCGGCGACCGATTCTATCGGGATCGGAGGCGGACGCGCGTGGAGCGGAAGATTCGGTCGACGCTAGAAATAGCAAAAGCGGCGCCTCTTTCCGTTAAAAGGACGAGCGAGGAGGCGAGAAGGGGGATCGGCGAGACGCGATCGAGAGCTGGGAGGAACCTACGAGCGGAAGCGTGAGAGAGGAAAGGGTCCTGTGAACATATGTGAACGGCGGCGAGCGACGCCGCCGGCGAGAGGGACGAGAGGGCTCGAGAGGAGAGGGGTTTTTATACTCATCTTTGAAGAGGAATAAAGAGAGGAAATTTCCCCGACTTCTCCGGTGTGTTTCCAAGCTTTCCCGGCGAGATTTCTGGCGATTCCGGTGAGGCTCCATTGGCGAAAGTTCTTCACAGATCCGAGCAGGTGTCGAGAAGGCGGAGGCAGGGTGCAGGCGACGCACCCTTCCTCTTCGGCGACGGCTGTGAACGCGAGCGTGGCGCGAGAAAGACGACGACGCAGCGACCTATTCGGGCGTTCGAATCGAGGCACGCTGTGAAGTCAAAATTGGCTGGTCAACAGACGGGTGAAGATCGAAATCGAATCAGCAATTTCAATTTCGTGGTGACGGCTGACGACGGCGCGACGTCAGCAAAGGAACGGAATTCGGATTTCGAATTTCGAAAGGAAATCGAATTCGGACAGCAGCGACGCGAATTTGATTTTGACTGTGGTCAAGATCAAATTTGGATTAATCGAGGTATTTTGGAATTTAGGGTTCCCGATTGGATTTCTCTAAATTAGGGTTAGGGTTTTACCGAGCGAATTGTAATTTGGGGTAAAAAGTGAGCGGGGAACTAGGGTTTCGAATTGGGGACAAGATTCGGTCCGAAAACCCTAGCGAGTCCACGTTCCGGTATTCCGCCGGACGGCTCTAGGAAGCGAATAAGCGTTGTTTTTAGACCGTTCCGACGGGGGCGTGACACTTGGTGTCACGCCCCGGTCGGATCGATCTGAAAACAGCCCTTAACCGCTGTCTCAGAACTGTCCGGTGGAACACCGGAACGCAACTCGTCCTAGGGTTTCCGGCCCCAAAATTAGAAAACCCTAGTTCCCCGATTAATTTTTATCCCCAAATTATAAGGTCGCTCAAAAAGCCCTAACCCTAATTTGGAGAAATACCTCACTGGTCAAAATCCACCGTTGACCAAATCAAAATCATCTTTATGCTGACGTCAGCGTGATGTCAGCCCTCCAAATCGCCGCGCCGAATTTGCACTGCTGACGTCGGCTTACGTCAGCCGCGAATTTTCTCCGCCGAAGATGAATTTGCCGTTGTGATTTTGACTTAGTCAAAATCGCTACAGTGTCCGTCTCGAAACGAACGCCCTACGCGTTCGTCTTCTCCGTTTCGCCTCGGACGAAACTTTCGACGCCGCCTGCGTCACCTCAGCCGCCGGGCGCCGCCGCGCCTGCGACCTCGCCGGAAACCGTCGCATTGAATAACAGGGGAAGGAGAAGTCGCGGAAGAAACCTTGCTTTATTTTCCAAAACGGATTACAACCTTTGCCGTAGACCTTCGTCGGCGCCCTCTTCCCCTCCCTCGCCGTCAGCGCACTCGCCGACGGTTACAATCTCTCTCTTAGCCTCCCAGCCATCGACATTGCCCTGAACGTCGGCATCGACGCCCGCCGGCGTCGGCATCGACGCCCGCCGGCGTCGGCATCGACGCCCGCCGGCGTCGGCATCGACGCTCGCCGGCGCCGGCATCAGTTCCCTCCTGGTACCAGCATCAGAGCCCTGCTCTGGAAGCGGCGACGGCGCCTCGCCGTCGCCGGTGGAGTCGCTCCCCGGCACTCTCTTTTGTGGTGTGGTGACGCCTCTGCGCACCCCGAGCTCGTCGCCGTCAAGGCTTCTTATAGAGAAGCTTCGCCGCGACCGCATCTCCCGCCGCGTCCGCCTTCGTCGCTCACCCCGCAAGCTTCGTCTCTTTCGCGTGGACCGCGTCTTCCGCCGAAGCTCGCGTGAGCGAGGAGGATGCCGCCTCGACGCCGTCCGAGTCTTCCCGTGCCGCCCGTCCGCGTCCGACGGAGAGGAGTCCTCGATGCCGCGTCCACGTTCGAAGCCTCGCGCCTGCTTCTCACGCCCGCTTCGTCCGCTGGATTCGCATCAGCGTCTGAAGCACGCGGATGAGACGAAGCTTCCGCTTCGTTTGGGTTGGTCAACTTCCAATGTTGACCCGCCGTTTTCCTCAAATCGAGCTCCCTTAAATCAGGTGGGCTTCTTTTGTGGGCCTGGGCTTGGGTTGGGCCGAACCGCCTGAACCAGGCCCTAACAATACTCCCCCACCTGATTTGAACATCGCCCTCGATGTTCTATGCAAGTTGAACACTGGCCCTCCAATGTTCAAAGTCCTCCATCTTCTATCTCCAGTCTGATGATGAATGTTTGCTGCACCATGCTTATAGCAACCTGCATCAACAAACTTGTCAAGGATAATTTCGGACCTGTGGGTCATGGGCCCACAATAATCTTGCTTCACCATATTTGCTGAACTCAGCTGAACCTCGATGTCCCCCGACACCGGCATCGACGCCCCTGGCGCCGGCATCAACGCCCCCTGGTGTTGGCATCAATGCTATGCATTGGCATCAACACACCCTGGTGTTGGCATCAACACGCCCTAGTGTTGGCATCAACACGCCCTGGTGTTGGCATCAAAGCCCCCTGCTTTGGTAAAGGATCTGCTGACCCCTCTTCATCACCCTCCTGGTGATGGCATCAGAGCCCCTTGCTCCGGGAAGTGATCTTGCAATCACTGAGCTCTTATAGAGTTCTCCTTCGATGTCCCCTGACATCGGCATCGACGTCCCTGACATCGGCATCAATGCTCTTAGACATTGGCATCAACACACCCTAGTGTTGGCATCAGGGCCCCTGCCCTGGAAGGACGACACTCCTTGTCGCCGGTAGTGATGTTGCTCCTCTCGGATCTTTCTGATTCACCATCATGGCTGAATCTTAGCTCTGATACCTGTTGTCACGCCCCGGTCGGATCGATCTGAAAACAGCCCTTAACCGCTGTCTCAGGACTGTCCGGCGGAACACCGGAACGCAACTCGCCCTAGGGTTTCCGGCCCCAAAATTAGAAAACCCTAGTTCCCCGATTAATTTTTATCCCCAAATTACAAGGTCGCTCAAAAAGCCCTAACCCTAATTTGGAGAAATACCTCACTGGTCAAAATCCACCGTTGACCAAATCAAAATCATATTTATGCTGACGTCAGCGTGATGTCAGCCCTCCAAATCGCCGCGCCGAATTTGCACTGCTGACGTCGGCTTACGTCAGCCGCGAATTTTCTCCGCCGAAGATGAATTCGCCGTTGCGATTTTGACTTAGTCAAAATCGCTACAGTGTCCGTCTCGAAACGAACGCCCTACGCGTTCGTCTTCTCCGTTTCGCCTCGGACGAAACTTTCGACGCCGCCTGCGTCGCCTTAGCCGCCGGGCGCCGCCGCGCCTGCGACCTCGCCGGAAACCGTCGCATTGAAGAACAGGGGAAGGAGAAGTCATGGAAGAAACCTTGCTTTATTTTCCAAAACGGATTACAACCTTCGCCGTCGACCTTTGTCGGCGCCCTCTTCCCCTCCCTCGCCGCCAGCGCACTCGCCGACGGTTACAATCTCTCTCTCAGCCTCCCAGCCATCGACGTTGCCCTGAACGTCGGCATCGACGCCCGCCAGCGTCGGCATCGGTTCCCTCCTGGAACTGGCATCAGAGCCCTGCTCTGGAAGCGGCGACGGCGCCTCGCCGTCGCCGGTGGAGTCGCTCCCCGGCACTCTCTTTTGTGGTGTGGTGACGCCTCTGCGCACCCCGAGCTCGTCGCCGTCAAGGCTTCTTATAGAGAAGCTTCGCCGCGACCGCATCTCCCGCCGCGTCCGCCTTCGTCGCTCACCCCGCAAGCTTCGTCTCTTTCGCGTGGACCGCGTCTTCCGCCGAAGCTCGCGTGAGCGAGGAGGATGCCGCCTCGACGCCGTCCGAGTCTTCCCGTGCCGCCCGTCCGCGTTCGACGGAGAGGAGTCCTGGATGCCGCGTCCGCGTTCGAAGCCTCGCGCCTGCGTCTCACGCCCGCTTCGTCCGCTGGATTCACATCAGCGTGTGAAGCACGCGGATGAGACGAAGCTCCCGCTTCATTTGGGTTGGTCAACTTCCAATGTTGACCCGCCGTTTTCCTCAAATCGAGCTCCCTTAAATCAGGTGGGTTTCTTTTGTAGGCCTGGGCTTGGGTTGGGCCGAATCGTCGGAACCGGGCCCTAACACTTGGCATGGCACGTGCTGAACCAGCATAGCTATCTCCACCGTGACGTGGAAAATTCAGTTCAATGTGCAGGTGGGACTCGCGCTCTTTTTAAGACTATATAACGACGGCCGTCGGCGCTTAGCCGCTCACGCTGCGTTGTCGTGAGGAGCGGGAGTTCAGTTTCCCTCAGCTCCCTTCGAATCCCTAATACCTGAGGCCGAGGAACCGAAAGCGTTCTTTCTGCGGGATTAGGCCAGTTCTTCTCATTCTAGATTCTGATCTCTCTTCATCCATTCTCCCGTGGTGATGCCGTGCATCATATTCTTGTTATATGTGTCATTTCTTGGATGGAAAGCAATAGTATATAGTTCGTTGTTTGTTTTTTGTTGGATTTATAAGATAGAGTACTATAGCTAGGGCTTTAATGTTCCATTTATTTTATCCTAGATTTTACTCTTTTTCACGTTAAATGACGAATATAAGACGAATCGGATATCCCAATATACTGATTTTGTCATAGTTTATAACCGGTTCGTGGATGGAGATCCATCTTGCTTTACCTTCACTTCTAGAGTTAATCTAAGTTTATAAGGAGATCAAACAATTATTTCCAAGGTATTCTGTTTCAGATGGAAACTATAAGCCACCTAAAAGTGAGGTGATTGCCCTGGCTGAAAAAACAGTTTGGTATGACCTTAGGTATATATGATTGTAGTTCCACTGATTCAAATGGATATATATTGAGCTAGAGTTTCTCAAACCTTGTCATTGACGTTTAGATTTAACAGTTTGGTGGGTATACATTTGCTTTTCATGAACAGTTTTCAGATAGATTTTGCTATTCCACACTGTTGATTGTGTTCATCACTGACCGATTGACATGTTTAATTCCAACTATCAATATAACCGTTCATTTATTTCGATCGAGTTCGACATAACTATTTGCCAACTTTCTTGTTTTCATTTATTTGTTTGATTCCGGTCAGAGTCACTAGGGATTCAATCATAGCATGAGTTTTATAAACAATTTACACGAAAATGATTTTGCTAATGGAGAGAACAGGGCATAGATTTTCTCATTATTCAAACCACTGTACAGAACTGAACTACATCCACAACTTTATCTATAAAGGCTGTTATTAGATCATGGAGATGCCCCCTGAATGGTGATCGAATAATTTCCAGTTGAAACAGAGATATCTATAGCTTGTCTATTTCTGGGCGTTCTCATCACTTCCCTAAGCACCATATCTGGCAAGCGAGTTGCCGAAGCTTCTGACAACTTGTTTCTACCTCCTAGTTCAGCGTTTTCATCGACAAGTTTGGTTTAGAAGCCTCATTCTCTTCAGTCTTTGCAAACCTTCCACGAACTCTGGGCTGACTATCTGCAAGTGCCTTTCTGCAAGCATACTGCAAACGACCAAACTTATATCAATCCTAGAAATCAGTAGTATGTATGGCAACGAGGTCTTCAAAGTTCAGATGCTGAATTAATAGTGTCTACACATGTAAGTCAAAGCCATTGACGCAGAAAATTTTCATTTTCATCTCCAATTGATCTCGTAAAATTACTTTGAGCTATATGTGGATAATCGAAGGGTGTTACCCGTGTGAAAAGTGATCCTTAATAGTGGAGCACTAAGTAGAGTCTGATTTCCCTGGGCGCTACAGTTTTGATTGATATTTAGGGATTTACTTCTAGAATAGTTATATGAACAAAAGGCACTGTACCTTAATTTTTCTGCCAAAATTTCGTTTACTCTTCTTCTCCCTGTAGCGGGTAAGCTTTTGCTGCCGTTGTTCAGTCTTGAGATCACTGATAGTTAGGAGTTGCTCAAAAGAAGAACATACTGCAACTGTACTTCCAATATTTATTTTTTTATTGCCAAGATTCTGTCATAAAAACTCAAAATCAATCAATTTGTTCATCTTGTAGAAATTACCTGCACGTCTAGACAGATCAGCATATTTGTCACATCAAGTGATATTGCTGTGAGCTGTCAGCAACAAAGAGACATACACACAGGTTATAATGTTTCATTTGTGATGCATGTTACTTCAGAACTTCTCTGATATATTATGAAAGTATCCTTTTTAGGAAATTTATGTCCTTTATACTGCAAAGTCTGAAACGTTTAGATTAATTCTTCAAATAAGGCTCTTTCCAAGTTACTGCAATCTTCAACTCCGTAAGATCTATGCTGGCTTTGTTAATCATGAACAAACTATTACTGCATAAACATCTATCTGCTTTTTAGAGTACTGACCTCTAGGATTGAATTATTTGTCTTACTCTGCATGATTTAACATCCGGAGACCAAAATATGTTGGAGCAACCTAGAGGAATTTAGTTAAATCTTGTTTTTTATGTTAGATACCTCCTCATTGCTCTGAAAACGAGTGTTGTTACCGATCTGCTTTGTGACATCCTTAAGAATTCATTTCTTTCATATGGTATGTCTGGATGAGACAAGCTGAGATTTTTTAGGTGTGAAACACTGGAGGCTTCCAGGTCAAAAAATTGCTTCCGAGTTTCAAAGTTCTCTGTAGAATATGTTTCATGCTCGTACCATCTCAGTTATTCACGTATACTAGAAGAACTATTTTGAAAAGAATATAGCAGAAGAAAGCAATAGGAAAAAAAAGTTAATTTTAACCTGAATATCTCCCTCGCTATATGCTCTCCTCAGACCAAATGCAGCTACAATATCCAGTCCTTGGAGATCGAGGAATTCTGGTCTCACTGTGCTGCTACAAGGTATCCATTCCACTGAATTAGAACTCCCGGAACTGACACTTTTCACACTTTTCTGCATTAATCGTTCAGCATGACAAAGTCTCTCCAAAGTTGGAGCTTCATCTATTTGCACTGCTGGAAGATTTACATGTAAGAGTTCTGAAATTGAATCTTCAATCTCTGAGTCCTCTAGGAGATCCTTCTTGCACTCATAAAGCACATCATTGAGATGATCATTTTGGATTGATTCTATGTCTGCAACCTTAATTGTTTCTACGATAACATCATCTCCATTGGATATAATGGACATGGCAGCTGCCATAGGATCAAGTTCAAGTACTGGTTCCTCTAATATGGGCTCTGGAGCTTTGAAAAGGTCTCCTTCTCCTCCCATATCATACTCTGATACCATAGGAGCTTGTACCATATTGCCCTGTAACAAAAAAAAAAAAGGCTAAAAAATATAAACATTAGATAATGCATATAAATCTCGTGATTGTTCAGAATCCGAATTAAGATTGGCTTAGAAAATTTTCTTTGGATACAGATTGTGGTTGCATGAACTTATCAATGTTAGCTTTATAGCCCTTGGTGTCTAGGCCTACAGAAAAAAATGCTAACTGACAATTGATATCAACAGAACTGGTTTGAGGTGGTCTTTCATTTCCATCGTTGTCTAGGCCCAGAGCTCCAACAGACCAGTCTATGTGCCAAGTGCTTTGTTCCATTTTTGAAACTAGCGTTTCTCGCTCCGAGAGGCTGAGATGACGATGAAAAATCAACTCATGAAAAGTAAAAGATTCTTGCACAAAGAGTAACCTTTCTTCTTTTTTTCTTCGCATTAGGGCTTCAGTTTGTAGGTTGTGCTAAAACTCGTACTGGTTCTCTTAGTCACTCCAATATCCAACCACACGAATCGGTATGAAAATTAGGATTGTTATTGCCATCTGAGTCATGGTTGCCACAATGTCATGACCTTTCTTATTTCTTTACTTCTCTATTCAATAGTCTTTGGAGAGCAACAAAAATAAAGTAAAGAAACAAGTTTCTGAGCTCCAAAATAGGTATTAAACGCATAGGATAACTGATAGATGTGGGCAAAACATCAAGTATCTGAATCTCATTTTCCTGGGCTTCTTACTTCATGTTGTTACCCTTCTCTCCAAAGAGAACATGAACAAATCAGAAAACTTACCAAGTTGAACCCACCATCAGGGAGGCCGACATCGAACCGGAATAGACTGTCATCACTGGAGAGCGGAAGCTGGGAGCAGTGACCTTGATAGCTGCCGCCGGCGACTTCTTGCAGTAAGCCTTGTGAGAAGGCTGGCAGCTGAAACCCGGCCTCTGCGTACATCTTTCTTCTTATCTCTACTCGAGTATTAATTCTTTGTAAGAAGAGCAGCAGCAGCTCCTTGTGACTGCAGTCTTTGTTCTTATTTATTTATAACTCTTCTACAGTAGAAAAAGACCGCAGCCAAAGAGCAAAGGAGAGCAAGAATTGGGGAGAAACAAATAAGAAATGACGCTGAGAGGAAGTGGCTCTCTATATAGAGGTGTGAATACTGCACATGTAGAAATATGATATGAACATGATTTATTGCACCTCTTCTATGCTGTCCCATGCACACATTGGGTGGTGTGGCATCAGATGAGCATTTGGGACAGCATTCTGAATTGCTCCAGCAATCATCATGTTCAAACAATTATGCAGTGCTTGTCTTCTATCATGGAAGTAAAAAAAAAACAAAAGTGAAGAGAGGGTCCACAAGCTTATTTTAGTTTAATCAATAATGGAGAAGAGCACATTGGTAATGGCTGGAACATTTAGAGGAGTAAACAAATAAGAGAAGACCAACAGGACCCACTACCTTAGTTTAATCAATCATGGAGCTGAGCACAATGGCAATGGCTGGTATTTTTCTTTCTGCGTATTATTTCAGTATCATTTTTTGGGTGGCTAAACTAAATTGTAGGTTTAATTGGATAACAGAATCCCCTGCGCATTAACACTACATTATTCCTTTCAAACAAGGCGTTATCTGGTCAATTTAAGATGCCGACATAATTAGATGCTTTCTGTCGATTAAAAAATATTTCTACCACATACTGTTCTGATATGAGTAATTGTTGCGTCAGCGTTATGTTTCAGTACTTTTTGTAAGCACTACCACTAAGCAGCAGTACATGCAGATACTGTTTTTGAAGCATTGAGGTTGTAGCAGGGTTCAATCATAGTGCAAGGACAGAGACTATATAGATCTGCGATGCATCTTAAGGTAAGCGCTTTCCCTGAAAAAAATTGAATTAGAAAGAAGTGAAGTTTAGTGCTATACCATAGGACATGATTAAAAATGTGCAAGTTTCTACTTCTGGTCTGCTTCTTTTTATCCGTAACATTGCATCTTCCATCCTCTATATTTTTTCGTACTGTATGAAGGTTAGAGGAGTCCTCATGTTTCCCATCCTTTTATCTTCTCCACTAGATACATTGAATTTAATAGATCAATTCTCCATTTTGTTTTTTCTTCTTATTAAGATACAAAACCTCACTTGTGGAAGATAATTTGCTGTCTGAATTGTCATTATCATGCACTTGATCTTCCACCATCACTTAAGCAACTTAAGAGAAAAAAAAATGACCTGTCCAGACTTCGATGCCTTGGAACTTGCAAATTAGCTGCAAGCTGTGTCAAATTGATGCTCTTAATCTTTTCAGATGTTTACACATTGTATGTTTACTTGTCTTTACATGCAAATTTGATTGGCTACTAAAAGACTGAAATGGAAGTGAAAATGACAGTTTTAAAAAAGCCAGTTTGTGACGTTAATCCAGGTTGTGTGCTTGGACTCTTATGCTTGAACGAGTTCTACAATCTTAGCCAAGTTCTGAGAATAGTATTTAAAATTGCTGAAGATAAATTATACAATATATATTCTTAATCAAGTTCACTTTCCTATTAAATTATAGTACTTTGGCACTATAACTTTATTTAATACTAACATATTCTAGCAGAGTATGGTCCATGGAATTGATGGCTGAGACAAGCAAATGGCAAGGGAAGTGCAACTAAAGGATAAGTAAAAATATGGAAAGCTCTAAACAGATCTACTGCATTAGAAAGAAGGCAAACGAAAAAGGCAGGCATATCCTGTCCTCAAATTCGTCCAAAAGATTCAGATTCCTTTTTCCAACATGATATGTATGAGGCCAATAGCTTCACTTGTTACCCCTCTGACGAATGGGCATAATAATATTAAATGTAGACCGCGCAATGTGTTGTTGAACGGATGCCCACGTTGTTTATAAGATGACGAGTGTCTTCAGCACGGAGACCTACAGCAGCAGATGCTGACTATTCCTTCCTCTGTTATAAGCAACAGCAGCAGTACCATTTGTAGCTTTGAACCCATCGGTTTATGGGGGAGATGTTGCGCTGAAAACAGTGGCAGGACTTCGGAGGAAATAGGAAGGTGTGAAGCTTGTTGGCTTGGTAATTGAGGAGGAGAGAAGGGCAAAGCAACTATGCAAGTTAGTTGGAAGGTATGAATCATAATGGCACTGTAGGCGTGACTAAGACAACACTGAGATGTGAGACATGGACGATTGATATACCAGCGTTTGGTTGTGCATTTAATTCCATAACCAGCTCAATGCTTTTGTTGCAAACACTCTCGTAACTTCTCGGATCTGTAAATGTGGAACCCGGTAAGAATCAAATGTAGTGGCCTTACATTTACACATGTGAGCTCAAAAATCATGGACGCTTCCAATCCAGATCATTCTCAATTTCTCACCAACCAGAGTGATTGTCGGGTCAGCGACATGCATGCCTCCTACATGCACTGCCCAGAAAATAAGCGTCAGCTGCTCTATCTTGCGTGTTTGAGCTTGTTCCGTTGCAGTCTGTGGATTTGTTTGTGTAATCCTTCCAACAAATTGCAGGGATAGAAATTTATTACTCGAAATCTCCTGCCCGTTGACCTGGACGGATAAGTGGGATTCTTCTGATCATAGAATTCCGTACTCAATTCTGAACATAGATGATCGGAAATGGATTTAATACCATGAGAACAAACGGCGTAGTAGGAAGTGTGTAACTTTTATCAGCTGTAGCCTTAATTTTATTTTCTTTATGGAAAGACATTTTAATCCTCTTGCCTCCCTCTCAGTATTCGCTATCTAGGAGGAATCGGGGACATTCTACATTGTTCTTCGGGAGCACAAATTGCACAGATGCTGAGGAGACGGGAGCTGCAGCCCCACCTTAACAGTGACAGAATTGCTTAGGCCTTGGGTCACAGCCCATCACCTTCTTCTTGGACACATGACAATAGCTGTATGGGTGCAACCAAAACTTTTTATCTCCTTGTGTGGTCGCTGGCCAGATACCAAACTATCTACTGGAGTTTTGCTCAATTGCCCGTTCTTTAGCATCACTCGATGCCTGCATTATTGGTTGAAACTTTCAGTCACTTGGTCCACTTCCTCTTCGTTTGTTTCAACACTGCGTTCAAGGCATGCCATCTTCTTCGTCCATCCCTCTATTAAGTTGTCGCACAAATTTGGAAGCCAGCCCCACCAAGAGTGGAGATTCACCCAGGGATCCTCTCAATTTTGGATGCTTCTGGGCAGTGGGACATACTGACATCTTACAATAGGGACACTTTTCATCTGGTCTACCTTCTATGGCTGGACGGCCAATATTCTGAGAGCGAGTCTTTCGAGGAAAGAAATGTCCTAAGCAACTAGTCAATCAGCACCTTTATGTAGAAGATGACGTGTCACGTAAGCAAAACTAGACCTCAAAGCATGAAATTTTTACGGTCTCAATTGGAAAGCCAAGGATAGCGTATTTTGTGGTGCTGAATTGAGTTTCTCACGTCTTTTAATTGATAAATAGGTCACGGTTAGCTCATTCATTCCAATTCCTTCAAGATGGAATAAGAATTCTTTATGCTCATGCACTTCCATGTGGTGTACTTTATCTTTTTATTTAATTATATCACAAAATATTATTTGGTCTCTTTTATAGCTCTTTACTTCAATCAAATATTTAACTTTCTGTTACATGCGCCAGTGGTATGACTACTAGCATTCTTTGAGACCAAGTCCGTAGGTCAACATGTGCCAGTGGTATGATTACAATTTACAATACCATACTCCAGACTAGTGCTACTATGCATTCCTTGAGGATAAGCTATAGTTAATATATTCAGTTTCATATGAGCTATAATTATACAAATTGAGCATTTAGAATAATAACATAAGGCAACCATTTCAAAATAATCAGTTAAATGTACATTCTACAGGATTTCTAAGCACGTTGAGTGCACCTCAGGAAAAAAAACATGGTTGACCAAAAGTATTATATAAAGAACTATGGAAGCCAATCAATTGCAGACGACACTCATCTCAATGTCCAACAAATTCAAGTGACAAACGTTTAGCAAAATATCAAGCAATCACGCGTACTGATACAGGGATCATGCGCACAATTCTCGCAATCAAAAAGCTGGAGTATTGCTTCTTTTTGACCATCTTGTCCACAACAAAACTTCGAGGACAATGCATGCACTAAGAAGGATGGCAAGATTTAAACCGTAACCTACCTTCCAAGAATGTCCTGCACCTCCAACTTGAATGCCGATAACAATGTTTACCGCCGCGAAAAATAGAGCGAGCCTACCGAGCCAATGGTGATACCAGTTCCAGTACCTGCGGCTTTTGGATCCCTTGTCGGGTCGTAGGAAGAAGGCCATGACCTGCATCCATCATCACAAGAATTTCAGCGTGCATTAACTTTAGCTTCTCCATGCCTAAATGAGTCAGTTCATATCAGTGGCACGTTGTCTTTTAGTTCTTTTTCACCTCGAGGCACTATAGAGATATCGATAAATTCATCATCGCATGGATAATCCAAACCTCTCAACAATTCGGAGAATTTGAAATAACTCGAGGGAAAAATGCATCATCTGGCATACCTGAAGGATACCAAGCACCAGAACAAAAATGCCAATGCCTCTGTGAGTATAAACATTAGCATTCAACTTGTCAAACAGAACTTTTCCGGCCACTACAGCTGCAAGGCCGAAGAAAAATCCAATAAACTGGATGAGTGTGTGGAGATAGAACCACAATGGATCCCACTGCCTGCAATATCTTGCAACCATAGCCCCAATTGGTAAAAGAACACCCCATCCGAATATAGCTAGTGCACCATGGGTCCTTTTCAGCTGGTCAGGATACGAAGAAGGAGAAGAAGATGAAGCACCTGAAAGAAGTACAATGCCCATGCAAATGATCAAGACAGGGTAATCGTTCTATAATAGAATAGAATACAAATAACAAATAAGTCAGACTTACGGATGGAGAAGTTAAAGATGACTTGTATCAGTATCTTATGATGCCAAAAGAAGCATGTACTTGCAATAGTAAGCTTTGTTGTGGTGTGAATGGTGAAATTGACAGGGCATTTAGGATTCTGTATACAAACGATAAGCTGGACGCTAGTGAGGACTGAAGCTTGATTTCTCCTGAATCTGAAATTGTTTCTTGAACCTTATTTTGTTGATGGGATGTGTGCAAATTCAGGTAAACCAATTCGTTGGTAGATATACTATTTGTAAATTGCAGCCATTAAATGAATAATTACATGTGTAGAGCAAGTTTCCAACCAAGGAATACAGGCTTCCATCTAGATAAATTTAAGGTGCGTGGAATTAAAATTAGAAAGATGTTTAAGTTTTAAAATGTCACTTTAACAAATTAATCTTTCCTACTAAAACTTTCAAAGCCCTTATCCTCTTGACAGAGTAAAGATGGTGACCTAAATTCATTATCTCCATTGAAGGACGTCTGATGCAAAGGTATTAGCTTACCGATCCAACATACCTGATGAGAAATTAAAGGAGACAGATTTCTGGTCGTCATGAACACTTAGTACATTGTTGTCTGGAGTTGCAGATCCGACAGCAAATATAAGCTGCTGCATAGTAAGTGGAGCTGGAAACTTCAGCTGAAATGCCAGATAAATCTTAGCCTGATCAACAACAGCAGAGGGTGTGGTTGCTGCAGAGAACAACAGGTCTCCCTTGTCAACCAGCACCAGTGAGCTAGACTTTCCACCAAGATAGAACCTTTGAATGTGAGGCAGGCCAGCTTTGTCCACCCAACCCACCACAGCACTGGATCCAACCATCATGCCATCCTTGGAGAATCCCATCCCCACCCAACCACTGCTGTACATGGTAGACAACACAATGCTCAGAACATTGTCCTGGTCCTGGGAATACTGCAAAAACCCAGCATTTTGGCAAAGTTGTAAGCTACACGCAAGAAAATCAATCGAACAAAATATTGAAAGCATCAGTACTCTCTCGTCGCAAGATTATTTGATAAGGAGACAGGTGCTTTATTTTCAGCTTCTTTTATTTGTTTCACAGAGAAAACCCAATTGCATAGAGGCAAAAGGGAAAGTAGAGTCAGGATTTACCCTGAGGACAAAATTGTTCCAAACAGTATTGCAGGAGAGGCCGGAGTAGGCGCTGCTGAGACCAGCGGGAAGCTGTGTGCTGCAACCGTCAGACTGCGCACCGACAACTGCAGCCACGAATGCGAATCCCAAAGCAACGATTAGCGCAGGAAAGTCGCGCCCCATCGCCGGAACTGAGTCGATGGTGGCAACGGACTTGCTGTGGGATCAAGAAGACCAAGCGGCGGCAATAAGCCAATAACGAGAAGCGAGAGGATTACGTCGTGAGGCGGTAAGATGCTAAATGATAAAGTAATTAAGCTTAGAGTATTAGTTGGCGGTGGGACCCGACTGCGAATGAATCTTCTTGCACATTTCCCTGGAAAGTTGACCCACCAAAACACTAGTTTAACAACTCAAAGAACCCAAAAATGATGTGGGGATTGCATCCGTAGCAGAATTAGTGATACATGGCCCCCGAGTAATTCCAACTCTTCTTAAAAAAATCTGTGCTGACCTGCTTCCAGAATGGAAATGTCTTTTTCTATTTGGTTCAATATCGATTAGGATCGACAGTTAAGAGAACTGGTTATAGCTGGCGTTGACTTTCTGAAGTAAAAGGGTGGAAATTAAAAAAAAAATGCTATTTGAGTTATCACGTCTAATCATGCAGTGCCATTCTGATTCAACATTTAACGATCTACTTTTCTTCAAAAAATATTAAAACTCTTTAGATTACACAATATTGCCAATTGTCACTTCCCACTCTTATTAAGTTGAAAGAAATGTGAAAAAAAAGTAAGAAATGAAAAGGAAAAGAAAAGAAAAGAAAAACTATTAATTAGTTTTATCTAAAATGAGAAAAAGAGAGAAAATTTCTCTCAACTATTCTTTTCCTCCAAGAGACTAATTAAGGAAAAAATAAATTTCTTTCTCCTTTTTTCCCTTGAAATACATAGCCTTCGGCCATGTTTCTCTCAACAGTTGCAGAGGATATAATTCTCCCAAATAATTTATGACAACACCCTTGGGCAAACCTCTTGATAAACAAATAGAAGAAAAAGAAATGTAAATTTCTTTCCTTCCAAGTATACAGATGATTATTGCAATAACAAAGGGACCATGCTCATGCATGGTTGGACAAACTAAAACTTTAGTATTTAATCTTGACAGGAGCCTAGCAAAGTTTGCCAGCCGTGAACAAAGAGACCTATTCAAGGTGTAGTACCATCTAGAGGAAGTGTACAAGTTTTATGTCCATTAGAAGTGGCGTTGAAAGTCTTATGCATTGGGTAGCTACAGACCTTCAGCGCAAATATTAAACAACGTTGATGACACTATGTATTATCAGCTATATTGAGCATCCTATATAATAGGGGGAATCCACAAATAAATCAAAGAAAATTTGCAATTTATTAAATAAATCTAATTGGTTTACAACTTTTTTCTTGGAGAGACGAGAGAATTGGTGAGGTACTTTGTAGGCAGTAAGAGTTCTCATAAAATAAAATATTGCATGGATTAGCATGCAAATAATTTGTGTCACATGAAACAATTAAGGGTGATTGCCCTTAATTACTGTAGTTTTCAATTTTTGGAAGGCGAAAGAGGAGGGTTGTACTATCATTTTTTAAATGGAAATAAAATTTAAAACCTGCAATATTTCACAGAGAAAAAACTATACTTCTCATTGCTCGCGGCAGAAAGGTGTGGTGTGCATGGGAAAATCCAAGAGCAAAGTTGAGGTACGTCCTCCTTCCTTGATGCATAACTATTATGTGTTATTTAAGATACGTATCTAAATTTGAATAGCACCACTATTAAATTTCATTATAATTTAATATGTATGTAATGTATGAATTGAGTTACAGTTTTGGTTAGATCCCGTAATTGTCCATAATATGATGTTAAGACTCTTAATTACATGTATTTGACGGTGGATGATGTATTTTGAAGAATTCTTTGTTAAAATAAATGATTATTATACAATATGAAAAATTAATATAAATAAACAAACAAACATCAATTAAAAGCATATATATATATATAGGTATATATAGGCAAGTAAGATTAGTATTCAATAAAAAGAAATAAAGAAATAATATGAATTCCAATAACATATAACAGGGGGAATTTACACACAAACATATGATTTCACATTCACTTAAACAGGTGATTATCAATAATATCTTTCAATAAAATATTGATATGTATCAATATCTTACCATTGTTTACTCATAAGTTATTTATATATAATCACATAAAGTCACTTCTATGTATATTGTTGCTCATTAATGTCATTACATAATTCAATCCATCGCGAATAGAATCATACCAACTATGCCAACTATCATGTCTGATACTCTAGACCCGAAGGTCATGCATTAGCACTAGCCACATCTCATCTCAGCATGTATCACATAAATGCACTCATCAATTATCATGTGTAATAGTATATACCCAAAGGTCACATTCGGGTACAGCCAATGAACGATAGTAGCTGTTATGGGCAAATTTATTTTTTTATAATAAATTTAACCACAACCGGCAGATCCCCTCGCGGAGATCTCAGCCCTACACTAGAGTGGCCCGCGACCGGTTAGGATCGCGTTGCGGAAGCTGGCCCAGCACTTTTACAAGTCCTCACACCACGTGCGCGAAGGGTTCGGTATGAATACCGCCCCTCGGACACGAATACAAATCTCTCAACTGTGTCAAAGTGATGGAGACTCTCCAAAACACTTTGCACTCACAGAAATTTCCTCAGCCCGCGCTCCTTTCTCTACACAGCCGAGATAGGCACCGGCGCGGCCTCAAACAATCACAAGGGGACGGTGGCGAACACCTTCAAGGGTGCCGGCACACACGTCCGAGACTTTGCAGGCAAGCAAGCAGTACCTACAAATAAGCACAACCCGCACTACACATATGCGGGCGCAGATAACGCAAAGAACCGTCCGGACAAAAAGCCACACGAAGTCCGGACGGCGGTAAAGCCTCTATCCGCTACACACGAGAAACCGTCCTACTACCACTACACACGATAGATCCGGGGAGGGTTTACCCTTGTAGCGTGCCACCACTCCACGAGCCGAGCCCACCGAGATCCTCCGAGAAGCTGCGTCGGAACGTCCGGTCGGAGACGAAGCGAGACGCGCGTACGAACCCGCGCGTAAACTTCTCTCTCCTCCCTTCTTTCCGCTCGCGTCCGAACTCACGCCGTTCCTCGGCTGAAACAGGGGAAGTAATCCCCTCTCCCGTCCGTCACCGTCCGGCCACCGGAGTCACGCCGGAGGGTTGGGATCTGGTCGCCGACGTCAGGCGAAGTCGCTGCCGGAGTATTGTCGCCGGAGAAGTCGCCGTCGACGCGAATTTGAACCCAATGGAAGCTGTGGCTGCGTGGAACCGGCGATCGGAAAATCTGATCGCTCTCCCGCGTCTGGCTGCCGGCGCCGGAGGAGATAGTCTCCACGTTACCTCAGGGCACCGGTGAGTTGATCTGAGAGGGAACGCCGACGAGTCCACGGCCGGAGCCTCGTCGCCGACGCCAAACAAGATGCTCTGTTCCCAGATCTGAAGTTCGCCGCGAATTCCTCGTCGCCAGACCTTGCACAAGCGTTCCCTTCGCTTGATTGCAACCTCCCCTCGACGAAGATGGATTTCCATCTTCGTCGCCACGCAGCCGCGATCTCCGCCGGTGATTGGCCGGAGATCTCGCTTCCACCGGGGCGGATCCGAAAATCTGCCCTAGGCTCGTCCACGTAGGAGTCCCAGCCTTCAAACTCCGTCGCCCTCGTCGCCACGCCAGCCCGCACCTCCGGCCACCTTCCAAATCCGGCGAGGCGCCTCCAGCTGGCCGGAATCGACGGCGGACGGCAGAGAATCCAGCGAGCACGAGAAACAGGGGAATTTCTCCCCTTTCGCGTGCACGCGTGCACTGTAGCGGTCTGAACCGGTTCGGTTCAGCCTGGAAGGTGGTTCAGGTCCGGTTCGGGGTCGATTTGACCTCAGAATAGCCCCGCGGTTGACCCACTTCGATGCACACGCTCGTAAGCTCGTGCGAGAGGGTCTGGGGTCCATGGGTCGAGTCAGAAGCCCACATCCACGTGTGAACCCACACTCCGTGGTTTAACTCGACCCTCGCCCTATGGACTTGTGCCAGCCTCAGTGACACGATCGCACATCCGAGTCGTCCAACACGGCTGATGACGAGGGGTCCCGCCATCGCTCCATCTCGGTGTGCTTTGGGATTTGTGCTAAATCCCGGGAGCATCACATACTCCCCCACCCAAGTTCGTCGTCGCCCTCGACGACAGGCTGTCCATGTAGATTTTCAACTCCTCATACTGCCACAAATCAGAAGCTTTCTCCCATTTAGCTTCTTCTATGGGTGTTCCTTCCCACTGCACAAGAAATTCCATCCGCCTGTTCCTCCTATACTGTCCAAGTGTTTTGTGATTCAAAATCTTTTCAATCTTTTTATCGAACTCTGCCCGAACACTAGGAGGAGCCCGACGCCCCTGAGAGCGACTGGGGTCGGTCTCGTCGGTGTGAAACTTTTTCAGAAAGCTCACATGAAAGGTCGGATGAAGCTTTAATCTGTCGGGAAGCTTCAGCCTGTAGGCTACAGCACCAACTCGTCTTAAGACCTCGAAAGGTCCCTCATATCTCTGAATAAGGCTGCGATGCGCAGTCTTGGCTGAGATCTTTCTCCACATCTGAGGTGTCAACTTTAATAGCACAAGATCTCCAACTTCGAACTGTTCATCGCGTCTACTCTGATTGGCATAATGCTGCATCCTTCTTGCAGCGTGCTCTAAGCTATCACGAGCCTCCTGGAGCACCTCGTCATGATCTCTCGCAACCCGATAGGCTGCTGGGCACTCACCATCAGTGTGCTGCACAATATCAGCGGGGGTGAGAGGCTGTCGTCCTAACACCAACTCAAATGGTGTCTTGCCGGTCGCTGAAGACTGCTGCAAGTTGTAGGCAAACTGCGCCGTGTCGAGGAGAGACACCCAGTTGCGCTGGCTTGCCGACACGAAGTGACGAAGGTATTCTTCAAGTAGTGCATTTATCCTCTCCGTCTGGCCATCGGTCTGAGGATGGTTCGCTGTAGAAAACTTTAGCTCGGAACCAAGAGTCTTGAACAAGGACGTCCAGAAGTTACCAGTGAACCTGGCATCTCTGTCAGAAACAATGTCCAGAGGAAGCCCAAAAAGCTTCACTACATGCTTGAAGAATAGGTCAGCCGTCTCCTTGGCTGAACAAGGCTCAGGTGCTGCGATGAACACAGAGTACTTAGAGAACCTGTCCACCACAACAAATATAGAAGCCTTCCCTTCGACCTTCGGTAACCCAGTAATAAAATCCATGGAAACTGAAGTCCATGGTCGTTCCGGAATAGGAAGAGACAGTAACAATCCAGCTTCGCGCCTCCTATCGACTTTATCCTGCTGGCAGATCAAGCAGGTGCGGACATAATGATCGACATCAGCTCGCATGGAGGGCCAATAACAAGATCGGGATAATAGAATCAGCATCCTGCGCTGTCCCGGATGTCCACTCCATGCCGTGTCGTGAAGCTCTCGCAATAACTCGCGTCGAAGTCCGCTAGTCGCCGGAACAAGTGGCCGACTGCCCTCGGCCATCAGAAGGTCGTCGCCCTGAAGATAGTAACGACGAACCTTGCCTTCTCGCACGTCGGCGATCAGCTGCTGGTATTTGGCGTCGAGAGCAGCAGCTTGCCGAATGCGATCGAGGAGATCACCCTCAATCCTCAATATCGAAGCAAGCACCACAGTGCACATCCTGCTGAGAGCATCTGGAACCACATTGGAGCGCCCCGGTCTGTGCTCCCAGGTGAAGTCAAATTCAGCGAGGAACTCCTGCCATCTCGCTTGTTTAGGTGAAAGCTTTTTCTGCGTAGCGAAGTATGTGTTGGCGACATTATCCGTCTTCACTACGAAAGCGCTACCGAGAAGATAGATGCGCCAAACTCGAAGGCAGTGGATCACGGCGACCATCTCCTTCTCGTGAGCTGAGTAACGCTGCTCCACCGGACTTAACTTCCGGCTCTCAAATGCCACTGGATGCCCCTCCTGTAAGAGCACTCCACCGATCGCTCTATCAGAGGCATCGGTATGGACCTCAAAGGGCCGACTGAAGTCCGGCATACGAAGAACCGGCTCACTGGCGATCTTGCGTTTCAACTCTGCAAACGCAGTCTGATGCCGTTCTTGCCATAGCCATGGAGTCTCCTTCCTCAGGAGGTCAGAAAGGGGAGCTGCGATCTTGGAGTAGTCCTGGATAAATTTCCTGTAGAAATTCGCCACTCCCAGGAAAGATCGGAGCTCAGTAGGGGAAGTAGGTGCGGTCCACTCGACGATGGCACGCACCTTCTCAGGATCCATCTGGACAGTGCCATGGCCTACCACATGGCCCAGAAACTGGATCTCAGAAGCAGCAAAGGAGCATTTCTCCCTCTTCACATACAGCTGGTGTTCCCTCAGTCTCTGAAACACCAATCTCAGATGCTGTAAATGCTCCTCCATCGTGGCCGAGTACACCACGATATCATCAAGGTAGACGACAACAAAATCGTCGAGTAACTGTGTCAGAACATTGTTCATAAGGTGGGAGAAGGTAGCCGGCGCATTGGTTAAGCCGAATGGCATAACCAAGAACTCGTAGGCGCCGTACCGAGTGACACAGGTTGTCTTCGCCTCATCTCCCTCAGCTATGCGGACCTGCCAATAGCCTGATCTCAAATCAAGCTTGGTAAAGACAGTAGCGCCCGCTAGTCTGTCAATGAGGTCCTGGATATGTGGAATCGGGTATCTGTTCCTGATGGTGATCTTATTTAAGGCACGGTAGTCAACACAGAAGCGAAGACTACCGTCCTTTTTCTTTTGAAACAGCACAGGAGCACCAAATGGAGACTTGGAGGGTTGGATGAACCCAGCTGCCAAGAGTTCATCCAACTGCTTCCTCAGCTCTACGAGCTCTGCAGGAGGCATGCGGTATGGGGGTCGGAAAGAAGGAGCTGCCCCAGGAACCAACTCAATGCGGTGATCAATCGCACGTCTGGGAGGAAGCTCCTTAGGTAGCTCAGGCGGAAGAAGATCCTGGAACTCCTCAAGTAAATTCTTCACTTCCGCTGGTACGTCGTCTGGACCTTCTACAGGGGCCGTCACCCATGTAGCCAGAAAGGTCCGCTCGCCCCGACGTAAGCCTGTCTCAAGAGTAGCAGCTGATATGCATATACTCTGAGCCTTCCCTGGTCGCACTGACTTATCCGACCCAGCCAACTGTAGGCAACGAACAAAGCAAGGGTATCTCTCATCCATCACCTGGACACCCTTTAGATGAGGGACTATAGCAGCCTTCATCTTCTGTATCAACTCCAAGCCGACGATGACATCATAATCGTCCATCTGAACCACGCGTACATGGTTCTTACCCTTCCACTCCCCGAAGACAAGAGGAACATCATAGGATATTCCTGCGATCTGCCGCTCCTCAGCGTTGATCGTCTTGAAGCGGTCCTGAGCAGGGGACATGCTAAGCCCTAGCCGCGTCGCCATGCCATGAGCCACAAAAACATGAGATGCACCACTATCGATCATGGCATGAACTCGATGTGAGTTCACCCTCATCTCCACGTACATCAACTTGGTCTTCATTGTGGTGGAAGTGGCAATGGCATTGATCACCAAAGGATTCACAGTGATCAGAGGATCTTCAGATTGGGCAGCCTCCCGCTGAACAATAGCTGCAAGTGTATCTCCTCGAGGACAATCACGCATGCGATGAGGACCTCGGCAAAGAAAACACTTCAGCTGCTGCTTGGGAGCGCCCCTAGGAGGAGAACCGGCAGGTATGGCTTTCTTCTGGCCGGTTCCTGAAGAGGTAGCTCCTCCCTTTCCCTGCTTCTTCTTATACCCACCCTTGGGTCCTGGAGCTGGACGCTTCCCCTTATTCCTCTGAGGGGAACGTGACTTAGATGGACCAGAGGAGATAGGGGCAGATTGCTTCCTATCCCTCAAATCCACTAAGGAATCAGCTACGGCCATAGCCTCTTTGAGAGTTAATGGGCTATGTCTCCTAACTTCCAACTGTGCCCATGTCTGCATCCTCTCTAAGAAGAAGTACAAGCGATCCTCTTCTTCCATTCGTGGTATTTCGAGCATGGCGGCAGAGTAAGCTCGAACATACTCACGAACTGTCCCTGTGTGTCTGATCTTATGCAGAGAGTCTCTAGCAGTTTTTGAAGTGTGTGTCGGCAGGAACTGGTTCTTCAGTTCAGCTTTCAACTCATCCCATGAGATGTCACGTGGCACCTCTTCTCCCGGAGGGGTCACTAAGGTACGCCACCAGAGCTTGGCGTCACCTGTCAAATATGCCGAACACAACTGTGCTCTCTCATAATCAGGCACCTGAGCAGTCCTGAAATACTGCTCCATATCCCAAAGGAAATTCTCAAGTTCCTTTGCACTGCGTACCCCACTGAAAGTAGAGGGCTCGGGAACGCGCACTCTAGTGGTCTGCGGCTGGGAACTCCCAGCGCCTGTGGCTGAAGTAGAAGCACGGGCAGCAGCCTGCCCCTTCAAACCAGCCACCTCCAATGCAAGTCCACCAAGGGCACTGGAGAGACGTGCCAACTCAGAATCCAGGCGGGTCCCAACGGACTCGACCGCCGACCGAAGTGCCTCGAGACGCTCCATGATCGTAGCGTCTCCATCGAAGTTCCCTATCGCAGTCTCCAAGTGGGAGATGCGCTCTGCAGCTGTAACCATTGTGATTGTGAGAAGTAAACTCTGAAGTTCTGCTGGTGGAATGAGATCTGATGGTCTGACCTCTGGGTGCACTGAAAAGAGCTAAGTAGTGCTCGGTCTGTGTCGGAACTGAGCGATCAGTGAAGAGGCTGAGAGACTACGCCCCGGCGCTAGGCACCGACGTACGCACCCTCCAAACATCGTACACCGACGTCGATATCCCTGACAATAGACTTACACAAACTTAAGCTCTGATACCGGTTTGTTATGGGCAAATTTATTTTTTTATAATAAACTTAACCACAACCGGCAGATCCCCTCGCGGAGATCTCAGCCCTACACTAGAGTGGCCCGCGACCGGTTAGGATCGCGTTGCGGAAGCTGGCCCAGCACTTTTACAAGTCCTCACACCACGTGCGCGAAGGGTTCGGTATGAATACCGCCCCTCGGACACAAATACAAATCTCTCAACTGTGTCAAAGTGATGGAGACTCTCCAAAACACTTTGCACTCACAGAAATTTCCTTAGCCCGCGCTCCTTTCTCTACACAGCCGAGATAGGCACCGGCGCGGCCTCAAACAATCACAAGGGGACGGTGGCGAACACCTTCAAGGGTGCCGGCACACACGTCCGAGACTTTGCAGGC
This sequence comes from Costus lasius, assembly GCA_027563935.2. Classification (NCBI taxonomy): domain Eukaryota; kingdom Viridiplantae; phylum Streptophyta; class Magnoliopsida; order Zingiberales; family Costaceae; genus Costus; species Costus lasius. The sequence goes on along the minus strand of CM050447.1, from coordinate 9,886,299 downwards.
AAGCAAGCAGTACCTACAAATAAGCACAACCCGCACTACACATATGCGGGCGCAGATAACGCAAAGAACCGTCCGGACAAAAAGCCACACGAAGTCCGGACGGCGGTAAAGCCTCTATCCGCTACACACGAGAAACCGTCCTACTACCACTACACACGATAGATCCGGGGAGGGTTTACCCTTGTAGCGTGCCACCACTCCACGAGCCGAGCCCACCGAGATCCTCCGATAAGCTGCGTCGGAACGTCCGGTCGGAGACGAAGCGAGACGCGCGTACGAACCCGCGCGTAAACTTCTCTCTCCTCCCTTCTTTCCGCTCGCGTCCGAACTCACGCCGTTCCTCGGCTGAAACAGGGGAAGTAATCCCCTCTCCCGTCCGTCACCGTCCGGCCACCGGAGTCACGCCGGAGGGTTGGGATCTGGTCGCCGACGTCAGGCGAAGTCGCTGCCGGAGTATTGTCGCCGGAGAAGTCGCCGTCGACGCGAATTTGAACCCAATGGAAGCTGTGGCTGCGTGGAACCGGCGATCGGAAAATCCGATCGCTCTCCCGCGTCTGGCTGCCGGCGCCGGAGGAGATAGTCTCCTCGTTACCTCAGGGCACCGATGAGTTGATCTGAGAGGGAACGCCGACGAGTCCACGGCCGGAGCCTCGTCGCCGACGCCAAACAAGATGCTCTGTTCCCAGATCTGAAGTTCGCCGCGAATTCCTCGTCGCCAGACCTTGCACAAGCGTTCCCTTCGCTTGATTGCAACCTCCCCTCCCATCTTCGTCGCCACGCAGCCGCGATCTCCGCCGGTGATTGGCCGGAGATCTCGCTTCCACCGGGGCGGATCCGAAAATCTGCCCTAGGCTCGTCCACGTAGGAGTCCCAGCCTTCAAACTCCGTCGCCCTCGTCGCCACGCCAGCCCGCACCTCCGGCCACCTTCCAAATCCGGCGAGGCGCCTCCAGCTGGCCGGAATCGACGGCGGACGGCAGAGAATCCAGCGAGCACGAGAAACAGGGGAATTTCTCCCCTTTCACGTGCACGCGTGCACTGTAGCGGTCTGAACCGGCTGAACCGGTTCGGTTCAGCCTGGAAGGTGGTTCAGGTCCGGTTCGGGGTCGATTTGACCTCAGAATCGCCCCGCGGTTGACCCACTTCGATGCACACGCTCGTAAGCTCGTGCGAGAGGGTCTGGGGTCCATTGGTCGAGTCAGAAGCCCACATCCACGTGTGAACCCACACTCCGTGGTTTAACTCGACCCTCGCCCTATGGACTTGTGTCAGCCTCAGTGACACGATCGCACATCCGAGTCGTCCAACACGGCTGATGACGAGGGGTCCCGCCATCGCTCCATCTCGGTGTGCTTTGGGATTTGTGCTAAATCCCGGGAGTATCACAGTAGCCATATTACATAATCACATTCATTTTCAAATAATTATTAATCATGTCAACACCTTATTAAACTATAATACTATAATCCACATACATTATCGGTTCACATTTTATAGATATATTTTGATTTGTTAATTTATATTATTTAATAAGCTAATGTTACCTCTACATTATGTTAATACTTACAGTTTTTTATTCACGTTACCCTACATTTTTTTAATTAAAAAATTTCTTAATTCCATACGTATATAGATGCAATCATACATATATCAAATATAATAGTATTATGTCAACACATTTATGTTTGCAGTGTTCAAATGCAATCATACATATATCAAATATAATATTATTATGTTAACACATTTCTGTTTGCAGTGTTCAAATATATTTAAAAAATATTGAACAATTTATACAAAACATAATAATTAATCCATTAAACTATCAATATAATATGCATTCTATTGATTTAAATAAACCTTATTAGATGTCCTTGTATCATCCTTTACTCATCTATTTCTGCCGCGAGCCCTTCCGAGTAGTGAGAAGTAGGATTTTTTTTCCTCGAAATATTTTTATTTTTATTTTCATTAAAAAAAATACGACTTCCCTTCCCTTTCGCCTTCCAAAAACTGAAAACTGCTGTATTGTCCTTAATTATTGCATGTGATACATAATAATTTATTATAAATATTATGTGTGGTATGCTTATTAGCAAATTGAAAATTATAACATTGAAAGATGTTAGGCCGCTGTCCCGATCAACCACTCTGTAGGGAAATTGACACTACCCTCACTGTGAGTATGTCCATAAGCCAAAGTTCATCATAGATTGAGTGGATCAGATGGGCGCACCCTTGATCTATAAGGACTTGGGTAAGGAGATCCTCCTAAAGTAATCCAAGGCCTTTATTAAATCAGTCCAAAGGGATTAGGGATCTAATTTAATTAATAAGCTCAAATGGAAACTTTGGAGGCCATATTGATCGGTCAAAATTAACCCATGCTCAGACTAGCCTAAATGGCTTGCCTGCAAATGAGTGGGGTCGAGCATAGCCCATGGACACAAGTCCAACACGGGCAGCCGGCAGAAACATGGTGCACAGCAAGGCTGGGTGCAAAAATATGATCGTATTATGTAGCTTTGTATGGTCATATTCATCAAAAGCATAGTCATATTCGGCAGCTTTGCTGTATTGGCAAAAGCATGATCGTATTTGACAACTTTGCACGGCCTTATTTGGTAGCATTGCATGGCCAAATTCAGCAGCTAGCATGCAATGTCCCGTGGTGGGTGTGGAACGGGAAGGAGCGTGTAACAGTCAACTGGGGCGTTGTCTTCTCCCGACATGTGGAGCGGGTGCGGGAGCGGAAGCCGGAGCGGATCCAATGGGATCCCATGCATGCTTAGCAATTAGACAAGTGCAGCTTCCAAAGGAACACAGTCGGTGCGGCACACACAGGAGTTGTAGGGGCGACGACGACTCCAAGCGCATCACTTGGAGGCGATAGCGTTGTCTCCGGCCAACGAATTACGAATTTGATCTATGTACGGGTAGGTGCCACAGTGTCATAGATTCACATTTTGAGTGAGGTCCATGCGGTTCACCACCCCTTGAGCGATGATGATCAATCGTTCCCACAAGTATCACAAAAGAGGCAACACACCCAATCTTGCAAGGCAACCAAGGCAAAACATAATTATTTAACAAGGATGACGAGTAAAATGTTTAGTGAAATGATTCCACCAAACACTCGCTGTATTTCATTAATAGGAGGCACACTTAGGACACTGACTTAAGGAACTTAGGTGGGAGGGCAGAAAATGCGTAAGCTTCGATTTTAAACTCAGGAGTTGTCATGAGATCCGATTTAAACAAGCACCTTCACCTCTCTAACACTATACGAGATATACAAAATGCTTCTCATTACCAAAAGATTTCCCTGGCATGAGAAAACTCTAGATACACATGGGGGCTTGGGGACCATGGAAACATATGCTCGGGATAAAAAAAAATCCTTGCCTAGGACATGGATATCAGGGTTGCATCAATACCCCAAGGAGCACTCATATTACAAAGACAAAATATATAAAAATACTTGACTCCTACCCTACTTACATCATACTAGAACTAAGTACTAGGCATCAGAGTTGCGTAACATGAGTTTTACATCAAACATCCCCCGAACCCTAATATTCTCCGCCACTTAATATGTTGTTGAACCATAATATTTTATGAGTTCTGAAATAAGTTTTATTGCTTGAAGGTTCCTGCCGGCGTACCAGATTGCACACGGGATTTATCCTAATGAACCATCAGGGTTCCAAATGCTGTAGAAAGGGGAACTCGGAATCCAAGCATGACAGTATTACAAATCTTCATTCAGTGAACACATGCTTGGCTCCTTCTATGCTGTGTCTCTTTTCACCTCTATGCAGCAAATTGAACTAGTGAAATGGATCTGAGAAAGGTTACTGAATTACCAGTAAAAAAATTTAAATGCCTGAAAATCCACGACCACCAACTCTGCTCCTTGTCTGTCTACTGTACTATCCATTGACTGGGCTATGCTTACAACCAAGTTGCACGAGATTCTACAGCCAAGATAGTTATTGACAGGTTCTTGTTGTGCTTTCTTGCTGTAAAGCATCAAAAGCAGCACAGATGATATCACACGGCAAGCATAGAAGAAGAAAGTGGTCTCTTATAACCGATGCTGAAGACATATTAATCAAGCGGAGATCACAAAGCAACACAATTCTGCTACTTTATAATTCTAAGTGATCAAGTCATCGCACAAGATTGATCATAAACAGCCAAATATCCAGCAACCATAGGATTTACTATTCTCAGTGAGCAGGTAACAAGAACAAGGCAAAAAAAGTTCAAGCGCCATGTGATGACTGAAAAAGAAAAAGGTCCACATTCTACTTAACAGAAAATAGTATCATATTAGATACAAAACGTTTCCACTAGAAGACAAACCAACATATAAAATTTCACCACCGTGAATGGTGAGATTTCTCTACAATCTGGGCATCCCCACTAGAGTACAAACCATGCATATTACATTAGAATACCAGCACATATGAACTTCATCAACATCCTAGAGCACCTGATTAGATAAAGAATTGGATCACCTCCCAAATCTCAGCATCTGTGTCCAATTATTCCCGGTTCACCGCCCATCGAAAGAACGCATACCCTGCCCGCAAATGAAAGCAAGGAGGGGTTATTCTTCAAGACATAACACTAGAGATGTTAGGGGAAGAATTATGAGGAAACCGAATGAATAATAGGGTCCTGGTGTTCATGGACAACAAGTCCTGCCGAGCTATGAGATAACTCATCACTTAAAGTTCATAATGGAGCCCCATAGAATGAACATACCAGATCGTCAAACAATGCACACGTGGCCAAGCTAATTCAAAACTTATCTTGACATGATGGAATCATGCATAGGAAGATAAAGTCAAATTTCATTTTAACTCATGTGTCAATAGCAAGCAAAAAGAGAGATAGAATTCGCAATGGGATAGACTTCAGAATAAACAAAGAAAATCTGCAGAAAATAGAAAGAAGAGATCACCAAATCCTGCCAAATGCTCTGTAGACAAGACAAGTCAAAAAAAATCAAAATCAAAGAAGAAAATATGACAATTTTCCCCAAAGCTGCTGCCAAAATTAAAAGATAGTCAGAGCCGATAAAAAAACGCTAGTCGCAGCAGCTAAAAAAAAAGAAAAAAGGGAAGATAGCCGATAAATGGAAGTGGCTAGAGTTGGACCGGTCGGCGCTGATCGCAGCAAGCCAAAAAAAAAGGAAAAAAAAAGGGAAGATAGCTGACAAAGCGGAAGCAGTCGGGGCTGGTGAAAAAGGCAAGAAAGAAAGGGGTCTGCCACAGTTGGAAGAAAAGAAAAGTGGCCGCCACAGAAATAGAAGAAGCGCGAAGCAAAAAGAAAATAAAAAAAAAAACTGACTTGTGCAATTAATGACGCCGAAAGTATAATGACAAACGTTCAGAAGGAAACTTCCAAAGAGACGATTACAATAGCCATTATTGAAAATAAGGACAAAACAGCCAGCAAGGAGAAGTGAGTAGAGCTGACAGAGAAAAGAAATGAAAGGTGGTCTCGCCAGCTGACAAAAGAAAAGCTTAATAAGACAAAGGGATAGAGGTTAAGCATCAGCTCATTTTTACCGCTGGTGGCCTATATAAGGAGGGTTCGGCCAAACAGAAAGAACAGAGACAGAGGAAACGCTGCGACAAAGAAGACGCTGAGATAAAAGGATCATCAGGGAGCTGCAAGAAGAAAAAACATCTAGGTAAGAAAGGGAAGTTCCTCTTGTTTAAGTAGGCCTGAGGTGCACTAAGCACCGGTGGCATCACAGAGTGCTGGATAGCACCACCATGGAGGCACACACACACCGTTCCCTCATTTTATTTATGTAGGCCTGAGGTGCACTAAGCACCGGTGGCATTTAGGCCTGAGGGGCATTAAGCACCGGTGGCATTTATGAGTGAAGATATGAAGAGAATGCGGGGCGAAGAGATGAGACGATGAAGAGAGTGTGAAAGTAAGAGGTGAGGAGAGGTACGGGAGATTGAAAACTAACAAGGAGGAGGTGCTGGTGCTGCGTAAAAAAAAGAGTGATGCTGCTTAAAAAGAGAGAGTGATGCTGTAAAAAAAAGAGGAAGGAAGGAAAAGACGGCGTCAGATTTCTAAAAGAAAGAGGAAGAAAGAAGATACTAAAAAATACCGGGAGGTGATAAAATCATGTAAAAAAAAAGAGAAACGAAGAAAAGAGAGGAAGCCGAGATGGCTGGGAACTAAAAGAAGAGAAAAGCTGATATGTTCGGAAACAAAAATCGTCATGCGAAAGAGAGTGAGAATCCATCAAGAGGATATCGAGAAGATTCGTTAAAAAACAAAAAAAATGGAAAGCTGGGACTTGCGGAGGATGAAGATCAGACAACAAAGCCATGCAAAAACAAGAGAGTAAAAAAAATCAAAAAATAAATAAAAGAAACAGAAGAACCCATAAGCCAGAGAAGACACGCGAAGGAGAACAGAAATACCCGCTTGAGTCCTCTGCTGCTCTTCTCGCCTCTTTCAGAGCTAGGCGTCAAACCAAGCAGCACAGAAAAGAAATCCCTTCGTTCAAGTCCTTGATACAAACGCCGCCGGGGCTTCTGACTCAAATCGAAGTGAGAAACTGGATTAAGAGAGGCAAACGAAATTCTTGCTGACAGACAATGGCTGCAAAAAAAATTTGATGAGGGTTGATTACTTGGTCCACGGAAGGGAGTATCCTCAATTTGATAAGTTCAGATTTTTAACAGTCGTCTAAAGAGGAAAGATTTGTTAAAAAATAGAGTCAGATATACAAACAAAATAAGGTTTGAATCGGATCGCTGGACTGGGATCCAATTGAGGTGGATATGCCCAGAAAACCATTCCCAGCCGCTAAAAGGAAATATGGAACCAATTGTTGATCAGAAATTTGACAGGAAAGCATTACTTTGCTTCGATTGATACGGCGACGATGAATCCATCCCGAATCAACCATCGCTACCGCCACCCGCAGCTCCATCACGGCCATCAGATTCATCTCCTGCTCCAGCCATCTCTTCTTCATCAAAACACCGCAGAAGAACAAATCAAACCTTCAGTAAACATGCACAAAATAAATATTCTTACAAAAAGCTTATAGGCGGACTTTCGTCATGAGAAAATAGTGATAACGAGAAGAACAATGGAAACAGAAGGGAACTTCGCATTTAACACCGCCAATCTTCAATCCCCAACGGCGAAGAAGAATGTCGTGATTGGAAGTCCACCATAATCAGATTCTAATTCTAATCCAAGTTCCAAATAAAATCCAGTATCAATAGATCCAACCCGTTTTTGTTGGATCCTACTCGACTTTGCTGGAATCCGACCCGCTTGGACTTCAATACCACAGGATTCTGTCCCCGTTGCTGAAGACGGAGAAGATCGAGCTCCTTGTTAAGGTCGAGCCCATCGTCTTCATTTCCGATAGAAGCCGAGATAGCTGGGAGCCTGGCTGATGTAGCCATCTCCTCCAAATCACTAAAACCCAACGGATGCAGCGCCACAACATCCATTGACGCCATATCCCCTGTCGCCGCCTACGAAAGAGTCTACCTTGCTGCAGACGGATGATGTCAAAAGATTTCCCCCCAAATCAGCTTCTCGCCGACCCACCGGATGCTAAGTTCACCAAAGAAATTTCAGGGGTCTCGTAGAATCATTGATCAAATCATCTTAAGGAAAGTAACAACCGTGAAGTATAGAAAGGAGACTTCTGATCTGCAGCTAAAAGGAGGGTTTAGAACTCCTTTCGCATACCAGCAGGGTGCAGGTGTCTCGCACCGCCTCCGCCTCCGCTGGCCCGCTAGCCCTCCGCTGGCCTGCTAGCCCTAGCGTCAGCCGCCTCGTCCAAGGTCTCCTCCTCACCGGCTGTCCCTTGCTTCGGCTTTCACCGCCACTTCCAACTGCGGACAGACGTCATCACCGCTTCCAACTACGGGCAAAGTTGCCACCATCCGGATGTCGCCACAGCGAGCCGCCGTCGTCCCCACTCCCAGCTGCGAATGGATGCCCACCCCATTGCAACGCACGCACAGAAAGTCACTTCCGTCGGAAAACCGCAAAGTCTCGCCATTTCCCCCTTCTCCGAGGACGAAATCGTCAGTTTATCTCACCGGAGAGGTTACTTTTTTTTCCCTCCCTCAATGAATCGGCTAGCAGCTCCACCAATCTCTTGCCGAAGATGGCCAGACGAGATATTACGGTTGGAACAACAGAAGGGTTACTTTACTCTTCCACAGGAGAACAAAATAACCAAAGAAAGGGAAATAAAAAGAATGATACCAATATAAATGAAAGAAATGTGATGAAAAATAAATGTACAATAACACGATCATGGTCGATTTGATTAGCTCCCTAAATGACTCAACTTACTCTAAGTCATGTCTAACCGGGTAAGGACCCTTAAAGCTAACCGAATGATGACCCGACAAAATCACTATTAAAATATTCCCAAAATTGAACACTCATTAATACCCAAAACCTTGGACCCACGCGACGAGATATCGATTGGGAGGTGCGTACGTCGACGTTCATCGTCGGGGCGTAGCTCCTCGATATAACGTTACATTCAACAAGGTTGAGGTATTAATCAAATTATCCAATACGCCGCAAGGCCGGATAAATTCCAAATCAAATTATCCAGCACACCGCAATGCTGGATAAATCTCCAAATCAAATTATCCAACACACTGTCAAGGTCGGATAAATCTCCAAATCAAATTATCCAACACGCCGTAAGGCCGGATAGATTTCCAGATCCAATTATCCAACACGCCGCAAGGCTGGATAAACTCTCAAATCAAATTATCCAACACGCCGCAAGGCCGGATAAATTTCCAAATCAAATTATCTATCACGCCGCGAGCCCGGATAAGATTCTAAATCAAATTATCTAACTCGCCGCAAGGCCGGACAATTCCCAAATTCTAGTTACTCAACATGCCGCATTGCCGAGTAATTTCCCTCAAAGTCAAGCCACCCAGCACGCCATCAAGGCCGGGTGATCTTAGACCCAATATCCAACGTGCCTTAATGCATTACGATGGAATATTGTTTGGGAAGTGCGTACGTCGATGTTTATCATCGGGGCGTAGCTCCTCAATATAACGTTGTATTGCCTAGGCCGGGTATTATCCAATGCATCGTCACAAGACCAAAATTGGACGAACACAAATTGCCCATGTTGATGGAAGCTCTTTTCCTTTATCATCTTATGTGGCATGTCAAATTATATTTATGAATGATATCGTTTGACTCATCTCTCTTATGTTGTTGCGTATTATAGATCTCTTAATCAAAGGTTCCCTAATTTTAGGGGTAATTAACAATGAGTGCTTGCGCTCATTGGAAGCCAGAACCCATTAAAAAAAAAGTCTTATTAATTTAAGGTGGATTTGAAACGGTCATAATACATTTCCTAATGTAACAAATTTGACCCCTCAGATGTTGATGCCCTCATCAACGCTTTATATTCATCAATCTTGTCTTGGGCATATCGTAACATATCCTTTGCTTCCCAAGTGCATTCAGACATTGAGTGTCCGCTCCACATCTTGAAGTATTCTATTTGCTCCTCACTAGTGTCAAGCGTCTTTTTACGGTATGCCAATATGGTTTATACTTGTTTCTCCTCGCAAGGGATTGTTGGGGGTGCATGTCTGGGGATGGCTTGAGTTGAATCTTCTTCATCAACATTATAGGGCTTTAAACAACTTGCATGTAAAACTAGATGGATTTTCAGCCATACTGGGAGTTGTACTCCATAGGATATATTATCCACTCATTTCAGGATTGGAAAAGGTTCTTCATACTTACGCACCAAACCTTTATGGATTTATCTTCGAAAGAGTCTGAGTGAATGCCAATGGAGTTTTACAAGAAGTAAGTCTCTTTTCTTAAATTATTACGGTTATCTCCCTAGATTTGCTCACTTCTTCATCTTCTTTTTTGCCGTCTCTAGATATGCTCTTGCAATTTTGGCATTATTGTGCCACTCCTTAGCCACGGGGTATGTTGAGAGGCTATTGCCAGTATATCCAATGACTAATGATTCTAGAGTAAAAGGTTGTTGTCCGAAGAAAATTTCTAAGTGGCTTCTTCCTGTTGTTGAGCTCTTTTGTAAATTGTAGGATAACTAAGCAACATAACAAGGTACACGTAGTCTTGTTAGTTGGTGCTCATAAAGTATCTGAGATATTGTTTGAGGAGAGCATTCACCCTCTCCATCTGCCCATCTGCTTGGGGATGTAAGCTTGTGGAGAAGTGCATTTTTGACCCAAGTGATTTGAACAGTTCTGTCCAAAATTTTTCTAGGAATCTTGGATCTCAGTCGCTTATGATGTTATGAGAAACTCCCTAATATTTTATTACATGTTTCATAAAGAGTCTCGCTGTTTGCTCCGCAAAACAATGAAGGGATATTGGGATAAAAGTAGCATACTTTGAAAATGTATCAACTATGACCAATATCGAGCCAAACTCTTCCACTTTTGGTAGGGCAGAGATGAAGTCCATGGAAATGCTTTCCCATGGCCGCTCTGACATAAGTAAAGGCTCTAAGAGTCCCAAAGGCTTATGCCTCTCCACTTTGTCCTCATATATAAGGCAAGTTTGTCTGTAATCATTAACGTTTGTCCCCCATGTCCGACCACTAGGATGCTCTTTCTACTAAAGCTAGTGTTCGATGAGTACCCGAGTGTCCCGCCCATGAGGTGTCATGACACTCCTTCAAGACTTCTCTTCGTAGATTGTCAGAGCGTGGCACATACACTCTTTCATGATAATAAGGCCACCATCTTCCCAAAATTGTCGTGTCTTCTCTTCTTCAATTAGCTTTTTAAGAGTTGTTATTTGAGAGTCTTTGAACATTCCAACTCAAATTTTCTCTTGCAAATTAGACTGGAATTAGATGGTATGGGTCTATGAAGCTTGAAGACTTGCTAATTCGATCTTTCGATTCAATGCATCAACAATAATGGGCTTATATTCCCACTTCATATTAAATTCTGCCAAAAATTCTTGCCACCGAGCTTGCTTCGTGGTCAACTTTTTTTGTGTTTGGACGTAGCTCAATGCAATATTATTTTTTCGTAGGGTGCACTTAGCCCCCAGTAAGTAATGTCGCCATTGTCATAGGCAGTGCACTTAGCTGTCATCTCTTTCTTATACGTTGGATATCTCCACTCTGCGTTATCAAACTTCCGACTTTCATAAGCCAGAGTGTTCCTCCTGCATAAATACACCTCCAATTGCATATTCTAATGCATTTGTATGAATTGTGAAGGGCTTCTCATAATTTGCAAATCCCAACTCCAACTCCAACTTAAAATATTAGCTTTGCCTTAAAATGTTAAAAAGCATCTTGACGACATTTTGGAGACCAACTCTAACTTTGGTCCTTTTTAAGGAGATCAAGGGAATGCCCTTTGTGAGTAGCTCTCAATGAACTGCCAATAGTAGTTCACGAATCCTAGAAAAAATCTTAGCTCTGTCTGCCCCAATTCGCCATGGCTTCTTTCTTCACATAACATTCATTTCTTTGTAGAATATCAAAGATAGAAGGTGCTTAATGTGTTTTTCCAATGATTGACTATATATAACAATATCATCAAGATGTACCACTAAAAATTAGTTTATCATGGTACAAAATATGACGAGTGCATTGGTCAACCCAAAAGGAATCACAAGGAACTCAAAAAACCCATACCAAGTTGTGCAATTTGCACCTGCCAGTACCCAGAATAAAGATCCAATTTTGAGAAGAACTTCGCCTTACCCAATTAATCGAATAAGTCTGCAACTAAGGAGATTGGGTATCTATTCTTCACCGGATTGGGTATCTATTCTTCACCGTTACCTTGTTCAAAGCTTAGTAGTTAATACAAATGCGATGACTCTCATCTTGTTTCTTTTAGACTAAGATAGGTGCCCCAAATGGAGACTTGGAACTGCGAATGAGGCCACCATCGAGTAATTCCTCCAATTATTTCCTTAGCTCCACCCATTCTAGAGGTGTTAACTGATACGAAAGTCAAGTAAGTGGTTTAGCCCATGTTTTCAATTCAATTATGTGGTCCATGTCCCTACGTGCCGGCAACTCCAGCGGCTTCACATCCTCAAACTCCTTGAGGACACTATTGATGACCTTGGGGTGTGACCCAACTCCATGCGCTATATTTTCTAACTTTATCGCAGCAACTAGTGTCAACTCTTTGCGGCGGATGACGTTCTTGAACTGCATCGCCGATAACTTCTCTTTACCCTTTGGTTCATCATGTACTAACCACACGATGCAAGGATTCTCTTCCACCATCACGAATAATGCATCCATAAAGGGCATAAGTATAGTTCATGCCAAGTGAAAGAACTCCATCCCCAAGATAATTTGTAAGTCATCTAAGGAGACCACCATGACCGTGGCTTGTCCACGCCAATATCCGATTTTAACAAAGATATTTTTTTGCCACGCCTTTGATCTGTTGGGCTTCTGAGTTATGACTTTTACATGACTATAACTTTTCTCATAATTAAAGCCGAGTTTATATGTCTCTTCTTTGAAATGAAATTGTGACTCGCCTAATCATATAGCCTTGGCCCATCGATCAATTAACTTTGATGTCTATATACATCAACTCATTCAAGTTAAGGGTCTGCTTCCTTGGTTTTGGCCCTCCTGCTTCAATTTGTATGACATTAAGCAACCACATTGCACTCATGTTGGGTTTTCTTAAAGAAGTGCTCTTACCACTATGATACCTATTGTCAGAGTCGTTACCACTCTTTTCTGACATGAGAACTTGCTTTTTCTTTTGATCTAAAGTTGAGGCAGTCACTTCCACCAATGCATATAGTGCTTGTTTTTGGGGCAATTTTCAACCCAATGGTTGCCCCTCAGAGAAAGCATCTCCGAATCTTGGGGGTGGCTTGTGTAGTCTCCCCTTATTTGGGCTCCCACGATTTTTCTTCCTCGGTTCCTTTCCCATAGATTGATAGGGTCGAGTGGTTCAGGGTTTTTTTTTTGTTCAATTCTTTCAAATGAGTTATAGTCATTTGGGTATTTCACAGCTTGAGCCGATGTAAAATCTTGGATATTGTGTCAATCTAACTCTTGTTGAATCCACAATTTTAAACCATCCATAAAGTAGAATAACTTGCCACATAATTTTAACATCTAGCAGTAAGACCAAAAATTATTTTACATAGTCTTATATGAAATCAGCATAATGTAATTCCTGTAATTTTTTTCGAGCAATACGACTCATGTTTCTAAGGAGAAATTGAACCTTCAATTCAAGCTTTAAGTCCTCCCAGGTTTCCATATTAGCTGACCCGCCTTGCACTTTGATGTGCCACCATAGCTTGGCATCCCCTGCTAGATACCAGGTTATAGTCGCCACTTTTAGGTCTTATGATTGAAGCCTAGTGACAAGGAAATATTTCTCTATGTCAAACAAAAACTTCTCTAGTTCCTTTGCGTCTCAAGTACCATCATAGGATCATGGTTTGAGAACTTTAATGGGCAACCGTTGAGGTCGACTGTCCCATTCACTAGCATGCACAGCTTGAGTAAACACATACTCTCACCACCAAATCCTCAAGTTGGGTTACGAGGTGTCTAATGGCCTCTAATGTATCATTATCCAAATGATCCACAATGAAAACTAATTTTGCTTGGTTAGTTTTAGCTCTAGTCACATGTATCTCATCCATCTGCAATGCCATCAATTTATCCTCTATTATGCTAAGTTGTTCTTCCAAACAAGAGAGGCGGTCTCTTTACCCTATTTGTTGCCCCCCCCCCCCCCCCCCCACAACCACCTCTGAGTTGAGAGGATTTAGCATACTTGATCCTACATCACCTTTCCCATAAATTGCTATTGTGTCAAATCAGAGTCTGCTCTAATACCACTAGTCACAGACTCACCTTTCGAGTGAATGAGGTCCATGTAGTTCACCACCCCTCGAGCTTAAGGGTGATGATCAATCATTCCCACAAGTATCACAAAAGAGGCAACACACCCAATCTTGCAAGACAACCAAGACAACACACAAGTATTTAGCAAGGACAGCAAGTAAAATGTTCGATGAAATGACTTAACCAAACACTCCATTGTATTTTATTAATAGGAGGCACATTTACAAGGACACTGACTCAAGGAACCAAAGTGGGGGGCCATCAAGCGTGTAAGCTTCGATTTTAATTAGGATAACGAGTTATCCTAAGACCCAATTTAAACAAATACCCTTACCCCTCCAATACTATACTAGATATACAAAATGCTTCTCATTACCAGAAGGCTTCCCTAGCATGAAAAAACTCTGGATACACTTGGGGGCTTGGGGACCATGGATACACATACCCAAGACAGAGGAAATTCTTTCTCAAGACATAGATTTTAGGGTTGTATCAATATCCCATGGAGCACCCATATTATAAAGATAAAATACATAGAGATACTTGACTCCTACCCTACTTACATCATACTAGAACTAAGTACATGGTGTCAGGGTCAGGTTACACGAGTTTTACACCAAACATCCTTTGAACACTGACAATAGGGCACTAGGATCCTGTGACGAGATCTAGGTGGATCTTTAGTCGTGATACGATGTAAGGGCAACTTGCCAAATGGCAATGGGGCAGCTGAGGCATCATCCAAGTGACAACCCAACTGGCGTAGGCATGACCAAGTTAGTGTCGTGTGTACCTCACCGTCAACACATGGCCGGTTGGCAAACTTTGGTTCACCCAACATGTCATGTAAGCTAGAAAAGGGGGGAAACAAACATCACAATATAGACAGGGTTCTATTGGACAAACATCTTACGCATTCGTGTGTACTCAACTCCCTTCCTCTACTTTTGACTCTCTTGTGATTCCTGTGAACTCAAAGGTGACTTCTAGCGATCAACAGCAGCGAACTCTCTTAGGCACTCCGATGGTGTGGGGTGGGTGGTTCGAAGTATTGCGGAGCTCATTTTCCTCTCTCATGGTCCGTGGTAATGTGGTGAACAGAGGGGTTCGGGTCCCGCCAAAGTAAACTCTCCCTTTATATCGAGTTTCTAGCTTTCTTGAGTTTTTTATTCTCCGGCTCTATTTTACTTTTCTGGTTTGTGTGTATGGTACTTGCTTGTTTGTTTGGCTGAGATAAGGGTGTTCTTGGTTGCCAGTTACAACTTTCAGGCCAAAGCTTCTTTATCGCTATGTTTGGGAGTGTTTAGTTATCCCTGCGGGTGATTTGTTGACTATTGAGTCTTGTGTGACTTCTCTTCTTTGCTTCAACCCCTACTTGAAGAAAATTTTTGCGACTATTTTTGTTTGGCTATTTTTTTTTCTTTCGGGTGTGACAATAGGAATAGCAATTAAATCCAGGTTAATCAAGTATTCAATCAAACCTAATCCATTTATAGTAGGTTCAAGCATATGATTAGGCATAAGAGACGAGTTCATGTTTTAAATATATAATTAAGGTAGGTTCTAGGTTTGAGTTTACCCATGTGGGTTTCCAGAACTCAATATCATATTAAAATATGAATACAAACTTATAAATTGACATTAAATAATTTTTTATTATTGAGCCATTTCACTTATAAAAACTAAACACTTTACTGTCAATGATAAGAAACCCTATCTACACAATTGAAGCAATAATTTTTATTCTTGTTCCTAATGCCAATATTGCTCACTTGCTTCAACTTGACACTTTTTTTTATTAATGATTCTTCACCTTCCTCTGCTCCTCAACAACGGCACTCCTCATACAAGAAGGTAGCTCAAATGGGGTATCTAGGCATCTTTCATCTGATGCTCAACTCCATGATGAGTAGAATGTAGAAATAGTTAATGATGTAATGTGTGAGTTTAGATGGATTACCTCACACTCCCCAAAGATGAGCATTTATATATAAGGCGTGGTATACTTGTTAATGCTTCTTCTTTACTGTTGTTAAACCAACAAGTGTGACCATTGGTTGTCATAATATCCAACATAAGCACTTACATCATCACTCACCACTAGTTATGGGCCACATAGAATGTGAGTCTCTAGCATCATGGTCAGGGTATAAAAAGTGGGTTGTCAGCACCTTAGTTCCTAGTCCACTTGAGTGGAACTACCACAAACAACAATCATCAAAATGTATCACTTTTGGACATTCCCAAGTGATTTTAATAGTGAAGCATCTTGAGTGGGAAGAATTGAATGATTGTGTTCTAATATCTAAGTGGTATGATTGAGGGAATGTGCAGCTACCCACCTAGGGGTATTCACAAGGGGCAATGTACTGTGAGAAAGGTCACTCGAGGGTGCTTCCACTACGTAAGTACATTTGTAGGGAGTTGGTTTGGGGGCAGAGACTTGATAGCTCATACTAATTGAATGTGTTTGGTCTACTACATGACTTTGTTGTTTACCTCCTTTTGATGGGTTTGATCTAAATGAAACGCATTGATTGTGTTGGGGCTCAATCAACTTTGTGACTTGGTGGTTTAGCCCCAATAGAGAGATTATGACATGAATGAGTTTCTAGGCTCAACCTAATCAATCCATATCAATTTTATATATTTCGTAACATATATTATAAAATTACATATATATAAATTTATGAGCAAGATAGACGAATTTATAATATAGAGTAAAAAATAAAATTAGAAAAATAAATGTGTAATTATTTAAATGACATGTTCCTCTTCAATGGTAAAGAAGATTTCTACCCAGGTAGGAATGTGGATTATGTTGGACGCTTGGATTGTCATGCACCGTTTACAAGTAAGCACGGTTGTTGTAGAATTTTTAGTATTAAAATTATTTCTAATTAAACATGATTTCCACATAACAAATGTTCCCTAAAGTTATATCATGCATATGTATTGGGAGATTCCTTCTGAAACTGTATTGACTTGGAGTGGCAATAGAGACTAGTTTCTTTGTTTTTGACATATTAAACAAGTTAGAGCACTGAGTTAATCAGAAAGGGAACGAACAATAAATTTATTGAGTACTAGTATATCAAATATTAGTTTAGTTTCTATGTTTTAAACATCATTAAACATGTTATGCACCAATGACGCATCTGAATCCAGAAGTAATTATAATGCAACAGAGAATAAATATGAGAATATAAATACCATTCAAATTAACGATAACAAGTTGAAACCTGAGGCCAAAATATTTGAAAATGATCTCCACACTCACACTTTGATACGTAAAGACCGCCGTCCAAACAGCAATCTCCTTACTCTTGTGAACGTCTTTCTCGAGGATCCTTGTGCATCACTCGAGGAAGTGGTAGGAAATGATAGCTAAGCATGTTCCCCCACTTAGTCTCACGCTTACTGCCTCACATCAAGGCAGAAATGGCCTGTTTATGATACTCAACAGAATCAGCCAACAAACAAGCTGTAATCCCGTACAAGCAGCATTTGGCTCCGATAACTACTTACATGGATGGTGGTGTCGATCACATTCTCATTTGTTTTGGTAATTTCTTGCCACTCTTCGAACCTAAAAGCATCAATATTATAAAGGTAATTAAAAACAATTAACATTTTGGATAACTATAGCTTATTAGTGGTAATTATATCATATTTCGGATTAGGTTACGAGATAAACCAGCAGATGTATCGTCAAACGGGGAAATAGTTCGGGACGAACCAGCAACAAGAAATCTCGCGCGATGCATTGCGTTCCGGATGGCCAAGGCATCCTCGAGGCACGAAAGGCTTGACCCGGGACTCGATCCTCGCCTTCCGCGCGCCCTTGGACGGAATCAGATAGTCCTCAAGGAATATCGACGCGGTGGCGAAGCCGGCGACGTCGACCATCGCGTTGCGTTAAAGAACAAGAAAACCCCAGATCCGGAGAATGAGAGGAACGGGAACCGGAGACCGGACCAGCAGAAGTCCTGCGGCCCGGTTAGGCGAGGGCGAGAAGGGAGGCAGGTGCCTTCCGTCGCCGATGGTTGCCGGCGAGGAAGAAGGCGGTAGCGAATCGACACGGTGCGGATCCACCTCGGCTTCTCCGCTTCTCCCCCGCCGCGCTCGTCAAACCCTTTTCAAAAGCTGCACGCAAATATAGAAGGGCATTTGAGCCAAGAAATTCAGAGAAAATTTTTGCCCAAGGAACGCTTTGGCAAATGAACACAGGAGGGTAGGTTTTATGTGAGGGGAAAAAGTCCATAACACGATAAAAGTGAATATTATACAATAAAATCTATTACACGATAATCTATTGATTTTTACCGTTTTCTTCTCTCACAACAATCACCCTCCTGCATTCATTTGCCGAAGGGTCCTTTGGCTAAAATTTTTTTCAAGAATTCAGCCCACTACTGACGATGCCAGTATGAGAGTTAAGTCATGTTTGGGCCCGTTGTTAGCCCATTGTTACATGCAAAGCAGTTACAGCATCAATTGGAAGTTGGAAAAAAAAAATATTTTTGGAAAAATTAAAAACTATTTATCATTATTATAATTTTCTTTACTGTGAAATCTCCTTCATTATTCTTAGGGCCTGTTTGGCCCCACTGTTAATAACTTTATAACTGTGCTGCACTATTAAAATTTATAATATGTTTAATTAATAACTTTTTAACTGCTGTTAAAATTTAAAATAATAAATAAATATATTATTTTAAAATATTTAAAATAATATTTTATTTTATTTTATTTTAATATAAAAATTTTAAATTATTTAAAATAATAATATCTAAAATTTTAAATAAAATTATGTAAATTACTTTTTTAGAGGAGCATAAGCCGTAAAAGCATTAAATTGTAGCTTTCATAATTTCTACTTTTTACTACTTTTTTCTACTTCTACTTTTTATTACCAAATAGTTTTTCTAATTTTTTTCTGCTTAAAAACTGATTAAAATCAGCTTCAAAGCGGGACCAAACAGACTCTTAATCAATTAATCTGTTTTATATTAAATTATTTTTTAAAAATATATATATTTAATATAATTTTGATACGAATCATGACGACCTAATCATCATTGGGTAGGTAAAAGTAGTTGAAAACTTAAACATAGACAACTAGCCACAGCAAGGCATGACAGCCAAAATGATTACCTTTTTTTGCCCGGGAGCATGTGCAATATTTAATCATGCAAGCTAGCATGGCAAGTCATAAAAGAATGGTTGGGTCATGCTTGTTATTTATTATACTCGTTGGGGCCCTTCGCTAAATGCCTAAAACAAAGTTATCTTTAAATAGTAATTAAAAGGTTGTAATATAAAAGAAAGGGAAAATAAATGTATGGTCATTATTAATTTGCAATAATTAACACTTAATCAAGTGACCAAATATTTTAGAGTTAAATTAAGAATAAAATTAGCAGTAAATTGAAACATAATATGAATCTAAGTACTACATATTTACTAGGCAAGATCCTTGCCTATCCAAACCATTCATAGAGATTTACAGGCTAAAATATGACTCTATTTAAGATTTTTTTTGACAAAGACTTTGCTTATAAATTTTCGATTTAATAAGTTAGGTTTGAATGGGAACACTTGGACTCGGTCATTGAATCAAACTAAAGTTCCAAGTCCAACGTTAGGTCAGCCGCCATTGCTCGATTGCAGACCTAATTCTACCCGCCTAATTGGACTGTATCTACTCCCACCAATTCTGAACAATTTTGAGCGCCACGTGTCTTCATAAAATGTTGGGCTCCTAATTAATTGACAAGTCTCCGTCTTGACTCCTCGAGGCTTATGCGGGTTCAACTAACGCGCCAACCGAACGAATCACGAACCCGAAGACTAAGTCAACGCGATTTTGGCAGGTCTCATTCCGGTCAAAATCACCGGGATCCCCAATTCTGACCCATAATTGGTTGAAGCGGATTTGACTTTCGCCGACTGCCGATCTTCAAAGCGTGTGTACGATTGATTATCTTTGAATTAAAAATTTTCACCTTACAAGTCATTTTTTTTTTCAATCACGTGTTTATATTACAAAATTAATTACAGTTTGTAATATAAAATTATCTCTCTGAACTCTAAATAGTTTTTTTTTCACTTAGATCTGATTCCGTGATCGTATCTTTTTTCCTATTTCGTCTTCATGCTTCTAGATCCATAGTACACAAAAAAGCCTCTTCTTCTTCATGACTTAACCGGATCGGTCAACGACTAATGCAAGTCTTCTCTAAGTAATACAAGTTAGATATAAAGTATATGAAGTCAATGATCTAACCGTTGACCTTGAGTAGATTTGGGATCAAGTCAATGGCAAGAAATGATAACTGCGCGTACTCGGCATCTCCGATTCACATGCCATATGGAGCCTCGCACGAGCTTTTTTGGCACAAACGCACGCGCGGCTTTTTTTTTCTCTTCCTGTAATTGAAAATTGTACAAGATCTATTCTTGTCTGAAAGATTCATTCGTAAAACAGATTATGAAAGAATTCATCTGAACCATATTGACATGAATGTGAGGTTGACTTGACTTATCTAAAGATGGCGTTGGTGCACTGTACACTTTTTACTTTTGAATGTACAGCTGTTATTATATTAAAAAGTTGGGTAAATTTAGTTTTCAGTTAAAACCTCTAAATGTTAAGTCAACTACTAGACAACCAATGTGAAAAGCGGGCTTAAACGACGTCAAATGCATCCTATGTGAGACTTTGTAGCACAACTCAAATCTGCTCTTAATCTAATGGTTCAATTTTTAAGATTTTGAAACATTTAATCTTAGCTTATTTGCCTTATCACGTAAGATTTGAGTTTTTTTTTAAAAAAATTCTGCTGCCCAATAAAATGAATTAAGAAAAGGTTAGGTCCGCCTTACAAGTAGAAAATAGATTTTTTTTTTTTCTTTGGGGCATTCGGTCGAACAGCCTCGCTGCATCCGAAAGTGAGAAGTTGTCTCCTCCCCCTGTGCCTGGCCCCACGTCTCCAGCGCTAAACCTAATGCGCCAGATCAAAAAATGGAAGCGCGGGCCGGGGGAAAACAACCACCCATCACGTCTCTGTGGCTCCCCGTGACGTACTTTGAGATGCTATCTGAATCAATGGGCGATGGGCCCGATCGAGGTGGCGAGCCAGCCACAGGGGATCGATCATGAGATCATCCCTTCCTCTCCTTCAGATCACAAGGTGGACCAGCTTTACGGCTCGGCCTGTGGCCGTGCTACATCTTCCTGCCGCAATCGCCCGGTGGTCGTTCTCCCGCCGCCACGTTGGCCTCCGCTCCGCCTCGAGATCCCGCTGCCCTCGATGCGCGCTCGCGGGCCGGCCCCTGCGTCGGCCGCTCGCCCTCCCTCGCTCCCGTCGATTCGTCGAACATGTGACCTGTATCATCACTCCGCCTCGGGAGCGCTGTCCAATGCCTTCTGCGACTGCTGAGACACGGTCCAGGCTCTCCCCTGCTGGCGTGGCCCGCCGGGCCCGCCACCCTGCCACCCACCGCTGAGCTCACGTCTCCAGCTAGGTCGGTCCCACATGTAGGAGAATACTGTACCCTGCCTGGGTCATTGCAGCAGAGCCGCGCTTCTTGTCGCCCGACCGTTAGCGCGGAGCGAGCTGGCCAAATTCTGAAGCGGGCCAACCGGTTGGCGCCACGTGCGCCGCTCTATATCTTAATAATCGTGAAATGCAAATAATTCCCCGCTGGGGGCGGAATAAAATTCTCCGCTGTTGACGCTTCTCGGGGTGTTCGCGGACAGCGCATGCTCGACGGAGACCATGGCGGTTAGGGATCAGCCGCGCTTATATATACCATCCACTCTCTTTCCCGGATCCCAATTCCACTCCGCCTCCCTGTCCCCCGTCTCCTCGGCCGTTCGCTCCGCGTTCCACTCTCCGGATCACAAGGGTTCCTCTCCTCGACTTCGTCGTCCCGGCGATCCGATGCCTTCTCCGCCGGCCACGCTGCCGACCGTTCTGGTGACTGGCGGCGCCGGGTACATTGGCAGTCACACGGTGCTGCAGCTTCTCAAAGGGGGCTTCCGCGCTGTCGTGGTGGACAACCTCGATAACTCCTCGCCCGTCGCCGTCGAGCGGGTCAGGGAGCTTGCGGGAGAGTTCGGAAAGAACCTCGTTTTCCATCGGGTACCTTTAGCTCTTTAATTTAACCACTGAAGATGGCGTCTCAGAATTTAGGCGTTTTCTACATTCAGCGGGATGTTTTTTTTTCTCTTTTTGATCGACAATATTTGATTTTTTTTTTTTTGGGTGTGGGTCTCGACTGCGATGGTTTTGTTCTGGTTTCTGCGTATGCTGTGTTTCATTTCCCACGTATTGCAAGCGTTATGAATTGAACGATTGATCTGATAAATTTTAGATTTTAATATTATGCAGTTTTGGGTCCTCGAGGCTTTGCAAAGCAGGACTTTCACGAACGATTCTTGCTCGTGGTTCATACTTACGCTTAAATAAGGCTGAAGTCAAATTATAGATGCGATACCACGCATCTTAATGCTTATTTACATTCGTAGACAAATTTTTTCATATTAGATACATGGTCATATTCGAGATACCAGCTCATGTATCAGCCATAACTTTTTGTTAGCCAGAATCCAGCTGATTTATCGGAAAAAATTTTCTGAGTAGAAAAAGTTGAGCAACCCCCCATAAAACGTTTCACGATGTTGAAAAAATTCTCAAAAAAATTCACGATGTAGTCTACGATGAAAGCTATCCATGGATACTAAGATTATGGATTTTAGATGTATCCACGATGATATATCTTGGATACAAACATCTTAGATTTTTTGCTATAGTAAAATGGGCAAAAAATCTACGATATTTAAAATCTATGATTTTGGTGTCTATGGATAACTCTCATTGTGGACTACATTGTGGAATTTTTTCAGAATTTTTTTAACATCGTGAAATTTTTCATAGAGGGGTTGCTCAGGATTCTTGAGCAACGGGGGTTGCTCCAGAAATTTTTTCGTTTTATCGTGCCAACCTTCTCCTAGAAATTCAGCACCAACAGGATTCCGATGCAAGTGCATGGATTACCCTCTCGCTGATGTTTATTGTGCATTTTAAACTCTTGTTTTTATGGGATATAGGGAAAAAGTGGAACATGTTCCAACATCTGTCATTCTTATCCTAACTGTTGCAGTTTCCAACTCCCAAGCTACAATAAATACTTTAGCACAAAGATTATGCAAATAACTACCTTTACAATAGGGTATTTTGGCCTGTAATATTGTTTAATCTGGTCAAAAATTTTGCGATTGAAGGTA
Organism: Costus lasius; assembly: GCA_027563935.2. NCBI lineage: Eukaryota > Viridiplantae > Streptophyta > Magnoliopsida > Zingiberales > Costaceae > Costus > Costus lasius. The sequence goes on along the minus strand of CM050447.1, from coordinate 9,863,096 downwards.
TTGAATACAACCCCAGATCGAGTTCAAATTTATCCAAATTAAAGGTCTTTTGTGCTCACTAGTTTAAGTACCAGAAAACGCTTTGAGCTTTTGAGATTTTACCACAACTGTTCATATTTGCTCCTTTTCTTCAATTCCGGTCTTTGCCATCTTTGATGTATATTATGATATTGAGTAAATTCTGCCTATTGAGATTTAAGTTCGTCTCCTGATTCTTGATGACATGCTCTGTCCATATTAGGACTCCATCGTGTATGCAAAATGAACTGCATGATTCTCTTCAGGAGTTTCAGAGTTCAGCATCTGAATTGCTAGTATGAGTTTCAAAAAGAATATGTTTCAACTGCATCCATGATTAGTTTTTTTGTTAGTTAAATTCTCCTATTGTTTGTCTTTGTTATTGATAACCACAAGATTCAACTGATGATTTTGATTCCTAAGTTATCTTTTGTTTCTTCAGGTTGATCTTCGGGATAAAGAAGCACTGGAAAAAGTGTTCTCTACAACTAAGTAAGTTCTTCACTATTAGCATTACTATCATTTGACAACTGCATTTTTTTTTTCTTTCCACTTGGTGCGATGAATAATATAAAATTTTCAGTTTGTTACTATATACCTTTGGGATTTCTTGGAGTAAACAGACTTTCCATCATGCTGTGGCCGTAGTAGAAGAATAATTCACAAAGTGCTGTCATCATAACTGATTCATCTCACCTCCTTTTCCACTAGTCTTATGTCTATGGTTGTCAGTGTGTCTTTACACATAAATGCTTTTTCCCTTCTGCGTCCTTGTATCATTCGCATTTTGTTTTGCTTTATGAAGGGTTCCAATTTACAGTGATGGCAGGAGTTCATTAGTTCATGAGCAGTAGAGAAAGATGAGTTGATATTATTCTAATAATGGGAGTGTAATAGTCATGTAACTCCTTGAATATAGAATTTTTTGGGCAATTGGTAATGTCTTGTTTAAAAGTCATTGATACGGTTCTGTATTAGCTGACTGGATGTTGCTGAACTATGTTCATTCTTCCCGTTAAAAGTTGCTAAAGTTTATTACTTTGGTATAGCAGTTCTTTCCTTATCACTTTATATGTATTAGCCTATCAAAGTTTTGAAATATCTTATGGAGCTTACAAAATATCATTCACGGAAATAGAAGAAAGTAAGATTAAAATATGTATTATATCTTGCTTTAAATAAACAAATAATTTAGCAAGATTATGGTTGCCAATAGTATTGATGTCCATCAACTGTGGCTAAACGAGGCTGCTGACATGTACCCAGCAAGTTATGGTTCTATAGTGGATGATAACATAACCTAAAGACTTGATGTAACTAAGTGATATATGCCTTATAAATTGGATCTTTTATTCTTTTTTTCTTCCAATCAACTTTTTTGTGCCAAGTTAGAAGCCCGAATTCAAAATTTCTCATCTGTGAGCAATATTAGCGCCGTATTTTTAACCTCATGCTCATTTCCCTCTGCAGGTTCGGTGCTGTTATACATTTTGCAGGACTTAAGGCTGTTGGTGAAAGTGTTCAAAAACCATTACTTTATTATAACAACAACCTCATCGGTACAATAAATCTCTTGGAAGTAATGGCTGCAAACGGATGCAAAAAGGTGTGTCTCATGCAAGTTTATCATAACAACATTATAAAAATAAATTCCGTGATAAGAATTTTCTTGCAATGATGTGCATGAGATTGTCCTTTACCAAGTGGTTTATATATAGGACATCATTAATGAAATAAATACTCTTGAATGACAAAGCCTCTATTTTTGTTTAGGCGCATGGTTCTTAGAGTTGGTTAATTCTAAAAATCCTTGGTTGATGGTAACTAGTAACCCCTTGAAAGGGCCTATTCCAAAGCATAGGAATAAATACACAAAATATTAACTAAAAAAAACAGTCTCAGCACATAGAAAAATTATTTTATATGAAATTATGTGTGCCAACTTTGATGTGTGAATATTTTTCAGTCAAACGTTGATGTAGAACACTAGTCAAAGTTTGAGTTGTATTTTTTATTTCCTAGTTTTATATTTTTGATCTCCTAGTGTTTTCAATTCTAATTCATGTCTCTGCAATTATTTTGATTGTAACACCTTGAATGAGTTTTCTGTAGATATTGTCTATGTTCTAACCGTGACCATTTGGAACTTCGAAATGATATGATTGTCTAATATCTCTAAAATTTCCAGCTGGTTTTCTCCTCATCAGCTACTGTGTATGGGTGGCCCAAGGAAGTACCTTGTACTGAAGAATCTTCTCTATCTGCAATGAACCCATATGGACGAACTAAGGTTTCATTTCACTTCTTTGCTTTAAAATATACTTCTTTCTTTATTTCACGTGGGATGTAATAATTCTCGATTTTGTCATTGCAGCTTATGATTGAAGATATCTGTCGTGATATCTGTCAAGGTGACACTGACTGGGACATAATATTATTAAGATATTTCAACCCTGTTGGAGCTCATCCCAGTGGATATATTGGCGAGGATCCTCACGGAATTCCCAATAATCTCATGCCTTTTGTACAGCAAGTTGCTGTTGGACGGAGAGCGTCCTTGACAGTATATGGAAATGACTATTCAACCAAGGACGGCACTGGGGTAATGGTCTTCTATCCAGTTGGAAATCATTTTGAATATGACCTTTTAGCATATGCTTGAGAGCATTGGAATTTCCAAACAGCTAGAATTGATTGGTTTTTTTAGTATTCAGTATCATAATTTAGAATCATTTTTTTTTCTGGAAGCTATAAATTCTACCACAAGATATTGGAATTTTTATGTGTTTGAAGGTTTCTCTACATCTTAAATAGGAGGTTATGAAGCTGAAAACATGGCCATTAATTCTGTGGGTATCAGTCTGATATCTATCATCTATGTGTTTATCAATTTTTGTTTAACTGGTAAATGCATCTAGTTTGTTAAATCTTCTCTCATTTCAAAGTCATGGTTTGATCTCTTTCATGTGTTATCATGAAGATGTGATGCTAAAGCCAAATGTTTTCCTTTTTCAGTTAACTATATTTTTTTTTGTTATTCCCGACTGTAATACTTTAACATCATATATCAAGGTGGTTTGCTGCTCATGTTTACCTTTATTTTGTTCTATTTTCTGGTTTGCCCCACTCTCTGCTTTGTTTTATGTGAAGAATATTCCTTCAATTAGTTCCCTCTTTTAGTCTAAATATTCTGTTTTTACAGATATCATATTGCAATTTCAGGTGAGGGATTATATTCATGTGGTCGATTTAGCAGAGGGACATATTGCTGCTTTGCAGAAGCTTTTTGAAGGCTCTCACCTAGGTCTGTTCAGATCTGCATTCTTTTATATCATGTTTGATGGTTTAAAATGGATGTAGAAGGTTAATAAATATAGAATGTTTCCACTTGGTAAGGTTAGGACCATTTGAAACCTTTTATATATGTTCGCACGTTATAAATTATTGCATCTTGTTTAATTGGATGTTTGAAGGGGCGAGTACTGTCATTGCAGGTGTTGTGATAATATTTCAATTACTCAATTTAATTAGCTGTGAGTATTCTTGTAAAGCCACATGGTTCATGGTTGTGTGCATTGTAAAGTCTTTTTAGCATAAACCATGTGGCTTTATAAGAAATACTGAAATACTCACAACTAATAAATTGAGTAATTGAAATATTATCACAATACCTGCAATGACAGTACTCTCCCGTTCAAATAACTTTACTGGTCTCGTTGGAGAGCAAGTTGGTGTCTCAAAACGAGTTTGTGTACCCGCAGTTATTAGCCTGTTTGATTATCATAGTACATCTAAATTATGTATGTCCAAGTTTTTATCAGCTAACAGTAGGCAGTTTTCTTATTGTATGTCAATTGATTCCAAAGACTGCTGGTATTTCTGTCATATTGGTGCATTTACATGGCAAGTTTGTGAAGGAATAAATGATTGTCACCGCATAATGTATTTAGTATTGGCAACTGTTTGTCGGTAATTTTTAGTTGCTCAACAGGTAACTCACGTTTTGGCAAATGTTTATCTGTTGCTTAAGGCTTTTCCTTTGTAAACTTTTTCAGGAAAATATAACATTTTGTGATCTACTATTTTATTTCTTTTGTCCGCATGTAACTACATGCTTCACTCAATTATTCAATATGGATCATGTTACTAAGAGGATGCTTTTTTTTTCTGCAAATCCAGGATGTGAAGCTTATAATCTTGGAAGTGGAAAGGGAACATCTGTATTGGAAATGGTAGCAGCATTCGAGAAGGCTTCCGGAAAGGTTCTACTCTCTTTTCTTGCAATATTCTTTGTCAATAATTTATGTAATTCCTAGCTTATTGCTTTCTTTGTTCACCACATAACTTTTTATAACCCTGCAGAAAATCCCTTTGGTCATGGCTGGACGACGACCTGGTGATGCTGAAATTGTTTATGCATCCACTGCCAAAGCAGAGAAGGAACTACATTGGAAGTATGGTTTATCATGTCTTTACAATTAAATACTGAATTTATTCACTGGATAACAACAGTTCCACAATAAAAACCAATACCTATAAATTACAGCTCATTGTCGGCTTCTTCACTGGACAACTGATAATGGGTATTGTGTAGGGCAAAGTATGGTATTGAAGAGATGTGTCGAGATCAATGGAACTGGGCTAGCAAAAACCCTTGGGGGTATGGATCGCCGGAGGCTGCTAATGGATCGCCTGAAATGGCTAATGGAAATCCATTTCCATATGGATCATCTGAGACTGCTAATAAGCACATTAATGGATTGCCTGAGACTATAAAAGCGAAGAACCTTACTTGCAGTTTCACAGAAGCTCCTAGTGTGAAGCATCCTGTTTATTGGTCAACTGTAGTTGCTAACGGGAAGCATTCTAGTTATGTATCGCCCAAGATGGCTAATGGAAAGCATCCTACTTGTGGTTTGCCTGAGACTGCCAACGGAAAGCACCCTACTTACGGATTGCCTGTAACTATTAATGGAAAGCACCCTACTTACGGATTGCCAAAGATTGCTACTGGAAAGCACCTAGTTTTCAACAGCATCAGTTCTTAAGCTCCTGAGCCCTGAAGACCTGCTACTAATTGACCATTTGATATAGATGTGGCATAGATTCGGCTGATTTGATTCTTCAATTAGATGCCTATTGTGAATAAAAATGCTTCTATCATTCAAGAAGCAATGTAGGCTAAGGTAGCTTTACCTTTTTCCTCTTTTCTTTCTTTAACATCCATTCTTTGTTGGCCTTGCGGCATATATCATCTATATCTGGATATTTGCGCCTAATGTGTAGTTGGGTAGATTGATAAAAAAAAAAAAATCTTTATCTATAGACTAAAAGTTGCCATACATGTGTTACATGAATGCAGGCTATATCTTCGCATGCTGCGATTTCTGTTATCTCATACATAAATTACCGCAGTTTTTTTTTTTGCTCTGTTGCTAATATAAGTATTGCTTCCTTCAGCTAACTAGCCAAGGCAGACAGAAACTTCACATTCATATTTATCTGTTCATTCTTTTTGTACTCCTAATTTTCCTTCCTCCTCATCCTATTATGTTTTTTTCTCCTAGAAAGTTCCCCAATTTGAGAAAGTAAATTTATGGACGGAGCAAACAAAAATGTTGCTATGCTTTTGTGCGTTCAATCCAACGAAACAAACCTTTCTTCCTCTCTTATTTTTCTTTTCAATCTAAATCCTACATTTTCGAAACTATTTCTACAAACTGATCAAATGTTTCTTGAAGTTCTCAATATGTAGTTTTAAATAATTAAAACAAATTAAGTATGCATTTTGTTGCTCTATGTACTTACTATTTCTTACGGCTTCACTATTAATTATCAAACTGAAGTTATGTCAAGTTGATGCCCAAAATAAAACTTTTGAAGAAAATGCTCATGGATTCACTCGAACCATGGCAATATTAGAGTTACTGTAGCTTCCATAAAGCAAGAGGACATGAAACTTTAGTAGTTAAGTGAACATATGTTTCAGCTTCTTAGACACTAAGGATTTCGACATTCACTACATCCACTCAGTACAATGAGGAGATGTAATGACTACAGCCCTACAGTCTCAATGACCTCACATATGATCAAGCATGATCATCATCAATCAACATCAAAAGGAAGACACAGGAAAAAAAGAGGTGGGGGTGGTCCGAAAGTACTCGGCAGCTATTTAGATACATGTTCCAACAATCAACAACCTACCCACTTAAAACTGTAGATGCTGATCTATACGCTTAGTTCATGAAGACAACGATCCATGATTTGTGAAATAGACTCCATGAAAGCATCTTCGGTAGCCCCTGGAAGGACAGCACTATTTGCTTCACGCATAATTTCCTCAATTTTGGATTCTTTGTTGATGGTTTCCCGGCACAATATGCTTCCAATGTCGTACGGTGTCATCCCTCGTTCTGCTCCCTTCTTCAGTAGCATGGTCGTGATGCGTAGAGTGCGAGAACAATCGAGAGACAACTCCCAGCCATGGAGCTTGAGAAGAGCAATGTCCTGATCAGCATCGAGGGACCGAATGTAGTTGATAGTTTCAGAGTTAAATGGTTCACGTGATTGAGGCCAATAAAGCCACTCAAATGTGCAGTCCTCGAACTGCAACATTGCAGCAGTGAAGTTAGAGGTTTCTCAAAGACTGATTCAAGCAAATGCAATATATGTGCATAAATATTTACTATGAGAATCTTCACACAAATAGTAAATAGAAACAGAAATCCCAAACAAGAACATATCCTTCAACATATTCAATGTGGCAACGGCAAAAGTCGCAACTACAGTTTAAAGTACTAGTCCACCCAGTACGTACAAGTTGCACATCCTAAATATGCAGATCCCCTGTACAAAAATCCAATGAATACCGAGAATTACTAGTACTGATTAGTGCACATATAGCATAGTAAGTGTCAGTATGTGCGGTATTATACTCGGTGGTGCGTCCAATGACTAGAAAACTAACCGTTTGGGTCTTTTTGCAAATGAATAGAATTTTTATTCAAGTACACAAGCATGATATACCAAGTATGCATCAGTTTGAGCTTATGACCTATATATCAGTGAAACCGTTACTTTAAACCATGAATGGAATAAATATCCAACCAGATCCAGAAATCTGAGAACATCATTTTACACTAGTCACTATACTGCACCATCCCGCATCTGTTCATACATTCCTGTTCAGCTTTCTGATAATAGGAGTTCATTGTTCCTAACTGCAAACTTTACACGATATCTGAACAGGAATGTTTCAGCAGATGCAGAATGGTGCAATAAAATAGAAACATGAAATGCAATTAGTATATTGTAGTATTGTACCACACAAAATGAGAAGAAAATCAGACAAGAGTCCAGACAAACATGAGATAAACAATGTTACAGAATTTGAAACCGGCAATGAAGATCTAGTCACAAATTGGAAATCAATATTTTTATCAATATTACGTTATGAAATATACTTCTCACTAAATTGAAATAATATCAGAGAACTTTGCCAAGTATTATAACAACAAGCTGTATGTCTCAACTACTTTTGGCACATTTGGATCTTCCCAAGACCGTATCTTTGCTTATACTTGGGCCATCTCTATTGCACCAATTTATCAATAATCAATGCAACTTGTCTAACTATATAGTCTATGGATCTTTGAACATGCACATACTATATTAGCTGTGTTTTCTCACATTTTATCCTCCAGAGATGTTGTTCCTAATTGTCATGAATCATATTATAATATATTACTCTGTGGACCAGCTCCAAAACTTTCACGTGAAATTTGGCCTATACTGGGAAAGAGGTGTGAGATATGCTAGTTAAATCTGGAAACTGACCATTGTACATTCATGATTGGAAGGTACAAACAGAAGTTAAGCTTATCATAAGGGAACTAATGGGAATCCTTGTCTGTTTTTATCACTCTCAAATGGAAATTAGAGAACAACTGAACTACTAATGGGTCATCCTCCAACCGGGTTGGAACAATGTCAAAAAGACCTTTGGAATATTAAATCAACAAGTCAACTTTAGATGCTAGACAATCACACAGACTACAGAACCAAACCTGAGACAAACACATCAAAGCAACATGATATCGTGTCGGAAATCTAGCAAAAAAAAAAAAGAACATTTAAATAAACTACATAGAGTATGCAAATAATGGTATTCCCTATATGCATGGATTATGCAATCACCCAGCATTCCCACCTCTATAACTGGAGCCTATTCCAGCATTATTTGTTGTCATCACCTTAGTGAAAGACTCTACCACTAAAAACCCATCTATCTCCACTTAAATCCCGTTCCTCAAAAGATCTACTGCCATAGACCAGATCTAATTTGGATTTACCCATGCTCTTCTTGAAGGTAAATAATCCACCACTAATTATCCTATTTCTAAATATCATACATATGACCATTTTTCTTCCGCTTTTTGTTGCATGTCATCACCTCTCATTATCATCTCTATTCCAAATGATGCATAGTAAGTTATGCTTTTTTTGCATTGGAAAAGTGCTATAAATGATAAGATGGATGCACTAAAATACAAGGTATTTGGGAGCTGAACATGATGATATATACGCTCCATCATTTGCAAAAGTAGAATATAAAACTTTGTAAAAGGTTGAACATGTTGATATATATTCTCTAGCGGGAGTTATAAGTCACACATGTGGACTTGTAAATATATGAATGGTGTAATAATCTTTGTAGGGTTATGCACTATATGTAATAGTTTGAGTTAGTAAAAATTATTTCCCCCAAATTCTCACTCATACTTACGAATGAAGTTTAGCTATGTTACTAAAAAAATAGTATTTCGTATTTCATCATATCAAACCCTATACATTCTCCCTCATAACATCTACCTTTGCTATGGTGGCATTTTCAAATCTCAAATGTTCCTCAATAAAGCATGGTTGGTTGTACAAATATCTAATAAAAATTTTCTTTTGCTAAAAGGGCACATGTGATGAAACATTCCACAATCCCTTCTTCATTTCAACCATCAAGCTTTTATTCCAAGGATAAGGGTTTGTCGATTTCTTCTTCCTGTTTCAATAACACATCCAAAACACAAAATCTTAACCAACTATCTAATTGAATGCCTAGTTCATCATAACTGATTGGAGAATAAATATGCATCTATATGATCTTCTTAATGTCTTTTAAAGCCACAAAACACATAACAACCAAAATACCATATTAAACTAATATCAAAGAAGTTAATATGCGAATTAACTCAGGAAGGTTTCTGCGCATCCAATTCTTTGCTTAACTAAAGCAAAGAAGATAAATTTTCTAAGCTATTGTCTTGGGGATTAAGCCAAATGGGACAGCATATATGATACTTACATTCTCAGGCAAGCAGTATCCATGATCAATTGGAACAAGCACCAAATTGCTTTCTTCGTTCTCCTTGCAGATTAGTATATTTCCAGCATGCCTATCTGTATTTGCCAACCTTATGTCGAAAACACAGATTTTGTGAACTTCCTGAACAGGAAAAGCTCGACTCCCCATTTCTTCACAACTTCCAGAGTTTTTCACAAACATCTGCAGTGATCCAATCTTAAATTGCTCACTTGCATGTTCAAATCCTACTGGATGATTGAAGCCTCCATGCAAGCACCGAACCATAATTGTTGGTGGAACACCAGAAAATCCAACATCCGCACATGAAAAAGATCGCCGCCCACTTATAGGATGGTCAAGAATGTAAGCTGCAACTTCCCTATGGGCACCTTCTCCTACTCGAGTCCCTCTCTTCAGACCTTCACCATTTATTGACAATGGAAGACCCCGAGGATTGTTTTCAGCCATTGGTTCCTCATCAATTGGCTTGAAAACAGCAATAAATTCGTCACCTGATGCGTCCTGCATAAAGTAAGCTCCTCCTGTACCTTCTGAAGACATGATTGGTGGGTATCCTTTCTGCAATCCGGAAAGAATAGCATGAAGTAGATCCCTGATAACCAGAGGCAACTCAATGTTTGGGTTCATACTAACTTGCTCAATCCAGACACTCTTACCAAGTGGCTTCTTATTACTTATCTGAATATCATTCAAATCTGGTTTTTCTTCGGGTAATTGTGCTACAACAGAAAGCACATAGTCCCTTTCAATAGGTTTTGACCTGAGCTTCGCTGATTTGCGCACAAGTAAATGAAACACAGCATCGTTGTTCTTGCAAATGTCATGAATTATTCTTCTGTCATCAAGCTGCTCACCACTAAATATGAGTTCTTGATGTTGAAGATCAACAGAAGTGTCCCCGGTGTTAGCAATTTGCCTTTTAACATATTGAACAGTTCGACCCCGTCTGATGTGAAACTTGAATTTCTTGCCGCATGCAGTTTTCACAGTGATGGCACGGAGATCAGAGATGCGGATGACAAGGTGAAGAACATTCCCGTCAGAGATCCCATAATCTCGGATGAGGCTGTCATTCCTGCTCAGCTCCCGACCATCATATACTAGTTTCTGGTTCTTTACGATAAAGCCTTTGCAGCTCTGGATCCTAAGCTTCACGGAGGCAATCGAGTCACATTCCATAACTCTCATTGGGATCATGGAAGCACCTGGGACGGCAAGGTATATCATTATGGACTCCTGGGCGCAATGCGGGGTTCTCGAGCCATCAGATGAAAGGGGTGAGACTGCAAGATCGCCATTGCTCGGCCAAAGAGAGATTCCGGCGGATGCCATGGTCTCCCTCAACTCGTCGCTAGCGGAATGAACCACAAGCAGAACGAGGGCCTCTCAAACTCTGAAATCCACTTCAGCTTCGATGCAACGCAACCTGCGGAAAGATTGACAAATGAGCTCCGCAAATGTATGCGCACAACACAAATCCCTACGAATTCAAAGTAAAAAATATATATATATATATAATATTCGGCAAAATGCGAACACCTCGAATCAAAACTTTGAATAGAAACCATGATTTCCGAACACCACCAACTGGAGAACCGAATTTTAATTTGTTAGGGCTCCGTTCCAGACGAACCGCAATCGACGGATAATTCAAAAGGGCAACAATCGATTACATTACGAAAACACCGAACAAACGTGGAGACTCGAGGCGAAGCGGTGGAACGAACAAAGAGACACGGGCGGAAGAGGATTGGATTCTTACAGGAAGGAAAGAACCGAGTGCGTGAGGAGCACGGATAGGAGCTTAAATTGAACGACGGAAAATAGCAAACAGGATCGATCCGTTGGCGATACGGTTTCTGACCAAATCACGGTTCCTCGATTCGCCCCGATCGCGATCTTTGCCTCTCTATATTTTGCGCACCCTTTCCGGCCTAGCCTGCGGGCTTTGCGCTCTGCGACGCCTCGAAATGGAAACAGAGACGAACAGAGAGAGAAGTTAACGGCTTCGTACACGTTGCCGCTATATATGTCCGGATGCGAACCTTGTCGTAGAATGATGACGCTGACGACGTTTATAAGCTGGTCGGCTGAGCTCAGCGCCCAAGAGCTGACGAAGTTATAGGGTAACGAGCGGAGAAAATTTCTCCGCGGCCCCCTCCGCTTAAACCCCGAAAAACGGGTTGTTTAATTTTGATATTAAAAAATATTTTTTTTTATTTTATTTTTTAAAAATACTTTATTTCTTATAATCTATCCAATGATATTAAATTTAGGATATTTTAGATTATATACATGTATAAAATACCCTATGCAAAATTGCATATAAGACAAAAAAATATTTTATATATAAATTTGTATAGAGTTTGTATAGGATATTTCATACATATATATAATCTAAAATACCCTAAATTTAATACCATTGGATAGATTATAAGGAATAGAGTATTTCTAAAAAAAAATTAAAAAAAAAATATTTTTTAATATCAAAATTAAGCAACCCGTTTTTCGGGTTTTAAGCGGAGGGGGCCGCGGAGAAAACGCGCCCGTAACAAGCGGCATCCAGTTGATAGTCCGTACAGTGCAGTCTCTTGTAATTTTTACAAATACAAGGGGTGATTAAAAGTTGAATGAGTTATTTATTTATTTATTTATTTTAATAAAATATACGTTGGTGACAAATGACAATTAATATAGCATAGTAAAGGATTATCAATTTTACTTCTCAGATTCGGGTACCGGACCCGCCTCGTTTATACTAGGTTCGAATACATGTTTATCTAATTGAGAGAAATTCGAATTTGATGAGTCAAATTTTAATCGAGTTTGAATTTAGGGATGCGGGTACTTGGTACTTTATACCCGATTTTAAAAATAAATTTAATATATATTTTTATTATTAGAATATAAATAATAATAAAATAACTATTATATAAATATTTTTATTGTTAATAAAAATATAAAAATAATAATAAATAATTATTATATAAATATATTTATTATTATTTTAATTTTTAAAATTATATTTTATAAAATATAAATAATAAATATTTTATATTTTATTTAATCAGATGCCTGCGAGTACCTGTTTAAATACCTGATCCGAGTTCGGGTTACACAATAGAGTATCTGATCTGGGTTTGAATAGTAGATTTTCCTAATCAAATTGGGTTCGAATTTTATATGGCAAGATAGGTACTTGATCCGTTGTCACTCCTACATTATATATTATGAAGTAATTAACATGGAATTTAAATAAAATCAAATACTTTATTAGATAAAAGGCTAATGGGTTTTAGTTCCTCCACCTAACATTTGCAAATAAAATGGCACAACATTAATTGTCACACTCCAACACTCTCAAGACATATCATAACAATTAAAATTCCATTAAATACAGTTGTAATAAAAATAATTTAAATAAATATAAAATATTGTATAACTTATTAAAACAAATGAATAGGTTAAATATAGCTGAGACCATTTCTAAAATTTTATGATATGGAGTGTTATATTTATAGATATATTAATTAGTTCCTTAAGAAATCAGCATGACATATAAGATAGAGAGGAAGATGTGTCAAATTCACTTTAATGAGTTAAGAAAACCGAACAATCCTTTCAAAATTATTCACCTTTCTTGTATACGTCGTTTAATGTAGAAGAACTGGAAACTTTTCAAGCAAAATTCTCCTCATCGTGATTCGTGAGGGTGAAACGATGATATACTGGAACAGTTGATATACTGGAACTGTTGGATCACCAAATCATGGAGGTGAACATGTGTGATGATCAAAAGTGTCTCGCTAGATTGTGTCTGCATCAATGGAGGCCTCCGAGTGCACGACAAAGCTAGGAAATGACAGGGCGATATCCCTGTAAAAACCAATATGCCCAACACACCAGTGTGAGTTTGGAGATTCGGGGAATGTGTAGAGATGATTGTAAATGGAGATTTGCACTTGCTTACTTTGCGTGCACAAGTGATTCTTTGAATAAGAATTATATGAGAGAGTTGAAAGAACATATTTATTGGATTCATGCTTTTTTTTGTTCGAAGTCTGAACCATTTTAGTATTGTCAGGTCAGTAAAGTGTTGCATATATTAGATATTGAACATACGTTGGCAACAAGAATGTTTTGGTCCAATAGTAGATCCATCATGTAATCATAAAGCAAGTTAATAATAGTTGCAGAACTAATGAAAATTGAGAGTTCTCAAGTACAAGTGAGGATCCTGACCCTATCAGAAAAGAGATTCTTCATGTTGCTGTCTCTGAACAAAGCAAGCTGAAACTCTTCCTGTTAGAAGAGATAATTAAAGAATGCTCAGTGAACATATGCATTCATTATATGAATTACTAGAAAAGTAGATACCTTGTGAATAAGTCCATCCCTGGTAATAGAACAGCTCAACTTTTTATATAGCTCATAAGGTGCTTCTACTTCACTTGCACTGTCATGAAATGCAAGAAGAATAAATTTGGTAACTTGTCATGGATACTATAGGTACCATGAGTTTTTGTTATTCCATTCGTGCTAATTATACTATTGGTTTGTGAAAATTGAGCATATCATGTTAGAACAATTGAGTTTAAATATATACAAAAGAGGAAGTACAAGTATTGGACAAAGATATTCAAGTAATCATTGTGATGCAACAAATCGATAGTTTTTTTTTTTTCTTTCAGGAGTAGCCAAATTTTCTTTTCAGAAGCTTTGATATTCTAGAATGGATGAGATAGCATCATAGCAAAAGGTTGTGATGACCAATTAAAATAACATGTATTGGCATCACAAATGAGTTGGCACGGAGTATATGCCTGAAGCATGAAAAGTAAAAGAAAAAAAATAAGGAAAATGAAAGGAAGTAAGAACGAGAATGCATATACTTACAAACTGTTTCAGAAGCAAGTTTCATGGCGTCTTCATATCCTGGTAAGTGTTTGACTTACTTCTTGCTCGTACAATGGGTCTTCATACAACGCATTGTACAAGCAAGAAGATATAACGCAAGAAGTAACTTAAACTCAGGCTATAAGGTCAAGCTACAGACGAGATTCTGAAACACAAACAGAGGAAAGTCAATCGCTGCAACATGTCAGAAGGCAATGCCATGTTAAGGCAAAGGAAAAAATGTGTTAAACAAAGGAATGAAAAACGAACAAAAACCATGACTCAAATTTCTCCTCCAACAATATCAATACCTGCTACAACATGATCTATGATTCATCAAGAACATACGCCCAAGAAATGGAACCCAGCCAACAATGACTTCGATTTTTTTATGCAAACGTCGTGATTCTGAACCTTCCATTTTCACTGAAACGCTTTGCTCATTGATTTGACTAACGTGGATTGATGAGTCAATTTCATTCAACTCAGAGATAAATATAACGCATCAATATATGAACATTAAAAATCATCGAGTTGACTCGTTAATTCGAGTTTGATTGGTGATGTTAATTGGGCCTTTGGATTCAACTTTAGTTGATTAGAGAAGGATCGCGCTCTCAAAGTATCAAAATGATTTTGGTTTTCCTTCCCTCAAAGAAAACAGGGCCTAAGAGCTTGTCGCGTTTCAAATTAGTTTAGTGCAGGTCAATTGATAGTTTGACTTTAAGTGACTTTGACTCATACGTGAGATGCCAACCACTCGAAAAAAGCTAGGCACTATGCATTTAGGTCAAATTAATTAGCTCCTTAGTAACTCCATTTGTATGGTGACTGCCTTTGACTTTTTGATAGTGCACTAGCAAGAGATAGAATGATATAAGTTGTGGGTAGGCTACTTACTATTCATGATTCCTTAGCCATTGTTAGCCATTCACCCACAATTATATGCTCCTCGCCACGTGGTTAAGCTTCCTCATGCAACCTTTATTTTTTCGTATGTGTAAGAAACAAATTTATTAAATTTAAAGGGCTAAAATGCAAAACTAAAAAAGCTAATGGCATTGCAAATTTGGATGACATAGGGAGTAAAACTGAAATTTGTAATACATCCAAACTTGACCAAACTTCATGAACAAGAGCATGTACACGTTGGTATGATACATACATAGGCCAATTTCGACGCTTACAAAGTCACACTTGTCGATCAGGGCTAACCTGAGTAGGTCAACCAAATAGCCCAAATGGCCCACAACAGATGCTTGAGGAAAGTTTAATTTCCAGTACGGCCCAAGCCTGCATATAAGCAGGCCTCCAATTAGGACATTGTCACTTGGGCGCAAATATGAAGCCTAAACGAACCATATCTACCCCAAAGTCCAAACCCCTCAAAACCCTTGATGAGAAGCTCCCAATTTACCGCATCCTTCTGCTAGACGAAAATGGCTCTCTCCAAGCCTCTCTTCTCCGCCCACCGCCTCCAATCCCTCAAACCCTACCTTACCGTCGCATCCTTTCCCTACGCCTCCCGCTGTCGCTCCCTCTCCTTCGCTACCCCCGAGGAGGCCGCCGCCGAGCGTCGCCGCCGGAAGCGCCGCCTGCGGATCGAGCCTCCTCTCTCCTCGCTCCGCCACCAGAGGCAGCCCACTTCTCCCGGCCCTCCGATCCGCTCCCCCAGAACGGCGCCCAACCCCAACGCCCCGAAGCTGCCGGAGCCCATCTCCGCCCTTGTCGGCAGCCGCCTCAACCTCCACAACCGCATCCTCACCCTCATCCGCGAGAACGACCTCGACGAGGCCGCCCTTCTTGTCCGCCACTCCATCTACTCCAATTGCCGGCCCACCATCTTTACCGCCAACGCTGTCCTCCTGGCCCTCCTCCGCCAGTCGCGATATGCCGACCTTCTCTCCCTCCACCGCTTCATCACCCAAGCGAGTGTTGCTCCAACCATTATCACCGTCAACCTCCTCCTCCAGGCCTACTGCGACTGCCGTAAAACCGACATCGCTCTCGAGCACTTTCGCCTCCTCCTCAAGGATGATGCCCCCTTCCCCCCTTCCCCCACCACCTACCGCATCGTCACCAAGGGCCTTGTCGACAATGGCAAGATCGAGCAGGCCCTTGAATTCAAGGACGACATGCTTGCTAAGGCCTTTGTTCCCCCCGACCCCATTGTTTACAACTACCTCATGCAGGGCCTAGTTAAAAAAGGAGATCCTGACAAGGTCATATCCCTCTATGAGGAGCTGCAGGAAAAGCTCGGTGGCGGAAAAATCCTTGATGGGATTATGTACGGAAATCTCATGAAGGGCTACTTCGGGAAGGGAATGGAAGCGGAGGCCATGGAGATCTACCGTGACGTCCTCGGTGAAGGCTCCAAGGTTAGATTTGGTGCGGTGAGCTATAACTCGGTGCTGGACGCGTTGGGAAGGAATGGGAAGCTCGAGGAGACCATCAACCTATTCGACCGAATGCTGAGGGAGCATAATCCACCGATGAAGATCACAGTGAATTTAGGGACCTTCAATGTAATGGTGGATGCTTACTGCCTCGCCGGGAGATTTCAAGATGCGATCACTGTTTTTGGGCGGATGGGCGAGCAGAAATGCATACCAGATACACTGTCCTATAACAATTTGATCGACCAGTTGGGAAGTAACAAGCTGGTTGCTGAGGCGGAGGAGTTGTTCAAAGAAATGGGCGAGCGTGAAATCAATCCGGATGAGTACACATATGTGTTACTGGTGGAAGCATGCTTGGGGGTGGATAGGGTGGACGACGCCACAGGCTACTTCCAGAAGATGGTGGAGTTAGGGCTGAGGCCAAATGCAACTGCATATAATAAAGTAATCGGAGGGCTGGTGAATGTTGCAAGGATTGATGAAGCTAAGAAATTCTTTGACCAGATGTTGGAGAAGGAGGTGAAGCCTAATATTACGAGTTATGAACTGTTAATGAAAGGTTTCATCGACTCTGGCCGATTGGATGATGGGCTTAAGACGCTGAAAGATCTGCTGCTGGATGATGGGGTGACATTGAGTGAAGAAACAAAGCAGTTTGTTGAGGAGGCATTGAGGAAAGAAGGGAGAGAGGAGGAGATGGGAAAACTGTACGAGGATGTGGAAAGGGAGAGAGCAGAACGATTGGCTCGGGAAGCAGAAGAGAAGGCAAAAGCTGAGGCTCTTGCCAGGGAAGAAGAGGAAAGGAAGAAGAAGGAAGCTGCTGAGAAGGAAGCCGCTGCTGCTAGAGCTAGTGCCGCAGCTATTGAAGCAATTTTGGGACGGAAAAAGGACGCAGCCAAAGAGGAATCCTCTGCTGATGGTTCTAGCCTTCCTGTCAGTGGTTTACTGGGGGAGAAGGATGATAATGTATCATCTGTAGATTCTGGAACTCCTGAAGAGGATGCAAGGGAAAGAAATTATAATGGCCTCAACGAGGAAACGAAGGAAGTAGCTGGAGATGCTTCTCAACAGGTATCTGCCTCATGAAATTGAGCATCTCGGAGAGGTTGCCTAGCATCTTGATATAAACATCTCCTCCATGGCATATTTGTCTCGTGCTGCTATATGAAGTTCCATTTTGATAGTTCGTCATAATCACGCTATTGAAATGCTTTTCACTAGTAAAGTTATATCAAACATCAGACTGTCTGAATTATGTTATAGTTCTATTTTTACTGGAACATCATAGTGTCAAACCATTTGTTTGGAGTTAAAATGACCCCAAGTCTTCGTTTCTTGCTATAATGTGTTATTCGCTGTACTCTTAAATCTGTGTTGTTTTTCCTATGTATCTCACTAGACCATCTAATATTATCGTCGCATTCTGTATGTGCTTCGATGAACGAGTAAATGATAATTTAAACTCAGTTGGCTCATATTGTGCATATAGGCATCCACTT
Source organism: Costus lasius (assembly GCA_027563935.2). Taxonomy (NCBI): domain Eukaryota; kingdom Viridiplantae; phylum Streptophyta; class Magnoliopsida; order Zingiberales; family Costaceae; genus Costus; species Costus lasius. The sequence continues at coordinate 9,844,902 of CM050447.1, read as the reverse complement.
CTGCTATTTGTCTAGTTGATTGCAAATATTTTTGGGATCGGGGAAGAGGCAGGCTGAGGCAGTTGGCATTTTCTGTGAACCAAATCGTAAAACCATTTACTTCATTTTCTTGTTTCAATTCAAGCACATGTGCCCGATTACACAGGCTCCACGAGAATCCCAGCGTCCATAGCGTTTTAATTATACTATCTGGATATGGTTCTGGTAAGAACTTTTGGTGCTGTTAAATCATCTTTAATTAATTTTGGTTGATGGTTAAATTCGGGCGATGCAACATGAAAATCTTTCTTTTTGCTACAATTTGACCCCGAGTTATCGCCTGTTGTGGAAACCCGGCCCTTGTTTGCAACAAGTACAGAGATGGGAATCATCTCCTATATTTAGTTTATGAAGATTATGCTTCCACTGGGAGCATTGAAAATTTTCATCAACCATTCAATCAATTTATCAATCTAGAATTCTTCTGAGCCTGTGAGGCAACCTTAAGCTGTACTCACGTCTCACGCTGAAAAAAGAAGGTAATAGATAGTCCTGGAGCCATTTTCCACTACACCTTCACAAGCTTTGGGCTAGTCATAAATATTTAGGTTGCATGAGAATCATGCATCGATTCCTTCTCATCTCTTGGTCAACATAGACAACGTATGCCAATTCCCATGCATCGTAGGTGGACGCGGACTACTTAACGCAAAGGTTCATAGGCTAGCTCCGGTGCTCCACCTATGATAAAAGTATATAGATACACCACTCGAGAGCTCCAAGTGATTTTCTTTAATATCTCCTTGTGATGTCATTCAAGTGGTTCTCTCTTCAAATTAATCCTTCAGCCAAAATCTTTATGAATCATATCCCCAGAATATGCTGGAGCCCTGAACTGCTTTGGCTCGTCCCTAGTACGAGTTCCTATCATGAATTATCCTTGTTTGGATTGCTTCTTGCCTCCCACTATTCGTGGCTAGTTTTTAGTTAAAGAGATCGATACAAATACTTGGATCTTCGTTGAGCAACCCGGTTTCTTAATGTTTAACATCTTACGTATTCCTAGGATCAAGAACCATTATGGATGTATTTCACACGCTAAGCAACATCTCCTGGCAAATCGTTTCTGGAACGTAGAAATACAGAAGAGTTGAAAAATACATGACAAGAGTATCAATATGCTTCAATGCAAGCAGATTGACTGGAGCACGTACCAAACTTGAGCACTGGCCTCAGCTACAGAGATTGAGCATGCAAACTCCAGAATCATTGTTCTGTTGCTCCTTCCAAATCCTGCCCGTAACCCTCAGCTTCAGCTCCTTCCTGTCACCCCCAGAGAAGAACAGTGCCATGTTCCTCTGTATGATTAGCCCATCGTGGCTGTCCCTGACCTTACGGTGACTGTCACGGATGCTTCGAGGAGTACCCTCCCAAATTAGCTTCCTTCCATTGCCGCCGACCTCAAGACTGTAACTAAAGTTTCTCGCTTCGTTTTCATCGCCCATGAAGCGCAGAAATGCCATGTACACTGGAGCCATCCCTAGCTGGAAGGCCTCAAAGTGCAGGCAAAAGTATTGGCCAAAACAGTTAAAGACCTACACCGTAAAACAATCAGGTGAAAGAAACGAAAAGATGCGAGAGAGATATATTCCATAAAAACAGAAGGATTCAAAGCCCTTGTAAAACGTTATGGAACTACATATTCAGTAACATGGCTGTTTGAACAGTGGTAGTTCTTTAGTTCAACTACTTCCATGGTGATCTACACATAGAAAGTGCCTACTCTTTCACATTAAAGGAAATAATTGAGAAGAAATGTGTAGCACAGGGAGGTAATTGCATAGTATCGGAAATGTCTACATGCATTTCAATATCAAAATTGAAGTATAAGCACTTACTGTCAGCATCCATGTAGCATTTTCGACCTCTCTGGGGTTGGATTTAACATATCGGTGATTGAATGTGCATCCTGTGTGCATGTCTACTTTGTGATCATCTCTTAAATGTGTAACCAAGAAAGGTATATCTCCCACAACCGAGCATTCAGATCCAGCATATGGGCAATTATATGGTCTGTAGTTGCACTGAGCTTCATGTTTCAGTTTGCTGTAGTATGGAAAGATTTCAGGGCATCCAAGTGAGTAATACTTGCAAGGAAGCTCAAGTGATTCAGCCACCTTCTCCAATGCTAAACATCTGATGTCTCCAAGCTCTTGCCGACAAGTAGGGCATCGATTGTGCACCCTTGTTTTACATGTCGAGCAAAGTGTATGTCCATTTTGGCACTGCAAAAGAGTGTGGCTCGTAAGACAATTTAGTCTGGTTGCAAATTAATAACTCATATATCTTCATGATCTGGCTACTTAATAGCCAGTATATATGCATGAAAATTTCCTAAAAGCATGAACATTAACTAGCTGATCTCATGATAAATTACATTCATAGACATATTCATTTTTCTTCGCTTTCCTTCCTAAATTACTCTCAATCTGTATTAACGTGGTGTAAAGATATAGTTATCTAATTAGTGGTGGGTAGTTTACTAATGTGTTGTAGTGAGTAGATTGTAAATTGGTGATTATTATTGAGTTGGTGGAATATCTTAAGCCTATTTATAGGCTTCTTTGTTGTGAGTTAGTTTTGCTTAACGAATATTTGATTATTTCTAATATCTCTATCCATACTCTGTGTGCTCACTCTATCTTTATCTCTCAGTCTTGTCTTCCTCCCCCTTTCCTCAAAATTATGTCAGTCTCAAGAAAATAATGATACCTACAGCACAAATCTAATCGTTCATGTGCTTATAACTTGGTGAAACAGAAGACAAGTTCCTCGTATGTGTCCAGTTAAACGAAAAGTTTAAAACAAGAAAAAAATGTGCCTTACAGAAAATTCAATTGCTTTAAAGAAACACCATGAAAAGTGATTGCTATGATGAAAATAGAGCTACAGTCAATATGAGATCCAATAGGTATATAGTGTCCAATATCTCTGTTCTTTAGAAAAACAATACATTCTTTAAATGCATACACTTTAAAAACGCAGAAGCTTGGATGATATGCTAATGTAGAGTTCTAATAAATACAATCTTTTTTATCATCTGATATTGGTGTTATAAATTTGTAACTAATTATGAGCAAGTGCCAAAGTGGCACCTTGACCGACATGTCTGGGGGAGTTGTAGTTTCTAGGGGGGCCTTTCCCTTTAGTAAGCATCATTCTATTATAAGCTCTTCTAATGTATCTTCTTTTGCAGGGAAGGAGGACCCGTAGTCCTGAGAGCTCTCTCTTGCCATAACAGGACCAACACATCTGAGGACAAGGACCTGGGAGCCTGATGTAGTAGGAAAAAGAGAAAAGGTAGGAAAAAAATCAAACTGACTAAGAATAAGAAGTGCATCACAAATTTCCTAGATACATTTCTCGGTCAACCTGCTGTGTTTAAAGAGGCGGATGGAAAGTGGGAGGGGAGGGAAAGTATAACTTTAGTTGTTTAATAGAGTGGATGGAAAGTAGATGGAAAGTAGAAAGGAAAGTGGAAAGGAAACACTGTAGCCAAAATTGCATGAACAGTATATAATTTTCTCACAGCCTCCGTTCCGCCCGAATTGGGCGAATAATTTACCGCAGCTACTGTAGCTACAGTAAATATTTTTCCATCCTTTCTGCTTTTCCTCCCTCTCTTTTCCATCTTCAATTCCCTCCCCTCCCACTTTCCATCCGCCTCTTTAAACACAGCCAATTAATATAAGAAACTAATGGAAACCCAAAACATCAGTAAGAATCTTAAAATTCACATACAAGAACTAAAATCGCCAATTACCTTCCCATAAATCCAGGGCCACTAATGTTGGAAACTATTTTTCATTTTCTCTGCCTAGAATAAACTCTTAAAACGTGACTGATCCGTGTAGATGAATTGGTACAGTGTGTTAGGGGGTAGTTAAATTAGTAAATGCTATAATTCGGAAGTGATCAAAGCCTATATCGAGACTTGAATTTTAATGGAGAGGATAAACTTTGGATTGGTAAATTACTTTTAGTTCTATCTTATATCCCTTCTTTTTTATTGTCTCTTCAATTATCAAACATTATCTTTTTTTCTCCATCTTTCCACGCTCTTCTCTGTCCCTTTTATCTCTTCTCTTTCTTCTTCCCTCTATTGTCAATGGAAGTTGGTACCAGGGTCTTATTGAATCCTTTTCTATCTCCACCTCATCTTTGTTCACATCCCATTCATTACCACCCTTGCTCGTTGTGGGGCTAATGACCAACAATCTCTATCATTAGATTTCTACCCTAGTTCATCCCCTACGCTCTTAGCTCGCCTCATTACTGATCATCCCCCAGTCCAGGCCACTCCGTTTTTCTACTGCCCACCACATCATAGAAACACAAAAAGGAGATGAGGAAGAAGAACAATACTCGACAAACTTCACATGTATCCCAAGCTTTACTAACAAACATCCTACACAGTTGCATGCGTTACCTCAAAAAGTCCAAATATATGACCACCAATTTCCATGTTTGCTCACCTGCTCAGCCACAACATCCTAGTCAATATGCGTCGCAATCAACTCCTTTGTCACGATTCGGAAAGTAGACTTCCCAATCACCTCCTTTATTTTGTTAGATGTGCAATGGTGCGATTCATATCCCCCTTCCATAGATCTGCAATAGCAATTATCATTGTCTGATCCTCACTTGCCATCGTCACTCCAAGCAGAATCAAGAACCTTGCAAATTGACAGCCTCACTTCTAGCTTTGTGAGAATATGGGCTCGTTATCTCGCCATAATTTCTTTGACTTCTTTGTAATGTTGCAAAAAAACCTAAAACCCTATGAGTTTACATCACAACTCCATATCACTACATGTCTCACGACTTCTTCAACTCCTTTACTTCGAATGTCAGTCATTGTTTTTAGTCAATCATCATCAGCTGCAAATTGCAACTTTCATGTGCCACCTTACTCTCAAGACACGATTGTGAAATGAGGAACAAGCCACAAAAGGAAGGTGTGGTCACAACTCTTAACCATGTGAATAAGAAAGTAAGCAAATAAAAAATGAAAAGGAACAAAAGGAAAATAAAATAGAAAAAGATGAAAATTCCTATAATTTCAAAAAAGAAAAAAATTGTGAGTATCAATAGCAAGTGACATCCTTATTATGTACCAATGTAATACCCTATTTAATCCAACATTGAAAATGGAAGAAACCATTATATGGTATATAAGGCTTAGTGGGCTTACTTTGTTAATTTGGGCTTATGCATTTTACTAAATTGGGTTACGTTACTATTCTGACTCACTAAGTTAATGAATAGTTTGCTTACTAAATGGGTGATAACAAATCTTATGAAAGCAAAACTTAGTCCTAAGCATGATGATAGGCCAATAGTAAAGGGCTACCGAGGGTGGTGGAGCCGCCGTTAGGCTGATCTTACATGCTACTGACTAAGAAATGATTCCTGGGCATGTGTTAAACTTTGGGCTTGACGAGGACGTCAAGTCTTAAGTAGGGGAGATTGTAATACCCTAGTTTAGTCCCACGTTAGAAGTGAGAGAAATGATTATATAGTATATACGGCTTAGTGGGCTTGCTATTGTTAACTTAGGCTTAAACATTTTAATAGATTAAGCCATGTTGCAATTCTGGTTCACCAAGTTAATGAGTATTAGAGAAAAACTTAGTCCTAAACATGGTGAGAGGTAGACATGACAATTAGAGTCAGCAGGTAATAAACGAGTTATATATAAATAACAAATTGATAAAAATTCTATTAAAATTTATAAATAATTTAGGCTTGTGGTGTGGACCAAAATTTAGGTTAAAAGATAGTTAGAAGAGATTTGGGTTTATGAGCTAGCATTAGGAGTTGGGCGAGCCTATATTTAAAATCTTTATATGTAAATCTATAATGTAATCAGGTTAAGCAGGTCCAATGTTGTCAAAAATGTGTTCCGGGTCGTAAGTTCTTTCAATCCTACAAACCAAATTAGGCAAACCGGAATAAATGTGGATCTGAAATATGGTAGGATCTTACGCTCCCAAGATCCTAGTCTTAGAATCGAGTAGGATCTTACGATCCCATCGATTCTACCCGTTCCTAAGTTAATAGGTAAAATAAGTTCATATTATACTAAAAATCAATAATCTATTATGTCAAAAGTTTTTAATTAATGTGATGCAATTTTTCTTGCTCTTTCTTTAACCATCATTCATCAACTTAAGCTCGTTATTATGTACAATTATATTTGTTTACTTCAACTATTTATTAAAATAAACATTGTAATATTTGTCACTGTCATTTTTATTGTCATTACAATATATACCTTTATCTTCATCATTTTTCATATTTGCATTTATTGTCTTCATTTTACTATATATCATTGTTGTTTCTAGTTTCATTGTATACCTTTATTATATCTATCTTCTATTAACTTGTCTCCATAATCATCACCTCACATACATCTGAATAATAGTATATATATAATACTAGATAAATATATATATTTATTTTTTATTACTTAGTACTTATTAGAATATTTTTCATACTCTTAAGTCTAATTAGATAAATATATTTAAAAAATTATATATTTTAAGTGATTTGGTAGGATCTTACGATCTTACGATCTTATAATCCGATCCTGTGTTTCGATCCTATAATGCATTTATCGTTCCTTGGTAGAATCTCGATCCTGACAACCTTGAGCGGGTCAACCCATTTATAACCCGTCATGACCCAATTATTTTTTGGTCATAAACGAATTGACCTGTTTATGACTCGAACACAATTATAGTTAACCCAAACCGCCTAACTTCATGTCAAATCCGGTTGGGTCAGCACGTTGGGTCAAGTTTTACCAGGTCTAGTGAAAGGCCAATAGGAAAGGGCTACCTAGGGTAGTGGAGTTGCCGTTGGGCTAATCTCACGTGCTGCCGATTAAAGGATGATTCCTGGGCATGTGTTAAACTTTGGGCTTGACGAGGACATCAAGTCTTAAGGTGAGGAGATTGTAATACCCCAGTTTAGTCTCATATTAGAAATGGGAGAAACCATTATATGGTATATAAGGCTTAGTAGACTTACTATATTAACTTGGGCTTAAGCGTTTTAATAAATTAGGTCACGTTGCTATTCTGACTCACCAAGTTAATGAATGTTTGCTTACTAAGCAGATTGTAACAACCAACTTTATAGATCAGTTCAACCATTTCTTCTATATGAGTAGCTAAACTTAGTGGGCATAATAAATGAGTAGTTAAATTAGCATGTATTCTGTTTTGGGGTATAAAGACTTGAATTGTAATGAACAAGACAAATTTGGACCTATGAAGTACTAAGATTTAGTAAAATCTTATATCTCTTTTTTTTTCTTTCTCTTTCTCCCCCTCTCAGCCCGGCTCTCGTCTCTTCTTCCCGGCTATTCCTCTCTCTTATCTCTCCTCATTCTTTTTTCTCTCTCTTTTCTTCTCCTTCCCTCTATTGTCCTGCGGCATTTTCTTTCTTAGTGTTCTTCTTCAAAGGCTTTTGAACTTTGACATTTGAAATCTTTTTATGTTAGACTTGTGGGACACGCTTGGTGGTTTCAGAATTCCTTATTAGAGACTGTAGTATAATGTAAACTTGGTTATTATAATTCAAAATATAAGTATTTTCTCTCCTAAGAATAGTCACATGATGATCTTACATCCATTCCCATGATTTATCCAAGAGGGTGAAAAATTTTTTGCAGGATGGACCCTTCTGCGCGTGATCGCAGAAGGGTGGGGGTTTTGTGAGAGGATATCGCGTAATAAAATTATCGTGTAATGTATACAGTATGGATTTATGTGAGTTTATTACACGATGATCGTATAATGGGCTATCGTATAATGAACTAATATCGTATATAATACACGATTTTAGGTATACGATTTTAGGTCATTACACGATAATGCATTACACGATCATCGCGTAATGCCCTCTCACATAACCCCACCCTTCTGCGATCACATGCAGAAGGGACACTTCTGCAAAAAAATTTTCCAAGAGGGTGTGAGTGATATTCATGAGCAATGCATCTGAAAAAATTTCATCTTGATAGTCTTCCAACTTGATGAGGTTAGGCAATTCAAGACATGGGTAAGAGTCATGTCAACCCAAGCTACCATAAATGCTGCTAAACGACCAAGTCTATCTCAAGAAGAGAACATCTATTTATAGTGTTAAAGGTTTGGAAGTCTGTTCAACATGAAAGATTGCAAAATGTAAACCATAGATAAGAGTTCGAGGGCGGGATTGTTTGCTATGCTTCAAGCATCATTCCCAAATTTGAAAAACAAAAATTTGTAGATTCATCCTCTACATAATTTTAAGGGTAGATTTTAGGAACCTCACATGTAGGATAGCTAGTTTTACAACATCCATTATAAATGCCGCAACTTAGTTATTCACCTTTGGTATCATCAAAGATGAAATGATATCAGGGGGCTCAATTTACATATAAAATGCAAGGGTTAATTTGTCGCTCCTTATAGTTTTAACATCTCAAAAATAACATTTCAGGAGAAAACTGAGTAATCTGAAATTTAGCCTAATTTGATTCAGTAACTATTTTAGTTTCTCAATGATGAATTCTTGAAGGACAGATAACTTGTAGTGATATACATAACCCAATAGCATATCTTTGTTTGGATTAACAAGGGACCACTCAATCCACCATGATCATCAAAGTCCTTGCAGTTGTTGTGTTTGACTAACTTCACTATCATTTAATATGTAAGAGGAATATTTTCTTCTTTCTGTTTTCCTGTGCAACAGTAGTGGATATCAACACATCATGCTTTCATAGTTCACCGATTTGCTACAATAGCTGATTTTGCACATCCATTACGAATGTACCATCGTTAGTACCTAAAGAAAACTAGTGAAAGTGCCTAAACGTTATGAATAGGCAAGATAACAAAGCTTATCATTTAAAAGATGATGATAATAAACATTCCTTTGATGAACTAGCATATATCTTTTCTTAACCATAAACAAAATTGAAGCATGAAAATATTCCAAGGTATTTTTAGATATCCTTAAGTATTGTTTGTGCACATGAATAATCAAAGAAAGGCAAAAGTATTTACCATGCAAATAAAATGGTGAAAGTAAGTGCATGTGGTGCACATCAATCAATTATTTCGGACAAAATTTCTTGATAGCTAAGAAATCCTACGACAAGGAATATGCTATACTTGTTGAACACTTCAATTACCAATAATTTGCTAATAGTTATAAAACAAAAAGATATATATTCTCTATCAAAACATGGTTTAATGTGCATAGAACAGATTAAATTTTCATTATTGTTCAAGCATCTGAATGTATACTGATCAGGAAACAAAACAAAATGTACGCCACACTATAATCAGCATAAATGAATTTGGCCCAAAGTTTCACATAAAAAGAATAGTGTAGCGAACTGATGTGAGAAAGAAAAAAGTTCTAAAGATATTCACTCAAATTCTCAAAAAGAAAGGTAAACACAAAATAGACTTGTTTTATACATAGACTAGACAATATCAACAAACAGTTGAAGCTGGTCAATATGTGACGTTTAAACTGCAAAGTCAAATCATAAATAACATATGAACATCGACAATGATCGGTTGGTTTAGAAGAATCAACGCCCTTAGCATGAAAGTTAGATACTATAAGGATGATCTTTTGCAGATGCACCAATCGTCCAAATCGTTCTGGAATAGCCATAGAAACAACAGAAACTTAAATAATCAGAATATCAAAATTCCACATACAATTGGATCAGGCTTCAGAGGGCTCAATAATGATAGAAGATTATGCATAAGGTTAGTCAATCTAGCCACCGAGCGATCCCGTATAAACATCAACAATACAATAAATCAATAGAAACGACCAACGATTCCTTAGAAACATTGAATGGAGGAAAGCCAGTCACGGAAGTCAAAAGACATATTCCCGCATAATCACAGAAAGCATAAATTCGATTACGGAAATATGCCAAATGCGCTGCACACAGAAATGCAACATCTGCTCTAATCTCACCCCCACCCGAACAGAATACTCGACCAATATCGCTCCTTTAAGACGAGAAGCCCCAATTGAACGATGAACAGTCTTAAAAAATTGCAACAGCACAACTAGGTAAACCTGATGGATCGGGGGGTACATGGAGTTGGTGCAGACAGGGCACTCGAGCAGCTCATGGACGCTGCTGGCGGGAGCGATTCCGGCTAGCGGTGCAGCAACGCCATGGGGCTTCGATGGGAGATGGTGGAGGGAGGTCTCCTCCTCGTCCATCCCGTCGATCGAAGACACGCAATCGATGCTGTCTGACTCCATCGCATCCAGCGGCGAGGGATTCGAGGCCTCGGCGTCCTCCCCGCCTCCTCCTCCCCCCTACGTCTACAATGCTGAGCTTGAAATCGGAGGAAACCGGAGGAAAAGGAGCGCCTTTAAAGGGATTACAGTGGAACGAGACGGAGGATTAGGATTTTGGACCCAAACCGAGTGAGGAAGGTGAGGTGCCTTTCTTTCCAGGCTTCTGGGCTTCCAACCAAGAGAGAAGAGACTGGTCAGTTTGGTTCAATTGGCACTTGTGGTCACGAGAACCGGTGGTGACGTGACCTCGATCTTTTTGTTTGAATGCGTGTCACCCACCTTCCTTGTGATTGGAGGCGCAGACTATCGCCTTGGTGCTTTATGAACCGAATTATTACCTTATAAATAATATCATTTTGGACTAAATAAATATGGAACAAAATCAATAAAATAAGATAAAGTGATGTTTTGAACTACAAGACGAAAAGAAAAAAAAATACAGCTCCAGTTTAATAGAGAAATGAACAAATTATTTTAGAACCGAAAATTTCTATTTAACTTAGCTTGATTCTAAGGATATAAGAATTCATCTTCGACTATTAGGTTCCTTGACTTGTTTTGTAGATAAAAAAAGACAATTACATGAAAAACTAAACTTGGAGCATCCCAGTTTAATGAGATACAACATACATATGATTCGTTACCTCTTTCAAAATTTAAATTTGCAGGAGTCAAAATTTTGTTCTGAAGCCTATCTATAAGATTGCCTCTCGTTTGGTAATCAATCTCCTTGAATTTATTGTCTTACTCCACGTCATTAATATAAGAATATTCAATGATAAGTGTGAAGCAAAGAATCATGCACGTTATAGTAATATTTGTTAACAAAAATCTGGCAACCGAGCCTACTGATTTCAAGTCAATCAATAATGAATATTTTGCAGGATCAATTCAGTATCTACTTTGAATTTCTTATTAAGCAGACCTCAATACCTGCTGTACAGATGGAAGCAAGAAAAAGCTTTTCACAACGCAATCATTAACATCACAGTTATTTGAATATGAATCATGAATACCACACTCTGATGAAGCGTATGCTATCTGGTTTATACAGACTCTTGGCAATAAGAACTGCTTTCTCCATAATTTTCAACTCAAGATTACAATCAAGCCTCCAAATTGTTTAGAGGCTATCAATTCGTCCAGCTGGCTACCAGCTTAATGAATTTATGGGCAAATAAATAAAACTGAGGTAATTACTTTCCTTTTCCAACAATCTCACCAACACAGAACCACGCGTACAACTCGATCCCAAATAAAGCTGCAATCCCAGCGTCCTCAACTTTGAGATCTTTTCTGTCTCTCCATATGTGCTTCACTCCATCAAGCTCCTTCCAGAATGACTCGCAACGACCAGGAATGCTGTAAACCAAAATGTGTCAATATATTGTTCCAGTTGAAACTCAAACCTCCATTTCGCATAATAATGTGCAAAACTCTATTGGCATCGAATTAGACAGTTTGTCCGTCTTGGAGGTTAGCATCTTAAAAATTGTATACAAATTTGTATTTATGTGAAATACTAGGTCAAACAGAGGGAGGAAAGTTTTCTGATGAAACATGACATTGTCAATAGCAATTAATGATGCTTTCCACTAAAAGAATTCTGAAGAGCCAATGGTATCACTTTAATTACTGTTCTGCTCTGCATTCTATATGAATCTAACATGAGAAGAAGAAAAGACATGAATGTTTCAGGACAAATATGAAAAATATCTAAACATTATTTGTATGGCTTAAAAGATTAGAAGTTTGATATATTTGATGCTCTATATACTCTATAGTACATTAGAAGTTTGATATATTTGATGCTCTATATACTCTATAGTACATCGAAGTATTGAACATAGTTCTGAAAGGACATCTTATAAACTTCAGAACTAATACGAGATAATTCATCTATCAATTTTAAATGTGAAAGTATTCGATCTTGTTGTATTAAGCCGCCCTAACATCATCTGATCTGATCAATATTAGTAATGCTTTTACAGTAAGTTCAATAAACTTTGTAAAAAAATGTTCGAGAAAAGACACAAACCACACTACTTAACTATTTATTTTCAATAATTTGCAGTCGACAATGGAATATTTGTCTACAGAAGCAATCTAAATAACCCCCATAGTTCAAGGGGGAAATGCTTCGCCCAGGGCATAAACCTTCAAAAGGCATCGCAAGGGATACACAATACTGGCGATAACATTACAGGCGAATAAGTATTTCTCACGGAGATACACCAAACAGACAGGCAGTAACAGTACAGACTTCAAACAAATAAGTATTTCTTACTTACGAAAGCAATATGAATTTACAAACAATAAGTAAAGATAATGTCTTCAGTTCAATGTTAAAAGGCAATGGGCTTAAGTATTTAAATCAGTTAGATACTTTTAATCATTTAATAAACTTGATTGCCAAGCCACATTACTTGTAATCGTCATCAAAGAAATCGAAGACTCATAAATTCACATGCAGATGTATGTGCATATAACATGCCATGTATACATTTGTGCGTGTGTGCCCATGTTTACACATAGTATGTTAAGAGTTCAGTACAAGAGACGAGACTGACTATCTAGTTCAGGGATGCCAAGGCATCCAGCAACGAGGTCTCAGGTGACCAAGCTTATCAAGAGATAGAGTTTTCCGGTGATAGATGTCTCAAACAACTATGGTCTTGGGAATTAAGGCCTCAGAAATCGGGAGACTAATTGTCTGTGACCTAAATTCACTCATCAATCGGGATGGTCATCACTACAAAGTTTCTCGATTGCTAAAAGATTTCATATAATATTAGGCTAAAACAAATGTCCACAAAAAAAATATTCCCAACAATGTAATTGACAATCCCATGGTTTGGCGAGATTGTCAAGTTGGCAAGCAACCTAATCACAAACCCCTTGAGAAGAATATATCAAGGATAAAATCGATCTAAGTAGACGAAGTCAAATGTTGTACAATTGAGAATTCCACCTTCGCATAGGGTAAATGTTACATATGCGAACCACACAATTCCTTAGCCAAAACCCGACTACTTAGTTTCTTCCCATCTAACTTTAGCATCAAAGGGAGGACATCTCTAAACTTCTCAAAACACTCCTCTTGCTTGTAGGGACACAAGGGATGAGAATGAAGGTGAGTTTTTATAGTTGTCGTCTTTGTCATTTTGGTAACTAACACTTCTTTATCAAATGGACGTCTAAACTATATTGTTTTGTTTTGTTTTAGTCCCTAAACTTTGAATATTGAACAAGTTTAAAGATGAAATGTAGTCTCTCCATCAATAAGTTAGTGTACATCCACTGGTAAGACTAATTGAACCTTACCAACCAATTTTTAACTACTAAGACTTATTTTATATTTAATTCAAGCATTGCAAATTAGCATGACCACAAGCTGACAAATTTAAAATCATTAAGTATAACCCCACCCAATATAGATTCCAATATGATAAACTCCTTGATTGCACTTTTTTGTTTTCTTTATGGTTATTGTAATTGCAAAGTAACCCCTAAATTGTTTATGGATGGCAATTAAACATGAATTAATCAAGTACCTGGTCTGATCCAACCAATATGAAACAAGTACCATTGTCTTATTATGGTAATGGGTGGGTTCCGTTTTCCCATATACAACCCAAGTTAGATTCAAGTTGGTTTTTTGTTTACACCTATATGTCCATGATACTCATCATGGTCACTCGTCTCACTTAACTTCCCCACTTTTCCATGACCCTTACACCTCTACAATCCAACCAATATGAAACAAGTACCATTGTCTTATTATGGTAATGGGTGGGTTCCGTTTTCCCATATACAACCCAAGTTAGATTCAAGTTGGTTTTTTGTTTACACCTACATGTCCATGATACTCATCATGGTCACTCGACTCACTTAACTTCCCCACTTTTCCACGACCCTTACACCTCTACAATTGCCATTGTTGTTGCCCACCTCCATGTCATCCAAGTTATAGTAGGTTGAACAAAGATGGTGGTAATGACAAAGAAGTATTAGGGCACCATCAAACTGGGTATATTTAGGCTCGTTTGAACCAATGAGTTGAGTTCAAGTTAAATATTAGGTATTTCTCAAGTTAGTGAAGTGAGATTTGTAATTTTATACTCAATTCACCGTGTTGATTTCAGGTTTATGGGAATAAGTAGGTACCAACATATAGATTCTCTAAAATTGTATTTATTATTTAGGTAGCTAGATTTTTATGTTTTTTAAATCAAATTGACACGTAAAGTAGTGTTTCATTTGTCTCTAAACTTTATTTTTATAGAATTTTAAATAACTTGAATATTAACCAATTATAAAATGAATAAAAATAGTCTATATAGAAAAGATAAGTGTGTAACCATTACAATAGGAAACGAGTGACAAATTATATCGTAGTTATTAAATATTAAAACCAAATGGCAAATTCAACCAAGAAGTCTAGAAAGGAGTGGTGCAGTTAGCATAGAGATCAGATGTAGTAAAAGTTAGATTGCAAACCGTGTTGGCCAAATTTAACTACTAAGATTTATTTTTCTACTTCTAATACAAAATGTTTTAGATTTTCATTGTTAGCAATATTTAGATTCAAAATTAACATATAAATACACATGATTCAACCAGTCTGCTGAATGGTCTAAGCAAAAAGTAAAAGCTAGTGAACAAATGCCCGTAAAGTTGTTGCCTACGACGGTAGAATTGTTGATTTTGACTAAATAAGTAGATAACCTGACATTAATATCTCACTCCAATCATTTCCTCAAGCTGTTATGTTGGGGGGAGGCGTTGCAATTACCCTAAAATATAACCAGGAATTTCTCTCATTTTTTTATTACGCATCAAGAAATGTATGCTTTCAGAAATAACTTAGATTCATCTTGTTCTACAAAGCTTGCCAAAAAGAACAGCACGACAAGAAAAACAAAGTCAATTCCCACATATTTCTCAATAAGACAGCTAACTAGGCACAGATCCGAACCTTGCTAGACGCGTGTAAAATAGCTGCTTTGAAAGTTCTTGGCACTTCTCTATGGTCGGCGGTTGAACAACATACTGCTTGTTCTTCTCCAAAAGCTCCTTGTAGTAAGCGGACCCGTGCTTACCCGCAAACTCCGAGGCTTGCAGAGCCTTAAATCGCAGCTGCTGCAATCTCGACGCCATCTACTAACTACGAAAGGAACGAGGTTAGTTCATCATCCATTAAACATAAATAAACATGCAGAGCAATTGAGATCCAAAACATCGACTATGGCGTAAACTGCAATGGAGATTAAACCTATAAATTTAATCTAACGGAAGAGAATAGGGACAATGCCAAAAAAAAAAAACCTAGATAATAGATCCAGAAAGGGACTAGGATCAAAGAGAATTATAAGAAAATAATACAAAATCATGGAATTGAAAACAAAGCGAAAACGTATGGAAATTACCTTTATTACTCTCTGTCGAATGTCGACAGCAGCAGACCGATCTCGGAGACGGACAAGGGGAGACGGGTGCTACAGTTGAAGAACCGAGTGGATGACGTCGGGACCTATTCATCGCAGCTCTTGGGGTAGTTTCGTAATTTAAATTCTATTAGGGCTTGTCAGTGTGGGTACTTTGTTAATTTCATTCCTTAAATTTAACATATTCCATTTAAAAAAATTTATACGCGGGCCTAACATGAAATGGTGGTGCCCGTAGAGATAAGCATAATTCGGTTTTTACGATCGGTAAATCGGTAATTTCGATTTTGATTTTTGGTTCGGTATTTATTTTTATATAATTCGCTTTTCGGTTTTCGGTTCGGTAAATAAAATTTTGGTTCGATAATTTACCGATTTTATCAATATATATATTAATATATAAAAAATAAATTTTTATTTATTAATCATTAATTTATTATCGATAATTTACCGATCGATTTTTACCAATCGGTAATATTTTAATATTTAAATAATTTTTTTTAATAGATTAATTATATAATATTTTAAAAAATTTTAATCGGTAAATCGGTAAAATCGGTAATTTACAGATTTACCGATCAGTAACATAGTGTTTCCTTGGACGGATAATCAGAGGGGAGGGATGGATATTGTTAAAATCTTTTGTTTCTTTAAACAGATCAATTAGGATGGATGAACACATAGAGGGATGGGTTCTTAAAAACCAATCCCCGAAAAACGAGAGAAAAAATCAAAGGACACTCCCACGTGTAGCCTTCGGATGGAGTAGCTCTGCTCCCGAGACTTAGTTCCCCCCGCCCCCCGCCCGAGTCTGGAGACCCAACCCATGGCCCGCCGGACAGAGCTACTAGGCGACCCACTCTCGAAGACCCCTGCCCCCCGTGTCGTGATCAGCCCTCTCTAGGGTTTTCTCCATCCGCTTCCGCCGGACGGGAGTTGATTAGCGACCCGCTCACGAAGACCCCTGCCCCCCGGGTCGCGATCACCCATCTCTAGGATTTTCTCCATCCGCTGCTCGGTGATTGACTATCGTCGCCATTGCTGTCTTCGTCCAGCCCGTCGCCCACAGTCGCATCGCCCTCAGCTAGTCCAACCGCCAGCTGTCCAGCCTGCTCGCATCCTCAGTTCGTCGTCCCTCTCGTCTCTCGCCCGCGTCCAGCAGCAATGGTGGAAGTGGGTGCCCTTGCTCGCATCCTTAGCCCGTCGCTGGCTAGCTGTCCCTCCTGCTGGAGTCGTCCTACTGCCCACCCCCCTGTTTCACACGCAACGCCTCGTCGCCCAAAGTCGTCCTGCTGCCCACCCCTTACGTCGCCAGCCCCCAGCCCGGAGCCGTCCTGCTGCCTTGCGTCACAAGCCTCCATTTCACACACTAGACACGTGAGTTTCACGTGATCCCTACCTGAGGATTATTGATCTGTTCCTTGAGGATTATTGATCCATTCCCTCTACTTTTACATCCTTTCAAGGAAATAGACTGTAAATACCAAGTTCGATATCGATTTCGGTAATAGATTTTTCGATTTCGGTAAATTAATTTTTAATTTTTTTGATTTTTACGAATGCTCAGCCTAGGTGGTTGGACGGTGTGCCAAAGAGTACGACGCACAAGTGTACTTTACTAGAGTAGAAAAGCAATTTTGTTACTGATTTCCAATTTTATACCAGTAGAAACGGATTAATTACGAAGGAAACAAACTGTTTACTCGTTCCCCACCCTGGCGACACGGCGGGCTGCTTTTGGCTTGAGCTTGACCGGCCAAATTTCTTCAGAATCTGATTGAAACACAGTTTCGGTTGAGTGTAAAAATATGTTTGTATTCTAAAAATAATTTCTCATTATTAAGTTTGTCAAAAAGAAAATTACATTACTTATTCGTAGTCATGAGTCATGAGCTACAAATAATAAATCACTTCGAGATCATATATGGCAAATGGCTCCATGTCTAGTTATAGCTCTAGACTATATATTTCACCTATCCCACATAATAATATGCATACTGTTTCTGCAACAATTCTTAAGAGAACTATACAACGGAGAATCTTTCGTAAGATCTAGCATCAGATATTCATATTAACACACACACAAGAAAAGAAAGAAAATGTACCCGATACTCGTTTACAGTGGCCTAAAAAGCAAGCACAACAGCAGTTATTATCTAGCACAAGAGAACGTAAATAGAATGCAGTCTCTTGAGGGATACGCATGTTTACTTGGTCCGCCAAAGAAGGTAATCCTTGCAGTGATTTATGATTTTCGAGTCATAATGTGTATCGTGTGTGTGAATTTTCTAGTCCAAAATCAAGATTAACAGAAACATCTAATAAGTCAGTCTCCCAACTCTGCTCCTACGAACTATGAAATGAGAAAAGGAAAAGGAAGAAAAAGCTACATGAAAGTACGAATTCTCAAACCAAAACTTTTTTTTATTATTTTGATGAACAGAAAGGAGAAATCAAATAAGATCTCGCAAGGTGCTACTTCTAGATGTTCTCCATCTATTGCAAGGGTAGGATGCCGGCAGGTCCAATCTAATAAAATATACGTATTCTGCGTTTCATAGGTCTTTTTTCTGTGATGCCGGAGGACCTGAAGCATCTGTCTTTCCTCGCCACCAGTTCTTCAAGCGATCTGATACTTTGTTTATATGCCCCTTCATCGTTGTCACTGTTTCTGCATAACCTAGCATTATTTTCTGTACATAGTCCTGCTGCTCAGGAGGATCTTTCTCCTTCAGAATATTTCCCTGAATAATAAACATGATTCAGACCAAAAAATTGGAAAAAAAATCAAGCTTTATGTCGACAAGAGGTGAAAACTAAAAGCGAGTTAATAGACCAATTTCTCCGAAAAGTTTTCGTTTTCGCCATCTTCATCGTCGTCGTCGTCATCATCAGCTCCAAATTTTCCACTCATCAAATCATCACGTGAATACATTTTCATTCCTGGTGCCCCTGGCATGCCCTATCCTCGTGACAACTAAAAGTAAGAACAAGAATAATAAGGAGCAAACAGCATTGTCAAAGAAGAAAATAAACCACCTCCATGGATCTCAAGAGCTTCTCCATTTCAGCGTCTTTAGATGATTTGGGAACAAAAGATTCTCCAGGAATCCTATCCTGTAAATTTGGCAAAATGAACAAATATCATGTCATAATGTAGAGAAGATCATATATTTTCTCTGTTAAACACTTCCCTAGTTGCTTCATTTTCTTGTCCCCCTTAAAAATCTCAGATACTAGAAGTAATATATTGGGGGGAGTTAATGCTTCAATTAAAAGAATCACATTAATCAAAATGCACTTTCTCAGTAGAAATGAGCTTCAGCTATCCTTTAACCTGTAAGCGTTTTGAAGTACAGGTATGAATGTTACCACAGGAACAGGAGGTGGCTTCATAAAGCATGCTTTAGAAAGGTCCTTGCAGAGAAAATTAGCCAGCTGATCAGTTGAAGGCCTTGTGCTATAAACATATTCTGCCACATCTGTATCCAAGTAACTCATTATCTGCAAGAAAAAGCATCACAAAAGCCAATTATTGTAACTTGGTATCTTTCTGTATAATATAGCATACAAAGATGTTCCACTATCTCAAGGATTGAGATGTAAGATCCTTGGTTAGTATAATGATAAAGGAATTCAACATAGAGCTCTAAATGTTCTCACTGTCATATTAATCCCTACTACATCATTTCAGTAAAAGTTTCATATGAAGCGCTACGGTGCAGCACAAATTAATGGA
Source organism: Costus lasius (assembly GCA_027563935.2). Taxonomy (NCBI): domain Eukaryota; kingdom Viridiplantae; phylum Streptophyta; class Magnoliopsida; order Zingiberales; family Costaceae; genus Costus; species Costus lasius. The sequence continues at coordinate 9,825,342 of CM050447.1, read as the reverse complement.
GTTTATAACTACATTAAGTATTTATTTAATTATATTACATATTGGTAAGGATATTAATTAGTGATTATCAATTAATCTTGTGTTAGTGGGTGAGTGGTGTTAGTGGATAGGTTTTTAATTGGAGGCTATTATTGATTGTCTAAAATCTACTAAAGAGGATTCTTTGGCTGTAAGAGGCAACTTCAGTTCATGAATTGAAGTATCTCTTATTAGTTTGTACCTCTACTTCTATCTTCCTCATCTATCTAACTTCTCTCTATTCCTTTTACCTCTTCCTTGCTTATCTATTCTTCCCTCTTCCTTCTCAACTTTGTCTATGTTAAATGGTATCAAAGCTAGGTTGATCCCCTGCTTCCTTCCGTTCCGATCACAATCAACAGTGATCATCCCCATATTGCCGCTCACACACGTCACATTGTTACTCAATGCCACATTGGATCAACGGTCCTGATTCCTCACCACCATCGTCTCCACTTCAATGGAGGCCTAGATCATTGTCTATTCGTCCTCTCACTTAGATCATCTCGCTTGTAAAATCATGTGGGGAATTTCATACTATATACAGCCTAATGACTATACTACATTAACCTTGGGCTAAAACATTTTCAATTGGGACATGTTGTTTCAAGATTATCAAGTTAATGAGTTAGTTTACTTAATATAATGGATCATAACATGATACTATAGTTTAGTCCCCGTGAAAATTATGTCTAGGTGTATAAGGTCTAATGACCTCATAACTTAGGCTTAAGTATTTTCAATCTTTGTGGTGAGAAGATCATCATCATAATAATTGCCATATATGGCACATATAGAAGAAAGTTTTGAAATGTGTCTTTTTTAAATCTACTTACCTAATCGAGCTAGAAACCTTACGTAGGCTGAGGTCAGTTGGATATAAAATGGTTACCGGTGAACACTCAGAATTATTTCATTGCTTGGAAACAGTAAAAATGTAAAATAACATACATACAAGAAATAAGATCAAATGAGTTCGATAACATAGAGCCAAAGAATAAATTCCAGTGATTTAAATAGCCCTTGAAAGGGCAAAGGAACCATTAATTATTGGTTTCTTTTACATATACAATCGAAAGGCATCCTCAATTGAAACACTTAAATAAATAAGCAGATCAATAACAATAAGCTTTCCAAAAATAATACATATAGGCTACGATATTGCAATTTAGAATTCACCAGAATCCAAATAAACAGCATTTTAATGCATGACTAGATATCACAATTTAAGTGGTACCTCTTGACAAACACGCTCAATGGTTTTACATTCTGAATTACACTGCCCTTCGACACCTTGCTCAACCAGCTGAAGAATGCAAAATTAAATAGAATCAAAAATGGAAAAAAAATTCTAACTCTAAAATTGTGTTAAAATTACACTAAAAAGACTAACCAAGAGAAGTTGTTATCAAATAGCTTGAAGCAAACAAGGAAAAGAAATGCGTAAGATTTTCAATAACATAAAGTTTCACCACGCTAAATTTAGCCTTACAGTAAAATCTGGTCGATTCTGATGCCCAGCTATAGTCTCAAAATTATTTCAGCCATTGCCACCCTAGCTTATTAGTCAGTTTATTTAGTTGATCAATGTCACATCCGGAGCGCGCCAATATAGAGGTTAGTTTTCTAAGTTATGATGTATTTATCAAGTTGCAGGTTACATAGCCAAGATGAAAAGATAATTTGCTCCTCTCAGACAATAAATCATTGATGGAAACCCCAAGTTGGACCTTGTGCATAATCGTAGCACAAAATATAAGCAATAACAGTTTGTTTTTTTAAAAAAATGAAGAAGTCTACTAGCAATCATCAATCTTAATTCCGCATATCGTGTCATATTTCTAAAACAAAGCCCACAGGACGTCAAAAATCGAACTAGATAAAGAGATCTCACGTAACCTGGAGCTTAAAGTTCGTCCACATACCTCCAATTTATCACCATTCTCAACAATGTCAATCTGGAGAATCCAATCTCCCTCTTCCTTCTTCAAATTGCAGATATCCTCCGATATCTCGATGATCTGGAACTCCGACACCTAAGCCAACACCGGCATTAGAATCATTGGACATAGATCAACGGCCTCAAACTGAGGCAAGAGTCAAAACAAGAGAGAATGACAAAAGAAAGATAAGAAAACCTTTTTGGGCGAGATTTGAGCTTCCTTCTTCTTGACCTGACGGATGATCTGGTGAGCTATCTTCTCGCAGACCTGACACTTGATGAAGGGGATGTCGCCCTTGCGAGCTGCCGGAGGTGGCTTCTTCGAGGAAGCAAGGGAGTGTGGGACAGAAGAAGAGATGAAGATGAGGAGAAGAAGCGAGAGCGACGAGACAAAGGAATAGAAGAGATTCGCCATTGCAAGTCTTCTGCTGCACGACATCGAGTACCGGAGCGAATCCCTTCAATGGGAATAGGCAACTGGCAGTCTGGCAACTAATGACTGCTCCAGATAGCTATCGAAGCTTCGAGAAGGCTGGAGGATCCGACCCGATATCGATATACTGAGCTGAACTCAAATCACATGTTAGATCAGGAGAGATTCGCGGCTCATCTCCGCCGAGCCGAACAATTTTTCGAACCGTGTAAAAAACCTGTGATCCATCTCAAATTCCACCCCCACCCCTAAACGATCTAGGTAAAATTAGGGTTCCGATCACCGTCGAATCCCCAACTGCGGCCAAATCCATCGTCCTTGGCGCTCTCGCCGTCAAAGAATTCATCTTTTGCACCTGTTTGAATCATGCATCGATTCCACGCTCGATGTCATCTGGCTCTATACCTCTCTCGCCTTGCTTTGCCTCATACAATGGCCCAAAGTCGGTGACCTTGCTCGCTTCTCTTGTTTCGCTGCTGTACCATTGTTTACGGGTGGGAAGAAATTGTCTTGGGAAATGGTGCAGTTTCGGAAGGAGATCCAGAATTCAGCAGAGTATCCTCAGCTATATCGGCATCTGTAGCAGGAGGCGTTCTGGCGAGCAAGAGTATTGTGATGGATATTCGCTACCTTGTTTTGACTGTTCGAGTGTGGACGGTGCAAGATTGTGAGAAAGGAGATCATTTTAGTATTCTGTTTCCTTTGTTTAATGAGCAAATTCGAGCCTTCTTGTGCCATACTCGCTACCTTGTTTTGACGATATCATTCTAGTGTGGACGGCGCAAGGAGATCGTTTGAGTATTCTGTTTCGTTTGCTTAGTGAGCAAACTCGTGCTTGCTTTCGCCAAGAAGGGTGTGGGATTGGTTATTTGGCTCGTGTAGTTGTTGCAGATGCATTTCTACTAAATTTGACATTGAAGGTTCTGGTGGATGGTTTGCTGAGGCAAGAGTTGCATGAGACGAGAATCTAGTTCAATATCTGTGTTTCAGAACTATTGTTTCTTTGGTAAATCTTCCTTCTGCTTTAAATTCATGCTTGACCAAAAGGTTTAACGGTCCTTGATTTTTTATTTAATTGTCAATGTAAAAAAAACACAGAATATTATTATTATGCATTTGTTACTGACAGGAAAAAGTATCCTGTTATGCTGATTTTGTTTTCTGTCAGCAAGTTTTACACATGCGAGAGGAATCATTTCTAATGCAGTTCGTCTTACCTTTTCCTTTTTCCTGATATCATATTCTGCTACTTTAGGTTCTAACAGTGATCATTGAAAGCTGCCGTTATCTCTAGCACATTATTCACCATTTAACATTTATGCTAAATTAGTGCACTTTTTCTTATGGATCTGGTAGTTGTTTTATGCAGAGTATCGTTGCTCACAATAGTAACAAATTTGTACAATTATCTGGATTTATTTTGTGATGCGGGTTTAACATCCAACATTAATAAACATATATGCTAGTGAGGATACCTAATGCAGGACTAGATAGAAACAGAGGTAGAAGGAGATATAAGAGGAGTGATAGTGGAGCAAAGTAGATAAAGAGCGTTGGAGGTGGAGAGATAGAGAAGAACAGAAAGAAGATAGAAGAATTGTGGGTTTGGTAAAGGGGATATATTTGTAAACATAATAATAATTGCTTTTCATAAACATAATGACCTCATAACTTAGATACTAACTCATCATCTAATAACTTCCCTACTAAGACTCTAATATAATAATCATAGCTTATATGGCATTAATGCTATTGAACGAACATATTTTAATCTTCATCATTATGGTAAGTATACCATCAGAGGAAGAGATGGTAATGCCTTGGCTACCCTAGTTTTTATCCTACAAACCAATAATTTATACTTAAACCCACTAAATACCTAATTTAGGTATTCTGTTGTATAGCTCAAACTCATTCCAAGTAGTCAAATGAGTACACGTAGGTGTCAACCATATACTTAGTTGATGTTTTATTTTAATTATTTTTAATATAACTTTGTAAATTAAAATAATTTTACATTTTGATATAATAATTATGTTTATAATTAGTTGATTAAGGACTTTAAGTTAAAATTATTATTTTATTTCATTTTTAATAAGATATCAAATATCTAGTACCAATAGCTTTAAACTCAAACTTGACTAGAACCATACCAATAAAAGCTGAGCTCCTCCAATTTTTATAATCAGGTATCCGACCCATTACAAATGGGTTGGATTAGGTATCTGAATTACACAGCTTTAAGATGACACAGGCTTATCTAAAATATCTAAATCCTTAATCACTTAGTTAACCTTACTCTTATGTGTGATAGATTGTGCTTTTGCTTTTACTTGGCATCCATGGCTCTCGGAAAATTGATGGTTTGGGAAACCAATTAAGAAATCAAATTAGTTTGACAACTTACTTCCTTTCCGCGAGATAAAGTTATATGTAGCCCTCGTAGTTGGAGTAGTATTCGCAAAACTTTTAGCCTATTTAGTTGCTATTAGTGGGGCATCCCTGAAATGAAATGTCAGCAGCTTCACAAGTGAAAAAACTAGGAGCAGGATGTATATAGCTTCTCCGTTCTTTTGATTGGATGTACCTACCAAATACTATCTTTTGTAAATGGCTTCTCTCTCAGTATCGTTGATGGATGGGATCTCATCTACTTGATATTTATTTGAACTTACTTTACACATGTCTACTTTTTAAATTTAATATCTCACTTCAATGTTAGATTTCTAGATCAGAGTTCAAGATATGGTCTTTATGATACAGTGATTTTAGTAGAAACTCTTAATGATTATTTGATTAATCCTTCAACGCGAAGCTGCTTGTTACTCATGAAGCAATGCAAATTGTCATGTGAACTCAATTGAAACAATACTGATGAATTCATTATGGTTACAGGGGCAACAAGGAGGCCTCAACAAAGCGATGACATTACGAATGCTTTTGCTACATATGTGTTCATCAGATTGGCCCGAAGTAAATTTACGGATCCCACAACATGCCACCTCCTGGCCTTACTGAGTTTGTGTCTCGAATATGTACTGCTCTTTCTTTAGTTCACTGAAATCAGTCCTTTGTCACACAATTCTATTTAAACTTGCAGCGTAGTTTTTCATTTTTGGTTCCGGGAGAACAGGAGTGGAAAGTCTTTTGAACGTGGGACCGGCATTGAAATTAGAAGTCATCAAACCCGACCCGATCACGTCACGCGTGCCGCGAGGCCTTTAAAGGCCGCCCTGCACGCGCCGGTGCAGTCGCCCATCAGGTGCTTCGCGTGATCCAACGGCGAAAATCACGGGGGAGAACGGCTCCACCTCCGCCTCCGACGTCTGATCCGCCTTGAGATTGCACACCAGGAATCTGACGGCGTCGATGGACGGAAGAAGCCGCCACCCTCGTCGGTCCCGTCGCCGTCGGTGCGTGACTCGCAGTTAACGTCACCTCCGGTGGGGCCGCAGGCAACGGGAGAAGGCTGCTCCCAGCTGTCCAAAAGGATCAGGGAGAGAGGCTGGAATCATACGTGGCTTTAATTTACAACTACATATTTATTCTTCCGTCTATGCTTTGCTACTTTGGAAATTTGTATGAAGCTACAGCGAACGAATGACTTTTTCCCTGGTAATTTTCCATGTTACACCTTTAACATATAAAACATCTATTATTTTGAATCGTTTGGTTAGACTCTTATAAAAATTTAGAATTTATCATATAAAATAATTGTTTGATAAAGACATTAAAATAAGCTACAATATCATCAAATTTTATCCTAATACTTTTATCATTTAGATTTATTTGATATCCTTTAGACTCTTCCAAAAAAAAATTTAAAAATATCTTAGAACATACTAAAATAGAGTAAGTATTTATAAAGTAAAATAAGTGTGTTCAATTTATAATAATAGTTTTAGTGTATTTAAGATATTTACTAGAATATATGGAACAAGATGCTAATGTATAAAAAAAGAGTAAATTTTGGTAATTTTAAACATATATTCTAAAATTAGAATATCATAATATTGAAAATCTAGAATTTTAATTGCTTCTTTTTGTAGTTAATCGTAGCAAATAGTTATTCAATAAATGCAAAAAAATACATATTGGGTTATTTTAAAAATAGTGTTCCCAGATAAAATTTGAAAGATAAATTTCATTAAATTGTTGAGGGGTGTTTACATAATATTACACCAGACTGGCTTTCGGATTACAGATTTACAGGTGAAAAAAGACGAAGAAAAGGTCGGCATTTGACGGCGTCGGGTATAAATGACAGGGGTTCAGCACTTCATCCCCCCAGAAGAGCGGCGGAGAGATAGTGAGAGAGAGAAGGAGCTCAGGTGAGAGGGAACCCGATAGCCGGAGGGTGTTTCCGTCGCAGAACCTTCTCTCAACCAATGGCAGAATCAAGCGGCTCGGTCTCAGTAGATGTGGAGAGGATCGCCTTCGGAGGGAAGGTTAGGGTGGCCTCTTGATTTGGATGCGTTTTGTTCTTTCATTTGTGTGTCGTTCGTTTGCTTTTCTGTCGAATTCATCGTCAATATCGAAATTTGGTTGATAAAATGATGATATTGTTACCTCAACACTTCTTAGATCCTTAATTATGTTTGTGATCGTTTGACAAATGTGAGTTTCTTTCCCCCAATGCCAATTTGTGAATGCCGGTAACCTAGAATGAAGTTTGTTTCTTTTATCCATTTAGTAATAATCATGCTACACAATCCATGCCGAGAGTGTAATGTTTCTAAAAATCTGACGTCGTGCTTTATGTTGTTTTCTTCCCTTCGTTTGCAAACTATTTCTATGCTGACATCTCCATTGTTTGAAGAAAAAAATTGTCCACAATCCACAGACTCCATATTATCGGTGTATTTTTCATTGTTTACTGTTGAGCTTTGAGCCAACTCCTCTTCATGAGATATCGTTTCTCGAACAAATGATTGGCTGCTGAAGTGAACGAAGGGTGGGCAAAACACATCTCCCTAGTCAAGAAATGTCCATTAAGGAATTGTATAGTCATTCAAGGCGAATATAAATTAAGAAAAGTCCCAGCTGATCCCTTTGTTTTTCCCAATGCACGTTTAATTCCTTCAAGTCATCAACTTTATCGTTTGATACATTCTACTGGTTTATCAATTTTTATTTGTTCTGCCAATAGCATAATCAATTTGTTCGTAGAGTTTCTCTAGATTCTACTGTTTTAGTTGATCATCTATCTGCACACAAAAAATGAATTGTTGTTTCCAATAGATTTGTATTTTGTTCTACATCGAAAACATAAATCACGTATTTCTTGTCTTTCTTATTATGCAGTTCCTACCATTTGGTTGTATTCTTAGTATTGATTGTCCACGCACATTATACGCAGGAACATCTGATCGAAACCAGCCATGGAATGGTGTCTGTTGCTGTGTTCGGAGATGAGGACAAGCTCGCACTTATTACCTATCCAGATGTTGCTTTAAATCGTACGTGGTGACAAAGTTGCCTTCTCATTTTTTCAATGCTTGTTTTTGGATGTCATGGTGTTTATCAAAGTTTTTTTTTTTAAAAAAAAAAAAATTTCTCGTTGTCAGTTATTTGCAGTAATGTACAATCTTTCACATGTACCAACTTGAGACCTCTCTGTTACATGCAGTCCTTCATGTATTAATCTCAAATATCCACCTCGCTGTACTGTTTATTAATCATAACTTACTAGTACTACCTGGGTCCTGGGTTTTACGATCCCAAGATACTTTTATTAGTTGCAACTCATGTATTCATGGCTTGCTGCAGAACCCTTTTCTTCCTATTCTTCGAAGCTTTAATATGTTTACATCATTTTTCGATGATATTGTTTAGATATGTCATGCTTCCAAGGACTATTTTTCTGCCCCGAAGCTGCTTCACTACTGCTTCACAACTTCTGCATCTATCATATCTGCCCTCCAGGTCACGAGGTAGATGACTTATTCATGATTTCAAAAGGACTCTTTTGTCCCATTATTTTGTAGTTTCACTATTATCATTTTTATTAACGGGGTACTTGCCTGTTCTCTGTGTTGAACACTTAAGATGGGAGCCGCTGCAATATCCTCAAATGTTCCTATCCCTTCCGTTGATGATTTGGCAGATCAGGTAGCTGTTGTTCTCGACCACTTCGGGTAAATCAACCAGATGGATTATCAAATTTATAATCAGAACTTGGATGTAATGTGATGCATTACATTCTCGTATGAGTTTCTTATCTCTTGATTAATGCCTTTTAGGTTAGGTTCAGTTATGTGCTTGGGGGTCTTGGCAGGAGCATACATCCTTACACTTTTCGCTGTATGTAGCTTTGAAGTATTTCTTCCAAGTACAATTTTATGTTTAATTTTTGACTTGTTTAGGTGCATGTTTCACAGATTAAGTATAGTGAACGTGTGTTAGGTCTAATACTTGTATCACCTCTGTGTAAAGCGCCCTCTTGGACAGAGTGGCTGAATAATAAGGTACTGGATCTTGGTTCATAGGTCATCATCACAAATGATATTTAACTTTTAGAACTGATGAACAATGACACAATGTCATCTTTAGGTATTATGTAGTCTCCTCTACTTCTATGGAATGTGTGGCTTGATAAAGGAGCGCTTGCTTCAGCGGTACTTCAGTAAGGTAGTTCCGTCTACCCTGCCTATATCTGTTTCACTACATACCATGTCTCATACTACTTTGAAGTCTTTGACCTTGGCAGGAAGTCAGTGGTGGCAACACAAAGGCCCCTGCATCAGATATTGTGCAGGCCTGCAAAAGTGTGAGTAGTTGTTTCATCATGTTGGTATAAGTACTTAGTCATTTGGCGTAAATTACTTGTAAAAATAGAAAGGATCCGAATGTGACCCTCCATAATTTTGCACCTATAGTTGCTAGCTCAAAAGGAGAATATCAACATCTGGCGGTATCTTCAATCAATAAATCGGTAATTGTTCAAAGGCTTCAGGGACGATCTTGGAGCTTATCATCTTAAACTTATTCAAAGTTTATACTCTAAGCAGGAGATACGACATCACTGTGGGATTGCAGCGGCTGCTTTGCAGGACACTGGTATTTGTTGGTGAGAACTCTCCGTTCCATTCTGAAGCGCTTCACATGATGTCTAAAATAGACATCAGAAATAGTGCCTTGGTTGAGGTCTGATTTCGACACAACATGCCTGAAGTTTTTACAAGATGTACATTTGCCTGGAAATTGTTTGTTTGTGTTGCATAAAAATCCTTGGCAGGGCACTCTGTAGGACAGGGTTGCCGTATGTCTGTCTCATGCGTGCACAGATGCAGTGCAGCCATCGGATTGGGTGCTGTGTTGAGCGCCTGTCATGGCTGTGCTGCATAGCATTGGATGGGCACATCTCAATCCTGCATGCTGGGTCCTATGCTGCCTTCCTTTTCCGTGTTCGTGCTCATATCTGGCTCTTTTTTCTTCTTTGTGACTTGTGTGTTGTACATAGTGCAGGTTCAAGCATGTGGATCATTAGTCACCGAGGAGCAACCTCACGCCATGTTGATACCCCTGGAGCATTTCCTCATGGGTTATGGTCTTCACCGACTAGATCAGTCCACAAGCCAAAGCCCTGTTAAGCCATGCTGCGTCCCCCCAGAGCTGCTGTCACCTGAAAGCTTGGGAATAAAGCTGAAACCCATCAAGACGAGGGTTTGCGTTGAAGACTGATGCTTAGACTGATCAGTTGCCTTCTCCAGTTTCGTATTCATTCAATTAACATCAGCTCTAGAAGAGTGAAACTGGACACACCTATAGAAAAATTTTTTGGTTCTAGGCATAGGAAACGAGTTGGTCCTCTGCTCTTGCCACTCTTGCTTGAAATTCTTCGGTTCTTGGCATAGGGAAACGAGTTGTTCCTCTGCTCTTGACTCTTGCTTGTAAGTGAACAGTGCCCAAGATGAGCTAACAATAATGAGGCTGTTGTCTCTTGTGATCATATGCGCATCTCCAATTGCCATCTTTTTATTAAGATCTGCAGTCCATTACATTAAAGATAAGATTTAGAAATTTATTTCAAGACAGATCAATCATACTAGTCTTGAGTGAGATCCATACTTTGATCGGTGCAGAAACTAAATCAGCATGTTTGGTGACAGCTTATCTTGGCCTCAGATTGTGTTCGTTGTAGCATTCAAATGTTATTTTATACTAGTGATAATAAAGGTTTTTAATAGCTTGTACAGCTTACATAACTTTAGGAAATGGCAAGGAGAGTAGACTTGATCTTTGACCACAGTCAAACTTGAGCAGGGATGAGGCAGGGCCGTACATTTGGTTTAGCGAGGGACGCGGAGGGGCAGGGGAAGTGCCGCCGGCGCAGCAGAACCTGGAACACTCTCGTGCTTGCAATCGACCGGGAACAACTGGCTGGCGCTCGTGAGGTGAACGTCGTTGGAGGTGTTAATGAGCTCGAGGAGGACTTTGCCGAGCTCCTCGCCGCTGCTCCATTCATGGACCTCTGCTTTGAGCAGCTCGGCGCTGCTGCGTATGAGGTTCCAGAGGGGGTAGTTCTTCCTCGGCATCACATGGTCTCCTTGGGTGAGCCTGAGGGATGGGCAATAGTCCCCCTTCCCGTCTCCTACGTAGATGATTTGTTTCTTTTCTTGTGCAAAAGCAGCAGATGCTCGAATTCGATCGACGATGGCACCCTACCCAAAAGAATCATAGTTAGATCAATGATCCTTCAAAGAAGCGGAGCGGCGAACAAGTACCTTGCACATGGTGAGGGAGCAGAGGCTGCCGCAGCCATACGCACAGGCAGCGGGTTCATGGTAGGGCAAGATCCTCAGCCTGCCTTGCTCGTCCGCAAAGCTAGGGTTTGTGTTGATTTCCGAGAAGCACTCCAACAGCCCGTGGTGCTTGAGGATTGTCTCTATGAAGAACATGTTTGCGTCACTCACCACCCTCAACTCGCACCTGAGCACTAGGAAGATGAACTCAGAACAGGTACGCATAGCGCAACAGTGGGAACAAAAACGGATCATGCAGCTACAAACCCTAGAGCATAAGCGGTCTTGATGGCGTCGATGATATGAGAATCCAAAGGCAGAGTCCTCAGGCAATCTGCAATCTCTTCGACGCTCCTTCCTCTCGTATGCAACTCTCCCATCATCCTATCCTGAGAGGAAAGCAAAACAAGAAGATGCGGATGATAAAACGAGCAATCAATATCGATCGATCGATGACAAGTGAATCACGAACCATGAGAGAATTCCACCGCAGCGTGGGAAGGAGCTGCTCGAAGACGTCGGTGAGCCCAAGCCGATCGACCACCCAGTCATCGCTGTCGCAATCTATGATGGTCCTGTCGAAGTCGAACACCACAACAATGGCGGCCATGACCGGGAGCAAAACGCTTCGCCTCTTCTCTCTTTGCTGGATTTAGAGGCGTTGAGGCTGATTCGATGTCTTATATAGGAGGGAGGGATGGACGGATGAGGAGATGCTAATCGAAGATCTCCCAAAAAATACATGGATTTGGGCGGCTGATCTCTGATTTCCATCGTGGCGTCAGATACTCAGATGCTATTCGTTCGGTGCGGATGCCGTGGAATCGAAAAGCCGCCGCCTCCTTTTCCTTCGTAAAGCGTGGCACGACGAGGTACATCGGCAAGGATGTGAACTGATTCAACTTATTTAATTAGAGATTGTCAGTGTAATAAATTGTTGTTAGAATATTTTGAGAATGCAATGAACGAATTTAATTTCACAAACTGAACTGAATGAGATGCTAATCTTTTATGCCAGAATTTTTTTTGTTAGAATAGTGGGGAGAAAGACAATGCTAGAATCCATTGGCCTGCCATATTATATAGCATATTCCATCCATTGCTCAAACTTAGCATATTCCACCACCACTCAATCAGTCAATCCTAACAAATTTATTCTCTTCCTCCACTTGATCTTGTTCTCTGCTTTACCTTTAGATCAATGCTTCATAATTTATATTAGCAGGTTCCTTGCGTTGTGCAACTTCTTGTGATAAGTCAACACTTTGTGATGAATTATAATCCAGATTGAATCATCATTAAGTTAGCACTTATGAAATGCCTCCTCTTCAGTTCACTTCTATCATGCATTCTCTCGTTTATCTGAAGAATTTCCTCCATATTTCTAAGAGAAATTAGGAGTACTTAAATTAACCAATGGAACTCACACTTGTGACCTCCAACACAACACAACTGTATGTAGAACAATCCATTTAGTTCCTACAAGTAATTCCATATGCCTATCCAAACGGAAGGAATTCAACTCGGGTTTACCAAAAACTTGTGCAATATTGTAAACATTCCTTGGCTTAGACTTGCTTCAAGAGATGACACTCGCCATCCTATAACAGCATTCACATGAATCCATTCTGCAAATTTGGTTAGATAATCCACTCACTGAAAGAAACAAAAGAAGGAAAAGAGAAAACAGACACGGGAATCTCATCGATTGGGTTGTTTTGGTAATGGCGGTGTCTGAGGTGGAAATTGAACTATAAAGTGGCCTTTCTTTGTCACATCAAACCCTAAAGAAGAAGGCATGAGATGAGGTTGGCATCCAGTTGTACTGAACTCACGAGCCTTATAAAAGGGTATCTATCTCCTTGTAGTATAATTAACCATGGTAAGTGAATGTGTCAATGATATGACAATTTCCAACCAGGGTAAAGCACTGAGCTGAATGCAACATAGCGAGCACAACTAGCATCCAAGGATACCGACAAAACGAATAGAAGGGGACTGATACAACTGAAACGCTTGCTTTGGTACATCAAATATAAGGTATAAAGCTCACATTTGCCATTAAAACAATAACTACAATCCTTATCAAGCATCCATTAGACATGCACATTTTCATTGTAGTCAGCTTGAGGAAAAATAACAGTAGAATTGGGAGGCAAATTATGCTTCGAGAGGCCTTCTCTAACCTTGGCATGAGTTTCTGCATCATGCTGGAACATGGAGATTAGCTTTTGGAGTTCCAACTGCCTCACCTGAACCTCTTCTTCAGTAATTGGATTTTGTAATCCCAGATAAAGTAACCCAAGGCCAATCAGAATTATTCCTATGAAGAAAAGAACTCCTGCAAACAAGCCAAAAGCATATGGTGTATTTTGTCCCCCTGGAATCCCATCCACATTGATCCCGAAAAGACCAGTGAGTATTGAAAGAACTAGACCACAACCACCAAAGATGGCCAGGTTATGGGTAATGCGGAGGCTTCTATCCTGAATCAGAGTAAGGTTAAAAGTTTCACCAGTATTAATTGCATTTCAACCTCCATAAGACTGAATATGCAACATTTACAGAGTTTGGAGATGCGAAAGATTGCAACAGTAGCAGAAACTTCATCTACTCATGAGTTGCGGAACCATCTTTTAGGACTATACCTGCAGCCATGCGCGTACGGTGCTCTGCATAACATCCTGTATTGTGAAAAGCCGTCCACGAACAGCTTCTTGCTCTTGCAGCATCTCCCTTGTGCTCTGCCTAATTCCTTCTAGCATAATTCTTGTTACATTTCCCCTCAATTGCCGCAGAAGCTCAAAGATGATTTCCTCCCTAGCATGCAATGACCATTTAACTCTAATAACCTGCCGCCGCAACAATGGAAAGATTAAATTAATTTTTAAAATTATGACACTATAAAGGAACTCAAATTATACTTATCAATATCCAGCAGCACTAAAAATGAGTGCCATCTCACCTCATGAATCAGCAAGTTGAAATGTTTTGTCCGGTTATTCTTTGCCATTCTAAATTAATTTAGTAGACCATCAGATGAAAAAGATGTTCTAGTGGTTTAAGTATAATCACATATATATCTAAATAGAGATCAATGGAAAGACATTATGAAATGTTGCTGTTCTTGTACAAGGTAAATGATAACATTTTGGGTAAAGAACAAACCATTTTAAAAAAAAGTTAAGTAACGAAGGCGAGACTTATCCCAGGACCCTGATATTAACAACTAAGATCTTTATCTAACACATCTATTCTTATAATTACAGTGCTATTATTTAAATATTACTTTTTTCAAATCCATATTTTACTTATCACTAACATTTTGCACATTTTCCGAATCCTTTTTATTAGTTGGTTGTTGGAAAATATTTCATCCTTCCTCTTCCTTCCCTGTTTATCTACTATCTTCCTCATCATCCTCCACCTCATATCGCTGTTGCAACCTCTCGCCTGTCAAAATGTCTCAGAAAACAAAAAAAACAAAAACCTTATTACTAACTACAAGTTCATCATCTATATTAAGAAATGTTATTCGTACAACAATAAATAAAAAGAGAAATGAAGAAAAGAAAAGGAATCATTAGTATGATTTCAGATAGTAAAAAGGTAAATTTTCCCATCGGCTGGAAAACCATTGTGCACCTGTGTTGCCAATCTTCTAATTTCTTGGTTCAATATGATACTAAGCAGTTTCAAATCTTCCTGATTCCTCCTATTCAATATAGAAATATATGAATAGCTCTACAAACACTGTTAACATAATCCACAGCCAAAAAGCAAGAAGGAAAGGACAGTATATGGCACCTGTTTACAAACTTCAACTCAATCTCATCTGCTGCTCCAAAAACATACTTTCTAAACAATCTAAAGCAAAACAAAGAGAAGTTATACTTTATAATTATTGATAGATCATTTCTTTTTTAACAAAAAGAACCTACACTTCCCATAATTCATTTCATGATGGAAAAGAAATTACACACAGAGGGGATAAAATACCAAGGGTTCGCAAGGAAACAAATACCTAGAAACAAGATTAATTACAAAGGAAGCAAAGCATAGAAGTAAACAAATATTATTGAATAGTCACACTGTCTGGACACGCAGCCCGCTCCAAGTCCAAACAATTTCTTACCAACGCTGGGTTTGTTTGTGACATCCCTAAAAAAACTTATTATGTCAATTGTGCCATGAAAAGCATGTAGATCATATCATAGTTCCCTTGGTATTAGCTCGACATATGTAAACCAAAAACAATCTTTAAAGGGGGTGTAGATAGCCTTTCTAGACCCAAGCAAGAATCATTATCTCTGTTCATCAACTTATACATTGACTTTGGTATTGACACGATTATATCCTCTAATTCCTCCTATGGCCAAAATTCATTCAGGTTATCCATTAGGACCTCAATTCTCAATGAGCCAATTAACTAAACTAAATGTCTCAACCATTTTTTATCATCAAGTTCTTCTTGTCATATTCTTATGACATATTCGATACGAAGAGGCCGTGATAAATCTTTCTTAGCCTTTTGTGTAACCACAACATTTTCTAAAAGTTACTTCCATGTTGCTATATAGCTTACTTGATGATGCTCATCCCTAGATGTCACGCCCCGGCGGGAAGCCGACTATCCCTAGCTCAGGGTTCCCCAGGGTGATGACAATATTAATATGAATCAAAAAACACAATTGCTATAAAAATTTTATTAACCAATAATCTCAAGTCCAACATTCTGCAATCCTTTAAGATCAACTACATCCAATTACAAAACTTATAAACTACAGTCTATGCAATTAAATCAGCTGAAAGAATAGAATAAATCAGAAAAGTATTTAGTAAAAGAACACTTGATAATATTCTGACTCCGATGGGTATCTAACTATCTACTCTATCCCTCCCAGACGCTAACTCAGTACCTGAAGGAGAAACAAGGGGAGTTAGAGAAAATTGCTAAGTAGGAATCAGAAGATGATGCATGTTCAATTAATATGAAATTGCAATAACAGAAATTACACTACATGTCAGAAACAGATAATACAACAAAATAACTGAACATAAGGTTGTCGTGTAAATCATCAAGCTTGGCCACAGATCTCAATTAAGAGCCGCACTCATTTTCAGAGTGCTTCCACCGTCAGCTCACACGATGGAACGACTGTCTTAAACAATCCGGGTGTTGCATCCAACACTGACATCCGTAATATTGTTTGAGGACAACTGACGGTGCCCTAACCGGTAACTCAGATAGTCTGATATAATCAGAACTATAACTCAGATAAACAGGCCACTGGTGATAAATCACTAGGTCAGAGGTCATATGCATGCCACAACATAATAACATTATAACATCTCAATTTATTTACATGGTTCATAATTACTCAGAATTTTTCCAACAGATATATCAGAAACAAATCAACATATTCACAATGCATCCGTGATAATCATATGATAATGAAGCCGAATATGCACAAATAATAAGGCAACGAGGTCAACCAAAATTTAGAAGCAAATCAATCATAATAATTTCAAAGATAAAGTGTCAATGTCTATCTATATATGAATTTGACACCGTAACAAAGGTAGGGGAAAGATTCCTACCTCAGATGCTGAAATCCTGGATTTATTCTGAAAGCCCAAATATCTCCTTTTCTCAACTGGGTAATTTAAATAAACCCTTGTTATCAATTATCAAGAATCAATCCATAATATTATTATTACCCTCAACCTCCACTTAAAATTACCCCAAAAGTACTACAATATCCAAATCTACCCTAAACACAAAGATATAAGTTTTCAGGGTTTATCAACTTACTGTCTAAGGTATAGTAGGTAAATAATTAAAACTTACCTTCTGCTTGAAGCTCGACGCGGAAACGGCTCGCTTCGCCCGTTGCTGGCACTCACGCGCCGGAAGGAGAGTGGATCGCCGGCGCTCACTGGGAAGGAGCGGCGCCGGAAGGGAAGGGCAGGTCGCCGGCGCCGGGAAAGGGAGAGGTCGCCGCCGATGACAGAATCGACGCACGAGTTCTGAACAGAAACTCGTCGCCGCCTGGAGAAGGAGAATCCGCCGGAAGAAGTGCCTCAGCAGCCGCCGACGACGAGAGAGGAAGAAGAGGTGTCGCCTAGAAAAACGGAAGGAGTCGCCGGAGAAGGTGGAGGCGACGCCCGACTCAGAAACTCTCTGCCGCCGCCTGGTTTCACCGCCCGCGTCCGAACAGGGCAGAACCGTCGTCACCTGGGATAATCACTGGAAGGAGCAGCACTGCGTGGGAGAAGAAGGGTAAGGAGGGGTCGCCGGGTGGAGGGGAAGGAGCTGCCGGCGTTAGAATTGGAAGACGCCGCCGGAAGCAAAGACGTGAGCGAAGCCACCTGGCTTCGCTTCGCTGGCAGGGGAAAGTAACAGAGGGGCTTGCGGCGCGTGAGAACAGTGAGGTAATTGAAGGTTTAATTGATTGGTTAAGGGAAAGGTTTAGGATTAATTTATAGGATTAGAGGGAGTAAAAATTGCCTATAATTAGGGAGATATTTTAGGATTAAAAATAGATTAGAATCTGAAATTTAAAATTTAAATTTAAATTAATAATTAAAATATCAAGGTATAACACTAGAGGTATGGGTTGAAGGATGTCTTTCTAGATGGAAGATTGTTTATGTCTGTTCCCACTACATAGTCCAGAAATAACTAAGATGTGCACATTGCTCCACCTATAGTTCCCGTCAAACAATACCCTAAGACAACTTCCCTAGTCTTGCCCCATACCAACATAATGTTATTTATCTCTTGTCAATTGCCTTCTCACTAGGTTTGGTGCCCAAAACTCTAATATGCAATTGGGCAAAGCAGTGAGACAATTGTTCTAAAGGATGAGACATTCCTCTGGGCAATCATGCCTTCTAGCTGATAAATGACAACTAAGTTTAATAATCAGTTTATCCTACTTAACTATCAACAAGGGACTATCGCAAAAGGCGGAGGCACAAATATTTGATTGGAAATGAAACATATTCGCATCCAAAATAACTCCTACAAAATTAGTACTTTTCTCTTTTCCATTTTACCTTTGTCTTGTTATAACTGACACCTAAGCATGTGACTCTTCAATGCATGTGAGGAAAATTTTGAGATTACTAATAATATCCTACTCGTCAACACATTCTAATTGTATAAGTTTCCTATTTTAATCGCAACCCTTTTGACAACATTATATTTCTGAAAAGTGAAAACATTTAAGAATCTCATACAACAAACTAGATTTAGGAGAAAATCTGCAAAAAGATGGGTCGTTAAGAGGAAATGGACAATCTATACATGATTTTTTTTATTCTTTGATGAGTATCTACTGGTGTACAATATCAATTCGATTAAACCACACCACGTATTCTCATCCAACTGCAGAAAATAGGCATAAAGGACTACGAGATGTAAGCATAATAGTTTGTAACAAAAATTCAACTAAATTTTATCTTGAAATAGCTCTAATAATAGTTTAAAATACTGATTCAAATTGGACAATAAGCCAGGTACCTATAATTCCAAGCCCTAATTGGTACACAGACCCCCTCACATTGAGGCGCAGTGAGTATTGAGTGAGATTACTGCACTTGGTATACCAAATCGGTCCACTGATATGTGACTGATGCACTAGCTTGGTGCAATACTTTACATCATGGTTTGAGTAACTATCACCTTATAGAAAGAAATTCTAGGTATCACAATCAAAATCAGATCGTCAGACAAGTCTATTTTGTCATCGATATGTGCACAAGAATTTTCGATACTTAAAAAAAAATTGCAAAGTAACTAACTGACTAAAGTAACTGCAAAACATCATTACTATACTTTTGAGTTTGGTAGGTAGTTTTATCGGGCAGGCTATCCTTATACAGGCTAGGGGTGTTAAAAAAAATCGAAAAACCATAGTTAACCGATCGGCGGTTAACCGAATGAATCGATTCGGTTCACGGTCGGTTTCTAGCTTATAAATTTATAGTTTGATTCGGCTACAATTCGGGAATAAAATTTTCACTGATTAACCGAACCGACTGAATATATATATATAGCCTAAGTTTATAAATTAATTGTTAATCTAGTATAATGGTTAGGCATTATTTTGTGAAATAGTAGGTCATGGATTCAAAACCTATTGACTACAATTTTAAAATTAATTATTTTATATATTTAATTATCAAAGAATAATATTATATATATTTTACATATTTAATATTTTATATGTTTGATATTTAATATTTTAAAGAAAGATTTTTTTTAATCGGTTAACCAAAAATCGGTAGTTAACCGAACCAAAAAACCGGTTAGTTCGAAAACGGTTTATAATATAGCGACAAAATTTGGGATTACGGTTCGGTTAACCTAATTCAGGCTATCCTTATAGGAGGTCCTATTTATATGAGAATTCTCAGTGAGCATGAATAACTTCATCAGAGATATACATTTTGTTATCTTTGCATCATGCTGGCCAGTTCCTATCTGCATGTGCTTCAAAATTATCCATGAATGACAAAGAAACATATTCAATCGGAAAAAGCATTCTAAAACATTAGGACGTCTTATTTATAAAGGGAAGACGGAGAGAAAGAGAAAACAAAATATGAGCAAGGATCGGAGGACAATGACCATATTTGCAGTACCTATCATCCCACCGAGAAAGGCGAGTACCTAAATGCGCTATAACTTCATGGACTGACTTTGGTGCTGCACTTCCACCAGCCAGGAGTAGCTCCTGCATAAGATTGAAGGGATGCTTATCTATCACATAAACTTGAATCCAACAAAGAAACTTTCTCAACTTAGCATATTCACAGAGGAAAACTTACCTGAACTTCAGTAATGCCAATTACATTAACACTCGATGCAGTGCCTTTAACATGTAGTGCAGTTACTAAAAAATTTTGAGCTTGCCAAGAGCGGAGAACAATCGGTATGTCATCTTCTTCACGATGTGGATCACCAACTGACTGGCCCAAAAGCTCAAACAATATCCCACCAGCAACCCTAACCGGTATCTGAATATCCAGCAGTGTCATGATTTCTCTTAGGGAAAGAAATCAATTCAGTATAATTTAGATAAAACTTAATGACAAAAGATAAAGTTACAAAAGATATGCCAGAACGGCAGATGAAGAGTGTTTAATCTCTGTTAAATCTTCATATATGACTTTGAAACAGTTTATTGTTTTAACAAGCAACACAAAGTACAGAACCTCATGCTTTTTCTATTAGAAACTGCATTCTAGTTTTTTATATCATGATCTTCTGAATTCCTGTCGTTTACTTTATCAGTATGATTCTGATAAATTAACAGGCATCTAAGGACTCACCTATTATCAACTATGCTTATCTGTCAACAACATGAAATCATGTAACTAGATGTAAGGTCATTCCCTTGACTTCAAGTAGCATATGGGCTAGAAAGTATATTATACTTTGACAGGTTGAGTGGATAAGACTAAGAAGAATATTGATTTGTCATCACAATCCCAATTCCACCGGCAATATATCTGACAATATGTATTGAAATTCCAGAAATGAGGAGTAAAATGCTATGTAATTGGAATCACATTCACAAGAAATAAAAACAATCTCACTCTTATATTCATCAAGAAGTGATTTTACATGCGCGCATCCATGAGATGCTCACATCAACTCCAATTTAAGTATGGCTTGCAATAGCTGGATTTACACATATGAAGAAACCAAAAGAACACAACTTTATCACAAAACAATTGTACAGTTTGCATATAACTGATTATCTGTTCTAAGATTCTACATCATTCCTCACTTTTGTACTCATGAAGTTATACTAATACATGCATGACGCTAATATCGACGCCATTTAAGTGATAGTTTAAATTAGAACTTTGAGGAAAAGATAAAAGAAGACACGACTTAATCAGAAAAACAACTGTACATTCTCATATAACTGATCTCCACCAAGTTGTATCCTAAGATTTTACATTACCCTTGTTAGAGCTTTGAGTCCACAAGAAGAATGAACTATAAATTGTAATCCTCTGCAAGCATTTCTTTTTATCACAACCAGTGCACCAAGGTCAAGAATAATGTTTAAGTAGGCATTTGATGATTTTGGCAATACATGAATGCATTTGAACCATTGACATCAGATAAAGGGGCTTGAATGCACTTGCCAACTTAGCTAAGGTGCAAATAGTATCCCAAGCTAACCTTATTTTTGGGAGAAACTAGATTTGTCAAAGTTAGTAGACCTATCATTTTTTTTATGCAAAAGCAATATGAAGAATGATAGTCAGTGCAGAAGTTGATTGCAACGTTAGTATTCACAAATACTAGAAACATCAAGCTTATTAACTCTATATAGCCATCGTTTTGTGAACCTCATCATGCATGCAGGAGTTACAAAAAAAGAATGCAGCTATAGGCTGAACCAAGTAATTATGCATGTATAATTTATTATATATTATAGCTTTGAAGGAACAAAAAGCATACCATCCCCGCATGCATCTTCACTAGCTTGTTCATGCAATTATTACTAGTGCACAAACAAGAAAGTTATTCAAAGCAAATAACAAGATATAGTGGCTAATGTAGAAAGTTAGCACCTAATGCAGAAAGTTAGCAAATAATCTAGAAGGTTTAGCTACCAGAAACATTTACCTCATACAAAAGATGCTTCATTTTTTCACTAATAAGACGGCTTTCATCCTTCAAAGCAATGCTGATGGCTGGATGCAACCATTGAGCATTACTTAGCCAAGCATCAACAGAATGATGACCAGCAGTTACATGGCACCACCATGTTGGGCCGGCTGGACGTTCCCAATATGGAGCTGCAACATCAGCAACAGTGAAATCATCCTCTTCCTCAATGAAATATATTTGCTTTGATGACCAGCTAACATCAGCTTGGACCATCTGAACGAGTTCTGAAATTCTAGCCCATCCAATAGGGACCCAATGGCCACTTTGTAATCCCTTGACGTACTTGGTTTTACCTTTCGCATCATCAAATTGAGGAACTTCATCTCCTTTTCGGTCATCATATTGGGGAACTTCATCGGCATCTAAGGTGGCATCTGTATTGTTTAGCGTCATGAATGAAATTGATTCAGGAGCATTCAAATATTGAACAGAAATGGCATTTTGTTCACGATTATTTACTTGCTTACTCAGATTATCCTTTCTGTGTATGGAATTGGTCTTTGCATTGAATTTTTCAGTGCTTCCTGATTTACGAACACGAACAAACTCAAAGGCACAAATAAGTCCATCTGTCCATAGGTCACTCCATGGAGTACCATCCTTAACTGTGTGCATCTTATTCACCTCTTGCTTTTTATTCTTACTGCCCATGCTAGATGAACTTTGGTTATCCATGCTGCTCATTTTTGGTGATAAAGGAGAACGGAGCTCAATGCTTAAGATCCCAGAGGCCATGATTTGTAATAAATTATTCTAACAGTGAGAAATATCTACCGTTGGATTTTTGAGTCCTGCTCTTGATTATTTCCAAAACCTTCTACTTCTCTTGACAAATAGTAGGTGATAAGCACTATTAATTGCAATCAAGTAAATGAATAAGAAGGTACATATCTGCCAAAAGAGCACCAATAGTTAATGGATGGTCAATAGAAGTATATCAACTTAAAAGAAAAGAGCAAATCAGGATTATCTACAAATTGCTTCTGTTGCCAACTCGAAAATTTAATATAAAATATGTAAACTGAAGAATATAGAACGAGACACTTGTGCATCTATGGTTGCTAGACTGGAGTCACCAATGTAGGCAGCAAAACACTTTATTGAGAGACGTTCTGTTTTTAGTTGAGGATTGTTTTAATGTGAGGATGGAGAAACATTTTTTTTTTAATCAAAAGGAACATCTTCCAAAATTCTCAAAATAGCTGTCAAACGCGGAAAAGCAACCAACATGCAGTTATAAAGCAGAAGATTTCATAGTTTTATAGATAAAAAGACAGCAGTGTTAGCTCGAATTCAATAGTGCATCTAGGAAACAGAAATGATGTATATGTACCCACTTCTTAAGACTGGAAGGGCATTCGAACAGAAAGTTAAATTTATCATTTTCAATCTTAGTCAACACCAGTATATTGGCTATAACTTGGACTAGTATAACACATGATGAATAATGTATGAGTTAATCAGCACATGATAGATAATGTACTTGCTAAAACCAGGAGCTGACAGGAAGAAACAAGATAATAAAAAGGACGTTAGTTCATGTCTCCTGGAAACCTAGCAGCTTGTGCATTTCATTCAGTTACACTCCACTGCACTAGTGGGATCCAAGAGGTAGTTTGCGTTAAGATTCAATGTGTGAAGAATTATCCCTAGTGAGCAATAAAACAAGGACGAATTGTCTCCATAGATTAGATGTGTTTTTTCTGCAAAAAAATAGTGTACCGATTAGCAAATTTGACGCGTCGTACATGGTCTATACTAGATCGGTCTTATCAATATCAATATAAGTTACAGATCATCATATGCAATTTTAACAAGTATCCCGCCTTCAAGTGAAGGAACAGAATCCTGCAGCGGCTTGGTCCCAAGGAATTCACCACCAGGTCGACGGAATGCCGAAGGCAATCGAAAAGAATGCACCTCGAATCAGAGCATTGAACTTTCGAGCAAAAATTTGAGAAAATCGAATAAAGATAAGAAAATTGAGATCAATGAGAAGAGGATTTTGCGGAGCCTTACGGAGAAAGGGGACGGGGTTCGCGCAGAAATCCTTCGGATACTTCCGATTGTTCGGCCATTCTCTACGCACTATAAGCCCACCGAGGCATCGACTGCTGCACTCCTCATCGCACGGACACGTACGAGAAGTGGAGTGGTTGTTGTTTTCCGTGTGCGTGTGTTCTAGGCGCGGCAGACGATCAAATAGATGACATTCGTTTCCAATTATTAGGAAAGCTACGCACACTGACACACATAATTGAAAAAATTTCTGTCAAAGGCTGCTTAGGAAAAGTTAAGCAATTCCTCTCTAAAATATTTTATGATTATGAAAAAATTTTAAAAAAATTTTACGATGTAGTCCACGATGAAAGTTATTTATAGACATTAAAATTGTAAATTTTGGATATATCCACAATGAGATATAGTGGATACAAACATCGTAGATTTTTTACTTGTAAATGATCCACGATATCTCATCGTGAATACATCCAAAATCCACGATCTTGGTGTCTATGGATAGCTCTCATCGTGGACTACATCGTGCAATTTTTTTAGAATTTTTTCATGATCATAAAATATTTTTAGAGGAGGGTTACTTCACGATCTTGAGCAACAAGGGTTGTTCAAGAAATTTTTTTCACATAATTGAGAACCTAAACAGGGACATAACCAGGCGGGAATGGGCCGAACTGGACCGGGCCTTCCCAGTCTGCCAACTGACGTAAGTAAGTGAACGACAGGCCCAGCGATATAGTCCCAGGCCTTAATAATTCTGATCCAGTTCCTTTTGTCCACTGTTAAAGGTTGATCGCAAATATTCCAACATTAATTAGTGATGTCAGTACAAAGACTGGCCAGGGGCCAGGGCTGAGGACCCTTCGCCATTAAAGCAGCTTAAAGCTCAGCAGTTTCCAGTGGTTGGCTTGCAATCAATTCACACTTGACAGAGGTACCAGTGTACCAGGCAGCTGGTCAGGTCCTGCTATAAATTAATTGTGCTTCATGCAGGACTATTATTATTACCATGAGTCACAGGTCACTGTACTCAAATGTTATTCCTGCCAGTAAAAAACCAGCCCAAATCGAACCCAACTCGTGCGTGGATTCAGTGCCCTGCTCTGCGTTTCGGCTTCAGAGGCAACCACCGCAGCGGCATTTATTGGCATTTACACGCAGCGGTTGTTTCATATTTGCCGTTGCTGGTGGCGGTGCTGGATGCTCGTTGGCCAACGGCAGCGATCTGTGTCAACGCCTGCTTGCTCCGGGCCGTGCGGTGTAAATGTAATTAGAGGAAGCAAACTTAACCGCGCATACGCGTTGACCGAGTGTGTCTGGCGGAGTCAACGCCTGGGCCATGCGCGTGCGAGTGCGTCGTGCAGTTACAGACTTACAGTCAAGGCAGTTTGAGCTCAACTTAAATGGATTAAGAGCTGTTGACTCCATCTATTCATAACATATCGACCATTTATATGATTTATTAAGTGTAGTAAAAATGTATTTTTTTTTTATCTATGGCTAAGTCACGTGAATAGTTTTGAGTAACAATATACACATGTAAGTGAAGTTATTTGGAGGCCCATTGAACAGACAAAATAGGCCAATATTTAACCTCCAGACCTACTCGTCCATGTGAGCCAGCCCACATGACAGAGACTTGAACCTGTCCGGTCATGTGCTAATTAATTTCTACCTTTATTATTTTTTTAAAAAAAGGAAAAATAATTTGTTATATGATATATAAAATTTCAAAAAATATAATATTATTTAACTAATACCTTTATATAATATGTCTTAATTCGAGACATAATAACGTGTCTCGTACTACATTATTTAACGTAAACACGACAAAAGAGGCAAATTTCATGTATTATTTTAAAATAGGCAAATAATTTTTATTTCTATTTTTTAAAAAAGATTAGTCGGCTTTTTCCACGACATGGACCACGGGGGACCGTCTCCAATCAGTGGGTCCCAAAGATTTTTAAATTATTTTCCGCGCTTTTTTGTAGTCGAGCGTAACGTTAAATCACGAGACGCCGGCGGGAGTCACGGCACGGCGTCGCCGTTCGCTCTTTTGGGCAATTTAAAACGTTGACTCCTTACTTATTTGTCTTTGTAAATTACTCCCTCTATTATCGTTATTTGCAACGTAGGACACTTTATTAATACCGCAGTAACTGTACAAACCAATTTGCATATTTTGTTAGTTAAGAGTGAGTTCGATCGCCGTGGATCCTGCCTTACCCGCCGTAGCAAATCCTCCGAGACTCCTGCTTCCGCGGAACAAAACTGAGAGAGAGACACCTCCTAGTAATCAGATTGGCGCTTGTTTGTCACGTGACATGCAGGTCAATGATGGCGGCTCCCAGCTTTTTGCCACAGACGAGGATGCAGCCACCGGCGGTCTGCGGTCGCCGCCTGCCACGAGCACGCCCAACGAGTTATCAGGTGTCCCTCCCGCCTGCCTTTTTGTGCTCATGTAAACAGAGGAAAGGCAAGTGAGAGGTGAGGACGGCGGTAAGGGCAAATTTTTCCGGGCGGTAAGCACTGGTCTAGCTGGCCACTGTCATGGCTCAAGATTTTGGTCTGTGGATTCGGCATTCCCAAGGCAGCTGCCGAGGCAACATTATAATTTGCATTAATCGAATAATTTTTGTCCACGTGATAATAATTTAATTAATTTAATTATAATTTCCGGATCCCGAATTACTAAACAGGGAGCGGAGCACGACACAGCGTACAACAAAAGTATGAAGGCTGGTTTGGTAAAATGGCGGAGAGCGAGGTCATTTCCGTAAGTGAATTGACTGGCACTTGAAGCGCTATAATTAAGATTTAAGGCATTGTTTTAAACCCTTTTTCTCTTCCCTTCATCGCGACCATAATTTTTCTCCCCGTTCTTTCTCTACTCGCCAGAGATTAGGATCAGGCTCGCCTCGGTTGGATTTTTCTTGATTTGGCGCCATCTGGTGGGCCAGTTTCTCGTTTTGGAAGCTTTTAACAGCTCGGGTATTCGCCTGGATTTGTCCACTCTCATGGTTTGATTTTTCGGGGAGTATTTCACTATTTCTGCGCGTATTTTGGCAGGAGCAGCGGCCTCCTGCGGAGGCGGATGGAGGGAAAGTTTGGATTTTTGATAATTTCAATACCCCCATGAATGCAGATCTCGATGTCTTGAAAGGCTGCTTCGTGTGACACTGTGACGTTTCCTTGGCGCTTCGAACAATTTGATCTCTGTGGTGCGCAATGTGTGAAGGATCTGACGAGCCTTACGTCGGAGGAATCGAGTGGTGGTAGGTCGTCTTCGAGGCGAGGACGTAAGGGAGCAGTTTGGACGGTGGATTAGGGTGAAACAGGCATCTTTTTGCTTTGAGATCATCGCTGCCACCAGTGCTCAAAGTCTTTTCTTGACGTCCTTCCTCGATTCCCTGAATGGATACCTTGAGCGAGGCTGAGTCGAAGTTTTCCTGAATTTTCTAGGGTTTTCGGCAATCTGATTTGAGTGCTCGAGGAGTTTGTTGCTGTACCAGTTCCACTTTTCTCTGTCGGTTTCCTCGCACAATAAAGCAGTGAGTACATTCACGAGAACAGTGCTTGATGCTTTGTAATTTTTCATTGCCTTTTCTCCTTCCCATCTACTTTCGAAAAGGACCATCTTTTCAACAAGAAAACACCGCAGTATTCGAACAGTATCCACCCGGAACTCAATACGTGGATGAGGAGGAAATTATACTCGATGCGAGTGAGATGAGATCGACAAACTACATAGTGTTCTGGGATATAAAGAGTGAGGGGGCTGTAAAGAACATAGAAAGCTGCATCCTTTGTGCCTCGTCAAAGTAAACACATTTCATTTTCATCCGGTAGGTCAAAATCGTCCTTTTTGCAATTGCCTTTATACACCGAAGACTACAGTTGGTGGTGTAGGCTCAGAGGTTTGTACCTGCATTAGCCTCAGCTGAATAGTGCCGGAAAAGATCTCTCCCTCCCCCCTTCTCTCTCTTCTCTCTTCTAGCTTCCTCTTTCTTTGCTACTGCGAATGATACCAGTAGACTGCTTCGGAAAAATTGCCATGGTTACAAGGCCCTAGCTACAAAAGTTTTATCGACTTCAGTGGAGCAATGAGTACCAGCCAGCAGAACAAGCGGGGGAAGACTGTGAAGGCTCCTGAAGCTTCTGAGAAAGTTGTTGTAGCAGTCAAGGCTTCAAGAGAAATCCCAAAGACAGCCCTGGTATGGGCTTTAACACATGTTGTTCAGCCTGGTGATTGCATAATGCTTTTGGTTGTGGTTTCACCCCATAGTTCAGGTAGCAATCTTCATTACTCTGCTCACCTTTATTGAAATGATCGGTTTTCCTAACTTTCATCTTCTGTTAATTGCTTTTGCTAAATTAAGAATCGCTAAGGAGCTTTTATATTATAGCTAACATTTTTAATTGAAGGCCTGATTTCTTGATTGTTGGCTCATCGAGAATTTGTGCTGCGGTTCATTTTGATACTTGTTCAGTTAGCTTCCCTTGTTCAGGAATGCTTCCATTTGGCTGTTCGAAATCAAGCGTGCTTCGTAAGCCTGTTCTTACCAAGTTTCGTCTCAAGTTGGTTGGGACACTATCCTTTGTAGACATGGGGGATAAGTAGAAGACTTGGCGTACCTACTATAAGCTTAAGTGAAGCCATTTTGGATTTGGTCGTTTAGCATTATAGCGCTATTATGCCCAAAATAGTCTTGGAACACTAACATTTAAGAAAGTTTGCTATGATTATGCTTACATAGAATTGACCTGGAAATTTTATCTATTTATTTATTTTGCTTCTGTTTACTAAAATATGTCATGCTTAACGTGTACATAGTTATATCTTCCTAATCTGCACTCATCTTGGTAATGGCATCTATTCTTTAAGATGTTATATTCCAATATTTTGATTCTTTGCTAATTCTTTATGTTCTATTTGCTATTTGGACTATGGACTTTAATAGTTACTCATTTTCAGGTAGGAAATTGTGGGGATTCCCAAGATTTGCTGGGGATTGTGCCAGTGGCCATAGGAAATCACAACCTGGTACTGCCTTGGAGCAGAAATCTGACATTGCTGATTCCTGCTCTAACATGATTCTGCAACTCCATGATGTGTATGATTCAAATAAGGTTAGATTCTCAAGGAAATTGCTTTATGATCTTCCTTTGTCTTTCTTGATGAATTTGTTGAACTCCTCTTCTGTGTAGATAAATGTTAGGATAAAGATTGTTTCTGGATCACCTTGCGGTGCCGTGGCGGCAGAATCCAAAAGAGTTCAGGCAAACTGGGTTGTGCTAGACAAGTAATGGTTTCTCTAAATTAAGCCCTGTACTTAGAGGAAACCAGATTTTCTTATCAACAATCAAATCTTATATGTAGAGAATTTATTGTTGTTTCAGTTTCTGTATAATAATACTTGAGCAGATTATGATATGGTTGCTGTCTTCTAATTCTTTGATGCTACAGACAGATGAAGCATGAAGAGAAGCGTTGCGTTGATGAATTGCAATGTAACATAGTGGTTATGAAGCGCTCACAACCTAAAGTTCTTCGCTTGAATCTAGTAGGATCTCATGATGCAGAACCCCATTTTGCTTCAGATGTAGACAAGACAAAAACTGCTAATGCGAGTAATGATCCTCAAAAACCTATTAGAGGGGCAGATGTAACACCAACTAGCAGTCCTGAAGTAGAAACATCATTTACTGCAACTGAAGCTGGGACCTCATCTGTCTCAAGCTCGGATCCTGGAACTTCTCCTTTTTCTGCAACTGAAACAGTTGTTGCTACTCAGAAAGAGAAGCATATCTGTACCAAAGAAATTAGTAATTTAGATATTTCTACCTCTGATTCTGACAGTGGAAGTTTGAGTCCTGTAAAAACAAACTTTTCACCCTGGATTGCTGGTATTTTTGGAGCTGATCACTTATCTTCAAAGGAGATTCAGGAAGTGTCTCATGCTCTGGATACCAAAGCTCGTATCACTGCAGCAAAAGCCTTGTTGGATAAATTTTCTATGCTGGATAAGGAAGCTGGACTAGGTTCTCTGAGTTACAGGTCTGATTTGCACTTTGGTAGTAATGTCAAAACAATTCCTCTATCTAGAAATGCACCACCTGGACCGCCTCCTCTATGTTCAATATGTCAGCACAAGGCGCCTGTGTTTGGAAAGCCTCCAAGGTGGTTCAGTTATTCTGAGCTAGAACTTGCTACAGGTGGCTTTTCCCAAGCAAACTTTTTGGCTGAGGGTGGGTTTGGATCTGTACATAGAGGTGTCCTGCCAGATGGTCAAGCAATTGCTGTCAAACAACACAAACTTGCCAGTTCCCAGGGGGATCAAGAATTCTGCTCCGAGGTGGAAGTCCTGAGCTGTGCACAGCATCGCAACGTTGTGATGTTAATTGGATTCTGTGTGGAAGACCGGAGAAGGTTGCTGGTGTACGAATATATCTGCAATGGATCGTTGGATACTCACCTTTATGGTAACTTCTTTAGTAATACATATATGCACACACATATAAATATATGTACAATATACATATGACATATGCATATAAATATATACATATTTGTTTTCATGTTAGTTACTACTACTGCTAAGAAGTTAACAATGGAACATATGACTTATGTTAAGGATGCACTTTTTTCTTTGAAAAGGAAATCATCTTCACATAATAAAAGGTCTTACTGGTGGACACTGGTTGATAATAGTCATAAAATGTGGATGAAACATGATGCGTTTTGTACGTCGGTAATGATTATAAACGGAAGTCCTTAAAACCTTGTTATTTTTCTATTTAGTATTCTTGGAGTTACAGGTTATTATTATATGGCTTGAATTGAAGTACATAAAACTTGTCTAATGACAAGTGTTGATGTAATATTACCAGATTACTCAAACTTCTTTTTAAGCAATCACATAACACTTTTATTAGTCTTAACTTTTCTGAATAGAATCTTATGACTAAATGTCTAAAGATCTATAACTGAAAAGTCATCGCTATCGCACTTGATTTATTATCACCTATAAATCCTATATACACTATGGTTGCAGGTTCTAATCGAGAGCCACTAGACTGGTGTGCTAGGCAAAAGATTGCTGTGGGAGCTGCTCGAGGATTGAGATATCTTCATGAGGAGTGCAGAGTTGGTTGCATAGTCCATCGGGACATGAGACCAAACAACATACTTATAACCCATGATTTTGAACCGCTGGTGAGACTCTGCCATTCCTCTTCTTTACAAGTCATGAGGAAACACTTGTTAGAAGCAAAAAAGTAAATTACTAGGTGGAGATTTAGAGATACCAACATAGGTGTTCTAAATTTACGTAGAGAAAAAAAAATTACGTAGAGAAATCTTTGTGTTGCTGCATTCTCTTGAACGTAATAACTTTTCATTGGTATGGGTGTACTTTTAGACATATACGTACAGCATCTCATAAGATGAAGCCTTGATTGTTAGTAGAAAATGTCTTTGCTCAATGGCAGGAGAAAAAATCCATTTATCTGATTATGGCTGAAATGTTGTTGTTTTATATGTTACATGCTCTCTCGTGCCTCCCCCAATTGCCAGTCATTTGATTAGTACAGCTAAACAAAAAGAATGGTCCATCAAATTCTATGGTTGTATCAGAGTATCTTGTCTGTAATTGTCGAATGTTGTACTAGTAGGTTAGTTCGAAAATGAACCACTATTGTATTGTAGCTTATTGTACCTGTAGTAACTGAATATTGTAGTACTTGTTAGTTAGAGAAAAAATCCTAGGCAAGATATATCTACACTGTTTTTCTGTTTGAAATCATGAATTTTAAATTAAGGGATATATCAGCATTGCATACACATCATGTTTCTCTGCCTAGGCATGGCTAGGATTTTTTTTTTCTGTTAGTTGCTTGAGAACGAACTATTATTGAATTTCAACTTCCAGAACGGACCTCAAAACCTGAATATCTAAAAATATGTTGACGCCAAGTATAGAGAGATTAGACATAAATCTCTATGAATTTCTTTGAGCCTTTATATTCTATATAATATTTTGATAGGAGAATTATTATGGAACTCCTTTCTCTTTTATATATGCAATTAGCTTATTTATTACCCTCCTAAAGTATTTACGTCATTTCTGACGTTAAAAGGCATCTGACATTTAATGTGCTACAAGGTTGGTGATTTTGGCTTAGCAAGATGGCAGCCAGATGGTGACCTTGGTGTGGATACAAGAGTGATTGGCACCTTTGGGTAAGCTTGAATTGGAGTGAAATATCTTCAAACTTTATTCAGATAAACTACTAAACATTCAATCTAAATCTCCATCCTTCTGCTGTAGATATCTAGCGCCAGAATATGCCCAAAGTGGCCAAATTACAGAAAAAGCTGATGTATATTCTTTCGGAGTGGTATTGTTGGAGCTCGTCACCGGACGTAAAGCTGTTGATATTAACCGACCAAAGGGTCAGCAATGCCTCACTGAATGGGTGGGCATAAGTTCTTTGTTCATATGCCTGTGATCTTTTTTGTTATGAACTTTGTGGCATTTCATATACGGTATGATACAATTGCATCATTAGCTATCAAGTGAATATGTCTTTGTTTACATTTCTTTTACAGGCTCGACCTTTGCTTGAAGAATATGCCATTGAAGAGTTGCTAGACCCGCGTTTAGGGCATCATTATTCTGAAGATGAGGTACACTGCATGTCGCATGCAGCGTCATTGTGCATCAGACGTGATCCTCATGCCAGGCCACGCATGTCTCAGGTATTTCTGTATGCTTTGGCATTCAAGTTTGACAGGCAGATAAGCGTAAACTGAGCTCCTTCTAGCAATGTCGTAATGTTCTTGATTCATGCGGGTAGGTTCTTCGGATGTTGGAGGGTGACATGGTCAAGGAGGACTCATGTTATACTTCGACTTCAGGACCTACCAGTGGAAGGAAGAGTGGCCGGATGTGGTCGGAGCTGCAGCAACAGCAACAACACGGTAATCAAATTCTGAGACAGGCTTCGGAGGTTTTAACCGGGAATACATCTTATGAGGCTTTACGGATAGCCTGGGATAGAGAGAGGGAGAGTCTTAATCGACGCTGCTAATTTTGTAAAAGAATCATTTTCCTATAGGTGGTGCGCTGTGCATTCTGCTAGAATCTCTTCCCTCTTCTATTTTTGTCACATTACTCATCGCTGTTAGTGCCAGGTTCGTAGGTCCTAATGTTATTATTAAGCGTACTAGGTTGGTCTGCGTAATTTACGTAGGGGTACTCACATTTCATGGCTGATCCCAGAGCTGCTTTTTGCACTGCGACTGTTCTATCCCCATTAGCCCTAACCAGCTGCTGCTGGTTGGCTCAAGCCAACTCATGATCTTACATGGCTTTTGTTTCTAAACACATTCACAAATATCTTATTTTGATATTGTTTGTTGTATGAAGTAGCGGTTTAGTTCGGTGAGATACTGGCTGCAACAAGAGCTTCCCGGGAGATGAAGGAACCCCTTCTAGAATTTTTAGCCTCATTTGTCCTTCTCGCTTTAACAAGAAAGGACATATCAAGAATTGATTTTGCTAGCTTTTGCCTCGTTTTGTGCATATGAAAATAAAATCTTGCTTTTCTCCGTCAAAATATAACATTTTTTCCATCGGTTTTCCTAGTCTTCCTAAAACACAGGTTTGATATCATTTTACCATACGAGAAAATTGAGAAAGAACATTCTAAGTGATAAATATTTCTCATTTATTTTTAAAAAAATAATTCTATTTCTAAAAGATGTAATCACATTTTTTTTATTTTTCTTTAAAGTCTCTCCATCCTGCTTTGAAATATATGCTATGAATTTTAAATAGCATCCTATCCTAGGTGTCACACCCCGGTCGGATCGGCCTGAAACAGCTCTTAACCGCTGTCTCAGGGCTGTCCGGCGGAACACCGGAACGCAACGCTCGCTAGGGTTTTCGACCCGAAATTAGAAACCCTAGTTCCCTAAATAATTTTTATCCCCAAATTACAAGGTCGCTCAGAAAACCCTAACCCTAATTTGGGAAATCCGGAATCGAACCCTAATTTTGGAAATACCTTCCTCTGATTTTGACCGAAAGTCAAAATTACTGTTTATGCTTGCGTCAGCCACTCGTTTGCTGACGTCAGCCCTCGAAATCGTCCGCCGCACGCGCTGAATTTCCGTTGCTGACGTAAGCTCGCGTCAGCCGCCCGAAATCGAAATCCGATTTCGATTTCGTTCGATTCGAGCTTTGACCGCCCGTTTCCGTTGACTCGCGCCTCGAACGCCGAGTCGTCTTCAACCTCGCGAAGCACGACGCCGCCGCGTCGTTGCTTTTGCCGAGCACCGCCGCGCTCTGCGAACTCGCCGGAAACCGCCGCTGCTGGAGTTCCGAAATAGGGAAGAGGAATACGTGGAAGAAAGAAGCTTTATTCAGGTGAAAGCTTACAACCTCTGAACCGACCCCGTCGGCGCCCTCTTCCCCTCCCTCACCGGCAACCCTCGCCGGTTACAGTTCACTCGACCTCCCAGTCATCGACGTTGCCCTGAACGTCGGCATCGACGCCCGCCGGCGCCGGCATCAGTTCCCTCCTGGAACCGGCATCAGAGCCCTGCTCTGGAAGGGCGACGGCGCCTCGCCGTCGCCGGTGGAGTCGCTCCCCAGCCTCTCCTTTGTGGTGTGGTGACGCCTCTGCGCACCCCTTTCTTGTCGCCCCTACAACGGTTCTTATAGGAGAAGGAGATGCGGCCGCTTCCTTCTCGTGCCACATCGCCTGCTGACATGATTCCGCGAGCTCCGCTTCATCCGCCCGCGTCGACCTCCTCGTCCCTTCTATTTCAAGCCACTTGCCTGCTCCGATTTCTGCTGAAGGGGACGAAGCTCGCTTCTCCTTCTCCCCGAGATCTTCGGCGAATCCAGCCGCGTCCACGTCACCCGAAGATCTCGACGAGCTGCCGCCTCACATCTTCCGAAAACCTCGCCCGAGCAATCCGCTCCAGGCGAAGCCGCATCCCGCGTGGGCTTCGTCCGCTTCTTCCGCCGAGGGAGCCGCTCGCAACTGAAGATGCCGCCCGCGTCGCAGAAGCCGTCGAAGCTCCATTGATATCGCGAAGGAGACGTCGTCCGCCGAAATCTCCTCGCGCGTCCGAGTCTCGCGTGGAAAGGAGATGACGCCGCGTTCCTTCCGTCGTTTGCTTCCCCTCAATCGGGTGTTGACCCGATTTTGACCCAGAATTGGGTCTCTGTGTGGACTTGGGCTGGGTTGGGCCGAACCGGGTGAACCCGGGCCTGACACTAGGTGTTATGCCCGAAAACTCAGGGGCGGGTTAACAAGAGATGGGCGGGCCACGGCCCAAGCCCACATGGCAAGGCTAATTCGGTAGCTCGAAATTTCACCGTGCGAGTGACGCAGGCGTCGTTCTTAGCATCGTCTTCAGCGAAACCAGCAGAGAGCGGGTCTTCAGTGAGCACGACATGTGCAAGCGTGGAGCTCAACAAAGGCGGTGTCGTCAAAAGCGGGCAACGGAAGAAGCGGACGACGTCCGGTTCTAGCGGAGACAGATGCAAGTGGCGAGCGAATCACACTGAGGTGTGATCACAGACGTCCTCTTCCCTATAAAGTCATCCGAGAGGCGGAAGGAGGGGGAGGGAGTGTGCGCTGCTGAGAGCGACACCCAGGGGCGGCACTAGGCGGGTGCGCCGCCACCGACGACGTCGAGGAGCGCCGTCGTCCCTTCGAGCCTGAGAGCAAAGGAAGCTCTCCTTCGACACCATTCGTCCCCAAACAATGGGCGGCAGTGGAAGATCCGACGAGCGGATTAGGAGAGCTTGAGAGAGAGAGATGAGAGCTGGAGCCAGCGACAAAGAGCGTCACAGCCGTCCAAGCGAAGAGAAAACTGTGTAATGAAGGTGAGACTCGCCACCGGTGAGAAGGAGAGCGAGAGGGAAGGTTTTTTGTACCCTATTATTAAGGAGAATAAAGGAAAAAATTTTCCTTCCCAGAATTCGGCCATCTCCCTTGTTTCAGGTGATCTTCCCTGCTTTTGACATGACTGTCAACGACGATAGCGCAGACAGTGCTTCCCGACGACGATGAAGGCTGAAGGAGGAGACGACAAGGTCTCTCCCTGCTATCACGTCCGAGTTCCCCTGCAGCTGGGTTTCTCGGCGACAAACGATCATCGTAGCGCTCGCACGAAGACAGAGACAAAGACAAATGCATGGGCATTCGCTTCGAGGCGGGCGGTGCAATTTTAACTTGGTCAAAATCAAAAGCGCCAAAGTTTATATTTGGCAACTGACGCAAGGTGATGTCAGCAGAACAAGATTTCAAATTTGAGCGGCGCGCATTGATTTTAATTTTAGTCAAAATCTAATAAAGGAAAAAAAAATTAGGGCTACATCAAAGAATTTAACAATTTAAAGCTAAATCTAGAGACTTGGCACAGATTCCAGTTCGGCCCCAGGCGTGACACTAGGCAACGATCTCCCTAGAAAATTCTCATCTCGGGTCCTCTACTGTGACAACATCGTAAGGTGCGAGTCCCAAGTCCGATTATATCAACACAGGCCCTAATAGGCTACGTAGAACTAGTAAAAAAAATATCTTAGCCAAAAGCTGCCAACATGAAGCGAGAGTAGCGTTAATGAGGTAGTCCAATATACATGAAAAATAGAATAAAAAGATCCAACACATTGTTATTTCTCAGGAAGCACGAAGACTATTAAATTACCAACTAAAAATTTAGAAATTGAAGAACAACCGCTTTACTTCCCACCACCAAGCGAGGGAAACTGATTAGGATCTTCAATTGATGGAGCTGCAGCAGTCGTGAAGCTTCCGTCCCCACTGCCATAAGCACCTCTGAATGGCCCACGGTCACCTCTTCCCCTGCCACGTCCACGGCCACCAGAACCGTAATATTGTTTTCCTTCAGCTGGCTTCAGGAACTCATTGATGCTCAAAGACTTACGGAAAAAAAAGAAAGAACCCTTATTATAGATGAAAAAGGGAGAAAATCTTAAGCAATAATAATACATGTGAGATTAGGCGCTATACTTTTTTGGGTCGTTCATCGCGATCAGTATTTTCTTTCTTTTTACCCGCGTCCTTGTCAGAACTCTGGAACATATCGACGGCATGGAGAGAGGACGAAGGGGGGTTAATGAATTTAATGATACAAGTAGCTTAAAAATCAACGAAAGGCATACCGGTTTAACAAAAACCAGGTCATTTTCTTTTTTCGTGGAAAGCTGCTGCATAGCCTGCAACTCCTCGTCGATTTCAACCTTCCGCTCCTCATTTTTCATTGCAAGCAGAGCTTTTCTTTTCTCCTCCTTCATCTTCTCATACTCTTCTAAAGTCATCTCCTGTATAATGGAAATTGAACAACTTTGGACTATTACTATTAACTACTAATTCCTCTTTTTTAAGTGGTGGAAACTAAAAGCGCAAAATGTCTCTCGTCACAAAGTACAATCAACATACCATAATGAACCAGAAAATAGCACCAAGTACAATGAACCGGAAAAGAACATAAAGGAGTCACTTTCATGAGATTTCAGATCTTAATACTAGGGAAGCTCCCATCAAAACATGATGCATTTGATTGCAAAATCTTTAGTAATGTAGCATTATTATCACTTCAACAGGGAAGCCCATATATGATATCCAACTTTCAACCTTTAGCATACATAATACGCAGAACTATCACAGCTAATAGAATAAATTCTCTTTATGGCTTAGCTTAAATAATAGAGAACACTGAAAAATTATCCATTGAAACCACAATAGTTATACATGCACACATTCATACCAAACTCCACTCCGATGTTTGAAAGTGCAAAATAAAAGGCATATGAAAATTTCACTCGTCAGGAAACATGCTACATTTGAAATCCAAAGTACACATCGACTTAATTCTTTCTCAAAATTCTTTTGATTGTAAATATTGAACATGGAAGTCTTAAATACTCAAATGATCATGCAAACGATTTCAAATTTTCTTATTTACTTATCATCTATACTGAAGCATGAAAGCAAAAGACCAGAGTTGATTACAAGGAAAAATATTAAGCAAGCACATGTGTGACAGTTTCCTGAATTTAAGCATGACAAAAGAACATGCCAAAACCTTGATTCTGCCACAAGGAATAATTCTAGGCTGGGTGAAATAGAGTACTTGCATAAGATTGGCTTGATTTACTCACCATGCAAAACCCTTTGGATCAGCCTTGCACATGACAATTAAACTAAACTCATTTAGGGAATTTCTAATCCACAACAATGTTACTTTCGATTTGCCAAATTGAATCTAGACCTTTGGTCTACACCTACTGCCCAAGGTTTTAAAAACCAATCTTGACCATGTGCGCGCATGCCCAGGCATGTGTGTATGTATTATATATAGATATAGATATATATATACACACATATATATATATATACACACATATATATATATATACACACATATATATACACACATATATACACACACATATATATATATATACACACATATATATACACACACATATATATATATATATATATTGTGTGTATTACATGTATATGTTTCGATCCAGCACCCATTTGGTCCTCGTACTGGATGAGTATGTTCCTGGTAGCAAGACTGGACTAGTCAGTATGTACCAGGTACTAGATCAATTTTTAAAACTAAAATCTTAGTTCAACCTACCAAAATATGAAAAAATAAAATCACAGTTGTGGACACGAGTCACGAGGGTTGTTCTCATTTTATTTTATTTAGATGACGACATAAAGAAAGATAAAAGCAATTCCAACACTTCGCAAAAAGACAACACAGAAAAAAAACTCAGATCTAATTTAACATACTAATCAAGACAAGTAAATCAATATTAAAGGATCTAAATATATTCATACAATTATAACCTGAAAGTAGAAGACATTACAAGAAATCATAAATCCGTCAAAACTTACAAAAACATAATGAAAATGAAAAATTCATAAATAAAAGCGATTCTTAAAGCATGACCTTGTTTGATAAGAATATCCAATTTCAACCAAAAAAAAAGTTAGCTTATTTTTAAATGAACGTAGTGAGACGCTCACCTTATCCTCTTCCTTCTCTTCAGCCACATTAGTTGCGTCCTCTTTGTTATCCTTGTGTTCCTCTGTTGATGGAACCTTTTCTTGTTCTTGTCGCCACTCAGTTGGGTTCTTGTCATCAGAATTCAAAACTTCATCCTTTTCCCTATTGAACAAAGAATTTTTATTAAAAAAAGCTCAGAAACGATAGATGAAAACAAAGAATAATCTAAACGGTTCCACTAAACAATGCGCTAATAAAAACAAATCTTAACTGCGCAAGTGTCTCATCTGTTACAGCTCCCCAATTGCCACGACCTGCACCTTGACGTTTCACCTCAGAACCACGGCCGGTGCCACTTCGACGTTCATACACCCTGCGTGGAGGCCGTTCAGAGTCACCTCCAGATTCCTCATTCCCGTAGCCACCACGGCCCCCATATCCACCACGGCGACCACCGTTAAAAGTCTGACGAGGAGGGCGTTCCTTATCTTGAAGCCTGTCAGCATCCCCATCCTCACCTCCAGCGGCACCACCGCCGTATCCCCTGAAAAACCCATTGCGAGTATCATTTCCGAAGTCACGATATGCGCCCGATGCACCACTCCGTCCACGTCCCAGTCCGCCACGGCCAGCTCCCCCGCGACTTGGGGCTGCATTGCCCCTTGTTTCCCTTGCCTCCCTCACTGTGTATGTGAACAACATACCAAGATGACGGAAAAAATTAAAATAAAAATTCAAGCATAAAAGTACTTTGAAACTGATCTGAGGTAAAAGTTTACGATTAAACATTTGTTCCATGGGAATGCAAACAATGTTGTCAAAAGCAAACAACGGAACGTATCTGGTGGAACACCATCACAAAGGCCAATCTTTTTTCGCCATTTATCCAACCAAATCAATCTGAAAACTAACCGGCTTGAGCAGGGGGAACTGGTTTCGTGGGAAGCTTCGCGGCGGCCGGGGTGGCGGCGGGAGCCGGAGCAGGCTTCTTGGTCGCCAATTTCTGCTTCTGAGCGGCGGCGATGAGTTGCGACGGGTCGTCGTTGTCGTTATCTCCAAGGAGATCGAAGGGATTGGTGGACGCCATATCTCCGCAGATCGTCGTCTCAAGCGCCGACCTCAGTGCGCCAGCGAGGATAGTCGTAGAACTAGCACAGCAGCCGAAGCGATGCCATCTCCATGGTCACCACTGGAAGAATCGGAAACCAGATTTCTACCACTTCGGTGGCGCGAAAGAAAAATAGGAGACACAAAAACCCTAGCCGCACACTCTGTCGCTGACGCCCTGAAGTTTCAATCCTATGGAGAAAACCTAACCCCAGAACGACAACCCTAAAAAACTGTTTCCAGGATTCTAAAATGACTAAATTAGGGGCGACGCAGTGGCAACCAATGGAACCTATGGGCGCTTCGGCGGGAACTCGGGTGGGTATTATCGTCATTTAAAGTAACCATTGCCATTTTTGGTGGACACGTGGATCGAATCGGCAGGCTGATAGGAAGGTCGTGGGGACGAGATTGGCCTGTAGGTTGATCGGGTGTAGCTCTTTTTGCGCTTGTTTACGGATCGGACGTATAATTATAGAATTTGTGTATTAGGTTTATGGGCCTTAGCCCATAGGCCAGTGCGCTTCGTGGATTAGTCTCTGTTATTCTGGTTGTCAGAATAAAAAAAAAGCAACAGCGGGGTTTAGACAGCAAAAATTATAAATTAAATATAGATTTTAAAATATAAAATTCACTCAAAATTGGCTCGATATCTAATTCGAGGTTTTCTATGTTTTAAAATTTATTTATAATCAACTTTGTGAAGTTTTGGGTGTTTTATATTATTCATGATAAGAAATACATTTTAAAATATTCATATTCTTTTAAATTATCCTTTTTTTTTATATTTGGGTAGTTTAAAGTGGGAAATAAAATAGAAAACCTAAAAAAAACCAAACTCATATTTTAACTCGGATCATAATCAAATTTTAAAATACCAATTGATACCGATATAGTAATATTTGCTCACATTGATATCCAAGTTGGTGCAGAATGTGTTACCAGGATCTTCCTCCAGATTAAGAAAATTGCAAAAATCAACCCAAAATTGACACGAGAACTTGGAAAGCAAAAGGTGCGTGCAAAAGGCAGATGACTTATAATAGAATACAGCTTTGGGCGGAGCGAAGTGATCACAACATTATCTTGCAGATGGTCCGCCGCCAGATTCCGACAAGCTCGAAGCATGTGCGTTTCTCAGGCTCATGAAACCGCTTTCCAAGTAGTATTTCTCACTGCTTGTGATCTCATACCTGTCACCAGGATTCTCCAGTTCCAAGCTCTCCTTTAGCTGCATCAGGACTTCTGTTATGGTTGGCCTCTGATGGGCTCCTTCTAACGTACATTTGAGAGCAACAGCAGCACATTTCCACACAGAATTTAC
Source organism: Costus lasius (assembly GCA_027563935.2). Classification (NCBI taxonomy): domain Eukaryota; kingdom Viridiplantae; phylum Streptophyta; class Magnoliopsida; order Zingiberales; family Costaceae; genus Costus; species Costus lasius. The sequence continues at coordinate 9,783,980 of CM050447.1, read as the reverse complement.
ATCACACTCTCCTAGTAATCTGGCATCAACAATATCCTCGATTTTCCCTTTGGCAAGTCCTTGGCGCACCCATTGAACTATGTGTTGTGAACCTCGTAACGCCGGAGGTTTTCCCGTAATCAGCTCCAAAAGAACCACGCCAAAGCTATAAACGTCGCTTTTGTCGCTGAGCATGTTCGTAGTATAATACCTGTGCAAATAATGTACAGAATTAGCAAACAGTCAGCCCTTTCACTCCATGATTTTCGATGAAATACTTGCTTCATGAAAAGTTATAGAACAATGACAATGTAACCACTTTCTGACTCGGTGGACAATGGCAGAAGGAAACTGCAAACGGTCCAAAACAAAAAGTGCATAGTTGTCACGCTTGTCAAAGAGACCGCTGAAGAAGAGCACAACTACACAAAACTTCACTAGCCAAATGACAACCATTATCTCATTTGCGTAAAGTAGAAAGACAAATTCCAACAAAAGGTCTTCTGTTAGAAGAGCAAAAACGAGACAACCTTAAGCTCCAACATTGGAGGTAAGAGTTTTCATGAGCACAAAATCGGCCAATAAAGAAGCCTTAATGTGTTGCTCATAGATACGATTGCAAAGAACATTGACACATTTATACAACATCAACTTAATACCAAGCACAATGGTGATAGGGAGTATCATCAAATACATAAGCTTGACTAGTTATTTACAATAAAATTCAACCACAAAATTGATGCCACAGTCCATTTTAGAGCTTCTTTCATTCATAGCCACGGTTCAGCATGAATTGTCAATTAAATAGGGAAAAGAGAGGCAACTTAATTATGTCTACCACAAGGTTTTAACTACCAGGTATACCAGTCGAATCCATACATATCGACATACTGGTCTGACATGATATTGGGACAGAGACTGTATTGATACCAAACTGGTATTATTATACTATTATATATTGTTCTTATATTTATATGTAAAATATATATATTGGTATTGACTAGTATAGTCACTACCATGGTGTCTAGTACATATCAGTTTATATTGGCCTAAGTGGAGACTGGAGACCGGTACAGTAAGAACCAATATTCAAAACCTTGTATAAGATCATAGCATAATACAAAATAAAAGAAATGGGATCATTTGACATACTCTGGATCAAAGTACCCTGGAGTTCCCACCACTTTAGTTGATATATGAGAGTTAAGGTCATTTTGGAAAGCCTTTGACAGCCCAAAATCTGCTATCTTGGCCTCAAACATTTCACTTAAGAGGATATTCCCAGTCTTCACATCTCTGTGAATTATTGGCGGCTGGCACATCTTATGCAAATACTCAAGTCCTGCATAGCGATTAAACTATATGAACTTTAAAAGATGAGAAAATGAACAGCCTGAGAATTGGGCTAAGGACTAGAAAACATCGTATAACACAAACCTTTTGCAGCATCAATTGCAATCTGAAGACGTAGTGCCCAGCCAAAAATTCTAGCATCAAGTATTTCACCTGCAGTAGGATTTATAGAAAAAAGTCATACTTCTAAGAGAAACGAGTTATGCACATAACTGTACTGCAGTTGGTGACTGTACAAGTAATTAGTTTTATCTTTGTAATGAAAAGAGGCACTACATCAGTTAATTAATGAGATAAACAATTAGCTTTGTCATTCTAAATTATAAACGACTTCTAAAAACAAAGTACAAAAACTAGGTAACTTGTGGAATTGAAAAACCAAGAGAACATGATACAGTATGACACTTGTTCAAAAAGGTGATATAACACTTAGAGAATATACGACAAAAAGAAAATTTTTGTTGGAATCAAATTTTCTGTTCAAGGCTTCAAGCTATTACTTTCTTAAAATTTGCTTTTGACTGTTCCTGTACATCCTTTTCTCAGTCCGAGAAATGTCCAGAATATAGAATGTGTTGGAACACCAGGTGCACTAGTAATGTCCAAGATTAAAAACCTTGCTTTCAGTTGCTATATTCTATCAACCAAGGATCCTATGTATGTTATTCTTTATAAAGGAACGATAACTTTTGGCTGCTAATCTGTGTCAAGACCTAGATGACATTCTGTCCTATTACCGTGATTATTTGACAAGCACATTCCTGTTCTGACCACCCAAATGCTATTCCAGAAGAAACTTACCAATACCATGAAACAGACATGCTTTTAAGATCACATATCAATGTATACAGCGAGCAATAAGATTTTTCATGAAACTAAAATATTTAGTAAACATTAAGCAGAACTAAAATGTCGCTGTTATCTCTTGTTTATTTCCTTGTTATTTGAAGTAGATAGTAGTCAGTTGCAGAAATGAAAATAGAAGTTTCAGAAAGCAGAGAAGAAAATACTTCAACCTCGTAGATGCTCCTGTAGGGTTCCTTGAGACATGTACTCATAGACGACTGTCTGGTAGTCTCCATCCATGCAGTAACCAACAAATGAAACTAAATTCCGGTGGTGAACCCTTGTTAAGTGCTGGGCCTGAAAATAAAAAACAGAAGTCAGGATTTCATTCCTAGCCCAAGATCGAAGCCAATCTCTTAAGAAGAGAAACAGAAAAAGGCAAAAGGGGCACTGATAAATATTCTTCAGTATCTAAGCAGTTAGGAGACATAAGTAATTTACAAAGAGAATCACAACTAAGATAAATTTAATTAGAGTTCAAGATAAATTTCAACTAAAAACTTTCGAAGGTTTTGTTTCTCTCAATGGATAGCTTAAGCAATCACCCAAATTCTCCTTATGGAATAACATTTCACTAACTCCAGCTCTATAATACTGTGTATATAAAACAGTCTAAAATAACAAACACAATTTTTATAACCTAACTGTTTACAGGCAATTACCTCTGTAAGAAACTCTCTAGCCCCTTGTGATGATGACTGTGATCGCATCTTGACTGCAACTTGAGATCCGTCTTCCAAATAACCATGGTAAACAGTCCCAAAGCCTCCTTCACCTAAGACCTTAACAAAGTTATTAGTTATATCCTTCAATGACCTTAACAAAGTTATTAGTTATATCCTTCAATTCCTTGTACGTAAACTTCCGATTCTCAAGTTGCAATGAACCGTATTGACGATCCTTTCCTAGAATGGCTCCACTTTCACTATATGGCTTTGCAGAGGCATCTTTTCCTGAGTCATTCAAGTAAAGCATGACACCAAAATATAGCTCTCAAATTAACGATCAAAGATGCATTAACTAAAACTGCCTTGGCACAATATAAGAGATTTAACTTACCGTGCAGTTTTCTCAACTTCCAGAATATGCCTATTACCACAAGCACTAGTATAATAACAGCTACAAAAAGAATCACAACCAAAGGTGTAACTATTTTCTTCCTCGATGATGTTGGTGTTATTGTGCATGAATCCCTGTTCGCACAAAGAGATGGATTTCCTTCGATCCTAAAAAAAAAGTTTGAGAGTGTGAGTATATAATTCACCCTTTCAATTTTTAGTATTAGTGAAAAGCTTTGAAATCCATTAAGTTCTTATAGCATTCTAGAAAATTCAATTAATATTTACATCCAACACAGAACTAAAAACCAGTATGTATAACCAGTTTGTACTAATTTGAGATTGGACCAGGGTACAAAGCAGAATAATATTGTTCCATATTGAATTTTGGGTGTACCAACTGATGCATCAAGGTTAAACCGGTAGAACTAGTTGGTACCTGTCGATATCGAGACAAAACCGTTGGAAGCGGTCGACATAGCCACTAGTTTCTACCATTAAGCAAAAAAAAACCAAAATTTTGACTAAGCGATCGATCAATTCCACTAGTAAGGTAGCTATACTAGCTGGTTCCGCCAACCGATCAATATAAATTAAAAAAAAGATAAATGATAGTTGAATGAAAGATATATATAAGCTCTTATTCTCCTTCCATTTCACTCACACTTCTCTCAATTTCTCTCAATATCGATAAAACTCTCATACTCTCCTAAATAACTATCTTTTTTCTCACTTTATTATTTGTGATTAACATTCCATGACACCTAAAAGCCAAAATGATGACAATGCATTCATTGCACCAACATCTTCAAAGGTGAAGGTGTGACTCGAGTTAAGCAATATCTTGTCTGAAGATATCCTGATGTTTTCAAATGCATAAAAATATCAGAGGATCCAAAGTAATCCATAAGAATCTTGACTCCTTTCACATAGAGAAACAAGGTAGCAACAAGGAGGATTTGGCCAACACATAATGGGCCCTACATTATTGATCTGTACGAGGGGCATAGAGATGAACCTGTGAAGATCTTAAGATAGGGGTTGTTATTCGAACATCAAGGGCTCAATATACCTCTGATGAGGACGTCCAATCAGTTTTTATATGGTTTGGAAAATGGCCTCAATTTGAGACCAGTAATATGAGTGACATTGGTAGAGAAAGTGCGGCAAGACTTTGCACTCCACCTTTCACCATAGCATTCTAACTTGCAGTTGGAGTTACAACAGTTTCTCAACTGCTTTGATTGGCATCTATTATGGTGTCGATAGTTATGAACCACAAAAGTACTCGAGTGCAGATGGGAGAAGAGGAAAAAGAGTCACTTTCAAGTTCCTCCTCCTCTGCTCGCGCCTTATATTTTCTTCTATATCTTCTTCCATTAGTAGGCTTTCACTATCTTCATGGCTGTCAATCAATGTTAGAATTGCTCCAACAAAGTTTAGTTGAGATTAACATACAAAGCATTTCCAAAATCCAAACATTGACCTGATTTACACAGTGAAGTCAAAGGATACCTAACACCTAATGCCCTTATGTATAAAAGATCCAATTATGACATTTTGGAAACACAAAGTTCATCCAAATGCATAAATTCTTTTTACAACTATTATAGCAATTACGATAATAAAAAAAATATTTGGATAACCTAAAATTGAAAGGAAATACAAACCTCAACACAAGTGATCCACTTTGTGATTTTACAGCAAGAGCAGAAGGGATCAAGCCACTTAATTGGTTGTTTGTCAAATCTCTGCAAAAAAGATTAGTTGTTGAGATTTGAATTTTTTTTTTTTGGAGAAAAAACACAAAATTACTGGAGAACTTACAGAACGACAAGCAAAGGTAGTTGTGCTAAAAAGGCAGGTATTTCCCCTGTCAAATTGTTGTTGGACAGGTCCCTGAAAAATGTTAATGAACACTTTTTAATATGTCATAATGTAAAATCACAACTGCTAACTTATATTACAAATTTAAAACAATCTAGAGGTAAGCAGTCATCCTTTCAGGTGGATAAGCATGGGTAAAGTTAATTAAATCTCAAATAATACATATAAACTTAGCTCATTGACCCAACTAAATATAACTTAAGTAACAACCTGATGAAAAAAAAACTAAAATCATGCAATATAATGCTTATACAATACAAAACACACAATTTAACACAGATACAGTACAAAGACAAGACATATACAATACATATACGAGATAATACAGTGACAAGACACACAATACAATACTATATATATATATATATACACACTAAAATATATATACAATACAATACAACAAAATACATAGCATTGCATAAAATACAAAATATGTATTGTATTGCATATGTCTTGTACTATACTGTAATGTGTGTCTTTTTCCCCATTTATGTTTGTCTATTAGTCTAATTCTTCTCAAAATTTGATGGTATGTGTCCGCCAATTTGGCATAACATATAAGGGCCATAAACAATTAATAGCTTCTTGGGAGTTAGTCATAATAAATTGTTCTGGAGGGCATAGGCAGCACATAGCATTATCACTCCTTAATCATCATAAGTGGAATTTAGTCCCTGGTTCCATTTTTATGCTCCATTAGAATGCTAGAGGAACCTATTCGTTTCTTTCTCTTTGCCCTCTTTTTTCCACCATCTTGTTGCCCATTATGACTGTGGTCAGAAGATAACTTCTCTTGTTCTGTTCTACTTCTTTTATCTTTGTAATAATTTCCATATCCCTAAAACTCTGTTACTAACATATGGAACAGCACCAGTACTATTGTATGTGTATAGGACATTGTGTAGTGTTATATACCAAATGTTACTGATACTAGGGACAAATGGACAATAAACTAAAATCCTAATGCCCCTAGACAGTTCCCTTTGGAGGAAAGAAAGAAATTAAATGTTTTTTTTCCTGCAAAGTATATTTTGGATGGCTAGAAAGTTTATCTTTGAAACCATCCAAGTCTTTGTCCAGTAATCACTTCATTATCTTAATGCATTTACAAATATTATAATGATTGGACCAATTTGAACAGATATGAAGATAGCATATAGCATGTCTAAGTTACAGTGTGATCTTTCTCTGTCTCTCTCGCATCCAGAGTAACCATAATTTTCAGAATTGCTAAGAATATAGTTCTCTGAGAACAAAGGATTCAAAAAAAAAGACCATATGTAAAAGAAAAATTACCACAACTATTTCTTTGTTCATTACCATGTTCAGAGAACGGAAAAAGTATATTCGTCTGAAGGAGGTCACACTTACAAGTATTCAATTGCTTTGAGCTCAGCAAAGGAAGAATCTATTGCACCAGTAAGTCCACCAGAAGACAAGTTTCTGCACAATGGACAAATGCATGAGGAAATTCCTATCAACATGATGAATATGAAAGTTTGGCTTTCTAGAACTCACAAGGTTGTAATCCTTGGAGGATCGTAAGCACTTCTGGTACAATTCAAACCGTCCCACGTATAATCTTTTGGAACACATGGATCGCCGGACCAATTTCGAATCACCTTGTACCGCTTCTTGATTGCCCTGATGGTATCAACTGATATCATGGAAAAAAGAGAGAGAAATGTATGAATCAGGAACCACTAAAAGCGAATATGTATACTGCGAAAAAAATGTAACATCAAGTCCCTCCCATAAAGAAGTGTTTTTAAGCTACCATTCAACGAGCAAACCCTAATCATGCAACATCCCGAGCCTATATTCAGGAGGCGGTACTAGCTTACCGTCTGCGCCATATGTGGCGCGCTCCGTGAGTCGAGCAAGGGTATACGCCTCGAGCGCATTGATGATGGGTGGGAGGGTGGAAGCGTTTGTCTCCACGAGGGAGAAGTTGTACATGTCATAGTTGTAGGGATTGGGGGACCAGACGTAATACGACAAGAGTTTGGGCGGGGTCAAGGGGCCGATGTAGTTCTCGCCGTTGAGGAGGATTTTGAACTCTCTGGACTGGCCCGGGGCAAGGGTTTGGATCTCGGAGAAGTGCATGTAGATGTGGAACTCGGTGCGGACATTGCCGCTCGCAGGGGGCGTCCAGAAGACGATCAGCTGGGTGGAGTTGCGTGGGACGACGGCGGTCTGGAGGACGGCGGAGGGCACCTCGAAAAGGTCGTCGGCGCGGCTTTGGACCTGCGAGTCGGTCGTTACTTCCCCCCAGTAGGTGGGTGTTTCGTAGGGCGTCCACGTCCGATCGTACGGGTCCTGTGGAAACCTGTTTCGCGTGTCGTCCTGCACATTTGATCAATATCACTTACATTAGGACACAAAAAAAATAAAATATAAAAAGTTTTTTAATTATATTTATTTTATTTACCAACAGGCAATAGTGTAGTGATTTTCGTAGAAGAATTCTTTTGTACAAATTATTTAATTTTTAAAACATTTAATTGAAAATGAAACACGCTGTTAAAGAGAGACAGACCCGTTTTGCCAAGCTTCTAGCCTGCTTATAGCTTTGCGGTCAATAGAAATTAAGAAACTGAGGCGTTTGGCCCTTCAGCTTCTCTGTTCTAACACACAAATTAACTGCTTCTCTGAGAAGCAGGGGTGAAACTGCTTCTTTGGCTCCCCACCTGCTTATACTCAATAACTCTTATATATAATAATAATTTTTTAATAGTATAAGTCATAATTTTTTTAATAAATATTTTAATTATAATTAACTATAAATTTAATCATATAATTTTTATCTTAGTAATTTTTTTAATAAGCATTTTTTCAACCACTACAGCATAAGTGGTTCACAAACTGCACATCCCAAACACTCTTAAATTTTTCCGATCAGCATTTTTTCAATCAGCGCTTCTTCAACCAGCAGAAGCTAGGCCAAACACACCCACAATAACTTGCATATAAAAAAATTATAATTTATAAAACAATGAAAAAATTATAAATTAAATATTTAGTGATGGCATGTGAATTGCTTATAATATTTTTATGTTCTTGCAAACTTTTAAGTTAGAAAAAAAAAGTAAAACTAGATTATATATATATATATATATATATATAAAAGTTGAAAAAACTATAATTTATTATTTTTGCTATTTCTATTTCTAAAAAAAATCTTAAGTAAGAAAAAACATAATAACCAATTATAGTTTATTATATTTATAAATATTGCTATTAGGTTATTGCTCCTTGAGTCCTTTCACTTCGCCCAATATACTTGTTTGCTCTTAAATAATAAAAAAAATTATTTTAAATATTATAATTTTAAATATACATTTTATTTATATATAGATATATAGTTTGATCATTTTAATATTTGATAATTGTAAAATTTAAAAAATTTATCAAATATTTTTATTATGAGAGCATGTAAGAATAGTAAAAAATATATATTTATTAAACAGCTTAAAAATTTTAAACATTATTCACTGACCAATACTAAATCAGACTCTGATCCAATCATTCGGTCAATCTAGATTTGATCATCGTTAGTACGTTTGACTTAAATCACGGTATGAAATAATTACCTTATCATCTTCGTGGTCTCTCCAAAATTCACCCTAAAAAAGAGGACAAGCGCCACGGAATCGGTCACATTGGGGTACAGGTTGACTTTGACCGGCCTCAGCTCGAGTGAGGACACGAACGGAGTCCCAAAGCCCTTGTTCACGAGGCAGATGGACAGGTCATCAACGGAGGTCAGGGCGAGAACCTCGCTGCTGTACTCCGCGGCTGAGCTGGAAACGTTGACTGTCTCCCACAGGTTGACGTCCAGGTGGAGGTCAAAGAGCGGCTGTGAGAGTGCGGCCGTTTTAGCCGCCGTGGAAGAACCTGGCTCTGATCAGATACTTTTGGCCCACGTCGACGGGCAGCGTGTAGCAGTTGCGCCTCCCCTGCGGAAAGCTTCTGAGGGTCCTGTACTGCGTCGCGATCGACGAGTTCGAGTCGAAGCGCGAGGAGATGTTGTGTTTTGCGCCGGCGTCGGTGAACTCGGAGTCGGAGAAGTAACGGAGGAGGGCGGTTTGGTCGCCTTCGGCGTAGCTGTGGCCGGCGGCGATGCCGCAGTCGATGCTTAGGAATCCTGCAAGCTAGTTAAGGTTCAGGGACGGCAGTGCATGAAGGATGAAGAACTGGAGGGTTTTGAACAGAACTCACCGGCGCCGTCAGGCTGGCCGCCGGCTGGGCCGACGAGGGTCATAACCGCGAGGACCAGGAAGAGGAAGAGCCAAGGCATGGTGGAAGCTGAGGCCAGGAAGGCAGGAGCACTGAAACAGTAACAGAGAGATGGGATATCTTCGCATATAAATGCAAAAAAAAAGAGGCAGTTATGCATGGATTAGTGGTCGAATGGTAGCTGCGACGTCTCCCTCGGAACAAGCATAGTCGTGAAGATCTTTGTGAATATCATAAAGACTGCATCAGAATTTACCTCCGAAGAAACTTCATGAATTTACATATACTTTTTAAATTATTAGTTATCTGCATTTGCAACAATATAGATTTACTGATTTACACTTGTTTTAGGGTGTTCTCTTTTGCAACTCGAAAAATTCAATCATACTTGAACTTAAGCATGAGTAAAGAATATGGTGAGATCAAAGATTGCAAGTCATGGAAGATTTGCTATTTAATTTCTATGATATCATGTTTTGCCGACAAAATGGCCCAATTCAACCCCGACAAATGCTCCTCTTAGCTCACTTGTACATAACGTAAACTAAATATATCTTTCGATAAAATTTAAATAAATCATATATTTCCAATTGATTAAGATGTACACTAGAGATCAAGCCATGTCGTGGTACGACTTTGAAGTTAAAAATACATAAGTAATACAGAATTACAGATATGATAAATTTGTTCTACAAAAGTATTAATGACAAGCTCATTAATATTTTTAAATAATAATTATATATAATATTATTTTATAATTATATAAATATTGTAGTTTTAATATTTAAAATGTAGTTGTATAGAGCTGTTGTTGAATTAGTGTTTTCCTTTTGACTTGATCTTACAAATTTAATGGTCTTCAATTCAAGGGAGGACTTGAGTGATACTTGCAAAGACCAATTCAAGGGAAGACTTAGAGCGACATGTACAAGAAAAATTTTTAGGCAATGTATTTGCCTAAAAATCTTAGACAATGTAAAACAGAACCGTTTATCACTTTAAAATTGTGAGTTTTAAAGCAACAATCATATTAGAGTTCGCTCATACTATGTGATTAACGACTCTGATCTTACCCTACACTTGAGTTTTTCTCAATGCGGGCCCTCCAAAGAATTGAGAGGGTATTGGAATTATGGACTGAGGATACCATAACTATCCTCTCGGAGTCTACACTGATGACCAATACCTACTTCACTCTCAAGGCCTTGTTTACTTGGGAAAAGTTAGAATGAAAAAAAGAAAAAGAAAAAGAAAAGGAATATATGATTATTTACTTGAGCGGATGGATAGTTTAGAAGAGAAAGTAAGAGAGAAAATTAGTCATTAATCCCTCCATTTGATTTCCGTCCAAATCCGACGGAAAGCTGAAACTATGACTTAACTTTACTAACTTCACACCTAACTTTTCACCGCACCGTTACTTATTCTCGCTCAATACGAGCTTTTCTCGACTACTCATCCTTGTCGTTGTTGCTCGAGCTCGCCGCCATTGCTCGTTCGTGCAACTACTGCTTGCCCTCGCCGTCGTCGCTCGTATTTAATATTTAATATTTAATAATTTTATGATATTATATATATATATATATAATATGAATAAAAAAATAAAAATTATGGTATATATATCAATCCTTCAAACTTTCTTTCCATCCAAGTAAACACAAGGAAGGAAAATCTATAACACATTCTATCTATCTATTTTTTTTTCTTTCCTTTTCTTTATACTTTCCATCCGTCCAAATAAACACGACCTAAATTTCGCTTCTAGAAGACTTCCTAAGACATGGTTCTCAAGGACATGGAGAACATTCAAAACTAACAAAATTAATGGCAAATTCAGTACATCCATTCAAAATCACTACTCCCTCGTCTGGAACTACATAGAAAGTTCAGGTAGCGATATGAAATTGTGAACATAGTTAAATGCACCAATTTAATGCCAAGCAGGAAACTTATCAATACAGCACAAAATATAAATTGCATGCACAAAGCTACACGAGTTTAAAATTTCATGTATAAAATACAATATTTATTGAATGCATTCTAGAAAACCATATTTAAAAGGATGCTTGAAAATGGACATTAAGCACTCACGAAGTCACATTTTATGCATTGAATCACCAGTTTACTGGAGGCGGAGACGACTAGCATGCACAGGAATAAATCCCACCAGACCGCACAATCAAACACGACACTAGCCAAAAACATGTAGCAATCAATTCAGAAGATCTCATATACAGAGCGGAGTGATATAAGATCAGAACTTCAGACGCAACAAACTGGCCGGAGTTGGCACCTTCACCACTTTGTTCAGTATCAATCTGTGGCGCAGTCTCCAATTCCATGCAATCCTTGAGCTGCAAAACAACACCATCTATTGTTGGCCTCAGGGAAGAGACATCAGCTGCGCACTTCATAGCAAGATCTGCGACTTTCCACGGAGTTGTGATTGTATGATCCTTGCAACCTTGGATCTATTAAGGGGTCGATATTCCCTCTAGCGAAATATGAAGCCATCAGTTGAACAATGTGGAACTTCCTTCTGCCTAGATATATGACTCGTTGGCCAGTGACTAACTCCAAAAGGACCACGCCAAAGCTATATATGTCACTCTTCTGCGTGAGCTGATAAGTGAAATGAAACCTAACATGAAACAATATTGAAATCAGCCGATTTCTATTCCACTAGACTGAATTAACCACCATGTGATAGTGTCTAACATAATTACTGTCGTAAAAGAGGATTTGTATGAACAAGAAAACAGACTGAAGTTCAGATATTTGTAACTGCGTTAGCATGTTTAAGTGGCACTAGTAACAAAAAACCTGCTATTTAAATACATAAGAAATGATAATTTGGAAACAGATCAAGAAAAGAGATTGGAAAGGAAAGAAGCTGGTAATGAAGTTTCAAGGAAAAAAAGACCAAGAATAAAAAGAAACGCAGTTGAGTTTCTAGCTAAGAGAAAATACACTACCAGCAGAAGCAGAATTATCACAATTATATAGATAAACATACACTGGATCAATGTATCCTGGGGTTCCGGGCACATCCAAGTGAGTGACATCAGCATTGTTGTTGAAAGATTTTGATAACCCTAGTCTGTCAGTCTGGCCTCAAGTTTTTCACCTAAAAGAATATTGCTGGTCTTCACATCTCTATGAATTATTGATGGCAGGCACCATCGATGCAGATACTCGAGTCCTGGGTTATGTTGCAGTATAAATTGAGAACGCAAGGTATCATGCGAGATACTATGAATTGTTAAGAGCAAGATCAGTGTAATAATAGCACACCCTGTGCAGCTTCTAGTGCAATATGCAGACGATCTCTCCAACTCAAGGTTCTTGATGAGTTGCCTCTTCCTATATCAGAAAATCACCAAAATTTACAAGTTACGTTCTAGGAAATCATTCATGTATCTACTACCCAATGTGAATGCACCAGCGCGCTCACACACAGACAACACATAAAAAGAATATTTTCTTCAGATCTTGAATTCAGTGGTAAATGCTACAAGAACAGGAAAATTTTACAAGGTTTATAAAATAAACCGAGGCATGGCACTTCACTAAAGGCACACATGCTGTCTACAATCTCCATCAGAGGCTGCAAAGATATGTAAAATTTCCATTTGCTCATGACATTCGTAATTTCTGTCATTTTAATGCATGAAATTTCATTTTCCTCAACTTCATTCCATAGATTTCACTTTACACTTAAATCAAATTCTTTCCTTCCCAATTATGCTGATGTTTTCACTGCAATTGGAAGGAACGTTACATGTGAAACTCGGTTTCTCCATGGGTTGAAAGTAGAAACCAGATATATTTTAAATGATAGACATGTAACCATAAATTTTTTTCCTGCAAAATGCGCACCATAGGACTCTTGTGATCCTGTCATGTTGATTCCACCCAGTTTTACTGAGAGCATTAGCAGTTTGGGCAAGAAGGTAAAGAATATAAATGAGTTTGTGAAGATCAAGCATAGTCGTGAAGATCTTTGTGAATATCATAAAGACTGCATCAGAATTTACCTCCGAAGAAACTTCATGAATTTATATATACTTTTTAAATGATTAGTTATCTACATTTGCAACAATATAGATTTACACTTGTTTTAAGGTGTTCTCTTTTGCAAGTCGAAAATTTCAATCATACTTGATCTTAAGCATGAGACTAAAGAATGTGGTGGGATCAAAGATCGCAAGTCATGGAAGATTTGCAATTTAATTTCTATGATCTTATGTCTTGCCGACAAAATGACCCAATTCAATCATGACCTGAACTAAATATATCTTTCGATAAAATATAAATATCAAAGAAAAGAAATCATATATTTTTAATTGACTAAGATGTACACTAGAGATCAAGCCACGTCGTGACAGGACGCTGAAGTTAAGAATACATAAGTAATACAGATATGATAAATTTGTTTTAAAAAAGTAATTATATATAGCTCATTAATACTTTGAAATAATAATTATATCGATATTGTATTTTAATATTAAAATTACAATTGCATCGAGCTGTTGTTGACTTAGATTGCGTGGCTGCTAGACTTGATCTAACAAAGCTAACGGTCTTCAATTCAAAGGAAGACTTAGAGCGACTTGACTTGATCTAACAAAGCTAACGGTCTTCAATGCAAAGGAAGACTTAGAGCCACACGTGCGAGGAAAATTGCTAGGCAAGATACTTGCCTCAAAATTATAGACAATGTAAAATCGAAGTATATTACTTTAGAATTCACACATATTATGACTATCTTACCCTACTGACCTAGAAAATTTTATCAATGTGTGCTGTCGATTGAGAGGGTATTGGAATTATGGACTCAAGTGCATGCACACATATTATGACTATCTTACCCTGCTACCCAAATTTTAGCTTCATATGCTACAATTTCAATGTAATACTAGATTGTTTCTACTTGTATATTACTTCAGTGCTCCCAAGAACCTCATACTATCAGAAAGCTATTAGCATAGGTGGAAAATTAGTGCTAATATTTTTGTTTATGAAGCTAATCTTGGCAAATTAAGACCCTGAATGGTTGGAAAAATTACCTCAAGACAAACTTCTCACTTGGCTATGATGTAGCTGGTGAATGCACTTTGACTGCAACTGGAGTACCACTTTTCAAGTAACCAAGATAGACTGTCGCAGAAGCCCCTTGCCCAATGACTTGTGTGAAGTTATTAGTAATTTTTTCCAGATGAATGTAAGACAATTTCAAACTGTCAAATGGCTGAGCACGATTTTGATGTTCGGACATCTGCACGATGTTTTCTTCGGCATGTGGTGTCATGGAGGATGGAAGCACAACTTCCAAAAAAAACAATGTAAAGAAATACAGAGAAGTTAACCGGAGAAATAAAATAATCATGACAAAGATTTTGCCTTAATAATATTACTTTGCCTCCTTGCTTTCATCCACAGAAAGGATAGTGCCAGAAATAGAAATAGCACCGTAGGAACTAATGAAACAACAACAATAACAGCTGTTTTTATCTTCTTTTTTCTCCTGTAATCAACCTCAGGAAGAACTGTGTTGTTATGTAGAATTGAGTTGTTGGTGAACCTAGCATTTATGAAAACGATGATTCAGTTTTCGCAGAAGAGAAGCATCAAAATTGTTGCTTATTTACTAAATAATATGGTTTATTTAACCTTTATGAAGGGCACACTAAAACAGATGAAGTCAAGAAATTGGCTTTAATAATGAAATTGAATCACCCCTCCCTCCCTCTCTCCTAGTAACATTTCTGCCTTTTCAGTTATTTCCTGAATTTTTAAATACTTCATACCAATATTTTACATAAATTGCAGTCAACTCCCTCAAATGCCATGTAGGGTATATCAAAGAGGCATGTTTAACTATATTGACCAACGACTTGCTAGTAAGCAAATTCTGCATGTTTCTTCACCCTCATAGGGTAAACAACAATTGATAAAAGTACAAGATAGGCAAGGTTTAGCAAGAACTAACAAGATCTACATGAATCACTTCTAATAAAGAAATGAATGGCAGTTCTCAATTGCCTTACATGGCATGAAAGAAAATAACTTCTAATACAAAACATTTGACACTTGGGCAAAAATATCCAAGTTGGCATGCCAAGCAGAGTATCCATGTCCAAATGGTTCAACTGTAACCTGATCAACCCAATTTTTTTAATATTAAAATTCAAAATTGAATCCAAAACCGAAGTATACTAAAGCTGAACTGAAACTAAATAAAAATGTTTCCATGAAAATTGGCAAAAATAATGTACTTGTGAAAGAGGAAAAATGTAGAACCAATATTTGTACTTCTGTCCATGAAAATTAAATAAAAGGGTTCCATAACTCAGAGCAAGATAATACTTTGCTTCTATACCTAGTGGGGTACTGCCTAATACAGAAAATGGACAAAAAATGTATTTCGGTAGCATGCAAGGTCTCCTTTAACTGGTACAGCTATCAAGATCGTACTTTATCACTATATATTCCTCACTTCATTAAGTAGGTCATCCTCAAAACAGCTAATTCCTTCCAATTAGAGAAGTAAATTACTAGCGGAGTACACAGAAATTATATGTAATGTGAAAAACAGACCTTAGGATAAGTGAACCCTCTTGTGATCTTTTGAGAAGAGAACTGGGAATAGATCCAGTGAAATTGTTGCCCGTCAAATTTCTACAAGAAGGCAATGTTACCAAAGTTCTTAATTTTACACCTAATTACCTATATAGAATGGTTGAATGCTTTCACTTACAAGACTTTGAGTGATAACATATTCCCAAGAAAATCTGGTACTTCTCCTGTCAAATAGTTGTAAGACAAGTCCCTGAAATTTCACATAACATTCACTGTGAAATTCATGAAAGGTCTGCTGATCCTGTGAAAGTTTGTTGCTTGTCTAAATATTCCAGAAAAGACAAGTTTTTTCCTCAGTTTAAACTAATGTAACAGGTTTACATGGTCCTGGAATATGGGAGATCCTTATGGACCAACTGGATAAGTACAACCTGTAAGTCCAGCATCTGACCTCTTCTGAGATCAGATCTTACAGAGAACTGTCCTTAGGGCAGACCCTCAAAATATGGAAGCTTTTCCTGCCCCTAGAAAGTAATTTATGTGCGATACACTACGGTAGATAGAACTTGTTTGACAGGACAAAGAATACTTACAAGTACTCGATGGCACTGAGTAAGGCAAAAGAAACTGATATTTCTCCAGTCAATCCACTAGAAGACAAGTTTCTGCAAACAATGCTGCTAAATTAACAAAGTACTTCATCAAATAGAAGTAAGATTCCAAAATCAGAGGAAAATTTTGGTTTGATAGATTTTTTATGGAAGGAATTCTTTATTTCCTACGTTAGGGAAAGTAAATTCAAATGAATATGGGTGACCCTAAATTTCAATTCCCCTATTAGCATTTCCTTTGTCAATTGACTTACATACGTATGATATGTGGAGGTGAATCACTAAGATCAGTGCAATTCAAGCCATCCCAAGCATACTCTCTCGGAGCACACGGATCCCCTTGCCAATTTCTCTTTAGTTGATACTGTGATTTGATTGCCGTCATGGCCTCGACTAGTGACCAGAAATCCAACAGAGATGTATAAATCAGCACAAAGCTCTTCACTGCAATTCAAGCCAGGGCGATGTTCAATAGCGTACCGTCGTTAGCGTCGGTGTCCGTCTCCGTGAGTTGCATCGCGTAGTAGATCTCGAATGCGTTCCAGAGGGGTGGTAGCGTGGCGTTGGCGGTGGCTACGACATAGAAGCGGTTATCGGTGGAGCTGGTGAACGGAACGGGTATATAGACGTAGGCCGACACAAGGTAGGGTGGCTGAAACGCGCCCAGCACTAGTTGGAAGTTGCTGTAGATGTCGAACACCCGTGTGGCGTTCGCCGGAAGGAGCATGACTTCAGTGGAGTACAAGATAAGGTAGAACCTCTCCGCTTTCCCGGTGTCAGCGGCCCACTGGAAGCCCATGTCGTCGAAGTTGACGCGCCTGCTCGCTGTCTGGAGGACGGCCGACGGCGCCTCGAAGAGGTCGCCATCACCGTAACTGATCGGCGAGAGGGTGGATAGTGTCTGCCACGAGTCTACCGGCTGCCAAATGCGGTCGTAGGGATCGCCCGGGTACCTAGATTCATGTTTGTTGTTGAAAGCATCCGACAACGGATAAATTATGATTTTATGCAGGGTCCCTGCATATGATTCTTACCCTAAGCCATTCGATCTAGATGCTTTAGGAAGGAGGGATTTTAGAAAGAAAGAGATAAAATCTAATAAAATTCTTTGTTTACTAAAAATAATAAATTAAAAAATAAAAAAAAAAATATGAGAGATAAAAACGAGTAAAATTTTTCATTTTCAATTCGTTTAAATCAGACAAAAAGAGCAATCAACACGGACGCATTTTAATAAAATCCTTTTTTATTTTTTCACAAATAAATACACAAAAATAAATTATTAAATACTTTTCTTTCTACCTAAATTTTTTTTTCTCTCAAATTGTTTATCCCCTTAAAAGTCTATCCATTTCAGTAGACACAGCCTTAACGTGGAATCCAAAAAATTCTCTAAAGGCACACCACTTGTTTAGATGACTTGAAGAGTGCGATGAATGTTGTTTGACATTGCACACAATGATCATATACAAGCCCCACATAATGATTCTACACTGAGAGTATAATTATAGGGAGATAATCTTTTTTAAAAATTTGATGGATCGTCAGTTATCTTTTTATGTAGTAAACTATCATATTGACTTTTATTGTGTAATGAATTTTTTTCTTCCTCACATAACCTCCTATCCTACTGCGTTCATTTGCCGAAAGGATCCTTCGTGAAAATTTTTCGTTATCTTTTATGTAGCAAACGCATTACTACGATTATCTTTACTACATAGATAATCGCAACCCGTGAAGAAGAAAAATACATTACATCGATAATCGCAGCAAGGTATTCTCATCCGCTGCGCACTAATCTTAAAGCATCACTGTTATACAATAATATATAATTTATATAATAATAAATATTATACGATATAAATATTATAAAAAATACATATATATTATATTATAACTTGTTTGTATGACATCCATCTAGAATATCTTATAATATATACGTATATTAGTATAATGCTTATATTATATAACAATAATGAGTTGTTTTAGTATAAATCTTATAATTTTATATAACAAGTACGCTTTAAGATGTATTAATTATGCTGTGATCGTCCTACCTAAAAATCTTTTCCGTGAAGGGGCGCTCTACCAAGATATATTTTCGAATCCATGCACCACCGAACGTACCTTACCATACCGTTCCCTCCGGCGTCGTTCCGATCTTGGAGAACCATGGGATGCGTCGCGTTGCAGAACGGGTAGATCGAGTCCTTGAGAGACCGCAGCTCCAAGGCCGACATGAATGGAACACCACCGCCCGTGTTCACCAAGCAAACCGACAAGAAGTCAGCGGCGGCAACGGCGAAGACCTCGGCCGCGACGGCGCTCGATGGATCGGAGATGTTTATAGTCCGCCACAGGTTGGCCCCCAGGTGCAGATCGAACCGCACCAGGTTGGCCCCCAGGTTGCGCCCCCGAACTATCGGCTTCAGCCTGTAGCAGTTCCGGACGCCCTCGGGGAAGCTGCGCAGGTTCCAATATTGTGCCGGAAGCTGAGGGCTCATGTATTTGGCCGAGATGTTGTAGTTCTTCCCGGTTCCGATGAATTGCTCGTCTGAGGTGTACGGTATGCCGGTGGCGCCGTCGACGTAGCTTTGATTGCTGGCGAGCCCACAGTCGATGCTGATAAAACCTGCGGCTAATTAATTAACATCAGGAACAAGAATTACTGTGTCTTAAGTGATGACAATAATAACAAACAAGTTTACCTTCCATACTAGGCTGGCCTTGAGCTCCCGTTGATGCAGTAGCCAAGAGAAGAGCAAACCAGATCACCATGCTAGCTATCTTTTATTCTTGTTCTTCACCGATCGATCCTTAATTGATTCCCTTCTAGTTTTAAAGGGAATAGATGATCCCCATGCTAAGGGTAAATCTGGCTTGTTGACTTCAATATGTACTCGTGTACGTACGTACTTGAAAGCTCCTGTAAAGTTTTTTTGCTTGCGAGTATGATGCCACTGAAAGGTTTGCCTCCTGCAAGATAAGTTTTAAACAGAGGACTGGATTATATTCTAACACTACTGGACAGATAGCATTCATTTGAAAGTGTCAATGATTCATATACTATCACTGCATATCTATGCATCATAGGAATACTCACTCTAATAAGTCTTTTCAAATTTCAATGGTAATGGTACATCGGATCATTTAGTAATGTTTCATTGTTTCAATTTTTTTAACTAGAAGAAAAACAAAAACAACGGATTAGTTATATCAAAAGTCAAAAGGGAAACATAGAGAGAGAGAAAAAAAAAAAAGAGAATTAGGTCATCTGACTTACAGTGACTAAGGAGAGGGAGGCTGGGGGCGAGTGGCGACGAGGCGAGGTGGCAGCAGTGAGCGGACAAGGCGAGGCAACAGCCAAGATCGACAACCTAATGGGGTGGCTAAGCACGGCGGTGATGGACCAAGAGACATGCCTCAACGAGTTCAAGAGCACAATGACGAGTTCAGGGAGTCGATGGAAGTAAATATAGAGAACATAATGAAGTACAAAAGCAACAGTCTAGACATCCACCTTCCCAGCACGAAAAATTTCTTGAGCGGAGGGGCCGCTTAAAAGAAGAAAAAGCGAAAGATCTTAACTATTCATTGCACATAGGAATTTATGTTGTACAGGTATGCACAAATCCACACATCAACGAACGGCGCAAGGGGTTAGGCATTAGGTTCCCCGGTTCAGCCAGAGAAAGATGGGCCGGCCCAAGCCCGATCCGGACGCAGGATTTCATCTGCGGACCTCATGAACGTGGCAACTTGCGAGCTTCATCCGCGAAATGGACGACGACACTCGGTGCGGCAAAGAACGCGAGCGGATCGCGTGGATTCGGAAGACTCGGACACAGAGACCCAAGCTTCGCGACGACCGAGTTCGGGGCATTGGACGCGGAAGCATTGCGAGGAAAGCGGACGCGGGCGTTCGCAATGGCAGTGAGATGGGGGCAGCATCACCAAAGGAAGCGGGTGACTCGGAGAAGGCAGAGGCGGCGCCTCTCCTATAAAGCTGTGAAGAAGGAAGAGGCTGGGGGATTGGACCACCACCATCGGCGAGCGATCGAGCGAAGGAGGAAGAGCGACTGTGTGCGAGGAAGGGAGCTGGCGACGACGAGCGTCGCGACTGAGAGAAGCGAGACGAGCGAGAGGGAGGGGTTTTTGTACTCGACTTTGAGAAGAAATAAAGAGAGGAAATTTCCGCTTACTGTGCGTCGTCTCCGGCGAGATTTGAATGCCTTTCTCCTCTGTTCTGAGCTTTCCAAGCCTCGTCGACCACGTTCGGAGTGCCGGCGACGCTTCCCAACGACGACGACGAAGAGGGACTAAAGCGGAAACGACGGCATTCCTCCCATCAGTCCCCGGCAACCGAGGCACGCAGGCGGGTGAACACAGGATGCATTTGGAGAAGACGAAGAAGCAGGACACGTTCCAATTTTGACTTGGTCAAAATCAGAAACGCGAAGGCGGGGGTCGATTTCGTCGAAATCGATTGCAACGGCTGACGTCAGGCGTGATGTCAGCGAGGTAATTGAATTTCGGAGAGATTCGGTCGTTGACGGTTGACTAGTCAAAATCGTTGACCAGAGAGGTATTTTTCGATTAGGGTTTTAATTTTTCAGATTTCTAATATAGGGTTAGGGTTTTCTTGAGGGAACTGTAATTTGGGAAAAAATATTATTCGGGGAAGTTAGGGTTTCGAATTGGGGACGAGATTCAGTCCGGAAACCCTAGCGAGTTCGCGTTCCGGTATTCCGCCGGACGGCCCTAAGACAACGGATAAGCGTTGTTTTTAGGCCGATCCGACCAGGGTGTGACAACAGGTATCAGAGCCTAAAGTGATTTAGCAAGCATGGTGAATCAAGGAGATCGCATAGCGCAAATCGAGCAGGTGCTCGGTTTGACAGGGAACAACAAAGATGCGGTGGTTCCTCAGGTGGAGGACCTCAATCGCACGATTGAGGAGCAAAGGTTGCAGATCCTTGCCCTCTAACAGACTTTGGCTAGAGTAGTGGAGGCTCCCCAAACTGTTGAAGGCATGGCGGCCCTACAAGAGCAAGTAGGGGTCTTGCAAGGACAAGTGATGACTTGGGCAACGCAGGCACAAGGAGGTGCGCCTACAGCTGCTAGGACAGAGTATGGGGCTCCCAACGGGAAGGTTCGCACCCCAGAACCTGCAATGTTCAAGGGGGCCAGATCAGCAAAAGTATTAGGTAACTTCCTTTGGGATATGCAACAATACTTTGAGGCTAACCATGTTTCAGACCAGGAGAAGGTGAGGGTGTGCACAGCATATCTCTTAGATGATGCAAAACTCTGGTGGAGAACCAAAGTTAATTCGACATCAGAGGCGGCTAGTTGGACATGGGAGGTGTTCCGAGAGGAACTGCGGCAGCAGTTCCTTCTCGGAAACTCGGTGGACCAGGCATGAGAGGCGGTGGATCGGCTAAAACACATAGGAGTGATCCAGGAGTATGTTAGGGCGTTCTCCGCGCTGATGTTGGAGCTACCCGAGATGGCGGAGGGAGACAGGAGGTACTTCTTCCTCCGGAATCTCCAACCCTGGGCGGCAACGGAGGTCCGACAACATGCGCCGCAGAACTGGAGAACGGCTGCAACTATAGCTGAGTCTCTCATGGATCAGAGAACTTCAGGGACGACCTTTCAGAGAGCACCAAGATCGCCCCCGAAACGACCATCTCCACTTAGACCTAGAGCGCCAGAGAGAGAGAGAGGCTCTCTCCCCAATGGAATGGAGGACAACCAGCACGGCAGGAGCATACCCGACCTGCAGAGAGAGGGCAGAGTCAACTAAGACCGATTGCCTGCTTCTTGTGCAAAGGACCGCACTGGATACGCGATTGTCCGGACCGACAGCGATTGAACGCAATTGCAGCGATTGTGCATTGAGAGCTAGCTGAGAAACCGGCGGTGGTTGATGACGAACTAGTAGAGGCTCAGATAGGAGGTATGTACATTGCCTCAGTGGTCACAGGAAAATCTTCATCGACTTCCTCAGGTGCAGATGCAGGGTCGAAAGACACTGTCGGCCAGAGCAACATCGAATAGAAGACGAGCTCTGGAGATGCGAGACTTCCGCAAGGAACTCGGACATGGGCGCAGGTGACATCTTAGGCGAGTGAGGGGGACGCAAAGACGATGTCTCCCCCACCGGCTTCTTCGGGCAAAGGTTGTGGAGCAAAGGAAGCAGCGACAATAAAGAAGACCTTTCCCTATAAATCTTTTGCCGAGCGATTGAAGGAAAAGCAGGCTGAAGGTCCAGATTGGTTTAAAAAAGGTCTCTGTGGAGCGAAACTCTATGGAGATAAAACTCTTGAAGAATACCGATGTGAGGAAGAGACCTACGAGGCTAATCATGCCGAACAGGAGCGATGGCTCGCCACCAGGCGTTGAGCGGCGTGCCCGCGCTGGACATCGAGGGCGATGTCCAAATTGGGCGGGGGAGAATTGTTAGGCCCTGGGTTCCCCGGTTTAGCCCAGAGAAAGGTGGGCCGGCCCAAGCCCGATCTGAACGCAGGATTTCATCCGCGGACCTCACGGACGCGGCAACTTGCGAGCTTCATCCGCGAAGCAGACCACGACACTCGGTGCGGCAGAGAACGCGAGCGGATTGCATGGATTCGGAAGACTCGGACACAGAGATGCGAGCTTGGCGGCGACCGAGTTCGGGGCATTGGACACGGAAGCATTGCGAGGAAAGCAGACGCGGGCGTTTGCAACGGCAGCGAGATGGGGGCAGCATCACCAAAGGAAGCGGGTGACTCGGAGAAGGCAGAGGCGGCGCCTCTCCTATAAAGCTGTGAAGAAGGAAGAGGCTGGGGGATTGGACCACCACCATCGGCGAGCGATCGAGCGAAGGAGGAAGAGCGACTGTGTGCGAGGAAGGGAGCTGGCGACGACGAGCGTCGCAGCTGAGAGAAGAGAGACGAGCGAGAGGGAGGGGTTTTTGTACTCGACTTTGAGAAGAAATAAAAAGAGGAAATTTCCCCTTACTGTGCGTCGTCTCCGGCGAGATTCGAACGCCTTTCTCCTATGTTCCGAGCTTTCCAAGCCTCGTCGACCACGTTCAGAGTGCCGGCGACGCTTTCCAACGACGGCGACGAAGAGGGACTATAGCGGAAACGGCGGCATTCCTCCCATCAGTCCCCGGCAACCGAGGCACGCCGGCGGGTGAACGCAGGACGCATTCGGAGAAGACGAAGAAGCAGGACGCGTTCTGATTTTGACTTGGTCAAAATCGAAAACGCGAAGGCGGGGGTCGATTTCGACGAAATCGATTGCAACGGCTGACGTCAGGCGTGATGTCAGCGCGGTAATTGAATTTCGGAGAGATTCGGGCGTTGACAGTTGACTGGTCAAAATTATTGACTAGAGAGGTATTCTTCGATTAGGGTTTTAATTTTTCGGATTTCTAATCTAGGGTTAGGGTTTTCTTGAGGGAACTGTAATTTGGGGAAAAATATTGTTCGGGGAAGTTAGGGTTTCGAATTGGGGACGAGATTCAGTCCGGAAACCCTAGCGAGTTCGCATTTTGGTATTCTGCCGGACGGCCCTAAGACAACGAATAAGCGTTGTTTTTAGGCCGATTCGATCGGAGCGTGACACAGAATTGTTAGGCCCTGGGCTCCCCGGTTCAGCCCAGGGGGGGTGGGCCAGACCCAAGCCCAAGCCCACAAAGAATGCAAGGTCAAAATTGGGGCGTTGACCCCAAACGCACGAACACGCACGCGTGGCGACGGCGTCTTCGCGTGCGAAGCGGACGACACAGCGAGGACTTCGGAAGCGGACGCGGCTGCTGGACGCGGGCAACGGGCGTAGCGGACAGAGCCGTGGACGACTTCAAGAAGAGAGACGTTTTCAACAAAGGCAGCATCCTCGACTCGAAACAGCAGAGAAATCGGATGCGGCTGCTCGAGCGTCGGATGTGCGGGGAGAAGCGACTGCGCGGGGAGCTATGACCGAGTCTGGTGGAAGAGGCGAGCAATGCCTCTTCCCTATAAGAGGGAGATCCAGGCACGAGTTAAAGGGGGGAACTCGTGAGCACAGAGATCAGGATCGGAGACTGAAGGAGAGAGGCGAGGAGATCGGCGATCGGGCGTCCACCTTCGGCGTGTGAGAGCAGAGATTGAGGGAGGAGAGTAAGGATCCGACGAGCGGATCCGAGAGAGGGTTTTTGTAACCTTAAAAGCGTAAATAAAGGTGAAGATTTTCCCTTTCTGTGTTTCTTCTCCGACGAGCAAATCCCTTTCCCCTGTTTCGGTGTCTCGGCGAACTTCTCGGCGTCTTCCCCTTGACCGGTGGGGTCCCGACAACAGAAGGCTGCTGCTGCGCCGGCGACGAGAGACAGAGGGAAGCAGGAGGCTTCCCCTTTTCAGCGAGCAAGTCCTCGGCGACGAAGGGACGAGGCTCGACGCGGGCGGCGTTCGAGCTCAACTTGAAGACGAAGAGACGAACGCGTTCGGCGTTCGTTCCGAGGAGGAGGTCAACAGTCAACATTGATTCGGCAGAATCGATTTAACGTGCCGACGTCGGCGTGACGTCAGCGAGACAAATCGAAATCAGATCTCGATTTCGGCTGGCGGCTGACGCAGAGGTGACGACAGCAAAACGAGATTTAATTCGGCGTTCGATTTTGACTTCGGTCAAAATCAGAGAAAGGTATTATTTGATTTAGGGTTAGGTTTTCTCGAATTAGGGTTTGGGTTTTCCAGATTTTCCGTGCGAATTGTAATTTGGGGATTAAAATTGAGCGGGGAACTAGGGTTTCGAATTTGGGGACGAGATTCGGTCCGGAAACCCTAGCGCGATCACGTTCTGGTGTTCCGCCGGACGACTCTAGGAAGCGGATAAGCGCCGTTTTTAGACCGTTCCGACCGGGGCGTGACAACAGGTATCAGAGCTTAAAGTGATCTAACAGCATGGTGAATCAAGGGGATCGCATTGCCCGGATCGAGCAGGTGCTCGGCTTAACGGGGAACAGCAGAGATGCGGTGATTCCTCAGGCGGAGGACATCCATCGCACGGTAGAGGAGCAAAGGTTGCAAATTACTGCCCTTCAACAAACTTTGGCTGGATGGCTGAAGCCCAGCAAAATTTTGAAGGGATGGCGGCGCTACAACAGCAGGTGGCAACCTTGCAAGGACAGGTAGCGGCCTTGACGGTACAAACCCAGCAAGTGACTGCGTTGCAAGGTCAGGTAGAAACCTTGACAACACAGTTAACCAACTCCACGACAGTGCAACAGCAGATATTAGCGGATCTTGCGGTGACGCGCATGGCACTGGCGCAGGCACAAGGGGGTGGTCCTACAGCAACTAGGGCGGAGTATGGGGCTCCCAACGGCAACGGGAAGGTTCGCACCCCAGAGCCTGCAATGTTCAAAGGGGCCAGATCTACAAAAGTGTTGGGTAACTTCCTTTGGGATATGCAGTAATATTTTGAGGTTAACCATGTTACATATCAGGAGAAGGTGAGAGTGTGCACAACATATCTCTCAAATGATGCAAAACTCTGGTGGAGAACCAAAGTTGATTCGACATCAGAGGCGGCCAGTTGGACTTGGGAAGTGTTCTGAGAGGAACTGCGGCAGCAGTTCCTTCCCGGGAACTCGGTGGACCAAGCGCGAGAGGCGGTGGATCGGCTAAAGCATACAGGGACAATCCAGGAGTATGTCAGGGCATTCTCCGCGCTGATATTGGAGCTACCTGAGATGGCGGAGGGAGATAGGAGGTACTTCTTCCTCCGGAATCTCCAACCCTGGGCGGCAACGGAGGTCCGATGACATGCGCCACAAGACTGGAGGACGGCTGCAGCTATAGCCGAGTCTCTTGTGGACCAGAGGACTTCAGGGACGACCTTCTAGAGAGCACAAAGGTCGCCTCCGAAACGACCATCTCCACCGAGACCTAGAGCGCCAGAGAGAGAGAGAGAGGCTCTCTCCCCGACGAAACGGAGGACAACCAGCATGGCAGGAGAATACCCGACCTGCAGAGCGAGGGCAGGGTCAACTGAGACCGATTGCCTGCTTCTTGTGCAAAGGACCGCACCGGATACGCGACTGTCCGGATCGACAGAGGGTGAATGCGATTGCAGCGATTGTGCATCGGGAGCTAGCGGAGAAACCGGCGGTGGTGCATGACGAGGAACCAGTAGAGGCCCGCCTAGGAGTTGTGCGCATTGCCTCAGTGGTTGCAGGAAGATCATCACCGACCCCCGCAGAAGCAGAGCCGAAAGACGCAGTCGGCAAGAGCAACGTCGAGCAGAAGACGAGCTCCGGAGATGCGAACCCTCCACAGGAGAAAAAGACGTATAAGCAAGCGGTGGAGGAAAAGACTTCACCGAAGCCTTGGGAGGAGATAGAAGCAGAAGACAACGCAAGGATACGGGCGAACCATGAGAAGCTCCAGCGCAAAAGGGAACAGACCTGGAAAGAGTGCTACGAGGCTAACTGCGCCAAGCAGGAGCGGTGGCTCGCCAGCCGGCGTTGAGGGGACCGCCCGCGCCGGACATCGAGAGCGATGTCCAAATTGGGCTGGGGAGAATTGTTAGGCCCTGGGCTCCCCGGTTCAGCCCAGGGGGGGTGGCCCAAACCCAAGCCCAAGCCCACAAAGAATGCAAGGTCAAAATTGGGGCGTTGACCCCAAACGCACGAACACGCATGCGTGGCGACGGCGTCTTCGCATGCGAAGCGGACGACACAGCGAGGACTTCAGAAGCAGACGCGGCTGCTGGACGCGGGCAATGGGCGTAGCGGACGGAGCCGTGGATGACTTCAAGAAGAGAGACGTTTTCAACAGAGGCAGCATCCTCGACTCGAAACAGCGGAGAAATCGGATGCGGCAGCTCGAGCGTCGGATGCGCGGGGAGAAGCGACTGCGCGGGGAGCTATGACCGAGTCTGGTGGAAGAGGCGAGCAATGCCTCTTCCCTATAAGAGGGAGATCCAGGCACGAGTTAAAGGGGGGAACTCGTGAGCACAGAGATCAGGATCGGAGACTGAAGGAGAGAGGCGAGGAGATCGGCGATCGGGCGTCCACCTTCGGCGTGTGAGAGCAGAGATTGAGGGAGGAGAGTAAGGATCCGACGAGCGGATCTGAGAGAGGGTTTTTGTAACCTTAAAAGCGTAAATAAAGGTGAAGATTTTCCCTTTCTGTGTTTCTTCTCCGACGAGCAAATCCCTTTCCCCTGTTTCGGTGTCTCGGCGAACTTCTCGGCGTCTTCCCCTTGACCGGCGGGGTCCCGACAACAGAAGGCTGCTGCTGCGCCGGCGACGAGAGGCAGAGGGAAGCAGGAGGCTTCCCCTTTTCAGCGAGCAAGTCCTCGGCGACGAAGGGATGAGGCTCGACGCGGGCGGCGTTCAAGCTCAACTTGAAGACGAAGAGACGAACGCGTCCGGCGTTCGTTCCGAGGAGGAGGTCAACAGTCAACATTGATTCGGCGGAATCGATTTAACGTGCCGACGTCGGCGTGACGTCAGCGAGACAAATCGAAATCAGATCTCGATTTCGGCCGGCGGCTGACGCAGAGGTGACGACAGCAAAACAAGATTTAATTCGGCGTTCGATTTTGACTTCGGTCAAAATCAAAGAAAGGTATTATTTGATTTAGGGTTAGGTTTTCTCGAATTAGGGTTAGAGTTTTTCGGATTTTCCGTACGAATTAAAATTTGGGGATTAAAATTGAGCGGGGAACTAGGGTTTCGAATTTGGGAACGAGATTCGTTCCGGAAACCCTAGCGCGATCACGTTCTGGTGTTCCGCCGGACGACTCTAGGAAGCGGATAAGCGCCATTTTTAGACCGTTCCGACCGGGGCGTGACACAGGGTGTCAGGCCCGGGTTCACCCGGTTCAGCCCAAAGCCTATTGGGCCTGACCCAAACCCAAGCCCAGGCGACACAGCGCCCAAATTAGAGAACGAAACTCGGTCAACGAGCAATGTTGACCGAGCCTCGTGTCCAGCTGCAGAGGAATGCACGAGCGGCTCGGAAGGCGTGCGCGTTGCAGCGTGCGAACGCGTCTTCGCCGAACGCTCCGGACGCGAGCCACGCGAGCTCGCCACCGCGAAGCTCGGACGCGGACGGGCGGCGCGTGAAGATCAGCGGTGCGACTGGGGAACTGGACGAAGGCGGCGTCTCCGGATTCTTTGGACAAGCTCGACGACGGCGGTCGCGAGCAAAGCGGAAGAAGCGGACTGCCTTCCCGATTTGGAGGAACGAACGCCAACGACACGGAAGGCGGCTCGACGGAGTCGTCCCGCGAGGATTCGGAGGCGGAAGACTCGGACGCGGAGCTCGCGGAGGCCAGATCTGCGGGCGACGTGGTCCACGCGACCAGATGGAGCAGAGGCGGCGAAGCTTCTCTATAAGAAGCTTGACAGAGACGAGATCGGTGTGCGGAAGCGCCACCACAAAGGAGCGGGAGCGCTGGGGAGCGCCACTATCTCCGGCGAGGGCGCCGTCGCCCTTCCAGAGCAGGGCTCTGATGCCGGTTCCAGGAGGGAACCGATGCCGACGCCGGTGGGCGTCGATGCCGACGTTCAGGGCAACGTCGATGACTGGGAGGTCGAGTGAATTGTAACCGGAATCACCGGTGAGGGAGGGGAAGAGGGCACCGAAGGAGTTCGTCGGCGTTGAGAGGCGTTGTAAGCTTTGCAGAAGGAATAAAGCTTCTTCCTTTCAAATGTTCACTTCCTCCCCTGTTTCGGAGCTCCTCCCACGCGGCGACGACACTCGACGGCTCCACAGCAGTAGGCGGTTGTCGACGGCGAGGAGTGGAGGTGAGGTACAGGCGGTACCCTCCAAACACGCTTCTCCGGTGACACACGGGTGGACGAACGAACACAGCGGCATTCGTCCACGCGAAGACGACGACGAGGCTCGAACGCGCTGGGCGTTCGAAACGAGGCGACGACCGGGTCAAAATCGGCGGTGTGATTTCAATTGCGAAATCAAATTGGAGCTGACGTCACGCTGACATCGGCAAGGGGATTTACGCGCGCGGCGGATGATTTCGAGGGCTGACGTCACGTAACGTAAGGAAGGGTCTGATTTTGACTTGGGTCAAAATCAGAGAGAGGTATTTCCAAATTAGGGTTCGATTTCGGATTTTCCTAAATTAGGGTTAGGGTTTCCTGAGCGACCTTGTAATTTGGGGACAAAAATTATTCGGGGTAATTAGGGTTTCCAATTTCGGGTCGGAAACCCTGGAGAGAGTTGCGTTCCGGTATTCCGCCGGATAGACCTGAGACAGCGGTTAAGGGCTGTTTTTAGGCTGATCCGACCGGGGCATGACACAGGGGGTGCTCCGCTGAGTACTCCGCTTAGAAAACGTGCTCCAGCAGCGGGGTGAACGAGCGTGGAAGCATCAACGATGTCACGCCCCGGTCGGAACGGTCTAGAATTGGCGCTTATCCGCTTCCTAGAGCCGTCCGGCGGAACACCGAAACGTGATCGCGCTGGGGTTTCCGGACCGAATTTCGTCCCCAAATTCGAAACCCTAGTTCCCCGCTCAACTTTTTAATCCCCAAAATACAATTCGCACGGAAAGGATTGGAAAACCCTAACCCTAATTCGAGAAATTTGAAAAGAATCGAAAACCCTAATTTCAGAATACCTCCAATCAGATTTTGACCGAAGTCAAAATCAACCCTTGCTGACGTTGGCGTGACGTCAACCCTCCGATCGAAATCTCGCCGCGCCAAAATTTCCTTCTCTGACGTCCGCTGACGTCAGCCGCTCTGAACGAATTCGAAATCGATCGAATTCACTTGTTGACCGCACGCTTTGTTGACTTGTCTCGTTTCGAACGCCGTCGCGTTCGAAAACTCGTCGCTCGCCT
Organism: Costus lasius; assembly: GCA_027563935.2. Lineage (NCBI taxonomy): Eukaryota > Viridiplantae > Streptophyta > Magnoliopsida > Zingiberales > Costaceae > Costus > Costus lasius. The sequence continues at coordinate 9,753,575 of CM050447.1, read as the reverse complement.
TCGTCTTCCTCGCACGAAACGAACGACGCCGCCTGCGTCGTCGTCTTCGTCGGCCGAGCACCGTTCGCAGTCCTCTACGCTACCGGAGAAGAGGAGGCTGTCGCGACTCGTCTCTCCCAACCTTGTCGCCTCTGCCTGGCAGCCGCCCGCCACCAACGCTCTGCCGGAGACGAGGAGTCGAAGGGGAAGCGTCGTCGAGCACGGAAACAGGGTGTAGACGGGGAAGATGGAGAAGAAAGCTTCTATTCCTTCGTTAATCAAGCTACAAAACTCCTCCCTCACCTCTCTCTATCCCTCACGTCGGCGTCGCCGCCGCTCACAATGCTCACTGGTACGCGCGATGCTCGTCGTCGTCGTCGTAGGGGAACCTCCTCTCTGGTTCTCTCTTCAAGCTTTTAAAGGGAAGAACACGAGCTGCTTCTACCACCGCATGGCCGAGTCGTCCGGGACGAAGCTTCGTCTGCATCCGCATCTTTCGCCGTCGTCGGCCTCCGGGTCTCGTGGAGACACTGCCAACTCCCTCGTCGCGCTGCCGGTTTTCTCGCATCGCCTGTAGCCGACGGTGTCGTCCGCTATTTCCGAAGCTCGCGCCCACGTCCGATTCTCACGCGAGGACGCCGCCCGATCTCCGTATCTTCCACAAGCTTCGATGCCATCTTCGCGCGTCCGCTTCGCACGCGAAGCCTCCGAAGATCTCACTTGCCTTCTCCTTTCCGCGTCGTCTGCGTCCGTATTTTCTCCGAGTGGAGCAGACGTCGCCGTGTCCGACTCCAATCTCCGCTTCTCTCACCAATGTCCGCCGAACTGCCGAAATCCTCGCCCAGCCGTTGGATTGTTTCCTCTGTTTCCGCGGGAGTCGACGCCATCGCCGCCCGCTTTCCATGCGCCGCCACGCGCGTTTCGTTCGTTTGGGGTCGACGCCCCACTTTTGACCCGCATCTTCTTTGTGGGCTTGGGCCTGGGTCTGGGCCACCCCACTGGGCTGAACCGGGGAGAACAGGGTCTAACAAACGATGAGCAAATAAAGCAGCGGGCGTTAAATAAAGTAAACAAAAAAGGGTACATTTGGTAGAGACATGATTTATGCCCGATTGGGCAAATCATAAAACAACATATTTCAAGTTAAATAAAGTAAACAAAAAAGGGTAGATTTGGTAGAGACATGATTTCTGCCCGATTGGGCAAATCATAAAACAACATATTTCAATTTTTTTTTTAACTTTTTCTTTTCAAAGTTACGTCCGTTCTAGTAAAGACGTCAATTCCCTTACCAAATTATATCAGTAACTTGAAAATATGTAGAAAGAGATCAAAATCCAAGTACTGGACGTCTCAGGCTTTTATTGAAGATTGTGTGCGGCTATGTACATTGCGAAGAAGAAATGAGCGCTTCGTCTGTTGAATTACAAGATTCTCAAACACTACATGATTCACAAAGATGTTGGGTTGTGGTACTTTCCAGTTTCGTCAACGGAATTATTTGCAATATTGACTGGGGGCAAGGAAGGCAGAAACTACTAACTTGTGCAGGCTTCTTCAAGTACCACATCACACAATAAAAACAAACGAAAAGAACCACAGTTCATGATATGTTGACAACCATTTGGAGGATCCATCACAGAGAGGGGAAGAGTTGTATGTCAGACTTCATCTTGCTGATGGGATTGATTCCCTTCCATGATCTAAATCAAATGAACTCGGCTGGCTAAAGTTGGCACCTTCACTTTGAGCAGTGTTATGATCGTGAACAGTCTCGATTTCCAAGGTCTCCTTGAGCAGCACCACAACCTCAGTTATTGCTGGTCTCAGGGAAGAAACGTCTGCTGTGCACTTTATTGCAAGATCAGCAACCTTCCACATGGAGTTCTCATTGTATGACCCCTCCAATCTTGGATCAATTATGGCGCCGATGTTTCCTCCGGCCAAATTTGGGGCCACCAGTTGAACTACGTGAATCTTCCTTCTGCCAGGCTGTATGGCACGTTGGCCAGTGATTAACTCCAAGAGGACCACTCCGAAGCTATATATGTCACTCTTCTCAGTAAGCTGGAAAGTGTTATGAAACCTAACAAGAAAAATATGTTAAAACCACATAACTTCTAATCTTTGTCGCTGAATTAAATAACATTTTGCTGATGACTGCATAATTAGTAACATAAGTAAGATTAGCACGAGTAGTAGAAGGAACAGACTAAATCTTAAGAGTAGTCAAACATTTGATATCTTGAGTCAAAGTGAAGCCCGTAAACGTGAAAGAAGTCTTGCCATCACATTATGTAACTGGAAATAACTAGGCAAAATGGATATATGCTTTATCTTCTTATGATCTTTCACCTCTACAATGAAATACCATACACACACACACACATATATATAAATATAAAGGAACGACTGATGATTTACAGAGGCCGCTAGGTTTTGTAAATTAATGACCAAGAACTTGAAGAAATGCAGTTTCTAACTAATAGAAAAATGTGGTATTGTCAGAAACAAAAGCTTTTGTAGAGGTATCTACAAGAGCAGTAGGATGGAATTTTTCAATTTGTGCCTTCTTTAACGTGACATTTTCAACTGTCCTGCGAATTCGTCCTGTCCCCCATTCATGAAAATTCAAAGCTTGGGTCACTACTCAATAAGACAAAGAAGAGCAAAAGTGAACTTACTCGGGATCAACGTATCCTGGAGTTCCAGCCATATCCAACTGAGTCACATCTATATTGTGGCTGAAAGATTTAGATAGCCCGTAGTCTGTAAGTTTGGCATTAAGTCTATTGCCTAAAAGAATATTGCTGCTCTTCACATCTCTATGTATTATTTTTGGCAGGCATCCTCGGTGTAGATATTCCAGTCCTGCATTATGTTGAAGCACAAATTAGGAAGCAAAACAAAAATATTAAGCCACCATGAATAAAAGCATGAGCAGCAAAATATCAAGTAGACCTTGTGCGGCATCAAGTGCAATGCGCAGACGGTCTCTCCAACTCAAGGGTCTGGATAAGTGGCCTCTTTCTGTATCAATCACCATCAAAATTTTCTAGTTATGTTCTATGAAAATATTGAAGCACCTACTCCACAAAGATGCACATGCATACACACACAAACACAGTACTATGTGCAGATTAGAAGTAGCCACACTCGATATCTAACATGCAACAAGATTAAGCATACTTCACAAAGTTTAGTTTGTTTTTTTTTTCAATTATCTTCTTCAGAGATGGTTCGAAAATCTGGACAACTTATACTAAAACAAAATATTTAGTGGACAAGTTCAGAAAAAAGACTTACATTGTAAATAGAATAAGATTCAAAGTTAACATCCTAATCATGGATCTCTGTACCGTTAATATATTCTGTTGTCTGGTTTATAGAATGGTAGCATTTTTCTCATGATAGTTGATTAAAACCAGCTGAAGTATTCGGAAGTAAAGGAAACAACAACTTACTAAAACTAAATTTAAAAGTAAAACTCTCAGAATATGAAACCTTGAAGATGGTCTTTAAGGCTTCCTTGAGGCATGTACTCATAAACAAGTGCAGTATGATTTCCATCCTTGCAGTAGCCTAACAAAGAAACCAAGTTCCTGTGATGAATTCTTGTCAAGTTCTTCACCTGCAAAACATAAATAAAATCTTGACAGCTGGAATATAAAGAAGCCATTGTATATAAAGTCTCTGATGACATGCTGGAAAAAAAAATCCATTCCGAGTCTTAAATTTACTTGCCTACTATCAAAAAGAAAAAAAAAAAGGAAAATACACATTATCCAAGCAACATGAAAGACTTCGGATGCCTCAAAAATGCTTTCAATCAACTGTTTGATCATACTCAGATTTCAGATTGATACACTTATAATCCTTAATTTCCAATATATATACTAAATAGTTCTCTAACTTGTAAAAAACATCAATGTTTTCAAGTACCCATAAAGCTAACATAAAGCTGTAAGAATTAGTTAAGAACTAACAGTTACAATATTGCTATGATAAGCCAACGTTGGTAAAATAAAAGCCAAATAATTTGAACATTCACCTCAGATACAAACTCATGGGTTGGCTGTGACGTTGATGGTGAATGCACTTTCACTGCAACTAGAGTACCATTTTCCAAGCGGCCAAGATAGACTGTCCCAAAAGCCCCTTTCCCAATGACTTGTCCAAAGTTATTAGTAATTTTTTCCACACGGGCATAAGTGAATTGCCAGCTATCCAATGGCAGAGTATTCTCTGGCCGCTCAGTTCTATGAACCATGTTTACTTCAGCACGTGGGGCCACATAGGATGGAGCCATAACTTTTATACAGAAAAGAGAAAATATGAAGAAATACGGAACCGTCAATGGAAACACAAAATAATATTGGCCTAATTTTTTTCCTCAATAGTACTACCTTCCTTCCTCCTCGTTGCCAACCATAGAAGGGGCAATATCAGCAGCACTAGCAATACCACGGCAGCAGCAGCGGAAATAATTATAATAATAGTGGTGGAGATCTTTTTTTTCCCTTTGGTAACTACTTCAGGTGAAGTATCTTCTTTTGTATTGTTGCTGAACCTGGTATTTAGAGCATTTTGAGAAAATGGTATTTCAGCTTTTTAAAACAGCAACAAGGTGTTGCTGCTTACATATTAGATAGTTCATTGAAAAGTATGGTTCACTCACCTTTAGTCAAAGCATAAGAAGACAGATGAAATTGCTTCCAATTATGACATTCAGTCTTTTGATATGTGGAACATGAATATGCCATCGCATAGAAACTGATTCAACTATTTGTTTCTTCAGCTATTAGAATGTATTTATCTTTAACAAACAAAAATTAAGAAACTTGATGTATTTATCTCTCTGTTTTCATTAATAATTTTCAGTCCGAAAAAATATTCAGATAACTATGCCTGCCCGAAACCAGTTTTTGAGCAAAACATATTTACATACAAGAAACTGAAGCCTAAAAATTCTGCCATGCTAGCTCAGGGAATTGTAGTTCTTATATTGATTCAAATTAGCAAGAAACTACTTTGACCATTGAACTTTGTGAGTTAATTTTATCCAGAAATAGAAAAGACTTGTATGCTGCAGCATAAAAGGATTCCTTTAAACTATTTGGCTATATAAAAATAAAGAATATCTCAGTCATGCATTCCTCACATTAGATGATGGGAACTAGGAAGGGCTTAAGATATAAGTCCAGTTCTTCATCCATTTATCCTTGAAAATGGTTAATTCCTTATAACTAGAGAAAATTTGTTACTGATATATAAGTGAAACGGACCTTAGGACAAGCGAACCCTCTTCTGATCTTTTGAGAAGGGAACTGGGAATTGGGCCGCTGAAATTGTTTCCTGTCAAATTTCTACAATAATACAAATTGTTAATGAAGTTATTACTTTTATCCACAAATAACCAGGATAACATGACAACGATTTCACTCACAAGACTTTGAGAGACAACATATCCCCCAGAAAATCAGGGACCTTTCCTGTCAGATTGTTGTAAGACAAATCCCTGAAATATCAAATCAAACAATCACGATAAAAATAATGGAAAATCTTCTGAGCCTGTCAAGCATTGTTGTTCGTCTAACTTGATCGGAAGTTTCCATCATTTACACCAAGATCAACTTTCTGTAATATACATTAGAATATGTAGAAAATGTTTCAAAGGGTAAAATTCTTACAGGTTCTCGGTAGCATTAAGCAAACCAAAAGAAACTGAGATTTCACCGATCAATGCACTCGAAGACACGTTTCTGCAAACAATATTACAAAGTTAGCAAAATACTTTATCAAATGAAACTAAACCTCCCAAATCCTTGAGGTTCTTTCAGATTGATGGGTTTCATGGAGAAGGGAGGGAAGTGTTACACCCCAAATTTCAGATTTTAATGTCCAAATGTAACAGGAAAATTTTTCCCCTCAAAAGTTGGTGTGGGGAATATGAAATTTAATGGTTCAACAGTTGGTTTATCAGAGAGAAAAGGAAACTATCATCTCCGTCTTCCCTCCACCACTTTATTTCCGTCTCATGCAAATTTTTACTCTCCGATTGAGAAGTTCCATTTTCCCTCACTTCCCTCCCCCTCGATTATAATAGCAATTGCACTTTTTTTTTTTATGTTTAACTTACATAGATATGATTCTTTGAGCTGAATAGTTATATTTGCATTGCAAGCCATCCCAAGCATACTTCTTCGGTGCGCACGGATCACCTTGCCAATTCTTCTCCAGACGATACTGTACTTTGATCGCCATTATGGCATCAACTAATAACCCAGAAATCCAATAGAGATGTAAGAATTGATATCTATCGATACACATCCCTTCCCTTCAATTGACAATAGGAGCAATGACGATAGCCTACCATCGTTGGCGTCAGTGGCTATCTCCGTGAGCTGCAGCCCGGTGTAAACCTCGAGTCCGTTCATGATGGGTGGGAGAGTGGAGTTGGAGGTCGCGTTGAGGACGAAATTGTACTCGGTGTAGCCGGTAAACGCATCGGGGGTGTAAGCGTAGTAGGAGGTAAGGTAGGGCGGCTTCAGGGACGAAAGAACCACCTTGCCGTTGAAGACGATGTCGAACTCGCGCGTAGCGTTCTCAGGAAGGAGCACAACCTCGGTGAAGTACACGGTGAAGTAGAAGTCCGTATTCCCATTGTCGTCGATGGACATCAATTCTAGGATGGTGGAGTTGTCGGCAGGCGTCACTGCCGTCTGGAGGACGGCGGCGGGCGCCGCAAAAAGGTCGTCACTTTGATAGCTGATCGGCGAGAGGGTGGATAGTGATCGCCATTTGGGCTGAAGGATCGGCCGCCAGATGCGGTCGTACGAGTCGTTAGGATATCTGCCGAGCGCGCATTTGCAATTTAGTCCATATAATTTAAAGAATCAAAATTAGTATATATATATATGATCAAATTCAAAATAAAAAATAAACCATAAAACACAAATAGATATTAAGAACTTAATTGTAAAAATACCGGTGCTGATTGCTGAACTCACCGTACCGTGTCGTTCGCGCCCATATTGAGCCGGTCGCGAAGGGCGACCGGCCGCGTCTCGTTATAGAAAGGATAAATAGTCTCCTTGAGTGGACGCAGTTCCAGCGCCGACACGAACGGGACTCCTACCCCTATGTTCACCAGGCAAACCGACAGGAAGTCGGCCTCGGCGACGGTGAAAGCCTCGGCCCTGACGACGAACGTTGGGTCGGAGATGTTGACGGTCTGCCATAGGTTGACGCCCAGGTGCAGGTCGAACTGCAACGGCTTGGCGGCGCTGGCGCTGTTCTGGCCGTCGTAGTCGCCGTACAAGAAGCTCGCTCTCACCAAATACTTTTGCCACTGGACCACCGGCTTCAGGCTGTAGCAGTTGCGAGCGCCGTCGGGGAAGCTCCGAAGGGTCGATTCTTGTGCGTAAACGGCGTATGATAAATATCTCTTCGAGATTTTGTGGTTCTCACCTGTCTCGATGAACTGGTCGTCGGAAGTGTAGGGAATGTTGGTGATATCATCGTTGTAGCTTTGATTGCTGGATAGGCCACAATCGATGCTTATAAAACCTGCACGAAGGAGGGGAAAGTGAATTTTATGATTAGGTATGGGAAATTTTTCCCAGGAAACAAACAGGGCAAACCTTTAACGGTAGGTTGGCCTTGGATTCCAGCTGATGCAGCCGAAAAGACCAGTACAAGGGCAAGAAAATAGGGCATCATCTCAGCAAAGACAGAGCTGCTCTTCTTGTTCATCATCATCATCATCATCTTTGCATCGGTTAATGAGGGTGGATGAACTCCATGTTAAGCTCTGCAATGTACGACTTTGCAACGGTAAGCTCAATATATAACCCGTTTAAAAATGTTTGACTTGGCGAGATTGGTCGACGCCAGTGATGTTCTACCCTTTGTTTTTAAGCAGAGTGCTTGAAGGCATGGATAAACAGCCGTCATGGTGATGATGCTGATATATTTTAAGAATTGATCATTGTCTGATGAAGTCATGGCGATTGATGACAGAGAAGCATTTGAATGTGTCAATTGTAAAGGTAAACCTCGACTGTTTCAGACATGAAGCTAGCAGAAGAATAATTGTACATAAAGTGTGGTTGAGATCCAGAAATGTCAACCCCAATACTGTTTCAAATGTGTAGAGAAATGCAGGAGGTAATTGGCATTCATTTAAGAGCAAGTGGGCGGGGCATGCCTTTTATGATTATATGAGCTAGTATTGTAAGGTAAGCATTCATAATAAGTTTATAACATTGACAACATTTTCTTTTTGTGGTATATATGCTATGTTTGTCAAACATAACTACAAAAAACTGCGTCTCACAAAAACAAAGTGTAAATGTAGACCTTCTCAAACGTCATTAACATATCTGCTGCGCCTCTTGATTGCCACAGAAGTCCATTTCTCGACATTTGACTTTATTGAGTTCACAACTTTGTTGATCGCATAAGAGGATTTGTTGTTGGCCCTGCAGAAGTACTAATGTTAATACCATTTGGCAGAACTTGCACGAAGTCATTGTAATTGAATGGAAACAGTTTAGGGACCAACCATGTTAAAACAAGGCACAGGTGATAAATAAGATGCACTCTGCAAAAATGTTTGAAGCAGATTTGCACGTTAGAGTTGTTACAATTATATATTAGTCCCATGCAGACAATTAAAACTTAGCTCTCTAATATCTCCATATGTTCTTGCTCGATATCAAATCAGGACCTTGATCTGGCAGAACTTGTGCGGGTCTTTGCATGAGAGTCAATTTAGGCATCAGCAATGTTAAAACAATGTACAGGTGATAAAGTAAGCTGCACTCTGCAAAATGGTTGCAGCAGATTTACACATTAGAGTGAATGATTCTAATGTTCATGTAAATTGAGCACAACAGGACTATGTGAAAGATAATCAAGGTTCATTCATGTAACAAAAACATGACATTTGACATAGCATAATCGTAAGATGTCTGTTCACAATATGGTGATGCCACACAAACAAACAAAAAATTGCAATTACACATGAACCATTTACATCATAGGCATAGACAACCAAATATTATGATCCATCAGAAGAATAATAGCTTATTTACGGCATGCCTTACTCCACAAGATAGAACTTCAATTTAAGACCAGTTTGAATGCCTTGCAGCTCGTACAACAAAGGTTTGAGAGGAAATAGTCGATTGATCCCTCATTTATCTTGATGATGGACAATAGATCTCAGACATCCTTGCAACATCTTCTATTTCATGAGAGCTATTCTGGCTTAAATCGCTAATCTCTGTGTTTAGATTCTCACTGCATGTAACAAGGTTCTCAGTATTGTCATGAGATCTCTCGAGTTCTAAACACTCTTTTAGCTGCATCACAACATCGATCATGGTTGGCCGTTGATGGGTTCCCTGTGATGTGCACTGTAGTGCGATATTGGCACACTTCCAGACAGAATTTACACCATAGTTCCCTTTCAACTTAGCATCAACAATATCCTCTATGTTTCCTCTAGAAAGCCTTTGGAGCACTCTTTGAACTATATGTACATGCTCTGTATCATGTATTATCGGAGGTAGCCCGGTGATAAGCTCCAAAAGAACTACCCCGAAGCTGTACACGTCACTCTTCTCACTGAGCTGGAAGGTAGCGTAGTACCTGAAAAAGTTACACTCTTTAGCTGCTAATATGAAATAAGCATTAACTCGATGCAAAGACTATACTGTTAAGGTTAAAAATGTTCATATAAGCCATAAAAAAGATTAACAAAAGTCTCCAAGTGTCACGAGTCAACCAAAATTCAGAAATTATAACAAAACACTTGCAGGCAATTAGTTAATTTTAACGCCATTGATTTCCTTAAGGAGAACTGTTCCTTAGTCCCCATAAATGACCAGAATACACATGGGATTTGATGGATAGACAAGTGGTTACCAACTATGCCGAGTGTCATCTTAGAAGAAAATAGATATACAAACATCAGTAAAGATGGAGGCAGAACTTTGGGATACTGGTAGGAATAGTTTTTATTCAGTGTAAAAATATAGAATAATACATGTTTTCGACCTGAATAAATTAGCCTTATTAATATGTTCATATTTGATGTGGATAAGTAGATAACTGATGACAGGAGAACAATTACATTCAGGATATATGATCAGTCAATGTTTTGTCTTGTTAGGTCGTTTTTGTTCCATTTTAATCATTGATATTTTCTTCAAACATGAGCAAATAATGAGAATATTTACATACTCTGGATCAAGATAACCTGGCGTTCCCACTACTGCTGTGGATATATGCGTATTTATATCACTTTGGAAAGGTTTTGACAATCCAAAATCTGCTATCTTGGCCTCAAGTCTTTCGCTCAAAAGGATATTTGCTGTCTTCACATCTCTATGAATTAATGGTGGTTTGCACCCCTTGTGCAAATACTCAAGTCCTGCATTGCATACAGTTTGTGGATTAAGACGATGAGAAAAAGGATGAAAATTAGACAAGGGTTAGTACTTGACACTCGAGAGTTCATGGTTTTTTTTCAAACCTTGTGCAACCTCTAGTGCAATCCGGAGTCTCAGTCCCCAGGTTAAAACTCTAGCATGGTCTGTCCTCCCTATATCATGTCGCAGCAACACCCCATCAGTATTTATTTGAAGATGGATGAAGATACTCGTAGTAAAGTATTTCATACAAGTAACTGGCCTTGTCGGCCTAATATTTTTAAATTGGTGTAAAAATGGAAAGTTGATACAGCTTGAAATCACAATAAAACAGGCTGAAAACTTCTCCTCCATATGATAAATTTAACTATAGTTTCACCAGAATTAGAGTATTAACTCAGATTAGAGAACTCTCAGACATCATTTTCTGTCTTGCTCTCATTTTCTTGTAGTATTTTTGTTATATGAAATAAAGTACAATTCTAATTATTTAAATACCTACTTTCTACAATAGTTAGCTGATGTTATGTTCCCGCAAGGTTCATCCAGCAATATACTAAGCAGGCAATGAATTGATGTGCTTGAAGTTAATGAAAGGTTGATTAATAACCATAAGCTGATTGTTCTCACAATTCTCGTGTCGACCTACTTACGTTAAGTTGATTTGCACAAAAGTTGTACAGCAGAGAAAGTACAGCAAGCAATATCATGGGGTATAGAAAATGTAAATATAGTACATGAAATTCCAAACCTCGCAAATGGTCTTCTAGGGTACCCTGAGGCATGAATTCATAGACAAGTGCCAAACGATTTTTATCGTTGCAGTAACCAACTAAAGAAACTAAATTGCGATGATGAACCTTTGTCAAGTGTTGGGCCTGAAAAAGAAGGAAAAAAGTACTCATTGATTAATTCCTACTTCCTAGCATGGCAAAACTAATGTTGAAACATCAATGTCTGAAACAGAGGTAGAACGGAAAATGCTTTTCAATAGCTGACCTGTCCTTTGCCAAAAAGATAAAAAATAATGAAAAAGGACTTGATTGTTTAAGCATACTGTAGATACAATTCCAGGAAAGAATATCTTTATTTAGTTCAGCACCTGAAAACTTCTAAGTGAGCTTGATAAAGCTATGCTCTAATTGAATAACGCATTTCCACTCTCGAATTTAATTATAAAAACTACCTATTAGGCACACATTTCCACCAGCCTCAAACCCTACGTTGCTCATTACGCAATGTAAGATATTAAAGACCTGATACTCAATTACCTCAGCAGTAAACTCCTTTTTCCCTTGAGCCGATAACTCGTTTCGCATCTTGACTGCCACTTGGGTACCATCTTCCAAATAGCCATGATAGACAGCTCCGAATCCTCCTTTCCCAAGGACCTTTTGAAAGTTATTAGTTATGTTCTTTAACTCCCTATATGTGAATTGACGATTCTCAAGTTGCAGTGAATCATGACACTGCTTCTTTTCTTGCTTGATGAAACCTAGTGGATTCAGAGTGGTACCTGCTAATATGGTCAAACGCAGGTCGCAAAATATGGATAACAGTACAGTAGTAGTTAACTACATTTGTGCTAATGGTGTGCAAGATCTTTTTCATTAAGAAATCTTACCTTTTAGCTTTCTCATCCTCCAAAGTATGACCATAACCAAAAGAAGTATCACTACTGGAACTATACTAAGAATTACAATCTCTGGCGTTGGTATTTTCTTCTTTGTTGATGCTATCGTACATGAAGTTCCACTCTCACAAAGATGTGGGTTTCCTTCGAGTCTGGTGTGCGATTAGAACTCTATTATTGATTTAGCATAAGAAAGTATCTCCAACAAAAAAGTGAAGCAAGCTCAATGGAAAAAGGATACAACAGACGAAGTGAATAAAGATTTTAAGCAGCACAAACCTTAAGGTAAGAAATCCATTTTGTGACTTCTCAAGGAGGGAAGAAGGGACCGACCCACTTAACTGGTTGCTAGTCAAATCACTGCAAGAAACGATGGGATGCAATCATGCAATCATTTATGCTATGTTCTGTTAGATAGAATTCACCATGGGAAGCCATCTAAATTCATTATATTTTTTATTGTATTTTTCATCCTGTCCACGATGAATTTCATCCAACAGTACATAGCCTTAAGGTACCTTAGGTAATAAAGCAAAAGACAAAATTATTTCAAATACTTACAGGAATTTAAGGGAAGATAATTTTGCAAGAGCAATAGGTATTACCCCCGTTAAGTTATTGTAAGATAAGTCCCTGAAAAAAGTTATTAAATGACCTTTGTGAGACAATTAGGTCTCTACATTTCTTTCCTAGTGTACCAGACTTAAAAAAATGTTCATGATCGTGAAGGCATGTCACAAAGATGTCGGTGACTGTCTCAATGACCATGTCAAGCGAATTACAATAGTAGCACAAAATCAGGAACTTTACAAGTATTCAATTGCATCAAGGTTGCCAAAAGATGTGGTTATTTCACCGGTCAATCCACTTGATGATAGATTCCTGCAGAATATTTGAACTAATAATGATATACGACTATCTCCTTGCGTATGTCCATATAATGCAAGATATGTAGTATAATTTATACAAAAGTTTCTCTTGAAAAACTCACAAAACAGTGATCCTTGGAGGATCTGAGTGGGTAAAAGTGCAGTTTAGTCCATTCCAAGAAAAAGCCACAGGGGCGCATGGATCTCCCATCCAATTTCTCTTTATTTGATACCAGTCCTTGATACTCATCATGGCATCAACTGGAAACAAGCGAATCAAAAAGGAAGTCAACAGCATAAGTTAATAAACTGCTCTGCTTGTATGTTTTTTAATACATGAAAGACTAAACTTTCTGGCAAGTGAGCAAATTATATGCAACTTAGTAAGACAACACAGAAAATTTATGGACTACTATATCTAACAGCATCATGTTCTAATCCCCCTTCACACAAAAGAGTTGTTTCGACAACCAACATCTGACATTAGTTTAGATTTTTTTTTTCCATTACAGCTATATAACCCAATCAAGGGTTAACAAAAACCCTGCTGATCAAACTGGGCCAAGTATCCGAGCCAACCTTACTCGGAAATTCAGTGATTGTTTGGCTGGATTTGGCTGGTTTTGGGATTTCTGTTTGCCCCATTTGTTTAGATTTATATCGTTTTCAATTTCATGTTGCAAGTATAAGAACAATGTGTGAGCATATAAGAACTCCACTAATTATGTTTTGTAGTTGAATATAAGGGTGAGTTAAAAAGCCCAACTTACCTAACTTGGACATAGTATCTGATCAAACCTACCTGAAAATTTCAGGGCTACAGAGTTGATATGGGTTGGTTTAGCGGGTCTCCATTTTTTTTTTTTTTTCAGTTTTTAGATTTGATTTGTTTTCAATTTTATGTTTAAAGCTCCACAACACTATTAGTATTGTGAGTTGTAAAGCCAATTCATGAGATGTAATTTGAACATAATTCAGTTTATCTTTGTTTATTGATATTAGTATATTCATAAAAACATATGAATCATTTTATGAGGTCTATGGATCAATTAGAATGATGGAGTGAGATTGCATATTGCAAGAAAATTGAAACATACTTAACCTTTTCATCGCATGCTGAAGTAGGAGAATAATTTAGCTCATAAGTATATGAACTAGGAATAATAGCATGCAAGTGTGTGTGATCATTATCATAATATTTGTGAAACTATAGATGGTCATTAGTTTAACACAACAAGGTTAAAGACTGACGAAGAGTGACCTATGGGCCACATCATTGGAGCTGGGTTGAGCCGTTTGGACAAACAAGTCAAGCTCCACTTAGCATGAGTCATAGCCATGCTAGGAATGGGACATAGTATAAAATGCAACAAGTATTTTTTTATAATATTTAACATTTTAAAATATTTCAATTTGTAAGGTTTTGTACTAGCTTTTTGTTTTTTGTTTTGGATATTTGTGAATTGTGTTTAGTGTGACTGAGAGGCATGTTAACTATCTCTAGGCACATGAGCAACAAGGAGATGTCCAGTTCACTTGAAGCACATGGGCTCGTGGATGGGTCTATGCATGTGCAAATTGGTATAGGTGTCACAAGTGACATCTCTGTGATGAATTGTGGAATGGGTCAACCTACACAATTTTTGGCATAGCCTGCTTAGAATTAAGATATGCAATGAGTCTGTGTTGTGCTTGGCATGTAGGAAGTCACTGCATTAAACTAACCTACAAACTTATCTAATTGGGTTTCATCAAATAAGAACTCCCTTAATTATGGTTGTGGAAAGTGATCCTTCGAATTGACCACGGTACCCTTATGTTAGTTCATATGCACTTTGATACTTTTTGATCTTTAGTCATAGAGGGACATTTATCAAATATAGTTATGTTTATTGTGATATCTTGTAAGTTCCAATAGAGGATTCCTTATACCTCATAAAAATTCTGTATGCTCATATCAGATGAACTACGACAATCCTTAGCAAGGTATAAGGTTCGAGTACAAAAGTTATATACTAAATAGAGTTTTTACTCATCATAATGCCTTAAGTTTATTTGGAATATTGATGATAAAAAGATTTCATTGCAGGATAATTGTTGTCAATAAGATTAAATTTCTTTCACACTCATCTCAGATTAATTATAGTACATAGGAAAATTGAATATAAGTATTTAGCACAAAATTATCTAATCCTTGTAGTCAAATGATACTACACGTAGCATAAGAGTGAATGAATGAAGTCTAACAAGCAACATATTCATATCCTCTGCAAAGATAAGAAATTTGATCAAATGAGACATGATTATTTTAGTTAAGATGTTGAGATTTGATATTTTTAGCGCTTCTTAAATTTTATTAGAAATCTTCTGATTTTTGGGCTCCTTATATTTATGGTAAGTTTGAATATTTGTGTTGTATGTGTGGTTATTTTGTTGTTAAAATATCTAATTTCAAATTAGTTGTATAATATTTTATTATTTTGATGTATAATATATTTTAATATTTTTAGGTATTATAATATATTTGTAGTCAATAATAATAATATTCAATAGTATTTAGTTATTTTATAAGTATTTAATTGTACTTTACTAATATATGTGTAAGAATATAAATATGGGATATGTATATCTTCTTATTTTCCATCCCTTATTAAGTAAACACAAAGAAGAATAATTTGTACACTTTCCTTTCCATCTAAATTTCATTTCCTTTCAAGTTTCCTTTCCACCTAAGTTTTCATCCCTCTACACACTAACAGCCTATTTACTAGGAGGGATGAGAGGGTGGAAGGAATGAATTTATGAAAAATCCTTGTTTACCCAGAAGGATAAATCTAAAAGAAGGGATTAATGAGAGGATGGATGGGGAAAAATCCCTCCTTGCATATTCGCCCAAATCAGTGGATTTCAAGAAACGCGAGAGGATGCCCACTGCAGACACCGCACTCGTTGCTCCATCTCTGCAGAAGCAGACCTTCGAAGACACCTCGCCGCTCCATCTCGCCGCCCTCGCTACTCCATCTCTGCATATGTAGACCTCCGAAGATGCCTCTCGTAGTGCCTTGACGCAGACACCTCTCTGCTCCATCTCGCCGCGCTTGCCGCTCCATCTCCGTGGACACAAACCTCCAAAGACGCCTCTCGCAAACGCCTCAACGCAGATGCAGCCGCCTCGACGCTCACCGTGCTCGCTACAGACGCTGCAGATCAATTCCGAAGATCTTGCAGCCACCTTCTCTCCCCCTGCCTCTCGCCGCCGCCACGACGCCGTCGCCGCAGACGACGACGCCACACGCCGCTG
This sequence comes from Costus lasius, assembly GCA_027563935.2. NCBI lineage: Eukaryota > Viridiplantae > Streptophyta > Magnoliopsida > Zingiberales > Costaceae > Costus > Costus lasius. The sequence goes on along the minus strand of CM050447.1, from coordinate 9,737,354 downwards.
CCACGCGTTCATAGGAGTTGGACACGTGAATCTACAATCCTCTCCTTCCCCAAATCCCTTCCCTCCTAAATCTCTTCTATTCTAAAATCCCATCCTCTCTAGTATAATATTTTGCATAGCAAGGATAAATTATAAAAAAGATTTATAGTTAAAGTAATAATTGAAAGTGTTCCAATGATTGCCCATATTGTAAAATATATAAATGAAATATTGAAATGAGTTGTGTGCTTAATTGGACCAAGACCAGGTGATAAATCAAGTGACCAACACATGGCAGGGGCACACCAAGCTTAACATCATTCCCTTTTGACTACTACAATCATGGAGAGGAGATCATGGGTTCATGAGAAACATAAGTCTCTTTAACTAGAGGAGAAATTCGGTCATAACTCGTGAGCCACTAAAGCAACCCAAACCTCACTCATTTATGAAATGGGTTACTCTGACCTGACCTCAACCTACCCTATTTATAAACAAGTCAACATAACCAAGTTGTATAACTAGTTTAATAAATAAACAGATGTATAAATATATTAGAATAAATAAAATAAATAGAAAATTAAATATACTTTATATTACAATAAATATTTTATATTAAAAAAATAATATTTAGTATGTATTATAAGTATAAAATATAACATGACATACATACATGTATAAATATGATATACATATAATAGATATAACAAAGGTTATACATGTCAATCCGTTTTAATCTGACCCAACTAATTGTAGGTCATAAATGAATTAATTTGATTATGACTCAAACACAAATTAGACTCAATCCAAACCTGCCTAACTTCATATTGTGTTAGGTCAAGTTGGCAAATTGGGTCAATTTTTGTCGTGTATATTTTTAACTACTCAAGGTTTATATATATATATATATATATATATATATAATTTTAATAGCACCAACCAATATTATTGGTACTGTTTTTCCAGTATTTAACCACTCCTCTCTCTCCTCCTTTTGCAATTGAGTACAATGAAATATGTGCTCCCTTATTCTAGGCATCTTTCTCTCCCCTCTTACATCTCTTTTGATCTCTCTTACTTTCCCAAGGATAAGACTATACGCGGTGATAGAGAGAAGGTTCCTCTCAAATGTTAGAATCTAATGTGAGATTTCTAGAATGATAAAGTCTTGTAAAGAAAACCCAACTACAAGTGACTACAATTGGATAGGTTCTCACAAGGTGTCATGGTTTCTTAAGGTTTTGTTTGAAAACATGATAAGTTGGTTCAAACATTACAGTTTAAATTTATATATATTATGTAATACATGAATTATCTTTCATCGTATTTCTAATACTTTAAATCTGACCCAAAAATCTAGAAACCTAGAAGAACCAGAAACTCAAATCTTTAAGAAATTCGAACATCTTGAAAAGAATCCAAACATATAAAATATAAACCTTTAAACAACAAAATTTATGTAAATTTGAAAAAAAAAAAAGAAAGGATTTTACCACAACAACAATCGGAACAAACTCAAATTCCAAAAGGAGAAACCGAAAACTTCAAACCCAATTGGATCTATTCTAGGTTTTGAGATTCACATTTGGATTTTTTATAACCCAAACTTGTAAATAAAATCATAAACTTAACCCTGTCCGATGCTCACCCTGAAGAGTCAAGTCTGATTCCAATCAGAATTACTTTGCATTTGTTTGTTCTGACACACACTCTCACCTAACAAACTTGGACAAGAGTCTATACGAATTTGTGGTACCACAGTCCCCCACACCCTCGTGGAAGGCCATCTCGTGTAGGCTGATCTCGGGTCGTTGAGTCAAAAGCAAAAGGAAAAGAGTAAATCGATCCACTCAGATCAGAAGGCTCTCACATCGACTTAACGTTCTGTGGGCATCAAAAGCTATATGCCTATATAAGCCCCTTCTACGGCATTGTTTCCAGCATTTTGTGCGCAAAAGGTTCTTATTACTTTCTTGTTTAGCTTTCAGGCACATTATATCAAGCAATTGGCAGACACGAATTTGTACTCCCTACACATCCTATCACAGCAAAACAAAGCTAAATTGAAAAAGAGGAGTAAGGGCATCGTACCATCTCCAACATCCGACGGCACATTCGCAGTGCTCATGGTCGAGTATATCTCCAAGGCATTGAGGAGGGGCGGAAGGGTGGAGTTACTCAGCGCCTGGAGGGTGATGTTGTAGGTCTTCAGCGGGGGGAAGGGATTCAAGCTGTACACGTTATCGGACGAGAGGTAATCGGGCCTCATGGAGTTGGTCAGCCACCGGAAGCCGTTGGCGTTGATGTCGAACTGGCGCGAAGCGTTGGCGGAGGCTAGGTTGACAAGTTCGGAGATGTGGACGATAGCGAAGTACTGGTTGACGTCGTTGGGGTCGGCATCCCAGGAAACGTAAAGCACAGAGGAGTTGACGGGGGTGACGGCGGTTTGCATGACGGAGGTGGGCGCCTCGAAGGAGTCCTCTGCAAGGTTGTCGACGGCAGAGTTGGTGGAGATGTCAGTCCATAGGAGGGAGTTAGTCCACGACTCCCAGACGCGGTCGAGACGGTCGTCGGGATACCTGCCGAGATGAAAGTGAAAGTTTATAGGTATGGTCGTATAGGAGGAGGAAGACGTAGAGCTATGCGGACATTTTTCGTAGGTCAAACGAACCAGCGCCGGTAAAGTCAACGAAGAATTAAAATCCTTATATCCGAGTCTACATATAAAGAACCAAATATTATAATCAGTCGGAATACAAAAAATATGGTTGACCTAACTATTGGAATTATTAGGTCAACCATTATTATCCTTAAATATCCGAATTGTTATCTATTAATATGTAGGAACTATTAATGCCATGTGCCATGGCTTTATTGTGAAAGCACGAGAATGAGCAATTTATTTTGACTCTCTGGCTTTATTATGAAAGACTGAAATTAGCACCTATAAATCAATATTATTGACTTTTTAAATATTTCTAAAAAAGCAAACACTATTTTTAAAAATGCAATGGAAAGTAGAGCTAGCACATTCCCAAATAGACTTGTAAAAGATTCTAAGACAGTCCCAACCAGATTGACTAAGCAAAATTCAATTTGATTGAACGTAGAGTTAGGCTAAGTTAAAACCCAACTTCCACAAGCCAGGCGTGGGATTTTCGAAACCCACTCCTAGCCTCAAATTAATATTTTATTAAATATTTAATCGTAGCCAATAGTTGTTCATTGCTCGTCACCGCTAGGCACTTGCTAGGAGTTGGATGTGGGATATTTTCGAAACCTAACGGGTTGGGTTTGATAAAGTCCGCCCATTCTTTACCCGTTGCCTGTTCACAAACAACAAAAATTATACCATGATTAAGAAAACATCAAGCATACCTAATGTAGTTACCGTTGAATCCCAAGTTGACCCGCTTGAAGAGCACGAGAGCGCGGGATGCGTTCGCCTGCGGGTAAAGCTTGTCCTTCAACGGCCTCGCCTCCAGCGTCGAGATGATGGGCGTCCCGGACCCCGTGTTAACCAGGCACACCGAGAAGAAGTCCGCGGAGGCCACCGCGATAGCATCCATGTGGTAGAAGTAGGCCGGCTCCTCAATGTTGACCCGCGCCCACAGGTTGACCCCCAGATGGAGGTCAAAGGCCAGCGGCTTGGTGTTCAGGCCGTCGTAGTTGCCGTACATGAACCACGCCCGGAGAAGGTATTTGGCGCCCTTCATGACAGGCTTGACAGCGTAGCAGTTGCGGGTGCCGTTGGGGAAGCTCCGCACCGTCTGCAGCCGCCGCACCATGTTCGGCACCACGTACGCGCCGGAGATGTTCCGGTTTACTCCCGTGTCGATGAATCCGTCGTCGGAGACGTACGATATGTTGGTCCGCGGGTCGACGTAGGACGAGCCGGGAGCGAGGCCGCAGTCGATGGTTATAAACCCTGCAATTTGAAACGCAGTTCGTAGGATATTTGTGCGAAATATTAAGAGCAAGTACAGGTGCGTGTACATAGCTCACTGATTACCAAGATCGTCGGTGGACTCTGAGCGAGCTCCAATGGCGGCAGCTATGGCGAGGCAGAAGAGGAGCAAGCAGCAGCAAGGTGAATTCAAAGCCATCTTCCCCGTCTCTGGACACCGGAGCGCGCATCACTAGACAGGAGCAAGTTTAGTTTTATAGTTTAGGCGTTTGGAAGAATTCGTGATGCAAACATGCATATGTGTGTGCTTGACTTTGACTTGCAAATGGGCTGCTTGACTTTAGCTGATTGAAATATATAAAGTACCATCTAGCTTGAAATGACTATATATACTAATTATTAGATTGAAATGTATCGCTGATTATATCTGTGTATGTTGATGGAGATGCACATCTCTACAGACAAATGTTTAGTTGTGTTTGTGCAAGTAGGATAATGCTTCGAGGAACGCACGTTCTCTTTGTTCCTGTGGTTCTTTAAAAATCACGAATGTAAGCAGAGCAAAAAAAAAAAAAAAAGGAAAGAACGAATAGAAATAAAATTGAATGGAAGGACAAGAATTTGTCACCGTGCTGAGGTTCCGCCCCCATTGCCCTATCGAGAAGACGCTGCCTGGAGTACCGCAGTGACGGCTCTCAAATGCGAGACCAGGTATTTGTCGCTTTCGTTATCGCTACTGTTCACACGGCTGCAGCCAATAACCGACGCCGTTTCTATTACGATCTAGGTTTTTCGCAAGCCATCCACGAGTTGTTGAACCCTAGATCGGCCTGATCAGAGAACTTCTTACTCCACTTTGGCAACTCCGGCGAGGAAAATCAGGCCGTCAGATCTTATGGAAACCTCGGCCATGGATTCTCCAACCAACCTCCGACTCCCAAGCGAAGGGATCTGATCGGCTATCCAGCCGATCATCGAAATCGGGTTCATTTTCGTCGGACGCCCTTTCCGCATTCATCGCCGATCTACTCTCTCTTAGGCCACCAGAATCCAGTGCGGACTCTCCTCGACGAAGGCAATCTCCGCCACCTCCCAGAGATGGGTTTCCTTTTTTATACTTAGTAATTTTGATGATCCAGATTATTTTGCAAAATCTAATTCGATCCATGTATTATTATGGCAATCCATCTCTCTAACCCAAGCAAATATAGCTTTATCTTTGTAGTCCTAACCATGGATCGTTCATAAAAAATTATATGCTATGAAATCTAATAATATGTCAAAGGGTAAGATCCAAATTGTTAGATATTGAAGAACTTAAATATACAGATTACACTTGTAAATTTTGGACATTTGCATCAGCCATGTTAAAACAAGCCACAACCGCACAGGTGACAAATAAATTGCACGCTGCAAATTGTTTAGAGCAGATTTTAATATTAGAATAACGAAGTCAACGTTCATGTAAAATGAGCAAGACAAAACATGACACATGCATAGCATAATTACAAGATGTCTGTTTATGGTAATGGTGACATCATACAAACACAAAAAAGTTGCACTTATGCATGAACAATTTACACCGTAGACATAGACAACCAAATACTAACTATTAGATGAATAACAGCTTATTTAGCCATGCCATATTCCACAAGATCGAAATTCAACTTAAGACCAGTTTGAACGTCTTGCAGCTAGTAGAACAAAGCTTTGAGACGAAAAAGTCGACTTACCCCTCATTTATCTTGCTGATGGACCATAAATCTCAGACATTCTTGCAACATTCTCTATCTCACAAGTGCTATTCTGCCTTACATCGGTTATCCCTGCGTATAGATTATCACTGCATGTAACAAGGTTCTCAGTACAGTCATGAGATCTCTCTAGCTCCAAGCTCTCTTTTAGCTGCATCACAACATCAATCATAGTCGGCCTCTGATTGGTTCCCTGTGATGTGCATTTTAGCGCGATATCAGCACATTTCCAGACAGAATTTACGTCATACTTCCCTTGCAACTTAGCATCAACAACGTCCTCTATGTTTCCTCTGGAAAGCCTTTGGAGCACCCATTCAGCTATATGTACAGGCTCTGTACCATGTATTATTGGAGGTAGTCCAGTGACAAGCTCCAAAAGAACTACCCCGAAACTGTACACATCACTTTTCTCACTGAGCTGGAAGGTATTGTGGTACCTGAACAAATAGTTTAACTTGCAGTTACACCCTTTAGTTGCTCCTCAAATTCTTCTAGTTGCTAATATGCAATTAGAATTAGTTCGGTGTAAAGATTACAATGTTAAAATACAAAAATGTTCATATAAGCCATAAAAATGTTAAAAAAGATCGTGTCACACATCACAACAAAAATTCAGAAATATGAACAGAAATACAGCACGGAATTAGTTAATTGTATCATCATCATTGATTTCCCAAATGAAAACAGTTCCTTAGACCCATAAATGACCAAAGCACACATGGAACTTGATGAATAGACAACTGGTCACCAATTATGACGAGTGTCTTATTAGTCGAAAAAAGTTATAAAAGCGTCAGTAAAGATAGAAGTAGGACTTCGGATACTGGTAGGAATACTTTCTATCCAGCCTAAATATAAATTAACACATGTTTTTGACACCGAATAACTTAGCCTCTTTACTATGTCCATATTTGATGTGCATAAGTAGATAATTGGTGAGAGGAGAATAATTTAGTTCAGGGTATATAGTCAGTCACTGTTTTGTCTTGTTGGGTTGCTATTGTTCCATTTAATCATATATATATATTCAAATATGAGCAAATAATGAGAATATGTACATACTCTGGATCAAGATAACCTGGTGTTCCCACTACTGCTGTGGATATATGAGTGTTTGTCTCACTTTGGAAAGGTTTTGACAACCCAAAATCTGCTATCTTGGCTTCCAGCTTTTCACTCAAAAGGATATTCCCCGTCTTCACATCTCTATGAATTAATGGTGGTTTACACCCCTTGTGCAGGTACTCGAGTCCTGTATTGCATACAGTTCATGAACTGAGTCAATAAAAAAAAGAACGGCGTGAAAATTAGACAAGGGCATTAATAGTTTACACTTGATAGTTAATATTAATTCAAACCTTGTGCAGCCTCAAGTGCAATCCGGAGTCTCTGTCCCCAGGTTAAAACTCTAGCATGGTGTGTCCTCCCTGCATAATGTCGCACCAACAGCCTATCAGTATTTATTAGAAGATGGATGAAGATACTTGTAATACAGAGTATTATGAAGATAAGTAGCCTTGATGGATGAAGGACACTTGTATTTTTCTTAGATTGATGTAAAAATGGAAATTTTCTGCAGCTTGAAATCGTAATAAAGCGGGCTAAAATATTCTCCTCCATACGATAAAATTAATTATCGTTTCACCAGAACTAGATCATTAACACCATAAGAGAATTTCCAGACAGAATTTTCTGTGTTGCTCTCATTTGTTCTCAGGTTGTCTTGGTATATGAAATAAATCCAATTCTAGAAATTTAAATATTCTACTTTCTACATTATTCATCTGAGAATAAAGATGTTAGATCTCAAAAGGTTCAGCCAGCAGTATACTGGTCAGGCAATGAAATGTTATGTTTGAAGTTAGAATAGTTGACTAATAACCTGAAAAGCTGATTGTTCTCTCCTTATTCTCGTGTTAGCCAACTTACGCTGTGTTGATTTGAACAAAAGTTGTATAGAGCCAGTACAGCAAGAAATAACATGGAGGCATAGCAAATTTAAACAAAGATACTAGATCGAGTTCCAAACCTCGCACATGATCCTGTAGGGTTCCTTGAGACATGAATTCATAGACAAGTGCCAGATAATTTCCATCGTTGCAATAACCGACCAAGTAAACTAAATTGCGGTGATGAACCCTTGCCAAGTGCAGGGCCTGACAAACAAGGAAAAATAAATTAATTGATAATCTACTTCCTGCGATGGCAAAACCATTGAACCACCAACCTTAGAAACAGAGACAGAAGGGATAGTGGAAAATAACTGACGTGTCCTTTGCCAGAAAGAAAAAAATAATAATCATGACGAACAACAATGATACATTATAATCATTATTCTTTTATCTGATTGCAGAACTATATTGTTTAAACACAGTGTAGTCTGTACATACATTTGTGTAAAAGAATATCCTATTTAGTTCAGCACATGAAAAATCTAAGTGAAAATGATAAAAGGGCCTAAAGCTATTCTCTCATTGAATAGCCTACTTAAACTTTCATATTTATGAAAAAAAAACCACCTCCACCAGCCTCAAACTCCAAATTGCTCATTTAAGCCATGTGCTATATTAAAGACCTGACAGTCAATTACCTCAGCAAGAAACTCCTTTTTCCCCTGAGATGATGACTGGGATCGCATCTTGACTGCCACTTGAGTACCATCATCCAAACAGCCATAGTAGACGGCCCCAAATCCTCCTTCACCGAGGACCTTTTGAAAGTTATTAGTTATATTTTTTAACTCCATATATGTGAACTGACGATTCTCAAGTTGCAACGAGTCAGGATACTGCTCCGTTTCTTGCTTGGGGAAACCTTGTGGATCCACAGTGATACCTGCCACGTCAAGTGCAGGCCAAAAAATGAAATAGTACAGTACTAATTGAGTAAACATGAGCCAATGTTGCCCATGGAACAATAAGATTTTTTTTCATTAAAAAACCTTACCTTTTAGCTTTCTCAACCACCAAAGTATGATCAAAACCACAAGAAGTATTATTACTGGAACAATACAAAGAATTACAATCACTGGTGTTGATATTTTCTTCTTTCTTGATGTTGATGCCACCTTACATGAAGTTGCATTCTCACAAAGATAAGGGTTCCCTTCAAGTCTGGTGTGAGATTAGAACTTATTATTGGTTTAGCATAATAAGGTATCTCCAACCAAAAAGGGACGCAAGCGCAATAGGAAAAGGACAAATAGATATAAATTACAATTTACTTTTAACAAGAAACTGCCAATACCTTTTCCATGCCTTTCCTATAGCTCTTTAAAATGAAATTGTCCTTTAAAATTATTAATAATATTACCCAAAGTTCTACAATAGCACAAACCTTAAGATAAGAAATCCGTTTTGTGACTTTTCAAGGAGAGAAGAAGGAACTGATCCATTTAATTGGTTGCTTGTCAAATCACTGCATGAAGCCATAGGATGTTTATCAGTTAAGATACATTATATACTTATAAAGAAAAAGGCAAAACTAGTTGAAATACTCAACAGGAATGTAAGAGACGTTAGATTTGCAAGAGCAACAGGTATTGTCCCCGTTAAGTTGTTGTAAGACAAGTCCCTGAAAAATGTTATTAAACAACCAACCTTTATAAGGCAATTAAGTCTCTCAATTTCTTTCTTGCTGTACAAAACTTTAAAAATGTGCATGAACTCATAATGAACGCATGTCGCAAAGGTGTCAGTGACTATCTCATCAAGAGAATAATAACAGTAGCATGAAATCAGTAACCTTACAAGTATTCAATTGCACCCAGGCTACCAAAAGAATTGGTTATTTCACCCGTTAATCCACTTGATGATAGATTCCTGCAGAATACTTTGAAAAAATAAGGATATGCCATTATTTCCTAGTCCTATGTCCTTGTAATGCAAGAAATATAGTATATTTAGACAGAATTTTCTCCTATAAAACTCACAAAGCAGTGATCCTTGAAGGATCTGAGAAAGTATAAGTGCAGTTTAGTCCATCCCAAGCAAACGCCATTGGGGAGCATGGATCCCCCATCCAATTTCTCTTTATCCGATACAATTCCTTTATAGTCATCATAGCATCAACTGACAACAAGCAAATCAAAAGAGAATTCAACAGCATAACTTAATAACAGGTTTTAGTGTTTTCCATGCAAAAAAAAGAAACTTTCAGGGATGTGAGAAACTATATTCGACATACCAAAGTGCACCCAGAAGCAAATACAAAGAAAAATTATGGACTACCATATTTGACAACATCATTTTAATATACTCCATAGAGTCAAGGGAAAAAAAACTTACTAATCCCTCTTCACACTAAGGAGTGATTATTTAAATACTGATCCATATCATGTCGTAAGCCCGATAAAATAGTAGCCTGACCCTATACTGATACACAAAAAGGAGTGGTATTAGTTTGATATATAAATATATATAGTTATATTAGAAACCATAGAAATTAGAAACGGTATTTAGCTATAGGTTACTAGTCTGAGCAGTATCTTGTGTTGGTACGTTTTACACCATATCAATATGAGACTTTGAGCCAATATTGATATACTAATATCGATCAATATTTTAAACCTTGCCAAAGGTACTTCCCAAACCAAACATCCAACATTACTTTAGATTTTGTTTCCCATTCAAGTTATATAATTTATCAAGGTGAGTGAAAACCCTACTAACCACTTGAACCTTGTATCTGAACCAACCTAACTTGAAATTTCAAGGGCTATTAGGTTGTGTTGGGCTAGATTTACGATTTCTATTTTCCCAATTTTTAGATTTCTATCTTTTTTTCAATTTTGCATTAATACTACTAGAATATTATGTGCACATTATACATTGCAAGCAAAAACATGAGATACAATTTAGACATATATTAATTATGAAAATTTCATTTTTGGTTAATGTTAGTATATTCATAAAGCGTATTATCATTTAATGAAGTTTATGTATCAATTAGACCAGTAGAGCAAGTTCGTACATTAGATGAGGATTGTGAAATATAGTCTTAAATGTATGTAACCATAAGTCTACTAATAATAAATATTAATAAATAGACACTTAGTGTTAGAATAAATTCACTAAATTGGCCTACAGAAATTTCCTAGTAGGATTTTTCATATATGAATTCTCCTAATTATGATTTCTTTTCATTTTAACAACGTAATTCAATCAAGGGTGAGTAAATAACCCTAATTGACCCAAATTGGACCTGGTATCTAATCAAACCTACCTTACAGTTTCAGGTCTATTACGTTGAGTGGGGTTTATTTCAAGGTTTTTATTTTTAAAGAATTTTTAGATTTGGAATGTTTTCAAGTTTATGTTGAAAGTTCAAGAACAGTATGTTAGTAACTTAGTAATTCTGTGTTGCAAGCCAATTCATGAAATATAATTTGAAAATGTTTCATTTATAAAAATTTTATATTTGATTAATATTGGTATGTTCATCAAATATATAACTTATCTTCTCGAACACCACAAGGTGGGCTAGGACTATTTGAAGGTGACCTATAACCTGCTTGTTATTCAAGTTGAGTTGAGCTTTCCAAGCACGAGATAAGAGCTGAGGATGATATAGAACCATAGCCATCCTAGGAACAACACATGGACATAGTAAGAAATGACATGAATATTTTTGAATTTCTAAAATTTTTAAAAGATTCAATTTCTAATGTTTTCTAATAACTTTTGTATTTTTAGTTTCGTTTGGTATGCAAGTTTCCAAAATGCATCTTGAGGTATGTGAGCTACTTGGATGCGCATGAACTACTAGGAGACATATTCATCGGAGCACATGGACTTGTGTTAGGTTTATGAATCTACAAGTTGGCACCATGTCTTGTGTAACACGTATTCAATGAATCATTGGCTAGGTTGATCCTTATATTGCTTTGTTGTGTCATGCTCAGTGTCGCCTACTAGGAGATGAGAAGTGACATGCCGAGATAGATCTCTTCATAGCTTGGCACATACGACCCTATGGTCATCAGTACATTATACTGTCTACAATGCTTCTAATTGGATTTTGTTGAATAAGAATTTTATTCATTATGGTTGTGAAGTGACAATTAGACTGAAAGGTCATGATATCAATTCTAAATCGTATGCACTTTGATACTATTCTCGATTCTAGAAAGTTACAAAGAGGCATTTATTAGATATAGTTATGTTTAAAGCTTATGAGTGTCAGGAGGGGATTTTTCACTTCTCACAAAAGTTTTTTATGTGTTAACACCTTGACTACGGAAAATTCTTAGCAAGGTATAAGATTTGACCAAAAAAGAAGTATTATAGATTGATCATGGATTAGAGAGAGATACATATGATTGAATGAATAAGGTTTTGAATTACAGAAACCCATAAGTTTAATTGGAAAGGGTGGCAACGGGTCGGGTACCCATATTTTCACCCTAAATCCAAACTTGACCCGCTACCCAAACCCAGGTCGGGTATTTAAACGGGTACCCGCTAGTACCTGATTAAATAAAAAATACATTATTTTTTTATTTTATAAAATATATTTTAAAAATTAAAATAAAAATAAAGATATTTATATAATATATAATTTTATTATTATTATATTTTTAATAGTAACAAATATTTATATAATAGTTATTGTATTATTATTTATATTTTAATAATATAAAATATATATTTATATTATTTTTTGAAATCGGATATCGGGTACAGGGCACCCGTATCCCTAAACCCGAACTCATCCCGTTTAGCTAATCGGGTACCCGAACCTGTGATAAAAGGGTCGGGTCGGGTCGGGCCGGGTACCCTAACCCGACGGGTAGAATTGCCACCGATTATTATATGAGAAAAGGATTTTATTACACAACAATTGCCACCAATAAGTTAATTTGGTTTCACACTCACTTAGAATTAATGCATATTGGTAGATGTTAATCATACTAAATAGAATGATTGATACAAGCATTCAAGGTTAGATCGGTATGCACTGCAGCATGGGTGGTCCAAACTGATGTTTAATACCTTGATTCAATCAAAATCACATAATCCACTAGGTTGAGTGACACTACACCTAGAATGAGGGTAAACTTATGAGGTTACACAAACAATTTAGCTATAACCTTGATGAAGATAAGAAACTTAATCAAATAAGGTTTGATTAATTTTATCAAGGTATTGACTACTTAAGAGGATTTGTGAATTAAACTCACTTTATGTCAAGTGAGATTTGATATTTTAGCATTTCTTGAATATTAGGAGAAACCTTCTAATTTTTATAGCGCCCTCAAATTTAGGGATACAGTTAAAAAGTTGATTGGTTGTATAAGTTGCACTTATATTATATCAAGTTTTTGATTGTTTTATAAAAAATATATTATAAGACTATGGCAATTCCTGAGAAAAAGAATTTTTTATAAAAAAAATCATAAAAACAATGTGATGATATGCACACTACTGTTTTGCATAATAAGGATAAATTACAAAAAAAAAATTATTCTAGTTGCATGACAATTGGAAGCATTTCAATTATTTCCTGTAGCATACAATCCTTAGATATTGAAATGAACTGTCTTTAATCAAACTAGAACCATGAGATGGGGCATGTGGCCAGGCTTGTCTCAGAAGCTATAAGCTTAACTGCATTCCCTTTTGGTTGGATTTTCTTTTATAATCCCAAACTTGAAAAGAAAACCCAAACGTAACCCTAACCGATGCCCACCCTCGAGGCCTCGACCCTTAATGGCTTATTCCAATCAAAATTACTTTGCATTTGTTTGTTGTAGCACACATTCACACCTAACAAACGGGTGGCTCCAGATCAATCCTCTCTGATCGGGAGGCTCTAAGTCGGCTTCTTTTGGTAGCATTTCGTGAGCATCAAAAGCTACATGCTTCTCACTCACTTGATTCCTTGTACTGAATTAGTTTTCAGACGCATTATATCAAGCAATTGGCGGACAAAAAATTGTACTCCCGACACATCCCAGCAAAGAAAGCTAAAAGGAAGAAAGGAGGAAGGGCATCGTACCATCTCCAGCATCCGACGGCACATTCGCGCTGCTCAAGGTCGAGTATATCTCCAACGCATTGAGGAGGGGCGGAAGGGTGGAGTTACTCAGCGCCTGGAGGGTGATGTTGTAGGTCTTCAGCGAGGGTAAGGGGTTGAAGCTGTACACGACATCGGACGCGAGGTAATCGGGCCTCATGGAGTTAGCTAGAAACCGGAAGCCGTTGGCGTAGATGTCGAACTGGCGCGACGCGTTGGCGGCGACTAGGTTAACAAGCTCGGAGATGTGGAGGATAGCGAAGTACTGGTTGACGTCGTTGGGGTCGGGATCCCAGGAAACGTAAAGCACCGAGGAGTTGATGGGGGTGACGGCGGTTTGCATGACGGAGGTCGGCGCCTCGAAGAGGTCCGGCGAAAGATTGTCGACAGTGGAGTTGGTGGAGATTTCGGTCCATAGGAGGGAGTTAGCCCACGGCTCCCAGAGGCGGTCGAGACGGTCGTCGGGATACCTGCCGAGATGAAAGTGAAAAATTATCGGCACGGCCGTATAGGAGTAAGACGACGATCTATGCGGACATGTGTTTTTGGTTGGCCAAACAAAGCAGCGGCCAGCGAGTGATCGCCTGATCGGTGAAGTCAAAACATATAATCAAATTAGCCCTTCGATCTGGCACAATTAAATTTGAGTTGTTAATGAACTCAATTGAATATTTAGTTATACAAATCGGATGACTTCGAATTTTATAGTCTGAGTTTGAATATAAAGCTATCAGGATCAGTTACTTAATTAAAAATAAATATATATATATATATAATTTCAACTAAGTCATTAATGAACACATTTTAAGAATTATTATTAATATATGAATACATAAGATTAACTTATTTTATAAAGTTATATTTCATTGAAAAAATTACGATAAAATTTTTTATTGATCAAACCAGATAGACAAGGCAATTGTTTAAACATCCACGTCAATTTGCGATTACATAATAGTCTACTTGACTTAGATATTAGTACGGTCCAGTATAACAATTATATAATCCTGTTAGGTTTGACTTTACGAAGAAGAAATTATTTTAAAAGTAGATAATTATTACTTAATAATAATAATTACATCAAGCGTCGTCGTACCTAATGAAGCCCTCTCTGACTCCCAAGTTGGCTCGCTTGAAGAGTACGAGAGCACGGGATGCGTTGACCTGTGGGTAAAGCATGTCCTTCACCGGCCGCACCTCCAGCCCGGAAATGAAGGGCGTCCCGGACCCTGTGTTCACCAGGCACACCGAGAAGAAGTTCGCGGTTGCCACCGCCATGGCCTCGATGGGGTAGAAGTAGCCCGGGTTCGTAACGTTGACTCGCGCCCACAGGTTGACTCCCAGGTGGAGGTCAAAGACCAGCGGCTTGGTGTTCAGCCCGTCGTAGTTGCCGTACATGAACCACGCCCGGAGCAGGTACTTTGAGCCCTCCATGACGGGCTTGACGGTGTAGCAGTTGCGGGTGCCGTTGGGGAAGCTCCGCACCGTCCGCAGCCGCCGCACCAAGTTGTCCACCATATAGGCGCCGGAGATGTTCCGGTTTAGTCCGGTGTCGATGAATCCGTCGTCGGAAACGTAAGATATGTTGGTCCTCGGGTCGACGTAGGGCAAGCCGGGAGCGAGGCCGCAGTCGATGGTGATAAACCCTGCGATTTTCAATGCGGTAAAAATCATAGTTGTCCGAAACATTGGGAGTTCGTACGTACACGGTACACTTGTGAGTAACACGCAGCTTACCGAGAGCGTCGGTGGACTCTGAGAGAGCTCCAGTGGCGGCGGCCACGGTGAGGCAGAGGAGGAGCCATAAGCCGCAGCCTGAAGCCATCTTCCTCCAGCGTCTGCGTCTCTTGGCAGAGACGCGGCCAAGAGACCCGGTACGGTTGTTCACAGATTAAGTACACACATGCATAAAAAAAAAGTACACACATGAATGGAGAAAACATAACAGGATACAGCTGTTTGCGTACATCCAGCAATTGACACATCATCCGTCCACCCACCCTTGCACGCATCACTAGACGGGATGACTAAAAGTCAAATCAATGTGAGCAAGTGCAGTTTTATAATTTATAGGCTTCTGCCTGAATTGCCCTTACGATTTGTGCGAACACGCAATACGTTATACGTAGACAAATATTCACAGATTCGGCGGCACATGCAATGTGTGTGGTTGACTTTGACTTGCTAACTTGGTTGACTTTAGTAAGAATGGAAATATATAGTGGCTTCTCAGTGGAAAAAATCCTAAGCGGCTCCCGTAAAATCTCTTGGTTACGAAATCATAATTTCGTAAGGGATGGGTTGCTGCGGTTTGTAGGAAAAGGGAGGTTGACAGGAAGACTTTTTTTGCTGGAGAACTGCAGCGACTACAACAGCTTTTGCAGGGCATGGGAAGGGACAATAGCCCCCTAACTTGAGGAGATAAAAGAGGAGAATCGAGAGGGGAGAGAGGGTTCGGTCCATCAGTGGATTCACAGGGGAGAAGAACAAGAAGCGGCGATTGCGAGAGGAGAAAGAGCTGTGCACTTGTATCCCTTTGAACATCCTTTGTTGCGTAAGCCTCTTAGACACGTATCTGTAATACCTAGTTCTCATCTTTGAGTTAGTGCATCTATTGTATGATCTTAATAGAGTGCTGCATGATTTATTTTTCAACTGCAACACTTGTGCAAAACCTGTTATTACTTGTGATGTTCATGGCTGAATACATTTTACATATCGTTACCGTGAATATGCTTGGCTAAACACTTAATCAGGATGTGGGAGTAGCCCTTGACGATTTATTAGTTGTGATAGTTAGATTTACTTGCTAAAATCCTTGCTTGACCTAGTGTGCATGCTTCGCCTGTGTACCCGGAGGAATATGTTTGACTTTTAATCCCTCGAGTGAGGTTTGTAAATCAGCTTTTCTAGGAGTTTACTCACTTGCATAGCTGTACTTACCCGTAGGATTAAAGGAAAGCATTATTCCGAAAGATATGCTTGAGCCTTAAGTTGCAAATGTGAGGTTTGTCAATCGAATTTAGAGGAGAAAACTTGCCCGCTAGACTGTACTCGCTTAGGGAAACACCTTAGTGAGGTTTGTCAATCAGGTCTCCGGAAGAGAAAACTCGCTCGCGGATTCGTACTCGCTCGCGTGACTGTAGGAGTTTTGACGCGTCGGAGAGACTTCAGTCCGACCACGCGTCCGACCCACTTGGTTGAGAGTTTATCCATTATGTTTGTACATTATCCCCACGCTACCCAAGAGGGGGCGTTTGAGTCTTTAATCACCTCAAGTATGATTCAACATCTTTAGGAGGGTAAAACCTCGCTTGCGGGTCTGTACGTACTTGTAGGGATTATAAGAATCTTGGACGTTGTGGAAAGACACTCGTCTGACCGCACGTTACAGCCCTACGGATTGGACCGGTAATTTAGTTCGTGGAAGCGGACGAGATTACCGGAGGGGAGCTACCTACGTGACAAGGAAGCTGACCCCCTTGAACTAGACAGGACTTTGGCAATATAGTTTAACTATTCAACTATAAGGAGTCAAAGTGGTGAACCCATATCCTGATGCACCTCCTCATTATAACTCTCTCGTGTGACCTCCTCTATTTACATTATTGCACTTTCAATTATTTCGCTATCTTAACCTTCACCAATTGTGACATCGTCTAGCTAGTCATTTCGAGATATATTCAGTATTTTCCAGTTAGTCCTTGTGGGATCGATATTTTATTACTTCGATAGACCCGTGCACTTGCGGGTAACACCTACCTATACCAGTGGGTGCTATCAGGGGGCACGTCGGAGTTCGAGCAAGAAAATTTGGGTATAAGCAATCATATTATGGTTAGGAGTATTATCCCGGATGATTGGGGGGATGCAGCAGTTATCTCTACTCCAAAGCCGAAAATATCACATAATGGACCCCCTAATGTTGAGGTGGGGGCACGTAGGCATCGGTTCGTACTCCTCATCGTCCGTGGCGGACAAATCTGATAGCGCCTGCTGAGGGCATGAGGTTCTCTTGCTGGCCATGGCTTTTGTCCTTGGAGGCATTGTGCTGAGATGATTGGAAGACGACTGGTAAGTGTTGACTGTGAGAAATCTGGTCGGAGGTGTTCTCAGATCGGAAGTGGTGGCGGATCAGCAGAAAGTCGGCGAAATCAGGCGACATAAAGTTCCAATGTGAAACCGGCGAGAAGAGCTAGATCAGACTGCAAGGAATCATAAATCAGAACCTGAGAGATCGCCTTTAAGTGTCGAGAACGAGAGAAAGCGGTGGAATCAGTCTTTCTCGTTGAGCACGGGAGGCGGCGGTGGAAACTTGTTCGATCTAGCGAGGCAAAGATCTGGGCTGCAAAATTTGTCTCGCCTGTAAAGAAACTTGAATCTGACTCGGAAAGATCTCCTCTGTGTTTGGAAAGAAAGAAGAACTGCTCGATCGAGGGGATCTCGGCAAGATTTGGGGGTGGCGGCGGAAGCTTTTGCGTGTGTGCCCTAGTTTCGGGCGAACAAAACTTGAAATTCCAGTGAACCCGCCCGGGTTCACTCGCCTGTGATGTTTACTGTGGTCGGGCAGAAGCAACAGAAACACGGGTGAATCCGCTGGGGTTCACCGACCCGTGAAGCTTACTAGAAGTTTTTTGGGCTTTGGAAAGATGGTGAACCCCATGGGGTTCACCTGCCTGTGAAATCCGCTGGTAAAAAATCCTGGGCGCACTGGTACAGTACACATCACGGTGAACCCCATGGGGTTCACTAGGCCGTGATGTTCACTGTACACTCGAGAAAATCTGGAAAAAATCTGGAAAAATTCCCAACGCTCCCTCTTCTTCCTACAACATAAAGAGACATCGAATTAGTAGCGATCCCCTCTAGAAAAGCGAAAATAAAAGGAAAACAAAACAATGATCAAAACACTAACTAATGATAAGGAAAAATTATGCAAAAGAACTAAAATCAATCAAGAACTTGGGTTGCCTCCCAAGAGCACTAGGTTTAGGTCGGTAACTCGACCATGAGAGTTTTCAAAATTTCAAATCTGGGGGCTCTAAGAGAGCTAAAACTTCCTCTCTCTCAACCTGCTCATCTTCAAAGTAATGCTTGAGCCGGTGCCCGTTTACTGTGAAACTTCTAGTTCGTTCTGTCCAAATCGTGATAGCACCATAAGGTTGAACTTTCTGAACTGTGAAAGGACCGGACCACCTCGTTCGAAGCTTTCCTGGAAATAATCGAAGTCTTGAATTAAACAGAAGTACTTTGTCCCTCTCATGAAATTCTTTCTTTGTTATGCGCTTGTCGTGCCAAAATTTGATGCGTGCTTTGTAGCTCTTGGCATTCTCAGTGGGGTTTGTCAGCGCAAGTTTCAATGGTACCACTTTTCTCCCAGGCGGCTCAACATCCTGAATAGCTTTCTCCACAATGTCAATGCTGCAACATGTACCTGCAAGAGAAGGTTTTTTCAGAGTGTCAGTTAAATCAAATTGAATAACGTTACCACAGATGTTCAAAGACAGTTTCCCATTCTTGAGATCCATGACAGCGTCTGCTGTGGCAAGAAAAGGTCTCCCCAGTATGATAGAGAGCCTATCGTCCTCATTAATCTCCAAGACAATAAAATCAGCAGGAATAAAGTAATCTCCTACTTTAATAGGTACGTCCTCTAGAATACCAACTGGGTGGCGTACAGATCTGTCTGCAAGCTGTATAGAAATATTAGTTGGTTGCAAGTCCCCTAAATCCAGCCTTTTACATAGTGATAGTGGCATGAGGCTAACGCTTGCTCCTAGATCGCATAAAGCTCTCTGAAAAGACATCTCCCCAATCTGGCAGGGTATGGAAAAACTGCCTGGGTCCTTCAGCTTCTGAGGGAGCTTGTTCTGGATGATGGCGCTGCACTCCTCAGTAAGTGTAACGGTCCCTTGATCTTCTAGCTTCCTCTTGTTTGATAAGATATCTTTCAGGAATTTCGCATAAGTCGGCATCTGCGAAAGATCATCAATGAAAGGGATGTTAATATAAAGTTTCTTTAAAACCTCTAAAAACTTACCAAACTGTTTGTCCAATTTAGCCTTGACAAGCCTCTGTGGAAAGGGAATCGGTGGCTTATATGCTGGCAGTCCCACATAGGGCCGCTCCTCCTCAACTGGCTCAGGTGCCACCGGTGTCAAATCAGTATGCGGTTCCACAGGTTCTGGTATTGCCTCTTCTATCTTGTCTTCTGTCGGCATCTTTGGATCTTCCAATTGCTTGCCGTTCCGAGTGGAGATTGCATTGCACTGCTCCCTCGGGTTTACTTCTGGTTGGGATGGTAGCTTCCCTGGTACTCTCGATGATGAGCTAGCTTGCTGGGCTAGCTGACTCTCCAGTATTTTATTGTGTGTCTCTAGGGAATCCATCATGGTCATCATCATCTTCATCATGTTTGTAAGTCCTTCAAGTTGCTTGCTTAGATTTGAATCATTGTTGGGTCTTGGTTGTTGTGGCGGTGGTGGCGGTGTATTATAGTTTCTAGCCTGGAAACCTGGTGGTCTGAAATTATTCTGTTGGGGTTGCCTAAAGTTTCCTTGTGGGGGCTGAGTCTGCTGTGGTGGGACTTGTCCAGGCTGAATTGGCTGAGTTGTCCGGTAAGAGAAATTTGGATGGTTGCGCCATCCTGGATTGTAGTAGTTGGAATAAGGGTTATTGTTCTGGTTAAAATTTTCAACTGCATTCAATTGCTCAGGATGAGCCGCAGCCATTTGTCCATCTCCCGCCTGACAATCTGCCCCTGCATGACCTACAACTCCACAGACCTCACAAGTAATAGCGTTAACATCCATTGAATTAACAGACCAAGAGTCAAGCTTCCTAGTCAAATTATCAACCTTAGCAGTAAGTGCAGTCAAAGAATCCAGGTCATACTTACCTAACTTCTTGGTAGAAGCACCTCCCTCGGATGTCCATTGGTGATGGTTAATTGTCATATCCTCGAGAAGGTTCATTGCATCTTCCACTCTCCTATTCATCAAAGCACCTCCTGCTGCAGCGTCCACTGTAAGCCTCGTGTTGTAATCTAAACCGCTGTAAAACGTTTGGATCAAAACCCAAGTCTCTACACCATGATGTGGACACATCCTTTGGAGCTCCTTAAACCTCTCCCAAGCTTCGTATAGGGATTCTCCACCTTTTTGCATGAAGCTCGTTATCTGATTTCGCAATTGGATTGTCTTTGATGGAGGAAAGTACTTTGAGAGAAAGGCTTGAGAAAGCTCTGCCCATGTTCTTATCGAAGCAGGTAGTGTGTGTAGCCAAGCTCTCGCCCTGTCCCTCAGAGAGAAGGAAAATAGTCGCAACCTGATAGCATCAGCAGACACTCCATTAATTTTCAACATATCGCAATATTCCAAAAAAAAAGAAAGGTGCATGTTGGGGTCCTCAAGAGGAGAACCACCAAATTGGTTTTGTTGCACCATAGAAAGAAGTGCAGGTTTTATTTCGAAGTTATTGGCCTCAACAGCGGGCCTAGAAATTTCAGATTGAAAACCGTAAGTGTAAGGTGTCGAGTAATCTTTCAATGTCCTGTTGTTATAGTTGTTCCCCATTGGTTGTTGTGCTCGGTCATTGTTCACATCAAGTTGAATGTGTTCCATCTGATTGTCTTCTCCTGGATGGTTCATGATTTCTTTTTTCAGAATTTGATTTTGCTTCCTTCTTGTCCGGAAGGTGCGCTCGATCTCTGGATCAATGTCAAAGAATGTACCTGCCCTAGAACTTTTTCGCATAAAACGGTCAGTCAAAATTATAAAGTTCTAAGACAACAAGTAAATAAAAAGAAAAAAAAATAGCAGTGCAGTAAAAAAAAAAAAATCTAACCTAAGGCCTAGTCTACCAATTCTCGGAAATATACTACTATCAAATGTTGCTCCACGGCAACGGCGCCAAAAACTTGACACGCTCCGCAAGTGCACGGATATGTCGAAGTAATATAAAAGATGTCGAATCCCACAGAGAGCATGGTTGAGTACTAGAAAGTCCGAGTCCTAATAGCTAGGCAAATCGAAACGTGGGTTTTTGAAGACGGAAATCGAAAACAAACAAGTGCAACTACTTCGGTAGAGAAAAGATATAAGAGAGAATTCAGGGCTACGGCTTCCACCACGAAGATAATCTTAATTGCACAAGAAAGATATTAGTTACATGGTGACACGCTCCGCAAGTGCACGGATATGTCGCAGTAATACAAAAGATGTCGAATCCCACAGGGAGCAAGTTGAGTACTAGAAAGTCCGAGTCCTAATAGCTAGGCGAATCGAAACGTGGGTTTGAGAACAGAAATCGTAAATAAGCAATCACAAATACGTCGGTAGAGAAAAGATATGAGAGAGAATTCAGAGCTACGGCTTCCACCATGATGATAATCTTAATCGCACAAGAAAGATATTAGTTAATTGGCTTATTGGTTTTGCACAAGGAGTCTAACCCTAGGGTACAAGGTGCCCTCTCTCGAGTGATACACCCCGGTGTTCGTTTTAGACCGACCTCCTACTCTCGCGGTGGATCATTCTAAGACGAACCCAATGAGTTCTATGGCAGACTATGAAATCCTCGAGCGAAGACAAACACTCTCGTGTCGAGACTAAGAGATTCCACCGTTACGATCCTTCTCTCGATATAAATCGTAACGGCTAACACGTGAAAATATTCGGCCAAGATAAAATCATGAAATAAATGCATCGAAGTAAAATATGCTCACAAATCTATACCAAAATAATGAAAATAGATACAAAGTTTGCAATAAGAATTATCAAAGGGTTTCCACCAAGCCCCGAATTAGGGTTTACGCTACAATCGTCATTGAAATGCTCAAGATCTCTCTTTTAATGATAAGAAAAGTACAAGAAAATGAAACTAAGGGGAAGGAGACGATGAACCGAAGGAATCATGAAGAAATCGTGATGATCGTGTATCTCAATCGCCGAAAATCTCCAAAAATCGCCTCTGTCGTCGTGTTCTTCCGCCCTAGGCCGTTCGTCGCATGAATGCTCAATGATTAGGGCAATAAAATTGGGGCTTTTATATCCTATGCGTTTGCCTCTGAAAGAGCTTTCCATAGACACCTTACTTGTCAAATTTGGACTCCGAACGGGTGAGAAATCGAATGAAAACTGAGTGTGGGTCGGGTCGCTCGCGAGCCTGGGTTAGAATCACGGAGAACCCCGCCGGGTTCACCTGGCTGTGATGTCTTCTGAGGGTTCGGCTGAAAGAAGCGCGGTGAACCCCGCCGGGTTCACCTGGCCATGATGTGTTCTGGATAGTTTTTCGGCCAAATCGAATTCTGGTGAACCCCGCTGGGGTTCACCCGGCCGTGATGTTCTCTTTGAGATATGCAGGCTGGCGACTAGGATGGTGAACCCCGTGGGGTTCACCTGGCCGTGATTGTCAGACTAACTCCAAATATGCCCAAATTTGACGAGCAGCTTATTTTCCGCACAAGAAATCGTCAGGTGGTCTCAGAATCTTCAAAATATGTCGAAAAAATGGCGTTTTTACTTGAAATTCAATAAAAGTGTCAAAAAGTGAAGATTCCGAAGATATGAAGGAAATAAGGCCATAATGAGTATAAAAGTATCGAAATAAGCCTAGAATTGACATGAAATAACTATGAAAATCACTACCAAAATGCAATGCATCAAAATACTCCAGACTTAAATCTTTGCTTGTCCTCAAGCAATAAAATAAGATGAAATACAGGATAGGTATAAGAACAATCTTTTTGTCGAGATATACATCTAAGTTAGAAAAATATTTAATCACAATCCAAGATCTAATCCGGAGAAGTCAAGTGAATGGTTGTTTCAAGTGTTCAACAGTTTGATCCCACAATAACTAGATGCCAAAACAACTTAGTATGCAACGAACATAGGATTCAATCGAGCTTACACACAACACTCATGCAATTCTAATATTTCCAAATCAAATCGTTGGGGTTAACTCAAATGTTTTATGTGTAGTATGATATACTGATTATTGCATTAGACTTCAACTCATAACCTTAGGTACCATTGCCAATTTTTCGCAATGCCAAGTAGAGGAGTCTTTTTATTGATTTTACTTCACATCCCTTAGATTTCAACTCACATCCTTCGGTACCACTGCCAATTTTGCGCAGTGCCAAGTAGAGGAATCTAAAGGTGATGATTTATATATATATATATATATATATATATATATATATATATATATATATATATATATCATGCTCAGCAATTGATAACATATCCATTTGACAAATGCAGTGTTTCCCCAACAACAGCAAGGAATTAAAAGAATAACTAAGCGAATATGCATCTCGATACGATTCTCATGTAAGTTGCAAGCTTGAGTTGATTAAACAATCATAGGTATGTTTGACCCACTAATGAACAACTCAAATCAATCCAAATCACAAAATTTCAAAATCATAGAACATATGGATATGATCAAATAGTATTTCTAACAAGGAGGTATACTCTAGACTTAGTTCTTTGATTATTCTTAACCAATCAAGTATTCGACTCAAAATTTTGAAATAACTTTCATAGGACAAGTCTCATGACAGACACATGAATTCATGAATAATAAGCATCATAACATCATTCAAGATTTTCACAACATGAAATCACAATCATCATAGCAAAGCACTGATATAAGCATGAAAGTAAAGTGCAAAGTGTCATACAATGCCATAGAGTAGGGCCTGAGGATGTGGACCAGGCCCACGAATATAATGACATATAAGATACAATGCCACATAATATCCAACCATCTCAAAATGAAAGTATTAATCCCCAACATCACAAGGTCAAGCAATCACAGTCAAGTAGCCACATGAAGAAAGAAAAAGCAGAGACCGGAGTAAAGAAAGCTCACCCACTCTAAAAGTTTGCATAGTCCTCTATGCAATACCATGATGTGAGAGAAGTGAGTGCTGAAATAGATATCCGGGGGCAGCTACTTCTTTTTGCACGAGCGGGAGCCAGAAGCTCTCGAGCTCGAGCTCTTCTTCTTCCCACGCGCACTATAATCCGGCTCAACCTCCTCATCTGAAGGAAAAACGCTGTCTGAGGAGATGTCCATCTGAGCCCTGTGCTCCTCGGATGCGAAAGTGAGGCGTTCATCTATCGCGGATAGCTTCCCCCAAATAGAGCTCAACATTTTGTGCTGGCGTTGCATACCAGCTTCATTTGATTCCCATCGAGCGGCGTAGTCCTGCTGCATGTTAAAGATAGTGGTGTCCATGTGATCGATCAACTCTCGCTGATGAAGCTGCTCCTCTTTGATTTCCTGCAATGCAGACATCATAGAATCGTGAGAGGAGGTACCACAAAAAAAAAATGCTCCCGGTGCTGGTGAAGCTGTGTCTACTGGATCGGGCTGTGCGTCCTCAACTGGCTGGATGCACCAGTTTTCATGAAAGCGGATAGATGTTCGCTCTGGATTTGGCAAAGGCAAGCAGAAGGGACTCCCCTTGAATGTCATACAATATGAATCTCCCTTGTGTACAATAAGCTTCATGGCAACGCAGGACTCGATGTCGAGCCTGTTGTTGCCGGTAGCCTCCAATGTGCCATAGGGAATGATGCCAAGGGAAACAGCCAGAGGTGTGATCAAGCCGCCAATAACTATCTCCCCCCTCAAAGAACGGGCGACACGTCAGAAATGCTTTGCCAAATAATATCCTGAATCGACTCTAAAACTGTGGAGCATGCACCAGATATAAAATAATTCAGTCTGTCGAACCATACCGTCACTTTCACCGCGGCAGAAGAGAGTGTGGGCCAATACGCGGTGAACGTACTTGATCACTGGGTTGCACAGACTGGAAGCACGAGCTGTGCGAGCGGAGTAGATATGCTCGTTAGTGACAGCGCCCCAGAAGTTTTGCTCACTATACTCAGTAGGGGCTCTGCGTGCGCTAGAATCGGCCTTAAGATATCCCCCGCACGGGACCGAGTTAGGTCGGTCGGTGAGGTAGACCCCCAAGTCTTAGGGATATCTTATGACGTCGATATTGCGGTGGGCAATTGGCGGGGCCGTTGCCACGCAAAGATCCTAAAGTTAGCTGATTATGAAGCTATCTTTGGACTTGAGCTTTTGAGGAAAGCCAAGATTGGTGTGATGCCACATCTGTATGGAATACAGATTTATGACGAGCAAGTCCCTGGTTTCGTGCCGTGCCTTGGGAGCACGTCGACGATGAAGGGAAAGAAGAGGGATTTAAGAGGGGTCCCCTTATCAGCCAATGCCTTAGCGGCAGGTTTGTGTCAAGGTGACACGACTTTAATGGTTGTTTGGTGTGACGATTCTCCTTGCGAAGGAGAAGCCCCATGAATAGTGAAGGACTTGTTAGATGAGTACTCCGATGTGATGCCATCGGAGCTCCCTAAACACCTTCCCCCAAGGAGAGGGATCGACCACAAGATAGAGCTTGTGGCAGGATCTACTCCACCCTCTAAGGCTCCATATCGTATGGCTTCGGTAGAGTTAGCCGAGCTTCATAAGTGATGCCATCGGAGCTCCCTAAACACCTTCCCCCAAGGAGAGGGATCGACCACAAGATAGAGCTTGTGGCAAGATCTACTCCACCCTCTAAGGCTCCATATCATATGGCTCCGGTAGAGTTAGCCGAGCTTCGTAAGTGATGGCATCGGAGCTCCCTAAACACCTTCCCCCAAGGAGAGGGATCGACCACAAGATAGAGCTTGTGGCAGGATCTACTCCACCCTCTAAGGCTCCATATGGCTTCGGTAGAGTTAGCCGAGCATCGTAAGCAATTGGACGAATTGCTAGAAGCAGGGTTTGTCCGACCTACGGTTTCGCCATATGGGGCCTCAGTCCTCTTCCAAAAGAAGAAAGATGGCTCGCTTAGATTCTGTGTTGATTACAGAGCCTTAAATAAGATAACAGTGAGATACTGTTATCCTATTCCGCTTATCCCCGATCTGATAGATTGACTTGGGAAAGCTAAGGTTTTCACAAAGTTAGACCTGAGATCAGGTTATTGGCAAGTTCGTATCGCCGAGGGCGACGAAAAAAAAAACCGCTTGTGTGATACGATACGAGTCATTTGAGTTCCTAGTGATGCTCTTTGGACTCACAAATGCACCCGCCACATTCTGCCATCTAATGAACCAAGTTCTCGCCCCATTCTTAGATGAGTTCGTGGTCGTATACTTAGATGATATCATCATCTATTCCTCAAGCGTTGAGGAGCACCTGGGCCATTTGAGGCAGGTGCTACAAACTTTGAGGGATAACCAACTTTATTTAAAGTTGGAGAAATGCTCATTCGTGACGAATGAGATAACATTTCTTGGACACGTGGTGGGCCAAGGACAAGTACATATGGATCAGGCGAAGATCCAAGCCATTGCGGAATGGCATGCTCCCTCAAACCATACCGAGTTACAGAGTTTCCCCGAAGTGGTGAACTTCTATCGTAAGTTCATCACCGGCTGTTCAAGAATAGCCGCACCCCTCAGTAATCTGCTGAAGAAGAACTCAAAATGGGAGTGGCATGATCGGTGTCAGTCGGCCTTCCAGGAGTTGAAGGACCGCATCGCCTCTGAACCGATCCTGAAGTTACCCGACTTCAGTTTGCCTATCGAGGTTCACACCGATGCTTCGGACCAAGCTATCGGCGGTGTTTTATTGCAGGATGGACATCCTATAGCTTTCGAGAGTCGAAAGCTAAACGAGACTGAGCAGCGATACTCGGCTCACGAGGAGGAAATGGTGGTAGTGGCTCATTGCCTCCGGACCTGGAGAGTCTACCTTCTCGGGTTTGCCTTTGTGGTGAAGACCGACAATGTAGCAAATACCTATTTCTCCATGCAAAAGAAATTGTCGGCAAAGCAGGCACGATGGCAGGAATTCTTGGCTGAATTCCAGTTCCAGTGGGAACATAAACCGGGTAAAGCCAACGTTGTGCCTGACGCTCTCAGTAGGCTTAACGCCCTTGTATGCTGCACCCTATCCAGAGTGGAAAGGGATCTACTTGACAAGATCAAGGCAGCCTCAGCTTTTGATGGGAAATATCAAAAGCTAGTTCAGCAGATTAAGTCAGGCACTGTTGACACAGATTTATATAGAGTTTTACGTGCCATTTTACTAATGAAATCATCCTCATTTCATGACTTTAAGTTTTATAATTGCCTTTATTTAGATACATCTATGGAATCTACACCTGTTTCGGTATTTTCACATTTTCAGGTCAAACGACCACAAAAAGAGTAGATTCTGGCACTCTTGTAGCAAAGGAGCTCATACTAACTCAAGATGATCCTAACTAGAAGCTTTCAGATTCATTGAGGCCTTTGTTGGAAATCACAACCGGGTCCCGATCAAAATCATGCCCGTGATCGTCGTTATGCCTGAAGCTGAAACTGTTAAATCACGACCGGGTCACGACCAAATTCTCGCCCGAGATCGCGGACCCGCCTGTTTCGAAACCGCGATTTTAACCCTGTTTTCTTCTACCTAACCCTAGGGGAAGCTGGGGGGGCACTCAGGTCCTTTCTCCTCCGTTGACAAAGAGCCATGGAGCAGCCTTATTTTGGGGAAAGCTTGCCACGAAATGATGATTTCGTGGAGGAACCAATGTAACAGCGGCTGCAGGTTGCAGGGTATGGGAAAGAAGGCAGCGAAGACTTTCTTCAGCTGGAAAACTGCAGCAACTTTGCAGAATCTTGGAAAGGGGCAGCAGCCCACTAGGAGGAGAGGAGATAAAAGAGTGAGTTCAGCAAAGGAGAAAGGGGGAATCACATACGAGAGGGGGCTGCACTTGGGAGAAAGTCACACCAGGGAGAAGGGGGTTGCACACCTGCATCTATTGAAGATCTTCTTGCGTGAGCACCTCAGATACAAAGTTTGTAAGGAAGATCTTGCAATTACATTCAATTTGCTACACTATTTGTATAACCTTAGCAAACTATCATATGATCTTACCTTCCATTTGTAATCGCTGCATAAACCTAAACATGTATGCGATGTTTACTATTGTAGTTCACACTGTTACCATGAACATGCTTGGCTAAACACTAAATCAGGATGTGGGGTAGCCCTTGACAATTTATTAGTTGTAATAGTTAGATTTACTTGCTAAAATCCTTGCTTGACCTAGTGTGCATGCTTCGCCTGTGTACCCGGAGGAATATGTTTGACTTTTAATCCCTCGAGTGAGGTTTGTAAATCAGCTTTTCTAGGAGTTTACTCGCTTGCATAGCTGTACTTACCCGTAGGATTAAAGGAAAGCATTATTCCGAAAGGTATGCTTGAGCCTTAAGTTGCAAAGGTGAGGTTTGTCAATCAGATCTAGAGGAGAAAACTCGCCCGCTAGACTATACTCGCTTAGGGAAACACCTTAGTGAGGTTTGTCAATCAGGTCTCCGGAAGAGAAAACTCGCTCGCAGATTCGTACTCGCTTGCGTGACTGTAGGAGTTTAGACGCGTCGGAGAGACCCCAGTCCGACCGCGCGTCCGATCCACTCGGTTCAGAGTTTATCCATTCCGTCTGTACTTTATCCCTACGCTACTCGAAAGGGGGCGTTAGAGTCTTTAATCACCTCAAGTACGGTTCAGTATCTCTAGGAGGGTAAAACCTCGCTTGCGGGTCTTTACGTACTTGTGGGGATTATAAGAAACTTGGACGTTGTGGAAAGACATTCGTCTGACCGCACGTTAGAACCCTACGGATTACACTGTTAATCTAGTTAGTTGAAGCGGACAAGATTATCGGAGGGGAGCAACCTATGTGACAAGGAAGCTGAGCCCCTTGAACTAGACAAGACTTTGGCATTAGAGTTTTACTATTCAACTGTAAGGAGTCAAGTGGTGAACCCATATCCTGATGCATCTCCTCATTATAATTCTCTCGCATGATTTCCTTAGTTTACATTCCTGCACTTTTAATTATTTCGTTATCTTAACCTTCACCAATTGCGACATTGTCTAGCTAGTCATTTCGAGATCTATCGGTATTTGCCAGTTAGTCCCTGTGGGATCGATATTTTATTACTTCGATAGACCCATGCACTTGCGGGTAACGCCTACCTATACCGGTGGGTGCTATCAGGCACAATCCGACGTTATTATCTGGGTCCAGATGATGTTGTTATGGCCAGAGGCGGTAGGCCATTAGTCCCATCGACGGGCGGACTGCGCCGGGAGCTACTGAGGGAGCTCCATGATACACCTTGGGCTGGCCATCCAGGGCAATGCAGAATGTTTGCCTTGTTGGCACGATCGTGCTATTGGCCCGATATGCGCGCAGACATTGAGATGTATGTCCGCACTTGTCTTATTTGCCAGCAAGACAAGATCAATCGGAGACTAGAGGCAGGGTTGCTACAACCGCTGCCTGTTCCCGAGACGTCCTGGACGAGTGTGTCCATGGACTTTATTGGTGGTTTCTGAAAAGTTGATGGGAAGAGCTCAGTGCTGGTGGTGGTTGATAGGTTCTCCAAATATGGAGTCTTTATCCCAGCCCCTGAGCCCTGTACAGCAAGAGTTGCTGTAGAGTTATTCTTCCAAAATGTGGTGAAGCACTTTGGCATCCCAGTGGATATCGTGAGCGATAGGGATGCCCGCTTTATTGGATGCTTTTGGACAATATTGTTCAATAAGTTGGGGTCCAAGTTAAACTTCTCCACAGCCAATCATCCTCAAACGGATGGGCAAACTGAGCGAGTGAATGCTCTAGTGGAAGATTATCTCCGTCACTTTATGACCGCCAGTCAGAAGGACTGGGTGAAGTGGATGGATGTGGCACAGTATGCCTATAACTTGCAGAAGTCATGTGCCACTGGCCACAACCCTTTTGAGCTTGTGTTAGGAAGATAGCCCCTAACACCCGTTGACGTGGTGCAAAGGGATTCCGAGGGGAAGTGCCCTGCGGCTCAACGGGAAGCTCGGGAACGAATTGAATCACTCCGTGAGGTTAGAGATAGCTTGGAGTTAGCTGCACAACGGATGCAAAGGTATGCCAATCGCCGACGTCGGGACGAAGAATTCGCGGTGGGCGAGTTAGTTCTTCTCCGACTCACCCCGCAGATCTGGAGGAAGATCTCGGCAAATGAGGCCCATCGAGGTCTTATCCGTAGATACAATGGTCCGTTTGAGATACTGAGTCGAGTGGGCTCAGTAGCATACCGCTTGAAACTCCCTGAAAGAATGCAGATGCGCCCTACATTCCATGTTTCACTAGGATCCGGTGGATCCTTCACGGTCCCAATCTTACCGAGCCCCACCGACGGTTAGGACGGAGTTCCACCGAAGGATCGGCAGTATTCTAGATCACCGAATTCTGGGGCAAAGTAAAAGGGACCGACGTACGGAGTTTCTCATCCGATAGGATGGATCCCCCATAGAGGAGGCAACCTGGCACAAGGCTTCTGAACTATGGCAGTTCGAGGGTGAGCTGAGGAGCTACCTCGAGTCGCCGAGGACGGCGACCACCTCAGGCGGGGGAGGATTTTAGGCCCAAAATTAGGGCCCAATTTGGACCAGTCAAAGGTGGGTTGACTTGGTCAAAATCAACCCCAAAACCCAGCCGTTGCTAATTAGGGCTCGGTTCGATTTTGATAGGTGACGAAGGCGAAGCGGACGGCGGCGTCCGTTACCCATGCCCGTCATTTTTGAGCTCCGCGGCGGCCGGCGACAGATGGCTGGAGCCCGGCGGTGAGCTCGACGCGTGGAGCACGCAGAGAGGTGAAGATCCGGTGTGATCTTCAGGCACGCAGGACGAGCGGCGGCAGCTCGAGTCCCTGGGGCACGCGCTGATGGAGGGGGAAGACGAGGTCGACGGCGACCTCGGGCGAGACCAATATCGCCGCGTGGAGCCTCGTCGGCTGGTGGAGCTTCCGCGTGGCGCGAGAGCAGCGGGCGGCAGCTTTGATCGGCGAAACGGCGACCTCAGGAGCAGATGGACGAGATACGCGTGGTTCTCATTCAGAGAGATGTCGGCCAGGTGGCAAGCGTCGGATGGCGACGCCGGGCGGTGATGCCAAGCTGGCTGGATGACTCCATCGGATAGTCGTGTTCCAGCGGGCGGTGGCCGCGTGGCGACTCCCAATGGGCGACGCGGGTGGCGTTCGGCGGACGCGGCTGCCAGGTGGGTTCGCGACCAAGCCACTGACCGTCAAGGGACTGACGTGGCGGGCTGGGGTTCATCCAACCAGTGTCCTATCTGGCAGCGGGAGCCGAAACGTTGCAACGGGGTAAACAAAAGATGGAAACGAGCATTATTTCCGGGTATTCGCTCTCGTTGGCACATGACTCTTGCTTCCGCTCTGCTCTCGGCTTGTACTACTTCCGGTTCCCCTTTCCCTTCCCCTCTCGGTCGGGTGTTTGGCGGCGAACTCCGGCCAACCTTCCGGCGTCCAGTGGGCGGTTGCGTGGCGGTGTGACGTCGAAGGTGCTCCATTGCCCTGCTTGCCACCTCTTCGAGCAATTTCGGCGGCGAGTTTGCTTGGTTGAGGTAACTCCATCCTCCAATTTCGGTTGTCCGTTTCCTTCTTCCGATCTTGTTCTTCGGTCGTCCTCTTCCCTGCTCCGGCGTCATCAGGTTTCGTCGGGTGCTTTCTTCCTCGTCGACGTGAGTTCGACGAGCGGCTGCATGTTTTCTGTCCTTGTTCTTCTCGTCCACCTGCGCGTGAACGTCTCTTCTTCCTTTGGTTCTCTCTGCCTGCGTGCGGACTTTTGATTTCGGTGTGTTCGTTTCCGGCGACGTGAGTTCTCCACCGTCTTTCTCCTGTACTTTCGTCCACCTTCGTGTGGACGTGTTCTTCTCGTTTTCCCTTACCTGCGAGTAGGGTTTCCTTGTTGTGTTGTTGTTTGCGAACAGTGTCTCTGTCTCTGTCTCTCTGGTTTTTCCACTACCTGCGTGTAGTGCTTCTCTTCGTTCAGTGCTTCGTTTAGGCTGAGGTGGGATCGTTCCCCCACCTGCCGGTCGCGGCCCAGTTATCTGCTGCTCGGCGTCTTTTCTGCTGCTTCTGTTCGTTCCCATGTGGGATTGTTTGTTTGTTTGGAGTCTTACGTGGCTCCATCGGGTTGCTCATTTTTTTTTAAAAAAAATTTACTATAATTGTGGGCGTGACACTAGATCATAAACCAACTATGTATTAGAGGCGATATTTGAAAATTCAAAAAATGTGACATCTTTATTTACCAAATAAGAGAAACAAAAACATCATCCAATATTTACCAGTTTTTTGGAAGTTAATTTATAATTAAAGTTTTTCATAAAAAATTATTTATGATAAGTTGACTAGTTTTATACATGACCATTAATGAGCCTAACTCACTTATATTTAATCTTGTTAATTTTCAAATATTAAAAAGTTTAAACATAATATAATTAATTTTTTTTAGAAAATAATAAAAAGGAAAATAATATGCAATTTTTCTTTCGAGGAAATTTTTCTCCCGCTGCCGAGGAAATTTTTTTCTACTAAGGGCCTATTTGGTCCCGTTTTTAAGCTACTTTTAATCAACTTTTAAGCAAAAAATAAAAAGAAAACTATTTGATAATGAAAAACAAAAACAGAAAAAAGTATTTTACATTATTTCGTTTAAATTTTTAAGTATTATTATGTTAAATAATTTAAAATTTTCATACTAAAGAAAAATAAAATATATCATTATTTTAAATAATTTAAAATAATATATTTATTTATTATTTTAAATTTTAACCGCAGTTAAAAAAATTTTAATCAAATATTTTATAAATTTTAATAATATAATATAGCATAATTTAGTAAGTTATAAAGTTATTAGCAGTGGCATAAGGCAAGCGGAAATGATTTATCTGAATATATTAATGATTGCTTCCTCTGTGTGGTAGCACGTGCTGAACAGCATCATCCACAAAAAATTCCCCATGTGTTCTTCACTCGCCTTAGCCGAGGGAGACTATGAGAGTAAAGTCAACGGCCACAAAGGCTGTAAAATCAAAGATGATAGATCGGACAAGATTAATCGCATGACGACTTTTTGCCCCAGATAAGCAACGGGATCAAACTTCACTGTATATTTAAATGCTGAAAAATATTCAGCTACTCTATATACATCCGAAATAATGGGAATACAAAACAGACCAACACAATATATACAGCAAACTGAGAGGTCAAACAATTCCAAGCTTCATCTCGCAGATGGAAATAAACCACCAGATATTGACGTAAATCAAGATTGAAAGCAGCATCATCTTGCAGATGGAAGATCTTCATCCGAAACACTTGGGTAGTCGAAAGCATGTGAACCAACTTGGCGTTTGAGCCCATGCTGCTCCATCTTACTGCCTGTATGATCACTCAATGAGGAGCCATGAGAGCTCTGCGGTGCCGCCGCCTCTTTGAGCTGCGCCACCACCTCAATCATCGTCGGTCTCTGAGAGCAGGACGGCAAGGCACAGTTCAAGGCCACATAAGCCACATTCCAAGCAGAATTCGCATTGTAGTTGCCCTGTACGCATTGATCGACGACCTCCTCGATCTTGCCCTCGGCGAGTCTGTCGCA
Organism: Costus lasius; assembly: GCA_027563935.2. Taxonomy (NCBI): domain Eukaryota; kingdom Viridiplantae; phylum Streptophyta; class Magnoliopsida; order Zingiberales; family Costaceae; genus Costus; species Costus lasius. Next base: position 9,703,169 of record CM050447.1, on the reverse strand, counting down.
AGCCCATTGAACTATGTATTCCCTGTCCCTATCAAATAGGATGGGAGGTTGACCTGTGATCAGTTCTAGAAGAACCACGCCAAAGCTGTACACATCACTCTTTTCAGTGAGCTGGTGCCTCACATAGTACCTGAGTAAATATTCACATTGTGAAAAAGGGGATTATGATCTGCAATCTCCATTGCCATGCAAGTTGCAATTAAGGTTCACAAATGAATAAAAAGAGCAAAGCAGAACGTCTTATTAGCTTTGAAGGGAATCGATTCTCAACAATTACAGCAAATAATAGGAAAATTAGTGACAGATAGGTCTACAACTCGATCACAACTGCTGAATTAATGATATTATTATTTTAAACTCATCGACTTAATAAGTTAATTTTTTTTCAAATAATGGAGCTCACTGTGTGAAAGAGAAATGTGGAGATGACATACTCTGGATCAAGGTATCCTGCCGTTCCAACAACCCTTGTTGATATATGACTGTTGTCTTCATCTTCAAAAGCCCTGGAGAGTCCAAAATCTGATATTTTTGCCTCGAGCTTTTCATTCAAGAGGATATTTGTTGTCTTGACATCTCTATGGATCAGCGGAGGCTTGCATGCCGTGTGCAAGTACTCAAGTCCTGCAAGTGATCATTTCAAACCATGAATCATGTCATTTCAAAAATCTCCAATGAATGAAATTGTCAGAAACACATGCTTCAGGCCAAACCTTGTGCTGCTTCAATGGCGATTCGAATGCGTTGGTTCCAAGTCAAAGGTTTAAAACCAGGAGAACCTATTAAACAGAACAGTCAGTTAACTTACTAAAAAGATGAATTCAGTGGAATGGAGTAATATATTGCTTCTTATTCAGAACATTTTCTCCATGTTCAAGAAATGCTACGTTTTGGATAAGAACCTCGAAGATGCTCTTTTAAAGTTCCTTGAGACATGTACTCATAGACTAGAGCCAAATGGTCTCCATCAATGCAGTACCCGAGCATAGCAACTAAATTCTTGTGATGCACCCTTGATAAATTCTGGGCCTGCAAAAATTAACCAATTATAACTTTATGGAGTTGACAATTGATGCTCTGGATCGAGTATACCGAATTCTATTAATCACCTCAGCCACAAACTCCTGAGATGAGGAGTGAGTTAACATCTTCACAGCAACTTCCTTGCCATCACCAGAATGGCCATGATAAACAGTGCCAAATCCTCCTTTCCCAAGGACTCTTTCAAAGTTTCTTGTTATCTTCTTCAGCTCTGCATATGTGAATCGTTGAGTCGAAATTGACAATGCATATTCATTCTCATAGGTCATAGAGTTCGTTCTTTTTTGTTTTTTTCTCAGAATGCAGAGGGCTACAGCCATCAACAGCAGCAAGGCAGGAACAACACTAGCAACCAGAATTATAACCAATGAAACTTTCTTCTTTTGCTTTAGCGTTTGACATGAAGTGGCATTTAAACAAATATTGGGATTGCCTTCAAGTCTGGCATTGCAAAGACTTCATTAAGTTCGATGGATACTTTAAGCAAAAATGAAAAGTGTTGAAGAATAAAGTAAACCTTAAAGTCAGTGTTCCATTTTGTGATTTTGCAAGGAGAGCAGAAGGAACTAATCCATTCAGTTCGTTGTCTGCCAAATTTCTGCAAGCGGCTTCCTTAATGTTCAAACAGATAATATCAACTTGTTCAGACAAATCACAAAGATACAAAAATTCACTCACAGAAACTTCAGGTCTGGCAAGTATGCAAGAATTGCTGGTATAGGCCCAGTTAATTGGTTATGTGACAAATCCCTGAAAAGTTCGCATCGAATTTTTAGCAAGATTTCAGATCAAGAAAATGCTGTACCTACTCAGAAAGAACTTACAAGTACTGGATTCTACTGAGGTTGGCAAAAGCAGCTACTATTTCACCAGTCAATCCACTTGATGAAATATTTCTGCAAAAAGGTTAGTTCAACACCACTACACATCAAATTTCCTTTTTTTTTTCTGTTTCCAAACTCATGTTCTTTCTCCCTGCATTAGCTATCGGAAACAGAAACAAACTCACACTGCTGTAATTCTTGGACCTCCAGACACATTAGAAGTACAATTCAATCCATCCCAAGTATAAGCTTTCGGCACACAGGGATCACCCTGCCAATTTCTCTTCACTGTATAAGCCTCTTTGATTGCAATCATTGCAGTAACTGAATCATCAACATGGAATAATAGATCAAACATTGTCATATCTGCATATTTTCTCATTAAGGCATTTTTGCAAACACGTACCATCCGTCATATATGATGGAACTGTCGTATTTTTCATGGCCGAGTAAACCTCCACTGCATTGAGCAAGGGAGGAAGAGTGGAGTTTCCGGTTGCAACGAGGGAGATGTCATATTGACCTCCATTTGCCGAGCTAGGGTTTGAGTTATACACGAAGGTGGCAGAGAGGTACTCTGGGGAGAACGGCTTGCCGCCATTGGATGGAATCTCACCAAGGTTGATTAAGAACTGCCTAGACTCATTCACGAGAAGCGATTGGAGCTCGGAGAAGTATAAGATTGCATAGTATTCCCCGCCATCTCTGGCATTATCTACCGCCAGACTGACCTCCAGCTTAGTGGAGTTCACAGGGACAATTGCAGTCTGCATGACCACCGAAGGGGCCTCAAATTGGTCAGACACCGAGCTCTCAACTGTTAAATTCGTGGAGAGCCTTGTCCACGACGGCGAGTCGCTGAATGGTTGCCAAATGCGATCATGCCGATCTGTAGGAAACCTGCCATATCAGCAGACAAACCTAAAGCTTCGTTTTTTTAGGGTTTAGCTTTAAAAATCTCAGTTCTACTAAGCTACTGACCTCACGTAAGCACCTGCTCGGGCCAAATCGTTCCGTGATTCAAGAACTAGACTGCGAGAGGCATCAACAAGGGGATACAGAGTTCTGTTCATTGGTCTCAGCTCCAGAGAAGACACGAAGGGAGTTCCATGACCCGTGTTAACAAAGCAAACTGATATAACATTGGTCGTCGCTTGCACGATGGCTTCGGCGGAGTATGCAATCGCTTGATTCGTTATATTTATCGTCTTCCAAAAGTTGACATCGAGATGGAGGTCAAACTGAACTGAGGAGCTGTTCTTCGCGTCGTAGTTTCCATACAAGAATGCTGCCCTTACGAGGTACTTGAGGCCGGCGGTCAACGATTTGAAGGTGTAGCAGTTTCGGGCGCCGTCGGAGAAGCTCCTCACATTGAGGAACCGTTGCGGTGTCGTGACTGTTGCATATGCTGCCGATATGTTGAGAGAGACGCCCGTGTCTATTAGGGAAGCATCCGATATGTACGTTATACCGGATAACGGCGCGACATAATACGCACGGTCGGCGAGGCCACAGTCAACGCTGATAAAACCTGTAGCGATATATCCTGGTTCAGCAAAAAGGAGAAATGAACAAAGAAAAAAATTTTGACTTTTTTTTATCAAGTCCACGACTTGTCTTAGGGCACAACAATACGCTGGACAGTCTCCGCTATCTGAGGGGCTCTGCGAGCACTGAGACGAAGAGATATCTAGATCGGTTATACCATGAACTCGATCGAGACGATGAACAACAGTAAAAAACCATATGACTTGATGGCAATTGACAAGGCAGATCATACAGTAGAGCGTTGAAATTGATCAGTGGTCAGCCCTATGATGCTGTTAATGACTCTGCACATGCATGATGCTGAAGATTGCATGAAACTGAAGCAACAATTGGAGCGATCGATCACTTACCAAGACCATCTGTGAGTTGACCTCCAACTTGAACGACGACTACACAGAAGAGCAGGAGAGTTAAACCTGAGAATGCTGCCGCCATTAATGCCTACCTTCGAACGAGTTGAAGCATCTCATTCAAATGCTATGCCAATCTAATTCAATTCCTTCATATAAAGGACACAACACCATTTGAAGTCGCAAAGAAGTGGTGGTCGACATAATTAGTAGTATTATCAATTAATTAATTATGATGAACAATCACTTAATTATGATGAACAATTGGGATCCAACTAGCATTTAACTGTAATTTAAATCTCGGCATGCTACAACGGCACAACGCGACAAAACAGCTGTGCCGTGCATGACATGTTCTGTATACTAGAGGTGGTTGGAACGACCCTTTCGGCTTTGGTCAACTGATATTATGGTAGTGAAGTCAACGGTTATGTCCTCGTCACCTGTTGCTCTGAAAGGACAAAGTACGGGCTTGACTTGGAAGCTTTTCACGGCTATAGTTTACCTGTTGACTAGAGGCAATTGGAGTATTTATCGTCCAGTCAAATTAGCTAGGAAGCGAATGAGGTGGCCCATTACAAGGGGATATTAAATTTGAAATATTATTAAAAGAACAGCACTCGTTGACTAACAGGTTTGTCACGAGACAAGTTGGCATTCAAGAATGTCTCAAAGGAGAATATCATACTGCTTACATAAATCCTTATCGTTTTTGACACGGGACAAGTTGGCATTCAAGAATGTCTCAAAGGAATTCATACTGTTGACATAAATCCTTATCGTTTATTAGACACATGACGATTAAATCATCCGCAAGAAAGTCTCACAATAGTACGCAAAACGGGATCAAAAATACTCCCGCCTACAATTTCGATATGGTGGAGGTGGCCAACGGTTCGGGCCGGCCCGCGGTCTGTACGGTCGAACACAACATGGGCAAGCACAGCATGATCTATTGACCTGGTCAACGACCCATGACATGTTTTGGGCTTGAGTTGGGTTGAACCCTTCAGGCACACGGGTTGTGCTAAGCACAATACACTAGCAAACCGTGCCGGGCACGATACGCTAACAATCCGTGCCAAGCATAATACGCTAGCAGGCCATGCCGGGCACAACAGGAGGGTCGTGTCTGGCACAATATGTGAACAGGCCGAGCATGACACGTGGGCTGGCCCAGGCATGACACACGAGCTAGCTTAGATATGTGCCGCTTTTATCACTATTATATATATATTTTTAAATTTTTTATATTATTATTATTTTAATATCTAAATAAAATTTTAATGAATCCCATATTTTTTTTTATATTTTAACTTTCTTATTTTTTAATATTTATTAATATTTATGTAATTAATATTTTTTAAATTTTTTTTTATATTTATGAAGGATTTTCAGTTTGTGTTAAAAGAGTAAGGGTTTAAAATTTGGTAAAGTAATTTCATAACTTGTTAGAATGGCCTGTGTGTCTAGCCCATCCTGTCGTGCCGGTCCGTGTTAGGCTATTATTTATATATTTTTATATATTTATATTTTTTATAAGTTTATATATATATATATATTTATGCATATGTTTATACATAAAAGGAGATAAGGCTGGCTCACGTGGTTAGGCGCTTAAAATTAAAAAAACGTGGCCTAAGACCGTTAGACCGGTTAGCCACCCGATTTCCCATCTAAATAGTCCCACATTGCGTAAGCAGTTATGCTGCGAAGGTTGGAAGTGCTATAAAATGCCTCGACAGATGTTATTTTTACTCCAAGCGGGTTGCTCGTGCCAAAGATTAATTCGTGATCTCTGGTTTGACGTGACCTAATTAAGGGGGAAGCCCATTATCGTGGGCTTTCGCGAATTGCTCGTGTTTTGCACTACCCGCACGAGCACAGTGCACCCCTGCCAAATCTGCTAATAAATGTTTTCGTCGACTATTTCTTTGGCTTTCTTAATGTGTTCTTTAGGCTAATTAAAAATCTGATTTATTCATTGTTCTATACTGTCTGAATTCCATAACAATGTTATGCGTGTAAGCGAACCATCGAGAGGTTCACGTAAATGATTATCGACGTCGTAATTCTTATACTTTTTTTTTCTTATTTGCTACATTAATTATTATTAATTTCAAATAAACATACGTCATGTCATAAGCCATAATATGCAAGTAAAAGTTCAATAAATAAACACTTTTATGATTGTATCAAAAGTTTTATGATTGCATTAAACTGCATTAAATTGGATTAAAAGACAAAAATCAAATTGCAAACTTTAATTCAGCAATATGATTGATTTAATATTGGGAGCAATTAAGTTTAATAGGCAGGTTGTTTCTTTTAACCGGAGGACAAATGGCAATATAAATATATCAATTTCTTACTTTGATTTTTTGATTAGTAGTCATCTGAGTTGGAAATCATTTAATAGTAGTAATTGTGAAAACAGTAGTGATAAGTCAACTATGGATTAGCAAAACACTAGAAAAAGAAAAGAAGCCATAATGCATCAATCAATTATTTAGTTTAATTCAATTCAATATGTATTTTGCTCAAATTTACAAAAAAAACCTTTATACAAGTAAAATTTTTTTTGTATTGCCAAGCAAAAATAGTATCATATTGTGCACTGCATGACCCGTTTTTACCCTGCCGAGTCTGGCACAACTCGTGTAGGCACTTGCGAGTCACCATATTAACTCTTCCGATCGATACGATCGCTTGAGGTTCGACAGGTACTTATTATAGTGATTTAACACTATAATATACTTTAATTTTTGTTCATAATAATTTGATAATTTATGGTTAAATTATACCTTTTATTTTTAATATAATTTTTTGCGCATATTATTATTTGAGTCAAACAGACTTGTCACGTGCTTACATCTCGACATTTCTCATCTAAATAGTCCCACATCGCGGAAACACTAACGCTGCGAAGGCTGGGAGTGCTACAAAATGCCTTAACAGGAATCGGCCAAGATCACTCCGTAGATCAGTCGTACCAAATATTAAGCATTAGTGATCCGTTATTTCTTCGTTCGATGTGATCTATCAAGGGGGAATACCTTTAGACTGTGTTTTTTTAACGAAAAATTAAGAGAAAAGAATGAAAAATATTAATCTAGTAGCATTTTTTGTCTAGATTTTTTTTTTTAATTTTCTTGTCAAGAAAACACAGTTAATGTGGGTTTTGGCGGATACCGGTTGTCTTGCACTGCACCCACGATTATTGTGTGCGCAAGCCAGAGCAAGTAATATATGATGTCAATTTAACTATAAAATTCGGCGCTTTTGAAGGCAAATTGTAATTTTTACAAGTGTCGGCGTCATGGGACTGCTTCGGGCTTTCTCTAGTGGGCCGTGCCTGGTATGGCACCGGAAAATACCTCAGCACGGCTGGACCATGGCCCCGACTTAATGGTCTTTAGCCCATGAACGGGCATGGGCTAGCTATTCTTGGCCGGCTGTAAAAGCTTCTATCAAGATTTCAACAAACATTAATTCAGTATATTTATATATTAAAAATAATATCATAAATATAAAAGCTTTTAGTAAAATGTATAAAATATTAAAAAAGGAAAAAAAGAAAATTATAAAATTATAAAAAAATAATTTACTAAAATTTTATATTGATATTAAAACAACTCGTGAAAGCATTGGAGGCAGGTGCTCGACCCTGAAAACATCAGCCCAGCACAAATCGTGACCCATTGGCTAATCAAGAGGCCCCATTGTCTTAATGCTGAACGTACTGAGTTGAAGCTCATGTTAGGACTTTGGAAACTATTGAAGTTGATAAAAAATTATTATCGTCATCTAAATTTCGTATTTTAATCAATTACTAAATGAATTATTATTAAATTTTTAATAAAATAGTTTGATGATGATATTAATTGCTAAAGTTAAATAAAAAAATACATAAACGTAAGGTTCTTGCCATTGTTGACAACCAATATATTCGGAGAAATCCAGGTTTCTGCAGGCCGAAGGAGACATCAATGGCTACAAAGTACAAACGCTGCACCTTGAACCTTACGCCCCTCTCCCGCTTTCCCACTGTAGAATGAGAAATGAGAACGATGTTGACCTCCTAACCAAGCACATGCGTATAAAATCTCGACATTTGTCTTTCGGCCTCCAATTTGAGTCAGCGAACATGGAACGTCTCTCCATGTTCATCATTCTACTCTCCGTAGTTGCTGCTCAAGTTCGAGCACAGCCGTCAGGTAGTAGTTTCCATAATGCCAGGAGAGGGTTTAACTCGAGTTTCTAAAACTATTTCTGCAGATTTTATCTACATTGACTGCGGGATCGCCCCGAACACCTCTTACTTGGATCAATTCAACGGTCTGTACTACGTCTCCGACGACCGATTCACGGACACAGGCGTGAACTACGGCGTCCCCTCCGCCTACATACCCAAGGACCTCGCCAAGCGGTACTCGACGGTGAGAAGCTTCCCGCGGGGGGCACGCAACTGCTACACCTTCAGGCCGGTGGCGCCGGCGGCGAAGTACCTCGTGAGGGCGACGTTCTTGTACGGGAATTACGACGCTAGGAATAGTCCCTGGGTTCAGTTCGACCTCTACCTCGGCGCCAACCGCTGGAAGACGATAAAATTGACGGACCCGTCGACGTACCTTCTCACGGAGGCCGTCACGGAGTCCGCGGCCGACGTGATCACGGTTTGCCTGGTGAACACCGGCGGTGGTACGCCTTTCATTTCGGCGCTGGACTTGAGGCCGCTGCCGGGGTCGCTTTACCCGCTGGTGGACGCCTCCCGCGGCCTTGTGCTTCAGCGCCGGACCAACATGGGGGGCACTCACGAAGTCAGGTAACGTGCAACTTGTATCTTCAACTGGCAAGTCGCTGTGTTGACTCTTGCATGGCATCAACAGGTACTCTTCCGATCGATACGATCGCTTGTGGTTCCCCTCCGGCGACGACGCCGCATGGAACGTCATATCCACCGACTCCAACATCCAAAATCGCCCAAATGATCAGTATGACCCGCCAATGCAAGTCATGCAGACTGCAGCAGTCCCCGCGTCCTCCGCCAAATTTGAGCTCGTTTTTCCAGCAGATCCCGGAGATCTCAATGAACTCTACGCCATCATGTACTTCTCGGAGCTGCAATCCAACACCTCGAGGCAGTTCTTTATCTACTTCAATGGAGCCTTGCTGAACAATGCCAAGCCTTTCACTCCGACTTTCCTGTTCTCCGACGTCGCACTGAACACCAATTCCAGTCTAGGATTTGGTGCTTACAACATCTCCCTCGTCGCAGCAGAGGGTTCCACTCTTCCACCCCTCCTCAACGCATACGAGCTGTTCGCCACAATGCCAAAGACAAATGTGGCGTCTGATAGTAGAGATGGTAGCTGCAAGATCAACACCTCCTCTTGATTTGCATAGTTCTGTTCCTTCAACGCAAGAGCTTATTCTTTTTTACCTGCTCGATAATGTCAGTTGATGCGATGTTGTCAATCAAGGGATGGTATCAGGTGAAGAACAATTGGGTCGGTGATCCATGTTCTCCCAAAGATTATGCTTGGGCTGGTCTGAACTGTACATTTGACAACAGTGGCATCCCTAGAATCACTGCACTGTGAGTTTCCTTCACCCAACAAAGGATCACCATTGTTAGTGCCTCAAACCATTTAGATTTTACGGTGCTTTGAGTTCTTGCAGCAACCTGTCATCCAGTGGATTGGTTGGTAACTTGGCCACTAGTTTTGCTAACCTCAGTGCAATTCAGTACTTGTAAGTGATACTAAAATGAGATTTAGCAAAATCTCCTGCATCATATTGAGAAAAATAAATTAAAATTCTAACATTATTTTGCAGGGATTTATCTCACAACAGCCTAACAGGATCAATTCCTGATGTTCTTGCCTATTTACCTTCACTCAAGTTCCTGTGAGTATTTCATGGATCCTTTGCAAGGAAACCAAGTTAAAAATACTATGATTCATAGTATTTCCTTCATTCAGGGATTTGACAGACAACCAGCTGAGCGGACCTGTTCCTTCTGCTCTTATTGAGAAATCTCAGAATGGTTCGATTGATCTAAGGTTGATCAATTATCTTGAAAATATCAGTCCTTAACTTTCGCTTATAAGTTCCATAATCTTTCTTTCCAACTACATTGACAGAATTGGAGGCAACCCAAATATTTTTCCTAATGGAAGTTCATTCGAGCCAAACCATAAGACGAATTCAGTACTTATTATTGTTATTGTTTGTGTTTTTGTCACCGGGGCTGCAGCCATAACTGTTCTTTGCATGCTAAGAAAGTGGATAACAGGTTTGTCCTCTTTACTGCAAGCGTAGTTGATCTTCCATGTACTGACTTCATAGCTTTAGCTAAGAATTAGTGAATCGGTAACCTATTCCAGACATCCATTTGTTAACTTTATTGTTCATAATGCCATACTTTGTTTTGATGTTTATATTAGGTATGCTTAAACCCTCAAAGAGTCCCCAGAATGCAGACGACTATCGACTTGAGATTCGAAAATTCACATACAACGAGCTTGAGAATATTACGAGTAACTTTGAAAGAGTCTTAGGAGGAGGAGGATTCGGGACAGTTTATCATGGCCAGTTAGAAAATGGTACTCAAGTTGCTGTGAAGATGTTGCATCAAGCGTCATCAAGGGGAACAAATGACTTTCTCTCTGAGGTGACTGATTTATCTGTATCAGTATTCAAAGTTTGAATCACATAATCAAATTGGAAAAGTGAAAAAAAAAATAGTCACTCAAGACAATTCCCATTTTGATACTTGGTCTTTTCTCTTCTTCTTTCTTGCTGAAACTGTCTTTTTCTTAAAGAAACACAATGAAAGCAGAAGTGATTTGATTGTTTCACAGGCACAACATTTGACAAGGGTTCATCACAAGAATCTAGTTTCAATGGTTGGCTATTGCATGGATGATGAACATTTGGCACTCGTGTGTGAGTTTATGTCTAATGGAACCCTCAAAGAGTGTATTGCAGGTTTTATACTCTACACTTTATGTGATATCTCACTTTAATGGACATTGTATGTAAAGCTTAATGAGCTTATTGTCATTAACTTAGGCTTAAGTATTATAATTACGCCATATTGCTATCAAACTCATCATGTTAATGAGTTAGTTTATTTATTTAGTGAGTCGTAAGACTTAGGGGACTTGCTATCATTAACTTAGACTTAAGTATTTTAATTAGGCAATGTTATCATTTGGCTCACCAATATAGGTAACCTTTTGCAAGGACCTACGAGAATGGAGATCGACTGAGTCTCAATTCATCAATATCAGTATTAGGATTATGGAAATACTTAATAGATTGGATCAAACTTAGATCAAGTAAGGGTTTTTAGGCAACTAACAGCAATTTAACAGGCACTCATACACCATTGAGTTGGGAACAACGTCTCAATATTGCTCTTGGAGCTGCACAAGGTTTGACATTGTCCTTCAAGTCAGTTTGGTTTTGCTTGTTCCTCCGCGTTCATAATGAATGAGATGGTGAATTGACATGCAGGACTTGAGTACCTGCACACAGGATGCAAGCCTCCACTGATTCATAGAGATGTGAAGACAGCAAACATCCTCTTGAATGAAAGGCTAGAAGCAAAGATATCGGATTTCGGAATGTCAAGGAATTTCGAAAATGATAGCAACACTCATACAACCACACGGGTTGTTGGCACCAGAGGATACCTTGATCCAGAGTATTTCTCTCCTTCTCATTTATTACTCATACTAACATGAATTGTAAGTGCAGAATTTAAGCCTAAAACTTAATCAAAGAAAAAAAAATGTACTTTTTTTAGAAGAGAAACAAACAAGCAGAAGAATAGAACTAGAGCAGAAAAACAAATGCCAATATGCTAGTCTTAGATCCAGCGGAAGCAGAATGCTTTTTGTTTCTAGATAATCATGCATGAAGATACTTTTTGTCAATACATAGGTAAATATTTGCATACTTGCAGTTCAAAATTTCATAACCTGGTATCATTTAATGCTAAAATCAAGCTTCTTTTCCACTTGGAATTGATGAACGGAGATTCAACTGATCTCAATCATCTGAATGCACTAATTTTAGAATGTAGGCTTTCACTCTGTAATCTGTATCTGAGCATGATGTCATTTGCCTCAGTTTAGATGGTGAAACTAGTAACTTTCCGTCAAATAAGGTCTTTTCTTCTTATGTCTTTTTGAAGCTTATATTCCGAAGTAGTTTGATTTAGTGAATTAGTGTTTTTCTGAGTCGAACTCCGCCTTTTTTACTTAATTTGCATGCACCATATAACCAAGGGATGTATGGTATAATTTGACATTTGTTCAGGTACTATATCTCGAATCAACTGAGTAAGAAAAGTGATGTGTATAGCTTTGGGGTGGTCCTCTTAGAACTCATCACAGGCAAACCTGCCATAGTTTGTGATCCAGAAGACACTCACATAGTCGAATGGGTTCGCCAAAGGCTCGCGAGGGGGAACATTGAGGATGTGATTGACACAAGCTTGGCACACGAGCGAATCGTAAATTCTGCATGGAAGATGGCCGATGTTGCACTGGCATGTGCGGCACCTGCATCGAACGAGCGACCGACAATGACAGAGGCTGTGATGCAGGTAAGAGAGAGCTTGGCGTTGTACAGGAGTGATGAGATTACACAGCTCAGGAACGCAAGTAGAAGGAACTTGCTCAGTGAATCTAGTGATACAAGCCAAATTAGTGTGCTCCAGATTGAACATGAAAGCATTTTGAACGGTGAAGGCCCTTCAGCGCGATGAGTTTTGCACACTATTGTGGTTGTTTTCGATGTTGTCAGCAGAAATTCTACTCTGCAAATAAATATTCACTTTTTTTAGCTTATGCAGTTCTCACGAAAGTTGAGAATGCCACAAAGAAATAAAATTCGACTTTCAATTAACTGGCCATGAAAATTCTAACCTTTGCTTGTGATCACCTGTTTAATTTTAAAAATTTACCATAAATATGCAAAAAATAATCTAACAATTTTTAATAATTCATATATCTTCAATTTAATAAAATTATGTAGAAAATTGTGGCTGCCGCGGAGAATGCTAATTAATAAGTGAAACAAGTAATAATTTTATTATTTTTAGTTTACACATAATACATAAAACTTTTGATTTAAACATAAACTTTCCACAAATTAACAACAAAAGAAATAACATGACAAAGCGTAAGATTATAGAGAGACTGCGAGTGAAGACTTTTGCACAAACCATTGCAAGATTTGCGAATATTGATTTGGACGGGTCGCACCGGGCTCATGCAGTAGTGCAGCGCAAGAACGATGCGCGAAGGCCTCAGTAGCAAGCCACTGTAGTAGGCCTTCCCCTAATTAAAAATTAATTTAATATCATAATGGGCCAATGGCCCACATATCAGATATTAAACTGATAAGAACAGATACTACACTTGATCTTAGCCAAAAGGCCGAGAAAGGTATGCCTTTAATCTGCGCCAGTCGTGATATTTTATTCCACTCTTGACCTGAGCAGTACAGCTCATCACACGATGTGGGACTATTCGTTAAGGCATAAAATAATACCAGAATAAAAAGTAGAACTAAATTATAATTTATGAACTTGTTGTAAATAAAAATATAACAGAAATTATAAACTTTTTTATTGGGCTTCCACCCAAAACTAGCCACGTTGAACCCAACATGCGGACCCAATCAGAATCGGGTTCGCTCCATTTAATAATCTCGGGCTTGGCAAATCACCGAGACACCGACGTGTGAGTGACGTCCCCTCTGTCCAAATCGGCGAATCCACTGTGCCACGATGCGACATTTTAAAATCATATATGTAATTGCACCCCCAACAGCACGTTTGGTGGGAGGAACAAAACATGGTGCTCTCCTGCCTAATCCAGCACATAATTCCAATTCCTATTACGTGGATAAAGTCTCTCTCAATTAGAATAAGATAACGTATTAAATCACTTAATTAATGCGATTACGTTCGCTTATCACCGGCACAATGTATTTTATCGGTTTTTGAACCCCAATTATTACCCGCGTGCTATTAAGACAAGGACAGTGGGCCCGGAAAGGCACCCAATCGCAAGGTGAGTATTGGGTTTGAACGATTTCGCAGCGACCGAAAAGAGCGCCGACGTAATTGATGACGATTGAGTATATATGTGGCTGGCGTGGAGTGGTCCCAGGGGTGAATGAGGTGGGGCCAATGTTTTTCTTCGATGACGTGGCTGATGCTCCGCTGTTGCGTCCGACGCCCATTGTTTTCTATCCACGTCCGGCCCACTCGATGATCTCGAAGGCGCGCGCAGCGTTGCCACGTCACGCCGCATCGAGAGGTGGCGGTCTGATGTACTTGCGGTTCGGGGAAGCTATACTGTTTTTGTGCAATCTGAGCCGTCGATTGGTCCTGCGCATTGAAGTGTCCTCGTGATTAGTTTTACGGCTTCTCGATAATTTACAGTGTTCCGATGCTGGCACCGGGGTTTTATACTTTTACGTGCGCTATCTCCTCCACGGCTCCACTCGCGAGTGACGAGTCGCATGTCCTCTTCCTCGCTCGCTCCTGGCTCGCCGCGTGGAGAGAGAGAGATAGAGAGAGTCGCTCGTCTGGCAAAGTTTTCCTGCGGAATTGGCGGATTCGACGACCGAACACGAATTCCCCTTATCGCCAGCTCTCGATCGTGGTGCTTTTCTTGAATCTGTTGAAAATCGATTTCTAATTCGGCGTTCGCATGGGGCCGTCGATTGAGGCGTTTGATTCGAACGATTAGAGGTTGTTCCAGCGTCTGCGAGGATTGATTCTTTGCTACGGTGATCCGAGAGGAGGAATCGGGGAGGGACTGGGGTCTAGGAACACAGCAACATCATGAGAATTAAGGAATTGGTTACGGGGGGCTCGGAGGATTCCGGCGGGCAAGCGATCGTGAGTGTTAGGGCGAAGAAAGTGTTGGTGGGGGTGGGGGCTCGAGCTCTCTTCTATCCCACCCTTGTATACAATGTCCTTCGGAACAAGATGCAGGCTGAGTTCCGTTGGTGGGATGAAGTCGATCAGGTATCTCTTTTTCATTTCACGCTTCTTGTATTCATTTCTTGAGAAAATACGTTATCCTTAAACCACAAGACCGTAACCCTCTGCTTCAGAATTTTTATGTGACCAGTTTTATAAAATGTTGTCTTTTGAAGCTATCGAGGATTGTGAGTTAAATTTTCATAGCTCTGTTGGGTGGCAATAGTCGTGCTTCGTTTTCGGATTTTCTTTTCTTTTTTAATAGAGAATTTGATAATTTGACTTATGAAAGGCATGGCGGTTTTGCACTTTGTGTTGCCAGTTTGTATTGTTGGGCGCCGTACCGTTTCCCAAAGATGTCCCTCGCTTGCAGCAGCTTGGAGTTCGAGGAGTTATTACTCTGAATGAACCTTATGAAACTTTGGTTCCACCAAAAATATACAAGGTAATCTTGGCCCCTCAATCTAGGGTTTGTCATGATGTGACAATTTCACTATCCATTTCCTCTGGTGTGTATATCGTCTTACGAGTTATCCTACAAATCTGACGCTGCAAACTAGTTGAATCTTGCCATGGTACTTTTACAAGTAATATTTTGGAGTTCGGAGTATTCGGACAGGACTGTATAAATTTTGATTTTGCTAGAAGAAATGGCACCCTGCCACACAAAACTACGTTAGAGTAGGCAATCTTTTTTCTGGTACTGGATCAGAACTGTCAAATTAAAATATTTTATCAACAGTTTCATATTATAATAGCGATTGAGAATTGCATCTACAGGTGCATAATGAGAAACTTCCAAACTCATTTTAGAAATTGTCTGGCATTAGCCAAATCTAGTGCTATTTATATGTAAATAAAATTGTGTATTTCAGGAGGTTCTGATCAGGCCTTGCTTCCAATGAAACTATTGAACATTCTCTGTTCTTTTGGAAGTGAACTGTTCCAATCTTATTTGATTCTTTTTTTTCTTCCATTCAGGTTCATGGAATTGACCACCTAGAGATTCCTACAAGAGATTACCTTTTTGCTCCTTCACGTGTGGATATTTGTAGAGCTATTGATTTCCTCCATAGTAAGGAGTTATCTTGATCCCTATCCCAGTATCGGTGACAAATCCATGCTTTATTTGCAATCAGACAATCGTCATGACACCTGAAGTATGAACATAACTACTTACACCTGTAGTGAAATTGAATTGTAGATTGTCGGTACAATGCTCAAAATTTTTGCAGTCCAATGAGGGGTACATTTTATGGATTAATTAAATAGCAGATTACAACTGTTTTATCTCGTCAGATTGCATAACACATTGGTGTTCGCTATTTTAAGAAGTTATGCTTGCTATCGATTAAGTGGAATCAGTTAGATCGATCATTCTCAACTTGGATCACTTGTTTGTTGTCCAGTATTCTTCTTTTCTTTAAAATATTGATAAAAACTGGCAACTACGTTTTAGGGAATGCGTCTCAGGGCAGTACTACATATGTCCACTGTAAAGCTGGAAGAGGACGGAGTGCTACCATTGTCCTCTGCTATCTGGTAATTTTGTCAATAAACCTTTTGTATCACACATATAGGGAAAATAAGCTTGACCAGTTCAACGCTTTGTAGGTTTTACTGCAGAGAACAAATTTTCTAATGCATATCAGTATCATTCACAAATCTGCAGATTGAATACAAGAATATGACACCCATGGAAGCTCTCAAATGCGTACGCTCTAGAAGGCCCCGGGTCCAGTTGGCGCCTTCACAATGGCAGGTTTTGACATAACTTATTACTATACAAATTAAACGTTTATATGAGATTCATGACTGCATTCAAAATTACAACAGCACTTCAACAGACTAAACATTTTGAGGTTATTGCCTCCGTAGTATACTTTCCTTTTTCTGATTAATTTAAGGTTTAATTTGATTTCTTCAATGGACAAAAGGTAACTTATTATTATCGCTTATCTGACTATTGTACGTCTAAATTTACCAGGCTGTTCAAGAGTATTACACGCACAAGTTAGAATTTCCTGCAATTCAAATTCCTTGCTCTGCACAATCACTCGGAGGAGATGAAGTTCTTATAACTACAGATGATTTAGAAGGTTACATTGTCGAGAATGATGGAGAAGAGAGGATCTTATCACGTAATTCTCCTAAAATGACCACTGTCATCGGAAATTGTCTTGAAGAAGAGGGAGTTTTGGTAACTGAGGCAGACCTAGAAGGGTACGAAACCTATGTGGATGGTTGTGGTGAGTTCAGTATGTCACCATGTCACCATAGCCAAGCCAAACCAATAAGGAGGAAGCTTTCTTGTCTCTTC
Organism: Costus lasius; assembly: GCA_027563935.2. NCBI lineage: Eukaryota > Viridiplantae > Streptophyta > Magnoliopsida > Zingiberales > Costaceae > Costus > Costus lasius. The sequence continues at coordinate 9,686,072 of CM050447.1, read as the reverse complement.
GCTTCTTTGCAATTATCAGTTGGTAACCTGCCAGTTGCCATCCGGCCAGTTCGCGCACGCTAGTTTCTTATGCCAAGTCTTGTCTGAGTCGGAATATATGCGATCTTATGAAATGTATTCTTTCTTCTAATGGTTGGTAAGTAAAAATAGCTTCAAATGATGTATAGAGAAACAGCCAGCTAGTCTGATTAGCATTTTTGGTTGCCGAGGCTCTAAATCAAATATGTGAATTCTTCTAGAGGGTTTGGTTTGGTTTGGTTTGATATGTTTGATTAGCATATGCTTTATTCTAATAATACGTAGGGAAGCCATTGATGTTTAGAAGAAAACAGTGATGTACCAAAAACCAATCAGTGATTTATATGCAGTACTGATTGATAAGATGTTTTGGATTACTTATCAGTCGGCATTTTTATTGATTGGGTTATTTTCATTACCTTTTTACTTTTATCGAAATATATAGTAAGAAAAAATTGTGCACTCATATTCTGCTTGGTACGTCCTGCATCTGCTGCCAATGATTTGTACGAGCCACATGCATGGATGCAAAGAACCATGTACTCCGCATGCAACAACATAGGGTTGCAGAACTACTCTCATCCAATTACAACTTAAGGCTCCGGTACGTGGAGCTTCCCGAAAGGCGGACAGCGGAAGTTGGGTTTCCCCTACTTAGAGGAGAAAAATTTCTTTTCTTACTACCAACCATGGTCAAAACACATTTAAAGCGGAAAGCTCCGCCTAACAGAGCTTTTGGCCCGACCTGCTGAGCTCATGTTCTAGACCCTGTCTTATTGAGCTTGAGGTACTACTTCATTTGTGGCGCTCAACCTATTGAGTTTGGTCCGATGATTCTACGCTATCAAGCTTGGCCTGTCGAATGGAGTTTATTGTTCGCAATATAATCGGGTGTTGCTTGAATCTTCAGGTCTTGCATTGTTAAAGCTTAACGTGATATTGGTTTCTCTCCACTTAAAATTATACTTCTGCTTACAAATTTTTTAGTCGCTTGAATAATTTATTCTGTGATTATATCACTTTTCTATCAAAAATTATTTAGTTATATTTATTGGTAGTTAGTGGCAGTCAACGTTTGCAGGACCCTCCGTTTAGGGCTGCTTGTGTTTTAGTTTCGCTAGTCGAACTAATACTGAATGCATACACCGTTCGATCACATGGATGGAATCGGTCAAAGGCTCTAGTCATGGAGGCTTTGGAGCTACATGTGCATATGAGCTGGACTTTCAACGCACCCACGTGCTAATAATCCAGACCAGCTTTTTTTTACGTTCTTTAGCCATGACGGCAACAATAAAAGTCAAAATTGCTTAAATACACACACACTTCATAGGATTCCATGCGAGAGCTAAATAATAAAACTACAGAGCAGCAGCAGCCTCCGTATCTGTGTCAGAGTAAGCCTTATTTTGTCAGAGATCGGCTTTGATTGGCAGTCAGGGTGGTCAGAAAGGCGGATAGATCTCGTCTTGTAATTGAGATTAGTTTGTTTTGTATTTTTCTCATTCTCACGCAAGATGGCAATGTTTTCATCAGGTTGGCACAAGCATGAGGTGAACCTGGACACGAGCATGCGACAGTGCATGATGATCATGAGGACGAGGCAAACTGCAGCAGCAGAACGCACAGTCGCACACAGAATCGAACAAGATCTATTAGCGATTCCACCAGATTTTGATGATCGAACATATCAGAGAAATTATGTCTTAATAAATTTAGAGAGCTTTCCTTAGTTAATAGGCGGTCGAAATGAGAAAGAAGGCAGTCAATTAGATTTTAATCTATTTTAACTAATAGACTGACTCAGATCTAAGCATTTAATACCTAAAATAGTAAAACTGATCCTCATTAATATATACGCCACAATTGTTATCTCTTAACATGATCTACAAAGCCATAGAATCTGATGATATCTTGATTTGTTTACCGGAAGACAACAACAAGTGGTTCACATGCATGGATATAATGGAATATGTGATTTAGCCTTTGACCTCTGAATGACCACTGTATGCATCATCTATAAACTATAAGTATACAACCTAAGTTAAACTTAATTTTTGCATGCTAACTAGTGTCCAATAATCACTTATGTATGAGTAATATTTTGAGCGATTTTTTTTTTGTCTTTGAGATAATTGACGGATCAGAATTCAATCGATATCCACATTTCATGATATACTTAGTTTCTCTTAAGATAATATAGCAAAGAGTTGTGAATTTCCCCTAATATCTTCTGCACATATAAGATGAAAAATGCAAACAAAATATGTAACCCACCGAATTTTGAGTATTGGCAATTGGATCATGTACAATCTTCTGACTAGATGAATCAAAGATTTTTATTTTGGAAAGGCACTCCGATAGGGAATATATAACAAAATATTGAGGTGAAATGAAAGGGATGGAGAGAGAGAGAGAGAGAGAGAGAGAGAGAGAGAGAGAGAGAGAAAAGTGGGAGAAGGGTCCAACACCATAACCATATAAATTGGGGTCATTATCTATATTATATATATAATTCATGATAATATAAAATAAAAAAATAAAATTAATAAAAAGGAATGAGAAGACTATGTAGGTTTTTCTATTTTTTCCTTTAAAAATATGATATTTTTTCTTTTGTTTTTCATTTATGATATGTACATACACAATCTACATATGAATTATTGAAATATGTAGCTCTCAACCACTGAAGCAATACATGTGGTGATGTTGTTGATACATATGCATTGAAAGGAGGCTTCCAATTCCATCCCCACAAACACACATTCAGTATGCTTTTGAGTCAAACAGTTGACTTTGAAAGGCATCTTTACTGTTTTGTTATAGATTGTTCTTTTCATTTCATACTTTGTGTTCCGCTAGTAAATATCTTGCACTAAAAGCATTATTTTCTTTTTCTAGGAGTTATATAAACATAGAAAATATTTTAATTTATAAAATATATTTTTAGATGTATTTTAAAAAAGGAAATAATTTTTTTTATTGAATTGAGTGTATATAGATAAAGACAAAATTGCCTTCGTCTTTCCTGCACCGCCGCAATCTCCGTTGAGCAAAAAAGAGCGGATACGATAAGATGTCGGCGTGCGGGCGGGCGGCGCATAATTTTGTTTAGATGCCGACGGCGGCAGAGGCAGCGGCAGCGCGTGAGAGCGGCGTCCCTCCGCTTAATATTGCGATTGTCCCCACCACTTCCCGATCGAGGGACGCCGACCGCTCCATGCGTCGTTGTGCGGCCGATGCTTGCTCACATGGAAAGGGATTGCGCACAGCCAATCTCCAGCTGTGCCTGGGCCCCACGACAGCACCTCATCCGCCATTTCCAGCCTAGCCTAACTCCCAAGACCTCCGCTCAGCTTCACTCTCCTTCCTCCCTCGTAAACGAGATATTAATTTAAAACTTTAAAACTATCCCTCCCTGAATCAGCCTCAACCCGATTTGTTTACCAGGGGCTCCAGGTTTCGCTTCTTTACGCAGGTACGTGCCAGAGCTGGCGCCACCAATGGCCGATTGCCAACCGCTGGCGCGGGACCCACCAGCCAGCTCCACACACAAGGAACGCACTTGATAAGCTCTGCCGCTCTGCTGCGGCCTGCGGCGGCATTCTCTTGCGATCTTCGTTCAGTGAAATTCATGTGAACGAACCATGGACCCGTGCCCCTTCCTCCGCCTCATCGTCGAGTCCCTCGTCCTCAAGCTGCCGGCAGTCTCCAAGCCGGCTGGCCCGGGCGTTCACCCCTCGGCCACACCCTGTTTCTGCTCGCTTCAGCTCACGGACTGCCCCTCCGCCTCCCCCGTCGCCACCCCCGCTCCCCGTGGCCGCCGATCCCACCTCCTCCACCAACCTCATGGATGCGCCCGCCTCCGCCTGCGCCGTCGCCCCCGTCGTCATCAGCCTCGACCCGGCCCTGCTCCAGCGCCTCGCGGGGAAGCGGGCCGCCGGGCTGGCCGTCTCCGTCTACATGGGCCGCACCGGGACCACCTGCGGGTTCAGCTCGGGGCGGCTGCTGGGGCGGGTGCGCGTCGCCGTGGACCTGGAGACGGCGCGGGCGCGCCCCACAGTGGTGCAAAGCGGGTGGGTCGGCGTGGGGGCCGCGCGGCTGCACCTGGTCGTGCGGTCCGAGCCGGACCCGCGCTTCGTGTTCCAGTTCGGAGGCGAGCCGGAGTGCAGCCCGGTGGTGTACCAGATCCAAGGGAACGGCGGCGGGCACTGCGGCAGCATCCGGCAGCCGGTGTTCAGCTGCCGCTTCTCCGTTGACCGCCGGAGGAACCTCAGATCCATGTCTGCGTACGTATCATTTCTTTAGAATTTTTCGATAATCTTTTAAGAAAAATAAAGGAAAAGTTACGATTCACAAATCCCAACAAAAGATTTGTGTGTTTAAGGAATGTAAAGAAAAAGTGGACGCATATAAATACATATATGCGTGGCTTCTACTTCATTAGTTGTACTTCCTCAAGTGATGGGTAACTATTTGGCGAAATCAACCTTGCTTGCTCGAGTGGTAAAGGTTTGATTTGATCTTCAAGATAAGCTTTTTGTACCCTAGTTTTTTCACTTTTGAGAAAGAAGATGGACAATAGCTATTCTCTAATGATCATTAATTTATCATGAAATATAAGAATTATGAGTTTATTATTATTAATTTGTGCTCAAAATTTATATTCTCAACCCTATTATATTAGTTAAATCTCAGCTCAGTACACGTCGAATGTAAATACTATATTGATCATATTAACACACATGCATCAATACCAATTGCATCTCAAATAAATTAATAATCTTAATTATACGATACTTTTAATTATATAATAATTTTAGAAACGCTAAGCATGCTTATATATGTTTAATCATGTTATATTATTTTCTGATTTAGTACACTGCAACAAAGTCAATCAATTAATATCACTGTAAACTTGCATGCTCAGATCGCTGCCTACCGATCATGGCTCCCGCAGCAACAGTGTACGAAGCTGGTTCGGCTCCCTAGCCGGCGCGGAGAAGGAGCATCAGCGGCGGGAGCAGCGCAAGGGCTGGACAGTCACCATCCACGACCTCTCCGGCTCCCCCGTCGCCGCCGCCTCCATGGTCACCCCCTTCGTCCCTTCCCCCGGCTCCGACCGCGTCTCCCGCGCCAACCCCGGCGCCTGGCTCATCCTCCGCGCCTCCTCCTCCCCCTTCTCCACCAACTGGAAGCCCTGGGGCCGCCTCGAGGCCTGGCGCGAGCGCGGTCCCGCCGACGCCCTCGGCTACCGCTTTGAGCTGGTCCCGGACGTCGCCGCCGGCGTCGGCGTCGCGGCCGGTGTGCCAGTCGCCGAGGCCGCGCTCAGTGTGCGCCGGGGCGGCCAGTTCTGCATCGACCCCGCCGACGTGGGCGCCGGGGCGGGCCCGTTCGCCGGCGGGTTCGTGATGGGGTCCACCGTGGAGGGGGAGGGCCGGGCGAGCCGGCCGACGGTGCAGGTCGGCGTGCAGCACGTGTCGTGCATGGCCGACGTGGCACTCTTCATTGCTCTAGCGGCGGCCGTCGACCTCAGCATGGACGCCTGCCAGCTCTTCTCTCACAGGCTACGGAAGGAGCTGACATGGCAGGAGCAGCAGGATCACATGTGACGCATCGAGCACGGAACACCTTCCACTCTGCGCCGCCTGTGAAGTGATGAGTGGAGGCTTACCTCGGAGTCGTGCTTTGATCGCGGGAGACGACGGAGCTCGCCCTATTATTTACACGTGTAATTCTTTGATTCGTTTGTTGAGGATAAATCTTTTGCGCTCTTTAATTTTGTTCATAACGATCTTTCCGTTATTTTGAACTGTGATATCAACTTGACATGGCTTTTGTGCTTCGCTATTAGTTTAAATAAATGTCATTGGCCCTTTTTATATCGGCAATATCTTTTTCTTTTGTTAATAGATTTAACCTAAAATTTATATAATAGAAATACAAGTGGCTTCAATTTCTTCCAAGCTCTACAAACTTGAGAGACCTCTTGAATTCAATGCAGGTCCCTGCATGCATTCCACTTGTTCGTAGTTCTCCAATGACCACCCTATGCAAATTGCAATACAGCAATACACACTAAAAACAATGCCCCATCATATAATAGAGACAATTGATTGAAGGCATATACTGCACAGGGCAGAGTCTTTTTCTTAGTTCTTGGCAAATGACAGAGAGAGCTCACGGGCTGCAACAACAACAAAAGCAATAGAACAAGGAGGAAACAGTAACACCTGCACCACCTAAAACATAAAGCTGCATTTGAGTTGCAACCCAACATTCCCATCACCTAAAATAATCCCAACACAAGAGAATAGAACGAGAACAGAACAAGGGCAAATACAAAGCCCAAACAAGAACTTCTTTAGACTTGTGAGCAAATGGATTAACAAATACCAGCCACCAAAGCCGTGTAGAAGAGTACAAGTAGAAAGGAATTCCAGCTACATTTCATAGCTTCAACACTTCACCTGTGAACCCTTCCGACCCCAAGTTCCAACCTTTTACTCTGCCAGTGGAACAGCCCGTGATCCCTCATAAATCGTCTCTCTTCTCCTCCTCTCCCTCTGCAACAACAGTCGTTCTCGCCGACGCATCCACGATGTTTAGATTCCGATGCGTGGCATTCATCATCATTCTTCTGGTGCTGGTGGACTCCGGCCGAGTGGCGCTCTGCCACACCAAGGGCCTTCGTTCAGGAGCGCCGCCGGAAAGATTTCCGGTAAACTCGACACGGGCCGAGCTGGTGGAACAGCAGTTTATGCGGTGGGTCCGGTTCGTGGGCAGCCTCCAGCACAGCGTCTTCGGCCGAACGCTGAACAAGGCATCCCCTTCTTCCACGCTCACCGTCGACAAGAAGCCGTTGGCCGGCGATTTCACGACTATCCAGGCGGCCATCGATTCCCTCCCTCTGATTAATCTTGTTAGAGTCGTGATCAAGGTCAATGCAGGCACGTATACGGAGAAGGTGAGTATATCACCGATGAGGGCCTTCATCACCATCCAAGGAGCAGGGGCGGACAAGACGGTGGTGCAGTGGGGCGACACAGCCGAAACACTCGGGCCAAGGGGGAAACCTATTGGGACTTTCAATTCGGCCACATTTGCCATCAATTCTCCCTACTTCATGGCGAGGAACATCACTTTCAAGGTAAATTAGTGAATTGGTGCAAAATCATCAAAACACGAGGTTTCAAAATCAAAATTTTGACAAGTCAATGTCGCCGTCTTGATTCCCATGTTACAGAACACTACCCCTGTTCCAACCCCGGGGGCAATGGGTAAGCAAGCGGTGGCGCTTAGAATTTCAGGCGACACGGCAGCCTTCGTCGGATGCAAATTTGTCGGGGCACAAGACACACTCTACGATCACGTCGGCAGGCATTATTACAAGGACTGCTACATTGAAGGATCCGTGGACTTCATCTTCGGGAATGCGCTCTCCCTGTTTGAGGTCAGCTGATGCTACCTAACTCTTTCAACTTTTTTCAGTGGAGATGTGGGTATAGCAGATAGGTTTTCTGCCTCAATGTCATAGCTCACACTTTCTTCGGTGGAGTAACACTTTCATTTTGCGTCTTGAGTCATCCTCCCTCCTTCCCTCAGGAGTATTAAACAAACCCTAGCCATTAGCGGGCAACATTTTTCAAACCGCGAAAAAGCAGCCCCATTAATTAATTAAACAAAAACCTGCCAGTATCTCTGTGATCGCCCCCCTGCTTTGTCCTCTAACGCCGAAGCGCTTGCGCCCGTAATCTTCACCTTGGGGTCAGCTCTGCAAACAAGTTTCTACTTGGCATTAGGTCGAACATGTGCTAGGTGGGCAGTCGAGCCGCTGGAGATACGAGTGGTGGCTGATTGTTCGTCTTGGACTGCAGGGGTGCCATGTGCACGCGATAGCGCAGAACTACGGCGCGCTGACGGCGCAGAACCGGATGAGCTTGCTGGATGACACGGGGTTCTCGTTCGTGAACTGCAAGGTGACGGGTTCGGGGGCGCTCTACCTGGGCCGCGCGTGGGGAACCTTCTCCAGGGTCGTCTTCGCCTACACGTACATGGACGACATCATCCTCCCCCGGGGGTGGTACAACTGGGGTGACCCCAACAGAGAAATGTAAGCTCCGCCTCTCTCGCTCCTGAGCAGTTGTACTGTGAAGGTACTCCTCTTGTAAAGAAGGATCCTAATTTAGTGGCTAAAATGGGTTTAAAAAAATAAAAAAATATTATGATAATTTACTCATCAAGATCTATTGAATGGTATTAAAATTATCATAATTTAAATCTTATATGTTGAAAAAAAAAATTAAAAAAGATATAATAAAATTTAAATTTCTAAAATTTTGTTATATACTTTTTTAATTTTTTCTCGGTATACAAGATTTAAATTATGTCAATTTTAATATTATTGGATAGATCTCAATGAATAAACCAATATATATATATATATATATATTTTTTTAACCCATTTTGGCTACCAAATTGGGACCTTCTCCCTTCACAGGAACTTTTTGCCCCCTCGGCCCTCCGTCCCCGCCATTACCTCTGCTTTAATGTCCTTTTTAATATAATATTCGTACCACGCAGCAGCATTCACTCTTCACAATGGCGCCTGACGCTGCACACAACCTCAAAAAATTTTAAAAAAAATATATATATATATAGTAATAACGAGATCTTGTGGTGTGGTGTGTTCAGGACTGTTTTCTACGGGCAATACAAGTGCACAGGCCCCGGAGCGAGCTACGCCGGCAGGGTGTCATGGTCGAGGGAGCTCACGGACGAGGAAGCCAAGCCTTTCATTTCTTTGAGCTTTATCGATGGCGCCGAGTGGGTGAGCTTGTGACCTACTCCTCCAATCCGGCAATCCCCCATCACCAATTTGTTGTCTCCAGTGAAATGATTTACGCAAGAAGATCGAGCATGTATTATTGTTGCTAGCTGTTCTTCCAATTGGCATCCGCAATCCGCTCGATTTTTGTTTGTTTTCGATTCTAATTGCTCGCTTTGGTATGCGCAAATGGAGGAGAAGAACAAGGGAAGGCAGAAACAAATTTGTCGCCAAATTGCATCGTCATGTCGAATTTCATTTTGTTCACTGAATATAAGGAAGAAGAAAATAAATACAAAATGTTATTTTGCGCGGTAATTTTATGCCGATATCTAATGCCTTTTCAAAACACTCGAACTATTTGAGTCGCGTCCGCCGAACTTGTCCCCATCTTTCGCGATCATGGTTCGGGAGGTCTCCAGCGCTAGAGCTAGAGGGTTCCTTGTTCCTGGAGGTTCGATTCTTGTTGCTTTCGATGCTAGGTTTCGCGAATTAGGTTGAATTCTCTTGCCGGCCATCAATGCCGCATATGATTGGAGATCGGATACTCTAATTTCTCTTCCACTGTGTATCGCCCAGGTGTGCGCTGAATCGAAAGTCGATTCCCCCTTTCGACGCGAACCGAATCAAGACGGCTTCCATTCAAGATGAGATCCGAACTGAGCCCAAGATATCAAGCGTAGGCAAGCGTCCTGTTCGTGCTCGAATAAGAGGTCGGTCGACACCCCCAAATTTACGCCTATTTCGTGTTGTCTATAGTTCTCGATGCGATTTCTGTTTTTTTTTTTTTTTTTTATGGCTTTCTCTAGTTATATTGATAACCAAGCGCGATGTCATTGATGCGTCTGGATTTTATCTTGAACGCCATTGAGATTGAGTTTGGTTGCAGTCCTCCTTTGGAAGCAATCACCTTTTCATTAGCGACAGAAACTTGGTAAAAACCATGAGGGTAATCTCACAATCAATGAGGGGCATGATTGATGCTAGAGATTTGCACCAGCTATCAGATAATTGATAGCAAGCAAGTACAGTACGAAAAGCAATCATCTTTTCATTAGAAACAGGAACTTAGGAAAAACCAGGGTAATCTCACAATCCATGAGGTTGTCAGATAATAAGAACAACCATTTTCGAGACTGCAGGATGAGAAGTTAGATGATCCGTGACACCAGAAATTACAATGTTTAATAATCTATCGAGAGTCGCAGGTGACTGGTTCGGTTAGACCTAAAGCTACTATACAAGTTATTCGTGGTTGTGATGTAGTTATTGCAATCCTCCAAGGATAAGGGATATGCTTTCACTGACTCTAGCGGAATGGTGTGACTCCATTCAATGCTAACCCTTTCATTTCACCCTCAAACAAGACAACTGCTCAGTCTGCTCCATCCAGTCTTTTTTTTGTATGGACTATGGATTACAAACTTTTCTTTCTTCCCAATGGATTTACTTATCTGAGCTGGTCTTAAACTCTTCACGCACACTACGAAGTGAGCAACCTGTCTAGAGCATATAGTACTATTCATACTGAATGCTCCAACAGTATTTATTCTGTAGTGATGAACAGATGTCAGATCTTAATGATCGTTAAGTGGTCGTATTAAAAGTGACATTAGCATGACTGCATGAATTTGCCACAAATTGAGCTAAAATATATTTCATAAATCTCCATTTTTGGATAAGAGGGCACATAAGAAGAACAACAAATCTCAGTTTAAACTATGAAAACAATATTGGATGCAGGAGGTTTAGGAAATGATGAAGAAAATTATCCACGAGTCTGTTCCTTTTCATGAAAAGGTGATCGTTTGCATGCTTGTTTATTCTTCATCTGCAAATGCACTTTGTTTCAGGGAGCAAACTTTCTGCTTGTTTCTTTCTACCTGGCTTCCATTTCTCTTTAGTTGGATCTTCTAATTGGCTTCTTTCTCCCTGGCTTACCAGTTCTCCTCTTTCTTGTAATTTTAGGCACGCGATTGTTGATCTATATATTCAAGTATTTTTGTAAGATTGCGTGACTCACCCTTATTCCTTGGTCGTATGCATGGATCTCATTTATTATCATTCATTATTCACGCCATTCATGTGAACTGAATCGGCGTTATCATTCTTGTCTTGGATTGCGCACGTCACTGCATAAAGGTGTCCAGGACCACGTTATGCAAAAATGCTTGGTGACAAAATCATTGTTCTAAAAGCCGGATAATTGACACCAGTGCTTTCCGTTAAATCTTCACCTCACTCTTCGCCAGGAACGTTACCTGGCAAATATATGATATGGCTTTATTTTGCTGCATTGTAGAAAGCATGCAGTTAGTCCAGTTGTCTAGGAAAGGTAACTCAGTTAAGCAGGCCTCTTGGTTACTTTATAGTTTGGTAGATCAAATCACCCAGGTAACTTGAGCATTCTGGATTCTTAGCTTGAGTCTTTCTGAATGTCTGGACCTCAAGGCACTAATTGCCCAATATTCAATTCGGTCATGATTGACTTTGAGCCGTCACCATCTTGGCACCCAATGGGTTACCTGGAGAAATCTTTTTTCGCCCAAAAGACATTTATTTATATCAGTGAAGATACATCATCATCAGAAAGTTGGCAATCTTAAAAGGCCAGCTTTGTTATATCTTACCTTTGTAGCTAGCCAGTTGGCCGGCTTGTTTCCGTTCCTATTTATGTGTGTAATATACATCCACATCCAGAAGTTTTGCTTGGTGTATTTGATTTCTTTTATTATACTCATTATCTCGATAGGGGTGTTCATATCTTCCTCCTGGGCTGTTTATCGCTTCCTCGTTGTCGGCTTCAATTATTATCTCGCGATTTTGAAGGTCAAGCCTTTTGTACATGTATCCTATTGCACTCACACCATCTTAGCGAATGGGGTTGAAGGAGCTTCAAAATGTGCTGCTGCAACCATTATTTCTTTGCCTTTATTGTCTCTTATCATGTATCCCATACCTACGTCCTTTGTTGTTGCCTCCCATGCTCCATCAGTGTTTATCTTTATGCGATCTTTTAGGGGTTTGTTTGTTCCGTGGTGTTCTTATCTTGGTGCCGTGGTTCATTCGTGGTGTTCCTATCTTTTTGGTGCAAAAGTTTCCAACCGAATAGCTTTATTTTAGGAGAGGTTTTAAGATTCTTGAGAGACTTTCACTCTTCCCAGTGTAAATTATGTGTTTTGTTGGCATGTAGAGCTTCTTATAAGCCGGTTGGTTACAGGGAGGCCATTAGTACCAGTAGATCCCTTCCTGGGTTAGAGTGAAGTTTTACGTCGTCAATGTTTAAGATGTTCTTGATGTACTAGTTCTCAATTTCTGTAAAGTTCCAGGTCTGGTTCTGAATTTTAGAAGACCTCCCATATTGGCATGTGATTTCAATCTATCATGGTGGGTTTATGGGTGAAAGGAATTTCAATGCACTAAGTTTGAGTGAATATACTTGTGCTAAAGTTTTTTTTTTTTACTTGTGCTAAAGTTGAGTGAATACACTTGTGCTGCAACCATCTCCAATTGGTGATGTGAGGGCGGACGGTTTTGAGGTTTTCTATGAGGATTTTTCATCTTCAACTAGCCTTGTTGCAAACTTTGAGATTCCAAGGATCAATATGCCCGTACTTAGCTCAACTAACTTGAACCCAAAGTTTATTGGAGTTGTTAAGGATATCTACAACTTTGGCAGCCGACGTGAAATAGGGTTTTATACATGCATCTCATTGGAGCAACTAGGATTGCAATGTCCATAACTTTAGCATCCGAGCATATTCCTTAGGAACATTCTGAAGCCACCAGCATCCATATTTTGCACATACAACCTCCGTACAGTAGTTATGGCTGTATTGCACCACCAATTGATGTTGATAACTTCTGAATCCATTTTGGCAAAGGCAAAGAGCACACAAATTTCGATCCACATTAGTATATAATTTATTATATTAAAGTGTTGCTTTTCTTCGTTTGTCCACTGTTTTGTAGGTTTCTCCCGCAATGAATGATGTGTAAATAAACTGGCCGCCTATATCTATATGTAGCCGTCACTCTCAAATAGGCACTTGATGTTTTGTTTACTAAATTTGATCAATTTAAGGTTAGGCACTTGAGATCATAGCTTAAGCTAACATTACTCTTATGCACATGATGATTTTTGTCTGTTTAAATTGCTCTATATTGTACTGCATTTAGGGTGGTCAATTAACTCTGGTCACTTCAGTTGTATATTGGTCTCATAATATGTTTGTAAAAAAGATCTGAAATATCTTATAGTAGACAGCATGCCTGCACACTGGTGTAGGGACAGCGCATAGTCTGCATGGGATGTAAGGAAAAAAAAGTAATAGTTGCTCAGAATTCATAAAGTTTCTCCTCTGCAAAGAACTGGAAGATATCTGACACTACTATTCCTTCATGATTAGTGAAATGTAGTCTTGTTCCTAAATCAAAAAGAACTTTAGTGACCTGGAGGCACCTTTCATAACTAATTACTAAACACAACAAGAACATAATCAAGTTGGTTCAATCAGACGAGACATTGTTTCTTCTCATGTAGATGCATACGAAATATTGGAAAAGTTAGATGACATCAGACTAGTAGAATCTACACATCCCATTCTATGCTGTCACAATTCACTATCAAAGAACGGTTCGAACAAATTAAAGATGCCCTCTGGTACTGGACCGCCCTTCTATTCCTAAGAGAACCTCTCCTACAGAATCACTCTCCTTTTGTCACTGAATCACCACATGCTATCAAAGTAGTAATCGCTGGCTACTTCCCTCGCCACCTTAGCAGCCGACCTATCAACCTTCCCCACCAGCCTGTTTTTTAAACCATAAGCTACATGTGCCTGTAGGGTAGACCTGGTTGTCTCCTTGCCGCTCAGACTAGTGCTGAACTCTATCCCGTTTGCAGTAAGCTTCTTCATCGGGCTTGTCTTCTCCGGCCTCTGCTTTTGCGCGCTTTGAGGCCTCACCTTTGCTGCAAACGACGATGTGTTCGCCATGTAACTCGGGAAGGTCGACTGGCTCACGCTCCTTACCGGAGTCTCCGGACGGAGCCGAGGAGTGCTCTGTGCTGTGTTTGAGCTGGGAAACTTGTCGGGATTTCGGTCATAGTTGTAGTCTTGAGAATTCCGGTAGCTGGGGATGGAGAGTCGAGATGGAACCTTGTATGGCAGCGGAGAGGAAATTGGAATCATCGGTTCCTCAAGTGCACTATGGTAGGTAGAACTTGCTCTCCGGAATGATTTGGACTTTAGTTGGAACGTGTCCATCTCCACGATCTTTGGACTCTTATCACACCCGTAGCTGTGTTCATTCTTGCAGCTCCTGTCTCTCGTAGTAAACCTTTCCTGAGAAAAATAAGTGCAGGTTAAGAAAGGTAGTTAACACTTTAGAAGGATTTTTTAGTATTTAACACTTACAAATGATCTACGATGGCAAAATTCTGCCTCCTGGGGGAGAACACAAGCTGGTTTTGACCTAGCAACAGACTGAGCTCTCACGAGTGCTTGCAATCGGCGTAGGGTTATGGCTGCTTGCTTTCTCACAAGATAACCTCGTACAAGAGCCTGTAGCTTCACTAAGCCTTTCAGAGCTCGAAGAGCTTTCCTTGCCTATTAATTAGCAGCAATATTGAACAAATAGTCGAAGAGAAAAAAAAACACAAGATTATCCACACTCCAAGAATTTGTTGGTACAAAAAGATATGGACTCACCAAGAAGCACCTGAAGGCAGTCTGAATCTTCACAGCAGCCCATCGCTCGTATCTTCCATATAGCAATATTGCTCTCTCCCTCCCCAGGCTCTTCAGCCTCACCATCGCCGCCTGAGCTGCCGTCACCGCCGCATTGGCAGCAGCCGCGGTGGCTACCGCCACCGCAATTGCATGCTTGCTCTCGTCCTCGCTGTCGTCGCATAACGACCTCAGCCATGCGTCCTCTAAGGCCGACACCGGGCTGTGGCCCATGCTCTCGGCTTGCCGTGGCTTGGCGAAACTCCATCTTTTCTTATCCTTCGTGTTCTCGTAGCCGCTGGTGCTCGCAGTCTCCTTTTGAATTTTTGAATCTTTCTTCCGAGGGAAGAGACGACTGAGCCACCTAGTAGCTCGGCCCATGGCTCAGGAACTCCTATAGAGGATGGAGGGAAAAGGATTGAATCATATGCTGCGACTTTGATCAAATGAGTTGAAGGAGTCCTTCTACTAAAAGATGGGAGAAACAATGGTAAGTCTTAAAAAAGGAAAAGCAATATAAGGGAGGTTTAAAAGGAGGAACACATTGGATAGAACTCTTTAAAGAAGAGCAGCTCAGGAGAAGCAGCAAAATAATTGAAGAAAGAAAGGCAGGCAAATATTTGATAGTCCCACTTCGAACAGTAAAAAAAGCATTACAGTGAGCGTCTCGTGGCTTCCAATGTTCTCCAGCAACTCAGATTTATCGGCACAGACGACATGAAAAGAGGAGGAAGCAAGAGGCCCCCGTCTCGAACAGGTTGTGGAAAGAAAGAGAATAAGCTCGTCGTCCTTTGCTAGAAAACATAACTCATTGTCCCGCTAAAAAACAGAGTCCATAAAATGGTTTGTGAAACAGGCCTCAAAGAACGAAAAAGTTCGGATCTTTCTCCTCTACTCAACTGGCGTTGCTCCGTAAGATGACACATAAGCGACTGCAAGCAATAAAACTGACCTTAATGCTTACACCAGTCTCGGAGCTTTAAGCCTGGCTTGCAGAGTAACTCTCAGTACGACCTCCTCTCCTTCGCGCACCTCTCTCTTCTCGCTGTTGCTATCTACCTCCTCGGGAAAGCTACACACACATCACACTGACCTCTTCGTGCCATTGAACAGTCTCGTGACAGCTCCGGGCCTTCCTACGGCTCTGCTCTGCAACTGCTCTTAGACGACAAAGTCGTGAACAGAGGAACCTCAACACAGCTATCAGCCATTGCAGGCCTTCATCGTTTCTCCACACCACCTAATGCTTTCTCTCCTCATTCCTTCACATACACGGAGTTGGCGGCCATAATGGAAGAAGGAAAGGAGGCAGAGATATCCTGCGTTTTGTAACCCGTATCTTAACTCTGTTCGGCTTCACCCTCGCATGAGAAGTCTCTCTCACAGCTTCGGTCAAAGGGTTTCACGCTCAGAGATCCGCAAGGAGTGGCACCAGTGAAAGTGAAAGAGGCCCACCAGCTGTAGTTACTAGTCCGCCAAGGGGAGTAAACAAAGCATAATGGGAAGGAAAGCAGTTTCTATACACTTGCTACTGCAGCTGTGATGTGATGATGTGATGATGTGATGATGTGATGCTGAGGAAATGGATTGTTGGATTGGGATCTCTGGCTGCCATCGAAGAGTAGACCGGGGCGAAA
Source organism: Costus lasius (assembly GCA_027563935.2). Lineage (NCBI taxonomy): Eukaryota > Viridiplantae > Streptophyta > Magnoliopsida > Zingiberales > Costaceae > Costus > Costus lasius. Next base: position 9,669,861 of record CM050447.1, on the reverse strand, counting down.
TAGAACATGTTTATATAGCTACGTATGGATTGGCCTCCTTCCTGGGAAAGCCAACGAAGTATACATTCCAAATCCTCTACAACTTTATATTAGTAATACTTTGATCTTCTACTTTGCAGAACACCATATGGCTTTCATTTAATTACCCTAACCTACTCCATTGGAGTCAAGGCAGACCCACCTACCCTCCTTATAATCCTAGTTTAAGATATTCGGAGTCATGCTTACCAAAGCCTAAGCCATGCAGTATTGACTTGTATAATATGCTAATGAGCAGATAAAACTTAATCTTGCATTCAACAAATGCTCTCAAGTTTGACTAACGGCTAAATATTTAGTTTTATAGAAGTTAATAAAGTGGTAGGTGGAGCTGGCGGAGTGATCACTCAGGCTACTAGAGACGACCTAGGGATTGTTGACAGTGAAGGTAAGAAACGTTACTACTTAATTTGTTGTGTGGGGATTCCGAGCCATACATGACGTTAGCTTGAGTCGGCCTTAAATTATGTGAGCAAGCATCTCTCTCTCTCTCTCTCATCTAATGGGTTCTCACTTCTCAGAGGAAAAGGCTGAAGACATTTAGGAGGGGTGGAAACAGTGGGGCAGCGATTACAGCTTAAATTAAGGGAGAGGCACGTGCGAGCTGTGATTTTTTTAGCAGGTAGACTTCATTTAGCTGCCATGCACGTGTTAAACATTCATTGCGCTTGTGATCTAGGGCATGGCATCCAAGGGAGCTCGGACACAGAATTGATGCATCCGTTGGATCCCTGTTCTCCTTGTTTGATCGAATCACAACGAGATGAATTATAGCGGAGAGCTGCTTGTGTAGAGTTGGCATGTGAAGTGTTCTCATGCCTGTTCATAATGGTGCTGAACGCGCTGAATTATGTAGCAATAGTTTGGGGATTTGCATTGTTTTCAGATACTAATCAATGCATACATATTGATTTTTTTTTTTTTCTAACTTCACGGTGAAAGTAAAATGTATAATAAGGAAAGTAAAGACAAGTGGAGGTTGGATTTTTATGATTGCTTACTAACTTCTATAGAGGTCATCATTGACGGTGCATGGGTAATCGTGCCAGACTCCTAATTTATTTGGTGAAAATTAATTTGAGATGGTGGCAACGAGGGCAATATTTTAGTCACTTATCATTTTTCCAATATGGAATGAAATAAATGCGATCTTTCTCTTTTTTTTTCAAGAAAATATACTGATTGTTTTCAGATATGCATGATGAAGACTATTTTCTCTGATAACGAGTTGTCGGTTTAGAGATAATAATAGTTTTTACACTAGCTAGTTCAGCTTGCTTGAAGCGTTCAACAAATGAATATAGTAGCTATAGGAGTTCCCTGAACTGCCTATTGAAGACCAAAAAGCACAACGTTCGAAAATGACAAAGACTTAGCATCTCTTTTTCTTTACTTCCTCCGAGACTGTCCAAATTTTATGTCGATCAGCCAAACTAAAATTTTCAATTTAGATTAATTTTATTCTTAGATTAGCTATGTTTGATTTGGTTTTTAGTTAAACAGTAAAATTTTGGATAGAGCTAGATAAACTAAAACTTTAATAATTGTTTATCAATTATATATAAATATTTATATCACAATACCATTTTTACTTAAAATAAGAAATAATTATATACAATATAAACATGAATTTGATTTAACTCAAATTAAATTGAATCTACTGTTTTTTTAGTTTTGTTTTGATTTTTAGAAAAAAAATAGTTTGAATTCGGTTTGAGAAATTTGTAGGAATTTGAGTTTTGGTTGAACCGAATAGAAAGTTCTACTTTCTCCATCACTCATGTTCTAGCTTAACTAGGCAAATATGGGAATGACTCCTTTATAGGATCACCATATTAAGTTTGAGTTCTAATCATTCGATTGGATACTTTATGGCTAAAGTTACTTATATTTGTTTTTCCTTCAGATTGCTGAATCACGAGTGTCTAATCAGACAACTAGAATTTATGGCTTTACAGAGGGACCCAATGAAGGGTCCTCAGAACTTTTGCCTATGTTAAGTTTAACTGGTTTTGAAGTGGATAAAATGTTGTTATAAAGCAACAGCTATAAGGAAATTTATGAAGGGTTCTTTTATTCAAGCAACACCTATCATCACACATTTTATTACTACATATTTTCTAATTTATGACCATAAAGATTAGCAGTATATGACTACACAGATTGATGGCTTATAGACCAGTAGTATATGGATATATATTACTAGTTTGGATGATAACTATGCACTATCAATATATATAGCTATAAACAAACATGTAGTTATCTACTATTAAACATACAATTATGTGTGGGGTCATTTTCGTTACATTAGGAATGTAATGTGACCGTTTCAAATCCACCTTAAATTAATAAGGCTTTTTGTTTAATGGGTCCTAGCTTCCAACGATCGCAAGCGCTCGTTGTTAATTACCCCTAAAAATTAGGGAACCTTTGATTAAGAGATCTATAATACGCAACAAAATAGGAAGGACAGAGTCAAATGATATCATTCATGAATTTAATTTGACGTGATACATAAGATGATAAAGAAGAAGAGCTTTCATCAACATGGACGGTTTGTGTTCATCGAACTTTAGCCTTGTGGCGGCGTGTTGGGTAGCATCCGGCCTAGGTAGTACAACGTTATATCGAGGAGCTACGCCCCGATGGTAAACATCGACGTACGCACCTCCCAAACGATATCCCGTCGTAATACATTAAGGCGCGTTAGATATTAGACTAGAAAGATCACCCGGCCTTGATGGCGCGTTGGATGACTTGAAGTAGAGAAAGATCATCTGGCCCCGACGGCGTATTGGGTGATTGGGTTTGGAGATTTATCCGGCCTTGCGGCGTAGTGGATAATTTGATTTGGAATTTATCTGGCCTTGCGGCGTATTGGATAATCTGATTTGGAATTTATCCGGCCTTGCGGCGTATTGGGTAATCTGATTTGGAATCTATCCGGCCTTGCGGCGTAGTGGATAATTTAACTTGGGGTTTACCCGGCCTTGTGGCATGATGGATGATTTGATTTGGAATTTATCCGGCCTCACGGCGTAGTGGATAATTTAACTTGGAGTTTACCCGGCCTCGCGGCGTAGTGGGTAATTTGATTTGGAATTTACCCGGCCTTGCGGCGTAGTGGGTAATTTGATTTGGAATTTACCCGGCCTTGCGGCGTAGTGGGTAATTTAATTCGGAATTTACCCAGCCTTGCGGCGTGATGGGTAATTTAATTCGGAATTTACCCGGCCTCGCGGCGTGATGGATAATTTAATTCGGAATTTACCCGGCCTCGCGGCGTGATGGATAATTTAATTCAGAATTTACCCGGCCTCGCGGCGTGATGGATAATTTAATTCGGAATTTACCCGGCCTTGCGGCGTGATGGATAATTTAATTCGGAATTTATCCGGCCTCGCGGCGTGATGGCTAATTTAACTCGGAATTTGCCCGGCCTTAGCAAACGCAATGTCGTATTGAGGAGTTACGCCCCGACGATGAACGTCGACGTACGCACCTCCCAAACAATACTTCGTCGCGGTTTTAAAGACTCTCAGTATTATATTCAATTTGAGAATTCTCCCATTAGAGTCAACATTTTTGACATGATTCAAGGTTTGAACCACTAGCCGACTGGTTATCATGATGATGGATTTTGTTGCTTTCTCTATTCATTTTGGCGGATTGGCAAGAAGATATTGTTGCATATATATTTTTATTTGTTTTACCATTATTATTGTCACATTATATGTATATATGTACGTGTCCTCAGTTTAAGCCGTTTGATGAAATCTGGGGCGGCTGAATTAATAACGCTATACGAATCAACTTTCTATTTCTGATTTCTTTGCGTGTGTCTCGGTCAGAGAGCGGCGTGTGTCCCAGTCAGAGAGCGAAATCCCCTTTTCTATTTTATTTTGTTTTTGTCATGGAAGAGTAACTTTACTCTTCTGTCAACTTTACTCTTCTGCCGTTCCGCGTGACGCTATACACCCGACGAGGGACTCGGGGGAGCTCAGTGCCGTTGCGTGGAAATTCGTCCAAGGGGCCGGGGGGTTGGTCTTCCCGGTGAAGATGCCGGCGATTCCGGCGTCAGTGGGGAGTTCGCCACGCTAGAGGATCGGCGGAATCATGCGCTGGGAGAGATGGGGGTTCGTCGGTGGCTCTTCTTCCTGCGCCGATGGAAGAACTAGCGTCGCAGGTGGAATCTTGGATTCCGAAACCAGTTAGCCAGCCGATTTGTTCTCGGCTGAAGAGCGCAGCCTCGGGCCCCTACCGGATCGGGCCTTGCTGTCCAAATCAGAAGTCGGTGAGTGCCACAATCCAGGTTTAGAGTTCAACCTCTACGACGAACTTTACCGGCCGGATATTAGTATGTTTTCTCTTTTTTTGTTTCTAGGCAAACTTTTTTTCGCCGTGAGGTTCCAGGGTTTCTTTGCGATGCTTTCCATGGCCAGATTTCAGTGTTTCGAAAATTTTATAGCTTCCTTCTCATAGCCACACTACATTTCCTTCCCTTTTTGGATTTGTTATATTGTATTTTTTTTATCCTGCTTCTTCATCATAGCAGTTTGTCTTTTTCTCCTTTTTTTATTTTTCTTGTGTCTTGAAATTCTTTGCTTCCCATGCTCACAGGAAGTGCGTTTGCAAGTTCTTGACGGAAATTCCTTTGATTTTGTTTTGCAGCAGTATAGTCGTGATGTAGCAGAATTCTTCCCTGTCTTTATACCTCCCTTGGCGGACGATGAAGTCTCGCCCCTTTCCCAAAATAGTGTAGCAGCAGTGTAATAAGGCGGGGGGTTCTTCCTTTTAAGCAAATCAGGTAATCAGCCCTTGTCAATTCTGAGACAAGGGTTTTGACATATAGTTATTCCCCTTTTCATATTTTGATCGCCTCTATTAACCTGGCTCTTTTGTTTCAGGTTGAGTTAGGGTTTCTGTATACCTCCTCCATGGGGTTCGTAGCAGATTCCGAACCTCAGTTCAAATAAGAGAATGCTGAATCTGGCATCCTGAAGGAAATTGAAGAGAGCAGCACGGGGCTTAAACAGGTGTTTGTTTTTTTGTTTCTTCATATGTCTTCTCCTTCATACTCTCCCCCCTTTTTTCATTTTCTTTTTTTTTGTTTGAGCTTTTTCTATTGCCCGGCTCGTTCTTCATATTCTCCCTCTCTTTTTATCTATCTTTTACCTTCTTCTTCGCGTTCGTGGCTGTTTTATCGTCACTGAAGGTTCTCTTTTGTCCCTTTTTTACTCTCTCTTCTTTTACGGATTCTCTCGGCATTTTTGTTTTAGCCCTCACCTCCTTCCTCTCTCTTTTTCTTAGACATCCAGCACTTTCTCATCCCTTTCATTCTTCAGCCTTCCACATCATCTTTTCTTTCCTTTTCCTTTACCGAGTGCTCTCCGAACCAAAGAGATGATATACACAATGCCAGGACGCTTAGTGCGTCCATGAAGCCTAGGAAAACAAGAACATGTGCGTGTGTGTTTCTTGTGATGCCAGGATGCTTAGTGCATCCATGAAGCCTACGTACATGAAAGAGGAAAAGAACTTCCTTTCATTACCTAAGCAGCGCTTTGGTGTTTCTCCTTTCTCCTTCTTGTTGTGCTTCTGTGTTTTTTTTTTTTGCGAGCTCCTCCTCTTCTTTGTGTGCTGCAATCCTCCTTTTTATAAGGTTTTCAGCCAGTCCCCCCACAGCTGTATTCACCCCTTTTTATTTCGCGCTTCTTCTATTCCTGCCAACTGTGGCCGTCACTTTCTCTTCTCCAGCACTTGTCCCCTCACCCTTTTGGGCTGGTGCCGAATGATGACTCTTTTTGTTGCCTCTCTGGCGTGTTTCAGTTTTTTTCTTGCTTCTGTTCCGTGTTGGGCAATTTCCAATCCTTCTTAAACTTTTATTTTACTCCCATTTTCTTTTCTCTTGTCTCTTGCGAAGATGGTTTCGAATTAGGACCCCTTTGCCTTCTTTCCAACGTTAGGAAATTCTTATTTTCCTTAGGAGGCTCTGGCGCTTCTTTTTCTCCTTGGAAATTTTATTGCCACCAACGCCTTTGTCTTTTCTTATGAGTTTTGTTAGGGTCACCCCACCCGTAACAGGTCCAGGCCCAGCGGGCTAGGTCCTTCCGACCTCACGAATCCCGGTTTGGATCCCCGTTACCCCAAACAATTCACGTCTGCAGCGGGATTCGACCCCTGTCCATGACCCTCACGAGTCATGACCCCTTAACCATTGAGTTGCAGCTCAATGGTTAAGGGGTCATGACTCGTGAGGGTCATGGACAGGGGTCGAATCCCGCTGCAGACGTGAATTGTTTGGGGTAACGGGGACCCAAACCGGGATTCGTGAGGTCGGAAGGACCTAGCCCGCTGGGCCTGGACCTGTTACGGGTGGGGTGACCCTAACAAATGGTTAAAGGGTCATGACTCGTGAGGGTCATGGACAGGGGTCGAATCCTGCTGCAGACGTGAATTGTTTGGGGTAACGGGGATCTAAACCGGGATTCGTGAGGTCGGAGGGACCTAGCCCGCTGGGCCTGGACCTGTTACGGGTGGGGACAAGTCCAGGCCCAGCGGGCTAGGTCACCCCGACCTCACGAATCCCGGTTTGGATCCCCGTTACCCCAAACAATTCACGTCTGCAGCAGGATTCGACCCCTGTCCATGACCCTCACAAGTCATGACCCTTTAACCATCTGAGCTGTTACGGGTGGGGTGGCCCTAACAAAACTACTCTTCTCATTTATTTTCTGCTGCATTATTTCCTTGTAAATGCCTCTCCTTATTAGGAGGGGTGCATTTATTTTTTTTTATCAGTTTGCTTTGCCGCAAATGCCTTTCATTCTTTGTCGTTGAACATTTTTTGAAATGCTAGCTCATGCCAGATTTTCCTTTTGATCCAATTTTAAAGCATTTCCAACTTCATTAGGTCACAATCAATTTTGACTTGATCTTATTGAAGTCTGGCCATCAATCTTAATGTCGTTTGATCGCTTCATAATTTTTTTACGTGAAGATTGGACTCGCATTGTGCATCCCCTTTCTTCTTTAGTCTTGATCATCAAAAGTTCCCAGCACCTTTACTTGATTTTATGCTTCTTGGTGTTCTGGTTTACTCAGGCTGATTTTGTTACCTTGCCACGACAGGAAATTGGTGTTCTGGTTTTTTTCTACTCTGCATCTTCCATGCCTACATCGAATCCAGTCTACACATGCTTGCAGGATTGAGGACGCTGTGAGTTATGATTGTTCAGTGGAATAGAAAAGGGCAACGGTGTTATAGGGAGTTTTTTTTTATTTTATTATTATTTTTTATCAGCAAAATGTATGTCACATCAAATGAATCTATTGTATAATTGGTTACACAATAAAAGTGTTCTCCATCTCTTGCTGTGAAATTTTGATTCTGGTTACACAATAAAAGTGTTCTCCATCTCTTGCTGTGAAATTTTGATTCAACATTATGTAGTACGGAGCATGCTTTAAGATTTGTGTGAATAAATGTCTTGAGATCGTTGTTATGTGGATGAAGAAGCCTTTATAAGACCCCTTGTGGATGGTGTCTCCGTAGGATGTTTACTCCTGAGGTTGAGGGCTTGAGGCTATGAGGACGTTCTTCGTATAATCATCACTAAACAAATCAAAGCTTCGTTGTGGACTTCAGCCTTGACTTTTCCACACTGTAAACCAATCATAAGTCAATAACACAAGCACATTTTTTATTTCCTCCTTGGTATGTTTTGTCCGTTGCAAACAATGGAAGGAAGGATCCTCAATTAAACTTCATTCTAGTTGATCTTGCAGATACGAGTTATAGCACACTGCTTCCTGAACAATTGGGAGGCACTGTTCATGATTCATTGTTGAAGAAACAGTGGCCTTCATATTGGAAGAATATACACATCTACGTAAGCGGGCATCACTGCACTGCATCTTTCACAGTGGCGTCTTTTTGAGGGGTTTTGAGTTGCTATGCACTGAAGCCTTGCTGTCACATGAGCATTGTTAAGGTTGCATGGATGGTCTTCCACACACAGCGGAGGTCACGTCACGTCTGTGTTCCAATTTTCCTGGGTCAACAGGCAATGTAGGATCCAATTATGTCGGAACTGTGGTCTCAGTGAGTGGATCTCGTGTGCTTCAGCACACTGTTGCTGTTAAACTTCTGTTTTGTTAGGAAGGCATTGACTGAGAGAAACAGTGGCAAGTAAAATTCTGTGGCAATCGTCAAAAAAAAAAAAAAAAAAAAAATGTTTCTGTGGCAATAGTTCAGGATGCGAGTTTTCTGTATCTTTGCACTGCACCGGAGATCTGTCTGATGTAAAACTTCTGCTTTGTTAAGAAGGCATTGACTGAGAAGGGCAAGTAAAATTCTGTGGCAATAATAGTTCAGGATGCAAGTTTGCTGTATCTTTGCACTGCACCGATGTTCTGTCTGATGTCAAACTTCCTGAATTTTTTTTCTTGGTCCTGCTGAACGGGCATATTGAAGTTAACTTTATCATCATTCCAGTGCTTGAAATATTTATACTTATTGAATTTTTTTCTTGGTATATTATAATTCTTTAACTTGCATCTATAATGCAATTCTTCCGAAATCCAAAGTAAATTTTAATATTTTGTTTTTTTTTCTTTAATTACAAGTATCGAATATTAGAAGATATCGCACACTAGGTTGTAATTTTTTGTTGTTCAGCATACTTGGTTGTAAATTTGTTATTAGAAGATGCTATTTTTATTAAAGGATAATTTAATGTAATAATAAATTTCTCAGAAATACAAGGGGGATGGGTTATTTTTTTAAATGCCTTGCAGAAGCTGTGTCTCATCTATTCATATCGTCGCAAATTTCTCCATTCGCGAAAAAGAAAATCTCACTCCCCAGTCCCCCGTTCGCTATTCGCAAAACTGAGCGAAGCCTTGCGGCAACCGCCAAATTCCAATCCGAGATCCCAATCACGTAGAAGGAGAAGCCGGTCCTGATGAAATCTCTCTTCTGGAATACCGAGGAAGGACCTTGGAAGTCGTGGTAGCTCCCAGCCCCCATCTGTTGGATCGATCGGTAGGCGGGCAGGGGGGACGCGTGCGATCGGCACGGGGAAACCCTAGCATGAGAAAGGTTGGGGCGACGACGGCGGTGGTGTGCGGTGGTCGTGCTCGTTGTGTGGCACCAGATTTTATTGCTTCAGCTTTAGCAAAGTTTGTAGCTTCTGAAGGTGAAGATTTTCACCTTCCTGTTAGTAGGCAGAGGGGGTTTGGATTTACCTTTTCTTTTCCAGTGAGGCAAAATTCCATTGCATCAGGCTCCCTTATTAAATGGACGAAAGACTTTAATATCAAAAGCGCGGTAATTTCCGCATAGCATTCATCTTCTTTATGAACTGTAAGCTCGTTATGTCAATTAGCTGTTTTCATTGTTGCCTTACTGATACGGCCGGTAGTTTTTCCATTTTGTGTTTTATTATCTAATTGCTTATCTACCCATATCTTTCAAACTCATTTTGACGAAGGTTTTCCAGCCTTGTTCCTTGCAGCTGTCGAAGTCTTGCTTGATTTAAATATAAATGATCTCCTTCTGTTATCTCTTTTGTTTATTAAATTTTTAGGATACAATTTTCACAAAAACTACATTATTCATCTTCTGTCTCTTTTCTACGGTTTGTTTCATGATCTTGCTCACAAAATCACCTGATTTTCTATCATGTTATTAACTTGTAGCCTCAATTCTTAATAAGTTAGTGTCTGACAAGTATTAGTAAATTTTGCTGCCATGGTGTGTGTAGCTGGCTCTGAAAAGAGAGAATTGGACGAAGGGAACCCGGAATAATTTATCTCAAATGTTTCTCTACAATTTCTTGAACGACTTAAAGCACTATCTTCGAGCTCTATTTGGTCTCTTGAAACTTCTCACATCAGCACTTTCCGATGTGATCATTTCTTTTGACCTCACCTCCTGCTATTGCTGTTTATATTGAGGACAGGTTGGGGAAGATGTTGTGGTTGAATTGACTAGAGCGATGGAAAGGCAAGGCCTTCATATGCTGAGTGTCAGCATTAGTATGTTTGTCATGTTGTTTTTTTCTTCCTTTGGCTGAAAATTTTGCTTCCTTATACATCAATATGCTGCTCACTAGTTGTGGTTAATCAATTCATTATATAGTCCTTTATGACGAGACAATGTTAATGGAGGAAGAACCCTTTTGTGTAGGTTAATGATACTATTGGAACATTAGCTGGGGTGATATTATGATAGAGATGCAGTTGCCGCTGTGGTATTTGGCACTGGTATGAATGCAGCCTACGTAGAACGAGCTCATGCTATACCTAAGTGGCAAAGCAACATCTATTTTTGATGAGGAATATCGAAAGATCGTTGATCAGATCAAGTCGGGTATGACCCCACGATATTATTTGGATGCCGATGACGTTGTCATGGCGTGTGGCGAGAGGCCACTAGTTCCCGCATCCGGTGGGTTGCGACATGAGCTGCTTAGGGAGCTTCATGATACCCTGTGGTCGGGTCATCCAGGACAAAGGCGCATGTTCGCCTTGTTGTCTAGGTCATGTTATTGGCCAAATATACGTGCCGACATTGAGATGTATGTCCGCACATGTCTTGTTTGTCAACAAGATAAGGTCGATCGGAGGTTACCGGCTGGGTTGTTGCAACTCTTGCCTATACCCGAGACCCCCTGGACTAGTGTGTCCATGGATTTCATTGGTGGGTTTCCCAAGGTCGAGGGGAAAACATCCATATTCGTGGTTGTGGATAGATTCTCCAAGTATGGAGTTTTCATTCCAGCACCCGAAACATGTTCAGCGGTGGTAGCTGCTGACTTGTTCTTTCAAAATGTAGTGAAACATTTTGGGCTCCCAACGGATATCGTGAGCGATAGGGATGCCTGGTTCACTAGACGTTTCTGGTCGACGTTGTTCGACAAGCTGGGAACGAAGTTAAACTTCTCCACAGCAAACCAACCCTAGACGGATGGGCAGACGGAGCGGGTGAATGCCCTCGTGGAGGACTACCTCCGTCATTTTGTGACTGCGAGTCAAAGAGATTGGGTGAAGTGGATTGATTCGGCACAGTTTACCTACAATCTCCACATATCATCATCTACGGGACAACCCCTTCGAGCTTGTGTTAGGGAGGCAACCCCTAACTCCGGTTGATATCGCGATACGGACCTCCGAGGGGAGATGTCTTGCGGCTCAACGGGCAGTGCGTGAGCGAGCGGAATCGCTCCAAGAGGCTAGAGACAGCCTCGAGCTAGCAGCTAGACGAATGCAACACTATACAAATTGTTGACGTCGGGATGAAGAATTCGCCGTGGGCGACTTAGTGCTTCTCTAACTTACTCCGCAGATATGGAGGAAGATATCTGCGAAGGCAGCACATTGGGGGCTTATACAGAGATACGATGGACCTTTCGAGGTGCTGAACCGGATTGGCTCAGTTGCGTATCGTCTGAAGCTCCCAGATAGGATGAAGCTGTATCCGACATTCCATGTGAGCTTCCTGAAGAAGTTCCATAAGGATCCAGGGGATCCATCTCGGTCACACTCGCTTCGTGCGCCTCCTACAGTTCGAATGGAGTTCGACCAAAGGATCGGGGAGATCCTAGATCACCGAGTTCTAGGTCATAGCAGGATGAACCGACGAATAGAATTCCTTATTCGGTGGGAAGGTTCTCCAGTGGAAGAAGCTACATGGTATAAGACGTCCGAACTGTGGCAGTTCGAGGACGAGATCCGACGATACTTTGAGTCGCCGAGGGCGGCGACTTGCTCCGGAGGGGGAGAATGTTAGACCCATGTGCTGGAGATTGGGCGCGGCCCAGATCTAGCCCAATAGGAGCCCAACCCAATCCTCTCTTTTAATTAGTTAACGGATCGGATCGGACGCGGCCCAAGATCTAGATCCGATTTGTTTTACCCGTTGGCGATCCGGTTTGGGTCAATTTTCACCAAATTGAATCTCAGCAAAATTGAATCTCAGTTTTTTGGTGAAAAATTGGTCAATTGAATTTTGATAAGTAAAATTCTCAATTTTTTGGTGAATTGGTCGATTGATTTTGACAAGCTCTCAGTTGTGCTTAATTGAATCTTGTAACTTGGTTAAATTTAATTTGACTAAGACACTAGTTTCAAAGATGATGAACGGTGGTGGAATGTTTCCTTTTCAATTTTAAAAGGTTACAAAGGAAAATTATGATAATTGGTGTATTAGGATGAATGCTCTACTTGGATCCCATGATGTTTGGAAAATTGTTGACAAGGGTTTTGAGCAACCTACAAGTGTAGACAACTTAACTCAGGTAGAACAAGAAGCTTTACCGAAGTTAAAGAAAAAGTATCAACAAGCGCTAATCTTAATCCACATGTGTTTGGATGAATTTATGTTCGAGAAAGTTTCAAGTACAGAAACAGCCAAGGAGGCTTGGCAAATACTTCAAAACTCCTTTAAAGGTATTGATAAAGTTATAAAGGTTCGCCTTCAATCTTTAAGAGCAGAATTTGAGTCTCTTAAGATGAAATCCTCTGAATCAGTTTCAGATTATTTTACTAGAGTTTTGTCTATGGTTAATTAATTAAGACACTATGGAGAAAAATTAGAGGATATTCATGTTGTTGAAAAAATATAGCGCTCACTTGATCCAAAATTTAAGTTCATTGTTGTGGCTATTGAGGAATCTAAAGATGTTGACACAATGACAATTGATCAACTCATGGGCTCGCTACAAGCTCATGAAGAGAGAATGAAAGAAAAAGAAAAAGAACTTCTTGACCAAGCTCTTATTTCTAAGCTGTCTATTAAAGAAAAATGCAAAGATGAAAGCAAAAATAAAGTATAGAAAGAAAGAGGAAAAGAAATAGCATATGGCAGAGGTAGAGGCCGTGGTTATTCTTATGGTAGAGGAAGAGGAAGATTCAACAATTCAACAGGTAGAGTTTCTAATAATTTAGCAGGAAGAGTTTTCAATAATTCTAACTCTAATTGGAATCGAGGTAGAGCAAGAGGAGAAACAAGACCTCAGGTTCAATGTTATAACTGTCAGAAATATGGTCATTTTGCTTCAGAATGCCAGCAAGCCAGAAAGAAATTTCCTCAGGTTCAATGTTATAACTATCAGAAATATGGTCATTTTGCTTCAGAATGCCGGCAAGCCAGAAAGAAAAGAGGAAATTTATATTGTGCAAAAAGTGAAGATAAGAAGAAGTAGCTTTTCTTCTTACATGCAATGAAGAGAAAGATCAACATGCTTGGTTTTTGGACACAGCAGCGAGCAATCATATGACTAGTAAAAAATATTTATTTGTCTCCTTAAATGAATCCTTTAAGAGAAGCATCTCATTTAGTGATGGAAGAAAAGTGAATGTTGAAGGAATTGGTAATATTTTAGTTATTGCCAAAAATGGATCCCATTTATTTATCTCTCAGGTATATTTTGTGCCTGCTCTTACAATGAATATTTTGAGTCTTGGTCAGCTGTTAGAAAAAGAATATGACATTCGATTGAAGGATAGCGACTTGACTATTAAAAATTCAGATGGTAAATTATTTGCCAAAGTGAAAATGTCACATAACAGAATGTTCTCTCTTGTACTTAAAACTGATATTCCCAGGTGCTTAAAAGTTAGTACTTCAGACTCTTCTTGGTTATGACATCATCGAATGGGACACTTGAACTTTGAAAGTTTGAAACAATTGACAAAAGAGAAAATAGTGTATGGTCTACCTTTCATTAAACATCCAAAGCAATTGTGTGAAGGATGTATATATGGCAAACACTTTAGAAACAGCTTTCCAAAAGAATCATCTTCAAGAGCAGTGAAGCCACTTCAACTTGTTCATGCTGACATCTGTGGTCCAATAAATCCAATGTCTCTTGGTAAAAATAAATATTTTTTATTATTTATCGATGATTTTAGACGAAAGACATAAGTTTATTTTCTAAAAGAAAAATCAGAAGCTTTTGATGCTTTTCAGAAATTCAAAAGTTTGGTTGAAAATGAATCTGGTTATTTTATCAAAGCTTTACGAACTGATCGTGGTGGAGAATTCACGTCAAACAATTTAATGACTTTTGTGAATATCATGGTATTATAAGATTTTTGACAGTGCCAAGAACTCCTCAATAAAATAGAGTGGTCGAAAGAAAGAACAGAACCATTCTTGATATGACCAGAAGCATGCTAAAAAGCAAAAGTGTACCAAAAAAGTTATGGGTAGAAGCTGTGGCATACTCAGTTTATTTGTGCAACCGAAGTCCTACAAAGAGTCTACACAAAGTTACACCTCACTCTCACACTTAAGGGTTTTGGCAGTGTAGCTTATGCACATATTGATGATGAGTTGAGACACAAATTAGATGATAAAAGTGAAAATTTTATGTTTATTGGATATGATCCACAGTCCAAAAGCTATAAACTTTTTATTCCTAGGAATAAGAAGGTTGTCATTAGTAGAGATGTTAAATTTGATGAAGATGAATGTTGAAAATGGGAAGCACAAGAGGAAGATTATAATTTTCTACCTTTATTTACAGAAAATACTAATGAAGATATTATACATGAGTAAGATATTGTGCATGAGCAAGAACTTCCTCCACCCGCAACACCAACACCAGCATTAACACCTATTGAGTACAGTCCTTCAAACTCATCTATGATGCCTAGAAAGAAGAGGAAAATCACAGATATATATGCTGAAATTGATAACAATGTCTCTCTATATTGTTTATTTGCAGGTAAAGAACCACTTGATTTTGAAGAAGCGATGCAAGATGAAAAATGTTGAGAAGCAATGGATGCAGAGATGAATGCAATATACAAAAATAACGCATGAGAAATATCAGCTCTTCCTAAAGACAAGAAAACCATTGGTGTCAAATGGATCTACAGAATCAAAAGAATTGAAAGAGGAGAAGTAGAGAAGTTCAAAGCCCGTCTTATTGCTCCTAAGGCTTGGTATAGTCGCATTGACGATTACTTCAAGCAAAAGGGATTCATTAAGTGCCCTCACGAATATGGTCTCTATGTGAAAATCAAGGAGAATAATGATATATTAATTGCTTGTTTATATGTTAATGACTTGATTTTCACAGGCAATAATTTATCACTATTTGAAGAATTTAAGAAGAAGATGACTACCGAATTTGAAATGACAGATATTGGATTGATGGCCTATTATCTTGGCATTGAAGTGAAGCAGTCAAATGAAGGCATTTTTGCATCCCAAAAGAATTATGCCATGAAGATTTTGAAAGAATTCAACATGGAAAATTGTCAATCTGTTACTATACCTGTTGATCATACCATCAAGTTATCAAGGTATGATGATACTGAAAAGGTTGGCCCTATAATGTTTTGCAAGATAGTTGGAAATCTAAGGTATTTGACAAATACTAGACCTGATATTCTTTATGGTGTCGGTCTTATAAGTCGCTTTATGGAATCCCCTACACTATCTCATTTAAAAGCTGCTAAAAGAATTTTGAGATATGTTAAAGGAACTTTGGATTTTGGCATGTTTTACTCATCTTCTTCAAAGTTTAAACTTGTTGGCTTCAGTGATAGCGATTAAGGAGGAGATATTGATGACAGAAAAGTACCACATGTTATTTATTTAATCTTGGAGATGTTGCATTTACTTGAAGTTCTAAGAAGCAAACTATTGTGACACTTGCAACATGTGAAGCGGAATATGTAGCTGCAACTGCTTGTGTCTGTCATGCTATCTGGCTCAGAAACTTATTAAAAATTATGCAAATACCTCTAGATGATGCAACAGAAATTTTTTTGGATAATACTTCAGCCATTGCTTTAGGCAAGAATCATATTTTTCATGATAGAAGCAAACATATTGATACGAGGTTTCATTTCATAAGAGAATGCATCAACAAGAAAGAAGTTGAGTTGAAATACATAAAATCACAAGATCAAATTGCAGACATAAGCCTTTGAAGTTTGAAAATTTTGTATGACTTGGAGCTAATTTAGATTAGCCAGAATTCTACATTTAAGGGAGGATGTTAAAAGTAAACTTGACCTGGTAAATGGACGTGGCAACGTGGAGACATGCTCCACTACTTAGATTGTGTTTTTAGCAAATAATTATTTTAAGTGTTTTTAATTTTAACAAAGCCTTGTATTATAAATTCTCTTATTTTTAGGTAATGAATGCATCGGATTATTTCCACCTTAAAGTTATTGTCTTCTTGTTGTTTTTGGCTTTAACACAAGTGCCAAGGACCGTCATTGCCTTGGATGGTGGGCTATATGAACATTATACTCTATTTAATGACTGCTTACAAAGCACCCTCAAGGAGATGCTTGGAGAAGAGATTTCAGGTTCTATCGGCATCAAGCTCGCGAATGATGATGGGTCAGGAATTGGAGCCTCAGTTCTCGCGGCGTCTCTTTCTAAGTATCTGGAAGTAGAAGATTCTTAAGAGGATATCAAATACAGCCTATATGATTCCATATGTTTCACGTAGAAACCTTGATTCATCCTTATATATCTGTTAGCTAAGTGTTAAACTAAGATATATGAGATCATGAAATATTAGAGGAAGCAAGGATATTTCTCAAGTAACAAAAAGCTTATAGTGCGGAGATTGCTGCTTCAATCTTGACCCTCTTTCCTCACTTGTACCAGCGTTGTAGTAACCTTTTTCCTCTCTCCACTTTGTTAATCTTTTACTATTAACAAGTTGAGGAACACAATGGCCTTGTGTTCCTGTTGGTTTTTCATGCCTCTGCTGCTGTAACTTAGTCAGTTTTCCTAT
Source organism: Costus lasius (assembly GCA_027563935.2). Lineage (NCBI taxonomy): Eukaryota > Viridiplantae > Streptophyta > Magnoliopsida > Zingiberales > Costaceae > Costus > Costus lasius. Next base: position 9,653,047 of record CM050447.1, on the reverse strand, counting down.
GTGCATGTATCTATTCGGTTACTCTTGCCACATGTATTTTTATTAGATTGATGACATGTCTATCTGCTTAAGCATGAATGCTTAGAAAATAAGAAAATTTTTTATCAGCTTTGTTGCAACTGATATTCTCTGAATTTTTTTTTGATCAGTTTTGTTGCAACCTATCTTCTCTGAATATTTTTTCCATCGAAGAATTGTTGTGGACTCGTCCACCTGAATTCCTTCTACGCTGTACAGTGCTCCAAGAGGATGGACGATAGTATTTATGACGAAAGAGGAAAATCATCGCGAATCGCACTGCATCCTTCCTCCTGGCTGTCGGGCTTCATCCGCCGACTTCCGAGCTTCGATTGCAGCAGAGGTGCCTCATCGCGCTCCACGCAAGGTTTACAATCGATGGCGCTCGGCCGTTTGCACTGCATCAAGATCTGCAGCACCTCCTTCATGGACGGCCTCCTGGACGACAGAGTCTCCGTGCAGAGAAGACCCAGCTTGAAAACCTTCGTAATGTCATCCATGTTGCACGAGTTTTCCATTGCCGGATCGACAACCTCCCTAAGCTCCCTTTTCTCCTGCAGCTGACTCCTCGCCCACTCCGCCAGGTTACACTGCTCGCGGTCATTGTTTGCCTCTCTCCCCGTCGTCAGCTCTAGCAGAACAACCCCAAAGCTGTACACGTCCACCTTCTCATTCAGTCTTCTCGAGTACCCGCACTCTGCGCAACAACCACCCAAAAACAGTCATTTCGACGAATATCTGAAGGGCATCGAAGTATGCATGTTATATATCTTTTCACCTGGAGCCATGTAGCCAAACGAGCCGGCTATGACCGACACGCTAGCCGCCTCGTTGGGCCGAGCTAGCATCCGAGCCAGACCGAAATCAGCGATCCTGGCATTGAACTCCGAGTCCAATAGTATGTTGCTCGATTTCACGTCCCGGTGGATGATCGGCGTCGAGCACTCGTGGTGCATGTAGCACAGCCCCCAGGCCGATCCGATGGCGATCTCCAGCCTCATCGGCCAGTCCAATGGCTCGCTGCCCTCCCGCCGCTTACTGTGCAGCCACCGGTCCAAGCTTGAGTTCTCCATGTACTCGTATACGAGCAGCTTGGAGTCGGCGCCGGAGATGCAGCAGAGAAGCTTGACGATGTTCTTGTGACGGATGGAGCCCAGGATCTCCACCTCCGCCAGGAATCCCTTCTCCAGTTTGCTGCCGAGCCGCCGGCCGATCCAAATCTTCTTGACGGCGACGGCCTTGCCGGCGCGGTCGCCGAGGGAGACCTTGTAAACCTTTCCGGAGCCGCCACTGCCTATCAAGTTCTCCTCCTTGATGCCGCGGAGGATGCTCGATTCCGTGAAGTCCAGCGAGTGGAACGAGGTCAGCTTCCAGTCCGCGGGGTCTTCGCCCTCCGATTTCCTCTTTCTATGGTCTCCGTATACGCAAGCAGCGAAGGCTATAGCCAAGGTAAACACGACTGCGCCAAGGACGAAGAAGAGGATTCTGAGGCCACGGGCGAGCCCATTGGAGCCGGACGAGACGTGTCGGCAGGTTGCGACGTTAAGGAAGGAGTTGCTGGCGCAGAGACCGGGGTTTGAGAGGAAGCTTTGGTCATAGGCGGCGCTCTGCAGCCCTGCCGGGATCTCGCCAGTGAGGTGGTTGGAGGATAGATTAAGGAAGCTGAGCTTTATTACACCCATGTTTGATGGAATCACTCCTGAGAGATTGTTCGAAGAGAGATCGAGCGAGTTCAGCACCGGCAGCGACCCAATCGAAGCCGGAATGCCTCCGGTGAGCTGGTTGTGGCTGAGATTGAGATCCGCGACCGATTTCAGCGGCGAAAAATCCACGGGGATATTTCCGGTGATTGCGTTGCCTCCCAAGGAGAGGGTCTGGATTTGAGAGAATCCCGCAAGGCTCGAAGGTAGATCGCCCGAGAACTCGTTGTCCCCGGCCAAGAACACCACCAAGTTGCCGGCCCAGGAAGGGATTCGACCGCGGAATCGATTATTCCGGATGTCAAGTCGTGTCAGATTCCAAGGCAGCTTATCCGGGAGCTCGCCGGAGAGGGAGTTATCCCGCACGATTACGGTCGTCAGATTAAATGCCAACCAAATCCCCGTGGGCACCTCGCCGGAGAACCGATTTTCATGAAGTTGGAGTTTTCCTAATGTCGAGCAGTCGCCGAGTGACGGCGGTATGGTTCCGCTCATATTGTTGTTGAGTAGCACGATAGAATTCAAGGCTCCTCCGTTGCAGAGGCCACTGGGTATCTCGCCGGAGATCTTGTTGTCGGCGACATCGATTTCCCTGAGCCGAGAGTGCTGCCCAATTTCCGGTGGCAAAATGCCGGTTAAGATGTTGTTGAACAGCCGGAGATAGATCAAGGACGGGAGGAGGCCTATGCTTGCTGGTATCTCGCCGGATAACCGGTTATCGAACAGCAAAAGAATAACGAGGTTCTTGAGCTTGCCGAAGTCTTCGGGGATCGATCCATTGAGTTGATTCACTGATAAATCGATATCTTTCAGCCCCGCAGCTCCAATCTCTCCATTGATTGCGATCGAGCCAGAGAAATTGTTCGTGGATAAATACAAGTGCTCCAATTTGGGAAGCGCCCAAATGAAGGCAGGAACCGATCCGGTGAGGGAGTTATACGCCAAGTCCAACTGCTGCATCTCCACAAGATTCGAGAACGACGGCGGTATCTCCCCGATAAGATTGGCGGACGTCATCCACAGGAAGCTGAGCTTAGTCAAGTTGCCGAAATCGTCCGGAATACGCATGGGGGCGAAGGGATTGCCCGCGAGGAAGAGCGTTTCCAGATTCGAGAGGTTGCCGATCGCGGCGGGGAAGCTGCCGTTGAAGAAATTGCTGTTGATCAGCAGCAATTGAAGCTCCGGGAACCGGCCGAAGGCGGGCGGGATGTCGCCGGTGAAGTTGTTGGAGGAGAGGTCGAGGTGGTTGAGCCCGGTCGAGAGGCGGTCGACGTCAGCAGGAATCTCGCCGACGAACTGGTTCTGAGAGAGGTCGAGGTAGCGAAGCGCGGTGCAGTTGAAGAGGGCGGCGGGGAAGGGCCCGGGGATGTTGTTGTAGCCGAGGTCGAGTGTCGAGAGGTTGGTGAGCGTGCAGAGAGAGGCAGGGATGGGGTGTGCGATTTTGGGCCCTGTATAACCGAAGAGGGTGATGTTGACGACGGAGCCGTCGTCTGCACAACCGACTCCACGCCAGGAGCAGTAGGAGATAGTATCGTTCCCCCAGGAATCGAGAACAGGGTCTCCCCATTCTTGCTTGACCTGGAGCAGTATGCGCTTCTCATCATTTGACAGCAATTGTGTAGCGACTCTGGAAACGGCGAGTAGAGAGAGATAGGTGAGGAAGAAGGAGACCTTGGGTCTGGTTAAGGCCGCCATTTTTGGCCGGCGGGTGGTGGTGTGAACGTTATACTTAGCAGAGTGGTGGCCGGAAGCTGAGATATATATAGGGGAGTGCAGGACGGAAAGTTCTTGGCGATGACATCATTGAGTGGTTTCTAATTAATTTAAGCGATAAAGTTTGTCTGGTGGGAGATATTGAGGTTAGAATTAATTCCAATGCATAGAATTGTTGACTTCAATGTCAAACAGTGCCTTATGGACGGATGCAAATTTGTCTGATTATCTATGATTAAAATCAAAGATTAATCATATCACAAAGTGAACCAATCAACTATGCTGAGAAATCGAAATATCTAATTTTTGCCTTACTCTATTTTTTTATTTAAAAAAAAATATTATTTATTGCCTGAAACCCTACCCATAGGAGCTAGTTTTGTTTAGGTTTTAGTTATATCTGATATATATATATATATTATCTGCGCTTTATAAATAGATAAATTAATACAATAGTAAATTTTCTGAGATAAAGGTCAATGAGTCGAAATCGTAAGCACTCATCCAATTTGCCTCTCATCATGAGAGAGAAATTTAATATGGGAAATTAGAATTTGATGTGCGTGATTTATTTGAAACAATAAATTTAAGTAGACTTTAAATCATGCATATAGCTTTCTATTTTTTGACCTCTTTTATTGTGTATCTATACAAAAACAAAATGACAAATATTATTTTATAGAACAAATATAAGAGAATATAAAGTAACAAAATTTCTATAATTATATTTTTTTTTAGAGAAAGAAAAGTAAAAAACAAGAGATGGCATACATAAGCACTAGCAAATATAAGTATGATACTAGGGAGATGAGAAATAATAATAATAATAAAAATAAATATTAAATTTTTTACCTAAACCCTAGACCTAATAAAAATTAGGAAACACATTTACTATTTATTTTTTATTTTTATAAAAAAATAAATAATATATTTGTCATATTTTCCATAAGAATCAGGATGCCAAACTCAACCTAACTGACTACGACATCTTATCATTAGGAGGCGCGACTCACTGACTTGTGAGTTTTACTCTTGCATCCGATGCGTGCACGTGTGTGCTGAATAATAATGCATAATTGCTATTACATATTTGATGTTATGCAGCCCACTTTCTTAGAATCATTACTCTTTGCCAATAGTCAATCGATTCTGGAATATAACAAAAAAGTGAAAAACTAATCAAATTCTTCAGCTAACTAGTGGCTTGACCCACTATCCCAATTCCAAGTCAACCATTACTATTTGGGTCCCACAATTTAATCATTACGGTGTTATTAAGAAAATAGAGTGCTTGCTTGAATAACAACCCCTCTGCACTAATTTGCCGCCACGTGTCTCTCTTTGATATATATATATATATATATATATATATATATATAAATAATTTTGCCCTTTTATACTAGTAACAGTATTCTCTCATTACAAAAAATCATTATTTATGAATAAAAATTTTATATGAATTATTTTATTTTCTAGATTATTAGAAATTGGTTATACCAAATCAAATATAGAATTTCTATCTTCTTTTGACTATATAATTATTATTTATATTATCTACATTCGAATCAAACCTAATTAATAGATATCTAATTATTATTTATATTATGTATAGAATTTCTATTAATATAATCCCAATAATATATACTATGCAAATTAAATGCACCCGTTATTGACATTTGAAAATCCATTGGAATTCTAATCTCTTGCACTTAATAATCCACCCACTTACCAGTAGAGTGACGCCAACTGGAGTTGCCACTCGGAAAGCGTGGGGTCGTCTCGGTCCGACAACAGAAAAAACATGAAAAGGAAATCCAATCGCCATTATGTTCGTGATTAATGCACGGCCGACCAGATCGGGGCATGGCTGACTTTGACTCGCTTTCCTTCGATGACTTCCCGATCCGACGAGGAGGGTCCCGATCTGTCGAATATTAGATGAAAGTGGATAAGTCGTTTACATTATTGAGTCGTTGTCTACACCACGCCACGCCTAGTCGTCGTTGCCAGAGCTTTTGTTCCTCCAGAAGGTCAAGGCTTTGACCATTGACTTCGGCAGCCGTTCTGTTCCCACTGCACCTGATTTCATCAGAGCATTTATTGCTTTGTTTGATGATTTTAATTACTTCACACGATTTCCAATTGTCGTGTAAATGATAATGACTATTATATCAAAAAGAAGAAGGCTCATAAATCCCCCTTTATTTACATTTTTAAACATATTTTTTCCGAGTGCTAGTTTATTGTGCTACTTTTTAATCTTTATCAATGTTAGCATATGCTTCACCCTCACCCCCAAGCGTCCTTTCTTAATGTTAATATGAAATATTTTAAGAGACGGATTCTCTAAAAAAGAAATTTTCCTTTCATATTCACTCATTCTATCTTATAATAAAAAAAATGCATAATTTTGCATGCGCCTTGTTTATGTCATCACTTATTTTCTTGAACACGAACGCATTCGGGCACAATTTTATTTTACGCAAAGGTCCATCAAGTGGGTAAACCTTCGTTGACTGCGAAGGATAATTCCAAATTAACTTGAATGAGAAGGACAATTAAGCGATAGTGAAATCGTTTCTTTTTCCAAGCTTTAGCCTAATGTTTTTTTTTTCCTCTTATAAATTTCATTTGTGTTGATCTATATTTCAAATTTCGGTAAGCCCGGGTAAAATAGAAGTTATTATTTATTCAATAAAAAAGTCCAGTACTTTAATAAATTCACAAAATTAATAATTAAACCCAAATTAATATTAGTAAACACATTAAATTTTATATAATATACATTTTCTTTTCAATAAGTTCTTCATGGAATTTGGACTTATCCGCCATATAGGTGAATTTATAATCCCATGAGGAAAATTGCCCCCATTGTGATTTATTAGCTGTTTAATTAATTAAAAATTAAAAATTAAAAATATGCTATTAATGCCTTTTTGAAAAATATATAATTTTGTACTCAATCATTAACTTTGTGTTTCCTTGGACGAAAAATTAGAATAAAAGAATGAAAAACACATTGAATCTAGACAAAAAATGCTACTAGATTCAATGTATTTTTTATTCTTTTCTCTCAAATTTCCGTACAAAGAAACACAGTCTTAAATATTCCAATAATTTATTTTTTTTCAGGAATCACGTGGAATTTGAAATGAACTTCACAAATCGGGTCCTGCTTGGGCCGATTGCTTAAAGAAGCTATAAGAAAAGCTTTAGCTTACAGGCCTGCGTTAAGTGGGTCTGACACGGATTGAGCCCATCACGACTTCGGCTTAGTTTGGTTCTACTGTGTTGTCACTATAGCACCTGCTATTAAGAGTATTTGGTGGTTCCAACTGTGATGTTACTGTAGTAAATATTATTAAAATTATTTTTTAAAATAATTAAATTTATAAAATTATTATAAAATATATTTTATTTTAAATATTAACATAAATCATACCATGCAAATTTAAATTAACATAAATGGCATATATAAAATGTTTAAAGTTTGTTTACAAAAGTACCACTTAAAATAGTTTTTACATTAAATGCGTGGACCCCAATAAACTTAAGAGCGATCTGATTACAAAGTCTATCATTTTGCACTGCACCTTTTGTACTCTCCGTCACAGGTTCAACTGTTTCATGCTCTGAATATATATCTTCTAGTATTGAATCTGGATTATTATCGACCTCTTGAAATATCTCATCTGACATAGAATTTCATCTGATGTAGTTATGCAATGCCATAGTTGCAACGACTATTTTAACTTGTGTTTTAAATTTGTATGATGACATATCACGTAAGATATCCCACCTTTTTTTTTCAAATTCTAAAACATCTTTCAATGCAACTTCTTAATAATGAGTGAGCTTGGTTAAAAACTTCTTTTAATCCTTGTGGTGGTTGTCCTCGTTGATGATTAGAAAGATGATATCTTACTCCCCTGTATGGTCCAAGATATCTTGGCATTTACGAGTAAGAACAGGTTGCTCAAATAACCAAGCTAGAAGGAAAAAATAGCATTGCAAGAACACAGATATCTTAACAACTTAAGTGATGGGACAGGTTTCACATCTTAAATTCACACATTTCCATTACTCCATCATTCACACATTACCAAATTCTTTCACTTTACCATTACTCCAAAACAATGAACCTTATTGCTCCAGTTTACTCTTTCAAAATACTAATATCATTAAAACTATGCAATTACCTATGTCGTTCTACTCGTGTTATCAAGAACACACTCAATATTTGTATACATCGGTGAATTAAAATGCAAGAACCAAGAAGAAAAAAGAGACATATAGAAGTAAGTTCCAATAGAAGGATAACTAAATAACTAAATAATACTACGATGAAAGAAGGGAAACAAAATCCTACCCTACATGTTGTCCCTCAGCAGCAAGTCCAGAAAGGTTCCTTTGCTATCTTGTTAGAAATATTTCATTCCCATAAATATCACTGATCCCTTAAGAAAAAAGGGTTAGTTTTGCACGCTCAGTAACCTAAAGATAAACTAATATCTACTTGCCGTGCAAAGTAATGCTGAGTTCCATCATTATTTACTTGAGCAGTAAGTAGGATATTAATGTACACGCACACAGATATCTTGTTAATGACAATAATCCTTCTAATTGTTTTGTCAATAACAAAACACATATTGCTGCATTTAGATAACTTAACAAGCAAGAAATCATATATTTCTACAACCAATGTATCAAACATGATGCTTAAAAAAGAGGACATTAAAGCAAAAATAGACAAAAAATCATGAGAAGATTCAGAAGATCATATTAAAAAAATGATACAAGTAACTTCAATTGTTGTTTGCTAGCCGATGAGCATGTGAGCCGTGGTTAGAGGTGAAGAGACAACAGTGGCCACAAGATGGTGGTGGCAAATCGAAGGCGTTGGCGGATTCCGGACGGAGGAGTAATGGTGGTGGTGGATCGACGATGTTGGCGGAGCTTACACAAGCGTTGGCGGAGCCACGATACTAAGGTTGGAGAAAGGAGAGAAGAAGAAAGGGAAGAAATCAAAGGCAGGATTGAGAAAAAACGAAAGGGAAAAGTAGCTCCGATCGAGGAAATGCATATGATACTATAACACTTCTTTGCTACAGAGTATTGGCAGCTGTATAAAAGTAGCATAGAGCAGCGGCCCGTCGCATCTTTAGATATACATGCATTTCCGTCGTATACCCGTGTAGCGTGCTGGTGGTGTTGACTCGCATCGGCATCAGTGGGATATTTTGTCGAACAACTATCGGGCAGTGCATAGGTCAGAAATTTCCTCCTCCTACCGCTCCCTTCCGTTCCGGTGCTTTCACTGCTCTTCTATATCGCAAGCTCTCTGCAATCATGTATCAGTGTAACATCGTTAAATCCCCGTGGTTCCTTTATTCTTCAAGATATCGAAATTAAGGAACAGCCGCCAGATGATATCCAGTTGTTTCTTCGAAGAGTTCCGTCCCAAATCGACTGGAACGGCAGGTCGCCGCAGTTTAGACGATTTTCGCGCCGCCTTGGATCGAATGAAAAGACGCATGTAATGCCAACTAGGGCTTTCACCAGTAGCGCGCAGCAGCGGAATGGCGCCGTTGGCGAAGAGAGGAGGAGAACTGGTGAAGCACTCCCTTGGCTAGTGGCAGCTCGCGGACATAGGCATGGGCAGCGTGCGCAAGAAAGGGCACCGGTGGGAACAAAGCGGTCCTCCTGGGAAGAGGCAGCGGATAAGTTTCTTTCGAGAAGTGAGACAGCTGTTGTGGCAAAAGGTGCCGTCGTTGCACAGGAGGAGGAGGAGGAGAGGGAAGTTGGAGAGATTGAGCCTATTGATGATCCAAGGTGGGATAAGATAAAGAACAGGTTCAGTGGTTTCGTTGGACATGAGCGCCAGTTCGAGAAACGGAAGATTCAGCGGTGGAATAAGCATGAAAGTTTGGACAGAAATCCAGGCAAAGAGGCCGAAGAGTCCCGGTTCGAAAGCCCGGAGGTTCGCCGGTGGATTAAGCAGGAGAATTGGGGCGGAAAGACATGGAAAGGGACAACAGAGTCATAGGCCAGGGTGTTTATGGCGTTGGTCCAGTTTTGGCGGCATTGATGGCAGAAAGAAGGGAATTTTATGCATTCTATGTTCAGGAAGGACTAGATTTGAATGGAAACAGCAAGCAGAAGAAGGATAAGAAAGCAATGGAGAAAATAATGAAGATAGCAGGGAGGGTTGGCTTGAAGGTTGTTAGAAGCTTCAAAGCATGACCTCAATATGATCGTCGACAACCGACTTCATCAGGGTTTGATTCTTGATGCTTCTCCCTTGGAGATGGTGGACATAAAGGAACTGGACCCTGTTGTGCCAGAGGGTGGGAAGGCTCCCCTCTGGCTGGCTCTGGACGAGTTGACAGACCCTCAGAACTTGGGAGCCATCATTAGATCAGCTTATTTCTTTGGGGCAGAAGGTGTGGTCCTATGTTCAAAGAGTTAGCAAAGCCAGTGCTGGTTCTCTTGAATTGGTCGAACTTCTGTCCTGCAAGAACATGATGCAGTTCTTGTCATCATCAGCTGAGAATGGTTGGCTAATTCTTGGAGGATCAATCTCTTCAAGAGCTGTCCGAGTGGGGCTGAGGCAGGGGCGCCTACAATCCTTGTGTTGGGTAGCGAAGGGAGTGGTTTGAGGCCCTTGGTTGAGAGGTCTTGTACTCAGTTAATTAGAATCCCTGGAAGTGTTCCAGCCAATGCATGTGATCAAAAACCAGAAGCGGATATTGAGGAGAAGGATCGGGACTGCTTTGGGCAAGATCTCAAATTTTTTCTTGCTGTCGAGAGTTTGAATGTTAATGTAGCAGCTGGAGTGCTTCTTTACCAATTGATTGGAAACAATAATCGTGCTTTTAGTGAAAAGCCTAACGAAGCTTTAATCTGAGGTCCTTTCTTTTGTCATCTTAAACAATGACATTTTCTTCTAGGTATCAGGCGATTATTATTTATTATTGTTCAAACTTTCCATGTTCTACGTTTATCTGACATGGGTGCTTGCTGTCATATTTTGTTGCGATATTTTAGTAAGTATACTATGGAATTACTGTTTCTCATTCTTCTTGGTAATTCCCGAAAGTTAGGTTTATTCATTGGTCCTTGATTCTGCTACTGATTTAAGACAGAAATATACCTGCTTGCCCAAACGAGCAAAAAAGAAAAAACTTGCATTCAGATAAGATGGTTCCAATTTATCATTTTGCACCTAATAACTTACACCGACTCCCTTCATGCCCAACAATTTGTTGCCAAATGAGACAGATGTATATATCTCTCAGAAAAAAGAAATAGAGCAACTTAATTAGAGCAAAATGTTACTCAGAGCGTGTCAAAATCTTCCTGTATGTTTGTCATTGCAAAATAAAGCTCCATATGTGTTTTAGAATGGGAATTGTTTGAAGTTCATTAGGTATTAAACAGTTTATCAATTTATTTGTTTGAATAAAATTTTTTCCATGCGCGTGGATAGTACCACACCTTGATTTCCTTGTAAACTTTTACTTGCAACTCCAATTTAAATTAGTATTATTCGATTGATCGATTCCTTATTTACTAAGCTCAAGATACAATTTATCATTTTCTTTTAGACTGACTAAATTATCTATTTGATTTTATTATGCGTTGAATATTAGGGAAAGCTTTATCTGCTAGCATGAAATGTCAAAGTTCATATAGTTTATTTTCGGTGTTCACTCTGCAGTATGAGTCTCATTGTGGTATAACTAGACAGCATTTCTTACTTTGTTGATAGTGGACTTCCAAGTTCTATTGTGGAGATCATCTTTCTTTAATTCTATTGGGCACTTTACGCATTGGCATGATCTAGATTTGGATAATAGATGAGACTACGTGCACATCTTTGACCTTACAACAAGTTGTTTATATAGTTTGGACATGGTCATCTGGATTCCCAATGAAACTACTGTTTCTTGTAATCAAAGGTAACATCTTTTCTTGAAACATATTTCACATGTACATATGAATAATAACTTTGAATAATTCATTTGTGATTTTGCATTTAGTTGATTAATTGACTGAAATAGTACTCTTTATAGAGGGGAAATGGGGTGCTCCATGCTGGTACCTTCACGTTCCATTCTTCTTGGTGTGCAAGATTTGTATTCCAGACGGAAGATCTTTGATAAAGACTAACGACGTTGATAGAGGGCATCACTGTTCACTGCATAGGTCAACCCCAACCTTGATCTGGATCAAATGAGTTGGATTAGGATCACCTACTAATACGGTTTTATCCAGTTTGTTAACAGATCCAAAAACTAACAATATAAAATGATTAGGAGAGTGAACATTCTGCAGTCTTCAGTTAGAGTTCGACCAGAGGCAAGATAAAGTTGACTGTGAGCTGCCGAGATCTGACGATACTAACATAAATCAAGATTAGTCCAAAGTTCAGCGCTCAAGAGCCACCAGCTATCCACAGCCCCCATTCTTGCAGATGATAAGCGTCATCACTAACGACGGTCTGGTGCAAAGAGGGAAGATGTATTCAATGAGGTGAAGAGGAGAAAAAAAATATATCAATACTTACCTCTGAAGAATGCAGAAGATTACAACTTCTATCTTGTGTGGGATCGATCACATATGTTACGGGCCTCAATTATCATTAGTTATGGGCCCATTATCTTTAGAGGGTAGTGGTTATTAATAAAGCGGATTCGGGTTGAGTTGTCATACCCTGTTCGCTTAGTAGTTGAGTTGTATAAATAAGGGTCTAAGGTTGTAGCTAGGGTTTGTCTAGTGTTTTGTTATCTATTTTGGGCGTGCTCTTGCACGAGTTCGTATCAATTGGTCCGACCTGCCGGATCGATCGCTGGGGAACCGGTGGTCCGGTGACGGATAAACGCGGAAGAAATTCCATTGTCGGTGGTAGATCTACTCGGTGGATCTATTATCGTGGATCAAACCGATAAAGAAACCATAGGGGGAAGTCAATCGAAACCCTAGGGAGGAATCTATAGGCAGTTCGTCGGTGCACAAACGGTGCTGTTGGTGGCTTCGAGGAGGCACTGTTTCAGCAGAGGCGGCATTTGGGGGACGTCGAAGGGCATATGGCGACATCAGGCGGATCTTCCCGCAGTTGCACTTCCAGGCGTCACCTGCCCCAAGCGACACGAAGCCGATCGAAAGGGGCAATCCTTCCTTCCTCCTTCTGCGCATCGATTCGAACGGGGCGCTGCGACAGGCGACTTTTCCTCCTTCTAGGCGGCGACATCAGGAGACGAAGAGTTCTCCAGCCTCGTTGACGGCTAGCAGTGGCATCGGAAGGAGGCGCTGCGAATTCCAGGGCACTCCTTTTCTTCCGCGACGGCTGCGACTGGCGAGCATGACAGCGGGCGTAGGCGACGTCCTTGTTCACGTGGGCAGACGGAGCAGCGCCGAGAGACTTCCTCGACGCCGACGCTCCTCTCTTCCGGCCCTAGTCGACGCCGACGCACCAACCCCCCTCTGGCCGGAACCCTAGCCGGTCGGAGTTCCTTGCCGGCGAAGCAGGCCGGCAACGCAGGCTCCCGCGCATGCGCACGTGGGCGCTGAAAGCATAAGTTCAGGGGAAAAAAAATAGGGAGTTATTAAAAAAAATTGGGTTACTGTAGCACTGAAAAAAATTCAAAAAAAAAATCTTGAAAGAAAATGAAGAGTAGTGAGATAGATCATGTTTTAGGTGAGATGAAAATTATGTTGAAAGACATGATTAGAGAGGAACGAGAGCGACAGATGAATCATCGCCTTGACGTTTTAGATGAGATAAAATTCATGTTTAGGGAGATGGTGAGGGAGAAGCAACGGCAAGAAGGAATGGATGTGACTATTAATGGGAGCAAGGCCCTGAAGACTACCTTACCGAGTCAAAGTGCTACGCCTTTGAACAAACACAGTTCGTCGGTTGCGCCACCGACGAAGAACTTGGAGTGTGCCGGCAGGGAGAGGACGCTCGCCTCATCCTCAGCCTCGTCTTTATGGGTTGAACACTAGCCCTCCAATATTCAAATTCTCTGCATCATGTCTCCATTCTGATGATGCATGTTGCTGGAACACATCGCAAGAAAATGGCACTCTGCCCGACTTAATAGTTAACACAACCAGGTTCACGTACTAATGCACCACCCTTACTACTCCGCCCAACCTCTTGTGTTCCAGCCTACGTCATAACGTGTTATAGTGCTCCGCCCAACTCAATGCAATTAGGGTCATGTCCATAACACATCATCCACACCGATGCTCTGCTCAACCTGCAATAACTGAGTTCACGTCCTAGCGCACTGGATTATCATACTTATCAGCAACCTGCATCACCAAACTCATCAAGAACAACCTCACATCACCACGCCGTCGAGAACCTGCTCTAATACCAAATTGTCACACCCCATGAACCGGTACACCAGCGAACCTCATACTGTGTGCCAAAAGTCCAAATTATGTCGCCTGCATTCGAAACTCGTTTGCTCGCTTTTGTCTTCACACCACGCCTTCGAGCAAACGCAGTTCGTCGGCTGCGCCAGTCGCCTGAGAACCTGGAGTGTGCCGGTAGGGAGAGGATACTCGACTCGCCCTCAGCCTCGTCGCCTGATGACATGCAAATATATGATATATCGTGGCTTAATTTTATTATTATTTTGGACTAAATTACATGCTTTGTCTCATTTATGCACTTAAATGCTTCATATTCTTCAGAACCTTCACTTTTCCTCTGTTTTATTGAAATATAGGTATTTTGCCTCAAAATTGGTGGAATTTGGAAGATCTGAAGATATGGGACAAATCCTCATGATGAGCCAAAGCTACACGAGAAATATCAACCCAATCAGAGCCTTCTACATGATGCACGGTCGTGGGTGTGTACCCATGCACGGCCGTGCACGATCTAACTACTCCAGGCTTCACCGAGCCATACACGGGCATGGCCGTGCATCCATGCACGGCCGTGAAGAGTAAGTTTTTCTGTTACCGAGCCGTACACAGGCATGGCCGTGCATTGTCTCGCGCAGCTTCAACAGGTGCTCGATTTTTCAGCCATAACTTTCTATTTTGGAAGCGGAATTGAACGAAATTTTAGGGAAACCTTCCTAACTTAGCTACGCATGTTTTGGGACTATAATCATTGGATTTTATGAAGCGGTTGAGGAGAACAAAGCGAAACAGCGACAACCTAGGGTTTTTCAGGTGATTTTCTAGGCGACAACACTGTTCCGAGTCGTTTTCTTCGTCGTTCTGACGTGGATCTTCGTGCTAGACTTTCTTCTATCAAGGATCTACCCTCCCCTTCGCTTTTATTTAATTATTGTGAGAGATTTCATGTATTTAACGATGAATCTTGTAGCGTAAATTCATTTTCGGGGTTTGGGCGTAGCCCACTATATGAATGTTGAATGTTGTGATTTGATATATATATTTCTCTATTTGTCTTTGTTCTTATTCATGTCTAGGATGTTTTCATTCATGTTTATGTACTGGCCATATGTATGCATGCTTTAGATGTTGTGGGAAGGACTGAGAGGTGAACCACAGTCATCGAAATCCCTTAGACTGGACTAGTGATTTCATTTAACGAGAGCACTCGAAATCACCCGAGGAACCCTAATTCTTCATAGAACCTATTGGGTCCACTTAACCCGGTAAGCCACGAGAGTAGGAGACTTGGGTTAAGTCAGATACCGGACCGTGTCCTGAGAGGGAGCGTGTCTGTACCCTAGGAAGGATTACCTTTAGAACTTAAATAAAACTTAATTAGAATATGAAGCCTCAATATTTCTTCACGCTTCAGTGTAGTGAAACCTAAAGCCCCGAATCTCTCTCATAGATTTAAAACTCCGTTTGTTTTGCTCTCTGTTCTATTTGCTTTCAATCCACTTTAGTTTAATTAATTGCACTTGGATTTTAGACATTTCTCCCTTAATTGTTAACCTAGCTATTAGTTGATTGATCAGTTAGTACTTGACCTCTAGTCATCGTGGGATCGATACTTATTGTATTACGTGATAGACCGTGCATTTGCGGTAGCAGCCGTTCGGGCCCCTATCATCGCCTCATCACCGAAAGCCGCCATTGCCGGATATACCTCGCCGGAGATGGTGAAGCTTGCTGCCAAAAACAAGGGAAAGCTTCGCCCAAAAAACTAGGAAAGCTCGTTGAAGAAGACAACCAAGATACATGGAAATTTCCTCTTTTATTCCACAACTAAAAGAGTACAAAAACCCTCCTCTCACACATCAGTGGCGGGCACCTGCCACCGACTTATAGATCTCTCAAGCTTGAAGAGACGACGGTGCCCCTCATCGTCGTCAGTGTTGGCGCACCCGCCGCATGCACCTTTGTGGTGTCACTCCCGCAGCGCACACCCTTCTCGTCCGCCTCGTCGGACATTTATAGGGGAAGACCTTCAACTACAGCTGCTCTTGTGGACCACATCGTCCATGCCTCTGCAATGCCCGAAACTGCCAAAGTCGCTTGCATCCACGTTCCACACTGCGTCGTCGCTAAAAACCTGGAGTCGTCCCGCATGGAAACGCCGTTGTCCCACGTTCATGCCAAGCTTGCGAAAGACGATGAGGCGTGCCGTCCGCCTCCCGATTTCGAGGTTGACTGTGTTGGTGTATATGCCCTTGGACCCGTTGTTAGTCCATCTTGTACTACTTGACATTGATATTTAATATATCATTCTGTCAATGTCGTTATGATGCTATGTTTACATCTGCGATTATGTACATGGATAATAATGTCCCTGGAAACAGATTGTATCTGTGCTCAAACGGTGTGTCCCTGGTCGAGTACCTGAGTGGATAAGGGACAACTCTGGTACATGTGAGACTGGTATATGGGCTGATTACGCACAGGGTGCTAACGCATGCATATGGGTATATCAGTGGTGGATATACTGGACCGATCCGCTGTGAGGCTCTAACTTGGTGTCATGAGTTAAGCTCACAAGTGACAGGAGATGCATTGATCCCTTGACTTGAGGTCATTGACTCTTCTATATGGTTAGGGACATGCTTTGATACAACCTAACGCCTAGCCATAGTTGGGAGGTCATAACGGTTGTCATTGGGTATGTCACGACTCATATGAGAAGATCAATGGACAGACATAGGATTTGCCCCTTCCTGTGGGAAGTTTGATATCCACGGGGCCCCCCTATGGTTGCATGACTGAGAGTGTATGGTCATACCTAGGTGAAAGTCTGATTTAGTCATGACCATGAGATTAGGTGAAAACAAAGTGGTGACACACTTTGTCCAATTGGATATCAGTCTGGCAAAGGGACTGTAATGCATCGGTATCTTGTTGCGATGATGGGGATGTCGATGCTGATATCCATTCCGAAGACTTGGGTAGCAGCGATGTACTGCTAGGTGTCACTCACTGCTTGTGATGACCTGAGTTCATCACTGCCAACGTCAGAGGAACCAACAGGGTCGCACAACTAGAAACTCGGGTTCTCGTATTGATTGAGCAGCCTAATGATTGAGTTATTGGATAACTTAGATATTTTTGGGAGAATCTATCAGCACCATTATGCCTGATGAGATAGAATGGACTTATTGGAGCTAACTTCATTTTTGGGCCAGATGTGCCTAATGGGCCCTATAGGCCAAATGGGCAAAATAAGCCAAATAGGCTAATTGGGCCAAATGAAGTGTTAGCATGGAGCATGAACCAATGGGCCTCCAAGCCCAATGGGCGTGAAGCCCAGTTGGGGCATGAGGCCTAATGGGTCATGACAATAAGTTGTCTGGCCCAATAGACATCATGGTAAATTAAATACTGCATTTAATTCTAGGAATTAATTCTGTATTTAATTCTGTAATTAATTCTAAGTTTAATGATGAATTTAATTCTGAATTCAATTCTATAATTAATTCTGAATTTGAAGAGTTACATCATTAATGATCATTATAAGACTTTAATTCAGAGTTTAACTCTATAATTAATTCTGAATTTAAATTCTATTATTAATGATGATGAATTAATTCAGAGAATTTATTGCGGAATTCCAAAGGTCTCAGCGGAATTCCAAGGGTCACCATGTTTTTCTATAAAAGAAGAGGGGGAGAGAAGTTGGCGAGGACTTGGTCTTTTGGAAGGAATTCTCCCAGGCGCCTCCTCTCTTCTTTTCTCTCCTTTGGGCGGCTGCAAGGTTGGACCTTGGCAACGTATTTCCATCCTTCTACTCCTCTTGGCGCATTCACTGTGTGGATGGCGCAAGTTCTTGAGAAGACTTCCAGAAGCGTGGATCTTCTTCCCGAGGCTAGCACCGGGCGTGGAAGAAAAGAACTCGAGCGTCGGCTGTGTGCGAGACTGTAGAGGGCGAACACTTGGGCGCCTGCATCGCATCCTTCTTCTTCGCTGCAAGGTATCATCTCCTACTCACTGTGTCGATTCCCTCGCAAGACTCGATCTTTTGGGTTTTTGGGACTGGCCAGTTTCGAGGATTGCTTCCGTTGTGCATATCTGTAAAATTTTAAAAATCCCCGGGGTTTCCCAACAGACTGGATGTTGACTACAAAATTGGACTTCATATGGATTTTCGCACGCAGGCTTGGGCCACCACCTAGCCCGGCTGATTTGGCCCGGACTGGAGGCTTTCGGATATTACACTAAGCTCCCTTTCCTCCTGCAGCTGCCTCCACGCCCACTCTGCCAGGTTACACTGCTCGCAGTCATTGTTTGCCTCTCTCCCCGTCGTTAGCTCCAGTAGAACAACGCCAAAGCTATACACGTCCACCTTCTCATTCAATTTTCTCTGAGTACCCGCACTCTATGCAACAACCACTCAAAACAATCATTTCGACGAACTTCTAAATGGGAAAAAAATTTTGCAGTTGGGTACCCAACTGCACCGACCTGCAGTATGAGTCTAGGATTTCACTATCATCGTGAAATAATTATCGTGGCATCGAAGTATGCATGTTATATATCTATCTCACCTGAAGCCATGTAGCCAAACGAACCGGCTATGACCAACATGCTGTCCGCTTCGCTAGGCCGAGCCAACATCCGAGCCAGACCGAAGTCAGCTATCCTGGCATTAAAATCTGAGTCCAATAGTATGTTGCTTGATTTCACGTCCTGGGGGATGACCGGCGTCGAGCACTCATGGTGCATGTAGCACAGGCCCCTGGCTGATCCGATGGTGATCTCCAGCCTCGTCGGCCAGTTCAGTGGCTCGCACCACCGGTCCAAGCTTAATCGTATACGAGTAGCTTGGAGTCAGCGCCTGAGATGCAACAGAGAAGCTTGACGATGTTCTTGTGACGGATGGAGCCCAGGATCTCCACCTCTGCCAGGAATCCCTTCTCCAGTTTGCTGTCGAGCCGTCAGCTGATCCAAATTGATGCAGATGAAGAGGCAAGGCTGAGACGATCAAAGAACTCATCAAAAGCTTTTACAATACAAGGGGCACGTTTTCTTGGAAAGTGGATTTCCGAGCCAATCTTCTTAAAGCTTTCTAGCCGTTGATTTCAGCACAAATCTCAAGATAAAATATATGTGATAAAATAAAATTAGATTTTTACTATATTATATTAAATTTCCATGATATAAAAATATACGAAAAAATTCATAAAAAAATATACATAAATAATAGATAATTTGTATAATATTTATTTTTTAGTACTAAGCTAATTATCATAGCTAACTTAAGTTTTAAAAAAAATTATCTAAATTTCTACTATCTAGTATTAAATTTCTAAGAAGAAATTTTGTAGAATTAGATTTCTACTATATTGTATTAAATTTCCACAATATGAAATTTCTACTTTGCAGCATTAAATTTTCACGATATTATAATATATATAAATAAAATTTATAAAAAATACACATAAATAAAAAATAATTTATATAATATTTTATTTTCTTAGTACTAACTTAGTTACTATAGTTAACTTATATTTTAATAAATTTTTTTTAAAACTTCTATCATGTACTATTAAATTTTATGACATTATAAAATATTTCATACGTATTATTAAATCTGCACGATATTAAAAATTGTATCTTGAGATTTGTACTGGCACCAATGGCTGCGCTTCGAATAAAACTTTTAAGCGCTATAGGCGCTTAACTGGGAAAAGCGCCTCCTCACAGTGCACGAATCCCTAAAATGAACTCTAATCCTAAAGCTAACGGCTACACGAATCCCTAAAAACTAACCCTAATCCTAAGGCTAAAAGCGCCTACGGCGCTTAAAAGTTTTTTTCTTTTTCGAAGATGAGCTCGGAAAGTAGCTTTATGAGAAAATTTATTCTCTGCAAGTACTAATTATTTTGTACGCTATCTTATTTAGTTTTAGCTATTTTTGTCTTTAGCGTTAGTAGTGAGCGTTAGTAGTGGTAGTATTTTTTTTCTAGGATAACATTTATCATTATCTTCACTTGATCGAATATTGTATCTCTGGCACCTTTGGTGTTACGCGACTCAAGTTTTTTTCCTTAACGGCGCCTCCTGAATTCCTTCTTCGCCAACGTCACTACTCTACGACTCACCTACTCCTTGCCAAAACTCAGCCGAGCTTGCCTGTTATGACACTAGACAAAAAATTAAAATTAATTAATTAATTAATTAATTAATTGATTGATTAATAGGACAAACAACATTGTCTCATCCCATCCTCTCTCTCTCTTCTCTCCCACGCTTCTGACCCATCCCTAGTCTCTCTCTTTCTTTCTCTCCCTCATTATCTCTCTCTCACGAAAAATCCCTCGCCTCTCATTTTATCCTCTCGCTTTTTTTTTCGCTCGTCGTCTCTTCTAGCGAGCTTGATGAAACTAGTGTCCGGCGAGTTTCCACCACCAGCATCGGGCTCCAAAAAACTCTGGCGAGCCTTCTGACCTTCCTCCCTCCCTCCTTTGTCCCTCCGGCCGGCGAGACGCATTGGACGCGAGTTCGCCAAGACCCTAACTCCGGCGACTCCATTTTCATCCCCAAACAACTCTGACGCTCACCTAGTTGCTTCCGAAAGGTCGGCGACGGGGTGCTGGTGGCTCTCTGCTATTTCCAGCCAATTCTAAGTATGTTTAGAAGCATTCTGGCAAGTTTCTGGCGGAACTATGGTGAAGCTTTGGCGAGGTCCGACGACTCTCTTTTCTTGCTTCCGATGAATTCCGTGATGCAGCCATTTTTTATTGGAACAAGTGGATGCCGGCGCCACAGACAATACATTGTTCCGGCGAATTTCCAATGTATCCGTTCACCTCGACTGGTTATACGTCCACACGTGATGTGGGCTAGGTTAGTGTCTAACCCACTTTGTACGTAATTTTGCAACGAACCCTGTATGTGTAACGTAACGAATTGGTTAGATAAATGCATGCTTAAGATACGATAATAACTGTTTATACAATGCAAATGAACGAATTGGATGAAGGATCATAACATACCCATAAAGTAATTAAAGCAAAATAAGAAATAAATTAAAATAACTAAATAAATATACATATGGTAATATGGTATAAACGGGAAGATTAATACCTATGTATTTCATTTCATTACGAGGACTATAGATTTGGACGTGCGGGATATATTTTTGATTCGAGAGGGGGATTAGTCAAACCTACATTAGTAGGTAGGAATTTTTTTCCTGTACTATGATCAAGGTGCTAACTGCTTGGTTAGGAGGCATCTTACGGTTAGGTATTACCGCTTAGTTAGGAACCCCTTGCTGATTTACTCCATTGTTATCATTTTCCATTGAACTGCTACTCCTTTGTGTATGATGTGAATGATTATTTATATTTCTTAGCATAATATGTTCTTATCCCAGATCACTGGGATTTACGCTATTCACGGTGCATGTGTGCTCTCTAGCACAGTATATCATTATTATGTGTGTTCTCTAGCATAGTACATCATTATCATGCGTGCTCTCTAGCACAGTACATTGTTGTTTGGGTCGTACTGGCGGCGCTGGAGTGCCATTCAGACGTGTTTTGGGACCAGATCCATATAGTGCTATGGAGGATGACCTCGTGGGCTATATTGTTTTTTGCATACAGTGTGCTATTATGCACGAGTATGATAGGGTATTAGATGCAGTAACAACGGACTGTTGACGAGCAATCGTTTCCAGTGTGTGAGTTGACACTGGGAACCACTCAGATATGAGTGCATGTCCATATGGGATGACTCGGCCCACAGCTCAATATTCTTTAGTGTGTTGTTGTACATTTATGATACTTATTTATTGTTTATCAAGTATATGTTTGGTGCACTTGTTAGGTTACGTTGTATGTATGATTAGCACAATTTCCTTTAGTATTGTTGCATCGTGCATTTAATCCCTACTTAGCCCTTCTGGCTAACAACCTCTGCCATTGTGTTTTGTATTTCAGGTCCTGATGCGGATATGTCGTTGGCAGATCGATCATAAATAGATAGTTGTAGATGACTTCCCGGTAATATTTGTATTTATATTTTTGCATATTATTTTAGCGAGTGCTGTTATATGTTGACGTTTGGCCATGTGGCTGATGTATTGTCCCATCGGTGTAGACGGGTGATGTGTTATATATTTGTACTTTGAGTTTGTTACTATTGATTTGATATATGCAGTATTAGGTTGAGCTAGATTAGTAAACCCAATTATCATATGTCACAGGTGGGCTATCAGCCGAGGCCCAATAGCTGTCAGGGCGAGCGAAGCACATTTTCTATATAGGGACCCTACCTAAGAATTCCTATGTAGGGGCTTCGTTTTTATAATAAACACATTATTTTTTTAAAAAAAAATTATATATTCTTAATCTACACATTCTAAGCTATCCAATGGTACTAACATTATCATGAAAAAGATTATGCACGATAAGAAATTATACAAAACATTATCATAGAAAAAATTATACATAATTTAGGTGATTTTTTCTATGATAATGTTTTGTATAGGTTCTTATTATGGGTAATCTTTTTCATGATAATATTGGTACCATTGAATAATTTAAAATGTGTAGATTAAGAATATATAATTTTTTTTAAAAAAAATAATGTGTTTACTATAAAAACGAAGCCCCCGGCCCGACATGGGAATTTTTAGGTTGGTCCCTATATAGAAAATGCGCTGGGGCGTGAGACTGCCCTTTGTCGTCAAAGGTCATCTACGTCGCCTAAACCCTAACGTTCCAGCAGCCCTCACTACGTGGGCTGGAATCGTCGGCACCCTCCTTCGTCATCGAGCCCGACATCACCAACGTCCGCTCGTCACCTCCATTCCCCTTCATCCCGATTTCCTTCCAATCTTCCCCACGAACGCCGGCCGGACTCGTCCGGACCCCGATCAACGTCTCGCCTTGAACCTCTGTCACCGACTCCCTTGCCACGCTCACCGATCGGATGACACTGATCACCGATTCCACTCATCAACGAGTCCCCTCGACCTGCAGCCGCTCCGCCTCAATCCAGCGCTATTCTTCCCTCTCACCGAGTGCCTTTCATCCGCAAAACTTATCCGATGCCTACTTCAACGTCGTCCAGGCCACAATCGACGCAGCCGCATCACACTGCCTCGCCCCTGCGAATCTAGCGCCGCCATTTTCTTATGCAGCCAGAGCATTTGTTTTCCCTCTGGTCAGGCTTCGCTTCAACCATCGTCGCCAGGTCGCCGCTAACGAAAACTGCCGCCACCTGGACTGCACCCCAGCAAGCGGACGTTGTCACTGCATCCATCCAGAGACGAATACTAGCCTTCTCACGCTCGTGTGGAATGTTGAGTGCCGCGTCACAAGACTCACGAGTCGACCTGCTCGGTTCCCTGCTCTCTCCAGATCCAGTTCGAACAAACCAACCAGAGCTTAGACGATCCAACCCTGAGCATCAACTCCTAAATTACTGGTGTGTTTACAATAGTTATTTTACTTATTGTATATTAACGTATTCGCCCTATATTCTTTCTACAACTCGATAGATATTCAAATATATTTTCTTGAGAGCACCAATTACATTACCATCATCTCTTTAGGAGATTCGACTAGTCTAAACTTAGTCTGAAGTTCCATTAGGATCCATATCCTCCTTATCTATCTTGTGCTACATCACAAATCTTCTCGACGGCGGCGGTTCGGCGACCTTGTAAACCTTTTCGGAGCCGCCGCTGCCTATCAAGTTCTCCACCTTCATGCCGCGGAGGACGCTTGATTCCGTGAAGTCCAGCGAGTGGAACAAGGTCAGCTTCCAGTCCGCGGGG
This sequence comes from Costus lasius, assembly GCA_027563935.2. Lineage (NCBI taxonomy): Eukaryota > Viridiplantae > Streptophyta > Magnoliopsida > Zingiberales > Costaceae > Costus > Costus lasius. The sequence continues at coordinate 9,629,407 of CM050447.1, read as the reverse complement.
TCTTCGCCCTCCAATTTCCTCTTTCTATGGTCCCGGTATACGCAAGCAGCGAAGGTTATAGCCAAGGTAAACACGACTGCGCCAAGGACGCAGAAGGAGATTATCAGGCCACGGGCGAGCCCATCGTAGCCGGACGAAACGTGTCGGCAGGTTGCGACGTTACGGAAGGAGTTGCTGGCGCAGAGACCGGGGTTTGAGAGGAAGCTTTGGTCGTAGGCGGCGCTCTGCAGCCCCGCCGGGATCTCGCCAGTAAGGTGGTTGGAGGATAGATTAAGGAAGCTGAGCTTTAGGACACCCATGTTTGATGGAATAACCCCTGAGAGGTTGTTCGAAGAGAGATCGAGCGAGTACAGCACCGGCAGCGACCCGATCGAAGCCGGTATGCCTCCGGCGAGCTGGTTGTGGCTGAGATTGAGATCCGCGACCGATTTCAGCGGCGAAAAATCCACGGGGATATTTCCGGTGATTGCGTTGCCTCCCAGGGAGAGGGTTTGGATTTGAGAGAATCCCGCAAGGCTTGAAGGTAGATCGCCAGAGAACTCATTGTCCCCGGCCAAGAACACCACCAAGTTGCCGGCCCAGGAAGGGATTCGACCGCGGAATCGATTATTCCGGATGTCTAATCGTGTCAGCTTCCAAGGCAGCTTATCTGGGAGATCGCCGGAGAGGCAGTTATCCCGCACGATTACGGTCGTCAGGTTAACTGCCAACCAAATCCCCGCGGGCACCTCGCCGGAGAACCGATTTCCATGAAGTTGAAGGTTTCCCAATGTCGAGCAGTTGCCGAGTGACGGCGGTATGGTTCCGCTCATATTGTTGTTGAATAGCACGATAGAATTCAAGGCGCTTCCGTCGCACAGGCCACTGGGTATCTCGCCGGATATCTTGTTGTCGTCGATCTCGATGTTCCAGAGCGGAGAGTGCTGCCCAATTTCCGGTGGCAAAATGCCGGTTAAGTTGTTGTTGAACAGCCGGAGATCGGTCAAGGACGGGAGGAGGCCTATGTTCGCGGGTATCTCGCCGGTTAACCGGTTATAGTACATAAAAAGAACATCGAGGTTCTTGAGCTTGCCGAAGTCTTCGGGGATCGATCCATTCAGTTGATTCATGGATAAGTCGATCCCTTTCAGCCCCGCAGCTCCAATCTCTCCATTGATTGCGATCGAGCCAGAGAAATTGTTCTTGAATAAATACAAGTACTCCAATTTGGGAAGCGCCCAAATGAAGGCAGGAACCGATCCGGTGAGGGAGTTATACGCCAAGTCCAACTGCTTCATCTCCACATGATTGGAGAACGACGGCGGTATCTCCCCGATAAGATTGGTGGACGTCATCCACAGGAAGCTGAGCTTAGTCAAGTTGCCGAAATCGTCCGGAATACGCATGGGGGCGAAGGGATTGTACGCGAGGAAGAGCGTTTCCAGATTCGAGAGGTTGCCGATCGCGGCGGGGAAGCTGCCGTTGAAGAGATTGCTGTTGATCAGCAGCAATTGAAGCTCCGGGAACCGGCCGATGGCGGGCGGGATGTCGCCGGTGAAGTTGTTGGAGGAGAGGTCGAGGTGGTTGAGCCGGGTCGAGAGGCGGTCGACGTCAGCGGGAATCTTGCCTACGAACCGGTTCTGAGAGAGGTCGAGGTAGCGAAGTGCGGTGCAGTTAAAGAGGGCGACGGGGAAGGGCCCGGGGATGTTGTTGTAGCCGAGGTCGAGTCTCGAGAGGTTGGTGAGCGTGCAGAGAGAGGCAGGGATGGGGTGTGCGATTTTGGGCCCGGTATAGCCGGAGAGGGTGATGTTGACGACGGAGCCGTCGTCTGCACAACCGACTCCAGGCCAGGAGCAGTAGGAGATAGTATCGTTCCCCCAGGAATCGAGAACAGGGTCGCCCCATTCTTGCCTAACCTGGAGCAGTATCTGCTTCTCATCATTTGACAGCAATTGTGTAGCGACTCTGGAAACGGCGAGTAGAGAGAGATAGATGAGCAAGGAGACCTCGGGTCTGGTTAAGGCCGCCATTTTTGGCCGGCGGGTGGAGGTGTGAACGGTATACTTAGCAGAGTGATACATATATATATTTGGCATGGTTGCTGGCTGTTTTGGCTAGTCAAAATGGTTGATTAAAAAAAACTGAAGTGTTTGGTAAGTTATTTTCAGGTTTGGAAGCTGTATGTGTTTAAAAAAATTTAAAGAAAGTTATTTTTGATTTCTTTTTAACTATTTTTATTTTTAAATCTCATGTTCGCAACTATATTTGTTTGTCTTTAATATAACAAAATTATTATTTTAATAAAAAAATATTAAATTTAAAATTATTTTTAAATATTTTTTTAAAAAAATTGATAGCACAGTAATTTAGCAAACACCTTTTAATTTTTTCCCTGAGTAAAAATTAAAAATTTTAGCTAGTCAAACACAACTGTCATCATTGTGTCGTTTCTAATTAATTTAAGTGATAAAGTTTATCTGGTGGAAGATAATGAGATTAAAATTAATTCCAATGCATAGAATTGTTGACTTCAATGTCAAACAGTGATTTATGGACGGATGCAAGTTTGTCTCATTATCTATAATTAAAAACAAAGATTAATCATACCATTGGTGCTCATCAAACAAATAGTAAAAGAAAGACCGCAAAAGGGCCAATGACATTTATTTAAACTAATAGCAAAGCACAAAACCATGTCAAGTTGATATCATAGTTTAAAATAAAGGAAATATAATTATGAACAAAAATAAAGAGCGCAAAAGATTTATCCTCAACAAACGAATCAAATAATTACACGTGTAAATAATAGGGCGAGCTCCGTCGTCTCCCGCAATCAAAGCACGACTCCGAGGGCAGCCTCCACTTAGAGGTGGCCATGGGCCGTGCCCGGGCCGGCCCGGGCCCGGGCCCGCCTCGGCCCGCCAGAAATCGGGCCGTGCCAGGCACGGCCCGATTGTAATCGGGCACGGCACGGCTGAAATTTCCTTCGGCCCGGCACGGCACGCGGCACGATTAGGCGTGCCGTCGCCGACACGGCTCCGCCGGGCCGTGGGCACGAATCCGGCCCGCGGGCCAGATCCGGCACGCGGGCCTGGCACGGCCCGCGAGCTAACGGCAGCACGTGGGTCAAATACGGCCCAACGGGCCCAATTAGGCACGCGGGCCGTGTTGGGCCCGGCCCGGTTTTGGCCCGTGGGCCGAATTTAAAAAAAATATATTTTAATAAGTAAATTACTTAATTAAAATATATAAAATGTGAAAAAATAAAAAAAAATTGGAATGTATATTACACAAATTTTTGAAAAAATGTTAAACTTTTATATATTTTAGACCGGACCCATTACAGGCTGCCTACGTACCCCACTCAAAGGAGGAATCAGGTCTACGTAGTTCTCTTTTTACAACTCTTTTTACAACTCTTTCTACAACTCTTTCTACAACTTTTTTTATAATTATTTATTACAACGTTTATCCATTGGTGCTTCCGCTTGCACTTCCAAGACTTTGTTCATCATCATCCGATGAAGTTGAATGACCACCTTTATCTTGAAGACGATCTTCAGCATCTAGCCAATCTTTAAGACAAATACACATTTCCACGCTTTCTTCGTTCATTCGGCTTCGCTTCTCGTCCAGCACCCTGCCGCCGGCACTAAAACAAGACTCCGATGCTACAGTAGACACCGGAGGAGTTAGTAGATCACGTGCCATGGCAGAAATCACAGGATATGATTTTCCTTGTGATCTCCACCATGATAAAATATCAAAATTATCTATTTGTTCTTCTGTGAATAAAGATGTATGATTATTTTCTAAAAAAAATGTTAATTCATTAAAATTACTAGATCTACTTGTTGATGTTCCTTTTCTATTTAAAATTGAGCGTATTCTTCCTGTAATATTTTTACTACTAGTAGATACATTAGTTTGAGAGGATGTTGGATTCATTGTATGTCCAAATTTTAAATTATAAACATTATACATTTCATCTAATAAGGTAGAAACTTCATTTTTTTTCTCATCTACTCCTTCAAGTTCCATATTTCTATAATATTCATCTAATAAAATATGAACACCTTCTAATTTTAATCTAGGATCCATAATTGAAGCTAAACAATATAAAGGAGATATATTTTTCCAATATTTTTAAAATTTTGTTTCCATTTTAAAAATTACTTGAAAAACATTTTCATCATGTCTATATTGAGAAAACATTTCACTAATTAAAACTAAATGTTCTAAAATTAAACATGATGTAGGATAATAAACACTAGATAAATGAGTGCTAGCATTATAAAAAATTTCTAAAATATTATGTAACAATTTTGCTTTATCCCAATCATTTTCTTCAATGTTTCCATCAGGCATTCTTTCATTATAAAATAATGTAAGAGGATCCTTAAATGGAAAACATGTTGTTAGCATATCATAAGTAGAATTCCATCGTGTTTTAATATCAAGTTTAAATTTTTTATATGACAAACCATAAGATTTACATGTTTGTCTAAAATCTTGATTTCTAGAAGTAGAAGAAGTAACAAATCTAACAGCATTTCTTAATTTAGTTACATGTTCATCTACTTCTCTTATTCCATCTTGAACACATAAGTTTAGAATATAGCATGCACATCGTATATGAAAAAAAGCACCATTAAATATTGGATTTAACAATCTTTTTAATTTATCAATTGCACTATCATTATTACTTGCATTATCAAAACTAATTGAAAAAATTTTATTAATTATATTATATGAATGTAAAATGCTATGAAATTGTCTAACTATAGCATTTGCAGTATGAGGATATTCAAAAATTTTAAATGCAATAATTCTTTTTTGTAAAAAAAATTCACTATCTATCCAATGTGCCGTAATACACATGTATGACTGATCAGAATGATTACTGGTCCAAATATCAGATGTTAAAGAAATACAAGAAGTTAATGTAATTAAAACTTGTAAAAGATTAGTTTTATATTCAGAAAAAATTTTTATAGCATCCCTACGCATGGTTTGTCTACTTACTTTTTTATATTTAGGTTGTAGTGATTTATGTATAAATTTTTCAAATTTATAATTTTCTGCTAAAGAAAATGGTTGTTCATCCCAAACAATAAATTTAGCTAATTCTTTTCTAAGAACTTCAGTAGAATAATTAAAAATTTCAAAAGAACTAGAGGAAAGATTTAGAGTAGCCTGTGCACGATCGATCTGAGTTTAATGGCTTCTGATGTGGCGAGTCAAATGACCAGTTCCACCCGATGATTTGCAAGTCAAAACTTTTTTGCACTTTTTGCAGCTGGCTCTTTCTTCGCCGTTAATCATCACCACATCGAAGCTCTTCCAAACGTCGCTCGTGCGTTTTCTTGAGCCTGACACAGTAGACTCGTGAGGGTTTGCACTGCATCCCTCCTCTCCCTGCATAGTGTTAGTAGGCTCAAATTCAACATGATCTTGCTGTTGTTGATTTGGGTCATAAGGCGGAGGGTTGGCATCTTGATCTTGATCGGGTGGCATAACGGGGTTAGTACTTGTCCCCATTAGCTCTTGCTCGAATGCCTCAATCTCCCATGGCAAAAGATCCCATGTATTGTTCAAACTCGCCATTAATTCTACATATAATATTAAAAGTTAGCCAAAAAAATTTAAAAAATAAGATTAAATACTTACTAATAATAAATTATACATTAAAAAATTACATTATCACGTGTTTGAAGATCGCTTAGTAAGTAAGAACTAAGAAGTTGAGGTTTCACTTTCAGCCTTCAACAACCTTAATTTAATCATAATTATGAAAAAAAATTATATTAGAATAATTTAAATTTAAGTACAATTACATTATAAAAGACTAAAAGTAAATTAATTTACTACTTACTTGATCTTCTCCACGTGACTAGACCGAGGGACTGAGGGAGCTTTGAAATCTTGATGGCTAATTGAAACTCAAGACTTAGAAAAGAGATTAGGAAAGTATTAAGAGAGAATGAGAAAGTAATCCAAAGTTAATTGGAAACTTGTGTGAAGAAATGAGAGGGTTGGGGGGTCAATTTATAGGGATGAATTGGGTGTAAATTTACATATTTATCCCCTATTTTTAATTATTAAAATGGGCTAAAATGGTAATTTTATAACATAAAGACAATTATATCCCTAACTTTTAAATTTTTTCAAACCGTTATAGGGCTATTTTGGTAAAAACGCATGCCCAAATCAAATTTTCGAACGTTGCCGCCCATTCCAGCCGTGCCGTGCCCGTGCCGGCCCGCGTGCCGTGCCGAGCACGGCCCGAGTGCCGTGCCGAGCACGGCCCGGCCCGCGGGCCGCGGACCTTCGGCCCAGCACGACCTGAGCCGGGCCGCGGACCGGCCCGTGTCGTGCCGGGCCGTGCGGGCCGCGGGCCGGCCCGGCCCGCTGGCCACCTCTACCTCCACTCATCAGTCATCACTTCACAGGTAAAGATGCCTTTCAAAGTCTACTGTTTGAGTCAAAAGCATACTGAATGTGTGTTTGTGGGGATGGAATTGGAAGCCTCCTTTCAATGCATATGTATCAACAACATCACCACATGTATTGCTTCAGTGGTTGAGAGCTACATATTTCAATAATTCATATGTAGATTGTGTATGTACATATCATAAATGAAAAACAAAAGAAAAAATATCATATTTTTAAAGGAAAAAATAGAAAAACCTACATAGTCTTCTCATTCCTTTTTATTAATTTTATTTTTTTATTTTATATTATCATGAATTATATATATAATGTAGATAATGACCCCAATTTATATGGTTATGGTGTTGGACCCTTCTCCCACTTCTCTCTCTCTCGCTCTCCATCCCTTTCATTTCACCTCAATATTTTGCTATATATTCCCTATCGGAGTGCCTTTCCAAAATAAAAATCTTTGATCCATCTAGTCAGAATAGTATGTCAGAAGATTGTACATGATCCAATTGCCAATACTCAAAATTCGGTGGGTTACATATTTTGTTTGCATTTTTCATCTTATATGTGCAGAAGATATTAGGGAAAATTCACAACTCTTTGCTATATTATCTTAAGAGAAACTAAGTATAAGGTTATAACTTGATAGTCATAGTAATTAAATGAGTCGGAGCATATTGTCTCAATTATTTTAAGAGAAACTAAGTATATCATGAAATGTGGATATCGATTGAATTCTGATCCGTCAATTATTTCAAAGACAAAAAAAGTCGCTCAAAATATTACTCATACATAAGTGATTATTGGACACTAGTTAGCATGCAAAAATTAAGTTTAACTTAGGTTGTATACTTATAGTTTATAGATGATGCATACAGTGTTCATTCAGAGGTCAAAGGCTAAATCACATATTCCATTATATCCATGCATGTGAACCACTTGTTGTTGTCTTCCGGTAAACAAATCAAGATATCATCAGATTCTATGGCTTTGTAGATCATGTGAGAGAAATTAGAATTTGATGTGCGTGATTTATAGCTTTCTATTTTTTTGACCCCTTTTATTGTGTATCTATAAAAAAATAAAATGACAAATATTATTTTATAGAATAAATATAAGAGAATATAAAGTAACAAAATTTCTACAATTATTTTTTTTTTAAGAGAAAGAAAAGTAAAAAAACAAGAGATGGCAAACATAAGCACGAACAAATATAAGCATGATACTAACGAGATGAGAAATAATAATAAAAATAAATAAATATTAAACTTTTTACCTAAATCATATACCTAATAAAAATTAGGAAACACATTTACCATTTATTTTTATTTTTTTAAAAAAATAAATAATATATTTGTCATATTTTCCATAAGAATGAGGATGCCAAATTCAACCTAACTTATTTTTACTCTTTGCTAGTGGAAGCATAGTTCAAAGTGGCTAGAATAATAATGCATAATTACTATTACGTATTTGATGTTATGCAGCCGACTTTTTTGAATCATTCCTCTTTGTCAATAGTCAATCGATTCTGGAATATAACAAAAAAATGAAAAACTAATCAAATTCTTCAGCTAACTAGTGCCTTGACCCACTATCACAATTACAAGTCAACCATTAATATTTGGGTCCCACGTGTCTCACTTTGCACTAATTTTCCCACCACGTGTCTCACTTTGAATAAATAAATTTACTTACGAGTAAGAACAGGTTGCTCAAATTAATAAAACTTCTTTTTATTAATTTTATTTTTTGTATTTTATATTTTCATGAATTATATATATAATGTAGATAATGACCCCAATTTATATGGTTATGGTGTTGGACCCCTCTCCCACTTCTCTCTCTCCATCCCTCTCATGTTTCACCTCAAATTCTTGAAAAATTATATCTAAAATAACGGTTTGCCAAATATAATTATGAAATTCTATTGTTGCAATTACAATTTTAATTTGTGTTTTCTATGCAAACAAAGGCATGACCCGTAATATATCTCACCTCTTTTTTTACACTCTAAAACATCTTTCAATGACACTTCTAAGAGAGGAGTGTGTTTTATTAAATATTTCTTTAAGCCCTTGAGGTGGTTGTCCTTATTGAAATTCCTGAAGATGGTATCTGACTCCTCTACATAGGCCAAGCTACCCACTCGTTTGTGAGTATCCAGTATCAACTAAATAATATTTTTCTATAAATTTTACATTTAATCATAATTAATAATTATATTGACTTAATAAAATAAATTATAATGGTATACCTAAAAGGAGGTTTTGGAAAGACTGGTATTTACTACTCTTGACAAAATACGAGCATAATGAGCAGAACCTTCAAATCCAGCTAGTATGTAAGTAAATTTCATATCAAAGTTACATACTGCTAAGATATTTTGGGTTGATCGACCTTTTCTTCCGATAAATCACAGTTGAAAATAAAGTGATATAATTGCATCTATATGTGTACCATCAAGTGCTCTAATACAATCCTATAAAATATTAAGGTAGATGATTACAATAATTTATCACCTAAAATCATACATAATATAAATTATCATTAATTACCTTAAAGTAAGGCATGTAACGATTATCCCATAATATCTGAACTGGAATGTCTTGAAGCCCATTACTAGAAGACTTTATCAAATCTTTTGAAAGCTTACACACTAATTTCAGCACTTCATGAAAGACTCTGCTTATAGTTTCACCTAAATATTGAAATCTTTTTTGTATCTATCTATTTGAAGCACCTTAAGTTAATGTATACATGAAAAGGCCCCTTTTCAATAATTGACATTGCCTTGAGGACTTTAGATTGTATGACTCCTCTAAAGTATTACATAATTATAAAAAAGCTACTCGATCCATCCTTATCGTTCATCTACACCTTTCAGGATTGCCCTCTACTATTTCTCTTATCCATCTGATACCTGTATACTCAGATGTCATACAAGGTGTTCTGTCTATATATATTTTGTAGTACTCTTTTATTGCAACAGCTGTATAACGAACCAGCTCCCAAAACTCACCACTAGAATTCTCATCACTCAAATTTTCAACATCCACAATATCTTCACTCCTCAATTTCTGATAAAGATTAAGCCTCACTACCCTCATTATTTTCAAGATCCATATCTACATACCTAAATCAAGCAAAATGAAATTTAAGTAAATGTTTGCATATATATAAGCAATACAACATAAACTATCCAAATGTTCATACAAACTACTCTGAGGACATCCACGGTATCCAACCTTGCATCCCATCCTAATCCTGTCTCCTTCCCTTTTAGCTCTTTCCATAATTTCCAGTCAATTTTCAATTGATCCCATCTATTTTTAATTTGACTCTATCATATTGTAGTCCGCTAAGTTGAAATTTTCCAATGACAAATCTCCAACCTTGGGCATTAAAATTACTATGAGGTCGTAAATTCTTCTCTATTACTACAATACAAACATCACAAAATATTAAAGTAGTTTGAAAATTCTATATTGTCTTAGTTTTGTTTGCCATCAATACTTTTAGATATGTAAAAAGACATGTATTAGTATGAACATACATACATACATACATACATACATATATATATATACATATATATATATATATATACATATATATATATACATATATATATATATATATATATATATATATATATTCCAATCTTGTAAACATGTAAAGTTTCAATCTTTACCTCCAACTATTTATGAATTCAATAACTGTTTCTTTTTTAAATTTAAATTCAATAGATATTTATCAATTCAATATCTGATGGATTATTGCGGATTGAGAAATGCCTAAAATTTAGAAATGCTTACTCTTGTCTCAACAAGTCAGACTATTGGATTGTTCCAAATTGATGAAGACGGCATGACATGATAGCACTCCTTTATCTGGATGACGGCGAATGCACTGAAGTGGCAGCAATCGAAGCAGTTGGTGTTTGTGGCCTGGACGACGTTGAAAGAGGGCAGCGGATAAGTTGGCGGATGAAAGGCATCCGACGTGAGGGAGGAGCAGCGTCAGATTTCACAGGGGCGCTGTGATGCTAAGCGGTTGTACATCGTGTGAAGTCGAAGATGGAGTCGAGGCCGAGTGTCACACCCCTAGTTAATGATAATCGATAAATAAAAATTCATCTTATATAAACAAAATTTTGCTATATCTATCCAGGATCATTACTCGATAACCTGTTCGACATGAATTTTAAAACTTACTTTTCATTATCACCTAGAAGGTAACAACAACTCAAATAACAATTCTACCTCATAATCAAAATCCTTTGATAGCATAAAAGTCATACATCCTATTATAAAACCATAATAAATTCATATCATCACATACAAGTCATGGATATTCTCACTCTTATCTTACAAGCACAAATCAACTTCATATATTAGTCTTTAAAGTTTATATACTCAAAACATAAAACTTTCATTCATTAGCATCCTTTTGAACCAAAACTTGTAGCCCAAAGCTAATATGTAAAGAGGTTAGAATGTAAGGATTGAGCAAGAATGCTTAGCAAGTAAATTAGATGTCAAATGGTACCAAATCATGAAATAGGTCATATCTTCAATTTACATTAATCATAACATATCATTAGAAGCATTAGATATTCAAATGGTTCCATAAGTACAATCAAATAGCAACATGATAGTGAAATCATAAGCATGAGGAACAAAGAAAAATTAAACCAAAGAAACAGATCATACAAATTGCATAATGGAGAATAACACATAAACCTTCCACATCTGGGAGCATAATCCACCCTCGTCAGGGTGAAAATCATACATATGCCCATTGAAGCTGTCATGGCTCCTCAAATGAGATAGTGGGATTCAAGAGGTGGCTCCCATAGATTCAAGAGGTGGGCCCCTGGCCCCTATTATTTCTAATGTGGTACTTTGTTCCATATAGTACTTTGTTCTATCTAGCACTTTGTTCCACAATAATCTCTCTTTTCCCATTTCTGGGCTCATAGTCTTTTCCCTTTCGGGCGCATAGTCTTTTCCCTTTCGAGCTCATAAAGTTATTCTCACTAGCATTCAATACAATAACAAAATAAAACATACTTTTCTTTATTGCGAAATGGGTTCATTGATATATGTATCAAATCCTCAAAGATGTGAACCTTAAAGTTCATACAAGAGATAAGTGTTGATATACTCATTTCCAAATGGAGGAGACCATTTATGCAAGGTATACATATGTATGATCAAGTAACCTAAAATTTAGAAATTTAGATCTTATTGAACTTGGTCTTCAAGTTCTTCATATAAAACTATTTAGTATGATAATTATATCAAACAAAGGATTTTGAATCTAGTTTTCAGGAAAATAAGCTTTACTTAAATTGGAGCTCAATACAAAAAGTTATAATCAATGAAGTAACAATAGGTCAAGAATCATGAAAGGAAGATTTCCAAATTTAAAGAGTTAAGTGCAAATTCGATTATAAAATTATTTCTGATCCAAATCACTCAAATATGGGCTCTAATTGTAGTTATTAAGTCTACTTGATATGAAAATAATCATTTTGTATATTTATGGTCACATAATTTGGACATAAATCAATAACTAGTTAAAGGTCAAAATAGTAAAGACAGATTTACATAGTCGGATTGAACTAAATCAATACATTCGATAACCAAAGTGAAAGTATGAAATATCTGCCTCAAAAGAAAGATACTTGAGTCTTCTTTACAATGAATCTGATTTTGTAATATTTAGATCAGGGATTCAAAAGTTATAATAAATTGACTGAAGAAAGGTCAGATTTACTTCACATAAGCATTCATAGTCTTTTAATATAGTATAAATCATTCTTCCAGGGGCCGAATTGATCAAAATCATGGAAATTAGAAGCAAATTGATATCACAAATGACATCAAAGATAATTTCTCATGAAGTTTAAGCAATAGGCAAAATATTATAAAGAAAGATAAAAGTATTTGCCTAAGAAGCTAAAATCACCCTTAACTTGTGTTTTCCCCTCTTCTTCCTCTTCCCCTTCCCTAAGTCTTCTTTCCTTTAGGTTAGGCACTACCAAGCAGGTGAAATTCACTTTGTTTGCTCATGTTTATCTCAAATTATAATGAAGGATGAGGTGTAAACATGTGGTAAATAAAGTAATTAAGAGGTGGCATGTGTAAGTAGTAATCATGACTTTTCCACCCCAAATTTTGTCTCTTGTTCTTTGTTTATTTTAATTTCCACTTAACTTAGTACATATGTTTTCACAAATCCTCTTTCATTTTTTTTCCTATATGACTCAAGTTCCTCCAATATGTAATGTACTACAATAAGAATATCACAACTCATAACAAGTATCACTTTGTATTCCCATGTAAGATTGATTATTGTGCAAATCATAATAACACTTTATTTTTTTTAGTATAATATATCGAGGAGGCGGAAGACGCGTGGATCGGTCAAGGCTAAGGAGGCATGGATCAATCAAGGACGAGGAGGCAAAAGAGGCGAAAGGAGCATCGACGGAAGAGCGGGCACAAGGAATATTTCCATAATTTGCTTGCGAACACTTCGGCCCCGTTTGGCCTAGCTTTAGAAGCTACTTATGGTGTTGCGACCAGCAGAAATCAAGAAGCTGAGGTGTTTGGCCCTGCAGCTTCTCTGTTCCAAACCACAAATAGCTGCTTCTCTGAGAAGTAAGGGTGAAGCTGCTTCTCTGGCCCCCACCTGCTTATGCTTAATTGTAATAATAATTTTTTAATAGTATAACTTATAATATTTTTAATAAATATTTTAATTATAGTTAACAATAAATTTAATCATATAATTTTTATCTTAGTAATTTTTTTAATAAAAACTTATTTATTATAAATAGAATAATCTAATAAGCTATGTATCTAAACACCCTCAAATTTTTTCAGCCAGCACTTCTTCAACCAGTACTTCTTCAATCAATAAAAATTATAAGTAGAAACTAAGGCAAACGGAGCCTTCAACGGTGGAAGAATCTGGCTCATTCAGCTGATCAACAACAATGGAATATCTCGGGCGCAACCTAAGAAGCTACGGGCCAAATGACAAAAATAGTGGGTCCCGCTGCAGAAGCAGCTGACCTGCAGCTCCAAACCTACCCCGAATGCGAAGAAAAATTGAGTTTTTTTCTACAAACGGTCACCTATCTAAATATGTCAGTTATCTAGAAGGAAATAAGTGGCGGCTATTATCTTAGTCAAATACCATGCAATCAATTTATAATGCCACATTAAGTGGCGTTATGCACGTTGGCAGCAAGACTAAGCTAAAATGGTTTTGCTAAACCAAGCTCCCAAAATTTCTAGGTAAAGTTTTAAAAATTTTAGAAAAATATGTTATCATCATTCTTTGTCCAGCATTGATATTTTGTGCAATGTGTGAAACTCTGAATAACACAAATCTTAAAGTAGGATGAATGATGATTGATAAACCTAGCTCCTTAAAAATGAGAAAATTTTCTTTGCAAAATCACTATCTAAAAAATTAAGAAAAATATTATATCTGTGCTTTATAAATAGATAAATTAATACAATAGTAAATTTTATGAGATAAAGGCCAATGAGTCGAAATCGTAAGCACTCATCCAATTTGCCTCTCATCATGTGAGAGAAATTAGAATTTGATGTGCGTGATTTATAGCTTTCTATTTTTTTGACCCCTTTTATTGTGTATCTATAAAAAAATAAAATGACAAATATTATTTTATAGAATAAATATAAGAGAATATAAAGTAACAAAATTTCTACAATTATATTTTTTTTAAGAGAAAGAAAAGTAAAAAAACAAGAGATGGCAAACATAAGCACGAACAAATATAAGCCTGATACTAACGAGATGAGAAATAATAATAAAAATAAATAAATATTAAACTTTTTACCTAAATCATATACCTAATAAAAATTAGGAAACACATTTACCATTTATTTTTTATTTTTTTTAAAAAATAAATAATATATTTGTCATATTTTCCATAAGAATGAGGATGCCAAATTCAACCTAACTTATTTTTACTCTTTGCTAGTGGAAGCATAGTTCAAAGTGACTAGAATAATAATGCATAATTACTATTACGTATTTGATGTTATGCAGCCGACTTTTTTGAATCATTGCTCTTTGTCAATAGTCAATCGATTCTGGAATATAACAAAAAAATGAAAAACTAATCAAATTCGTCAGCTAACTAGTGGCTTGACCCACTATCACAATTACAAGTCAACCATTAATATTTGGGTCCCACGTGTCTCACTTTGCACTAATTTTCCCACCACGTGTCTCACTTTGAATAAATAAATAAATATATATATATATATATATATTTGCCCTTTTATACTAGTAATAGTACTCTCTCATTCAATAACATTTTTTTAAAAAAAAAACATTATTTATGAATAAAAATTTTATATGAATTATTTATTTTCTAGATTATTAGAAATTGATTATACCAAATCAAATATAGAATTTCTATTTTTTTTCACTATATAATTATTATTTATATTAGCTATATTCGAATCGAACATAATTAATAGGTATCTAAATACTTATAAACAAATTCACATAGTTAAGAATCGACTTTAAATGCTGACTTATGGCTCCATTTGGTAGAGTTTAAAGGGAAAGTGTTGTCGGGCGGTAGCTGAAGTGCTGTCTAAAATAGTAATTTTAGATGAAAAACTGTACTATAGAAAATGCTGTCTAAGATAGTGATTTTAAATGAAAAACTATATTGTAAAGAGTTGCAGAAAATTATATAGTATATTACATAAAAATTATAATAATATAAAACTATATATTATATTATATAACATTTAAATAATATAAAATTATATATTATATACAATTACTATTGTATAAAATTATATATTATATTGAAAATTAATAATACCAAAAATTTGACACAACATATACCATATTTACACAAATGTACACTACATCCATATTTAAATATACATTACATAAATATATAAAACATAAGTTTTATCTTTTAGCTTCCATTAAACTAATAGCAATTTAATAAGAAACATTATCAATCTCCCCATAATGATTTTATTTTGTAAAAATTTTATTTTATAAAGATTATTTTTTATAAATACTTTACTTATAAAGATTATATTTATAAATATTATTATTTTATAAAGATTTTATTTACAAATATCCTTATTTTATAAAGATTTTTATTTATAAAGATTTTTATTTTAAAAAAAAATTATTTTATAAAGATTTTGGTAAGATTTTGATTTTATAAATTTATTATATAAAATTATTGTTTATAAACTATTATACAAAACACTTTAATAGTTTAATAGTTTAGATGGTGAAGGGATAAGAGTGAAATTAATTGGGACAACGCCCGCTGTTCGCACAAAGAAAGCAAAAGCAGGGTGGAAAGCTGCGAAAAAATGCCAAACGCGCCCTATATTTCCAAATCTATATCATTACTTTTTTTTTCTCTTTTTGGATGTCATTACTTGTTTTTTCCTCTTTTTCCCGCTCTGGAGATATGCTATTAATATAATCCCAATAATGTATACTAAGCAAATTAAATGCACCCGTTATTGCTATGTATAATATTATTTATATTATCTCTTGCACTTTAATAAGCCGCCCACTTGGACGCCAATTGGAGTTCCCACTCGGAAAGCGTGGCGTCGTCCCGGTCCGACAACCGAAAAAACATGAGAAAGAAATCCAATCGCTTTCGTTCCTCTAGAAGGTCAAGGCTTTGACCAATGACTTCGGCAGCCGTTCTGTTCCAGTGCATGTGATCTCATCAGAAGCACTTACTTATATTACTGTATTTTCTTGGATAAAAAATTAAAATATATATATATATATATATATATATATAATCTAATAACATATTATTCGGCGTGCTAATTTATTATACTACTCTTTTAACCTTTCTCAATCTCAACGTATATTTATGCTTGCATATGCTTCACCCTCACCCCAAGTGTCAGCCCGGTTGTGGCCGGTTCAGACCGGAGTCCACTGAGCCCAAACCCAAGCCCAAGTGGAGAGAGCAATTCGGGAGCCTGAATTAGAGAAGCTATATGGTCAAAATTAGATTTTGACTGAGCATGCGGAACGAAGGCGGCTGCTTCAGCGGCGTTGTCGAAGTCTCCAGAGGAAGACCCGGACGAGCAGCATCTTCATCCTTGATCGCGACGGACGCGGGCAACGGCGTCGACAGCCGCAGGCGACGCTGGGATCTCGGCAAGACGACAGAGTCTTTGGCAGAAGACTCGACGAGAGGCGGCGATCCTCTCCTATAAACCCAGCCGACGGAGATCGAGGAAGGGGGGAGCACGAAGAGAGCGACAGCCAAGCGATTCGATTAATTCGGCGAGCAGCGGTCAAAATCAAGGTTTGACTTTAATATTAGGGTTAGGGTTTTTTGGACGTTTTGGATTTGGGGGTGATTTTCCACCCGGGGAAAACCTAACCCTAGGAAATTCACGCATCTGGTGTTTCGCCGAACGACCCTAAGACAGCGGTTAAGCACCAGTTTAGGGTTGATCCGACCGGGGCGTGACACCAAGTGTCACACCCCAGCCTAAAGGTAGTCCGAAGGACCTCTAGACCGGCGTAAAACCCTAGGATTTCTGGGCATGATTTCACCTCCAATTTGAAAACTCTAATTGTCGTCCAAGATTTATTCCCAAATCAAAAAAAAATTAGAAACCCTAACCCTAATTTGATTTTACCTCAATATGATTTTGACCCGGTCAAAATCAGTCGCCGAACTGAAAATCTCCGCGTCGCTCGAAATCGTCTCGGCTGACGTCAGGCCGACGTCAACGCTCCAATTCTCTTTATGCCGAATTTGATTTCGTTTGAAATCGAATTTCACCGTCGGATTTTAACTCGGTCAAAATCCTTTCCTCGAATCGCGTGTCGATACCTTCATTCGCTTCGTTGTCTTCAAGCGTTCGCCTCCGCTAGACGTTCGCCTGTCGTTTGTCGCTGTGGAGTCGCCGGGAGAACTGGACGCGCTGACAAGGATGGCCGCATGCTTCCTCTCAGACCCTCGCCGATGTCCGGACAGCCTCCTACCGTCGGGAGTCATCGCTGTTGAGGTTAGAGTCATCGCCACCAACCGTAGAAACAGGGGAAGAAGAGAAACGAAGGAAGTGCTTGTTTTATTCACCAAAACCTTGTACAAAGCTCCTCCTTGTCGTCATTGGGCCCCTGGTCAGCGACGCCCCTCTTCCCTCCCTCGCCGGCGACCCCTGTCGCCGATTACAAGCCTCTAGACTCTCTTACAAAATTCACTTGCCGGCGCCTCCCCAGATGCCGGAATCACTCCCTAAGCTTCGCTACCTCTTGCTGATGAATCCCTGGATGATTGCTGCTGGTGGACGATCGCTCAATGCTCCCCCTCTCTGTGATCTTCGTCCAGCTTTTAAAGGAGAAGAGGCGCCGCCTCTTTGTCCCGATTTAGGCCGTCCGCCCCCCGCCAGCCTCCGCGTTTTCTGCCGAAGACCTCGTCTCCCGTTCGATAACCCCACTCGCCTCTCCTTTTCAAGTCGTCCACGTCCGACAAACTCGGTGGTGATCCTGCTGAAGACGCCGCTGCATCCGCACTTGATTTGGGGTCAATACGCGTTGACCAGAAGCGTTGCGAGGGATTTGGGCTTCCTTTGTCGCGTGGGCTTGAGTGTGGGCTTGGGCCGCTTGTCCCGGCCCGAAGTTCCCTGGGCCTGACATCAAGCATCCTTTCTTAATGTTAATATGAAATATTGTAAGAGACTGTCTCTCTTAAAAATTTTAAAAAATAAAATTAAAATAGTTAGACTATCGGCACAACACAAAACAAATGGTGCACAATAACATATTGCACCTTTGTAGATTAGATTTTATGAAGGCCTCATGCAATGCTGAGAAGCAACCGTCTCTTAAAAAAACTGTTCCTTTCATATTCACTCTTTCTATCTTATAATAAAAAAAATGCAAAATGCCTTGTTTATGTCATCACTTATTGTCTTCAATGCGAACGCATTCGGGCACAATTTTATTTTACGCAAAGGTCCGTCAAGTGGGTAAACCTTCGTTGATTGCGAAGGATAATTCCAAATTAACTTGAATGAGAAGGACAATTAAGCGATAGTGAAATCGTTTCTTTTTCCAAGCTTTAGCCTAATGTTTTTTTTTTCCTCTTATAAATTTCATTTGTGTTGATCTATATTTCAAATTTCGGTAAGCCCGGCTAAAATAGAAGTTATTATTTATTCAATAAAAAAGTCCAGTACTTTAATAAATTCAAAAAATTAATAATTAAACTCAAATTAATATTAGTAAACACATTAAATTTTATATAATATACATTTTCTTTTCAATAAGTTCTTTATGGAATTTGGACTCATCCGCCATATAGGTGAATTTATAATCCAATGAGGAAAATTGCCCCCATTGTGATTTATTAGCTGTTTAATTAATTAAAAATTAAAAATATGCTATTAACGCCTTTTTGAAAAATATATAATTTTGTCCCCATTCATTAATTTCAAGAATCACGTGGAATTTGAAATGAACTTCACAAACCTGGTCCTTGGGCCGACTGCTGAAAGAAGCTGCAAGAAAAAGCTTTAGCTTACAGCCCTGCGTTAAGTGGGTCTCACACGGCTTGAGCCCATCATGATTTTGGTCTAGTTTGGTTCTGCTATGCTGTCACTATAGCATCTGCTATTAAGGGTATTTGGTGGTTCCAACTGTGATGTTATTATAGTAAATATTATTAAAATTATTTTTTTAAATAATTAAATTTTATAAAATTATTATAAAATATATTTTATTTTAAATATTAACGTAAATGATACCATGCAAATTTAAATTAACATAAATGACATATAAAATGTTTAAAGTTTGTTTACAAAAGTACCACTTAAAATAGTTTCTACATTAATTGCGTGACCCCAATAAACTTAAGAGCGATCTGATTACAATGTCTATCATTTTGCACTGCACCTCTTGTACTCTCCGTCACAGGTTCAACTGTTTCATGCTCTGAATATATATATTCTAGTATTGAATCTGGATTACTATTGACCTCTTGAAATATCTCATCTGACATAGAATTTCATCTGATATAGTTATGCAATGTCATAGTTGCAATGACTATTTTAACCTGTGTTTTAAATTCGTATAATGGCATATCACGTAAAATATCCCATCTTTTTTTTTCCAAATTCTAAAACATCTTTCAATGCAACTTCTTAATAATGAGTGAGCTTTGTTAAAAACTTCTTTTAATATTTGTGGTGGTTGTCTTCGTTGATAATCATAAAGATGATATCTCACTCTCCTGTGTAGTCCAAGATATCGAGGCATTTACAAGTAAGAATAGGTTGCTCAAATAACCAAACTAGAAGGAAAATATAGCATTGCAAGAACACCGATATCTTAACAACTTAAGTGATGGGACAAGTTTCACATCTTAAATTCACACATTTCCATTACTCCATTCACACATTACCAGATTCTTTCAGTTTACCATTACTCCAAAACAATGAACCTTATTGCTCCAGTTTACTCTTTCAAAATACTAATATCATTAAAACTATGCAATTATCTATGTTGTTCTACTCGTGTTATCAAGAACACACTCAATATTTGTATACATCAGTGAATTAAAATGCAAGAACCAAGAAGAAAAAAGAGACATATAGAAGTAAGTTCCAACAGAAGGATAACTAAATAACTAAATAATACTATGATGAAAGAAGGGAAACAAAATCCTACCCTATATGTTGTCCCTCAGCCAGCAAGTCCAGAAAAGCTCCTTTGCTATCTTGTTAGAAATATTTCATTCCCTGATCCCTTAAGAAAAAAGGGTTAGTTTTGGACGCTCAGTATCCTAAAGATAAACTAATATCTACTTGCTGTGCAAAGTAATACTGAGTTCCATCATTATTTACTTGAGCAGTAAGTAGGATATTAATGTACACGAACACAGATATCTTGTTAATGACAATAATCCCTCTAATTGTTTTGTCAACAACAAAACACATATTGCTGCATTTAGATAACTTAACAAGTAAGAAATCATATATTTCTACAACCAATGTATCAAACATGATGCTTCAACAACGAGAACATTAAAGCAAAAATAGATAAAAAATCATGCTGAGAAGATTCAGAAGATCATATTAAAAAGATGATACAAGTGACGTCAATTTGTTGTTTGCTAGCCGATGAGTGTGTGAGCCGTGGTTGGAGGTGGAGAGACAACAGTGGCGACAAGATGGTGGTGGCAAATCGAAGGCATTGGCGGATTCCGGACGGAGGAGTACTGGCGGTGGTGGATCGACGATGTTGGTGGAGTTTACACACAAGCGTTGGCGGAGCCACGATACCGATTGAAGGTTGGAGAAAGGAAAGAAGAGGAAAGGGAAGAAATCAAAGGCAGGATTGGGGAGAAACGAAAGGGGAAAGTAGCTCCGATCGGGGAAATGCATCTGATACTATAGCACTTCTTTGCTACAGAGTATTGGCAGCTGTATAAAAGTAGCATAGAGCAGCGGCCCGTCGCATCTTTAGATATACATGCATTTCCGTCGTATACCCGTGTAGCGTGCTGGTGGTGTTGAGTCGCATCGGCATCAGTGGGATATTTTGTCGAACAACTATCGGGCAGTGCACAGGTCAGAAATTTCCTCCTCCTACCGCTCCCTTCCGTTCCGGTGCTTTCACTGCTCTTCTATATCGCAAGCTCTCTGCAATCATGTATCAGTGTAACATCGTTAAATTCCCGTGGTTCCTTTATTCTTCAAGATATCGAAATTAAGGAACAGCCGCCAGATGATGTCCAGTTGTTTCTCCGAAGAGTTCCGTCCCAAATCGACTGGAAACGGCAGGTCGCCGCAGTTTAGACGATTTTCGCGCCGCCTTGGATCGAATGAAAGCACGCATGTAATGCCAACTAGGGCTTTCACCAGTAGCGCGCAGCAGCAGAATGGCGCCGTCGGCGAAGAGAGGAGGAGGACTGGTGAAGCACTCCCTTGGCTAGTGGCAGCTCGCGGACATAGGCATGGGCAGCGTGCGCAAGAAAGGGCACCGGTGGGAACAAAGCGCTCCTCGTGGGAAGAGGCAGCAGATAAGTTTCTTTCTAGAAGTGAGACAGCTGTTGTGGCAAAAGGTGCCGTCGTTGCAGAGGAGGAGGAGGAGAGGGAAGTTGGAGAGATTGAGCCTATTGATGATCCAAGGTGGGATAAGATAAAGAACAGGTTCAGTAGTTTCGTTGGACATGAGCGCCAGTTTGAGAAACGGAAGATTCAGCGTTGGAATAAGCATGAAAGTTTGGACAGAAATCCAGGCAAAGAGGCCGAAGAGTCCCGGCCGGAGGTTCGCCGGTGGATTAAGCAGGAGAATTGGGGCAGAAAGACATGGAAAGAGACCACAAAGTCATCAGTGCCTAAAATGGTAGGCCAGGGTGTTTATGGCGTTGTTCCAGTTTTGGCAGCATTGATGGCAGAAGGGAATTTTATGCATTCTATGTTCAGGAAGGACTAGATTTGAATGGAAACAGCAAGAAGCAGAAGGATAAGAAAGCAAGGGAGAAAATAATGCAGATAGCAGGGAGGGTTGGCTTGAAGTTTGTTGGAAGCTTCAAAGCATGACCTCAATATGATCGTCGACAACCGACTTCATCAGGGTTTGATTCTTGATGCTTCTCCCTTGGAGATGGTGGGCATTAAGGAACTGGACCCTGTTGTGCCAGAGGGTGGGAAGGCTCCCCTCTGGCTAGCTCTGGACGAGTTGACAGACCCTCAGAACTTGGGAGCCATCATTAGATCAGCTTATTTCTTTGGGGCAGAAGGTGAGGTCCTATGTTCAAAGAGTTAGCAAAGCCAGTGCTGGTTCTCTTGAATTGGTCGAACTTCTGTCCTGCAAGAACATGATGCAGTTCTTGTCATCATCAGCTGACAATGGTTGGCTAATTCTTGGAGGATCAATCTCTTCAAGAGCTGTCCCTCTGAGTGGGGCTGAGGCAGGGGCGCCTACAATCCTTGTGTTGGGTAGCGAAGGGAGTGGTTTGAGGCCCTTGGTTGAGAGGTCTTGTACTCAGTTAATTAGAATCCCTGGAAGTGCTCCAGCCAATGCATGTGATCAGACGCCAGAAGTGGATATTGAGGAGTAGGATCGGGACTGCTTTGGGCAAGATCTCAAATTTTTTTTGCTGTCGAGAGTTTAAATGTTAGTGTAGCAGCTGGAGTGCTTCTTTACCAATTGATTGGAAAGAATAATCGTGCTTTTAGTGAAAAGCCTAACGAAGCTTTAATCTGAGGTCCTTTCTTTTGTCATCTTAAACAATGACATTTTCTTCTAGGTATCAGGCGATTATTATTTATTATTGTTCAAACTTTCCATGTTCTACGTTTATCTGTCATGGGTGCTTGCTGTCATATTTTGTTGCAGTATTTGAGTAAGTATACAATGGAATTACTGGTCCTCATTCTTCTTGGTAATTGCTGAAAGTTAGGTTTATTCATTGGTCCTTGATTCTGCTACTGATTTAAGACAGAAATATACTTGCTTGCCCAAACGAGCAAAAAAGAAAAAACTTGCATTCAGATAAGATGGTTCCAATTTATCATTTTGCACCTAATAACTTATACAGACTCCCTTCATGCCCAACAATTTGTTGCCAAATGAGACATGTACCACACCTTGATTTCCTTGTAAACTTTTGCCTGCAACTCCAATTTAAATTAGTATTATTGGATTGATCGATTCCTTATTTACTAAGCTCAAGATACAATTTATCATTTTCTTTTAGACTGACTAAATTATCTATTTGATTTTATTATGCGTTGAATATTAGGGGAAAGCTTTATCTGCTAGCATGAAATGTCAAAGTTCATATAGTTTATTTTCGTTGTTCACTCTGTTGTATGAGTCTCATTGTGGTATAAACTAGACAGCATTCTTACCTTGTTGATAGTGGACTTCCAAGTTCTATTGTGGTGATCATCTTTCTTTAATTATATTGGGCACTTTACGCATTGGCATGATCTAGATTTGGATAATAGATGAGACTATGTGGACATCTTTGACCTTACAACAAGTTGTTTATATAGTTTGGACATGGTCATCTGGATTGCCAATGAAACTACTGTTTCTTGTTATCAAAGGTAACATCCTTTCTTAAAACGTATTTCACATGTACATATGAATAATAAATTTGAATAATTCATTTGTGATTTTGCATTTAGTTGATTAATTGACTGAAATAGTACTCTCTGTAGAGGGGAAACAGCGTGCTCCATGCTGGTACCTTCACGTTCCATTCTTCTTGGTGTGCAACATTTGTATTCCAGATGGAAGATCTTTGATAATGACTAACGACGTAGATAGAGGGCATCACTGTTCAGAGGATAGGTCAACCCCAACCTTGATCTAGATCAAATGAGTTGGATTAGGATCACCTACTAATACGGTTTTATCCAGTTTGTTAACAGATCCAAAAACTAACAATAGAAAATGATTAGGAGAGTGAACATTCTGCAGTCTTCAGTTAGAGTTCGACTGGAGGCAAGATAAAGTTGACTGTGAGCTGTCAAGATCTGACGATACTAACATAAATCGAGATTAATCCAAAGTTCAGCGCTCAAGAGCCACCAGCTATCAACAGCCCCCATTCTTGCAGATGATAAGTGTCATCACTAATGACGGTTTGGTGCAAAGAGGGAAGATGTATTAAATGAGGCGAAGAGGAGAAAAAAAAAATATCAATACTTACCTCTGAAGAATGAAGAAGATTACAACTTCTATCCTGTGTGGGATTGATCACATATGTGTGGTCGATTGACACTCTGCTCATCAACATACGCCCAAGTTACGTTTGCATCTTACTTATCAAAACTACAGGTACGCGACTTGCCATTTGTATAAACTGTTCTATGTGTGCCTTTGTGGTTCGCTGAATTCAGTTGGTTGGGTTTCATTATTGAGGCATGACAATGAAAGCAATTTGTAGATTTTTTTATTAGTTTAACAGTAAAGTTTTCTCATTAAATAGTTAGTCAGCAAATCTTGTATTTAAATTATTTGTTTGAATAATTTGAAGTATTGATATAAATTCTAAAACATTAATTTAACATTATTAAATATACTTGCCATTTTTGGGTAATGCTAAGTGGAACAACAATAATCATAAAATGGTAATTCCATAAGCTATCTCTCAAGTTATTCTTTTGACATTGTAAAAGGGATTTAGAAATTAACTATAATATTCTGCAATCTAATTAACCCTCCTAGTATTCAAAAAATCGAAACCCGAATAACTGTGGTTAACCGACCGAACCGAATCGAATGGATTTTTAAGTAATAATTTTATGGTTCGGTTACGATTCGAGGAAAAACTTTTCACCGGTTAACTGAACTGACAGATATATATATATCCTAAATTTATAACTTAATTGTTCATCTAGTGCAATGGTTAGGCGCGCTACTCTGTGAGTTAGCAAGTCATGGGTTTGAAACCTATTGACCACAACTTAAAAACTAATTATTTTATATATTTAATTATTAAATAATAATATTTAATAGTTTTAAAATATTTAATTATCAAATAATAATATTTAATAGTCAAAGTCAACTTTCTTAAATAAACTTTAGTAAATAAATTATGATTAGTTAACCGGTTGACGAAAATGGTTAACCAGTGAAATGGTTCGGGAACAGTTCACAATATTTTTGAATGGCCTTTCCAAGAAAAAAAATAGTTCTTTTTCATAGTTATGTTTTTTGTTTGTTTATGTTGGTTCAGTATGGAAGATCTAGACTGGTTCAAAGATTGAAGAATACGGATTCTCCGTAGCGCTTTGCATGTTTAAATTTGTGATTCAAAAAACTCATAAGTTTGATGAGTAAGACTACATAATTATATCTGTGTAGCTACTTTAATGCTAAATATGGTTCTATCAAATTGGTATTCCCAATAGGCTCCAGGAAAAGATTGTTTATGTTTTAAGTGATATTTTCTGCATATGATGATCTCAATTCATTATTCACTCACCCTCTACTCTCTCAATTTAGTGACGATCTTTTTGTGGCTCATTTGTATCACTAAAAGGATCAGTTTCAGTTCTGTTTGCAATAAGCGAAGATAGCACAAAGAATGAAAGTTTCTTTTTAAAATAAAATTGCTAAAAACTAGGAGAAATATGTAGGTGTATTTCTTTAGTATATTCTTTTCAATCCTACTTATAAAAAATAAATATTTATATTTTTGGATTTATTTTGTTCTAGGAAATTAAGTAAAAATATAAATTAAGTGACTAGAGCGATGGAAGGCAAGGCCTTCGAATGCTTAAGTGTCAGCATTAGTATGTTTGTCATGTTGGTTTTTTCTTCCTTTGCTGAAAATTTTGCTTCCTTATACATCAAGATGCTGCTCACTAGTTGTGGTTAATCAATTCATTATATAGTCCTTTATGATGAGACAGTGTTAATAGAGGAAGAATCCTTTTGTGTCGGTTAATGATACTATTGGAATATTAGCTGGGGGAGATATTATGATAGAGATGCAGTTGCTGCTGTGGTATTTGGCACTGGTATGAATGCAGCCTACGTAGAATGAGCTCATTGTATACCTAAGGCTGTGTTTCCTTTGAGGATGTAAAAATGGAAGGAAAACTAGGAGGAAAGAATGAAAAACACAGTGTAAGTGACATGGTACCAAGGTCAGGAGAGATGGTAAGTTGTCTCTCTTTGTGAACATCTGAAGTCAAAGTTTCTACTATGGTTATGACTGATTAACCCCAGATAAACAAATTTATATTGCGTAACTATTGAAGAAAGGCTCATTGACATTCATTAAATTGTTCATGAATTTCACTGGTATTTAGGTTATCAATATGGAGTGGGGGAATTTTAGGTCATCATCAGATCTTCCTATAACGGAATAAGGCTAAGCACTAGGTACAGATAGTTTGAACCCAGGTGAACAGGTGCTGTATACATATCTAGGATTCTTTTCATTACCAGGACTTTTTTTTCAAACATTGTATATTCGATTAGTTTTGTCAGATCTTCGAAAAGTTGATCTCTGGAATGTATTTGGGAGTTGGGAGAAATTTTACAGAGTCCTTTTAAGATTGGCTAATGAAGCATCCCTTTCTGGAGATAGTGTTCCACCTAAACTTGAAACTCCATTCATTCTTCAGTATGTTATTTTTTTTTCTGTTATTAAGTGATTAACACTCTTTTGTGTTGATTCAGTGGTAGTGCTGAAATATATCGTAGAGGATAAAGCTCAGTGCAATTAAATTGGCTACATGTCTATGACTAGACTGTGTCGTTGAAAGATAAAGATATCTATCTATCTATCTATCAGCACAATTTTTCTGAACATAAATTCGCATGCTGGGTCCATTGATTATTGGCTTATAGACTGTTTGGTAGCTTAGATTGTGATGAAATATCAATGTATGCATTTTTCTGATGTTGGAAACTCTATGAGCTTAACATACCACCTTGGTGGAAGCTCTATGAGCTTAAACATTGTGGTGATAAGCTTTATGAGCTTGACATACCACCTTGGTGGAAGCTCTATGAGCTTAAACTTTGCTGTGATAAGCTTGACCTTTTAGCTTTATTGTTCACTATATCATAATTGGTGAAAGATCTATGAGATTAAACTTTGTATTTGCTTCTTACTAGGACAACGAGTATAACAAACTGCTTTTCTTACCGATGCCTTGGCATTTTTATTAAGCAGAGTTTTCTATTTTTGTAACTATTCCTTCCACTGTAGACTACAAACACAGTTTTATTATTCAGTTTATTTGGATTGTTAGAGCCATTCCTATCAGCTCTCTTAGCCGTGGAGTTCTACTGCAGGGAATGATCTTGGCGCAATCGTTTCTGTTAAATAATTTGGTATTGACTGAAACTGAATTTTGACAGTACTTTTGGGTTTACATATTTTTGTGTGTAGTTCAACTTTGTGTAACTAAAAAGGATGCCTTACTAATATAACTACTTGTTAATTTAAATTCTATGCACTTATTGTAAGCCCCATAGAGCATCAATCTTTTTTTTTTAAAAAAAAAGTTCTAGATGTGGAGGTGGGCTGGAATGCTGGATTATTTTATTTCATGTTTTCCTTAATATACAACAATTTTTTTTATGGTGCGCTTACAGTGACTACGTATCCAACTGCAGAAGTCTAAAGTTGGATTTCTCTGTACTGTTTGTATGCTAGATTTTTTATGCAGAGTTTCTTTCAACATTCTTTACATACGTTACCTTCGAATTTCTGCTAGATCGTTGCTCCACTTAGATATCATATTTTTAATTTATATCTATGTTAACTTTGCATTTGCATTCAATGTTGAAATGTGGCAAGTTTTCAATTGATTTGACTAAATTTTAGAAATTGATATTTAAATTGTTCGTGTTAATCATGATGCAAGCACATGCACATGCAGAATGCAGTAGAAGGAGAGGTGTGGAAGACTGGTAAAAAGCACAGGGTTTAGTAGCACTGTGGAATGTATACGTCGTTTTTCACTAGTGAAATACATTTTGTTCCTGTTCTCTAGTGACTTATGATGTTTTCCAAGTGTGTGTTGCAATGCATATTTCAGAATGCAGTAGAAGGAGAAATGTGGCAAGTTTCTTTCAACATCCTGTTTTTTCTTAAGTTTACTCTTGATTTCAAAAGATTGAAGCATTATGTGGACTATAGCGAATTGCATATTTCTTATATGCACCTTAATCAGTCTTACCTCTTGTTCCCTTGATCTGGCTATTGTTTCTATTCTGTGGCTTGTTCACATTATATAACTTAATGGTTTACTATATGACATTCACAGAACCTGTCATGCCGGCTATGCATCACGATAATTCACCTGATCTAAGTTTGTTTGAACAAATCTGAAAGAACTATTAGGGGTATGTTTCCTTTGTTCCTAACGTGCGTACTAGGCAGCCTACTGTTTTTGGTGAGCCTGCGTTTCAGAAATGTCATTCTTCTAATTTCAGATCCCTAATGTCTATGTTAGTGATAAGCATGAATGCAGTAGGAAAGATAATTCGTACTCTTGCCACATGTATTTTTATTAGCTTGATGACATGTCTATCTGCTTAAACATGAATGCTTAGAAAATAAGAAAATTTTGATCAGCTTTGTTGCAACTGATCTTCTCTGAATAGTTTTTTGATCAGCTTTGTTGCAACCGATTTCTCTGCATATTTTTTCCAATGGAGAATTGTTGCGGACTCGTCCATCTGAATTCCTTCTACGCTGTACAGTGCTCCATGAGGATGGACGATAATGTTTATGACGACAGAGGAAAATCATCGCGAATCACACGTTGCATCCTTCCTTCTGGCTGTCGGGCTTCATCCGCCGACTTCCGAGCTTCGATTGCAGCAGAGGCGCCTCATCGCGCTCCGCACAAGGTTTACAATCGACGGCGCTCGGCCGTTTGCACTGCATCAAGATCTGCAGCACCTCCTTCATGGACGGCCTCCTCGACGGCAGAGTCTCCGTGCAGAGAAGACCCAGCTTGAAAACCTTCGTAATGTCATCCATGTCGCACGAGTTTTCCATCGCCGGATCGACAACCTCCCTAAGCTCCCTTTCCTCCTGCAGCTGCCTCCACGCCCACTCCGCCAGGTTATACTGCTCGCCGTCATTATTTGCCTCTCTCCCCGTCGTCAGTTCCAGCAGAACAACCCCAAAGCTGTACACGTCCACCTTCTCATTCAGTCTTCTCGAGTACCCGCACTCTGCGCAACAACCACTCAAAACAGTCATTTCGACGAACATCTGAAAAGAGCATCATAATATGTATGTTATAATCTATCTCACCTGGAGCCATGTAGCCAAATGAGCCGGCTATGACCGACACGCTGTCCGCCTCGCTGGGCCGAGCCAGCATCCGAGCCAGACCGAAGTCAGCGATCCTAGCATTGAACTCCGAGTCCAATAATATGTTGCTCGATTTCACGTCCCGGTGGATGACCGGCGTCGAGCACTCGTGGTGCATGTAGCACAACCCCCTGGCCGATCCGATGGCGATCTCCAGCCTCGTCGGCCAGTCCAATGGTTCGCTGCCTGGCGGCCGCTTCCTGTGCAGCCACCGGTCCAAGCTTGAGTTCTCCATGTATTCGTATACGAGCAGCTTGGAGTCCGCGCCGGAGACGCAGCAGAGAAGCTTGACGATGTTCTTGTGACGGATGGAGCCCAGGATCTCCACCTCCGCCAGGAATCCCTTCTCCAGTTTGCTGCCGAGCCGCCGGCCGATGCAAAT
This sequence comes from Costus lasius, assembly GCA_027563935.2. Lineage (NCBI taxonomy): Eukaryota > Viridiplantae > Streptophyta > Magnoliopsida > Zingiberales > Costaceae > Costus > Costus lasius. The sequence goes on along the minus strand of CM050447.1, from coordinate 9,599,714 downwards.
CTTCTTGACGGCGACGGCCTCGCCGGCGCGGTCGCCGAGGGAGACCTTGTAAACCTTTCCGGAGCCGCCGCTGCCTATCAAGTTCTCCTCCTTGATGCCGCGGAGGATGCTCGAGTCCGTGAAGTCCAGCGAGTGGAACGAGGTCAGCTTCCAGTCCGCGGGGTCTTCGCCCTCCGATTTCCTCTTTCTATGGTCCTGGTATACGCAAGCAGCGAAGGCTATAGCCAAGGTAAACACGACAGCGCCAAGGACGAAGAAGAGGATTCTCAGGCCACGGGCGAGCCCATCGGAGCCGGATGAGACGTGTCGGCAGGTTGCGACGTTAAGGAAGGAGTTGCTGGCGCAGAGATCGGGGTTTGAGAGGAAGCTTTGGTCATAGGCGGCGCTCTGCAGCCCCGCCGGGATCTCGCCAGTAAGGTGGTTGGAGGATAGATTAAGGAAGCTGAGCTTTAGGACACCCATGTTTGATGGAATCACCCCTGAGAGGTTGTTCGAAGAGAGATCGAGCGAGTACAGCACCGGCAGCGACCCGATCGAAGCAGGTATTCCTCCGGTGAGCTGGTTGTGGCTGAGATTGAGATCCATGACCGATTTCAGCGGCGAAAAATCCACGGGGATATTTCCGGTGATTGCGTTGCCTTCCAGGGAGAGGGTCTGGATTTGAGAGAATCCCGCAAGGCTCGAAGGTAGATCGCCCGAGAACCCGTTGTCCCCGGCCAAGAACACCAGCAAGTTGCCTGCCCAGGAAGGGATTCGACCGCGGAATCGATTATTCCGGATGTCTAATCGTGTCAGATTCCAAGGCAGCTTGTCCGGGAGCTCGCCGGAGAGGGAGTTATCCCGCACGATTACGGTCGTCAGGTTAACTGCCAACCAAATCCCCGCGGGCACCTCGCCGGAGAACCGATTTCCATGTAGTTGGAGGTTTCCTAATGTCGAGCAGTTGCCGAGTGACGGCGGTATGGTTCCGCTCATATTGTTGTTGAATAGCACGATAGAATTCAAGGCGCCTCCGTCGCACAGGCCACTGGGTATCTCGCCGGAGATCTTGTTGTCGTCGACCTCGATGTTCCAGAGCGGAGAGTGCTGCCCAATTTCCGGTGGCAAAATGCCGGTTAAGCTGTTGTTGTACAGCCGGAGATCTCTCAAGGACGGGAGGAGGCCTATGCTCGCTGGTATCTCGCCGGTTAACCGGTTATAGTACATAAAAAGAACATCGAGGTTCTTGAGCTTGCCGAAGTCTTCGGGGATCGATCCATTGAGTTGATTCATTGATAAATCGATCTCTTTCAGCCCCGCAGCTCCAATTTCTCCATTGATTGCGATCGAGCCAGAGAAATTGTTCTTGAATAAATACAAGTACTCCAATTTGGGAAGCGCCCAAATGAAGGCAGGAACCGATCCGGTGAGGGAGTTATACGCCAAGTCCAACTGCTTCATCTCCACAAGATTCGAGAACGACGGCGGTATCTCCCCGATAAGATTGGTGGACGTCATCCACAGGAAGCTGAGCTTAGTCAAGTTGCCGAAATCGTCCGGAATACGCATGGGGGCGAAGGAATTGTACGCGAGGAAGAGCGTTTCCAGATTCGAGAGGTTGCCTATCTCGGCGGGGAAACTGCCGTTGAAGAGATTGCTGTTGATCAGCAGCAATTGAAGCTCCGGGAACCGGCCGATGGCGGGCGGGATGTCGCCGGTGAAGTTGTTGGAGGAGAGGTCGAGGTGGTTGAGCCGGGTCGAGAGGCGGTCGACGTCAGCAGGAATCTCGCCGACGAACCGGTTCTGAGAGAGGTCGAGGTAGCGAAGCGCGGTGCAGTTGAAGAGGGCGACGGGGAAGGGACCGGGGACGTTGTTGTAGCCGAGGTCGAGTCTCGAGAGGTTGGTGAGCGTGCAGAGAGAGGCAGGGATGGGGTGTGCGATTTTGGGCCCGGTATTGCCGGAGAGGGTGATGTTGACGACGGAGCCGTCGTCTGCACAACCGACTCCAGGCCAGGAGCAGTAGGAGATAGTATCGTTACCCCACGAATCGAGAACAGGGTCTCCCCATTCTTGCTTGACCTGGAGCAGTATCCGCTTCTCATCATTTGACAGCGATTGTGAAGCGACTCTGGAAACGGCGAGTAGAGAGAGATAGATGAGGAAGAAGGAGACCTCGGGCCTGGTTAAGGCCGCCATTTTTGGCCGGCGGGTGGAGGTATGAACGTTATACTTAGCAGAGAGGTGGCCGGAAGCTGAGATATAGGGGAGTACAGGACGGAAATTCTTTGGCGATGACATCATTGAGTGGTTTCTAATTAATTTATGCGTTAAAGTTTATCTGGTGGAAGATATTGAGGTTATAATTAAATCCAATGCATAGAATTGTTGACTTCAATGTCAAACAGTGAGTTATGGACGGATGCAAGTTTGTCTGATTATCTATGATTAAAATCAAAGATTAATCATATCATTGGTGTTCATCCTCACCATCCAACCCAAATTGTGATTAGGGCTGGACAGTTTTCAATTTGGTTCGGTTTATATCCAAGTCGGTTCAGTTTAATTAGGTTCAAAAAAATAATAATAAAAGAAGCTGTTCATTTTTAGTTTTTGTTCATTTGGATAACAGAAATATAGAGTTTCTTTAAATGGAACTTAAACAAGAGAAAAAATTCTGTATTTTTTTTCTCTCTTTAGTTTCACTTTTCTAAGCCCAAGGTGATAGAATACGAAGAAAAATTCATTTTTTTTTCTACAAACGGTCACCTAAATGAATATGACAGTTGTCTAGAAGGAAATAAGTGGCGGCTATTATTTTAGTCAAATACTATGCAATCAATTTATAATGCCACCTTACTAAGTGACGTTGTGCACGTTGGCAGCAAGACTACGCTAAAATGGTTTTGCTAAACCTAGCTCCCAAAATTGAGAAAATTTTCTAGTCAAAGTTATTAGAAAATTAAGAAAAATATGCTATCATCATTATCCTGCTTTGATATTTATGCAGCGTGTAAATTTTAAGGTTGACATTGAATAATACAATCTCAAAGCGGATGATCGATAAACCTAGCTCCTAAAATTGAAAAAAATTTCTAAGCAAAATCACTACCTAAAAAATTAAGAAAATATGCTATTATCACCCTTTATCTGCTTTGATTTTTGTGCAATATGTTAATTTTAAAGTTGATCCTAAATAATATAAATCTCAAAGCAGAATGAAGGGTAATGAATAAAAGTGTTCTTTCTTAATTTTCTAGACAATAATCCTACCTAAATAATTTTTTTCCCTAAATCTACTAGTTTTCAAAAAAAAAAATTCTAACCAACCAACCAACCAAAATGAGAAATCGGATACCTAATCTTGCCCTTACTCTATTTTTAATTTTAAAAATAAAAAATATTTTTTTATCGCCTCTAACCCTAGCCATAGGAGCTAGCTTTTTTCCTAAAAATGACAAACATAAGCACTAACAAACGTAAGCATGATACTAATGAGATGAGAAATAATAATAATAATAAATATTAAACTTTTTACCTAAACCCTAGACCTAATAAAAATTAGGAAACACATTTACCATTTATTTTTTATTTTTTATTTTTTATTTTTTATTTTTTAAAAAAATAAATAATATATTTGTCATATTTTCCATAAGAATGAGGATGCCAAACTCAACCTAACTTGTTTTCACTCTTTGCTAGTGGAAGCATAGTTCAAACTGACTACAACATCTTATTATGAGGCGTGTGACTTGTGAGTCTTGCCATCCGATGCGTGCAAGTGTGACTGTGTGAGCAGAATAATAATGCATAATTACTATTACGTATTTGATGTTATGCAGCCCACTTTCTTAGAATCATTCCTCTTTGTCAATAGTCGATCGATTCTGGAATATAACAAAAAGTCAAAAACTAATCAAATTCTTCAGCTAATTAGTGGTTTGACCCACCGTCCCAATTCCAAGTCAAACAATTAATATTTGCAACCCACAATTTAATCATTATGGAGTTGTTAAGAAAATAGAGGGCTTGCTTGAAAAACAACCCCTCTGCATGAATTTTTCCCCACGTGTCTCGATTTGAATATATATATATATATATATTTAATTTTGCCCCTTTTATACCAGTAATAAACTAATAGTACTCTCTTATTCAATAACATTTTTTTAAAAAAAATTGTTATTATTTATGCATAAAAATCTTTTATTGATTATTTTATCTTCTAGATTATTAGAAATCGGTTATACCAAATCAAATATAGAATTTCTATGCATCTTCTTTTCACTATAATCATTGGATGGCCTTTAAAGAGTCTCTAGAAAAGTTAGATGAATTCTTCCTAAAATTTGAATGGTTGAAAAAGTCTTTCAAAAATTTGATCCTCAAAAGTATAGTGCACTTTTGCAAGATGGTATCTTGTGCTACTTTACCTATTTTGACCTCAAGGGAATCTAGTGTTGTGTAAGTGATTTAACGATTTAAAATTTTAAAGAGACAATCTTTCTATAAATTCTATTAGTAGTTTAAGATAGATATGGTCTTGTATAGGCTATCTTGCCTCTTTAGGGAGTCTCATTGTAATGAGATTGAAATGTGTTTTAATCATTGCCTCTTTAGGGAGTCTTGTATACTCACATTTATGCACCTCATTATTTGGTTTTCAAAGTATTTATAAGTGCTCAACCTCTTTGTATCTCAGAGGCATGGTCACTCCTAGCCGTTGGATTTTTTACAAGTGTGAATCTTAAAGTGTATTTATAGTCACCCTAATTTAAAAACTCGCATTTTTAATGAATCCAACTGACTTACGAGTGACTCAAGTCTAAAATTCTTAGGTCCCATAAATACAACTTTTTTTTCTTTTTGTCCTTTGGCTTAGATGAATACTTTGATGACCAAGTTTGTTCTATAGAAGGAAATGTAATGCATTATATTTTAGTTTAGTATACATTTTAATTTATCGGGTGAAATAATTTAATTTTTTTCCCTCTAGTGTAAAATTTAAATTTATATTAGGGATGACAGCAGGTATCATATATGCTTTTGCCGTCTCATTTGTACTTAAACTCGAATAATTATCATATTATTCATATTTAATTATTTCTAAAACCTTATCTGAATTTAACCCTAATAAAATTTGAACTATCTTTTATTATCGAAGCCTATAAATACTCAACTTAAGTAATTAACTTTATTAATATATATATTATATATTCAATTATTGAAATAAAATCCAATACTTAATGTAAAAAATTAAAATATTATATTATAAATATAATTTTTTAAAATAAAATTATATATATATTCAGATAATAGATATATAATCAGGTTTAGATATAAATAATATTATATATATACCTTCTTTATATTTGACTTAAATATTATTTATATCCGAATTGAAGAATCTAATTACTTATAATCAAATTCAGATAGTTCAAAATTCCCTTCAAATAAACCTGCCGGTATTCTCAAATCTATATCATTACTTTTTTTTTTCCCCTCTCTTTCCCACTTTCGATTGGAATTCTAATCTCTTGCATTGATGGAGTCATAGCGCCCAAGGAACCATGATACACCAATAGACTCTCCATAGCTCAAGCAAGATACCTATTGCTCAAATACAAATATGCGTCGTTATTTTCAAGGATTTTATCAGAGTTTTCCCTCTGAACACGTTATTACCTTCTCTTATCTGAAGTGCTTCTCTCATTTTTAGCATCATGATCTTCATCATCCTAGAATATTAAATCTAAAGACCATCTAACCTACAGTTTTGCTATGCAATTTAATAATCCGCCAACTTCCCCGTAAGCGACGCCAATCCGAGTTCCCACTAGGAAAGCGTGGCGTCGTCTCGGTAAGACAACGGAAAAAACTGAGAAAGAAATCCAATCGCCATTCTGTTCGTGATTAATGCACCCCCACCAGATCTGGCATGGTTGACTTTGAATCGTTGCCGCCTTTCGATGACTTACCGCCATTACTTATTTTCCATGGGCAAGGAGAAAGAAAGTGAACGAATATTTTGGAAGCAGGCGCGAAGCTTCTTCATTGGTTGACCCTGCACGCGATCTGACGAGGCGGGTCCCGATTTGTGGAATATTGGATGAAAATGGACAAGTCGTTCACACTTTATCGAGTCGTTGTCCCCCGCCACGCCCCGCCTAGTCGTGGTTGCCAGCTCTTTCGTTCCTCTAGAAGGTCAAGGCTTTGACCATTGACTTCTACAGCCGTTCTGATCCACTGCATGTGACCTCATCAGAAGCACTTATTTATATTACTATATTTTCTTGGATAAAAAATTAAATATATATATATATATTAAATCTAATAGCATATTATTCAGAGTGCTAGTTTATTATGCTACTCTTTTAACCTTTCTCAATGTTAGCATATATTTATGCTTGAGCATAGGGGTTAGGGGTGTGCAAAAAAACCGCCGAACCGTTGAACCGCGGTTAACCGACCGAACCGAACCGATTTTGCGGTTAACCGAACCGACGGTTCTTTGATCGGTCGGTTTTTTCATAGAGGTAACGGTTCACGGTTCGGGAACGGTTCGGGACTTCGCCGAACCGCGGTTAACCGAACCGAACCGTACATATAATATTTATATATATAATATTTATTTATATATATAAATAAATATTTTATATAAAAATCAAACCGGTTAACCATCGATACCAACGGTTAACCATCGATACCAACGGTTAACCGTCGAAAACCAACACTTAATCGCAGAAAACCAACGGTTAACTGTCGTAAACTAACGGTTAACCGAGAATATTTATATTTTTTTATCTTAAATTATTATATAATTTTAAATATTTTTTTAAAAAATAAATAATACGGTTAACCGTCGGTTTTCGGTTAACCGAACCGAAAAATCGGTTAACCGTTGACCGGTTAACCGGGTCAACGGTTCGGGAACGGTTTTCAAATTCCCTGAACCGTTCGGTTCGGTTCGGGACGAAAATTTGCTGCACGGTTCGGTTAACCGAACCGTGCACACCCCTAATAGGGGTGTGCAAAAAAACCGCCGAACCGTTGAACCGCGGTTAACCGACCGAACCGAACCGATTTTGCGGTTAACCGAACCGACGGTTCTTTGATCGGTCGGTTTTTTCATAGAGGTAACGGTTCACGGTTCGGGAACGGTTCGGGACTTCGCCGAACCGCGGTTAACCGAACCGAACCGTACATATAATATTTATATATATAATATTTATTTATATATATAAATAAATATTTTATATAAAAATCAAACCGGTTAACCATCGATACCAACGGTTAACCATCGATACCAACGGTTAACCGTCGAAAACCAACACTTAATCGCAGAAAACCAACGGTTAACTGTCGTAAACTAACGGTTAACCGAGAATATTTATATTTTTTTATCTTAAATTATTATATAATTTTAAATATTTTTTTAAAAAATAAATAATACGGTTAACCGTCGGTTTTCGGTTAACCGAACCGAAAAATCGGTTAACCGTTGACCGGTTAACCGGGTCAACGGTTCGGGAACGGTTTTCAAATTCCCTGAACCGTTCGGTTCGGTTCGGGACGAAAATTTGCTGCACGGTTCGGTTAACCGAACCGTGCACACCCCTACTTGAGCATATGCTTGACCCTCACACCAAGTGTTAGGCCCGCTTCCTTCTTGGGCCACACGCACGCGCGGCCCAAGCCCGCTGATTCGGCCCGCTCTCACAGCCTTCAAGCGAAGGCGGGTCGGGTGTAGCGATGCGGATCGGGCGACGTGGTGAAGCGGGTCAGGCGATCCGTTTGAGTAAAAACGAAGTAGGGCTACAGTGCCCTCGTCTCGCGCACGATGCATTCGTGGAACGCAATGAAAAACGGCGGCGGCAGCCGTTCCTCTCCCCTGATCTCCTCCCTTCGTTGAGCGTGGCTCCGGCAAGATTTCTCTGGCAGCGGCGATGGTCTCCGGCGTCTTCCCTGTGGGTTGGGTGCGGCGTGTGGGAAGCGACAGAGCAAAGGGGCGGCGCCCCCTTTCCCTTCCACCTCCGACTTATTTGGCATCGCCGATGGTGGAGCCGACAAACAGAGGTTCGCCGAGGTATGATTCTTCCTCCTCCCGTTCCGGCTCCGTCCGGCGGGTAGGGTTTTCGGTCGGCGAGCGTCGCCGACCCCTTTTCTTCTCCCTTCGTCGCGTCTCCCATTCTCCTCGCCTCCGGCGAGAACGAGCTGGCCAACGAGGCTTTGGGTGCGGTCCCCTCTTCTTGACGACGTCCGGCCACATTCGCCGACTTCTCCCTTGTTTCCGGCGAAACCCGGCTCGGCCATTCGATGCTACGGCGAGCCTCGGGCTGTTCTCTGGCAAGTTCTGTTGCCTTGGTTTGCGTGCATGTGCCTCATTTTTCGTGTGCGTGTCTCCAACGGGTTTCGGACGCGGTTCCCGTTCCCGGTCGATCAGCTGCCCTCGGTCGGCGTCTTCCTCTCTCAAGCTCCCTGAGCTTCTCGCTCCCGGCGGAGTTGTTTTTCTCGGTCGGCAATTTCTCGCCCCTTTTTGCGCTCCGATTAAGTGCACCAGCCTTGTGTGGTGTTGCCTGGCGCTTGGCCGGTTTGTTTATGCCGGACGTCTACGAGACGTCCCTTTTTGGACGAGTGTGTGAGCCTGGCCGTTTGCGTGCAGTCTAGTCGGAGTTAGGGCGTGTGCCCAGCGTCCTGCGTGATGTCGTCTCTTGCGCGAGTGTGCGCCACTATCTGCGTGCGGTTTGTCTATTTTTCGGTGTACCGGACTCGTACGCGCGCTACGCCGGCGTCGAGTCTCGGGTTATGTACGTTGGTGGACCTTAGAGCTGGTTCGTGTAGTGGTTCTTGGGGAGACGTGTGGCGATCTCCATCTCGTCGAGATGAGCGACAGGTGGCTGTCAGAGATAGGCTGAGGAGCGCGTCGATGACGTTCTCCTGTCGGTCGCGCCCGGATCAGCGGTTCGACCGCTTAGCCCCTGTGTGGGCGTGCCTGGGTGCGAGTTAAGTGTTGACTCGGGTGTAATTTATTTAAAAACTTTTTTACCCTAATTCTGGACGTGACACCAAACGTCCTTTCTTAACGTTAATATGAAATATTTTAAGAGACTGTCTCTCTTAAAAATTTTTAAAAATAAAATTTAAATAGTTAGGTTATCGGCACAACACAAATAACCCCTTGGATCAAAGCAGACAAAATGGTGGACAATAGCATTATATTTTATGAAGGACAGCGATCTCTCTAAAAAAGTTTTCCTTTCCTATTCACTCGTGCTATCTTATCAACGTAAAACTCACTCAAGTCACTGTAAAGTGTTCTTCTTAATAAGAATAACTTTCTACGCTTGAGTCTGGTATCTATTAAGCTGAAAAGTCAACTTGCCTTGCACGTATCTATTAATCCTATTACCTATTAACTTTAATCTTCAAATACAACTAAAATTATTGGTAATAGCTGAAATTTTCAATTTTGCTGTCTGAAAAAGTTAAAATATATTTAGCTAAATTATTATGTTGATTAATTTTAAAAAAATATATATAATATTTTAAAATTTAAAAGATTTTTTTAAAGTAAACTAAAATAATAGTAATAAATAATTTTTAATTAAAAATTAAATTTAATAATAATACTTTTAATATTTTTTATTAAAATATTATTTTTTTTGCTACATTTGTTGTAAAAGAGAAAATTTTAAATTATAATAAAAAAAATTTTAGATTTAATATTTTTTATTTAAATAATAATTTTATTATAGAAAGGATAAAAAATATAGGTGGGAACATAAGATGCAAAAAGATACATAACTATAACTATAAAACAGTCAAAATTAGCTTACTTCCAATATTTTTCAAACTCATACTACCACTTCAGCTTTTCAGAAATCTGCTTACTAACAAAAGCAACTGTGCCTAATTGAGCTATAATAGACTCGATAAAACTTAGACCCGACCCGGCTCAATTCTTGATATGAAATTTGGCCACATAGGTGAATTTATAATCGAGGAAAATCGCCCCCATTGTGTTTTATTAGCTGTTTAATTAATTAAGAATTAAAAATATGCTATTAACCCCTTTTGTTGCAATGATTTTTTTTCAGGAATCATGTGGAATTTGAAATGAACTTCACAGACCGGTCCTTGCTTGGGCCGATTGCTTAATGCCTTAATCCGACAGAAGCTGCAAGAAAGGCTTTATCTTACAGGCCTGCGTTTAGTGGGCTGACACCGCTCGAGCCCATCGCGACCTTATCTTTAAGTATGCATGCATTTCCGTCATATACCCTCTGTAGCTTGCTGGTGGTGTTTACTCGCATCGGCATCGGTGGGATATTTTGTCGAACGAATATCGGGCAGTGCATAGGTCGAAATTTCCTCCTCCTTCCGCTCCCTTCCGTTCCGGTGCTTTCACTGCTCTTCTATATCGCAAGCTCTCTGCAATCATGTATCAGTGTAACATCGTTAAATCCCCCGTGGTTCCTTTATTTTCCAAGATATCGAAATTAAGGAACAGCCGCCAGATGATGTCCAGTTGTTTCTCCGAAGAGTTCCGTCCCAAATCGACTGGAAACGGCAGGTCGCCGCAGTTTAGACGATTTTCGCGCCTTGGATCGCAAGAAAGCGCGCATATAATGCCACCTAGGGCTTTCACCAGTAGCGCGCAGCAGCGGAATGGCGCCGTTGGCGAAGAGAGGAGGAGTACTGGTGAAGCACTCCCTTGGCTAGTAGCAGCTCGCGGACATAGGCATGGGAAGCGTGCGCAAGAAAGGGCACCGGTGGGAACAAAGCGCTCCTCGTGGGAAGAGGCAGCGGATAAGTTTCTTGCTAGAAGTGAGACAGCTGTTGTGGCAAAAGGTGCCGTCGTTGCGGAGGAGGAGGAGGAGGAGAGGGAAGTTGGAGAGATTGAGCCTATTGATGATCCAAGGTGGGATAAGATAAAGAACAGGTTCAGCGGTTTCGTTGGACGTGAGCGCCAGTTCGAGAAACGGAAGATTCAGCGGTGGAATAAGCATGAAAGTTTGGACAGATATCCAGGCAAAGAGGCCGAAGAGTCCCGGTTCGAAAAGCCGGAGGTTCGCCGGTGGATTAAGGAGGAGAATTGGGGCAGAAAGACATGGAAAGAGACCACAGAGTCATCAGTGCCTAAAATGGTAGGCCAGGGTGTTTATGGCGTTGGTCCAGTTTTGGCGGCATTGATGGCAGAAAGAAGGGAATTTTATGCACTCTATGTTCAGGAAGGACTAGATTTGAGTGGAAACAGCAAGAAGAAGAAGGACAAGAAAGCAGTGGAGAAGATAATGAAGATAGCAGAGAGGGTTGGCTTGAAGGTTGTTGAAGCTTCAAAGCATGACCTCAATATGATCGTCGACAACCGACCTCATCAGGGTTTGATTCTTGATGCTTCTCCCTTGGAGATGGTGGACATAAAGGAACTGGACCCTGTTGTGCCAGAGGGTGGGAAGGCTCCCCTCTGGCTGGCTCTGGACGAGGTGACAGACCCTCAGAACTTGGGAGCCATCATTAGATCAGCTTATTTCTTTGGGGCAGAAGGTGTGGTCCTATGTTCAAAGAATTCAGCTCCTTTGAGCGGTGTAGTTAGCAAAGCCAGTGCTGGTTCTCTTGAATTGGTCGAACTTCTGTCCTGCAAGAACATGATGCAGTTCTTGTCATCATCAGCTGAGAATGGTTGGCGAGTTCTTGGAGGATCAGTCTCTTCAAGAGCTGTTCCTCTGAGTGAGGTTGAGGCAGGGGCGCCTACAATCCTTGTGTTGGGTAGTGAAGGGAGTGGTCTGAGGCCCTTGGTTGAGAGGTCTTGCACTCAGTTAATTAGAATCCCTGGAATTGCTCCAGCTAATGCATGTGATCAAACACCAGACGTGGATATTGAGGAGAAGGATCGGGACTGCTTTGGGCAAGATCTCAAATTTTTTCTTGCTGTCGAGAGTTTAAATGTTAGTGTAGCAGCTGGAGTGCTTCTTTACCAATTGATTGGAAAGAATAATCGTGCTTTTAGTGAAAAGCCTAACGAAGCTTTAATCTGAGGTCCTTTCTTTTGTCATCTTAAACAATGACATTTTCTTCTAGGTATCAGGCGATTATTATTTATTATTGTTCAAACTTTCCATGTTCTACGTTTATCTGACATGGGTGCTTGCTGTCATATTTTGTTGCAGTATTTGAGTAAGTATACTATGGAATTACTGGTTCTCATTCTTCTTGGTAATTGCCGAAAGTTAGGTTTATTCATTGGTCATTGATTCTGCTACTGATTTAAGACAGAAATATACCTGCTTGCCCAAACGAGCAAAATAGAAAAAACTTGCATTCAGATAAGATGGTTCCAATTTATCATTTTGCACCTAATAACTTACACAGACTCCCTTCATGCCCAACAATTTGTTGCCAAATGAGACATGTATATATCTCTCAGAAAAAAGAAATAGGGCAACTTAATTAGAGCAAAATGTTACTCAGATCGTTTCAAAAACTTCCTGTATGCTTGTCATTGCAAAATAAAGCTTCATATGTGTTTTAGAATGGGAATTGTTTGAAGTTTGTTAGGTATTAAACAGTTTATCAATTTATTTGTTTGAATAAAATTTTTTCCATGCGCGTGGATAGTACCACATCTTGATTTCCTTGTAAACTTTTACCTGCAACTCCAATTTAAATTAGTATTATTGGATTGATCGATTCCTTATTTACTTAGCTCAAGATACAATTTATCATTTTCTTTTAGACTGACTAAATTATCTATTTGATTTTATTATGCGTTGAATATTTGGGGAAAGCTTTATCTGCTAGCATGAAATGTCAGAGTTCATATAGTTAATTTTCGTTGTTCACTCTGCTGTATGAGTCTCACTGTGGTATAAACTAGACAGCATTTCTTACCTTGTTGATAGTGGACTTCCAAGTTCTATTGTGGAGATCATCTTTCTTTAATTCTATTGGGCACTTTACGCATTGGCATGATCTAGATTTGGATAATAGATGAGACTATGTGGACATCTTTGACCTTACAACAAGTTGTTTATATAAGTTTGGACATGGTCATCTGGGTTGCCAATGAAACTACTGTTTCTTGTAATCAAAGGTAACATCTTTTCTTAAAACGTATTTCACATGCACATATGAACAATAATTTTGAATCATTCATATGTGATTTTGCATTTAGTTAATTAATTCACTGAAATAGTACTCGCTGTAAAGTGGAAATGGGGAGCTCCATGCTGGTACCTTCACGTTTCATTTTCTTGGTGTGCAAGATTTGTATTCCGGACGAAAGATCTTTGATAATAGACTAACGACGTTGATGGAGGGCATCACTGTTCACAGGATAGGTCAACCGCAACCTTGATCTGGATCAAATGAGTTGGATTAGGATCACCTACTAGTACGATTTTATCCATTTTTAAACAGATACAAAAACTAACAATAGAAATTGATTAGGAGAGTGAACATTCTGCAGTCTTCAGTTAGAGTTCGACCGGAAGCAAGATAAGTTGACTGAGCTGCCGAGATTTGGCGATACTAATATAAATTGAGATTAGTCCAAAGTTCAGCACTCAAGAGTCACCAGTTATCAACAGCCCCCATTCTTGCAAATGATAAGAGTCACCACTTACAGTCTGGTGCAAAGAGGGAAGATGTATTAAATGAGGTAAAGAGGAGAAAAAAATATCAATACTTGAAGAATGAAGAAGATTACAACTTCTATCCTGTCTGGGACTGATCACATATGTGTGATCGATTGGCATTCAGCTCATCAACATACGCCAAGTTGCGTTTGCATCTCACTGTTCAAAACTATAGGTACACGACTTGCCACTTGTATATACTTTCTATGTGTGCCTTTGTGGTTCGTTGAATTTAGTTGATTGGGTTTCATTATTGAGACATGACAGTGAAATCAATTTGTAGATTTTTTTATTAGTTTAACAGTAAAGTTTTCTCATTAAATAGTTAGTCAGCAAATCTTGTATCTAAATTATTTGTTTGAATAATTTGAAATATTGATATAAATTCTAAAACATTAATTCAACATTATTAAATATACTTGCCATTTGTGGGTAATGATAAGTGAAACAACAATAATCATTCAATGGTAATTCAATAAGTTATCTCTCAAGTTATTTTTTTGACATTGTAAAAGAGATTTAGAATGCTGCTGAAATTATTTTGATTTCATAGTCTCCCCAATGAAATTAACTACACAGTATTCTGGCAATCTGATAAACCCTCCCATCTTCTAAATGGCCTTTCTTAAGAAAAAAAAAATTTCTTTTTCATAGTTTTGTTTTTTGTTTGTTTATGTTGGTTCAGTTTGGGAGATCTAGACTGCTTCAAAGATTGCATGTGATTCGAAAAACTCATTAAGTTTGATAAGTAAGACTACATAATTATATCTGTTTGGCTACTTTAATGCTAAATATGGTTCTATCAAATTGATATTCTCAATAGGCTCCAGTAAAAAATTGTTTGTGTTTTAAATGATATTCTCTGCATATGATGACCTCAATTCATTACTTTACTCATCCTCTACTCTCTCAATTTAGTAACGATCTTTTGTGGCTCATTTGTATCACTAAGGATCAGTTTCAGTTCTGTTTGCAATGAGAGACACATAAAGAAATAAAAAATGAAAGTTTTTTTTTTTAAAAAATATAAGAATTGCTAAAAACTAGGAGAAATATGTAGGTGTATTTCTTTAGTATATTCTTTTCAATCCTACTTATAAAAAATAAATATTTATATTTTTGGATTTTTTTTGTTCTAGGAAATTAAGTAAAAGTATAATAAGTGTATGACAATATGAGCAAATAATGTTTTTCTCTTGGGTTGTTGGACCCTATCAAGCTGTTAAAATTAATCATGTTCTTGCATTTGTTCAAACAGTTCAACTCAATCAAGGTACGATCAATTTGGTTGTCTAGAGCAATCGAATGATCTTGATTGATTGGATGGTTTTTTTTAGCTTGTTAGGAATATCTTTGACTAATTGAATCATTTTAGCAATCCAACTCAAATGGGTCTAGCTCATTTGGGTTATCTATTGGCATTTTGGTGACCCAACTAAGCTGGGT
The DNA here is from genome assembly GCA_027563935.2 of Costus lasius. Classification (NCBI taxonomy): domain Eukaryota; kingdom Viridiplantae; phylum Streptophyta; class Magnoliopsida; order Zingiberales; family Costaceae; genus Costus; species Costus lasius. Next base: position 9,584,658 of record CM050447.1, on the reverse strand, counting down.
TTTTGGACTTTAGTAAACTTTATTATCAGTTTGGTAAGTCGAGAAATCTAGTAGGATTAAGCATATTAAATCGGTTGAATATTTCATGTATAGGCTATTTGGCCTATTTGGAGGCTTGGCAACTGGCAAGTGGTGTGGTCAATTCTAGTTGTTAGACTTGGTTAGGTTATCCAGAAAAAAACATGTTTCTAATGTTTGACTTATTATCTTAGTTTGTTGAAATTAGGTTTTCTGCTATCAATATCACTTCAGATCAAATTAGGTCAGGTCGGGTCTACTTTTTGTTTACTCATTCTATTGAAGTGTAAACCCTTCTTGTCGGTATTCTTGTTATTGAAACCTAGTTGGTAGCGTTTGTTAGCAGGAGCGAAGAAAACATAGTAATGCCGTCCATTGTAACTCATGAAATCAGATCTCCCGGCAAGCCTCATGTTCGAACAAAGGAAAAGAGATAACGATGCACGGACATAACACGCCATGAGCTGTACAGCCCCAGGGAACAGCCGGCCAAGCCCCACCACCACTTCGAGCCTGATCCAAGCAAGCGAGCGAAAAGAGTCCCAGCTGCCATCCATTTTCTCATAAATTGCCAGGGACCCACCCCACCCACTCCTCCGCCATTCATTTCTCGCCATCTGGAGCAAACCCATTGATTGGTCCTTTAACCGTTAACTCGCCATGCCTTCTCCATCTTTGCTTAGGCGTACTGAAGCTCTCAAAGTGAGAGCCAGTGGCATCGATCACTCCTTTTATACAAAAGAAAGAGTGCTGCTGTACTTGACCTGTGTGACCTCTAAGCAAGAATAAATGCAGCCTGGGAAGGCCGGCTGCTGTCTTCTTCCCTCACACCTGGCTCTCATTCACAGACCACCACCAAATTCCCCATCTTCTCCCCCCTCGCCACGTTGTGATGATTGCAGTCGTATTGTCCTCCAGCGGATAGCCCACATGCGGCTCGGGCCCCGCTCGCTCTGGCTTCGTCCTTGTGCTTTCCCGGCCAGTAAATTTCGTCTCCGTCAAGGGCAAAATGGAAATTGACAGTTTGGAATCGTTGCCTGTCGTGGCCGAGACAGCGGCCATCTTTACTCGACAACGCACGTGAACGAAGGATCATAAATACTTGGCAAGAGCAGTAGTCATGCATCAAGAGATGCACTGTGGATTTTATATAACAGATCGTTTGGCTTATGTCATATATATATATATATATATATATATATATATATATATATATATTCCACTTTTCACGTATAGCTGTTTCCTCTAAAAAATTCTTGTTCGTTTTAGGTAATTTCGTCTTTGTCGAGGGCAAATTTAAAATTGACAGTTTGGAATTATTGCCTGTCTCGGCCGAGACAGGGGCTAATCGTACCCGACACTGCATCAAAGAAGGATCCGATCGATCGAGTCCAATCTTTAATCACATCAAGGGTATTGTCGTAGTATTCTGAAAGATCCAGGTCAGTTCTGGACTTACAGTAATCCCCATTAATCCTAATCCCCCGCCATTTTCATTTGCGTTCACTGTTTTCGGCGTTATTACTCGGCGCTCCACTACAACACACTCACGCCCTCGGAGCTCTACTTACAAAGAGAAGAAGAGCCGCTGGGGTTCCTCTTGCTCTCTGATCTTCATCTCCTTCCCTTCCACTCCTCTAATCTTCTCTTTACCCTAATATGATATCGATTGTTTTTTTAAGAACAAAGCGACGAGTGCGGGATTGATCCTACAATCTTCCCTTCGACAACCAAATTCTTGATCGGATGAGCTCCTCGTGAGTTCGATCCTTCTCATCTTGCCGAAGATCGTTACTTCTCTTCTTTTTTGCAAATTCTTTTGCTGCAAAATTTCGTTTCTCTTTTTTTGTTTCGCTGCAATGAATATCGTTTGGATCGCGCTCTCCATTTTGATCCTGTCGCTGGAAGCCACTCCCTCGGTCTCATCGTCGGCGCCACTCAATTGCTCTGACACGGCCCGCGTCTGCACCTCCTTCCTCGCCTTCAAAACCGATCGCGCCGTGACCCTCCCCCAAATAGAGAGCATGTTCGACGTCTTCCCCGAGGATGTCACCGCCGATGAGGCGAGCAGCCCGGGGTATGTCTTCGTCCGCAAGAACTGTTCGTGCCTCTCCAACAAGAAGTACCTCACCAACACCACCTTCACTGTGCCGGAGGAAACGAGCTCGGTGTACCCGGTGGTCGCACAGGCTTACCGGGGCCTCGCCTTCCTGCCCAACGTGACCCGGCGATCCGCACGGGCCAGGGCGATCGTCTCCCTGCACCTGTTCTGCGGGTGCTCGGGTGGGCTGTGGAATTACTTGATGACCTATGTGATGGAGGAGGGCGACTCGATCGAGTCGCTGTCGAGCAGGTTCGGGGTTAGCATGGACACTATTGAAACGGTCAATGGGATGTCAGGTCCAGACGGGGTTGTAGTTGGTGACGTCTATTACATCCCGCTAAATACAGGTGAGCTGCCTTCTGATCCTAGAAAAAAAAAATTCTAGCATTCTCGTAAGTGTTGATCACGGTTTGTGTTGCCGTACATGAACTTATTATTCATTCGTACAGAAGTTGCGAACTTGAATTATGGAAATTAGTAGGAATTTAGTCGTAGTTAACTGGGGTCTAGCTAAACCATTAGGAGACGGATGATGGACAAGTGTAAAAGTTAAAAGATTGGAATTCTTGTGTTTAATGTGTGGGGGTTTGATGTGGATGGTTTCCAGTTTTGGAGAGTAATTATTAGTATAGATACATTTTCACATCTGATAGTTGGAACCAAACTCATGAAGTGAAATTTTTAAACACTTGCATTTTCCAGAACAAAATAATGCCCAAAAAAATTCCTATTTCCTCAATTTACGGTTAGATCTTCTTGTAAATTTCCATATGTATGAGTGTATGCTTGTGCAAAAAGCGCAGTCATCTACTTAAAGGTATGGGAAAGTACTAATCTCCATTTCATGTCCACCTTTCAAGTTTTTCCTCGCATATTATGTATCTTAACATTTGAAGTTTATTTTCATTATATGCACCTTCACTTTTCATGTCTTCCCTTTTTGTAGCTCCCGGCCTGCCTTACACTGTTGATAGTGGAATCTCCCCTTCTCCTGCACCTGTTCCGTCAACAACCTTGATTACTTTTGCAGGTATATATAATATATTTTGTACTGAAACAAGTTAGATAACCGTTGTCCTTGCCTCTCCAAAGTTAATCCAAGTTTCACTGTAGTGAACTATCTTTAAAATCTTAAGATCTATTTTAAGTTTGTAGACAACCATAAACCTTTCCAGTGCCATCCTATTGAATATCTGCTTGAAGTTATTCACGAATCAATTTTTTTCCTCTTGCAGGTAATTCTAGACATCATACAAATGGATTCCCTTATGCGTGGGTTTTCGGGAGTATGGGTGTCTCTCTTGTTCTAATAATTGTGGTTCTCTTTTTATTCATCTCTTTCAAGTCGTTCAATTTAAGGAGCCAAACAAAAGATCCTGATCAATCATCATCCCATAAGTTTCAAATTCTTCGAAACACTAGCTTCTGTTGTGCTTCAGGAAGGTACCTCTGTTGCAATATTGGACATATGAAATCATCAACAGGGGATGTAGGAACTCACCATGTCAATATTCCTAAAGGTTAGTTAGGAATCCTTTTCATTTTACTCACATATGTTCATTTGTTAGATAATTTTGCATTTGCCATGATTCATGTATTTTATTAGTTTTGCTTGCATTATTCAAACAGAGAATTCTACTAAGGCCTGCCAAACTATGATGGAATTTGGTATACTTTTGTTGGGTATTAGCTTTTCTGCAAGGAAAATACTTGTTACCAGAAAATATGATGACCCATTGGTTGCTACAATGTTTGTAAAATTTGGTCAAATGCTTAGCATGGCATGTTTGGCCACTTGCCTAATGAGAAATTTGACCCATTAACTTGATGGACCTAAAATAGTATAAACCAATTAAAAATATTTAAGCCCTATTTAATGGTAATACTCTTGTTAGCCCTTACTGATAATTCTTCTCCAAGACCCATATGGGATTAAATTGAATGGTTACATGTTTTCCCACTTAATACTTGACAGCTTAAGGTCAAATAGCCAAGGATTATCCCTAGTCAGCAACATATGAATCAATCCAATAGCAGCTCCACTATCCACAATAACCCTTTCCTATTAGATCTTCACCGTGCTTACAATTGTAATTTCCTCTAATACCATATGGCCTGCAATTTGATAAAATTGATTTATTAATTTGATGAGCTTGAAACACTTGGCGCAATTTAAAATACTTAAGCTAAATTAATGAAGTAATCTTATTAGCCCTTATATACCATTACAATTTATTTTTCTCCCACTTCCCAATGGACTAAACTTGGGTATACACCAAGAGTTGGATTTTACTGAAAATTCCTAAAACAGGTTGGGTTGAAAGTGTTTTATGCTGAATAGCTTGGCCTCTTTTTAAATTGTCTATGTCTAATAAATTTTAATTAAGTTGAACTTATCACTGCTGGACTTTCTTATGAAAGTATGGTGGTGCAGATGCTATTTATTTGATTTTATTTTCTCATTTATAACTTCAAATTTGTATTAGAGTCCACACAATGCTTGAATTGAGGTTTTCCTTCCAAGAAGCTGAAACCCGACTTTATGTTTGTGGTTAGGCTCAGTGCCAAGCTTGCTCGCATCTCTTGCTTTCTGCACTTTCTATCACTATAACTCGCCAACATCTCAAGGTTTCATTATCCTTTAGGTGTGGTGGGCGATGCATTGGACACAGAAAAGCCTGTAGTTTTCAAGCATGAAGAAATACTTTCTTCTACTGATAACTTTTCTGATTCCAATTTACTGGGCCATGGGAAATACGGTTCTGTGTATTATGGGGTCCTTCGAGACCAGGTTAGTGAGCTTAACTTCTTCCTAAAAGAACACTGACTTCTGGACCACATATATATGTTTAATTGTTATCACGATGATTAGGAGGTTGCAATAAAAAGAATGACTGCTTTGAAAACCAAAGAATTTTTGGCAGAGATGAAAGTACTTTGCAAGGTTCATCATGCTAGTCTGGTAAAGCTCCTTAAATGAGCATAATACTTCTGCTTCATTAACTCGCATCCAAGTGTCTTCTCTTCCTTATCTTTGTTTTTCTTTTTGATTCAATTTGTCAAGGTAGAATTGATTGGTTATGCTGCAACTGCTGATGAGCTTTTCCTGATATATGAGTACGCCGAGAAAGGGTCACTCAAGAGTCATCTGCATGATCCGCAAAACAAAGGTATGGTATCTATTTCATCGAGTTCTCTGTTGCAAAGAAAAAAAAAGTGGTTTTGTCCGTTATAATACAAAATCTTGGTAATGCTTCTTTAAGAAAATACCATGCTTGTTATGTTGTGTTTGATTCAAATGTTTAGAAAGTCTAGATAATCTTTTACCTGTAAATCCATTGACTGGCATCTCTTAAGGCAACTTGGTGGTAACATTTCTAACAATGGAAATGACTGTGGAAAATTGATCCGTGTTTTTTAGTAAAAGGCAGCTCATTGTTGGTGGAAAAAGAATGTATGGAATCTATAACTGATAGAAGTGTGAAAAAAAAATGAATTGTGGACAATCCCTAGCTCACAAGTTTGTGCACCTTCATGGCAGTCCTTGATTGTTTTAATTCAGCACTATCATACAAAGAGAAGATACGGCTTCCTAATTATTCATTTTATTCAAAATTTCATATCTCGGTATTGAAACCTGTCTTAGTCCGAGCTTAGAATGAGCACGTGCCACTATTCTTGATGGTATTGATGGAAATATGATGCATGCTCTAGAATCTCTCCAACAGATCATGACTTGTCTCAGTGTTCTTTTTCAGCCAAGTTGTCTGATGATGTTAGAATAAGAGAAAAACATACTGAATTAGACAATCATCGCGAAAAACTTGAGCATGATTCTAAAAAGCAACCAAAAAAGGGCAGGAAACGGTAGAAAAGTAGCTTGCAAGAAAATAATAACCAGAAGCTGGATCCACTTTAATTTGAGACTTCATCATCAACTAACACACCATCCAGCAGTCAAGTATATTGGACTTTTGCGATGCTGAATTGACCAAGCGTGGCAGTCATTGAAACCTAAGGCTGAACATCTTATAGTGAACTTGCAAGGTTATTAATTTATAAAGAAATTCCCCACTGCAGAGGCATCAAGATTTGCAGCCGTGTCTTATGTTTCCATAGAACATTAATGATTGGGTCTCTGATTCTTTTGAAACTTATCAATATATGACTTAGAATTTTTCACCAAACAAGTTTTGCATCTTATATTTCGAGTTTAATTTATGACAATTACTCAGCCTTTGTTGATAGCTACTATTGCAGTTATTACAGCAACGCTGCCCATTATGGTAGATATGTTTATGCTGTGTCATATTTTAGCAGTCCCCAACAAGGAAATTTGACGAACGAAACAAGCTTTCAACTAATTGGTTTAACAATTGATAATTTTTTAATATGATGCTAACCAAGGTTAAAAAAACAATTCGACCAGTTCAGATCGTTATACCGGTTGGTACCAGTGGTACTGATGCATCTAGGCGGAGCTGACTCCAATTCTAAGTGGAGCTTCTGCAGCTCCACGTGGTCAAGTCTGGACCAGTACGATCAACAAAATCGGAGATTAGTTTTTAAAATGTTGTGCCAATTGTATCTAGAATAATGAGTGATGAAGATCAATCTTGATTCTATGGTAAATTCTTAGGCTCTTATCTGACAACCTTGAAAGTATTTGTTTTCTTATACAATATTCAACTTCTAATTCCAGCAAATTTGCATTAAATTGCATGTTGACATAATTTATGTGCGCAACATGATGCATGCTTTCATCTTTCAGGACAGACGTCACTTTCATGGATATGTAGGGTTCAAATTGCACTTGATGCCGCCAGAGGACTGGAATATATTCATGAGCATACTAAAAATCATTATGTTCATAGAGATATCAAGACAAGTAACATTCTGCTTGATGGTTCTTTCAGAGCAAAGGTTTTTCCAAACTTATAATTTTTCCAATCCTTTTTTTCTGATCAATGAAATTCCATCTATTGAACTTTTTCTTCGTATAGATTTCAGATTTTGGGCTTGCAAAATTGCTTGTGACAACTGGTGATGGAGAAGCTTCTACTACTAAGATTGTTGGAACTTTTGGTTATCTAGCTCCAGAGTAAGTAGTAAAGTAGATCGAAAGACAATGGTGTATTGTAATTTATTAAATGGATAGTTTTTTGGTAATGCCTTCCTATTAGATTTTGTGAAGTTCTGTTGTTATTCTCCGCAGATACCTACGTGATGGCCTTGCCACCACAAAAAGTGATGTTTATGCATTCGGGGTTGTTCTGTTTGAGCTAATATCAGGCAAGGAGGCAATAACAAAGACAGAAGGAGGAATTGTTTTGTCTAATCCAGAGAGACGATCCTTGGCATCAATAGTATGTATTCTTTTTCTTGAACTTATTGGCAATGGATATCGAGTTGCTTTGAGTTAAGGTTTGTAAATTAACATAATAATTTTGACATTTTCTAATATATTTGTTTGAGTGAAATCTAATTACAATGCTATACCAACAAGAAGCCATTGAAGGTGACTGGTATGGATCTTTGTTGGTGATAATAACAAGTTGGGGTTGAATCCCGCCTTCATGCCTATGTCACAAAAAAATAACAAAAAACTGTAGATTAGCTATGTGATATTTTTCTCGCCATTATGATCAATCTAATAAATAATTCAGCATGTATATCTCTTGCAATTGGATGATATTGTTGTTTCAATATTACTGGCTCCTTTAAAGACCTTAATATAGTGTGCGTTTTTAATAGATATTCTACATGATCTACTGGAGTATGAAAACCAGTTCATTTATAATGTTGTGAAAAAAAAAATGCAGCAATGCAGAAGGATTGGATAACTATGGAAGATTATAAAGTACGAGGTGACCATGCTAAGAATAAGAGCAGGACAAAGAAACGAGTAATGAACTTGAGAAAAATTGATATTTCATACTAGAACATAATCTTTAGAGGTTAGAAAGCTCCTATTTATCCAGGAAATATTGAAATTTTTGGTTTTTTGAATGAAATTGCTAACTTGGTTTGTGTCCCACAGTTGAAGTCAAATTTGTATCATGGAATTGGCGATTACTACAAAGAATAAATGTGGAATTTGATGAATGACAATGTATATGTTGACAGCGAAATTTGTTAATTTGTTTTACTGAATATTGTGTTTAACAATATTGTTTTGTTGGTATGATCTGCATATCTGAAGTTCAAGTATAAGCATTTAACCTTCCATCTTAGCCTCTGTCTTCATACCGTTCAATGTAAAGTTCTTCAAGGTTATCTACCATTTCTGAGCTTACACAGAAATCTACCCGCACCTAGTATGTTTATTGTCGAACTTATATAATTCTCACTCTGTTTAACCTTTCCTCGTGCTGCTTAAATTTGATAGACATTAGTTTCTTAGCCACGCGTTGATTCTGTAACATAAAAATGCTCTAATCACTTCTCATTTCATGCTTACTGATAATTTTCCAGATGTTAAATGCTCTGAGAAGCTCTCCAAATTCAATGAGCATGGAAAGCTTGAAAGAGTACATTGATCCCAGTTTGATGGATCTATATCCTCATGATTGTGTCTACAAGGTGAGTTTTCAACTGATCTGATTGGCAGGTCTACATTTTATATTCTTCATGCTCAGGTTTTAATAGTTCTCTCTAACCGAACTCAAAACAAAAGAACGAAAATATATAGTTATTTCTTAGTTATGTGCTGCATGACCAGCAAACAAAAGATAGCATGTCTTTCTTTCCAACTTTAATCAAACATGTTTAAGCAATAAGATTATTGTGATAAACAATCAGTCTAGTAATGATATAACATCTTTGTTTTACTTGCCGTTCCTCCATCTTCACATGCTACGCTCCAAATATTTTATGCCTGCTTGTTTCATGATTTTGCGTGAGAATGCAAACGATCATACTACATACTAATATTTACTGGTACGAAATATGCTGACACTTACGCCTCTTACGACTAGGGGTGGCAATTCATGTTTCATGTGTCATAACGTGTCGTGTCATACTTGACACGTGACACGATTGTGCTTGACACGAACACGACCCGTTTATGTATACGTGTCAATATACGAAACACAGACATGACCCGCTTATTTCACAGGTGACACGACACGACACGATTAACACGTTTAATAAATAGGTCGTGTCACATAACATGACACGATACGGCACGATTGACACGATTTATAATATAAAGTTATTAGATGACACAACACGACACGGTTGACACGACACGAATAACCTGTGTAACTCACTATATTAAAATTATCTATAAATTATTAATTTTATATAATATATATTATATATGGGTTAGACGGGTCAACCCGTGACACGACACGACACGACACGAATTTTAGCGTGTCATAAACGGGTCGACACGATAATGACACGAAACACGATTATGTTAAACCCAAACCCGCGAAAACCCGTGTCGTGTCGTGTCGTGTTGGCGGGTCGTATAATTTTTTGCCAGGCCTACTTACGACCCCTGTTTATGGTCTACCAATACCGTGAAGCAATTTAATTTTGGTTAGTCACTACATGCTAATTTACCAACAAATAGACTCATGCTGATTATGGAATTCCAACTTGTCCTGCAATTTGGACGTAATGAAATTAGAGCTTCATTTAATCATTCTTTGTTATGCACAGATGGCGATGTTGGCAAAGCAATGTGTGGATGAAGATCCTGTACTACGCCCAGATATGAAGCAAGTGGTTATTTCTTTGTCCCAAATTCTCTTATCGTCTATCGAGTGGGAGGCGACATTGGCCGGGAACAGCCAGATCTTTAGTGGTCTTGTGCAGGGAAGATGATTAGTCAAGTTTTTTTCTTGCTCAATGCTTTGGGTTTTTCTTATTGCCCGGGATGTATATGGTTGTTCTCTTTGGTCGCTGTGAGCCTGCGAGTTCCTAAGAATTCGTTAGTTATGTTCTTTTAAGCATGTGTCAATATGAGATGTGAATGAGTGGAGGCTCGCCTCCTTAATTTCGAAAAAAAAAAACATGAGAATTATTTTGCTAAATTCAATGTGTATATTAGTTTACAAATTATAATCCCCTAAGTGAATTATTTCTCAAATAATTTGTTCTTCTTTGATGGCCCTTTCACATTACTAGGAATATTGAGCGCATGCACGCTTCCGGTTGATACTGGAGTTAATTATTTAAGTATAATATAAATTTTATCGTTCGACCAGTAAAGATTTTAATTATTAATAATTAAGTCTTAAATTAAAATTTCCTTTTATTATTAATTACCGCTTGTTCTCTTGTAAAATTTTTAGTTAGTGCTTGTGCATATATATAAATATTTTTTTATGTTGTGTTTTCTTTGATAAAAAAATTAAAAATAATAATAAAAAATATATTGAATTTAGTAGTATTTTTTTGTTTCATAGGAATGCTTCATGTGTAAGATCTATTTTATAGGATTCGAAGCATTATTTTTGTATAATTCATATCCTCAATAAAGAATCCCAAGCAGATGCGTGCAATTGGAGAGTAGATAAAATCGACAACATGGCTAAGAATAAAAACAAGCATCAAATATGCGGCACTGCCTTGTTCTTCATCGGAAAATTTTGAAGTTTCATCTTTTAACTAATAAAGTAATAGTTTTAGCGATAGCGATTAGCGAAAATGAAAAAGGAAAGAAAGAAAAAATTATAAAAATAAAAAAATATAAAAAGAAATATTATATAAATATAGATTTTAAATAAGTATTTATAATTTTTTATTTGATAATTTATTAAATTTATCAAAAATTATTCTTGGTAATTATCCGGTATATTTCTTATTATATTGATATTAAAATTTTTTATAAATAATAAATTAGTAAAATTGGTATCGATAAATTCAATATTTGTATGTGTCTCCAATCACTGTTGTGTACGTGAGCGAGTAAGGGATTAAAAATCCAGCCTCCTTCAACGCTAGACCATAATCCGTTCGCTTGCCGCTTCAAAACCCTCGAACCAAAACCCATCGCTGCTCCTGCCTCCGCCGTCTACATTATGACGGAGCAACCGAGTTCCTGGATACCCCACGTCGAAGCCTTCGTCGACTCCGCTCGCCCTTCGAACCAGCAGGTTTGATTCTCTTGCCCCCTTTCCTCTCTCCCGCTTCCCTTCCAGCTTACAAGACTTTTACATTATTCCCCTCCTCTTCCCTTTGGTTTCGTTCTGTGCCTGCTAGGTTTCTTTTATAACTTCTTTGAGAATCGCCAGTGCCTCGTTTATTGATGATCGCGACTTGATACGTGTAGTTCTAGTTAGGGTTTCTTTTGCCAGTCTTTCACGTTCTAGAAACTCGGAATCATTAGACTTCGAACCTCGATCGTTAAGCGGTTCTATGAGTTTAATTCATCAAGGTTATCGAATTGCTCCCAACTGTTATAGGTAAGATCTAATGGGCTTTTTACTCCCCTGAAATTGCGTCAACTCACTCGATTAGTAGGGTTGTAGGAGTCTCTCTTCCAGTTAATCCGTTGAACCCTAGTTTTCTTAGTTTAGGGTTTTGATTCCTTTATACATTTTCACTACCTGTATCAGTTGTATATGCATCAAAGTTCAAATTAATATTATTCTAAAATGTTGGTTCCATCAGTATATTTTTTTATACTGCTTATTTTTGTTGGTCTTAGCGCATCAGATTAACCGTTGAAATAATTGAGTGACAGGCGACTAGCGTGGATGCTATTTCAGCCTTAATAAATAATGATGTCTTGACTCTTGAGGAATTGGTGCGTCATTACATATTTTGTTTCTCATCTCGTTAATTTGTTGGTGCTGTGGATAGTTTCCATCTTATTTTGCTTTTCTTGTAAATGATTAGGTGCGGGGAATGGAACAGTACTTAACTAATTCTGACAAAGTAATTTGTGCTAGAGGTAATTCTCACTTGTGGATAAATTGGACTGTCCGTTTTCTTTTTTATTCATATACTTCTAATATTTATTAGTTCTATAGAACAGTGACCATAGGTTATAAATAAGATCACAGTGTCTCACGTGCCAAGCAAGATTGCCAAATTAAAAATTTTGTGCTATGAGATCATATACTCTGAGTCAACGGCAAGCAACACTTTATGTGTTGATCACAAGTTTCTTTGAAATGCTTGATGTCGGTATTTTTAATGCTATTCAGTTCATTTTTTGTTTTTCAAAAAACAAGTTCCTTGCTGCTGTAGTGGTGAAGCACAAAAATATGTTTGTGGTCAACTTTTGCTCAAACGCACACAAGAATCAATAATACAGGCATTTTCGTTAAAAAGCTTGTACATTTTTATCTCTCCATGATAATGGTCTAAAGGTCTAGATCTTCTTACTCTCAATATTAACTTATGTTCTGTGAATTTCCCATGATTTTATCTTCAGGTTTACTTCTTCTAGCAGAAGTACTTAATCGTCTTCTAATAAAGTCTTTAGATAGTTGCACGGTTAGCAGCTTGGCGGCTTTCTTCACAGCAAAGTTGGTAAGATCATCTTATCCTGCTTTATTTGTATAGACGATGCTGCTAACTCTTGTTTTTATGTGAATGGTCAAATTAAAATTCATATATTGTTTTTTTTTTATTTTAGATTTTTTTGTTACATTTCTTCCATTATAGTCATATGTTTAGAATTTATAAAAAATGCAACAATTTTATTTCCTAGAAGCATTGGCAACTATCTTGGTTTGGTACAAACTTAGCTTGCTATATCAATGGGTGAGCATTCGGTACCGATACTGAAGTACCTTACCAAAATTTTCGGTTTTTTGGTACCAGTACCAATTTTTAAATCGGGATTTTGGTACCGGTACCGGTACCTCAAAAAAAACTTCGGGATTTATTTATAGTCCCGAAGTACCAAAATATATATTAATAATTAATTAATATATTTATTTATATATTATTTACTAATTTATGAGACATATTTATAAGGTATATTTATAACTTATAAGGTATATTTAATAATTAATTATTTATTAATTTAGACACTTAAATACTAAAAAAATATTAGAAATTTAAAATTTCGGGATTTCGGGAATTTTCAGAAATAATTTTTGAGAGTTTGGTACCGGTACCGAACTCCCGAATTAGAATTCAGTACTGGTACCGCTACCGGTACCTACGATTTGAATTTTGAGAGTTCGAGACCGGGAGTTCGGTACCGGTACCAGTCCCAAACTCCCGTTTGCTCACCCCTTATCATGTAAAGGTGTCAAAGGTAGAAGTTAAACTGTTCTGACTTAGACTCGCTGATTTATGAGACTATCACAATCCTTTACATGACTTAGTGTGGGACAAGATTGATGCTGAACACCTCAAATGTGTGCCAATTTTTTTGTAATTTACAATAGCATGCAATATTTAGCTGGTTGTGTTAAATTTATTTCTAAGCAATCTACAAATATTTAAAGCTTAGAATATTTCACCCATATGTGATTTTTCTCATTACTCTCCTAATACTCTATGTTTGAGTTTTATTTTATATTTTTAAATATGCAATTATTATGATACGTACGAGTATTTTGATCAAGCCTAATAACTCAATTCAATGATAGCTATATGCTCATATAAGGCAACCCTACCAACTCAGTCAAGCATACTCACTTTGGCTGTCATCAATTAGACTTTATCTAATAGACCCAATTAGCTAGGTGGGCTCATCTGAGTGGAATGAATCACTCAAAATAACCTAATTAATTAGGCATATCTCCAATCAATCAAGCAAACTTAGCCATACTTATTAATGCAAACCTAGTTAGCCTAAGTCTTATATCATACTCAACTAAAGCTTATGATGGCTTAATTGCTTAAGCCTCGTTTTTGCTTTTGGTCCATGCTGGTTTTCAACTTAGTCGGTTTCATAATCTAAGCTCTTATCCTGGGCTCCTATTCAAGATTTGTCGCTAGGCATTAGTTAGCTTAAGGCTATGACAATGGCTTCATAGGCCAACCCTCATCTTGGCTTTTGACCTACAATATCTATTCACTCAGGTCTCACTGGGCTAAAGAGGGTTCATGATAGCATGACAACCTAAGCTTTTTTTGGTCCATGGTGGCTTCACATCTAAGCCTCACTATACTAAAGGAGGTTATTATGGCTTCACATCTAAATTCCTTGCCCTAACCTTTAGGCCATGATAGCTTTGCTCTTTGTCCTTGACTAAAGGGGATTATGGTAGTTTAAAAGCCTAAGTCCTTGTCTTGGCCTCTGATCCATGAATGCTTCATGTTTATGTCTCAATTGATGAAGAGTAATGATGGTTTCAGACCAAGCCCTCATCCTACCTTTAATTAATGATGACTATGTGTTCAGGTCTTACTTTCTTGAATGGGGCTATGGTCGCTTCACAACCAAAGCCATCATATTGACCTTAGTCCATTATGACTTTGCACCTATGTGCCATTGGATTGTAGGTGGGTTGGTTAGCCTAAGTCATTACACGGCCTCCAGTCCATGATGGCTTTGCATCTATGTCTCATTTGGCCAAAGTGGGTTTTGATTGGTTCACTGCATAAGCCCTTGTCTCAGCCTCCACTCCCTGAAGTGTTGATAAAAAAACAGGTGTCTGTTTGCTTGTGAGGAAGCAATCTTTTCTTCGCCAAAGATTCATAGCAAAATTTATCTATTAGAAAAGGTCACGGAGCAATCTCATTTCTCAGGAAATAATGCAGTGCATTCTTTTGGTCATAAAATGTCTTTCAAGATACTTGGATTTTCATGAAAAATCAACACGAGGTAGCTGAAATAACATGACACCTTGCTCTAGGGGACCACATAAGATCACTAGCAATACGTATCCCAGGTAAGGTTTAGAGTATTCTTCATACTGGGTGATAAGCCAATATATACAAATGCAACTGTCCAATGGTACTCAATCACCCTGTATTGAATGTAAGGGTGGTATTGTGCTTTTCCTCAAGATGTCGACAACTGTATTGAGTCATTCCTGGTGGTACCACTGTGTACACTTACACTATCATTATAACTAGTGGTGTGCAATCGATATTTCGGTACTAGTATCGGTACCAAAATTTTGGTACTGAAATATCGAACTTATTTTTTTGGTATGGGTATCGGTACCGAAATTGCTATCGGTACCGGTACTGATTTCCCTAAATAAATTCGGGAAATTTCCGAAATCCCAAAGTTTCGCGGTTAGGTAATTAGGTAAGCTGAAAAATTAATTAGGGATAATAGGTAATTAGGGTTTTTTAAAACTTTTTCTCAAATTATTATATGAAATATAAGTTTGACCTTTCATATAATAATTTTATTAAACTTTTATAAAAAAAATTTTGGGAGTTCGGGAGTTCAGGATTTTCCCGAATCAGTTTTTAGGTACCAGTACCGGTACCATACTCCCGAATTAAATTTCAGTACCGGTACCGAAATATCGAAGTACCAAAATACTGGTACAGAAATATCGAATACCGAAAAATTTGGTATGGTATTTCGGTTCCGGTACCGTTTGCTCACCCCTAATTACAACCTCATTAACTATTAATGTGGATTAGAATATTAGAGTTCATAATCACTAAGCAGTCATGTGCTATTAGTACACAACAAGATTCTCAAAACTGGTCTGAACCGGCCTGTTTTGTTGGTTCGTTTCGTTGAATGGGTGGAACGAAAGCAGTGAGCGGAGCAAGCTGGAGAAGAAAAGAGGAGAAAAAGGAGAAGAAGAGGAGAGGAAGGTGAGGAAGAAGGAGAGGAAGGGAAAAGAGGAGCAGCGGCGGGCGCAGCAACAATGGCTCTTCCTTTTCTTCTTTTTTTTTTCTTTCTTCCTCTTGTTGCTTTGCCCTGCTGCCGGCAATATGTTTTGAGAGCCTTGGTACACAATGAGTTATAAGATTCTGAATGTGGAACGCAAATTTAATTGGCAATTTTGAGAAATGAGAACTATCAGTGGAGGAAATGTTGATGCATACTGTTCAAGAGCAAGATAAAAAACAACATAATTTAAACATTGCCATGAATAATTCATGAAAGTAACATCCTTGAAGTTTTGAACCAACTCAAGTTGAGTTATCCATGTGAAAAGATGGTATAGTTAAGTAAGAGGACTAGGCCCTGGTAATGTGTGCTGGGGTTATGTTTCAAAGCTTTGAATGAAGATTAAGATGGGATAGGATTAAGTTTTGGCTCGTGCCATGTTGAGATAAACTTATAGAAAATCTTTAAAGAAAGTCAAGTACACAACATATAGAGTTAACACTGATACAACTAGTTCATGTGTGACTAGATGCATAAGTGAAATTTTAACCAAGTACACAATATATAAGTCACTTCTGGTTGAGCTGCTTTCTTAGTCTGCATGCAAATGATATTTATGTGTTTTTTGTTTTTGCATCAGGAAGATTGGTATGCCATTCGTGGAGTTCTTATTGGTTGCTTAGCTCTTTTGAGAAGGACAAAAGAAACTGGTTCAGTTGAAAAGAACGATGTGAGAATGCTTGCTGAGTCTTTTTTTAGAAATGTAGCAGTTCAATCACTAGCTGTTCGTGACCGAAAGGTGAAATATTTAGGCAATCTTTTTATTGATGAGAAGTGGATAAACTTGGGCATTGACTTCACTTTTATGCATTTGCAGTTGGCTCTTGAAGTTCTTCAGTGCCTTGTGGATATTCACCCTCAGATTGCCATGGAGATGGTATAACTTTCTCTTTTGTGATTTGTAATTCTGAGTTTATCTTGTGTACCTGCCTGTTTGGTTGAAACTTGAGTCTCAACTCTATCTGTGCAATGCACGAGTGGCAAAAGGAAATAGGTTACCTCCTTGAATTTCATTGACAATGCTTCAATTTGAAAGAGGAGGACCTTATATCCATGTTTTGCATGACTCAGGGTTCTAGAACTAGAGGAGGACGTGGGGTGGGTTGCTCTATCCTTAGTTTAAGTCATCATGAACCTCAATGATTAATTTAAGCAATCTTTCGTGCTTGTAAATCAAGACAATTTTGATTAACTCAGTTTTAGTGTTTAAAACAAGGTTCAAGATATTGGTCAATGATCGGACAAGTACTAACTGATTAGTACCGGTTCATACTGGTGACATATGGAACTAATGGTATATATATATACATACACATGTATGTATATGTACGTATATGTATGTATATACATACTTATGTATGTATGTATACTGATGTAATTGGCACTCAATATGGTCAAACCAAATCAATTTGGAGATGTTTGCATATTAAATTTTGAAAGTACACTTATATGAACTTTATTTTTGCTAGAAGGCAAGTGGTGAAGGTGGGATTATGATCTTGTTAAAAACAACTAAGGTCTTTATTACTTGAGCAAACTGACATATTTATATCTTACGTGAAATTTAATTGAACTATGATATCTTACCTTGTTAGTAGGAGCTTCTTAACTGAAGTTACTTAGTAGCCGCCTTGCTGTATCCATAATAGGTGGTGGTTGTTTGAATAGTAAGTCAGTTGCCTCTAACTCAAGTTGATGCTGTGGATTTGCGTCCATCATATGTTGAACTAGTATATTGAAGTCTACTAAGTAAGCATGCATGGTCTACTATTGTTTGTAGGACTAGTACTAAAATAGGAATAAGCAAAATATTGGGTATGGATAATGACATATGTCAGAACCTTTATATGAAGTCACCGAGCTATATCCTTCATAGTTTAGTTGCAATCTCCATTGTCTACTCTTAGAATCTGATTGTAGAGTGGGTATCATCTTCTTATAGTCATCAAAAGCATTTGTTTTTTGTTTTGCAGTTTTTGTTGTTGATCCATTGCCTCTTCTTTGATATTGGTATGTCGTATATCCTGTGGTTTTGATTGAACATTCACTATGATCTTCATCTTATGTTGCATGTGAAAATCTGGCTTTGCAAGAAGACTTATGCTATTGTGGTGACAAAACATAAGTCTTGTCATTGCTGCCCCCATCTCCTCCTCCGGTTCCATTGTTTGTGCTCAATTGTTACTGTGTTGCTTGAATTGTTTTGTACCTTGCAACATGGAGGTCTATCAGAGGGAGAGGAGTTCTTATTTGTGTATTAGTGTTCATTGCAGATAAGTGGTTACCTGAAGCTTGCTCCTTTTATATATCCTATTCCAATGGATAATTTTTCATTGCTATTGCTTCCTTGCATTTTCCTAGTATGCTTCCATATGGGATCAAAATTCAGGGGCCCTACAATGATGATTACATAGATTTAAGAGAGTTTAGGAAAAAAATTAAAATGAGTTGGAGAGTTTTAGAGCTTGAGAGACTTTGAGAGCTTGTGATCATGAAATGTGGAATTTATGTAGTTTAGAAGGACCGTGGACCTCCAAAAACCCATGTAGAAGGCTAGATTAAAGAATCTAGCCTTTTGCATGTGGCCATAACTGGCCAATGCCTAGGAATCTTGCCCATTTGAGGTGGGATTGGTAGGTACAGTTTGACCGGTGTACCAACACCCAGTATGCTATGGATGAACCAGTATCAATCTGTATTATCCAAGACAATAGTGGGTCGAAGCATACTGGGTCTATGTATTGGTTCATGGTTCATGATCTGACCACTATGTATTGGGCTTACCTCCTAGTACGGAACAAGATTAAAAACATTGCATAGATCTAAAGTTTCACTCTAAACTAGTTCCAATAAAATAATTGATCTCACAAATCTAACAACCTAACCCAAATTTGAATTACCAAATGAACATCCTATAAGTAGGGGTGAGCATTCGGTGTCTGTAAATTTGGTTTTACCGATTTACCAACAAATTCGGTAATTTGGGTTCGGTAAAAATAAATTCGGTTTCGGTTTCGGTATTAAATTTTATAAATTTTGGTATTCGGTATTCGGTTCGATTTTAAACTTGTCGATTGGGTAAAAAATTGATTTTATCGAAATCTATTTTAAAATATATAATAGATTGTTGATAGTTGCTGCGATTTAGATTTGCTGCTGTGGTGCATGTTTTATAATAGTTTTATAATAATTGAGGTGCACGTTGTACTGTTGGACTATAAATTGCTACTGGCTGCTGCGATTCAGTTCACACGATTCAGATTTGTGAACTGTTGTGAAGTTGTAATATGTGGTTTTTATTTTGAGGATATCAAGCTGGACTATTGGAGAATGGAATAGTAATTTATAAACTGATGTGAAGTTGTGAACTGATGTAGTGGATATTCATTTGTAATATATTTATTTGTGATGGAGCCTGTTTGTTTGTAATAGAGTTTGTATGACTGGAATTGTGGATGGAGCCTCTATAATCATAGACCGTTCCTGTATGATCGTGGATGGAGCCTGCCTGATCGTAGATGGAGCCTGTATTAACTTGGACAAACTAGTCAGATTGATCGTGGAGAAGAAGTGTATGATTGTGGATGGAACTTGCATGATCGTGGATATTGAAAACAAGATCGTGGATAGAGCTTGTATGATCGTGGATGAAGCTTGCATGATTGTGGATATTAAAAACAAGATCGTGGATAGAATAATCATGGATGGAGGCTCATGATCATGGGTAGAATAATCGTGGATGGAGGCTGCATAATCCTAGATAGAATAATCGTGGATGGAGGCTGCATAATCCATGATTGTGGATATTGAAAACAAGATCGTGGATAGATCCTGTATGGAGGCTGCATGATCATGGATAGAATAATCGTGGATGGAGGCTGCATGATCGTGGATGAGCGGCTTGAATAACATCATAAATCTTGGAAGTTGATTTGTAAAATCATAAGAATCTTTTTTATTTTGTACATTATATATTTTCGGTAATTTACTGAATTTATCAAAAAAAATTTCAGTAAATTCGATTCGGTAAAAACTCTATTTTTATCAAATTTTGTTTGGTTTCGGTTTATAAAATTTTAGTAAAAAAAATAGTAAATCTAATTCGGTAAATTCGGTATCGGGAAATACCGAATACTCACCCCTACCTATAAGCATTAATATAATCACTTGTTTCCTAGTAATGAAAAGTTTCATGTATTAAATTCCTTTTAGTATACTTAGCTAGATCTTCATCACTTACAGCATGTATATTGGTGATGCATGTGAGTTTAAACTGTGGTCAGTTATCAAAAGGATTTGTGAGAGAGAGAGGGAGAGAGGGAGGGAGACATGACAAGAATCTGCCCTCCAAATTAATCTTGATTATTCTTTCGTTTATCTCTTGTCTGCTGTCTCATTCTATCCTTTATATTACTTCTTAATTGGAGGTTAATAGTATGACTACATGGTGTAGTTCTGGCGCCATCTTAACTGGTTGACTCACAGTCATGCAAATATTTAGTAAAAAAATTCTATAAGTTCTCATCAAGTACCAATGCCATGCAAATCATTAGGCATAAATAGGATGACATGCACAATGAGGTATGACAATGATGACTAGGTTGATCAACGTTTTATTTATTTTTGGCTTTCAAAATTCATGAATAGCATTGCTTGGCTTAACTTTTTTTAATAGGTTAAATTTGAAATTCATTAATCAGGATGGATGGAAGTATAAAGAAATTATACACAATGAAGTATCCCTGTGATTTTAAGTTCTTAGTCAATGATAGTTAAATTTGCTTATTTTGGCATTGAACTATTGATAGCATGACCTGAACATTGTAGGGAATACAAAACCTTCTGTTCCCCTCTAAAGTGAAATGATTATGATCCATCTGTTAATATTTTCATATGTTTTTCAATCAACGTTCGAAGCATTGGTTTGCGGTCGGACCAGTACAAACTGGTTGAAATCCCAGTGGTACCGGTACTGGTCGAAATCCTGGTACCGGGCGAAGCAGCGGAAGAAAGAAGAAGAAGAGAAAGACTTGCATCCGCCATCGCCCGCTCGCATCTGCCATTGCCTGCTCACTTCTGTTGCTTCACCTCTCCTCTTCTACCCCTTCTTTTCCCTCTTTCTCTCCTTTCACTCCTTCATCTTCTCCTCTTCTCCTTCTCCTGCCTGCTGCTGTTTTGTTCCATTCCTGAACGAGTTTTTTAAACACTGTTCTCAATTGTATGATTTGAACTTTTTGCTTGTTCACTTACTTATGTGGCTTCTTGGCCGTGGCTAACTTCTGTTCTCTGACTCCAGCAACAGTTGTTTTCTATGCCATGTCTTGTTGGTTTAATCTTTGGTTGACTTTTTTTTCTTCTTAATTTCAAATGTCATAAGTTATCTTGTTAACCCATTTTACTTTGTGCTTTCATGGTGATGTAGGGTGATGACCTTGTTTATGATGTGTGTTACGCAATAGACGAAGAAAAAGATCCTAGGTGCCTGATGCATTCTTTCCATATTGTTGGGGCGCTGGGGAGATTGTTTCCTGATTCATCTGGTCCGGTGGCAAGATTTTCTGAGGATATTTTTAGTATTCTAAATCAATATTTTCCTATACACTTCAATAATGTAAGTTTAAAGAAAATGGAACCGACCATAAGCACTTTTTAGCATTATGTAAATGCTTGTTAAAATGTATATGTTTGACCTTTATTTTATTTCTTCCTATTCTCGCACATGGTTTGCATTATTGCACATTATTTCTTTTATGATTGCTTTTAAGATGCACTTTTTTATTATATTTTAAATTGCCCATAAGGATCATATGTTAATTTTGTTAATAGTAAGGACGATCTTATGTTTAATCAATTTTTATGCTAAGTAACACTCCTTGATTCTAGATGAAGGTTTGCTATCTATGACTGGAACGTAACAGTCCTTATGTCTACTTGAAGATCTACCTCAAATTTTAAATCTTTTTGTTTTTGTGCTGAATACTACGCTGGTTCTGGATGTTCCTTTGTTGCCAATGCCTGGAGCTCGAAGATCATCAAGAAATGATCGGCACATTATACATTTCATGTTTCTTCAACAGTTGTGATTAACTCAACCGCTAATGAATGGTTTAGAATTTGTTATGAATCATGATACTGTAGTTTTTCTTGTCAGAAAGTATACTAGCTAGGTTTTCTGATGGATCGCTTTCTATCTTTTTGTATTGATGTGTTCCATCCATAGAAAAGAAGATTAAAAACTCAAGGACATCCATTCAAAGAAAAGAAGATTACAAATTTAATTCATATTTGTTACCGTAAATTTTTGTTGTCCATTAGAGAGAAATTAAGTTGTTGAATGAATGATGAACTCTGTGCTTTTGGTTGTCCAGTATTTTCATGAAAGATGCACTATTGATTTACAGCCTAAGATAAGTTATGGTCCATTTACATCCATGTCACTGGGGCATTACTGGAGTACACTTTGACACATGCATCTATGTTTCAAGGTTTGATGAGGACTAGGCTAGAACAATCTACAGTTTTCTGTGGGGTCCCACTTCAGAAATCTTCGATTAATATTTGAATTAGATTACAGTATGCACGACCTAGTTCCTGGACTGTATTACATAATATCAAGTTGATTTGACATGTATCTGCTTAAATGGAGGTTCGGTATGCTAGGAAAATATCCATAGTACATGTTATTGATTGATGGTGCGTCTTTGACCTCATGAGTTCCAGTTTGTTGGTAAATAACTAAGTGGAAATTGGTAACTAAGTTGTGAAACTTGGGATGCAATTTTTTTACATCTGGTCACCAGAGATTGAAATTTCACAGTAGCCCGATCACATTATATGAACCCATCTAGTCCAATTCTTGTTTTGTTTTCTCATTCTGAAGATTAAGTTTTCATATTTAAATTTTTAGTTTGGTGGCTGCTGAACAAGGACTATGTTGCACGAAAATGAGAGCCCAAACGTATTAAACGTCCAGATTAAAGGATGAGTTCATTGGCTCCTGTATTTTGATAAATCATATTTTGGGGAATTCCCGAGCAGAGAGAAAGAATGCCTCCTCCAGCTGTATATGACAAGGCCTTCTTTAACTGATCCTATGTTTGTTTCTATTTTGAATAAATACACAGCTTTATGAGGATGCTTTCTTTGCCAATTATGCTGTAGCACTCCTGAAGCTCTCTGAATTGGATTTTGCGGAGGCTTCAAGGATGGAGCTACTGATGCTGCAAAACACTTTGTGCAGCTCTTTGATATATTATTTGCCCCATAGAATGTGAAAAGCTTCCTGTGAACAAAGAACCCGTCATGATTTTCTATCCGTTAATCGTCAGATTTATTTTACCCAGATGTGCTCTTAAAGTGTCTTGGAATCGTCTTTATCAGCTATCACTGCTTTCAGTTGTTAAAACTAGTGTTTGAAAAGTCGGTCCGGAGCCACCGGTATGGTACCGGTACCGTACCGGCGAACCGAGCGCGTGTTCCGGCGGGTTTAGGAAGAGGAGCGGCGGCGGCGGCGGAAGCTTTGTTCGAAGCATCCGCTGCCACTCAAAGCTTCCGGCAGTGGCAAAAGCTTTGAACGAAGCTTCCTCCGCCGGCGGAGGCTTCGTTCGAAAGCTTATGCTGCAAGCTTCGAATGAAGCTTCCGCCTGCTCCCGCTCCACTTGCTGTCGTTCCCACTCCGCTCATGGCCGCCCGCTGTCGCCTCGCCGCTGCCGTCGCCGGACCGTGCTCCGACGCTTGGTCCGATGTCGGTCCTTCACCGGACCGGTACATACCGGAGGTACCGGCCGGTTTCGGACCGGTACCTCAAACCTTGGTTAAAACTAGTTAATGTCACGCCTAATACCCCCATGGTTAAAATGGGACTTACCTCATGAGAAGTTTACATGGGAGCGTTAAGATATTGGTTAATACTTAATACACTTCCCAACTGATATTCAATATAGGAGCACAATATCTGTTAATGACCATGGAGAGAAGTTTTAGGACGCTTGGATATTTCCTGTTCCTTAAAATTTTATATTCTTTGCAATGTTTAACTATGTAATTCTTTTGTAGATGTATTATGTTTTCCTTCTATTGTTCCTTGTAATCTTAAATAAGACTTGTAACCATGGCTTTAAATCTCAGTCCTTATGTAGAGGATGTATTGATACCAGTTATACCAACACAGTATATACTGGTGCACTGATTTGCTTTTTTTGCTTTAATAATTAGTTCTTTTTATTATACAGAAATATCATAGCGCCTTCTAGCTGAATCATAATTTATTTTGAAATTTTTTACTTGACAGCCAAAGGATGACGGTTTGGATATAAAAAAGGAGGACCTTTCTGAGGCACTGATGGTATGACTCATGTTTTTTTTGTTCATCTTCAATATTATTATGTTCTTTTAGTGTTTTTCTAAAAAAAACTTGTGAAATGCTGTCTGAATAATCAAGTGATTATATTTGTAAATTGGTCTCTTCTCTTGCTTTGCTTCTCGTGCTTCATCATATTACCCTTTGAATTGCTATGTTCCCAGGGTGTTTGCAGATGGAAAGTAAAAAGTACTATCCGTCTGCTAGATGACATGTTCCTTTCATTGCAGTGATGTGAGACAGAGAGCAAGAGGTTTTTTTTTTTTTTCAGATTAAAG
Organism: Costus lasius; assembly: GCA_027563935.2. Lineage (NCBI taxonomy): Eukaryota > Viridiplantae > Streptophyta > Magnoliopsida > Zingiberales > Costaceae > Costus > Costus lasius. The sequence goes on along the minus strand of CM050447.1, from coordinate 9,560,116 downwards.
ATAGATAGTAGTTACTAAATTATTAGATTAGGGCTACTTGCAATTTGCATCAAATCCGGACCTGTCCGCACTAGATGTACCTCTTGCATGGACGTTATAGTTCCATCATAGTCAAATTGTAGGCCTGAGCCACACACGTAAAGAAAATCTTCTTCAGTTGGCTACCATATTACCACGATCATAATCATAATCACTTCCTCTTTTTTATAGACCTGCCCATGTACACTAAGAAAAATTGAAGTTACAAATGAAGGGAAACTACAACGAATGCATCAGCAACAAAATGTTCATACTAAATTTAGGTGAACAAAAATATACAATGAAATAAGTTTCAAGTTCTAGCTTTTAAACCAAACTTAAACTGATGTGGGATATCCATATTCTTAATATGGACTTGATCATGTGATCTACTCACTGTACTGCTTCTATTTCTTCTACTTAAGAGATCTGGGTAGTTGTTTTCCCATGGATTATCTTTGTCACACTAAAAAAGGTGACTACATAAACCTTGAGGAAAATTGCCTTGGTGTCATGATCTTAACCATTTCCTCTCAGAATATTGTGTTGCACACCAATTTGCTCCACTTAAAAGATAATCAGTATCACTTACATATTGTCCAAAATCTGATGATGCGAGTAATGCACTTGAATGAGACGAAATATTGAATGAATACCCAACAACTCAAGACTAGACGAAGAACAAATCTAGTGTGTGCAAGAATGTACCTAATTGTAATAGACAAGATAAATGTAAGAGTCTACAGGCAGATAATATGAAAGCTTTTATTTTATCATCTCTCAAGTGCTATTCCAAAGAGAAAAATGTCTCACCTCTTGAGGGTGAAAATATTGATTTAACGGATGATTTTATACATTTTCCGTTTATAGCACACTATAAACACTAAGTTTTTTCTCTTGGGCCATAAACCACTCGTTAGCTAGTCACTTAGCATATTACCATCATAAAAAGGGTAAAGCTACAAAAGAAATGCACACTATATCAAGGTTTTAGAAAGTGGTATGGTTTTAGGGCTTATTTCTAGATACATACTAGTTTGGCTTGGAACTAGTACACAAACCAAGTTTGATTTGGCTGTGTATATATACATACTGACGTTGACATGGTTGGTATTAGTGTCGAGTACTGGCACTAATACAAACCTATTTTAAAAACCTTGCGCTATATACACGCTTAGTTTGAATATATACAAGAGTTACATCGTCCACCCCTTCTTTTGTGTCATTCTCTTTCACTTAAAGTTGTTGATGCTGTAAACAATGCCTGAACTACATTTTTTTAAGTTAGCTTCAATTGCGATACATCACTACACAATGTTAGTAGAAGGAGAATGTTCCTTCTAACCACCCTCCTCTTTATCAATATTGAATTAATTATTGAATTTATATCTACTTTGAAAAGAGTTGTGCATAACTTGTAACCTGGTAAGGGGTGCACAAATTGAGTTTTGCTTTGTGATAATTCTGAATGAATAGAGTGATGTGACTTTACTACATTGATAAAACCTAAAAATACTTTTTAGCTGATGCAGGAGGTTTATGCTACAGGTGATCCCCACCCCATCTCACTATATAAGGAACCATCTTTCATGTGCATATGGTCTTTGCAAAATTTTTTCTCAAATATTTTTTTTTTCTAATTGACTTTTGACCTTGTGACTCAATGGAGCTTCACTAAACCCCATACCTCCCACAATTACTTCAGAGACCTCCTCGTTTGGTGTGACATCCATAGTTTGTCACAAACTCCTTCAAGCTTGAGGATAGTGCGAATCATCTCAAGTAGCCTAATGCTTTGCTCTTAACATCATGTATCGGTTGACTTTTGCACGATGTGTATTGGTATCTTTCCTAAGATTCACCCAATCCTTGATATCCATAACTTATGAGTGCTTAAAAATTTTGGTTGTTATACCATAAAGAGTGCCAAAAGTTTTTATCTTTGACAAAGCCATAAAGGTACTAATGTTTTGTTTTTTTGAACTGTTGTTGCATCCATTTGATCATATGTACTAGGTAAGTTGGCCAAAAATTGACCCAATTCTCCAACCCGACATGAAGTAAAGCGGGTTTGGGTTGGGTGCTATCGTGTTTAGGTCATAGTTAAGTCGACTTGTTTAGGATCCAAAATTAACCGAGTTGGTTTGGATCATAAATGGGCTCATCCAGGTGACCCATTTATAGTATACTTATCATATATATATGTGTTATATTTATACATATATATATATATATATTATAATATATTATATTTTATACTAAAACACATAGTAAATATATTATTTAAATATATAATATTTATTTTAGTATCACTAATATTTATTCTATACATTTTATATCTATTTATATTGAACGCTTTATGCTGGTTGGGTGAGGTTGACCCATTTATAAAGCGGCTTGTGTTGGGATTGAGTCAAACTGGCTGTTGGACTTAAATGGATCGCAAGCTATGTTGACATGACTAGTTTATGACCCACTAATTTGAATTGCGGGTATCAACATTAGACATCATCTTACACTTTAAACTAAACATATGACAAATTAGCTGCCCTTCCCTCGTGATTATAGGTGTGATATAATCCATGTTGCTTGTCTCACCCACTAGCCATGAAGTATTAGGACACATACTGCATGAAGTATTAGGACGATGGTGAGATAGAGTCACAGAGAGTGACCAGGTCCACCCTTATTACTACATGCAAGAGCGTTGATGTACCTAAGCCATTAATAATCCTTAGTAAGTAATAGCTATACTTCTTGAACTTTATGATATTTATATATTGTTGAGGAAGGTTGCACTTGTCAGGAACATGTACGTATGCAAGGGTGAAATTTAAACTCTTTTCCATAGTTGTTAAAATCGTTATCCGGAATGAAAGATTGTTTGATCCTATGATCCGGATCATTCAAATCGTTCCGGAATGCTGGTCGGAACAAAAAAAGGGTAGGAATAGTAGGATTGTAGTTTCAGACTATAGGATTGTGGAGGATCGAGAGGATCATTACTACACAGTCCCAGCAATGTCAGTGGCTTAAATACATTTGGATTTATACCATTATACCAAAACATATTAACTCATTAATGTTAAACCCCTAATTATATTAGTTGAACTAATTAGGAGTGTTTGAAAAAAATCCAGCCTTTACTCATGCTAAGTTTTATCACTTTGTTTAACTTAGTTAAGCGGATGTCTCTCTGTCTCTCGAACAAATAGACTCTAGTCTCTACTATTGGATTATGATAATTTTTAGATTTTTTTCAAAGCTTATCTTATAGAAAATCAAATATTATTTTGAGTTCATTAGATTTTAGTGTTTTTCTTAATGTTTGATTCGCATGGATGAATCTATGTTTCTAATGGTCAAATCTATGTTTCTTTCTTTTTTATTTATTTTGTTACCTTTGATCAAGTTTGTTGGGCTGCAAATGGTTGATTTTCATTTATTTAATATCCTCTTTTAATTTTGTCAAATAAGTTGAAAAATATAGAATTTTGTGCGTTACAAAATAGTGATTTACCAATTCATACTTGACAAATTTTTATCATTTATAATTTGTGATATTTCTCATATTACTCTAATATATGAATATATATCTTTAAAATCTATTTTTTATCTTCTAAGTGGATCTTTTGATCTTATGGAGCCTCTACTGTTCCTAGGATTGTGCTTTACAAGCAATTGTTCTTGATTTTATCCTTCTAAACACATCCATTGTTGCTCTCTAATATCTGAAGAGGTTTGACTCAAGGCGGACATAGTCTGTCAATTCTAATTTGAATTTGATATTTGGAAGGGATAAGAGGAACCCCTGCGTTTTTCAATGAGGCATCTTGGTCAATGGGATTGAGATTAGTCATGCTGTGTTTTGTAGAAGTTTCCAAGTGTGGTATGTCATGTAGACCAGTGTTGTGTTTGACCTGTCTAGGTATGCGACAAACTCCAAGTTTTATAATGACAGCCACTTGTGCCAAGAGCTCTCTGGTACATGGATTCTTTCATTAGCCATTTTCATATTTCTTATAACGTGTCTCCTACATTTGGTTCTGATACTTATATTAGGCTGATTATTGACTTTGATTGGGTTTCCTTAAAGTGTTATATTATGGAAACTTGATATGCTGCTGATTAACTCATTTCATAGTTCTTAATTTTGAAAGCCTTTAGACCCGATCCATTTTAGGAACGTCCAGTGCCAAAGTCATTGTATGGGTAAGTCGCCAGTCCCTATACTCATTCACAATCACGCCTTTATGATCAGTTAACATCATAAAACACTCATAGAAAACCTTTTTTCATTTTTCAAACACTCTAGACCTAACATGTTATTCTAATTAAGAATGAATGAAAATAGTTCTTGGAAGTTGTTTCAAATCTTTTTTGAAACTTGGACATGCCTCAAGGAAGTCTTAATCTTGCCAGCTCGAGTCTTTGGTACCATATCTAGTGCAAGCCATGGTTTCAAGTATCGGTCCGGCAGCTCGGTCCGGTGGCTGGCCGGACCGGTACATACCGGTCAAAACCGGTCAAAACCAGTCAAAGCTAGTGTAAATATAATGGTATCGGCGGTACCGTACCGGTACCAGTTGAATACCGGACCAGTACATACCGGTCATACCAGACGGTACCGTATTAAAAACCATGGTGCAAGCTAAGGTCAAGAGAACATTTTTGTAGAAAAGTAAAAAGCGAGTGGAAGATGAAAATTACTGGACTAATTTTGACACCTGAACACTTGAGAACCAGCCTCACGCTAGAAATCTTGAGGAAGTTGTCACTCTACCAAATGAATAAAATTATTCTATTAAATGGGAAACTGTGAACAGTTTAATATAACAATTGCATCATCTAATCTTTTACATGGTTATTTCTGTTGTATTTCCATTCCACACAATTTGCTTTGCATTCTATGACACTTTGAAGTTTTGAATTTTTGTAGCTTCTTTTCCATCTGAAAAATGTTTTTAGCTTTACGTAGTTATAATCATCTTTAATTGGGATTTTTAGTTATGGTATTATAGTGACATTTGAATTTGTAACTATTGATACCTCATTTCTAGGGAAGTCTCTGGCCTTTGCAGTTCAATTGTAGTATGTTGTATATGTTCTTAGTTGTAATTTCAATACAGTGAGTCAAATTTATAGCAGTTCTGTTTTCTAAAATATTCTTGTATACTTTACAGCATGCTTTCTCGTCATCTTCTTTTCTTGAACCCTTTGTTGTTCCGCTACTCCTAGAGAAACTGTCCTCATCTCTTCCGTCCGCAAAGGTTTGTTCTAAAATCTTGAAATTCATTATGAATTACTAATGCATCAAGTTAATTTATAGTTTGATGAGTTGGCAAATCTTTGCAGCTTGATTCTTTAAAATATCTTAGCAGTTGCTTATGCCACTATGGAGCAAATAGGATGCGCAAGCATGCTAAAGCTATCTGGTCTAGTTTGAAAGATGTGATATTTAATTTTTCACCTCAAAGGCCTTCAATTTTAACTAATGGATTGGACGGAGATGTGGAATCTGAGGCTATTCAAATTATGAAAGAAGCTCTAAATTGTTTGCAAACAGCTATTATACACTTAGATTCTCCTAATCAAGATTCCATTTTGTGGTTGATTATTGATGATCAAGATATTGAAACAAAGTTTTTGTCTCTAACAAGTATAAGAAGCAATTCAGGTGCTAACTCGGATATCCAGCGTGAATTAAGTGCTCTTGGAAGTGTCTTGTTTATTGCATCAAAGGTATCCATACATTGCTGCACTGAAGTGTTTCAGAAGTTCTTTCTTCGGCTAATGGAAATGTTAGGAGTTTTGCAGAAGCATTCTTCAAAATCTTGTGTTAATAATCACAAAATGAATCCAGCTGGATTCAATTTGGGCGCACTTTATCTTACTATTGAGCTCCTTACGTCATGTAGAGAGTTGACTTTGGCATGTAAGGAAATTGCTTCAGATGTTATTCTGGAACAAAGAAGCTGGTATTTTGTGATCCAAAGTCTCTCAACTGACCTATGTTGTGTTTTTGGCTCAATTTTGTCGATGTTCAAGTGTTCTATGGTTGTAAATGGCAACGAACATGTTTACTGTGCTGGTATTTCATTTCATCTTTCTAGTTTTATTGCTTTAAAATAATTATTCTTTGTGCTTACAATAGGACTTCTGTGTCAGATGATATGCTAAGTAATTTAAGATTCTTTGTAATTAACTCGCTTGAGGTTTCTGTTCAGTTATTAGAAGTTGCCCTATTATTTATCTCATAATTTTGAATTTGCACCTACTAGTCTGCAACTCTTTTGCAGTCAATTGTGAATTTTATGATTTGGTCCAAAATCATAAAATTTGTTAAAGCTAAGTTTTAAACTTTCCAACTATGGTACATACAGCACTTTATCAATTAGGTTTGATTGCAATGCTTACTCCAGTTGTCAATTTTCTAGCATTCCACGAGCCTCGCAGACAACGACAAAGCTGTATTCATGTTAAGATGGATCATCTAAATTAAAATTTCAGAGCTTCTTTTGACATGCATATGAATTATTTCCTTAAAGGATTTCATGCACCATAGTAAAAAGGTAATGAATGTGTTTTAGTCTAGTTGCTGAATTGTTCAAAAGATCCTACTAGAATACCCAAAGCTCGTGGTTACTCACAAAAGAATGATTAACTAGCAGGTTAGTTCATGTAGATATTCTAATGAACATGGCTATACAAAAGAATGAAGCGTCTTTATCATCTTATTCATTGTACGGTTAATTAACAAATGATCCTGATGTGCCAATTTATGGATTTTAGGTTCTTTTTTGTCATTCTGATTATTGTCTATTTGATGATGTGCAGTGAAGGGCTTGGAGGTGCTTGCAACATTTCCAGAATTCTGTTCGCCTATTTCTGAGGCCACTTTTGAGGATACTTTAGTGATACTTATGTCAATAATCACTAGCAGGAGTGAAGAAACTTACTTGTGGGAAATTTCTCTGAAGGCCTTGGTCCAAATTGGACTGTGGATTGATAATGTTCATGATTCTGTTAAGCAAATATGTTTCAATAGAGTTGTCATTGAGAGAATCATTTCCATTCTTGATAATGTCTCTTCCATCCCTCTCTCGTTAAAACTTTTTGCAATTTCTGAAATTGGAAATGTCAGCACCTACGAGTTAAGAATAACTCGAGCACTAGAAGATGCTATAATTTCCAACTTGTTATCTTGTGTAAGTTATACTTTTCTACGTTTATTAATGAATTTGCTTGCTCTCCAAGAATGTTCAACAATTTAAAATTTGTTCCTTTTTGTTCTCGTGTGTAGATTGAAGGGAACCCAAAATCTTCCGAATCCTTGGTTCCTTTGCTTGATTGCTACTCCCGAAAGGTCCTTCCTAGGTACAAACTAAATGCATCCATTCTTCTGTTTATCTACTAAATTTGCTTATTGTAGCATCATACGTAAAGGTCACTTTATCTTTCCCTAAATTTGTATTATGTTTAGTTGAAATAAACTAAAACCAGATACTTATGTTCTATATTGAGATAATACATGATACCTCTTTGATAGAAGCTTCAGTCTGTCAAGTAGGGAAGTATATAAATGATAATAGTACTTGTAGTGGTAATTAAGTGGGCTGATAAGGGATGCAATAATGCTATAATTGATGAGGTTTTATTAGGTTAGTGATGTCTCTATATTGTTGAAATCATCCTTCCATAGAAGTTGACTTTCGTATATTCTTATTATCCTCTATATATTCAAGGTGTAAAAGCTGATATGATTGAGTTTTCACACAATTTTGTAAAGCCATAAATTGTTGAGGTAGGGAAGATGTTGGGAGGAATAAAAGAGGACAAGATGATGGTGTCAGCTTCGTATAGATGGGACGGTGCCCTGAACCATAGAAGTACCACACATTTGAGCATGTGAGAGAGGGTAATGTTAACAAGATTGAACTGTGAGGAGTACCAATCTAATGTTGTTGGACTGCAATATACCATGTCGTACCAACATGTTGAACTGGTACTGCTCGTACCGCTCCATACTCCTCATATGTGGCAGTTCAGAACGGCTTGATGTTATTAGTAGTAGCAGCTCTGACACTATACTGGTAGTGAAAGCGTGTGAGAGGAAGAGAAAAGACGGTGATATTTTTTACATTAATTGTACTAGTCAGCATGTAGGCATCCTGTTACTACTTGTTTGTGCATGTGAGAGAAAGAGGAACTATGTCACATGCAGGCGGGAATAGGTGGATCTGCTGAGTGTCAGAGTTTGTGCTTGAAATCTGCTAGAATGATGATTGAGCTATAGAGGTTGGCATCATGAGTAAGAATGTATTTGTTCACGCTAGAGAGTAGAGAGAGTGCTTGTTACATGAGACATTGAAGACAAAGAAGCGAGGTGGCTAATGGCATAATAATCATAGAAGAGAGGTTGAAGCAAGGATTTGAAATCCGTTCCGGTGAGCTGTTCTGGCCGCCGGACGGAACGGTATGAACCGCCCGTACTGGGCGGTTCTCGTCCGGTGGAACCGCTTAACCTAGGCGGGCGACGGGGGCAAGTGGAGGCGGTGGAACCGCGGAAGCTTCATCCGGAAGAGCTTCAGCTGCCGCCAACCTCCCGCCTTTGCCGTCCGCCGCCTGCTACGCCTTCTGCAGCTGCCACCTTGCCGTCCGCCACCGTCCGTGGTCCGACCGTGCTCCGACCACGGTTCCGAGACCGGTGGCCGGACGGACCAACCGCCCGTACCGGGCGGTTCGGAATGGTTTTGTTAACCTTGGGTTGAAGTCGTAGGATTGAAGATCTAGAATAGGAGGCAGTTGGAGGTAGCGTCGATGTTGGAGATGTTAGTGGATTCCCCAAGGTTGAAGTCTAATATGTTAACAAAAACAAAGAGTGTATTAGCGTATGGGAGGTTTGGTTGCGGTTAGGCTACTGCCGTTGTCATCAGCCTACTGCAGTGGTGATCGAGTCCGTTGGAGGATCAATGCTCTTCTACCAAGTTGAAATAAAATAAATTAAACGAGAATAATTATATTGCATATTGGGACAATACATGTTTCCTCTTTAATAAAGGCTTCATTAAATGATGAAAATAATTATGGTGGTAATTAGGTGAGCTAATAAGGGGATATCCTCATTATTAGTGAGGTTTGATTAGGCTAGTAATGTTGGTGTCCTCCTTCCATATAAAATAACTTTATCTTCTGACATTTTAATGACTGAACATTACAGATAACTCAATTTAAAAAAGAGAACATTTAAGCGGATTACCTTGACAAGTAGTAAGCATGACAGGTGAGTATAACTCAGGTGATAATATGTAATTAGATGATTGAGAATCTTCCCTGATTCTGTTTTTGTCTGGATATTATGCATGTATTTACGTACTCTGGGCACCGACACATGGTGTTCTGAACCTGCAGGCATGTTAAACGAAGGCCTTTGCTTTTATGCAGCGATATACTGTTCCCTTGTTATAGTTTGTGGTGTCAATAATGGGAAGTTTCTTAAGATTTTGGCAGTTAACTTCTGTGGCGCCAAGATCATTTTGTCCTATGGTGGACTCTATTAAATATTTACTGTAAAAAAAATCCTCTTATCTCTCTCGGTGTGTGAATATGCCTGGTTGAACGATTGGTGTATTTACGATCATGTGTGTTCTGCAGTCTTTTAAATCCTTGAGAATTGAGATATTATATAGAAAATTGTCATGATCTTTAGACTGCCAAGATCATTTTGTCCTATGGTGGACTCTATTAAATATTTACTGTAGAAAAATCCTCTTCTCTCTCTCGGTGTGTGAATATGCCTGGTTGAAGGATTGGTGTATTTATGCTCATGTGTTTTTTGCAGTCTTTAAATCCTTGAGAATTGAGATATTATATGAGAAAATTGTCATGATCTTTAGACTGCCAAGTCTTCTGTATTAACATCTTTGGTTCTCATGTAGATGCTCTAGTTCCGGAAATTTTGATAGTATAGCAATTCAATTTGCCATCACCATATGGAACCAAATGGAAAATGGACCAGTTTTCAAGAGGGATATAACAATGCAGGTATTCTATGTAGTTGATATTCTGCTGATTATTCTTGTGTCAAAGGCACATAAAGATTTGGCATATCAAAATACTTTAATGGATTTCTTTTCTTCTTTTTTTTACATAGACTTGTATGGATTTCACTTTCATAGCCTAGCCGCTTTTTTAATGTGATATGATTGGGAATGTTAAAATAATTTGTTTTCAGAATGTTCTTGATCATATTATGATGACGATGAAGCTACTTGTTGCGGGTTGTACAGTGGAAAGCCAGTTGTTAATTTTACAAAAGGCTCACCATATTGTTTCTTCAATGGATTTACTTAAAGCAGAAGCACTACTCTGTACTTCTTCCAAGCTTGACAACTCACAATGCATTCAAAACACCATCCTGTCACATCGAGATGAATGGATTCTCTCTCTTTTTGGATCAGTAATCATTGCACTTCGACCCCAAACTCCTTTGATGGATAGGAACGTAGTTTTGAACTTGTTTATGGTCCTGTTACTCAAAGGAAATATACTAGCAGCTCAATCCTTGGCATGTATGATTAATAAGTGGCCTGCTGATATTAAGGAAGCACAATTTTCAGCTTTTTATTCTTTGGATCAAGCAATTGAAGAGATTCTAATGAGTTTTTCATGTACTTCAGAAAGCAGTAGTCCTATGAGAAAATGTAATTTTGTAGATGGAGGTATTTGTTGCCGGAGGTCTGTTGTCCTTGGAATTGCGTGGGTAGGAAAAGGTTTGCTTATGAGAGGGCATGAAAAAGTAAAGGATATAATAATGTTTCTGTTGAAATGCCTAGTTTCTGGTCAAAATGATTTTATTTCTTCACAACGGCATGAGAATGGCAAGGATAGTGAACTAGATATAAGTTCCGCTTTGGCATCTGCAGCTGATGCATTTCATGTGCTTCTTAATGATTCGGAAGACTGTTTGAATAAGAAGTTCCATGCAACAGTAAGGCCATTATACAAGCAGCGTTTTTTCTCAAGCATATTGCCAATACTGCTCTCTTCAATCAAAGAATCTGATTCATTGAGTAAAAAGTATTTTACTTCCTTCTTGGAAACTTCCTTTCTACTTCATCCTGATTAATCTTTACCAGTGCAGTTCTCATATTAATTTTCACATTTTGTGTTTATGAAATATGTGAATTAGTTATATTTTTCTGCTTATCTACTCTACTTTCTTGGGCATGGAATCTTATTTTCAAATAGTCATCTGTTATGCTCGAAATTTTAAGATCTATTTCATAGCGCAAAGTTATTTAGCTCATTGAACCTCACATGCACAAAACTTCATTCTTAGGTTCACTTGTAATATTCTCTTGTGTTCTCCTTGATGAATTTTGAAAGGCCAAGTATGTGCATGTGCTTGCGCAGACGAACACACCCGTCAGTTTATTGAATATCTTGTTCTTTGGTTTATGACTTAGACTGACGTAGTCCTCACTTGAAACATGGACTGCGTGTACATTTTTGTTGCGTGAATAATTTTTCATTTAATCAAAAGGATCAATGGGAGGTTTAATCTGCATTTTGTTGAACAGTGGGAATCACATGTCCTGGTATACAGCACTTAAAAATTTCCAAATCTGCTGCTGTAAAAGTCAAAACTTTGGTGAAGGGAATATAACTATTCAAACTAAACAATAACTTTTATAATATTCTGGGAATTAGCAAAAACAGCAGTCATAACCCTTAACGAAATTGCCTGACTTGGAATTTAACTTAGCAGCATAATATGTTGGAAATCTAATGTAAATTTAATCATTAGATTGTAACATGCGGCAGTAAATACATGCTTCCTGTGTTTGGCAAACAATTAATTAGTAACTATGCTGTAGTTTTGATAGCTAGTGTTGCATTGACTTTGCCAGCACAACATGGCTGGTGCCAGCTATTTACAGCCATGGCATGATCTATCTACATTTCTCTAAAGTTGGTTTCTCGGAAACGCAGGTTTATTTTTGGGTCGTTTCTTTTGATTACTACAACCTGTGCTATTAAGTCTGCAACTAATGACATGAGCATATTGACTTTTTTTGTTTCCTTATCTTGAGGTTATCTTTACTCTAGTTAGTATTCAAGAGTGCATAGTTTGCTGCAGGAGAATGGATATATTTCCATCAGTAAACTGTTGTTTTCTATGTTATCATTTTCAAGGTTGCTTAACAATGAAATGAAATTTCAGAGTGGCATTATATCGAGCTTTTGGATATGTTATTTCTGACACTCCACTGGTTGCTGTGGTTGCTGAAAGCAAGAAGGTATTCCCAAAAATGTCATGTACATTCTACAGTAAACTGTTACATATATATATATATATATATATATATATATATATATATATATATATATATATATATATATATATATATATTAATTGTACCAATGTACTATCGATATTGTGTATTCATACAGGAAACCTTCATAAAAAAATGTTAGCCATGGACATATATTTTCAAAGTAGATGGGCCTAAATTGATTGAAGTGTTTTATTGAAAATGTCTACTAAGTTAATCTTTTTAGAATTTGAGGATTGTATGCAACATGTCAATCAATAGTAATATACGTTCTCTTATGGAAATAGGTAGGCTAATTTTTGTATATAGTCATAGGTCTAGGGAGGGTAGGCTTAAAATATGGCATCTATAAAAAGGTTAAGGTATTAAATATTGGTTTGTGCTGTCCAATATGGGTTATATGACCTTGTACTGGTACCATTACAAGGTCAATATTGTATATATACCTTGTATATATTAATAATTTCAATCGATACCATCAGTGTTGTATGTCAATATAGATTGTTATGTATCGGTTCAACATCGGATTGCAACACTAGTATGGATCATAATTTAAAAACTTTGTGGGCATTAAACCTAGTATGTTTTAGTTCGAGTCATGATTGATTAATCGACCTCTTGTATTTTTAAGTTCTTATAAATAGCAATAAGTGAGACTAGTACTCTTAGTGTACCATGTGTCAGTGTACCCAACATACTTAGTTGGTAACTGATATGTACTAGTTCAATTATGATTGGTATCAGATTGGATTGGTACTTTAATTTTAAACCATGGGGGAGGGTATACTAAAATCCTTTAATAAGTCCAATAACTACATAATTTGACAAGTGTTGTCAAAATGTCCAGACTACATTTTGCCTTCTTACTTGAAGTTGCAAAGTTTGCAATTGCCATTAGAGTTTGATGCTTCTTTGACAAAGCTCTTCCGATTGCCATAATATAGATTTCTAATAATAATTTCCTTGTGAGCTTGTTAAGGCTCTTGCATCCATGGACTAAGGATGATATAAACAGCCATGCCCGACCAAATCCGATTTTGATGCAAAAACCTGAGTTGACTGAGTCTCAGGTCGGGTTAGGTTTGGGTAAAACTCGATTGTTATAAGTTGGGCTGGATCGGGTGTTAGATTTTAGATACCCCCTCTGCCTAGAAAAAATCACTAAATTAACTCTAGCCCCTCTCCTCCTGCTGCCCCCCCCCCCCTCCCTCCTTCCTCTCTGTCCCTGCTTCCTGCAACTCTCCTCCCCTCTCCTTCCCTCTCCCTCTTTGTCCCTGCTTCCCCCCCCCCCCCCCCTCCTTCCTCTCTGTCCCTGCTTCCTGCAACTCTCCTCCCCTCTCCTTCCCTCTCCCTCTTTGTCCCTGCTTCTTGTTGCTCCCCCTCTCCCTCCTCTCCATCCCCACTCCCCTCTCCTTCCCCTCCTTTCGCGTCGCTCAATGTCGCGGCACACCGTTGAGCTACTCACAGGCCTTGTTGCTCCCACTCCCCTCTCGTTCCCCTCCTTTCATGATGCTTCCGTGGCACACCCTCGAGCCGCTCCCAGGTCAGGTTTCCCCACAGGACCCGAGCCTCATCAGCCATTGGGGTCTAGTGTGGCACGTGGTTTTTGGAACCTGACAGAGTTGGGGTATTGGGTTTGGGAGTTGCAGTCCGGTCGGGTTTGACACTATCCACCCCCACCCCAACCTATCCCAACCTGGTGCCATCCCTACCATGGACTTCCAACATCGACAAGAAAAGAAATATGTGATCCAGTGGCTTTCATCATTGATAGACAAATTTGCTTGCCAAGCAATGACAACTATTGGGCTATGATTGGGTGAGAGGGGTGGTGTTAGTAGGTTTGCAACTGAGCCATCTTACTCCTAAAAATCCATACCATATTTCTTCTGTAAGAGATGAGACCTTGAGTTTGCAAGCAACCTCCGCGCCAATAAAATGGCATAATTTTCAAGTTTTTTATTTAAGAGAATGATTCTTAAGATGCTTCTAGTCTCAATAATATTGGAGCTACATGATACTCTTAAGTCAATAAAATGTTATTGGCATAAAGAACTAGGGTAATAACTCATTAGGCACTCCTGAACAAAGTCCAAATGATTTGCTTTGCTACATTAAATTCCTGTGGATGTAACAACCTAAGAGAACTTTTGAAACTATGGTAAAGTTAGTCCATAAACAGTCTTCTTAAGTTTACAATCTTGTATCTCCCAGTGGGAAACATTATGGAGGTGTCCAATGGTTGGAATTTTGAATCTATATTTACCACCAAAGATAATTCAACGCACAAAAAGTTAAACTGAGCTCCTGGCGAGAAGGTATCAAAATAGTTGATTTCTAAATAAATAACATAACATGGACAGTATCAGGAAATAACAATTCTTATGTTATGCTATTTCTTTTGTTTATAAGTGAGTTAGCGGTCAAGACAAGATTCAATTCCTAGACTTTATTAATAATTAAGGTCTTTAGCACCTCAATTGACTAGCACGCTCGTGTCCTATTTAATTTTGCCAACTGGTGGAAGGGCAAGTAGTCTAATGACATCATTCTAAAAAGAAGTAAGGAAAATATATTGTTCATATATTAAAGATTTATCAATTTGTAAAAGATTAGGCAAATATGAAATAATTTGCTCATAAAAGGTTTTGAATACATCATGGACACCAGACTGCCTTTTAAGCAAATAAAGCTAAATCGTATTAAAATAATTATCTTTAAAGGCGGAAAAATACCTAGAATTCTCAAACATAGATTAGTCTAAAATAAGAACTGCTCAAACTTGGGTAGAGCATTGTGTGCTAATCAACATGGTCTTAGTGCATAAACTGAGAGTGTGGTGATAATATATTAACCTATGCATATATGCCTGTGCGCCACCAAATTCTGTTGAAACATTAGTGGCAACAGTAGATTGTTGGTTAACATTTAAAATCTAACACAATGACATCTAACAAGAGTACCGACGTGTTTGAGCACTGGTATCTTATTTCTTTAGAATTTAATACAATATGACATTAACCAGTGGATTTTCAGCATATTTTATTACTTTTGTTTATTGAGCTCTTGTAGTTGAGTATATTAAAAAGTTTTATTTCCTTATACAGATCATGTCCACACTAGTTGATGCCTTGGATCTGTTGATTTTGGATGTGGTGAATAAAGATATGATATACAGCCTGCTATTAGTCTTATCTGGAATCCTGATGGATGACAATGGTGAGACCCTTCTAATTACATCCTGTTATCTATAAAATTTAAACGTGGACGTTATATGCTGAAATTTGTAATCATCATAACCTTAAGAAAGATGGGAAATTTGAGAATGAGACTTGAATGATGTGACTAGGTAACCTTTTTTTTCTATTTTTATATCTATCTAATTCATACATACTAATACTTAGTGTTTGATTTATCTAAATTTCATTTATTTTTTCTATTTCTAGAAAAATTTGCTTTTTGAATTAATTTCTATAATATGGTTTGCTAGTCGCTTTATACTTCATACTTTATACTTCCGCTTTTGTAAGACCAGGTGAATAACTACTGCAAACTTTTGGAATTATTTAGTTGAAAACTTGAAGTGCAATTCTGATTCTCCAGAATCCACATGTTCCTTGAGCAAGGCTTCATTGTATTGCTTGTATGTGCAATTTCACCTTTGCTGTTATTGAAGGGTTTATGTCAGAAGCTGGTTTTTAAGACACTATTAATTGCTGTTATTTTTTTGTGATGTCACATGAAGTAATCTCAGAAGAGTAAAAAGAAACACTCCAACTACATTTTTAAAATGACTGTCGCTAGTTTTTTAGTTATTTGTTTGTAGTATTCTGTTCTCCAGATTATGACATTTGCCAACATTGATTTTGGGTTTCTTTGATAATTACCCTTCAATAGCTGTAGTGTCTTGCAAAGGCAATTATCACCTGAATTTGTTCAATGTGGTTGTTCAACAATATTACTTGAAATTTCACCTCGAACTGATTAGCAATTTTAGGTTTCTTGGGTTGGATCTTCGGCTTTCCCTTCCTGAATTTTGAGTCTTGGGTTTGAAGTCAGGTTTTCTTCCTGATATGATGGAGACACAAAAGCTAAGTCAATTAGGAATCGTGACGCTAACATTTACGTGGTCCTATATTTGTATTATCGCATTTTGTACACTTTTGATCGGACAACCTGGTCAGAGTTGGGTCGCTCTTCTTTTGCAATCTCAAGCGAGAGTCGTGCACTAAAAGTGCTTAGGCTGAGTTTTTGGGATGTATTGAATTGACTAATTTTTATGTATCCATTACTAATAAACTCTACTCATCTGGCACTTGGAATTGAGCTGCTGCAGGTAAAGTAACAATCATGGAGAACCTTCATAGTGTCATTGGTCGCCTAATCAAATTGATATCCTACCCACATTATATGGTGAGTCTAATTTGTGGTTGTTTTTTATGATACTGTTTATCAAATATTAAATGCAACATGAAGTTCTATTGCATCTTATGCAAGTTAAAATGAGGTCTCATTTATAACGTCTTGATGCCTTGAATAATTTGGAGGGATAGTTCGTCTAGAGTGATAAGGTTCAAGTTAGTACTGGGCCTCAAATTTTATGCACCATTCAAATAAGTTCCGGTTTTGTTGTGAGCTCAACGTTGCATAAAAATTGTTACACATTCATGGTAGAAACCATATGAAAATGATGATTCCTTGGGCCTGCTCAGCATTGACGTTCCTTAATGGGCCTTCTTTTCAACTACAATTTTGGATCTCCTTTGATACCACTTGTTGCATGACCTGATGTTTTAGATTAATAACTATTGCCCTTGTTATGTCAATAAAATCGATTAAGCCGCAAGCATCAGTAGGTTAATTTAGACATAGTAATGCAATAATCTCTATTAATCTGGTTATATGACAGTTCCAATATGGTGCTTGCAATGCTGAATGTTCATACTACTGTCATGTAGTAATTTAATGCAATTTTTAAACATTCTAAACTTTCTACTTTGAGATCCATCAATGTGGTAATGACATGCTAGTTGAAGGGACTGGTAAATGATTCAAGGGCAAATGTTACAGCTTGTAACCTCCAACGGAAGAGTTCCTGCATGCGGAAGTTATAACATAATAAATTGAAAATGGCATTGAATTGTTACTTGGCAAATGAGAAAACAGATAACCTGAATGCACTTTATGATTCGATTTGAGTTTCGTGCACTTTATGATTCTTGCTGACCAATTAATTTATCTGGTGTCTTAAAGCAAGTTTTATGCAAGTTTTCTTTATTAAATTCATTCGAATATTGTGTTTAGATTGTTCGTGAGACTGCAATCCAGTGCCTTGTAGCTATCTCAGTTCTACCTCACGCAAGGATTTACCCTTTTAGGTCACAAGTGAGATTTTTGTATTTGCGCTCCTTGGTTGATTATGCTTTTTCGGGATTCTATTAAGCTGATTTTGTACGCTGCTCATCATCTTCTAGGTTCTTCGAGCTGTTTCTATTGCTCTTGATGATCGAAAAAGGGCTGTTCGCCAGGAGGCTGTGAGATGCCGTCAAGCTTGGTTTGGTTCACAATCTCATATCTCCTTGCTCCTGTTTGATCTCCGTTTGTATCCTGACTTGGTTTTTGTTTTTCAAACATTCACTGAATACAGGGCATCTGTTGCAACAAGAAGTCTTCAATTTTGAGGCAAGGAACCAAATGCAATCTCTCAAATCCTAAATTGTTGATTTACAACCCATTCTTGTTAGAGGACGGTTTGCTCGAGGTTTTGCACGTATCGGTAAGTTATGAGCGTTATGAGCGAAGAGAATATGTTCCCTACAACATCAACATTCAGAGTACTGATTGTCATTGATTTATAAGCAAACAATCGTGTACAGGCGATTTTGCCACATTGCTACATGTCGAGCGGGTTCTTTTTCTTTACGCACGCAAAGAACATGTCTCGACCTGTGATTATTATTTATTTGTAAATGTCATTTTCTCTTTCGACGGAGTGTTGATTGTCATTAATTTATAAGCAAACAATCGTGTACGGGCGATTTTGCTACATTGCTACATGTTGAGCAGGTTATTTTTCCTTACGTACGCAAAGAACATGTCTTGATGACACCATGCATTTTAGTATTGATTTTTACTATTATTCGATGAATTTAAGCCTATTTGAATGTTTTTATACTCCTTTAAGGCTTATTTAGTTAAAAATTTTAGAATCTTTATTTTTCGTCTGTCTTATTAAATTTCAGGTAAAATTATTTAATTTTGAGGTCTTTTTGAAGAATTTAAGAGCATGAGGTGATTCCTTATGAGAAGACGAAGCTGCTCGTAAAATTTGGGCTCAATCGGAGCCTTTTCCGTGGGGTTCACCTGTGATCTCACCGAAGGATGAATTTTGCGCATGCATTACGGCCTGGTGAACTCGGCGGGGTTCACCGATGAAGTGAAAATGTCTAAGAATTGCCACACACATCACGGCCAGGTGGGGTTCACCCGTAATTCTAACTGGAGATTTATGCGCAGGAAATCGCCGAGGGCTTCACTAGCTGGTGAACCCTGCTGGGTTCACTCGTGACTATTTCACAGCAAATATATGCCGAAGACTTCACCATCTGGTGAACCCCGTGGGGTTTACCTGTGAAGTGGACGGATCAACTCGACACCCTCGGTTTTCCCTCGATTTTGAACCCGATTCAAGTCCAAATTTAGCAAGTGATGACTTTTTGGAAAGCTAACTCGAAGATGAACAAAAAGGATATAAAAGCCTCAAATTTCGTGACCTAATAAGAAGCAATCGGGCGACGAAGCGGCTAGGGGCGGAAGAACACGGCGATTCGGCGACTTCGAGCGGATTTTTGAAGATTTGATCATTGGAACCTTGCAATCCTGGGTTATTTCGTTCGGTTTATCTTCTCTTCCCTCCTAGAAACTTTTTCCTATAATTTTCCTATGTTTAAAGAGAGAATTTTTAACGATTCAACGATGGTTGTAGCGTAAACTTTGTATCGGGGCTAGGTTGAAGCCCTCTGACAATTTCTGTTTGCAACTCTTGTTTTAATCTTGTTATTTGGATCATATTCTGAGCATATTTTACTAGATGTTTAAAGAGAGAATTTTTAACGATTCAACGATGGTTGTAGCGTAAACTTTGTATCGGGGCTAGGTTGAAGCCCTCTGACAATTTCTGTTTGCAACTCTTGTTTTAATCTTGTTATTTGGATCATATTCTGAGCATATTTTACTAGATGTATTTATTTCTTGATCTTTACTTTGGCCAAGTATCGTCATGTCATAGTTGTTACGGTCCATAACGAAAGTTCGACTGTAACGACCGAACCTCTATGTGAATCTTGTGAAGACGCGACGCGAAAGTGCATGTTCTTTGTTCGAGGGTTCATAATCTACCACGGAACCCAGTGGGTTTGTCTAGAACAATCCGCCGCGAAAATAAGACGTTCTAAGCAAATACCGGGGTGTACACTCAAAAGAGAACACCTTGTACCATAGAGTAGATTCCTTATGTATATCTGTAAATCCAAGTAATTAATATTTATTTCTAGCGCAAGTAAAATCATTAGAGTGATGGAAACCTTTATCCTGATATTCTCTCTCATATATTTTCTCTGTCGTAGTTGTTTGATTTTTTATTTACTGTCATACTTAATTTTAGTTTTCAAGCTTCAAAAATCATGATTTGATTAGCTTAAATTACAAAAATTAAATTTTCTAGTACTCATCTTGTTCACTGTGGGAAACGATTTTTTTTTATATTACTGTGATATTTCTGTGCACTTGCGGACAGTGTCACTCGACCTGTTATTATTATTTATTATTTGTAAATGTCATTTTCTCTTTCGACGTCGTTTCCTTTTACATAGATTAACATTGTTTAGCTGTCGTTTAGAAGACCTTGTACCCTGGTACATGCATGCGTGAACGATTGGTGGAAATCTAACATAATAAAGAAAATATCTCCCCGGGGGACGCCTTTTTTGTTAATTTATTAAGAATCGTGCGATATAGTACTAAAATTATACGATAAAGATATTTTGCAATATATTGCTGCACATGTTTACTAAAAGATGGTAATAGCCGCTATTAAAAATTAATGACAAATTTAGACAACACAAATGATTTGTAGAGAACAATAGCTCTCCGTAGGACAACGTGGGCAAGCCAGAGGAACACAAACATAGAGCAAAATGATTGTTTACCTGAGTCTTATGAAGCTAATTCATGTAAACAAGGGATTATCTATGAAATTAACCCTAATGACTTATCAAGGGTCGGTCGATTATGCAAAGTCAGCTTCTTTTCCAGCTCTCCCTCTGACTACCTGGGCCTAAAATTTCTGAGAATAGTCTGCCTGGGAAGAGAATTGGACATACAATATCAAACTGACATTTGCACTGAAGATAAAGTTCATAGCTAATATCAGGCACTCCAGTAGAAGAAATCGTCTGAATTGGTTGCAGACATTCCTAATCTCTGCTAGAGTGATCTTGTCCATAAATGGATGAAACGAGGTAACAATTCTATAAATATAGCTGAAAATAGTTTCCAAAAAATTGAATCATATGATGTGAAAAAGTAACCTGAATTGGGTTGCGATGATCTAGTACATCCAAATGAACCATATCAAAATCAACTTAAGATTATTTTCAGAACAAACGGAACAAAACTGAATGAACCATAAGAAAAGGTCAAATGATTGAAAAATATAAATACAGCAATTCAATTACAAATAGATAAATTGAAATCGTAAGCCCTTGGGATAAATCATTATCCGATTCATATCAAAATAATAGAGACTAAGGACGAGCTAGCATCGTACCACCAATTTATTAATTATTCAATTTGATTCACCAATATTTTCTCCTAGACTTAGAGCTAGCAGCTCAATCACGTGGGAGATTATTAAAATATAAAAAACATAAATTGATCTCTTCCTAATAGCTTAAAATTTTATGATAAGTGGCAACCCAATTCATCTCAACAATAACATATATCTGCTATTAAAAATAAAAAAAAGTAACTTAAGCCTTTGAATTCCTCAATGAGACTCATTATTTACAACATCAAGATAAGTATAGGTGCCAAGGATCTACCTGTTATAGTGTTATTGCAACATGGTAATAAAAAAGAGATTTGTCCAATTTCGTTCCAAGGACAACAAGCTGAAATGAAATGTATGCACAAAGGACTTGTAGGCTTGCAGCCTAAGAACAATAAACAGCAAAAGAAATATAATATGAACTTTGGACCTTGTGATAAGCACAAACAATTGCAACAAACATTCAAAAGATATGAAGTTCACAATGACAACACAATGGAAAGTATTAAAGGTACAATCAGACAGGGGATGAAGGATTCAATTGCCCAGAAAATAAGTCAGCTTTGCGGAGCTTAATCTTGTTTCCCAGGAAACATTTGTACACAGTAGCATTTAAGATTGTATGTACATATGTTCATGAATCATGATGCACATGTATATGTAAGTACATGTACTTGTATACAACGTAGATATATTCATGTTTGTGTACATATGTGCGTGGATGTATATATATATATATATATATATATATATATATATATATAGATATAGATATATATATATGCTTACACGGTATCATTATTTTTACTTTTTAAAAATTATTGTTTTTGTGTGTGAAAAAATGACAAAAGTAGATGTTCAACTGAGAAGAGGAATTGTGGTGGCAGTCTGATTCTGGTGATCTTTCTAGCAATATGACAATGAATGGAAGAGTGAGTGTACATGTACATACATATGCACGTATATATGTAAGTACATACATGTACATATTTAAATACATGTTCATGCGCATGTACATACGTATGCATGTATATATGTAAGTACATACATGAACATATTTAAATACATGTTCATGCGCATGTACATAGATATGCTTACACGGTAGCAATTAAAATTCTGTATGCACTATAACATTTTTTTTAGTTTTTTATATATTATTTATGCGTGATGTACATGTGTTTACATGTATACACACATGAACATGTACATATGTATATATGTACATATGCGTATGTATGTTCATATGCAATACACGTACACGTACACGTACACGTACACGTACACGTACACGTACACAATTAACTATATGCACCATTACATTTTTTATTTTTTAAATTATTACTTTTGTGTAATGTAAAAAAGGATATAGTAGTTGTTCGACTGAGAAAACTTTTTGGTGGCAGACAGATTGGTGAGCTTTCTAGCAATATGAAAATGAATGAAGAAGAGCAAGAGGATAACAGTTTTAATTAGTAATCTTTCCATGATATCTTTACAATCAAGATGTTAATAAATTTATAATACGATACTTAATAGGTGCAAAGTTAATCTAAATTATTTATTGTTTAATTAAATAGCCATAATAGTGAGGATGAATTTAAAATAAATTATTGACATCATGATACCTTCTTATTCTATTATCTTTGATATATTTTTAAATTCATTTCCCTAAATGACATACATTTACTTGATCATACTAGTGAATGCATGTGTTTTATGTTATCACAGGATAATTGTTAACGTAAGCTAACAAAGAAGCACTCTAACTATTTCAAGTAATGGTTGACGATTTCTTTGAGCTAAATGATTCATACAACATGATTGTGCTAATTTAGATTATAAATATTTATAGCAGAATGTATACACTATGGCACAATTTTACTTTTTCTTTCTTATAATATATAAAGGCATCGTCATGTTCTTTCATTCATAGATGCATGTTTATGTACAATAGTACTTACATGTTATACGCATGTATGCTTACAAAATAGAAATTAAGACTCTCTGCACCATAACTTTTTTAATTATTATTTTGTGTAATGTACATATGTACTACATGTATATATACATGCACATATGCATACACATAGATGCTTACATAGTTGTAATTAAGACAGTATGCAACATAATTTTTTTTAATTATATTGTGTGATATAGAAAGGATAAGCAGATGTCTATATGAGAAGAGAAATTGTCGGTGTCTGTCAGATTCTTGTGAGCTTTCAAGCAAAATAAAAAATGAACGAAAGAGTGTACATGAGCATATCACATGAACGTGTATATACAAACATATATATATATATATATATATATATATATATATATATTTATACAATAGCAATTAAGAGAATCTACGCACTTGTGTTTGCTGTACATATGTGTATACATGTTCATGTATGAATGTACATGTATATACATGTACGCATGTATTTACATACATAGATATACTTACACAGTAGCAATCAAACCTGGTTTTGCACCATAACATTTTTTTTAATTATTATATTTGTGTGTGATAAACAAGGAAAAACGTAGTTGTTCAACTGAAAAGAATGGTTGGTGGCAATCTTTCCTTACTTTCTTTCCAAACAGGGTGTTAATAAATTTATAATACAAATTTTGGATAGTTAGTAAGTGCAAGGTTAATCTAGAATATTTATTGTTTAATTAAAAATTATAATAGCAAGGATGATTTTAAAATAAATTATTGACACCATGATATTTTTCATTCTATTAGCTTCAATATATTTATAAATTCATTGCCCACATGACATATATTTATTCATTCATACTAGTGGATTACATGTGTTTCACGTTATGCTCTTTAGGAAGTGTAAAAAAAGGTGCACGTCTTAGTTCTTACTATTTAATTGTTCAAAGATGACAGACCATTTGTTGACACATGTGATATCTAGTTGATATATATATATATGGTCTATGAATTTTGTATATGAGCTATTATGTAGAAATAATATATATGAAATATTGTGTAGATTTTGTATCTTATATATGTTGGTCAATGATTTAAGTGAACCATATGAATATTGCTATAGTTGTTGATAGGATCAAATTGTATTGTGCCGAGTGGGCCCAGTGGGGAGTTGTTGGTTACATATTGTTGGGTTGTCAAGTAATGGATGTAACACGATCGTGAATCATTTTATGAGTTGGCAACTAATCACTTTACCCATTTTAGCTAAAAACTATTTATAATAGAATGTATATATCATCGTAGTATGAAATACCAAAATACCCGGAACAAGTGGGTACCGCCCTAATATTTAATATATATCATATATATTATACATAAAAATTAAAAATTGATTAGACCAGTTAGTACTATGTGCTTTGTGTCAGTATATGACCAACATTGAATTGGTATACTAGTTCAGACTCCGCTTTTAGCCTTATATGTTATTATACATAATATTATTTATTCTTCGTTATTATATTTCAAGCATCATCATCTTTTTTCACTTGTACATCCATTCCATGTACACATACGTACGTACATGTACACATGTATATACAAACACATGTATACTAAAACACTAGCAATTAAGAGTATGTATGCACCAAAACATTATTTAATTTCTTTTAATTATTAATTCACTGTGTGGTGTACATATGTATATACAAGCACATATGTTCAAGCATGCAGCGTATGCTCATGTATATATATATATATATATATATATATATATATATATATATATATATATATATATATATGCTTACATAGTAACAATTAAGACTGTATGTACCATACGGATTTATTTTTTAACTATTATTATTGTGTGTAACATCAAAAAGGGTAAAAGTAGATGTTCAACTGAGAATTTGAAGCGTTGGTGACTGTCAAATTACGGTGAGCCTTTTAGCACTATGAAGATGAATGAAAAGGTACACATGTAAATGTACGTGTATATATATATATATATATATATATATATATATATATATATATATATGCTTACACAATAGCTATGAAGACTGTGTATGCGCCATAGCTTTTTTAATTATTAATGTGCGATGTACATACATATATGCATATGATCATGTAAGTACGAACTTACATGAAAATGTAAATACATATGCACATGTATATACATGAACATGTGTATATACGCACATATAGCTTACATAATAGCAATTAAGATGTGTGTGCACCATCATAATGTTTTTTATTTTTTTATTATTTTTCTGTGATATAAAAAGGATAAAAGTAGATGTTTAACTGAGATAATTGTAGCAATATGAAAATTAATCAAAGAGAGTGAAAAAGGATAATAGGAATCTTTACCTAGTCTATTAATAAATTTATAATACATATTTTCAGTATTTAGTAGGTGCAAGGTTAATCTCGGCCATTTATTGTTTATTGGAGGTTTATGTTAGTTCAACTAGCAAGGACTTTCAGTATTGATAACAAACTCTTGGGATCGAGCTCCATCTTTATCAATTACTTGCCTATATCAAAAAATAAAAATAAAAATAAATCATTATCTTTGTGATACCTTCTTATTCTGTTAGCTTTGATATATTTATAAATTCATTGCACTCATGACATACATTTATTTGACAATACTAGGAGATGCATTTGTTTTATGTTATAGCGTTTTTGATGTATAAAAAATGGTGCACGTCTTCTTACTCTTATCGTTCAAAGATGACATACCATATGTTGATATATGAGTCACCTAGTTGATATAGATATATATGGCATGTGAATGTTGTATATGAAATGTTATGTAAAAATGTCAACTTTTGTATCTTATATATACCTATCGTTGATTTGCAAGTGAACCATGTGGATACACAAAATATTGTTTATTCTTATTATATTTCAACAATCATCATTATATTTCACATATGTTCATGTACATGTATGCACATATATGCAAATGGGCATATACATGAAGATGGGCACATACATATTTATGCTTACACAGCAGCAATTAAGACTGTATGTAAAATAATATTTTAAATTTTTTAAATTATCATTTTTTGTGCGATCTACATATGCACATAAGCTCAAGATGCACATGGTACTAATTAAGATTTTATTTACATACATTCATGATGCACATATGTATATACATAAACATGTAATATACATGCTCAATGAACATTTGCACATGTTTATGTTATATATATATATATATATATGACACCTTGTGTACATACATGTGTATATACGTCAACATGTAAAAATGTACATTGAACATATGTACATAAAAACTTAATTGCTACTAGTGTACATCACAAGTATTGAATTGCTCAAACTTGTCCGAGACCTAGTGCAAAAGTCCAGGGACCACCGGATGGGAGCAACACTGCAACAAAGAGTAAGAGGAAGAAGAGAGAAGAGGAGGAGGAGAAGATATACTGTTGCATCCACCTCGGCTTGCTGCCCTCGCATCTGCTTGCAATCCGCCTCCGCTCGCTGTGCATGATCGCATCAGAAGCTCATGCATGCTCTGGTCATAGTGGAAGCTTTCTCCTCCTCTTCCTCTTCTTATCCATTGCGGTGAAAACTCACGCTCTGCCAATAGTAGGAGCTGCTTCTTCTTTTTCTATTCCTCTTCTTACTCTATTGTGATGTTGTGCATGGTCGCGATAGAGGCTCAGCAACAAAAAGTTCGTGCACAGCTCCGCTCGCAGCGAAAGCAGGCACAACATCTTCCTCCTGCTCTTCCTTCTGCTTCTTCTTCCTCTTCTTCTTCAAGTAATGTTTAAGAATTTGTATGCACCATATATATGTTTTTTAATTATTATTTTTGTGTGATATAAAAAGGATAAAAATAAATGCTCAGCTAAGAGGAATTGTTGATGGCACTTAGATTCTGGTGAGCTTTCTAGCAATATGAAAATGAATAAAGGCATTTACTTGTATATATACATGCATATGCACGTAACATATAAATGTACACGTGTACATATACAAAAGGCCATGTAACACTTTTATATTTCTTCTATTATTATTCGTGTGTGATATGGACATATTCATATACATATGAACATGTGTACACATGTACATATGTATTATAAATCTATATTGTATATACATATGTATATATGTGCTTAAGACTGTAAATGCACCATAACATTCTTTTAATTATTTAATTATTGTTTTGTGTGTGATATAAAAAGGTTAAAAGTATTTGTTCAAATGAGAAGAATTGTTTTATTCTTGTGAGCTTTCTAGTAATATGAAAATGAATGACAGAGTGTAAAAGAGGATGCAATTTTTAAGGTAGGAATCTTCACTTATTTTTTTTCCAAAGGTTGCCAATAAATTTATAATAAATATTTTGGATAGTTAGTAGGTACAAGGTTAATCTATATTATTTATTATTTAATTAAATATCTATAATAGTGAATATGAATTTAAAATAAATTATTGACACCATACAACCTTCTTATTCTATTAGCTTTTATATATTTATAAATTCTATGCCCACATGACATGCACTATTTGATCAATGATTTGCCTGTTGATCATGTGGATACTGATATAGTTGTCGACTGAATCAAATTATTGTGAATCAACTAAGATAACTTTCGGGTTGTTGTTAGGTGATAGCTACCACCATGCTATCCTAGTGTAATCATTTCGTGAGTTGACAATGAAGAATTCTACCTAGTTGAAGTCATGGTTTACAATTAGTCTAAGCTCAATAATTTACATGGCATGATTATGCTAATGTAGATGATAACTATTTACAGTAGATGTAAACATTATTACACATAATACTACTTATTCTTCCCTATATTTCAAGAATCGTCATGTTCTTCCATTTTTAAATACATATTCATGCACTTTCCTTTCGTGTATGCATCAAAACATTCTTTTAATTTTTTCAATTATTATTTGTGTGAGATGCACATACACATGTTCAGAGGGTCATTGAATACATGTATATGCATATGAATGTGTATATATCTATGTACATATACATTTATACATGTGTCATTTGTATATTCAGTACACGTGTATATACATGCATATGCTTACAAAGTATCAATTAAGATTGTGTATGCACCATATAACATTTTCCAATTTGTTTTATTTATTATTCTTGTGTGTGATGCACATATGTATGTACATGTATACACACATGAACATGTATTGCATCTGTACATGTACTTGTATATACTGGTGATTGAAAACCCTGTCCGAAACCGGCCGGTACGGCCGGTTTGTACCGGTCCAGCTGATTGAAGCTTCTGTTGCCTCTGCTACCAGTCCGATGGCTCGCCCAACCGGCTTTTTTAAACATGGTATATACATGTCATAGGTGTACACATGTATATACATAAATGCATGTATACTTACACAGTAGTGTCATAGGTGTACACATGTATATACATAAACACATGTATACTTACACAGTAGCAATTAGTATTGTGTATACACCTTAACATCTTTTAAACTTTTTTAATTATTTCTTTTGTGTGTGATATAAAAAAGGAAAAAAGTAAATGCTCAACAAATAAGAACTGTTGGTGGCAGTAAGAGTTTGGTTAGCTTTCTAGCAATATGAAAATGAATGGAAAAGAGTGAAAGAGGACAATAAGGATGGCAAAAAAACCTATACTCATATCTGACCTAATGTTGATGGGAAAACTCGAGTTAGACCAGATTCGGATAAAACCCGACTATTATAATTCGGGTAAAACCCAACTACTATAAGTTGGATGAGATTTTATATACCTGCCCCACACCCAAATCTGAACCTCCGAACCCACCCCACCTATAGAAAATAACTAAATACCATTAACCTTTACCCCTCTCTCTCTCCCCTCCCCGCCCACAAGGCTTGCTCACTGCTCGTGAGGTTGGATTTCCTTGTGAGGACCCAATTCTGTCAAAGTGTAGGGAAGAGTTTTTAAAATCCAACGAGGTCAAAGTATAGAGTTTGGGAGTTGGGTCAAGATCGGATTTGGCTCTAGCCACTCCCGCCCGACCCCGCCCACTTGCCATCCTTAAGGACAACAATTTTAAGGTAGAAATTTTTACCTATTTTCTTTCCCATATGGGTTTTAATAAATTTATAATACATAGTTTAGATACTTTGTAGGTGCAAGGTCAGCCTAGATATTTATTGTTTAATTAAATATCTATAATAGTGAGAATAAATTTTAAATAAATTATTGACACCATAACCTTCTTATTATATAGCTATGATATATTCATAAATTCATTACCCTCATGGCATACACTTATTTGGATGCATGTGTTTTATGCTATGTTGTTTGTGATTTATAGAAAATGTGTCCCTCGTTGACAATTTTGTATCTTATATATATCGATTGATGATTTGCTAGTGAACCACGTGAATTTGTTATAGTTGCTAATTGATCAAATTATAGTGTCAACCAAGAATTTAAAAACTGGGTTGTTTGACATGAGCAGTATGCACCAGTCCAAGATGGTAGTATGTATATGTAGTATTAGTATGTTTAGAATCAGTACTATTTATGTATATGTAATATTAGTATGTGACGGTACATCTAGTACATACCAATCCAAGACTTTAAAACCTTGGTGTCAGCTAGCATAGCCACAAGGTTGTCAATTAGACATTATGGTTGCCAATTCATGCGCTAACAATGAAGTGCTTGACGTTGAGTCTGAACTCAATGATTTATATGACATGATTGTACTTACATAGATGAAAAAATTTATAATAGAATGTATACATTATTACACAATATTATTTATTCTTCCTTATTATATTTCAAGCATCATCATGTTCTTTCATTCATACACTCTTCATGTACATTCGTACATACATGTACATATGATTTCTGTAGCAATTAAGATTGTGTATGTACATATGTTTATGATGTACATGTACATACATATGTACCTGTTCATGCACACAAGAACATGCATGTACATAACTATATATAGATATACGTATTTATGCATAAATATATATGCTTACATATTGGCACTTAAAATTGTGTATGCACCATAAATTATTTTAGTTTAATTGTTATTTTATTTGTGGCAAAAAAGGATAAAAGTAGCTGTTTAACTGAGAAGAGGAATCTTTGTTGGCAGTAAAATTCTAGTGAGCTTTTAGCAACATGTAAATGAATGAAATAGTGTACATGGATATACATACATGTGTATTCAGGAACACTACATATGTATGCTTGCTCAGTAGCAATTAGAACTATGTAAGCACTATAAAATTATTTAAATTATATATATATATATATGTTCATGATGTACAATGTAGAATTTAAGATTGCATGTACATATGTTCATGAATCAAGATGAACATATGTATAATGTATATACATATATATGAACATGCATGCACATGTATACATGTACATATGTATATACATATATACATGTTCATGTACAAATACACATGTCAGATGCAAATCATGTACAAATGTTACACAGATAGATATATTTACACAGTAGCAATTAAGACTGTATGCAGTATGCACAATAACATTTCTGTTTTTTTTAATTTTTTAATTGTGATATAAAGAGGATAAAAGTAGCTTTTCAATTGAGAAGATGAATTGTTGGGGGCAGTTATGTTGTGTGAGCTCTCTAGCAATATGAAAATGAATGAAAGAGAGTGAAAGAGGATAACAAGGTTAATCTAGATTATTTATCGTTTAATTAAATATCTACAGTAATGATGATGAATTTAAAAATATATATATTGACATGGCACCTGCCTATTCTATTAGCTATGATATATTTATAAATTCATTGCCTCATAACATGCATTTATTTTATCACACTAGTGAATGTGATATCTCGTATTTTTATAGTCTTTTTCACCTATATTTACCGGTGAATCGAGGTCTACTATCACGTTTTTATATCTCTTTCCCGCTTATTTCATTAACTTTCTTCAGAAGCTTCACTACGTATCATGTTTGATGAATACAAGACATTTCACTCGCTTTTAGAGCTATTTAGAAGTATATTTACACCCCCCAAGTAAATCAAGAACCTTGACAAGAAGTTTGGCTTCAAACGGGACTAATTTCCAAAATTACGGTTGAAGCCATAATCTACATCATGATCGTAATTCACAATTTGACTTCCCAAGGAACCCGTTTTTATGCAAGCTTGAAGTTACACACTTAACTTTCTCAACAACAGCCTCTTGGAAGATAAAAACCTTACAAGTGACATTACGGGTATGACTGTAATTTTAGCTTGATCGTAATCTTCTGACCGGCAATCTTTGACAAGGCAAACATCAGCTCACCTGCAAAATTTCAGACGAAACGGAGTTCAACACTGAAATTATGGGCATGGTCGTAATTAGGGCTGAGCATATGCTACTGGTAGCGAAGTACCATACTGAAATTTACAGTATTCGGTTTTTCGGTACCGGTATTTCGGTACCGGTACTTCGGTTCTTCAGTAAGGAAATTTTTTTATGGTCCCGAAGTACCAAACAAATTTATTAATTAATATATTTATTATTTGTTTTATAATGATACAACACATATAAATTCTAGCCCAATTGCTAAGGAAGCAGCCCATCCAACCCATTCAGTTAAACTAATAATCGTTTACTCTTTAGTAATTAGTAATATTAAATTACTAATTACTATTTTTAATCTTACCCTTTCCCGTTTCCACCTTCGGCCTTCCCATTCCACCGATTCTAGTTTCTTTTCGAATCCTAAATCCTCAATCAGTCCCCTTCACCAGTTTGTCCACGGGTCCGAGTGTCTAGCAATTCCTTCCAATGGTGCTTGCCCTGCATCCCTCTCCATCTCTTCGCCATACTCACCTACCACTGCTCGTCACCATCTGCTCCAAGTCCTCTGCGGCGATGGCAGCGGAGGAATTGCAACCGGTGCAGCATGCGCAACAGACGGGAGGGCCAGAGCGATTGGCCTGCTCGCGTCCCATCGGGCAGAGGCCCGTTGATGAGCGGACGTGGACGGAGAAAAAGGGGAGACGACGTACGCGGCGAGGAGCTGAGTCATCTTCCCCATCGAGCCTGCTCCTCCACGCGGCTCTTCCCCCACGAGTGACGATGAGCGTCACCTCCACCACCCCGAGCAGCGAGACTCTCCGACTCCGCGAGCTGCGGCGGCGTCTTCCCGAGCTGCGGCGACGACGCAGGCGGACGACATCTTCCGGCTCTTTCCGAGCAGCAGACGACAAGAGCGTCGTCTTCCTCTGACGTCTTCTTCTCCTTCACCATCGCCGTCGATGACTATCCGGCGTTGCCTGTGCAGGCGTTCGAAACGCAACGCAAGGCGTGAGTCAACGTGCAACGGGTTAGTCAAAATCAAATCGGGAGTAGATTTTGATTTCAGCCGACTATTCGCAGCGATTCGGTATTTCGGGATTTTCCAAAATTTATTTCGGGAAATTAGTACCGGTACCGATATAAATTTCGGTATTTCGGTATCGGTACCGGTACCCAAAAAAATGAATTCGGCACTTTGGAACCAAAATTTCAGTACCGGTACTGGTACTGAAATACCAAATGCACAGCCCTAGCCGTAATGACCATTATGCCCGTAATCTCCACATGCAAGCATTAAAGGACAACATTCAATTGGCCATAACTTCTCCGTTACAAGTCTGTTTCGAGCGTTCTTGGTGTCATTACGACGAGCATTTAATGGGCCATAATTGTATCAGCGTTTCAAGAAGTAAAGAGCATCAATGAAGGCATTACGGGCAGGGCTGTAATCTTGATTATGCCCGTAATCTCTCTGCAACCAAAATTAAAACGGCCATAACTCCCTCATTATAAGTCCGTTTCGGACGTTTTTGGTGTCAAAACATAGATAATTAAAAGGGCTATCAATGTAACCGATCAAAAGGGGCATTCGACTCTATATAATGGGTGAAAAACCTGTTGCAAAGGGGGACGAGTTTTGGCAAGGGGTGGTGATCTTGGCGAAAGCTTGGGAAAAGAAGATCTTTTGTGTGTTCATTCCAGAAGGCTTGGAGAAAGAAGACCCCTTCTTTGAAGAGTTTGTTCCTTTTTGTCTTCAAATCTTTTCTTTGTTTCTTCCTTCTTCTTCTGGAGATTTGTATCGTAACGACACTCTGATAGCGTAATTTTTTTTATCAGAACTAGGGTGTAGTTGAGTTGTTTGGATCTTCTGTTCGAACTTGTTATTTCATAGCAAATACAAATTTAATTTTGTGTTTATTCGTTCTATGTTGTTTTACTGCTAGTATTACCTTGATCACGTAATTACTTTTCTCGTGCGCTGCAAGAAGGACCAAAAGGTGAATTGTGACGCTAGATCAGCTAGATCGAACATGCTCTAAGCTGTCAAGAATTAGGGCAGGATTTGTGTAAGGAATCTTATAATATCTCCAAACCCATTGGATCAATCTAGGTTTGGTTAGCCACGAAAGTAGAACGCCGATCTAAATTGATACCGGATTACGCCGTTGAAAGAGGGTAATCTGTACCATCTGATATTTCCTTGAACACTTTTAAAGTTGTATTGCTATAATTTTAACTCGTTTGAATTTGAGATCCATCAACAAGACGAACCCAAAATTCTGATATCTCTAACCCCTGTTTTCTACCTAAATCTTTCTCTTGCTAGATTCGATTTGCATTGAGTTACACTTGCTTTACTTTTCATAATTCCAAATCACTTAATCGATTGTCTAGCTATCGATTCATAATCACTTGATACTTGATTACTGTTCCTGTGGGATCGACACTTAGGTACTATCACGACAAAACCGTCATGCTTGCGGTTAATAGTGCAATAGTATGACACACATCAAGTTTTGGCGCTGTTGCAAGGGACAGACTATTATGTCCGTGATGCAAACGAACAAAAACTTGATTAAAATAATATTAAAAATTAAATGGAATGATGGGACGTCACCTGGTGTCGGTGGTCGTGCCCATCCTTTTCAACGTTTCGTTGTCGGCCCGTGACGTTGTGGCTTCCTCTACCTTATTTCCTCCCAGCCTTTAGCCGTTTTCGTTCACCGAGCGCACGCTTGCCTCTTTCGTTCGACCCAGCCTCCATCTCCCTCTCTCTCGCGCGAGTCTCTCTGCGTCCGGCGACGGCTCCGGCGAGACCTGGTGCCGGCGACGACAAGCCCTAATCTACAGTGAACTGATTTTGGCGTCGTCCCTCTCCTCCGCTCGTGTTTTATTCGACAGCGGACGCGTGCGCACGATTCCCTCTCCACGCCGGCGATCTTCCTCCCTTCCGGCGTCGACTACAGCTCTCCTACCTCCGGCGAGCTTCCTCCCCCATTGGCGAACATTTCCGCCGCCCCCTAGTCCATTTTCGGCGTCACCTTCCTCGGCTCCGGCGAGACCTGCGAACGCCGCCGCCGATCGGTTTTTCCTAGATCTCCGGCGATCCAGACCTCCGATCGTGGAACCGATTGTACGGCCGTACCCCTCTCGGCGCCGGCTTTCATTTGACTACCGGAGAGCTTCGATCGGCCACTGGAAACACTGTTCTGGCGGTGAACAGTGACTCCGGTGAACTTTCCGGCGAACCTCGAAGCTCGTGCCGACGTCTCTTGTTACGCGTTCTAGTTGGTTCTGACGTATTCTCGACGACTCGGTGGTATTTGCGTTCGCACAAGGCTGCGAACTAGGTTAGTACCCGAACCCCCTTCGTATACGAGTAAACGAATGCATGCGTAAACCGAACCTGGATCTGGACATAAATACCTGACGAACTTGGATTAACATGTTAACTAGTAATTACGATTAAAATGGATTAAATGGAATATTGTGGACTTATACCTTGATTACCCTGCTAGGAACTGTTGGTTGATACGTGATTACCTGGTTGGTTCTATTTCTGTACATCTGCATCTGAGGTAGGGATTATACCTCCGTTCTTTATTACGGTGCCAACCGCATGTGTAGTTAGCGGCACCTCTCTTATTGCTGATTATCACTGTTGATTACTGTTCTAACTCCTGTTCTGCTCTGAGTACATTCCTGTTGACATAACCTGTTGCATGAAACACGGTATGAGTATTTTGTTCTTGCATGTTTATTGGTAGTTGGTAGGTGGTATGAGTTCTGTATATGTACATTGAGGATTGAATGTCTAGCGATAGACATGTCAGTATACCTCAGATACTGCCTGTGAGATTTCTGTTGAGACGCTGTGTGATCGTCTCTTACCGAGAGAGTCCGATGTTATGGGCTTGAGATCTGTTATCAGCCCAATGAGGGGTTGTACTGAGTGTAGGACGCTACACTAGCGGGCTGTCGACGGACAGTCGTCTCTACTGTTCGGGGAGCCATCAGTAGGGACCACTCTATTTTATAGAGTTGCGGGTCGTGGACCACTGCTGTACCAGCTCCCAGTTTTTATCTGTATATGAGGACATATATATTGATATGTATTTGAGATTTGATTATACTCTATATAGTCATATAGAGTCTTGGTTGTATTCTGATAATTCCTTATATCTGATCATGCATCATATACTCTGTGATATCCCTACTTAGCCTCCGGCTAACCCCCCTTTGGTTTGCCTCCAGGTTCAGGCGCGGCTCCACCTGGAGCAGAGTAGATAGTTAGTAGTTTGACCACCAGTCTGGGTGGGTTGTGATGCATATTAGTCGGTTGACCGCTGCGCCGGTCTTGTTGTTTCCTATTGACCGCTGCGCCGGTCTTGTGTCGGTATTATTGCTTTTGGATATTTAAGGCCGGGCTGGCCTCTGGTTATATTATTTTATTTCAGTCTGTACCTTTCGGTTGTCAGGATTGATTTGACAGGTACAGTGTTGTGCGTCCCGAGGTCCGGAATTCCCGGCGCGGGTTCCGGGTGGATTTTGGGGCGTAACACAGACAACCAATATTAAAGTGATTTAACAATTAGTAGACTAGACGTATTGTTATTAGTTTTGTTTTTGTTTCTTTGTCCTTGTTTCTTTGAATTTGTTCTTTATTTTATTGTTATTTAGTTTTTCTCTCAAACTCTGTCTATTGAGCTTAACCGTTATATGCGAAGAGGTTTACGATCAAATAGATTAGAAGATCTGTACAAGCTTAATCAAAAAATTGAAAGAACATTCCATTGTAGAAGACGATTAAATGAATTGAGTGATAGAGAAATATCAAGGAGAACTGAACCTATTCCTATTGAGCTGACGATGGCGAACAACAACAGAACTCTGAAAGATTTCGCTGCTCCAAATGGGCAGGGTCTTCACTCAAGTATTTCTCGCCCTCCAGTGGAGGCTAATAATTTTGAGATAAAGCCCTCTCTCTTATCGATGGTTCAGCAAAACCAATTCGCAGGCCTACCTTCTGAAGACCCGAACATGCACTTGTCAATATTCTTAGAGTTCTGCGATACGACCAAGATGAACGAAGTATTTAACGACGCACTACGACTACAACTCTTCCCATTCTCTCTGCGGATAGAGTTCGGAACTGCCTATATTCGCTACAACCGGAATAGCTAACAACTTGGGAACAACTTTCCCAGGCATTTATCTTAAAATACTTCCCCCCAAGCAAAACTGTCTAATTGCGAAACCAGATCACCGATTTCACCCAAAAAGAAAAGGAATCTTTGTATGAAGCTTGGGAGCGATTCAAGGAGCTTCAACGCTTATGCCCACATCACGGCTTGGAAAGATGGGTAATTGTTCATACCTTATATCATGGTCTTAATTATAATACGTGTCTTACTGTAGATGTGGTCGCTAGTGGAGCGATTATGAACAAGAACGTCGATGAAACGATGAATCTACTGGAAGACATGACACTGAATCATAACCAATGGGCTGGAGAACAACGAGGTACATCATCTAGGGCTGTTGCGCCAGGTAAGTATGATGCCTTAAGTTCTTTAGCTGCTAAGGTTGATTCATTATCTCGTAAATTAAATTCAATGAATGTAAGTTCTGTTGATTCAAGTTCTAATCCTTTTGTATGTGAGATTTGTGGTTTTTTTGGCCATAAACATGCTAATTGCCATATAGGAATTTTCCAATCCTCTGAACCACACCAAGAATATGTAGGAAACCAAAATCCTAAGCCTCAATTTGATCCCTACTCAACTACATACAACCCCGGTTGGAAAAACCATCATAACTTCTCTTACAGGAATAATCCCAACACTGCTCCACAACCAAATTATAGGCCACCACCTGGTTTTCAACCTCGACCCTATGCATCACAACCTCAAAAGACCCCACTTGAAGTTATCATAGAAAATTTTATCTCTTCTCAAACAAAAACAAATGAGAGTGTTAATAATATGCTGCGTCATGTGACAACTAGACTGGATGCCATTGAAGCCCATGACAAACAGTTGGATACACAGTTGGCAAACCTTGTCACCAGTCTAGCAAGACCCTCAGGTAGGTTACCTCCCATTCTGAACAGAACCCACGAGAGAATTGCAGTGCAATTACTACTCGTAGTGGTAAATAATTGGAAGAACCGAGAGTACCTGAGTCTTGACGCATCTACCAATGACAAACCCAAACCCAAGAAATCAAGCGAGGAGAAAAATGAACATGTGAGTGAACCAGCTTATGTTCCACCACTGCCTTACAAGCCACCAATTCCATTCCTTCAAAGACTGGCCAAGGCAAAGCTGGAGAAATAGTTTGGAAAGTTTTTAGAGATTTTGAAAAAAATTGCATATTAACATCCCCTTCACTTAAGCTTTACCCTCTGTTTCCTTAGAGGGAAGGAAAACTGTAATGAATGAAAAACTGCAAGGAAAGAAAACTTCAGAGAAAGAAAAAAATTCATATCCTGTTTCCTTGGAAGGAAGAAAAAGAAGAAGAAAAACTAATTTCGAAGGTTGGACGAGGTGGCATTGTGTTTTCTCCAACTTTTCGGTCCGATTTGGGCGGAAAAGTTTTGGAGGAAAAGTTACAAAATCTTCTATCCACTTTTCCACTCAAATTTTTCCTTCCGCCCAAGGAAACAATGAAAAACTTATTTTTCTTTCTTTTCCCTCTAGTTTTCCTTCCAAGGAAATAGACCCTTAATGCATTTGCCCACATATGCGAAATTTTTAAAAGATATTCTTTTAAATCGACGGAAGCTGGAGCAACCAGGCACAGTGGCGCTTAGTGAAGAGTGCAGGACCTTTATTCAAAACAAGCTTCCAGAGAAATTAAAAGATCCAGGCAGCTTTTCGATACCATGTATCAAAATAGGGGATTTGTCTTTTGATCACGCACTATGTGACTTAGGCGCAGTGTCAGTTTAATGTCTTTTTCTATATGTAGGAAACTAGACATCGGCGATGTGAAGGCAACACCGATTTCTTTGCAACTTGCTGACCGCTCAGTACGTAAGCCGGCAGGAATCCTGAAAGAGTCCCGATCAAGGTCGGAGATTTCTTCATTCCAGTCGACTTCGTCGTGTTAGAGATGGAGTAGGACATGAAACTACCAATAATCTTGGGAAGACCATTCCTTGCAACTGCCGAAGCGATTATTGACGTGAAAAATGGGAAACTAACCTTAAACATCAGTGAGGAGGCTATAGAATTTGATTTAACACGAAGTCTGAAACACTCTTCTATTGCAGATTCATGTTGGAGCCTAGATATTATTGATGATGCGGTTAAAGATGAAAATCCCATAGCTGATGAGATGAACATATACCCACTAGAGGTCTGTTTCTTGGAGAGTCCAAATGCTGAAGGGAATAAAGAAGCCCAGGCTTATGCGAAACTAATGGACTTGGCTGAATTCCTTGGTGTTGACACCTACATTGCGAACTTTAAATAACATTACGGTCGAGCTAATGACCCTAAACAAGTGCTTCTTGGGAGGCAACCCAAGTATTTTATTTTGTCTTTTCTTTAATGTTTTATTTTAGTTTTAGTTAAATGCTTATCTTATCTGATGATTGCTATCCATTTCAGGAACGCTTGTAAGTTAGCTGAACGACGAGGATGCTCCTCAGGAGGAAGGTGCTGAGATGAGCACGGATGATGACTCTGACTAATCTTGTGAGTATTTCAATCCATTTCTTGAAATTTTATGATCTTCACATGCCATGCATAGGGACTATGCATCATCTAAGTCTAGGAGATTGTGGGCTCTCTTTAAAACTTGTTATTTAGTAACTTTAAACTTATTTTGATGTTGGTATACTTTGATGACACTTTTTGGTTTCTTATTCTAATATTTGTGACACCCCTGGTTCCGATATTGGATTATACTACCTAATTTTTTAAATGCTGATAAGTGGTGATATTGTTTTGATTTTAAACGAAAATTATGATAGCTTGATATTTTATATTAAATCCATGAGATATTATTATTATGTTCTGAATCTTAATTCAAGGTTAGGAATTTCATTTAATGTTTTATTTGATGGAAAAAGGTAGTGGAGCAATAAATCGGATTTTCGATTGAGATTTTTTCTTTTAAGACATGCTTATTATCTGCCTGTGGAAGCATATAACTCTATCAATTTAATTCTCCTTGCTACTTGTTGGGAATAATCAGTGCACTTACCTATGATTGTGATCTCCTGTCAATACTATTCAAAAAAAATGATGAAAAAAAAAATAAAAAAAAAATAAGACTCCTCTACTTGGCACTGCGAAAAATTGGCAGTGGTACCTAAGAAATCGAGTTGAAGTCAAAATAAAATTGAGAGGATAAAAATAGCACAAACAAGAGTGTATTGGTGTTTTTCGAACTCGTGTCTTTGGATGAATCAGGTTCGAACAAAATACATATACCATACAGGACATTATTGCAGCTCATGAAGGTAAGCCTCATCTAACTTTGGTTTTTGGATCTTCGCATCTTCATTCCTGACGAAAGATGATTACTTTGAATTCCCTGACTTGCTGAAGTTTGTTCATAATGATATTTCCCCAGGACACAATATTTTATAAGCTTAACATGATTTCATCTTTGTCTGATTACCACTCTTATCTTTATATGCTTGAGGACAAGCAATGATTCTGGGAGATTTTGATATCTCGTATTTTTATAATCTTTTTGAACTATATTTACCAGTGAATCAAGACCTACTATCAGGTTTTTACATCTCTTTCCAGCTTATTTCATTAATTTTCTTCAGAAGCTTCACTACTTGTCATGTTTGATGAATACAAGACATTTCACTCGCTTTTAGAGCTATTTGAAAGTATATTTATACCCCCGAGTGAATCAAGAACCTTGACAAGAAGTTTGGTTTCAAACGGGACCAATTTCTAGAATTACGGCCGAAGCTATAATCTACATCATGACCGCAATTCCCAGTTTGACTTCCTAAGGAACCCGTTTTTATGCAAGCATGAAGTTACACCCTTAACTTTCTCAAGGGTAGCCTCTCAGAAGACAAAAACCTTGACAAGTGACATTACGGGTATGGTCGTAATTTTAGCTTGACCGTAATTTCCTCACCGGCAATCTTTGACAAGGCAAACATAATCTTGATTACGCCCGTAATCTCTCAGCAGCCAAAATTGAAATGGCCATAACTCCCTCATTACAAGTCCGTTTCAGACTTTTTGGTGTCAAAACGTAGATAATTAAAAGGGCTATCAATGTAGCCAATAAAAAGGGGCATTCGACTCTATATAATGGGTGAAAAACCTGTTGCAAAGGGGGACGAGGCTTGGCAAGGGGTGGTAATCTTGGCGAAAGCTTGGGAGAAGAAGATCTTTTGTGCGTCCATTCCAGAAGGCTTGGAGAAAGAAGATTGCTGCCCTTCTTTGAAGAGTTTGCTCTTTTCTATCTTCAAATCTTTTCTTTGTTTCTTCCTTCTTCTAGAGATTTGTATCGTAACGACGCTATGATAGCGTAATTTCTTTATCGGAACTAGGGTATAGTTAAGTTGTTTGGATCTTCTATTCGAACTTGTTATTTCATTGCAAATGCAAATTTAATCTTGTATTTATTCATTCTATGTTGTTTTACTGTTAGTA
The DNA here is from genome assembly GCA_027563935.2 of Costus lasius. Classification (NCBI taxonomy): domain Eukaryota; kingdom Viridiplantae; phylum Streptophyta; class Magnoliopsida; order Zingiberales; family Costaceae; genus Costus; species Costus lasius. The sequence continues at coordinate 9,519,033 of CM050447.1, read as the reverse complement.
TTACCTTGATCACGTAATTACTTTTCTCGGGCGCCACAAGAAGGACCGAAAGATGAATTGCGACGCTAGATCTGCTAGATCGAACATGCACTGAGCTGTCAAGAATTAGGGTAGGATTTGTGTGAGGAACCTTATAATATCTCCGAACCCATTGAATCAATCTAGGTTCGGTTAGCCACGAAAGTAGGACGTCAATCTAGATTGATATAGGATTACGTCGTCGAAAGAGGGTAATCTATATCATCTGATGTTTCATTGAACACTTTTAAAGTTACATTGCTATAATTTTAACTCGTTTGAATTTGAGATCCATCAACGAGACAAACCCGAAGTTCCGATATCTCTAACCTCTGTTTTCTACCCAACGAGACGAACCCGAAGTTCCGATATCTCTAACCCCTGTTTTCTACCCAAAACTTTCTCTGGTTAGATTCAATTTGCATTGAGTTACACTTGCATTGCTTTTCATAATTCTAAACCACTTAATCAATTGTCTAGCTATCAATTCATAATCACTTGGTACTTTATTACTGTCTTTGTGGGATCAACACTTAGGTACTATCACGACAAAACCGTGTTTGTGGTTAATAGTGTGATAGTACGGCACACATCAGAATGCATGCGTTATATGCTATACTATTTATGATATGTAAAAAAAGGTGCACATGACTTCTTACTATTTCATTGTTCAAAGTTAATATACCATCTGTTATGTCTCAACACTACTGTGCTATCACTGGGTAATAATTTCGTGAGCTGACAATGAAGCATTCTAGTTTGGTCTGAGTTTTATGATTTATACAAAATATTTGTGCTTATGTAGATGATAACTATTTATAGTAGAATGTGTACACTATTAAACATAAGATTATATACTATTTCTTCTTATATTTCAAGCATTGCCATGGACTTTCGTTCCTGCTTAGCATACTTTGTATTAACTCCCTTGTCCTTGCTTTAGGTAATAATATGACTCCAAATAAAAAGTGATAAACAGGAAGCAATAGACAAGCCAATTATGGAGATTAGTGATTGTAATATTGCTCTGAGCAATGTCGAACATTCTAGTTATCTAATTTTGTTGTAAATGTGTACATGTTTTTTATTTAGTAGATGTGTACCTAAATATGTTGTAATATCTTCGTGAACTTCTTTCAGTGAAATATTTTTCTTAATGGTTTTTGTATACAAAAGATAAACGAACAATTACATGGGAATTATTTTGTATTGAAATTAAATTGTGATTTTTATTTCAAGTAGTTGTTCATTTTTATTTAATTAAGCATTTTACATATATAATAGTAAATGGAATATGTTAAATTATTTCTTTTTATACATGTTTCTGTTGATGTTCCTGATAAGCTATCACATGCTGAAGGCAGGCATCAGTGCTCATGTTGGTACCTAACTGAGGCATGTGATAATTTTAAGAATTTAAAAACCACTTCGTTCTAGTGTACTGATCCAACATATGGTCACTAACATTATATACATATATATATATATATGTACATATATATATATATATGTACATATATATATATATATGTACATATATATATATATATGTACATATATATATATATATGTACATATATATATATATATGTACATATATATATATATATGTATACATATGTATATGTATATATGTATACATATGTACATATATATATGTATACATATATATATGTATACATATATATGTATATGTACACATATATATGTACACATATATATGTGTACATATATATGTGTACATGTACACATATATATGTGTACATGTGTACATGTACACATATATATGTGTACACATATATATGTATACATATATATGTGTACATGTACACATATATATGTGTACACATATATATGTATACATATATATGTGTACATATATATGTGTACATATACATATATATGTATATGTACACATATATATGTACACATATATATGTGTACATATATATATATATATGTACACATATATATGTGTACATATATATATTACACATATATATATGTACATATATATGTATATGTACATATATATATGTACACATATATATGTGTACATATATATATATATATGTACACATATATATGTGTACATATATATATGTGTAATATATATATGTACACATATATATGTGTACATATATATATATATATATGTACACATATATATATGTATACATATATATGTGTACATATATATATGTGTAATATATATATGTATACATATATATGTATACATATATATATGTGTACATATATATATGTATACATATATATATGTGTACATATATATATGTATACATATATATATGTATATGTACATATATATATGTACACATATATATGTATACATATATATATGTGTACATATATATATATATATGTATACATATATATGTGTACATATATATATGTACATATATACATATACATATACATATATACATATATACATATACATATATATATACATATACATATATATATATATACAAGTTGACGCCTAAAGTGAGGGTTAAGAATATTACTAGCCATGGAGGCAGAGTTCGTATGGTAGTGAAGGAAAAAGGTACACTAGTGGATCAGACAGAGATCCACATAACACCTCCTTAGGCAAGAACAATGAGAAGGGGGATAAATGTGACAAATTTCTCATAAATGCACGAAGTACACCTTTATAGGTTGCGGGGAGACTTGTGTGGCGACACAAGTAATACTAACAAAAAATTAAGCTATGCAGACACTCATGAGGTGCAAGCTTCGACAGTTTCATACTCCAGCTATTCAGAGGGTGATAAGACATTCTGGATTTGCAGATATGATGACACAACTTAAACAAATGGGAAAAGGCCAATTTTGAGTATTTAAAAGTCAACCTGTCCATGGCAGCTCACAACTAGTTAGAGAGTGTAGATGAGATTTTCAAAGTTCTGAAGTGCCAAGAAAAGGAGCAAGTTACATTGACAAGATACTTTTTAGCATACAAAGCTAAGTTATGATGGCGTGCTAAAAAGATTGCCTTAGAGTCAAATGTCACTTTATGAAGTGTTTTTAGAGCAGCATTTTATGAGATGTACTTTAAGACATTTCAGGATTGCAAGAGATGAGAGCTTAAGATATAAATCAGGCGGTCGATCAGTTGAGGAGTATGTTGCGTTGTTGAACAGACATTCCAAGTTCTTTTTGGAGATTTTAGCCATTGTTAGATGAAGAGTTCAACATTTTGTTAGAGGACTCCACTATGTAACCAGAGTTCATATCCAGGCAATAGCTTTGAATAATTTTCATATAGAAATATAAATCACAAGGTCAAATTAGGCAAAAGAAATTTGGTCAGCCACATCATGCAAAAACTTGGAGCGGGTGAGGTCACCGTATCAAGAGCAACAAGCCAACAATAGAAGGGTTCAACACGACAAACTCCTACACTAGCTAGAGTTTTTTCTTTGGCATATCAACAGATTGTCGGTTTAATAGTGAGAAGCATCGGTTCTATTTATAGTAATTCCGAATGCATACTTTTGATACTCTTGGTATGCGTTCTTTTGTTTCAACTGCATTTACGGTGAGCATGCAGAAGAGATCTACTCCAATTATTTGTAAATTGTAATTCGTCTATACATACTCTATACACCATTAGCTAATGTGTTACAATCTAATTTCGATCTCAAAGGGTGTTCATTGACTTTTGGAGATAGATTGGTTGATAATGACCTTATAGTCTTAGACTACTCAAAATTTGGCATTATTCTAGACATGGTTTGTCGCTTTGCCCACTACACAAATGTTGATTATCAGAAGTATGTTATAATACTTAATCCACCGAGATTACCTACTTGGAGTTTTGTTGGGATGTCATATGATACCTCAATTTAATCCCACATGAGAAATGAAATAAGAATTGTCATGGTATTTAAAATTTAATATACTTAATACATGGCTTAAGTTTTTTAATTGAGCCAAGTCACTTCAAGCTCATTAAGATAATGGGTCAATTATCCTAAAAGGTAGGTTGTAACAATTGGTATAGAAGCAAATAATCATAGACATGGTAAGGTTTCGAAAGACAAGGGGTGCATTGGGATGGTGGAGCTACCATCGAATTTTCCTCACATGTTGTTATCTAAAGATTGTTCATGACTTTAAGTTATTTCTTAGGCTTGCCAAGGATGTTCAAGTCTTCCATAAAAAAATTATAATACCCCAATTTAATCCCACATGAGAAGTGGTTAATGAGTTTAATGTTGTATATCTTGAGGATTTACAAGGACTACCACTAGTGAGACAAATAGAGTTTCTATTGAATTGTAGCATGGAACTACACCAATTTCTATGGCATCATATACAATGGCACCTATGGAACTAAAAGAGCTCAAAGCACAATATGTTTACTTGGGAAGCTCAAGTACTATCTGCTAAGAAAAAAGGATGGAACTTTTAGATTATGCATTGACTATTATTAAATGTAGTAATAATGACAAAATAAGTTTCCATTGTCTTGGATAGATGATTTATTTAATCAACTCAAAGATATTAGTGTTTATTCTAAGATTGAGAAAAGATTAAGTTATCACCAATTAAGGGTCAAAGACCAAGACATGCCTTTTGGATTGACTAATAATGAACATGTACCTTTTATGGATTTGAATTAAATACTACCTTGACTATTTGGATAAATATACGGTAATTCTCATAGATGATATTTTGCTATATTCTTCAAGCAAGACTATACATAAGGAACATTTGACAATTGTACTTCACACGTTGAGGGAGATATTATTTGCCAAAATACAAGTGTCTTTTGGCTTAATGAAATTACATTTTTTTGAACATGTTATTTTAGGAACTGGTATAGTCTTTGGCCCTCATGCAATCCTCAACTTGGATAGGGCAAAAATAGTGCTATAGATGTGAAGTTTCCTTGGTTTAGTTGGTTATTATAGACATTTTGTATAAGGTTTATCAAAAGTAGCTACTCCTTTAACAGGTAAACAATATACTTAGTTAACAATGTCACGGTAGGTTGACAAATAATAAAAACCTAATGGGGAAAATCAATAAGAATTGGAAAGCTACAAAGATGGGAAATAAACTAAATCACCCACTAAAAGAAACGAGTAATTGATTTGAACATTCAATTAACACGAAAAAGCACATGAACCAAATAGTAAGGCATTAGCGTACTAGGGTCACGCCTCCGCGCAGTTACAGTAAGCACTTGTCTTGCTTGGTCAGATGAGAAAAGACTTCTTTCTGAATCGAATCAAATCTCGTTGCAGCATCAACAGGCAATGTTAAATCCTATGAATGAGATGGAACGGCCGAAATGGCATTTAACCTGTCAATCAAACACAATCAAATCGCAAGAACCCATAGCCTAAGCAGTATAGTGAAGAATTAGGGTCAGTTACTCTACGGGGTGGAATGGTCGGGGTCTTGGTCACGGGAACGGAAGAGATGTGAAGGTTGCTGCTCCTCTTCTCTTCGAGTTCCCTCGCCTACTGCTTTATCACCATTGACGAAGACAAATATCCCGATGTAGGAGGTGGAACCCTAAGAAAGTGAAGGGTAGAGGAACCAAGTACCACGAACACGATCAATGTGAAGAGGCGCGAGGATGGATTGGAGAGGATGAAGAACTCTGGAAGAAAAAGAAAGCGCGAACCACATCGCCTTTCGCCTACAGCCGATCTTTTCCTCTCGTTCCCCTTTCCGCTTCATTCGTCGCCGTTCTCGTTTTGTCGCCTCCGCTCGCCCTTCGTTTGGGGAAGATGTTGGCTATACGCCCTCAAATCTGTTTTTTTTTTTTTTTTTTTTCCGCATCAGAGTACCCAACCGCCGGCCAAAAAAGTTATGACACAGATTTATAAAATAAAATCCTAAATTTTATAAAATTTAGAGATACGTGCCATTTTACGAAATCCTATACTATTATTTTGTAAAATACCGTGAGACAGTCGAGTACTCTATTGCCACTGTTCAGCAGTTAAGTACCCAATCGTGAAAATTTTTTCCTGAGCGCATTCATACGCTTAACTCCCAAAAACAAATATTCCTTTATTTTTTATTTAAAAAATATTTTCTAAAAAAAATATTTTTAAAATAAAAATGAAGGAATGTTTTTTTTGGGAGTTATACGTATATGTAACCAATATTAGAAGTTTTATCCCCAGCCACCAGTTGATAAGCAGGTATGTGCGAAAATATTATTATAATGTGTGGGGCTTATTTTAACTTTTGGTTTAAATAATGCGGTTTGCAATAGCCTTAAGCCAAGAATTTCTTTATAAAAAATATTTTGTATATACTTGCTACTCACTACTTTTCCTCACATTTCAATGTATATGTCTATATTTAAATGCATTTTATATACTTGCTTAGCTCATCTCGTTCAAATCAGTTGCCCGTGCAATAAGGGAGCAGTGAGTACTCCGACGAGTAGTATACTGTATACATATGAATTCCATTAAGCAGACAGCGCAGCGAGGTCGAAGAAAGCCCCCTTCTTGGCAATGAGCTGCGCGTAGGTACCTCGTTCCACCACCTTCCCCTCCCCAACGAACGCAATGGAGTCAAGCTTCTTGATGGTGTTGAGGCGGTGCGCCACCACCACCGTGCTCCTCCCCACCATGATCCGATCGAGAGCCTCCTGCACCGCCCTCTCCGACTGCACGTCCAGCGCGCTCGTCGCCTCGTCCAGCAGCAGAATCGTCGGGTTCCGCAGGATCGCCCTTGCGATTGCGATCCTCTGCTTCTGCCCCCCGGACAACTGCACGCCTCGCTCCCCACAGTCCGTGTTGTATCCATCCTTCAGCGATCTGCATGCATCAATCACAACAATTAGCCCCAATTGCAATATAGCTGCGATTAATGTCCGATGCAGAAATGGAATCAATTAATTAATTACGAGATGAAGTCATGTGCGTTGGCGGCTGTCGCGGCTTCGACGATCTCGTCCTCGGTGGATCCTGGCTTGCCGAAGGCAATGTTGTCGCGGACGGTGCCGGAGAAGATGACCGGCTCTTGGCTGACGAGTGCGGTGAATCCCCGGAACCAGACGATGTCGAGCTCCCGCACGTCAGTGCCGTCGATTCGGACGAAGCCGCGATCGACGTCGTAGAACCGTTGGATCAGGCTGATGATGGTGGATTTGCCGCAGCCACTTCGGCCCACCAGGCCCACGCTCGTCCCGGCCTTCACCTCCAAACTGAACTCGCGCAGCACCGGGCACTGCGGCCGCGTCGGGTACGCGAAGTCCACCTTCCTGAGCTCTATCTTTCCTTGAATCCTCTTCAATTTCCTCTCATCGTCTCGTGGATCCATCTATATGCCATTCACCAAGCAATAAATTAGAAAGAGTTTGATGTGGATGAAGTAAATTCAAGCAACCTACGCACATTGGCAGATGCTGGTATCAAAGACTGCCTATCCAACACCTCAAACACCGAAGCCACTGCAGTTGCTCCCTTCGCCAGATCAGATGTCATGCTGCCGGCCTCGGCTATCACCTTGCCAGTGCTCACCAAGATGAAGAATGTCTTGAACACGTCCCCGGCGGATATCTCGCCGGACTGCGCCAACTTCCCCCCGTACCAGAAGTCCAACGCCCACGAGAGGAAGGAGAGGCACGGCGAGCTCCCGGTGGCGAGGCCGGCCACCCATGATTTCTTCCGCGAAGCCCTCAGTGGCTCCTCCTGGGCCTGCTTAAAAAGGCCGAGCACCTTATCGGCGCACCCAAATGAAGTCACCATTCTGTGGTTGTAGACAGCCTCAATTGCAATCTGCGTGCTCGTGTGCTGGGCCTTCGCCAAGGCCAGCGAAACTTTGGACAACACAACCTTCTTAGCGTAGTAGCAGATCATCGTCGTGGGCTGGATCGCAATCATGACGAGTGCAAGCTTCCAGGCTATAGCTAATCCCATGATCATGGCGACCAGGACGCCGGATGCGGTTTGAAGCAGCAGGGAAATTCGATCGGCTACAAGGGTTTTGACCAGGGATGCTTCGCTGCTTAATCGAGAGCACAATGCACCGCTCGAATGGGCCCCTTCGTCGAACCACGCTGCCTCGAAGGTTAGGATCTTTTCAAGCACCCGAATCCGCACCCGCTTCGTCAGCTGCTCCCCCATATACGCGAAATTGTAGTGCTGGGACAGGTTGACGACGATGGAGGCCACCGAGAGCGAGGAGAAAATTAGGGCGTAGCGGCGGATGGTGCTCTTCATCTCGTCATGGTCATGGACGAAGAAGGCGGCGATTATACCTCCGATCGAGAAGGCATAGATGGGTTGGATCGAGCCGAATATGACAGCAGATAAGCTGCCGATCGCAGCTTGCTTCCACTCGGGCCAGTTCATGGCAAGGAGTCGGGAGAAGGACGGGGCGGGAGGGAAACTGGCGGGGGTTTGGTCCTCGGAGTAGGCGGAGAAGGAGGCGGGACTGGCTTTCGTTAGGCTGAGGCGGCTCGCGCTGCTTCTCGCGACGGAGGAAGGCCGGAAGGACTCTGGTTCTGGATCGAGGTTACTCGAAATCCTCTGCAGTTTGACCAGCCGCGAGTAGTGGCTGTTGTTCTGGTTGATTAGGTCTTCATGGGTGCCCATTTCGACGATCTTGCCGCAATCGACCACCGCAATTTGATCGGCGTTCTTGATCGTGGAGAGCTTGTGCGCTACCACCTGAATCATGCACAGTGCCATGGAGGAAGACTTCCATCAAATCCCATGATTGCATTTGCAAGACGAGATTAGTGAGGACGGTATTAGTTACCAGAGTTGTTCTTCCCATGGCGGCTTGGTCCAGGGCATTTTGTACGAGCTTCTCTGATTCTGAGTCAAGTGCACTTGTGGCTTCATCAAGAAGAAGAATGGCAGGGTTCTTGATAATTGCTCTGGAAATGGCAATACGCTGCTTCTGGCCGCCGGATAGCAGCGCGCCTCGCTCCCCTATCTGCAAAGAATTCACCTTTTTTTGTCAGAGTAAATCAAAAGAGAAATATTTGGGATCAGATTGAAGCGAGTATGATCGGACAAAAACAAGGTGAAGGACAAGGACAAATGCATTCATTACCTTGGTATCATATCCATCGGGCAGCTGCCTGATGAAGTTGTGAGCATTCGCAGTCATGGCTGCTACATACATCTCGCCCATGGTAGCATCAGGTTTACTGAACAAGATGTTCTCCTTAATCGAAGTCCCGAACAGTGCATGATCTTGGCTAACCAGGCCCATCCTTTCCCTGATCCATTTCAACCGCAGCTTCTTGATATCTGTGCCATCGATCCTCACCGTCCCCACATCCGCGTCATAGAAGCGCTGCAGCAAAGCAATGGCGGTGGACTTTCCGCTGCCGCTGGTACCCACCAGCGCCACAGTCTGCCCTGCCGGAATCCGAAGGTTGAAGTCTTTGAGGACGAGTGTGTCTGGTCTCGATGGGTATGCGAATTGCACGGAATCAAATTCGACTTCACCGCGTATGTCATCCAATTTTAACCCGTTCGGATCTTCAGCGTTGATCCGAGGTAGCCTTTGGATCCTTTCGAGTATCCTCTTTGCAGCAACTGATGCCTCCGTGAAGTGCTTCACCTCGGGGAGTGCCATCCCAAGAGATCTGTGCATGTAGTACGTATTAGTATTAGTGCATCCATTTAGGAAGAGACAGAATGGCACATATTTAATAAATTGTTGCCATCTGCAGGTGTGCACATACCATCGGCAACATACCAAAACATGGGATTTTTCTTTCGTAAATGTTAATTCTAGCGCATCACATTAGAATTTTTTAGTTCATACTTCTACATTCGAATGTTCTTATTTTATTTTTATAAAATATTATTTTGTTCTTACAAACTATGCAAAATAATGAAAATATTTTGTAAAGACATTTAATCTACCCGATAATTTAAGGTATATTCTTTTGTAAATATGTTCTCACATGTAAAACAGCTTAAATATATAAATTATATTAATGGTGCATATACTTTATGCTGAACTTTAAATTAATGTACAATCTTATTTGAATACATAAACTTGTGAATTACTTTCATGTCAGTCAATTGCTACATATTCTTTAAAGAAATACTCGTCCAACTGATTTGATCATAATATTGTACTGTACTACGAATGCAAATACAAAGCAAAAGTTTTTCTTTCTTTATCTGCATAAATATAGGGTAATTTTAGTACTGTTTATGGGTCCATTTGTAGAAACTTTTAGGTTTGGTTGATTAAAAAAATATTAATTGAAAAGGAATTAATTAGAAAAATTTTAAAGTATTTGATAAAATTAATTTTTACACCAACTAGCAGTTTTGGTTAGCTATAGCCTATAAACAAAAGAGTAATAACTTCTCAAGAAAGCAATTGCTTTTAGATTTCAAATCCATAAGCTAACAACTAAATACTTCAACTTCAAAATCTGCTTTTATAACCAGCAGATTTAGCTAAAAAGCTACATCAAATGCATCCTATATAATTTATCTAAAAAAAAGTTAAAATTATTATTATTATTATTATTATTATTTAACTTCTAATAAGTGAGAGACATATTCTGTATAGGGGTGTACAATCGGTAATATCGATACCGAATTTATCGATACCGAATTTATCGATTTATTATTTACCGAAAATTTTAATACCGATACCGAACCGAATAAGAAATATACCGAATGGTTACCGCACTGAATTTACCGAATAATTTTCGGTAAATTCGGTAAATTACCGAATAAAAAATTATAAATACTTATTTAATATATAATATTTATATAATATTTTTCTTCTTTATTTTTTTATTTTTATAATATTTTCCTTCTTTACTTCTTCATTTTCGCTATTCGCTATCACTAAAACTATTACTCTATTAGTTAAAAAATATTATTTATAATCGGTAAAATCGGTATTTACCGATACCGAAAAAAATTTACCGATACCGATACCGATACCGAATTTACCGAACCGATTTTACCGATAAAATCGGTAAATCGGTATTTACCGAATATACCGAACCGATTGTACACCCCTAATTCTGTAGTGTTATGATATCTTACAGGTAATTTACATTATTTTGACACCATCTAAGATTTTTTTTTCCTAAAATATTTACGACATTTAAGATTACAGCTAAAGGGAGGTTGTTTGACCTATTATCATTGTTAATAATTTGGGATGAACATTTGTGATCTATATATTGTTATTGTCTTATAATTTCGATGTAGCTATTATAAGATCTTTTATAAAAATATGTAGTGGAACATTAAAATGAAAGAAACAAAATTTAACTTCTATCTACAATAAAGTAATAAACAAAAAAAAAATATCTGCAATATCCAAGTAACACTTTGTTGATGAATTTGCATGAGGAAATTAAAGCAAGTAGGCACTCACAATCCTCCCAAGACAAAGGAGATTCCAGCTGCATAGATCCTTCCGCCACTCTCACCGTGGTACATCACCAACCTGCTCCCATACCAGGCAAGAAACGCCCATATGGCAAAAGACAAACCTGTGCTTCCTACTGCAAGCCCCTTGGCAATGCCTTGCCTGATCCCTAGTTTCACAGTCTTATCCAAGATGGTGGCATATCTGTCCACTATGCTCTTCTCAGCAGTGAAAGAATAGATGGTCTTGATTGAACTCAATGCCTGCTCCACAATTGCATTTGCTTTGCCATATGCCTCACGAGATTTGTGAGAGAGATAGAGGAGATATTTGCCATAGATGAGGCCAGGTATTATGAGAAATAGGACCAGTGGCAGTGCTACCAAGGAGAGCCTCCATGAGAAATAAGTGGAGAACACCAGTCCAGAGACAAAGACTGAGGAGTGCATGATAAAAAGAGGCACCTGCTTATGGAGAACATGCATGGAACATTTGAACCCAGAAAACTTTAACTACTTCAGATCAAAAGGCGAATGATACAGCAAGGAACACTAGTGTAATATTTTTAGGTGATCTAGATCCTGAAGGTTTACTAGCTTTTCAACCAGCACACGATGGACGCAAAAAAGAGGAATTACGTTGATGCATGAACTGTCTTGTAGTAAACTTGTCAAAAGAAGGTTAGTATTATCTGAAGAGAATCATACTTGTTGCTAGATTTGTTTGTTCTTCAAGCTAAAGTTATCTGGCAAATATAATTGTACTGTTTGAATCTATCTTAATTCTTATATGAACAGAATCATATGTAAAAATTTACTAATTGCTGAACGTAAGGATATTATACCTACACCGCTTTGCATGGTGATAACGATTTAGGGTTTCCAGTACTGTTTGGAACATGTGATGCTACTTTGGCAGCTTATAGAAATTTGCTACAGGAAAATGAGAGTAATTAAATTGGAGAGCTTTTATTCATATTAGATACTGATTTCTGATCTAGAAAAATATCAAACATTTCTCTCTGTCAAACTAGAAATAGTTAGCTAAATAATTCTTTTTCAAAAAAAATCTTCAAGTTATATCAGTGATTGAACTTAAGATGTACCTTTTAATTTCCACACAGAATCATTGTCAAAGTGGAGAGTTGAGATGCCACAACCACTATGAAAGATGATGCTAACTAGGATATCAAAGTATTTGGAAAGGATCAATTCTGTGTGTTAAAAAGTATTATGATTCTTTTCAGATGTCACAAAATATTAAAGTTAATTCCCGAGTGATAAGTAATTATTACTACCTTCTCACTTAGGACTTCCTGTATGAGAGAAGTATCCTTTGATATGCTGTTAATGATCTCTGATGTAGTTGCTTCCTGTGAATCAAAGAATGCAACCTCCTGCCTCAAAATAGCTTCCAGATACTTGTATCTAATTCTTAGCACCTGCCTTTCACTTGTTCTACTCCAACAATACCCTTCTGTATCCACAAAATACATAACTATCAGAAAACAATTATGCTTGATTGATTACAAAATTGTAGCTCATTAGCTTTACCTAGAAAAGCCACCCCCAAAACTGCCAGTCCTAAGTAGACAAAGTATAAGCAATACTGCATAAAGGAGAAAAATATAATTAATCTCAGTACATCTGATGTATATCAAAATTGTACAAACTTACTACCTTCTCAACATTATGCATAAAATCCACTTGCTTATTTTGAGCCTTGCCATACCCTAAGCTGTTCATGACATTGCTGGCAAAGAGAAGAAGGCAGTTGACTGAACACCCATCTGCAACAGCACCAAATGTTCCAAGCATCATCAGAACAACATCTACCCCGTCAGCAAACAGGAAAACTCCATTCACGTGCCTCTTCTCTCTGCCTTCAGCTTCATTTTTCCCCTTCAGCTCCTCCATCCTAGCTCTTAGCACGAGGAATGGGCAATGGGACTTGTAGCACAGAAGACCAGGAGCAAGGCCTATTTATACCCACGCGATTGTGCTCCTAGTGGACTTACCTCATGCTCAAATTGCAAAGTAAAGGAGAAAAAAAAAGTGATTAAAAAAAGGGGGCTGCCTTTGCCACTATAGCTTCTATCATGTGCTTAAATTTGATTTTAGCTCTACTTTAAGAGGTGCGTTAGCCTTAAAAGAGAATCTACAGGAGAAAAGCATTGTTCTTGCATGCAACTTTTGAACTGTTCGTTTCACTCCAATTGTAAGGCAGCAGCAGTGACAGGGGAAACAATTACACATCATCTTTACAGCGCTTGCTTTTGTCAATTTATGCTGCTTTAGGAGTTCCACTTTGAGGAACTTTTCACAAAGCTAGGTCATGATCCCACCAGACTCCCCCATTGTCTTCCCTTGTCTATTTCTTCATATCTTTAATTCAGCTCAGGTTTGTTGACACAAATCCTCAGAAAACCACCTTGTATCAATAGCTAGCACAAAGTAAATATGATTACTTCTAGTGATGTTGGGATGATTCTTTTGACAAAATGCATTTAAAAAAGCAAAATTAAACCAGAAGAAGCAAGTTTTGTGGTATAGGCACTAAGAGTTTTGTAGTATCCTGGCCATAGGTTAATCAAGCTATGTAGTAATTAGGCTTAAGAGTGTTCTTGTCGAGAGTTGGTCAAATTTCTCTAGTGGGTCAAAATCAATAAATTATCTTATGGCTGATCATTGCCCTTGTTATTAATGTAGCATTATGAAACATATTCATTTTTGAACAAAAGAACACTGTCATCTGCAGATACTACTTTCTGAAGTAGGTGAGATTATTTACTGATACACCACCTTGTTATCCTGTGAGAAGCCTCCCCATGTAGGGCATAAAATTGGAAAATATAATCAATTAATATTCTGTGAGCCAAAAAAAAGGCACCACTTTCTGTAAAGGCTCCATGATTTTTCAACCTAGAACGAAGTTGAGTTGAGCAGGTAAAAGATGTAGAGCAGAGATATTCTGTAATTATTCCGTGTATCTAAGAGTCATATTGGCTTATGATGACTGTGAATCATAGTGGAAGGTTCCTCTTCTTTGGAATAGCCATATGCTTCTAGATATGAGTGTTATATAATATCTTAAGACGTGTTATGTGAATAAAATAACCCTTCATAACATCTCTTTTAGAAGGCATCTTTTATGAGACTTTAAAAATTGTTTTCAGCCACGTTGTGCAGCACCCCCAAAACCAAATCTAGTTCAGGGTTTATTGGCATGCGTTGAATTTTTCCCAACAACAATTTTCTCGCTAAATGTCAGTCGTTTGATCAACATTTAGGACAAGATATTTTACGGCATGCTAGATTAAGAAACCATTCCCATCCCGTGTTGCAAAAGGAATATATATATATTTGATTAGTGTCCCGGTCAAAATGCACTACACAAAAAAATATCACTAAGACGAAACTAAAGTAAGATAGCAAGGTCCAAACTCTAAACACTAACGTTTTCTGAAAAGAAAAAACTAAAGGGAACAAAACAAGGACGAGTGCACACGCTTTAAAGATGGATGATGTTAGATAAGATGTATTGCATTAAATAATGCCCAATCGCACCAACCCTAGCTTTACTTTTAATACTTCAGTGCTTTAGAGCCTGTGGGATTCCTCGTCTCTCTATCTCTCTCTTCATGATTCAGTGTCTTGAGCATCGAGCTAATTCTAATCATATGCCAACTCGAGCGACTCTAGAACAGAGTGAGACTAAAATAACCTTGTGTATTCAAAAGCATACAGTTTGACTAAACACGCCGAGTGACAGTATACTGACTGCATAAACATTTTTTTATCTACATTCTTCAATATTCGCTTTGATTACTAAGAGTTCCATCAACAGATATGACTAGTGTAAGTGTAACTAACAATATAAAATAGGAAAGCCTATTGCAACGTGAAACGCAAACCGATGCCGCGTTGTGAGACAGATCGAGATTCGTGTGTCAAATTGTATGCAATCGCCAAATCAAGAACGTGATCAGCATTTAAGCTTATGATAGATCCTGAATTGAGAAGTCGAAAGGTTGACTGCTCATCAAATTAGAATCACATGCATGCAAGTAAATTTTATAATAATTAGTCCCCATTTACCTAACTAAAATTGCTGAAGTCCTTTGTAGTTTATCTCCTCTAAATGCTCGAGTTTTATTCATCAAATCAATCAGAATTCGATTCAAATTGTCCAATTAGAACAAAAGAGATATAAGATAGTATCTCAATCAAAATTCCAAATTAAATCCCCTAGATTTGGACAATTCATACTCAGGCCTTCACATAAGGAATATAAAGAACTTACATTATTTTTTTCCATTTTGCCGGATAATCTTTCGTCCAAGGAGATACAAGTAAACTTAATTGGACTATACTTTTGCAGCAGTGGAAACCGCGAATAAAAAGAAGGAAACAAATTGTTTTGGCTGCTGCGAGAAAACGACTGTGCTTCTAGTAAAACTTGCAAAATAAATTTTCAGTGGCAAGTGTCTTTTAAAGCATCGTAAGGAATACAAAACATTGATTAACAATACTTTTCATCTGCTCGTACGTAGCGTAGGTTACATCATAAGATGTTCAGACAGGGGTACTGTGAGTGCGTGCACCTCCATTATTCTGAATTTCTCTGGCTTATTTGGAAATCTAAGAACCTACGGGTGTTTAATAAGAGGAAACAATTTCTCCTATGTTCATTGCCTAAATTGTGAAACTCTAAATTAAATACAGCGGACGCTTACGAGGGACACAAAGCATAAATGAGAAGGCAGCTAGCTCATCAATGGATCAACCCACCGCAGGGCTAGCTCAAGATCAACACCCACCGGTATTGAAGTCTATGCTAGTGGCCGCGCTATTGATGTTAGGCAGATGACACCTGGTCAACCCAAAATGTTAAGGGGGCATTGGATATCTCATTTATTCACACCTATTAATATTTACTTGCAGCAACTGCATCGACCAAAGCTAATTCAGCACTTCTATGTGAGTTGCTATCTATTAAGGAGGCTATCTTATTTTGCTACAAGTCCTCTCTCAATGTTGAATAACGGTATCATGATAGGAGACGGATTGCATTGTCAGGGAAGATCTGATTGTGAACCAATGGAACAATCTTGTGGCGCTCGTAGCTAACATCTTGCAAGACATCTACTTCCTCAAGCATAAACTAAACAAATTATCCTTAACCAATACTTCTCGGGATAACAATCAGGCAGCGGACTAGCTAGCCCAGTTTGGGAAAGAACACAATTCTGCATCATCATGGACAGAGAATAATGCCTTGCCATTGTATCACGACTCTATTTGGTAAGAAAATTTCTTTTCATCAGAAGAATTTTTTTTTCTAATGTTCACGCTAGGGGAAACAAATAAACAAAACTCAAGGCCCGAAACCAAAATTAAGACACACGAGCACAACCTAATTCAAGCCAAGTTAAGTTTGGTTTGGAAATTTTGTGAGTTTGTTAGCTTTTTTTTTCTTCTGAAATTAATTCCAAGAACGATGGTTACTTTTGAACCCAGAATGAAAGCTGCAAATGTGATAAAAACGAAAGTACGGGCTGATACACCATGAGACCCACAAGAACAATCGTGGGGGGAAAGAGAAAAGAAGTATCAACAGAAAAGCTAAAGGAGACAACAAAAAAGAAATTTGCCAAGCATACGATCAGATAAAAGTACAGGCAGATACACTACGCGATCCCACAAGCAATCGAACTCATGCTTTATTTGGGACAGAGCAAAGGCAAAGCAAAGGGAAGCATGAAAGGTAGATGAACAATACAGGCATCCAACAACTGCATCATTGATATAAATCCACTGAAAGCAATGAGGATTTGCCGCAGGGAAAAGACAAGTGTGGTTTACTTTGGGTCATGGGGACAGTTCGCTGGTCATATTACATCAACTGCTTAGCGGTGACTAGTATGTGCTATTAAAGTGTTTAATTATTTACATACTAAAAGCCAGCGCACTAAGCTCTTAAAGAAACAAGAGGACCGCTATTGATTAGTAACCTGTACCACAGCAGGACCAACCTTTTAGAGGATTCTCCATCCCAAGTCATAGGGCATAAAACACATGGCTTAAAATGCATGCTTTCATAAAATTGCAATCACTCAAGCCAAGAAAACCCAATAATAAACTCAAAACCCTGAAAGCAATAATGTTTGATTCAATTGGGGATTTAAGATGTGTGTTCTGTGTGGGGTCAAAAAGTGTTTAAGTGCGACGTTATCAAATTCATCTTATAATTACAAGTCTTTTTGTTTAATGGATTTTGAGCTTCCAATGAAATCTACCCTTTGAATTAAAGATCTATATAATGTAAATGAACAACATAACACAGTTAGAAAACAAATGCATCTCAGTAAAGAAAAACCAGACGTGGCAAAGCCTTGTTTAAAAATAATACTTGGTGTGGTTATTGTGCTTAAATCATTTTTTTATGGTTCGCTATCTTGGAAATCACATGAATAATGGAGACACTACACGCAAGGAAAATTACTAACTCATAAATTTTATAAATTACTTAATGGAAAATGTGCTGAAGCCAACGAGCAACTAAATGTCATGCCAATACAAAATCTGTAATTTGGTACAGGAGAGGAAAATGGCCTTCATTAATTTGGAGATGACTTAAATTTGATAAATAATTAGTCCTTGAAGGGTAGGGATGTCAATCCGATAGTTTTTTAGTGGGTACCCGACCAATTTGAACCCGATTATTAGATAATCGGGTACCTATTAAATGGGTTCAGGTAGGGTATGGGTAGTTTGGATAGTATAGGTATACCCACTATCCGAACCCGATTATATATTTATAATAAAAATAATTTTATAAATAATAAACTATATTACCCATAAGTTATAACTAATTACCCCTAACTTAAGCTTAACCATAAATCCCCAATTCCCAGCCCTTTTCTCCTTTTTCTCCAGCCCGCCGCCACCTCTAGCCAGCTCGCCGCTCCCTTGCCCTCCAATGTTTGCTTGCTTGGTGTTGGACGCACAACGACGCCGACGAAGACAAGGTGGGATTGGAGGTGTGGCGAGGCCTAGTGGCGCGATGGAGGCTAACAATGAGAGTGGTGTCGATGTCAAGCAGGCAGCAGCAGCAAGGGGAAGCGGCATTGATGTCAGGCAAGGTGGCAGCAAGGGGAAGCAGCATGGGTGGTAGCAGAGGGAGCCGCGTTGGCGTTGGACAGGGGTGGTAGTGAAAGGGAGTAGCATCGGGGTCGAGCAAAACTAGCAAGGGAGCAACACTGGGGAGCTATGTTAGAGGTGAAGAATGCAACGGCGGCTGCTGAGGGAGCCGTTGCATCGAAGGTGTTAGGGGAGAGAGGGGAGGTTAGGGAAAAGAAAAGTTATGGCAAGAGTTAGGTTGACTGCTAACTGGGTAGTTATCGGGTTCGGATAATTAGTGGGTAGTAAGAAAACATAATAGGGTCCGGATTGGGTAAAAGGGTAAAAAAAATACCGGATAGTTAATCGGGTTTGGGTAATATATAAGTTAGCCGGGTTCGGATATGGGTACGCAAAAATAATAGGTACCCTATCCGCTGTCATCCTTACTTAAAGGGCTTATGAATATCTAAATTTGATGACTATCAGCCTTTTTTAGAGCTTCGACTTGAATTTGATGAATATCTAGTGTTTTCTAGAGGGATATTTGAATTTGATAAATATCTAGCTAAAGGGCTTATGAATATTTGAATTTGATGAATATCCTAGCCTTTCGAGAGCATGTGGATATTCAAAATTGATGAATATCCAACTTTTTGAGAGCACATGGATATTCAAATTTGATAGATATCCGGCCTTTCAGGCTCGTAGATATTTGAATTTTGATTTATATCTAGCCTTCTAGAGCTTGTGTATATTTGAATTTGATGAATATCCGATCTTTTGAGGACATGTAGATATTTGAATTTGATGTACATACAGCTTTTGAGGACTTGAGGACTTGTTGACATTTGAATTTGCGCAAATATTTTGCATTGATGGCATGTGAATATTTGAATTTGGGTTTAATGAGAATTAAATAATTACTTAGCCTTGACGTATAATTATTTCTTTGACACTACCTTTATTTTGGCAACACTACAAGCATAGTGATATATTGAGGAGCTACCTCCCGATAACAGGTATCGACATATACAACTCCCAAAGAATACTATATATTGATGCGCTAGGAGCTTACAATTTTGAACTCATCAAATATTCGGCCACAATGACTTGTAAATATTTATTGGTTTAACTTAAGAATTTGTAGGGTGAACACTTGGTTAGACATAACATATGAGTATTTGTTTAGATGTAGGGATTTCCTTAAGCACTCTTTCAATGGTGACATGTGAATAATGCTGCTTTCGTTAATTCTGGAATAATTGAGCTTTGAAGTGGCAAAGGTCACATTGTTGATTCTATAAAATATCGTGTATCCCCATATTCAACTTCATGCACTGTGAAAAATTGAATGTCTCCATCAAGGCGCTTTTCACCATTTTCCTCCGGGTATTTTAGACATTGATGAAAGATGGATGGAACCACACCTCTCATATAACCAAGTGTTGAACCAAAAATTTTTCACAACACGGAAGCTACTAGAGAAATTGTTGGAGAAAGCTGAGGGAAGATCAGATTACATAAAAGGCAGTTAACGATTTTATGCTCCATGTGATTACATAAAGGGTCAAGCATCTGTACACTAGAAAGAAAAGACAAAGCAGAGAACAAGGATCTTCTAGAACTTTACAACCATCAAAACCTTTGATAAGGTGTGGCATATCTACAGCAACCCAAAAAAAATCAAGAAGTCCACAACATGTAAATGTCTATTACTGCATAATTAAAAGAGAGGTAGCATGTAAAACACCGTTGTTGAACCTTGGAATGGGAAGATAGTTCTACAAACAGAGGAATCATGTTTACAAAGAAACTACCAGAGAACTTGCTAGAGAAATCCAAAGGAAGATTCAGCAGGATAGAAGTTGTTTGGAAAAAGCCAACTCAGCAGGTCCGTAAAGAAATAACAGGGTATTAGCGGACATTAAGCCATGTCAAAATATCAGTCTCCAACTCATCTGAACTTGCTGTAGACCAAACCATCGAGTCAAAATTAATACTGACTCTAGGACCAAACCAAGAACACGTCACAGTACAACTAAAACATAGCGGTCACCAGAGTTCTAGAGGTAAGGCAGCGTGTAATAAAAGAGAAGTTCTAGCACGCATGAACAAGGAAAGTGGGACGCGGGCAAGTAAACGAGTAAATCGGTAGGACGAGGCCTCAGAAATCAAAAAGATTAGGGAAGGGGTGAGTATGGAAGTGCTCAGAACTGATAAGAAAAGAGAAGAGAATGGTCGTGGAAGTCGACAAAATAAAAAATGATAAACAAAAAATAATAAGTAAAAAGGGGGCCATAAGGCCTGATCGGCAGAGGCTCATAAAAGGGAATCCCGGGGCTGAGCAAAAAAAAAAATGAAGAAAACGAAGAAGGCGAAAGAAGAACAATACAAAAAAGAGTGCAAGAAAGAGGAGAAGAAACAGCAGGAAGGTAAAGAAGGGAAGTTTGCTTTCATTTCCTGTAGGCCTAAGGTGCACTAAGCACCCATGGCACCACGATGAACACCCACAGCACTATCTTTTTGTTGTTTGTTTTTTTTTTTTAGGCCTAAGGTGCACTAAGCACCCATGGCATCACGACGGACATACAACACTCTTTTTTTTTCTCTTTAGGCCTAAGGTGCATTAAGCACCCAGTGGCACGGTGGTGACTCAAAAAACAGGGAAGAAAGGAGAGAATGCCGGGATGAATGGGAGCTAAAAGGGAGAATATGCTATTCGTAAAAAAAAATAAAAATAAAATAAAAATAAAAAGGGGGAAAAGAGGATGAAAAATGAGAAGATGAAAATGATGCTAAGAGACTAAAGAGTGAAAGGAAAGTGAAGGCATCAGGTCACTAAAGAGGGAAGAAGGAAAGAAAACGGAGGCAAGAATGAATGCGAGAGAATAAAAAAAAATAAAAGAGAAAGAAAACAGAGGCTAAGAAACGCTGAGAGATGATAAAGCCACGAGCAAGAACGAATTAAACGCGATGGAATAAAAAGAGAGAAGAGGAGGGAAAACAAAATAGTGCGAAAGACATTATCCAAATCACGGAAGGGGAGGCCAGAGATGAAGTACCTGTTCAAAGCCACCTTAACTCCTTTCTTGAACCCAGCCCCTGATGATCATAACAACACATGCAGTGAAACGTCTCTACCAGAGGAAGACTGTTGCCGCCTCAAATCCACGAAGGAAGACCTCGCTGAAAAAGGAGAATGACAAAAAGGGGTTCTGTCAAAAGGGCGTAAGAAAGGGCGAGAAGGAAATAGGAGACGAGGAACTGCGGAAGGAAAAATTGAGGCGAGAAGGAGCAGAGCAAAAATATAAAAAAAAACAAAACAAAAAAAAACAAAAGCAATAGAGGGATGGATAAATCCATTACCTATCAAAGCCTCCCTGATGTCTCCTTCTCGTCACCAATGTGTCGCCGCGGCAGAAAATCGTCCGAAAGCAAAGAATGACAAAGAACCCTATCCAGCCGCCGACTTTCAATCTCCGTCAGTGAGACAACCTGAAAACCAGCCCTAAAAAAAAAGAAAAAGAACAAAAGAACAAAAGACTGCAAGTCATAATCTAAGAAAGACCCGTTATCAATGGACCCGATCCAAACTAACACTCAACCCTAACCCAACTCAACTCACCTCGGCGATTGAAGCTGGCCCAACTCAACTCACCTCGGCGACTGAAGCTGCAAGAAGGTAATGCGTGGCGCAGAAGTACCCCCATGCTGGCAAGTGCACCCTGTGAGTCTACACCATCAACCACCAACGTCATCTTCTCTACGAAAAGATTGCTATTGTTTCATATAATCTGGACCCGACCCGATGCGCCTGGACTGTTGGGGTGAGCTTCATCTCCTTGACTCTATGCGCTCCCATCAACCGCCTCTGATGCCATTCATAGAGGAGCCGCTACAGCCTACTCGCCGCAGGAGACGACGTCAGGACACTCGTAGCCGCCTTGTGCTGCCTCCGCCTCCTTCAGCCCTAGCCCTATGCGCCTTCTCAGGGATCGCCGCCTCCGCGATCCTCTTTTCCCCAGCAGGATCTTGGCGGCATCTCGATATTGCGCCTCCCACGAACGAGCCGCTGGGTCGGCGAGTTCTCTTCCGCGGATGAGCGACGCCGCCCTTCGCCTCTGCCGCGGCCAAGAATCTCGCCAACAAACATGAGCGCCATCTTCTCCAAAGTCACCAACGCTGCTGGCAGCATGCCGCTGGAGGAAATCGAGTGCTGCCGGGGAAGGAATATGCCCTCAAACTCATTGACTAGTATCAAGATTTGATGGGTAGAAGAGTAATCTTACTCTTGTGAGGACGAAGTAATAACGATGATAGGAATAAATGGGGTTAAAATAAGCAAACAAAATAATAATAATAATAATATGATAACAATGAAGATAAGAGGAACGATAAGCGTGCATTAACAGGTGATAAAAATGATGATATTAACAAAGCGATAAAAATGATGATAAATATGCGCGGTGATATCGAAGTAGCAAAAGGGATGATATTGACGCCGGCTGCGTATACTCAAATTATAGCCACTCCGTTAAAACATTCCTGATTGAATATTCGCAATACTAAAGGCTTTAATATCGCAACGAAATATTGTTTGGGAGATACGTACGTCGATGTTCACCATCGGGGCGTAATTCCTCAATATGACATTGCGTTCGTTAAGGTTGAAGTATTCGCAAACTAATTTATCCAACACGCCGCAAGGCCGGATAAATTTCCAAATTAAATTATCCAATACGCCGCAAGGCCGGATAAAATTCTAAATCAAATTATCTAATACGCCGCAAGACCGGATAAATTCCCAAATCAAATTATCCAATACGCCGCAAGGCCGGATAAATTCCCAAAATCAAATTATCCAGTACGCCGTAAGGCCGGATAAATTTCCAAAATCAAATTATCCAGCACGCCGTAAGGCCGGATAAATTTCCAAACCAAATTATCCAATAAGTCACAAGATCGGATAAATTTCCAAATTAAATTATCCAACACGCCGCAAGGCCAGGTAATTCCCAAACCCAAGTTACTCAACACGCCGTGAGGCCAAGCAATTTCCCTTCAAATTAAATTACTCAACACGCCGCATGGCCGAGTAATTTCCCTCAAATTCAAGCCACTCAGTATGCCGTCAAGGCCGGGTGATCTTTCCCAAATCCAATATCCAACGTGCCTTAATGCACTACAATAGAATATTGTTTGAGAGGTGCGTACGTCGATGTTTATCATCGGGGCGTAACTCCTCAATATAATGTTGTACTGCCTAGGACGAGTATTACCCAATAACGTGATCCAATGTTAAACACTCAACGAACGCAAACGGCCCAAGTTGATGAAAGCTCTTTTCTTTTATCACTCATATGTCATGTCAAACTATGTATTTTCATCAAATTTATGAATGATATAATTTGACTCTGTCTCTCTTATTTTGTTGCGTATTGTAGATCTCTTAATCAAAGGTTCCATAATTTTAGGGGTAATTAACAATGAGCGCTTGCGCTCATTGGAAGCCAGAACCCATTAAACAAAAAGCCTTATTAATTTAAGGTGGATTTGAAAATATTATAATACATTCCTAATGTAACAAAAATGACCTCACACCAAGGTCTCCTAGAAACACTTTATATGATACATCAGTGTCTATGGCATAAAATTTAACTTTGATTTTTAAGTCATCAAGTTTCAATTATGGATGACAATAGGTTGGGGCGGGGGCGGGTAGTATCAAACTCAACCTCAACTCCCAAACCCTATATCCGACCCCGTCAGGTTTCAAAAATTTCGCCCCATACCTGACCTCGATGTGGATTGGGTCATAGCGGGGAAACCCGACCTCGCGAGTGGCAAGCAAGCCACGAGGCGAGGAGGAGAAGGAGAGGGGAGGGGAGGGAGAAGAGAGGAGAGGGAGAGGAGCCCAACGCAAGCGATAAGGAGAGGGAAGGGCAAGGAGAGGGGAGGGGAGGGGGTAACTAGGGTTAAAGGTAATTTAGGTATTTTTTATAGGCAAGTGGGTTCAGGTGCGAGGTGGGTATATAAAATCCCAACTTTTACCCAACTTAGTCAACTCAGGTATTTTCTATCAAAATCAGGTCAGATAGAATTGGGTTTTTTTTTGTTACCATCTCTAGCTATAGTGGCAGGTATATGGGACCCAGGGCTTTCTGACTATTTTTATTGAATCTTGGATAATGACTTTATGTTTACAAATTGAAAATGTTACTCATTAGGTCCACAGGATCAGGAGATCAACTGAGGATCTAGGGTTAATTAAAATCTTATTTATTTTTGTTCTGTCAACACTTCCAATCACATGAAGTGGTCACTTATATTGTGAGGTTCCTAGAAGCATATCACCATTATCGAAAGTAATGGCTGATGTTGTGTATGTGTGTAATGCTTTTTTTTTATGTTAGCCTCGATGAAAAATAATTGAAATTTTTGGGGATTATGCGAAGCATAGATAAGGACATCCTTTAATTCTTGGGACATCATCAGAGCATCATATATACTAAAACGTGCAAGAACTTGTTTTCATATGTGACAGGATATTGTACTCAAGATAATTTTGTCAATACTAGTGTTGCATTGTTGTCTAATTCTTGTGTTTCAATTTACTTGTCTTCGAGTTTCTCCTTATCTTTATATGTCAAATATGATTTCACCGCTCCTAAGATTCATTTGACAAGACTCATGTGCTTGTTCTTTGACTTGGTTGGTAGTCGTTTCTTCATATAAATAAGTAGGGGCAAGCATTCGTCTTCAAGTCACTTCCCATATTAATTGCATTACAGATGCCCACCTTTTTGGCAGAAAGCATAAGAGTTTTTTTCAGTTATAGTTATGCAACGTATCTTAATGTATCGCATCACTCAACATTTAATGCCATTATAGTCATCAGAGCTTATATGATAGAAGAGGCAGTAAAGAAGCATATTACTTATAAAGGGGCAGGACTTTGTTATTTTCATATTACTTATCATATTTGGTCGTTTTCATTTTATTTTTGTCTCTAAGCACTAACAATTGTTTAACTTCATTATTTTGTAAGTTGAAATGGATCGAAATATTAAATTATATTATAAAATATTATTTTTAGAAAAAAAAAAAACTCGGTTCAAGGACCAAACTACATTGACCGGACCGTGACTTAGTATGCTTGGAATACTAGTTTGCACCGGTTGTCTCCACGTCCTGTTTACTGGTATAAACTGGTATCTCCAACTTTGGATACAAGACCAACAAACATGGGAAAAATAGAACTTTCTTGCTAAATGAGTGACATTTGCTATTTAGAACTGCGACAAGTACAACCAACTTCAACTTGGATAAAGCATATTCCAAGGCATTCATCATTATATGGAACATGCAGTGTAACATGAATTATAAACTAAAACAAAAAAATAAAATGAATAGAATGAGTAACTGGCAATTCTTCAATCTATAAATATCCACGTCAACTTCATCTTAAGAACAAAAGTTCTACATATAAGAATATAAGGCACCAAATATGACCACATCACTGACCTGACAAGCGAATACTCAGGAGAGCATAATTCATTTCTCTTCCACCATTTGGCCGATTGCCATGACCTGTTGCACATGTAATTTTTATTGTTAATAAAGATAACAACCGTATTAATCAATTTAAGTATTATCATATTTTGAACAAAAGAACACACACAATATTACATAAGCAAAAGTTTATGAACTCATCTAGTCGTAAGGCATAACTATAGTCAATCCCAACATCTAACTCCAGTGTCACCGCAATCACAAATCCCTGTAGACAGCTTGTTAGACCCACTGAATAGTAACTTGGATGCAATGGCTTAAAACTGAATCCAAAATGCTTAAACCTACCATTTACCATAAGAGAGTTTGTTAACTACAACATGTCAGCATTCAAAGTTAGGCTCATTTGAGGGCCATTGTTATCAAGGTCTATTTTAGATTCATAATAGCACACTATTCAAATCAATTTAGCTCTTCAGGTTGGCTTGTCTTCTATCATGTACTTGTAAACTAAAGCACTACTCAGAAAGCAGACTACCGGGAGTAGATATTCTATTAGTGGGCTATACATTAATTCAGAATAGTTTCCACACCTCAGAGACAAACAAACTACATGAAAAAGTGAGACTTAGTGGGCATTAATAAGTTTCTAAAGTAGAGAAAAAAAGTTGTATTGATTTATGTAGATGTTCCTAATTATGAAGAAAATACTTCTGCTGAAGTTGTATATGGTAATAGAACAATTGGAGAAATAAATACTTCATTTTAGTGCATAACATTTGATAGACATTTTAAACTCCCAAAATGACCTCAAAAACTTCAATGAGCTATACCCACCATTAACTTACCTATAATTCCAATGGATCATGCAAGGTATATCGGGTACCATAAAGGGCTTAAGAGTGGAATATTTTAGATATGGTGATATTAAGATCAGGGTTTCAAAAATAAGTCTAAACAACCCATATGTATTACACCAATAAATGGTACAAGGTTGGTGTTGACTGGTACTATATATATACACCCGTATATACCAACATATATCATCTGATAATGAGCCTACACTGATATGGACTAAAATTTAAAATCATGATTACAATAATAAACATGAATGAAACTAGTGCATCAAGAGCTTTAGACAAAACATATATTGCTAGTTGCAGTGTGCATACGAGTCTTTGGCATCTTCATAGCCTTTCATAAACAAATTGTCTATCTCCTTTAAATGAGCAGGCTACACCTCCTTCCACCCCCAACAGAAATTTTAGAACCTCGTGAAACAATGCGGCCAAAACAGATATATGCTAAGATTTTTGGCCCATTTCTCTGACAAGTAATGAATTCATATGTCACCTAAATCCAAGTATTATCTTATGCAGATTTTAGCAACATAAAACACAATCCATTATATACCATTATTAACACCTTCGCATGTTACATTAAGAAAAGCAGATGTTCTCAGCATCTCTTGTGTTTCATCTATAGGCGTTTGTCTGGGTTATGCAATCTATACGCATGGTCCATTGTGGGAACTGCTACAGTTATGCAGTAACCACTCTCCCACCTTAGATAAATGCCTTCACTAGGAGGCAAATAGCCAAATTCAACAAACCGTAAATGGAGAATAAAATATTTCAGCACAATGAAAATTTTGTTAATACATGGAATAGGATAATGTGTGTAACTAAACTTCAGCTATGCTCAGTTTACTAAGCAATCTATCACCCTAAAACCACTAACCTACCCTTAGAATTGAAGAGAAAAAATAAATATGACCTGATCCATGAAGCCTGCATTACAGGGCATGATTGCGATCCATCTATTTCCAGCAATGTCCACTGCGGTTACACTTCACGCCATTTTTGTTTGTCCACTTGAAAGGAAAAAAATTCATTAACTTAAGACTGTTGCAGATAAGGTTTGCCTAGGGAAAAAAACCCATAGAGCGTGAAGGAGGTTATTCTAACCAAATTCTGATATTTAAAATAGCCTCTAAGGTGGACAAATAATTGCCTTTGGACATTATGACCAAAGAATTTCCACTATTTTCTCTACTAATAATATACTAATATAATAGTTTTTATCATGGTTTAAAATCTCGATCTATACCAATATCGATCTTGCCCCAAACTGAAACATTCAGAACATACCGACACTATTATGGTAGTACCAGACTACTGCACCTTCTCTGACTGGTATATGGCACTCATACCACATGATGCAAACCTATTTTTAATTCCTTGTTTCTTATCCTATCGGTCCATTTTCCATTCCTACAATGTATATATGAATATAATTAACCTATATAGGCAATGTCAATTCAACAATATGTACACCTATAAATTTTAGCTCTATCTTGAACTAGCATATTAAACACTACATGATGCTAGTATCAGATGTACCGACCATATAATATTAGTATCAGACTTATCTTAGACCAGTTTGTACCAACCATACCAAGGCGATATAGATTAGTTTTTAAATCCTTGGTTACTAGTACAAAATACTTAGATTATTACATGAAAAAGGTTGAACTTAACTTTATTTCTCTTTGTTACTCACTTTATAAAGAAAATTTGGGGACAGCTCATAAAATTTGACCAGTGAAAGTAGTGCCACTGTCCACAATAATTGCCCAAAGATTTTAAGAAGATGAAACGCAACTTATGAATAAACCATCTTCAGTCCCTTTGTCAATATGTTTGTACAGGCCCTTCATAAAGTGATATCTGCAATGTACAGGGGGATGAAGCATTTTTTTCGAACATAATCTTATAATCAAATAGAAATATTAAATCAGAACAATCACCACCTTTGCTTCATACGTGGTTGCATATTATAGACACTTATCCACTGTGCAGCAGGCAATCTTTTCCAATTGCTCATCAGCACCTTCATCCTTTGCAAAACGACTTCTTTTTTATCGACCTGATGTATAAGCTTAGTCAATTGCAATGAAAATTAGATTTCAACAGTGGCCTCCTGTGTGAACCAAGGCAAACTAAGGAGACTTCAATACCTTTTGAGCTCCAACAGTGAAGGGTCTCGAACCTGGGTTGGGACCCACTTTGCCGTCAAAAGGGGAAATGCACCATCCATAGTTAGGTTCTTCATCGAGCTTCAAGTTAACCACGCACTCAACAAATTTTTTCAATGGTTTAGAACAAAAGCAACAAAGAGAATCCTGCAGATCTTACCATCTCCTTTGGGAAGCCCTTATTCTCTCCCTGTTTGGCCATGATCATGTGTATGAAAATATCAAAAGAACAAGTACATTTGGTTAGTCATGATATCACATTCATACGTGGTATTCTTGTCAAGGTAAACAGCCACAAAGAAAGAAAAAATAGAGTATTCTAAGTCATCCCAAGCATGAGCACAGGCATAGCGCAGTCCTTTGGAATATTGCAGTTAGCAATTCTGAAATAGAGATATTACTTGGGAAAATAAAAGAAAGTTAAACAAATTGCACCAACTTTTTTCCTTTCTCTTTGATAAGCACTAACATAAAATGTATGATCTAGCTATGATGTTAAAAAGCAAACCTGAAGACACCCAGCCTCTGATCAAGACCAGTTGAAATACCTTCCACTTGGTGGTTGTCAGAAATTTGATATGACCACAACATTAAACTACCAAATTCCAATAAATTTAGAAGAGAATAATATAATTATAAACTAAACCTCATGCCACTCAAATTCCTAAGTCAAGATCAACAAAATACAGTTTCTTCTGATCAGCAGTCCCAGGTGACCTAAGTAAAGAATTTTTCAGGCTTCACATCAAACAATACATAAGAGTTTGATTATTAAAAATTTAGCAACAACAGAAAAAGCATGAAATCTTTATACTAGGCATCAGCAATTACACAATAATTATGAATACATGAACTTCATAAGAAAAAGAAGGATCACAAAGACAATAAACTAAATAAGATACAAATAAGCAACTAAGCAAGTATATATTGGTAGCCAACTTTTACCCTTTAGAATGCATTTCTCCATAATAGAAATTGCTTCAATAGCCATACATGCAACCATTTCAACTGACATACTGCATATTTTTTTTAAAAAAAAATACCATTGAAGAAGTAGTAGGAAATTAAAGATTATAAATCTTTGCAATTCATCACCTACGTATGTGAACAAGTATATCCATGACCTTCATAAGGTTTCATAAGATAGTAATACGAATAACCCAAATGAAACAACAGGCCTTACTTGAGAAACATATCTGTAGGTAAAAAATAATCTCTCAACTTTAGACGTCCAAGTGCATCTGTCTTAATGATCTTATAAATCAATTGAGAGCGAACAATAACAGCACATAACAGTTCATTACAATTTACAGAAGAAAAACAACAACCTGCAATTTTCCTGACATAAGAAGATAAAGCGAAAGAAAATTAAAAAGGAGATCGGTTGCAGGGGTGAGGTGCACTCATCCACTCCTCCAGCTAGGGACCCCTCGGCGCTCCTTGGCTCGGCATCAAATTCAGCCATTCTCCTCTTACCAACCCATTCAGCACGATTCTTCACCCCCCGACGATTCCTCCGACATACCACATTCCACGGGATTCCCATTCGTTCGACTGCTGGTTACTTGTCTTCGCCCACCACCACGTTCGGACGCTCGGCCTGGACCACTGGGTTCGTTTGCTTCCGAATCTTGGCACGCCTATTCGAAGCTCTGGCATCCTGAACCTATCCGACCTCATGCCTCGAAGGACGCGCAATTTCCTTGATTTTTGGAACTCCTCTGAGATCAGAGGAATCACCGACCTCGATCAAGTGGGCACAAGAGAAAAAAAAAACCCATCTCCGCCGTGACAACTGTGCCATTGAGAGAGATTTGAGTTAGAGTTTCGGAGAGGGCAAAAGTTCGGCGAACGACTTTCGTGTGCTCCGGAATCGAGGCAGGAAAACCCCGCGATATCGGAAAAAATTTTCGCAGGAGGAGGGTCCTTGATCGCGTAAGGGGACGCTTAGCTTTTTAGACACGAATCTTAATACGTAATATATTACACGGAATAAAGGGTCAACATATACGTTCTTAAATTACTTGATCCTCTATGGACGGGGAGAAAATTTTTTAACCATCTTGTCAATGTTACCGTCTGATTCTTTACTTAAGGTTAAATTTTGAATTTTCACAGTCCACTCTTTCTATCAAAATTTCTCCAACTCCATGCTACAATTATCATTGATGCGATTTCCAGCCAACTGTAGCCCTCTTCGTCTCCGTCAACTCTACTGGAGATGATCTTCGGCGATCCCTGGCCTCTCCATTGACGCTATTACTGTCTCTAGCCCTCTTTGTCTGCCGCTGCCTCTATGAAAATTTTTTTCTAAAGCGTCCCCCACTCGCTGCTCTGATTTTGGCGGAGACGGAAAGAGGAACATGGGTGATTTTTGACAATAAGGTTTGTCATCTGATCTTAGATCCATAGTATTTTTTGCTTTGGTTTCTTATTCTTTTTCTATTGTTTCTTTTGTGAATTTGTGTTTGTGATTGATGCTGCTTATTCTTGTCTTTACGATTAATATTTCTATAAAATGCCTATGAGTTACAGGGAAGTATCTAAAAGAACATAATACCAACATCAAGCAATTGCAGAACGATGATTTCGTGAAAAAAAACGCCATATGTATTTTTTTGAAGAAAAAAAGATCATTTATGTCATAGCAATTTTCTTATTCATTATGTAGAAATCCACATTAACGTATATAACGTACAAAATTATTGTCCCCTCAAATAATATCTACTTCCTTAGATACAAAGCCTGCTTTTCTCAAGTAATTACAAGTATGTTTTGGTGCAAAGAAAACCTTTTTTTTTCTCAATTGATGTGCTACTTTTCTTTAGTGATTCACCTGTAATTGCCTAGTGGACCATTCTTTTGACATTTTTTATACTACTTGTAAAGAGTGTCCTGATTGACCCTACTAGCTCTGCCAATATGTGTAAAAGATGAATTATAATTGGTATTTGATCAATATGACTAAATTTATTATGAAACAACTGAACCAGAGATTTGGAAAGGAACTGCCGAAAAAGTAGATATCTTGGTTTCTGGTATTGGTACTGGTGGCACGATAACTATAATGATATTGTAATATCGTGTAATGATATTGTAATATCATGTAATAATACTATAATATCGTATAGTGATACAATAACATCAATATCGTGTAATGACATAGTAAAATCGTATAATGACACTATAATATCGTGTAATTCTATAACATCACTTTCAAAACCAGTTTACACAATAAATAGCTCTTACAAAAATATCACTTACAAAGATCAGTTTATACAACAATATCACTTTAAAAACATCAAATGGCTATGTGAACTACCCATTACACAACAACAGCTTTTACAAAATATTAATCTGCCAACACAATCAACACTATCACTTATAAAAATAGAATCAGAATGAATGCTAAAAGGATCAAAGAAAATATACAGCCCAATCTGAATGAATTCTAACTATGACCATAATTCTTGCAAATGTCAACACATTGTACATTTGTTGGACACAGGATCAGGGTGAATGCACGCATCTGAAACATCAAAAGGACCAAAGAAAATATACAACCCAATCTTTTAAGATAATCATAGATAAACATAAAGACAGTCTTCAACGAAATCATCAGCCTGCAATTGCTTGTGAGTTGTGATTTGTGGAACAAGGTAGAAGAAATGATTTACCTCATTTGCAACGTTGAAGGTCTTTGCGAAGGAAACATCATGCAAAATAAGATAAATACAAAAAAAATAAAGTTACCTATCCTTGATGCTAGAGGATGGTTCCATCATCTCCAGCTTCGCAGCAATCTGGGCTTGGCAACCACAAACACAGATCCACAGAAGAAACAACAAAAGAAGAATAAATCAAAGTAAAAAACACTATGGATGATCAAATGACAAATCAGAAACAACAGAAGAAGAATAAACCAAAGTAAAAAACACTACGGATGATCAAATGACAAACCTTACCGCCATAAATCACCCATGTTCATCTTTCCGTCTCCGCCAAAATCAGAGCAGCAAGTTGGGGACGCTTTAGAAAAAAAATTTCACGCAGAGGCAGCGGTAGACGAAGAAGGCTAGAGTTCGCCAGAGATAGCAGTAGCATCGACGTAGAGGACCAGAGATCGCCGGAGATAGTAGTAGCGTCGATGGAGAGGGCCAAAGATCACCGGAGATCATCTCCAGCAGGGTTGACGGAGACGAAGAGGTCTACAGTTGGCTGGAAATCACGTCGATGATGATCGCAGCAGGGAGCAGGAGAAATTTTGACAAAAAGAGCAGGGCTGTGAAAACTCAAAATTTAACCCTAAGTAAAAAGTCAGACGGTAACGTTGACCAAGAAAGTTAAAAAATTCCTCTCGATCAGGTAATTTAAGAACCTGTGCGTTGACTCTTTCCGTATAATGGACTACGCATCAAAAAGCATGTCTGAAAGACTAAGCGTCACGCGCAGAAGAGATCCTCGCGAAAAATTTTTTGCGATGTCGTGGGTGAGAGAGTAGGCACTGGATATATATATATAGTTGAGCGTGCGTGCAAGGCTTCGTTCCATTTTCAAGGTCATATATTTTTATAATATTATATTTTTCTAAATAAAAAATATACTGTTATTTAAATTTTAAAATTATTCTTTTTTACTCTTAACAGGGAGTCTGCATTTGCCATTAACGTATATTTTGGTGAGATAAAATTACATATTCTACATAGTTTATTGACTTTTTTTTGTTTTAGTCCCCGAAGTTTTATACGTTGGTATTTCATCTCAATAAAAAAAAAAGACTTTTTCCCTTAAATTGTAACTTTTAAATCTAGGCTCTAAAGTTATATATTTTACTTATATGTGTATACATACGAATGCCTTATGGTCTATGCACTTAATATATTTTACTTATATGTGTATTTTTTTAAAAAAACAAAATTTAAACCCAATTATCTGCTGAGGTAGAAATGCACTTAATTTAGCCTACATCAAGTTTCCGTGAGTAGCGTAATTAAGTAAAAAAAAACATATTTACTTGCTAAGTTAAATAAGTTAGAATGCGATGGATGCAACAAAAAAGGCCGAACCCTTTAAATTAATTATACAAAATAAATTATGAACATTTGTCTCAGAGAATACGAGCGGATTGC
This sequence comes from Costus lasius, assembly GCA_027563935.2. Classification (NCBI taxonomy): domain Eukaryota; kingdom Viridiplantae; phylum Streptophyta; class Magnoliopsida; order Zingiberales; family Costaceae; genus Costus; species Costus lasius. The sequence goes on along the minus strand of CM050447.1, from coordinate 9,484,840 downwards.
TTTCCGTGTCGGCATCTGCTCTCAGTGGCCGCGATCCGCGGCACCGCCAGGGTGCTGTGCTGTAGCCTGTAGCCTGTGATATATATATAATAATAATAATAATAAATCTTTTTTCCGTTGCCGGGATTCGAACCCGGATCTCTCACCAGTATCCCAACCAACTAGCCTACGACGGAATAAAATATAAGCTTATTTTGAAAACTTATATTTGAGCTTTTTTTGTGATTGAATACTATTATTATTCTGATAATAATAGTAGAGATCTCAGGAAGTGACCGAAATCCTGTATGAAGTGGCAAATTTGAATTATCCAATTTTAGTATTTATTCTTAGCACCGTTTTGTTTCAAATACTATGTTAACAGCATAGATTATATCGAACAAGTTTTTTTTAAAAAAAAACCATAAAATATTAAATTTTGATTACATTATTTAAGAATTTTTTCTAAACTATGAAATGGTACAAATGAAAAAAAGGCAATTTGATACAAATGAAAAATGTTAGAAAATACATTTATTTAAATTACACAGAGCCGTTTATAAGTACACGTGAGCAAACTGTTGAATGTTACGTAAAATTTAGTGATCCTCCTGATCTAAACTTAGGCAGGCGATTGGCTGTCGGCTTTCCCAAACTGTGTTTGGATTAATTTTTTTGGGTAATCCGCATACCCATTCATGATTGGGTGGACTTAAAAAAATTAAGACTGTGTTTTATGAGAAAATTTCTTTCGCGGGTCCTCGTCGAGGATTGTTAGGCGGAGCAGATGTTAAACGTTGATTTTAATTTAAAAGTTATGCATATCTGCTCAACATTAGATGAATGAGTATTATATATATTTTAAAGCATTTTCAACTGTCAATTTTCTCTCCGCCTAAGATTTTTAGGCGGAGACTCCATCTACAAAAAAATTTCATATTTTATGGGACAAAAAGTGGAGAGAAAAAAATAAAAAATATATTGAATGTAAATGAAAAATACTATTACTATTTTTTCCTCCAAACAAACATGGCATAACTGCATAAGTGCGTATCACTGCAAGTGGACTAACAGTAAAATACTTTTGCGCATGTGCAGATCACGTGAGCAGAGCCACTGTATTACAGTGTACTATCCTCTCACGTAATCAGAGATAAGCTTGTAAATCAGAAAGCCATGTGACGACTGCAGCGCGTGTTCCCTGCTGCGATTCCGCATCGAATTTGATCATTATTTGGGGACTGATCTATCTATTTCGCCTAAAGAAGAGGCAAATTACGGTGAATAAATATTACTATGCATGGGATCACGAGCGAACGCACATTTCAATGCGTCATGGGTGCGCGCAATCATCTTCCTCGAATCTCTCCATGTTTTCCTCTATGTGTATGAGCTCATCTTGACTTCTGTGCAAAGACAACTCAGGCTACAGTACCCACGCTATCAAGGATCCTGTGTTGACTAGAATTAATCTCGAGAAGTGGTAAAAATAATCTTCACATATCTGCTTGACTTTTTCAATCCCAACTACTGCAGTTTGATCGCAATTCGCAAGTCAGAAATGAGTATCCTTTTGCTTAATTTCAAAGTCGCAGAGAATGATCGCCGGCGGAGGCGTATCAAGTTTCCGACCGACTTCAATTTTACTGTTGACCAAACATTAGTAATCCGTGTCCTGCTACTCTTCCGGCTCCGTCACATGAGATGTTGGAAGTCTGGGTCCGCGCGGCCGTGGCGGTGCAAAAAGCAGTCGCCGGCTGGCTTGCCTGCCCCTACGCCGTAAGCGGAGGTGATGCCTCCGGCCCACTGCTGGAGATCCTTCTCCCGACGGAGCTCGATCACCTTCCGGTGTGAGTTGGAGTGCCTCGACGGAACGAACGTGGGGCTCGCCGCCGGCCGGTACTCCGGCACGAGGCGGCCCGACTTGTAGCGAACGCCGCAAGCGTTGCATAGCGTTTTGGGTCCCATTGGCCCCGCCCGCCACTGTGGCGTCTTCTCCGCCTTGCAATGAAGACACCTCCGCACCCCAATACGCGCTGCTGTGGCGGCGGCGACGTGGGTTTTCTTTGTCATCTTCGTCGTCTTATTTTCCTGGGCGGCGCCGAGCGACGAGAAGGTCTCAGCCTTAGGCGAGGAGACGGTGGTTAATGAAGGAGAGAACAGGTCTAGCTGGGAGATCCAGCTGCAGAGAACAGGGCGGGAGCGCTTGCTCCTGGCCTTGGCAGGGACGGCGGCATCGTGCCGGAAGTTTGGAAATCGGGTGGTAGCTGAGATTTCGGCCGTAACCTCGGCGAACGAAGTGGAGGTGGTGGCATTGCTGATGGAGATGAAATTGGGTGTGAGAAGATCTTCGCTGGAGAAGGATTCTTCGACGAAATTGGAGAGCCATTCGAGCTCCGCTTGGTCGTCTTGCTGCAACGAAACGGGCAAAAATTCAACGTATGAAAATTTCAAACCTTCCGCTTGTCCTAACTTTAATCTTGATTCTGTTCAACTCCAGTTTCTCTTTGGCTAATAAAGGAGGTAAAACTAGAGATGGGAAAAGAACAGCAATTGCTTTCACGGTAAATTTCATCATTTCAATTTATTCAAAAACTTTGCGCGCTAAAATATTTGAAATTTAGATTTGGGATCGGAATGGAACGGCAGATTGGAGTGGTAATCCGAAGCGGATAAAGTGCAAAATTATTGATGGGAATAAGAAACTTTGGTAAATTAGTAGTTGAAAAATAAACATGGAAGTAAAATCTCTCTTCTCTGCCATCGGGAAAAAAAGCAGCAGCGGAATTACCGGCCCGCAGAGGACGTCGTCGGCGAAGCCTCGGAAGGCGAGGTCTCCGGCGATATGCTGTCCGGAGACGGATAACGAGTTGCCACAGCTCTCAACGGCGGTGATAGTGGAGGAATCGTCGGTTGAGTGACCGGCCGGCCCAGCTTCGGAACACCAGCAGTCGCCGCCTTCCTCCTCTTCTTCCTCGTCGCAGAAGTCAAGCAGGTCCTCGACGACAAATTGGTCACCTCCGGCCGCCATCTCTGGAGCGGATGGAGGGCTACTATGGTGGAAATGCAGGGCATGTACTCCTTCCATTCTGCGATCTGGTTGTGTGGATGAAGGTTCCCAAAGGCTCCCCTAGCGATCACGACGGAGGCGAGGGGAGAAGAACCAGATGGCGAGGCGCGATTGGGTTTTTAATATGAAGGGATAAGAGTGAGGAGTGGACTCATCGGAGTTAACGAAGTTAAACCTGTTGGTTAATTTTCCTTTCTGAGTTAACAAGAGCGACGAGGGGGACGGCGCGATCTCTTATCATCGACGGCTGAGATTGAAATCGATCTCCTCGGCAGCTAATACAAAACGGTCAATTTAATGGTGGTGAAGGAATAATCTTATTTCTTCATTTGTTTTTTATCTTGTTCGTATTATAAGGGAATCCTGTAAAAATTAAATAAGAGAGTTGAGCAGAGGTCTAGTACTTAGCCTGATTTGTTGCGATTTTTTTCTCTTTTTTTTCCAGCTTAACAAGTATGCAGGCATCAATTCCCGTTTGTTAGGGTGAGAGAGCACGTGAAGATAACCGACCGGATGGCGGCAATCACGTGGGATGCCAGGCTCGCCAAGAGCCAAACAAGTGGAAATTGTGGAATTGATTTGTTTATTCGCATATAACTCGAATTAACCCATAATGTGCACTAATATTGTACCTATAACAAACTAACAAAGTGCATTTAAAATAATAAAAAATCACCCGGAGAACAAATAGGTTGTTATACAGAAAAGAACTTATTAACAGCATTTATTTGATTTAACCAAGCATACAAGACCTAGTAGAGTGTAGAGAATACCAGACAGGAGAGGAGTAATTTACAAAATAAACTAATATGAAACAAAAGAATACAGCCAACTCTATACACACCTGACCTCCACAGATCCGGATAAACTGTAACAACAAAAAATTTGATCCTGATGCACATGAGACAGAACGGTGCATTCGACTTTCAATAAAAGGTTAAAATCCCCTTGCACAGCTTCAGAACAGTGAAATTTATGAATCAGTCGCAACTCGTTCCACTAGAAAGTATTCAAAATTCGAGGCTGATATCTCACAAGAAAAAACGGATATTAGACCAGAACCAATGATCAATCTGCAGTAGAGATCAATCCCTTAGAAGCCGTAATTTTTTTGGGGAGGTTGTAGGTCCTTTTCAGAAACTTGGTGGCAGCCTCATCGTTTCTGTGGCAGAGCACCCGCAGAACTGTATTGGCATCTCTAGACCTCCAGTTCACAGCAGTTGGAGGCATCGGGTACTTTGGACTTGGCTGCATCACCGAACATCTCCGCGATCAACTTATTGAACAGAACAATGAGGCTCTCAGTATCAGTGTGGAAAAGAGGTAGCACATCTTTTGCTTGTGAAGCAGCCTCTTCGACCAATTCCTGGGGCAAACCACTGCCATCAGCCAGGAACATGTCCTTGAGAGATCTAAAATCTTCCAAAATCACTAAATCATCGTGACTGAACATACGAGCAGGGCCACCTGCAAGGATCACCAGGAGAAATCCGTCAAAAGTAGCATTCATCAATGCAGTTAAGACGCGGTCTCTTAATTTTTCATCCACACTATCTGAGATCGTCTCCAGAGCGAAGTCAAGTTCCTTCAGAAATGAATCAATTCTGGAAGAAGCACTGCTGCCAACATACAAGGCATCCCATAGAACGTGATTCAAGTCTTGAAAGATCACCTTGTATGCTGTTGTCTCACACAGATGTAGAATTGCTTCATGACAAGCAGCTACAGCATGTTCAAAGGTGACCTGCAACCCTCTCAATATATCTGCTTGCGCCGATTCAAGATTTCTCAAACACGATTTTACTTTCTTCTCTAGAGTCTCCAAATTTGATTGTAAATAATGAATTGAATTCATACGTACACATTGTCGTATCAAACCTAAAGAATAATCATGGTTACTTGATAGAACTTCTGCTCTATTTGGCAGATTCTGTGACTTCTCCCTTTTCTTCCACAATTTTGAAGTAATATTGCACCTGGTTAATACTGGTAATGGAGGAAGATAATTGCTTCGTGTTCCTAAAAGAAAGCAATACAAGTTTTCTTTAATACTCTACTTCGAAGCAAGCAGTTTAGAGTTTGCGGGTGATACTCACCGCATCCGGAAGTCACCTTTAGTGCGTAATATTGCAGGCATGTATCAAGTCCGATCAACAAGTCAGGAATCAGCTGTCGGTGCATCTGGATAGGAAGTTGGAAGTATGCATCTAAGATCTCATTAGTAAGGAGGAGGACTTCAACAGCGGAAGGGGAACAATTCTCTCTGTTTGCCTTAGGGTTCCATTTCTGAAGAAACATTCCACAACAAAAGGCTAAAAATGAAACCACATAATTTTAAAAATGAGAAAAGCCACAGATACAAAGATAGTAATGCAAGAGGTAATTAAGCACCTATTCCAACAGACGTAAGTAGCATCAGTTGTTGGAAATAACACAATATTTTTTTTTTCTATCACATTTTTTCTTTTTTGCCGACCATTGAATGTAGTATGCAGCACGACATAGGCCAATTAGATTTAGAAAAGGTGCACAAAGAAAACAAAAGGTAAAAACTGATATAGTAGAGTAATGAAACCTATTAAACCAGCAATTTACAGGCAGGTCAAAGAACAAACCTCTTGCTGTATATTCCTATCAATCCACTCCATTAGTCTGTCTACTCTTATCTTGATCCACCCTTTAACATGATTAGCAATGACAGATTCAGCATCATATGGTGGCATCTGTCTGATCAGTGACTTCCCCCCATCATCATGATCTATAGAATCTTCAACAGCAATATCCACAAGATATTTTTCCAGCTCACCTCCAGCTCTCAGTATTTCAAATGTATCTGGCGTTGGTTCTGTAGCCCCTGATATGAACTCCTTTAGTTCATTCCCATAACAAGTATGAAGGGTAACAGCTGCAACGCCTGCAGCAAGGGGATGCCATTTCTTTAATATCGGACTGAAAACCTCCTTCTCTATTTTTGCTAGTTCACCAAGGTCCTTCGCCAGGCCAGAAAGCAAAGGAGCTGTAATATGTTTCTGAGATGATCCCCTGTTGGACTCCACTTGTTCCATTCTCTGCATAAAACCAGTTGTTGGCTTAGAAATATAGTGGTAATTTATATTGGCATCTAGTAAAATCGCAGTAACTTTTCAAGTATAATAGCCAACAATTTGTCAATTATCTATATGAAGCACCAACAGTTAAACAAAATACGTGTCTGAGACACGAGGTATTTCAGGGAACAATGCAGCAAACACTCCATCAAAAAGTTACCATTTATGAAATTTGAACCCTAAAATACAAATCTAGCTTGCATTATGCTAATGAAATTACGCCATTTTGTTAGTAAAAAATGAAATCATAGGCAAAGGCAAAGTGAAATAATCAAGGCGATTTGTAATAAAAATAACATTTTTCTGCAGAACTTGCCTTAGCAAATTCAGTACGAAGTGATGATCTAATATATGTGTCAACTTTGCTGTAAGCAACATCAGCTTTTTCCTTCATATTATCATCAGAATTATCTTCAGCTAGTATCTTGGCAGCTGATACTCCCAGTGATATGAAATTTTCAAAAAATTCAATGTTACTAGCATTGAAGCTATCATGGTACGCCACAAGTCTTTTCTCTGTCCACAGCAATAATGAGCTCAAAGTTGATCTCAGTATCTTTGAATAATCTAGATCATTTGTTGCTATTGCATCCTTTGCAATTTTAGCCAATTGGTTATCAACTGCAAAGAGCAGAGCAATGTGAACCTGACCAGTTGTAACAAAACGGTGAAACAAAACCCACTCAAAGCAAAGATTGTGAAGCCTCTGGTTTATGCCAAGGATAATCCAAGTATTCTTTATCAACCCTAAAACGTCTTCAATTTCATCAATTATTGATCCATCCGCATCTCCGTGAAAACAAGCTTCTAATAGCGTCTGGTAGAGATGGAGATTCAGTGGAAAACCATCGGCCCAGTGGCAAAATTCTGAAGTAGATCCATCAGGATTTCCACAGGCAAGCGACATCACTGCACCGCGTAGCGCTTCCATCGACTCTGAATTCGTTCCAGTTTCAATAGTCTTCTTTATGGCTCCATGCATATTTTGTCTTAGTTTTTGGGATGCAGCATCTGAATGCTCTGAAGAAAGAAAAGTATGCACAAGTAAACCAGCCTCGAGAATCTTTAGGTTTCTAGCCTTCCAGGCTAAATATTCACGCTGTTCAGAAAAATCTGAAGCCTTCAACTGCTGCATTAACTCCAAAGGCAGAACCATGGATTCTATGCGCCTCCCAAACTGTAGTTTAAAAGAAACTAATTAATGACAGTCGAACCGTTATACAGGAGGAAAGCCAATTGAAATTATATTAGCACATTTTCACAGATAAAGCCAATTGATGCATTTTAAGAGCACACATGATATAACTGATAAAAAAGGAGTACGTTGATGAAGAACATACTAGCAAGAGATGGATACATGAATTACCAATTGGAAAATTTATCTCAACTTTAAAAGTCTTACCATTGAACCAGTGAATGAATAATATAACGTTTGCTAAGGCTTTTGGAAGATACGAATAACAACTAAACCCAATTAGTTTCCTTATTCTATCAAATGTAGACTCTTATGTGGACCAGTATACGGTAGTATTTGAAACATCCTGCTTTATGTGTTCTAATTAGTTCCAGCAGCCGATCAATATGGTCATCAAAGCCGTTAACTAAGACAAAAGAGAACAAGGAACCCTAATCTGCAGAGTTACACACCTGACCGCCATAAGCCAGGACCAAACCCTTCCGGAAACGGGAATCCGCCTGTTCGGAGATCCCCATCTGCACTCTCATCAGCTCTCCGACAGTGTTGGGCTTCTTCGCTTTTTTCAAGGGGGTCTCATCCTTCCCGGCGCACCCCTTACTCTTCTTTTTCTTCGACGACGACCCGATACCGAGGGCCTTCCTCATCTTGCTCGCGGCGTTGGAGGTAAGCGAGGGCGGGAGCGGGCGATCGGAATGAGCGACGTGGGCGAGAGGCTTGGCGCCGGTGGTGCAGCAGGCGGCGACAAGAATCTCGTAGGCGGTCTCTCGGAGCTCGGAATCGGAGAGGTCGACGCTCAACTGGCCAAAGGGCGAGGGGAGATCATCGGCGGCGGCTGCCAGGGAGAAGGGGAGGCCGCTGTAGCTCTCCCTCAGGGAATCTCCCGCGCTTCCTCTAGAATCCGGAGCCATTGCTGCCTTCCGAGACTCGTATTCTTTTTCTCTTCTTTTGCCGCGTCTCCACGCTCTCATTCCGCTCACCAAGGCGAGGCTAACGACTCAAGTTTTGGAAATTTTTTTTATAGCGTGTGTTGTTGAACAAGAAGAAGAAAAAGTATTCGTTGAAGGCGTTTTTTGATTGAATAATTGCATAGTTGAATGGCGCCGTTAGATAGTATTCTTACCCACTAACGGTATGAATTAATGCAATTTCTTTGCAATATTTTATTTTTTCCTGTTGTTTAAATTGAATTGATTAATATAACCAACAGCACGCTCGGAAAAAAAAAAATTATAGCCGCGTTTGTGGGGATCGTGCATTTGGACGAAGGAGACGAACCGCTGGTGGTTTTTTGACGGAGACTCCGTCAATGACGGCGGGAGAATTCTAGAAGGCGAGGAATATGACCAATTCCACGGCCCGTTCAGCCCAACAGATTTGGCCTGCCAAAGGTTCAACCTCTAGTAGCTCCTTTTAAATTGTTAAGTTTTTACATCAAGCCCAAATCGGCCCAGCGTATTTGGGCGGATCGGCACACGAAGCAACAAATTAAAGGAACATTGTGATTTGTGGGGGGTCCATCGACGGCATTTATATAAAGCACGAGGATTTACACCATAATTTCTGCATGCGGGGCTCCCGTATAAATTAATTAATTTACTTCTTACTACACAAGTAGAGGAGCCAATTAAATCAAAGGTCTGGTCCTAGTTGTTCGGGACCCAGCAGCCGTGCAACCCATAGGGAAGTCCGTACGGAAATTTCGCCCTTGCGATCTCCTTGAAGCTGCTTCCGTCCAACACGAGTGCGAACCCTTCCCCGTTCTTGTCACTCACTATCGAGATCACCACACCTGAAATTAATAATAATAATATTATTATTACAAAATAATAAATAATCGCTGAAAATATGAGCAATTCTGTCTTTTTCAACTCTCTCACCGTCATCTTCCTCCGTGGCACCAGGCCTCGCCACGAAGAACGGCTCGGAAGGCACCGCGCCCGGCTCGTGCCAGTTTTTGGCTTTCTTCTCCACCAAATCAATCTGTAATTAATTAATAATTATTCAGTTAGTATTAATAAATTAATTAGTTGGGTAATAAAATTATAATTAGACCAACTAAATACCTTGGTGAGGGTGTTGGGGAAGTTGCAGGGCCTTTGGGCCCCACAGGCGTAGGCGTATCTGTACTTCTTGCCCAGGTAGGCCGGGTTGATGCTGCACATGTCCATCCCCTTTCCGTGCTCCTCCGGCTCCACCGCCGCGTACAACTCCCCTTTTGGGCTTCCATCCAATGGAATCCTAAATCTCCCCACCCTGATCATAATTGTTAATTATTATTATTATTATTACTATTATTGTTATTAAATTTAGCTTCTAATTTATTTTTTTCTGATTGAGTACCTTGCGTCAGGCAATACATCTGTGCCGGTAAATGATCTCAGGTGTTGAAGGCGGAGCAGCTCTAGGATTCTGGTGTCGGCGTTATGCTCGCAGCAATCGGCAATGACGGCGGTGACCCTCCCCTCGCCGTCGACCTCTTCGTATGCGTTGATGAAGTGAAATGTCACGAAGGGAGGAACTTCAACACTCGCCACCTGCATGTCACCGGATTGAGACATTGGAACCGAATATACGAGAATGATATCAATCGATGGAGATTAATGATGATGAAATTACGATGTTTCCGGTGGCCTTGGACATGATGTGCATGTAGCTCCCCCATTCCGGGTGCCACTCGAACTTGTAGAGCGGCGTAGGCTCCGCCTTGAGCAGGTTCTGCACGCAGTACCGCAGCGGCATCTCCGGCACCACCACGTAGCGGTCGGTGACCGCGAAGGAGTGCACCCAGCCTGGGGCCACGCCGCCGCGGCAGTTCACGCGGCCCACCACCTTGCGCTCGTTGCTGCCCGCCGCCATCCGCACGACAAGGTAGCCCGGCCGCACCAGGTCCGGCAGCAGCGTCAGGAACTCGGACTCGGTCACGATCGGGTGCGCGGAGTGGATCAGCCCGCCCAGGTTGTCCTCGTACGCGAAGCGCCCGATGGTCTCGAGCGTATCCGGGTCCACCTGAATCGAGCCCTTGATGGTCTCGGTAAGGCAGAGGACGCGGCCGTCGCCAAGCCGAACGACGCCGGTGTTGGAGTTGTCGGTGAGGGAGGCGCCGGAGAAGAGGCTGGCAAGCTCACCGACGTAGGAGAGGAAATTGCCCGGCTTGGGCACCTCGGAGAACTCACGGAAGCAGAGGCGGCGGTTCTTCATCGCGGCCTTGTACGCCTCCGACTCGATCTGCCGGTGCGAGGCCTCGGCGCGGCCGCGCCGGAAGCAGACGCGGACGAGGGTTGCGTAGCCGTCGAATAGGTGGCGGAAGGCGTGCCCGTCGATGTTCCACAGCCCCGGCCCGTTCCGTAGGTACGTGCCGTCCTGCAACAAAATCCGACCGATTAATTAACTCATGAACGCACAGCTGCTCATCCTGCGCCATTAACGGTGAACAGAGACACGTGAGGCCTACGTCAGCCATACTTTAACGCCGCACGGTGGCGGACAAATAAATGATTCAATTGGCGACTGCTACGACGTTGTTGAAAATTCCACAACATTGAAAAAAATAATTAATTAAAGAGCGATTAAACTTCCAATGCAAGCAAAGCGTGCACACCCACCAGCCAGGTTGGAATCTGTCCTTCCACGGCGAGCTCGCCCTCCCACCGCTCCTGCCGAATGCTCTTCCACGCCGCCAGCTTGCCGCCGTGCTGCCTAGTCTCGACCGCCTCAGGGGGGGCGGCGATGACCGGCGGCGGCGGTCGGGTGGCGACGCTGGCCTTGACGGACTCCCGCGCTCGGCGCGGAGCCGCCGAACTAACCGACGAGTCACTGCATCTAGTCGGGGCGGCGGCCTTTGGCGGAGAAAATAAGAGAGTGGAAGCCATGGATGAGGAGTACAGAGGCGGTCTGTTTTGCTGCGGGGCAAAGAAGGGGCTGCGACCGGAGTTATTTATAGGCGTGGTTGGCGTGGCACGGGCGGAGCGAATCTTGTTCGATGAATGCTCATAGGCTACAGGACGAGATTACGTACTTGTCAGCTTGAGGAGCACCACAACTAAAGAATAGCAGGACAAGCGAGGAAACGAGTCGATGATATGGGCGTGGGTTTTCTCGGGAGCGCGGAGTTTTTGGAGCAAAAGCTTTGCCACCTCAGCAGCTCGGTAAATTGCGCCCGCGGAGGTGTCGTAATTATTTGATTGGCGGTTATCGAGTTGGTGGTTGACCTGTTGCGTGTCGAGGCAGAGCACACATGAGTGACAAAAAAGGGCTTATTATTTATGTGCAGTTGGCCACTTGGTTTGAATTTTTTTTTTTGAAAATAAAATATAGTTTAAAAAAGTTGATTATATTTTGTCCTCTCAAGTGAGGGTGCTTACAAAAGAGAAGTCCAAATATTTACATTACAGTTCTTCTTGTGGTGCTTAGGTTAAAAGTCGTAAGTTACTAAGAGCTGATGCAGTATCCGAGATCATTATCCAATGGCAAGAAGAGATGATATTTTTCTATTGAAAATCCCAATGCAATTGTTGAGCGAGCTAGCGACAGGGAGGGGGAGCGATGAAGAATCTCCTTGTTTATGTGTCTCTTTATTAGCTGGAAATCAACATAGCCTACTCATTTGTCTAATAAGGTTTGATAAATGAAAAATTACAGCAACGAATTGATTATCAAGTGATATTAAAGTCTCAACACAAGGAGACCATATACCTCTATGTAAATACGAGGTGGCAAGTATTTTTACATGCTTGCGTCTGCCTGTGGCCTGTGGGTCCTGTCTCTCAGAGCTACTGTGTGATTTTGCACAGCACTTTTTCGACACAGAAACATCACCTGCTTGTGATTGGTTCCCCTGCCACCGATACAACTGTGAGACATGCGTGCGCCTGCGCACCCTCTAGTCACCGCCCCAAAAGATTGGTAACGAGTGGGGTACTTGATTTTTTTTACCCAACTCAATTAATAAAAGCCCAATACTGAAATCTGACTTGGGTATCTAAAAAGGGTACTCATTGGTGACCAATTATTAAATTATTTTTTATTAAAGATTTATTATACATTATTATAATAATAAAATATACTTATATAATAAATATTTATTATTATTTTATATATCTATAAAAAAATTCTTTTTTATAGATATATAAAATTGAATGTTTTGGTTACTAAAATAACAACTTATGAGAATGGTTAACTCTCCTTTTTCCTCTTCCACCATTAATTAAATAAGAGAAAAAAAAATAAAATGGTGTCAATCTTGCACCTTAAAAACAATAATTTACAGTGGAAGTCAATATTATTTAAACAATTAATTAAACAAAGCATGCTTTCATGTTCCTCGCCAACAGATTGGCCCGGAAACCAATGGATCCCTTTGAATTTTTAAGGGATCCATTTCAGTATCCCAGTAGGTACCTGATTCCTCAATAGAATTCAGTTTTCTTAAATCTATCAAATTTTGAGTTTAGAATAAAAGATAGTTCTAAGAGGAAGACAAAAATTACCCCTAACCTATATGTCGGCAACCCTACATGAAATCTTGACTACTATTACACTTTATTTGTGCTCTGTTGTGGTACCCTGTTCCCTAATAGTGTAAATTAGCTCGCGGGAAGGAGCAGGATACTCCTTGGCATAGTGACTGCACAAACTTTTCAGACACTCTTTTAGTTTTTATTTTTCACTAATGAGGAAGCATACTAAACCCTAACTGATTGGAACAAGCCTGTGGACGCAAACATGCTCTAAGAAGTCAACAGTTGCTTATGTTCGTTAAAAGGAGTTGGAAGTCACTCATGGTTTGACTGATTCATGATTTGATTGATAATGTTCTAAAAATGATTTTATTTTGATTTGTTTTGTTCATGAAACTAGCTCGATTATAGTTCTAAAACGTTGTGTAGTTCACACAAAGTGCAATAGCTCAAAGTAATTACATATTCACGAAAGAAAGAGCTATATAAAATGTAAAACAAATGAAGTGATTAAAACGAGAAAATAATCAGCGGTGTTAAGATGAGCATAAGAATGTGTGCTTAATGATTGAAGGAATCTGGCGTGGATTCGTTACCGCCCAAAGTGGGGAATTGAGCAAGGTGGCGGACAAAAAATCTGCTGCTGCTGCATGCTGCATTGTTCCACACGCCACCTTCCATTAGTTAATTATTCGCTCGTTAATCCCACCTTCACCTTCCCCAAAATGACTTTCAATTTCTTTAAATGCATTAAATTCTCTGGTGGACACACAATTCTAAACACCAACCAGTCCCATTATTAAAATACTCAAAACTTTGTGCCTCTGCGCAGCCACACAGGCACACAGTCCGATTAATACCACTGGCCTCCATTATATATAACTGCTTAATTCCCTGTGTATCACCTCTACGTAAGACTTGCGTGTATGCAGGAAGAAGAAGCGTGCAGAAGCGCTAATATTGACTAATATATATTCTCACTGATCCAGTGGAATATGCCGCCTTCTCGCGGTTTTGTAACGTAGTGTTAATGACGCGCGCTATCGACGGCAGGGCATGGCTTGGCGTGGACGAAGTACTCTAGTGCCAGCACACTTCATATATAGTAACTGTTGGAGTTGACTTTCCTAATCCGGGTGACAAGTGTCAATCTAGAAGAGGAGAGTGTTACGTCAGATATTGCATCACTGTTATTTGTGGAAACCCTAAGTGATTTTTTTTTTTTTTTTGCAGCCGCTGCTAAGTGCTGTCAACAGTAGACAGAAAGGGGCAGCAGCTGAAAATAGTGTCGTAAGACTGAATTTTGTAAAGTAGAATGAAATATAATAAACCTGTTCACTTTAGATAGAGATGTTTATATTGTTTAATTGTTCTTTGTATTTTTATTGATCTGTTCTGTTGTGTTTGATGGCACTAGAGATGCACCTTGGAGACGACAGATTCCGTGTTTCTCGCCGAGAAAACAAACGACAAACAACGGAGTGCTTGTCTCGGATGCTACCGGCTTAATTGGACAGTAGGAAAGGATCGGTGATTTAACAGAACGCCCCAATATTTCTCCGTAAAAGGGGACGGAAGAGAAATAGAACTGAGTGTGTTTACGTATGCGCTTACCCTAATAATAATAATAATAATTTGGAAAAGAAATATAGTATATTCATATATAAATGAGTGGGGGCAGCAGCTGGTCACATGCAGGAGCAAATACTTGATTAATTAATAATGTTGGGGAGGGATGGCAGACAGTGGCGGTCGGGCACACTCTGGAAGCCGCTGGCCGTGGATTCGCCGGAGAGGGGGTGGGTGGCCAAGTGGTGGCTGCTGCGTGCACGGTGGGGCCGGCCATTAGAGGCAAATGTCCCACGTGGTGCACCCTTTTTCCAAGCCAAGTTGCCGCCGACCAGGTGAATGGGATCCGTCCATCGTTATTAGATTTGTCGGGCTTAAATTCATTTGTCAACCATGGGAATCATTCCTTCCATATCATCATAGTCAAAGAATCTCGATCGCCAACTATCTCTGTGCATCTATCTCTCTAACAAAATCTATCGCTGTGTAGAAAGAACGGGCATCATTTGAATATGCATCACTATTTTATTGCTACTTACATGCATGATGGGGAATATTTGATCCTTTGTAAATCCATCTTAAATCTTAATCAAATTGACCAAAAAGCTAATTTGACTTGACTTTTTAGGAGGCTGATTTGATCTATTGTCAAGTTTAACACAGTCACACAAAGTCTATTTGTAGATCCTATGATTGATTATTGTAATTAATATATCACCCAATCTACTTGACCATCCTAACTCGATACTTCCTTGCAAATAACTCAATGAACGACAACCTTGTTGGCATGAGATGATAATACGATGTGTGACTTGATTGGCGTATGAGTTTAAATGGTAAGCTTAAATATAAGCCATTTATTTCATCTCCTATGTTTTTTGAGCATTCCAAAATTTTCAACTTTCGAATTGAATCCAAGTAAATACAAACCTAATCATTCAATATTAAACTCAAAAGTCATGAAAGAAATGCATGATGAATTTGTGGTGTCAACAATTTAGGGAAAAAATAATTAAAATTGCGTGGGATAAAAGCAAAAAAAAAAGGAAAAAAAATTGCATCGATTCATTTTGATCGATTGGCGAGGGGGAGTGGGCCAGCGGGGGAATTAGTCTAAGTCGACATCATCAAGGTCAATCAAACATCCATTAATAGATTCTTGTTGCCCATCATTTCGTGGAATCTCTTACGACTACAGCTAGCTTGTCATTAATTTGGTGGCGGCCTACCTAGGTTGCTAGAATCTAGTGGTCAGCTTCTCGTGCCACTTGGCCGTCATAGATTCTGTCCATACGAGAGCGACATACAACTGTGGAGTAGCAGTTGTTAAGTCTTGCTTTTGTGATGCTTAATTATGAAGGCGAGGAACTTAAAGATTTGGCGTTCTGTGGCTTTGACTATTTTCATCTGCAAGATTTGCTGGCGGTCTCCAAGATGTACTCAGTGGGGTACTTTTGACCAGGAAATGGGTCACATGGAAGTTAAGTTTAGGCTCAGTGTTTGACTTTCAATGCATAGCTAGTGTCACTTGCTCTTCCTTATACTTATTGAGTGGATACAGTAAACGATAATTTTGAAATATCTTGTATTTATACTGAAGCATCTATCTGATCTCATAGTGGTTAATTTGGACCCTAATTTGAGCTCACTTATTCTTGGGTCAAAAGTTGTGCCATCGTAAAGAGGTGTTTGCTACAGAGAAATATTATACACTCAACTTTTCTCCTTAGATCAAGATTGCTAGAAAATAACAAAAAAAGTAAAATAAAATAACATCAACTATTAAAAAAGTAGGGTAGTGTATGCATGAGATGGAGAAGAAAATGAAGATATCAAGTGGGCAACCTGGCATGCCATCTATTTCATTGATGTCTAGATTGTTTTATAGGAAGTGTGCTAGGACACAAATTTTTTTTTCATACAACTAATGTAAATTGAGACATCTAAGATATTAGCACAACATGACGGTTAATTTTGGCAATTGAAATAGAGAATGTACTAGATGAGAGATTTCCAATTCATGAGGAAGAAACTTAAGAAGAGGAAAAAGATTTCTAAAACCTAGGAAAATATTTCGAAGATCGACATGACCTAATCCTGGGAACAAATAGAGACACCATGCTCATTTGGGTTAAATTTGGGCCGCTAACAACTAGGCATATAGGATTGGATCTAACCGACAAATTTGAGCTTTATAGAGCATTAGGAGCCCGACATTTGCAACAAAAAAAATTAGGGTTTAGCTCATGATAAACCCGGCAATCGAGTGGGAGAAACTGTTTGTGACATATTAATATAAGATAATAACTCAGCTTTTGGTACTTGCAACGAAGGCCTGTTTGGCCCCGCTTCGAAGCTGATTTTAATCAGTTTTTAAGTAGAAAGCAATTAGAAAACTGTTTGGTAATTGAAAGCAGAAGTAGAAAAAAACAGCAAAAAAGTAGAAGTTGTGAAAGCTACAATTTGATGCTTTTACAGCTTCTGCTTCTTCAAAAAAATAATTTATATAATTTTGTTTTAAATTTTAGGTATTATTATTTTAAATAATTTAAAATTTTAACACTAAAGAAAAATAAAATATATTATTATTTTAAATTTTGACAGTAGTTAAAAAGTTACTAACCAAACATCTTATAAATTTTAACAATGCAACACAGTACAATACAGTGCAGTTTAGCACAGTTATAAAGCTATTAACAGTGGAGCCAAACAGGCCCAAAAATTTCACTTCTGGTCAAGTGAGTCTAACATGATCTTCTTACTTCAACATAGGTTAAGTTAGACATGTCATGTATAATTGTATATATCGAGTGAAACAATTAGGGGTGTCAATGGTACCCGAACTTGTGGGTACCCGACTCGACCCGACCTGTTTATGTCGGGTTCGGGTACCCGATTAGCTAATCGGGTGGGTTTACTCTCACGGGTTCGGGTACCTGATTAAGATACCCGATTAATATATAATAAAAAATAAATTTTTATATTTATATAATAAAATAATTTTTAATAAATATATTTATTATTATTAATATTATTTTATAAAAATAATTTTAAAAATAATTTAAAAATAAATATTTTAATTTAAAGACTCGGGCTTAGTCAAGTTCGGGTTTGGGTCGGTGGGTCAAGTTTGGGTTTGGCTAAAACTTGCGGGTACTCGACTCGTTGACATCTCTATGAACAATGTTAGACATCCTTGGATCAAATGAATTAGTAAGACTACCTTAGATCAAGAGGATAGTATTAGATCGAAAAAGGATTACATTTACATATTTTTTTTTACCTAAGAGCAGGTGCATACATTATAATTTTAATTTTAGATCAAACTAACCTGTAAAATCACCCTCAACAATTAATTAAAATACCATAGAAACATTAGTGAATATGTGATGTGCATCTTGACATCATTTAATTCTGGTTGTGTCATAATTTTCTTTATAAAAAAAAGTTACTTATAATACTAATAGAAGTCTTAAGATAAGTACATATTTCAATAATTACCAAAAAAATTTAATTTTAGATCAAACTAGCCTATAAAATCACCCTCAACAATTAATTGAAAAATCATAGAAACATTAGTGAATACATGATGTGCATCCTTGACATCATTTAATTCTGGTTGTAACATAATTTTCCTTATATAAAAAAGTTTCTTATAATACTAATAAAAGTCTTAAGATAGTACATATTTCAATGATTACCAAAAACACTTAATTATTAGGTATTGAAAATTGATGTTGAGAGTGGGATTTGAACCCACGCCCTTTCGGACCAGAACCTTAATCTGGCGCCTTAGACCAACTCGGCCATCTCAACATTGATTTTGA
The DNA here is from genome assembly GCA_027563935.2 of Costus lasius. Classification (NCBI taxonomy): domain Eukaryota; kingdom Viridiplantae; phylum Streptophyta; class Magnoliopsida; order Zingiberales; family Costaceae; genus Costus; species Costus lasius. The sequence continues at coordinate 9,466,634 of CM050447.1, read as the reverse complement.
TATGATACTGCATCTTAACATTGACTAGGACCCAATCTAACATCATTTATTATTTAAGAGACTTCTCTTAGTCCAAATAATTAATTCTATTTGAGTTTTTTTTAATGAAATCTCTATGGCGACAACTACCCCAACCCTCCCTACCTCAAAACAAACTTTTAAGCACCTCAATATTTTTTTAGGAGGGGTCTATCAAATCTATCCAATCATGCTTTGAGATTCATGTAATTATTAAATATTTTTTTATTAGAATTAAAATATAATTTTGCTTTAAGATTTGTGAAAAGTATTTGAGTATCCTTGCTTAAAAAAGTTAAACACCCCACCCCACTTAAAAAACACACCCCTTTACTTCTGTGACTAATTACTATGTGTGTCCCACTGTTTCTCTTATTAATCTGAGACTTGTATGTGTATACGTATCCTTTTAGGTGATCACATAGTGAAATAGTGACACCCACAAATAGATATTGTGGTCAAGACACATCTGACATTTATTGGGCTTTGATTGATATGGAGCTACATTTGGAAGAAGGGACCATCCACAAAGTAGAGGTGCTAATTCTGCTTTATATCTTTGGACCATTTTGTTACATCTTGCACTTAAATTCGCTACAAGCATTAAGGTCAAGAGATATGGGTTTGCCATTTATATTTAGCCAATTGATAAATGAGAATACAATCCTAGATATCCGAAGCAAGCTTTTTCTAAATAAAAAATTAATTAAAATAATATTCTGCAATGCGTCCATCTTATCAATTTAGTTACTTGATTAATCTTGTTCTGTAATACATCCATCTAATCAACCAAGTTACCTAATTAACCTTGCTCCTAATATTCTTTTTCCAACTTATTTGCACCACGTTAATGAAAACTTTTGTAACATTTTGTGTAGTATTCTTAAGATTTTACATATATATCTCTAGAAAAATATCTTATCTTTGTTTTTTTGCCTTTGCCACTCCTAAAGTAAAGGAAATGATCGTGAGTGTGATTAAGACATTCTCCCTTCAACAATCTAGCTAGATTGTTTTTTAAAAAAATATAGTATAACGTCTTAGGGCTCTCAAGAGATATCTATTTGTATCATAGGTTTTTTTTTGAATATTTATAACTACATATGTGAGAAAACTCTAAGGCCTATAGAGAATTCACATGAGGAGAAAAAAAAATATAATAAATCTGGATGTAAAAGCTATCAGATTCATTATATTTTTTTTCTCTTCCATATGAATTCTCTCCAAAGAAACAGATCTCGTCCTTTTAAACTATTTTCCTATTTTGATAGTTGCTCTTATGAGGTTAGTGGCTTAGGACCTAATTTCTTCAACCATATTTTTTTCAATTTACACTAATCATAAAATGTAGTCATGATTATCTCTAATATCTTAAGACCTGCATACTTAATCTCTTAACAAACTGACCACTTAGTGGTTTTAGTCATCCTTAAAATACAAATATCTCAATTTCTTAAAAGCTTCAACTCCTAATGAAAAGATACATCTTGCGGGAAATATATTCCCTCTAAAAAATCACAAAGGAATCCTCATAATAAACAAGTTAAATATAGCAATATAAAAATCTGTCTTCCATTTAGTTTCAAGGCAAATTTATTCTTTTACCTCTATTATACTTTCTTATCCCAATATACACAATTACACAATACTGCACATGTATTTTTCTCATGGAATCTTCTGTAAAATTACGTCATTAAATCTTTTAGCCTATGTGCAGAAGTGAGTGTTACTAACGACAACAATGATGAACATGTATTTTCTCATTATATATATAGTTGTATGTGTGTATTCATATATAGTATTTGTATCTAAATGGGTAGCATGCATGAATAGCAGCTTGTATGTCTACACTCGCTGAGCTTAGGAGGAGGGAAAGAAATAAAAAAAATAATAATAATAATAGAAAGGAAATAAAAAAGGAAAGAAATAACTTCTTCCTCTTTTAGGCCCTGTGTTTTTGTAGGACGAAAGAAAAAAGGAAAGACTATAAATAATATAGTTTACTAATTAAAAAATACTATAAATTTCTATTAAATACTTATTATTTAGCATGCCAATTTAACAAATTAAAAAAATAAAAAATATGGCACGTGGAGTTGAATGCGTAGCCTAAGTCAGAGCAATGTCGCTATCTTTCCTTGAGCTCACGAGTCCTTATTCTTTGGAATAAATTTTTGTTTGGTTTGGTTTGATTTGAGGACGAAAATTAATTTCTGTTTGATTTGAGGGGAACTTCCCTTTCAAGAAAAAGGAAATAAATTTTTTTTCTTTTCTTTCTCTCATTTTCTTCTTTGAAATCAGAAAAATAGAAAAAAAAAATTTCATTTTCTTCCTTTCTTTTCTGATTTTCCTCCTTTGAATTCTTCTAAATGAGAAAAGTAGATTAATGATTGTAATCCTGTAGAGTAGAAGAGGTAGGCTAGCTCTCTTTCTTAGTAGTCAATAAACCAACTACCTTGCATTGATTTATGTCATTTATCTTAAATTTAGCATTACGTGGACGGACTTGGACAAGAAATTGAATTAGTGATCATGTATAGGCAATTAATGATTCAAACGGGGTCGGGGAGTAGATCGATCGAACGAGTCGGCCTTAACTCCATGCTTTCCTCCACCATGATGCCATCTGTACGGTTGGGAGCATGCATTCATCACTGGGGAATGATATCTAATCATCATGCGCTGTAGAATTAATTAGGTAGCTATTAAATAAACGTAACAGGAGCGTACACATTAATTCAATTCCGCACCTGCATTGGTTTTATGGAAATTGAAAAAGGACGACGACCATTATGCATGAGCAGTATTACTGCTGCTGCTACTACTTAACGAGGTTTTTCGTCTTTTCACTGAATGCGAGAGGTCGATCGCGCCATAAACTACAATTCAACAGTTACAATTCATCTGCACTGACCAAATTTACACTTACTGGGAGACATTGTAGACTCGTGGAATTGTTCGCTGCTCATGTTCTTCCTTTGCAACATACTGCTCATTTTGGTATTGATTTTTCCCCTTTTCTTGGTCAGTGTAATCACAGGATATGTTGCATTGCGATGTATTCCTTCCTTCTCTGTGTAGTGGAGAATATATAGTGATTTGGTATTTCTTTTTCCCCTTTTCTTGGTCAGTGTAATCACAGGATATGTTGCGTTGAGATGTATTCCTTCCTTCTCTGTGTAGTGGAGAATATATGGTGACGGGGGAAGACGAAAAATATATCAATCAGAGCCCCCAAAATAGAGCATCTTGAGACCACAATGGATCAGAAAAGAACTCGTGGTCCACTTCGCCGTGGAGCCATGGAGGTGGGTACGCCCACGACTCGACGTCCGAGCTGTCGAAGACGAACTCAGCATCCGGCTCAGCGGAGTCGAACAGCCCCTCCCCGAGCCGGGGGAGCTCCACGATCTCCCCAAGCTCGTCCGTTGGCAGCGACGAAGCCGCGCCGGCGCCAGGAGGCTCCATGGCGGCAGCCCGTACGGCGGCCTCCCGCACGTCGCCAGGAGCTAGCGAGGCTGGACGGGGGAGGGAGGCAGCGAGCTCAGGGAAGTTGAGGATGGCGGCGGGGCCCTTGACGCAGAGAGCGGCGGCGTCGTGGGCGCGCGCCGCCATCTCGGGGGAAGCGAAGGTACCGAGCCAAATGCGGGACTTCTTGCGCGGCTCGCGGATCTCAGACACCCACTTCCCCCAAGCCCGCATCCGCACGCCGCGGTAGGGAGCGCTGCGCCGGGTGCTGTCCTGGCACCCATGCTTCTTGTTCTTCTGCTCTTTTGATGTGGAGGCCGCTTTGGGCGAGCTCCTTCGTCGTGACGACGAGGAGACGGAGGAGGAGGCGGTGGAGGAAGACGTCGCTGGGGAGTTCGCGTAGCTAGTTTCGGATTCGGAGGACCACTTTATATGGTCAGCCATGGTAGTTGCTAGGCAGACCACTGCACGGAGCCTACTCAAAGTGGAGCATAGATCACGAATTCCTTATAGCATTACACTACTAAGTGGACATAGATGATTCTGAGAGGGAGAGATTGTAGTTGCACGGAGAAGAGGGGAGGGACCGGGCAACGAGGAAGAAGGACTGGGAGAGAGAGGCTTTTAATTAGCTGGAGGGAGGGAAGGGGGTACGGCCTAGGGTGGCTGCCGAGTAGGGGGAGGTGTGGTGTCTAACGGATCGGGCAGGAATTCATTCTATTGAGAAAATGATGACGTAGGAAGAGTACGAGAAATTTGAGTTGCTCTAAGACAAACTTTTTTTTTTCGTCATAGAGGATCCACGATTGATTTGATTTTGGTCCTTCAATTAAAATATGCTTCTGGCCTACCCCAGTCAACCTAGCTTGGATCTACACTTAATTGAATTGATTAGATCTATACCTATCACATGTTACTGTTAGATTAGACCATGAAGTTTGGGCATCAATCTCAGGTAGATTATATGACGTGGATCAATTTTCTCATTTCAGTTCGAATGCTTAGAATCAACTAGGTTATTTAGTTAAAACAGATCCAAATTCTTTCGATTCTTTTTATACCTTCAACTCTTTAATATTCAAATGAATGTATACTCAGACAAGATGCATGAGATTTAGCTCGCTTAGCTTACACTCTCTCACCATAAGAGACTTTTGCATTTATATGATTAAGCAACTAAGGTAGAATTTTAATCTCGTTGCTTGGTTTCTTACTGACATGATTCAGAGTACTAGGATTGAAACTTCACCTTTCTTGAATCTTATGCCTAGAGGTGTGTACAAAAAAAAAAACATTGGAACCATCTCAGTATAGTTAACCAAACTGAATGGCTCCTTGACAAGTCAATTTTTTTACTCATTGATCGGTTATTGATTCGATTACGATTTAAAATCTAGCCGAACCGCCGATTAATCGACCGAACTAGTATGTAATATATTTTATATAAAAATAATTATATTTATATAATCAATCAAACTGATTAACACTGAAAATCAATGATTAATAAAAAATCAATAGTTAACCAAAAAAATTAATTTATAATTTTAAATATTTTTTTAATATATAAAAATATGATTAATAAAAAATTAACAGTTAATCATATCAAAAAATTAATTAATCAAAAAAAATAGTTAACCCGTTTAATCGATTCGAGATAGATTCTTAATTTTTCCCAACCAATTCCAAAAAAACCGCTCACCCCTAGTTCTATCTTGAGCATTTTCACAGTGCTCTACTTTTTAGTCCTTCATAAATGCACGGCTTTTTTATCTACCGACAAAACGTCTAGCCTTTCGATACTTGAGAGTGCTTAAGTTTGCTACACAAAGTTCATTAATAAAACTCATGTTTGCTCAAAGCCTCAGAGTTCATAATGCAACTTCTGCGATACAATAAAGAATATTTTCTATTAGGACATCTGCACATATAATTTAATCTGATTTTAAAAAACAAAAGACCAGTCAAAAAATGCAGAGAAAATACAATAGAAGGTATGTAATCCCCATTCTTTGGTGAAGATTTAATTACTCAGACGAATTAAATTTAAATTGAACACCCAAATATACAACTAATTCTTTGCTACTAAATACAATTATGAAGGAATGGCTAGAACTCTTTTAGCAAACATGAACCGAAAATAAAAAATAAGGAGACAGGAAAGAAGAAAGAAAATAGTGTTTTTGCATAATATTAACAAAAGCTATAACAAACATGGGAGAGACACCACATAAAGACCTAACCTTAGCTCTTTGTTCCTAGTAACCATTTGAGTTAATTAAGGAGATGCATTACAAAAATAGGGATTGTCTAAAAAAATGTAATTACTCCCATGACTAAGATGCTCATGCTCAAGATGTGCTCTTAAAAATGCTTGAGATAAAGTCTCAGTAGCATCCAAAGATTAAGCTCTTATTAAACACCTAAGACACTTTTAATAAGTACCTATAGACAACAAGCGCCTAAGAAGAGTTTTCAACGAGCACTGGTACACTCATATTAAAATTCAAGATCACATTAGAGAGACAAACTAATAAATAAAATTAATAAACAATAAGTCCAACAAACTTCTAGCTTCAACCCAACCCAACCTAACCTAGCTTAGGTCAATTCAGTTTGGTTCACATGCATGGCTTAAATATGACTCATCATAGATTAATTGGATTCAATTAATTAAAATTAGTTAGTGAGCCTCACAAAATAACCTTGTAACTCTTTATGGGAAAATTATGATGAATTGACATCATCACATTCTTCCAAATAAGATGTTGAATCAGATCCTTCTTTATTCTTATATAAGGATGATTGAGCTGAAGCAAAGCCACAAAGTAGATTGCTTGAATCTTCCTTCAACATTTTGCTTAGTATAGAATCACTCACTCTCAATAATACAATCACACGCCTCACATGTCATTTATCATCTTCACATGAACAACACATCAAACCCCTCCAACAATACTAGTGAGTCCTCCATCACCTTGTATGATTGTCAGCTCTGATTCTGAATATTAATGATATCAACAACCCTTTTACTCCAACAATCATTTATTAAAGATTGAATGAGTCCCCTTCCCATTGCTCATACAACAGTTTAAAGTTTAATCTAGCAAGCTCAGACATGTGCACATTTGGGGAACCTATCCTCTAGACCTCTACATGTATGTGCCTATGCATATGCCCAAGCCCCAACTGCTTAATATTCTCCAGGCTACTCTTGCCGATCCAGTCAACCAATTACTCACATATTGAAAGCCAACTTGCTTGCATATTATGTCCCTACCCGACTCTTGACATAAATGACATGAGCATAAGTGATACCTATAGTTCAACTAGATTTTATCAAGTCACAGTTCTATATTGCTTTGTGCCTAAGCTTTTTATGGCTCTACTTGGAAAACTCTATAGTATACTATTGTCAGCTGACTTTGACCCACACACTTATTCAAGTGAAAAACTTCATGCATTAGGACCTTGCCACATTACCAAGCTGGTGGCCTCACACTAGGGCAAGGCTGGGAATGACGTTAACTAATAAGTATTGTATGATAGTTACATTCTTAGATTTAGTTCCTGCAGTTTGAAAGTAGAATGCATGAAGTATTCAATCCGAAAATTAAATAGAATGAATATATAAGCAGAAAATTTGGCATATGTAGTTGAACATATACAAAAGGAAGATCATATGCAAGTTTAGTTTTAGACGAGTGAATAATTACACATGAAATTGTCCAAACTTATAGCATATCTTAAAGTTTTTTTTCAAATGTTCGAGGGCAAGCATGTCAACAAGCCTACATCAAGTCATCAACCGATCGGTTCCAATCAAACACTACATTAATTGCATCTTTCGGTCCAACGTCAGTCTCCACTTTTTTTTGGGGGGTGGGGGAAGCCAACATCAGCTACACCCACCTGCCGCTCCACACTGAGTTTAAAAGCAAGCATCCAGACCATTCATAAGCATGCACGAATCATAAACAGATCTATGAAGAAGACATCCGGATGACATATGGGTATTGTTTTACCGGGTACCCGCCGCCCCATAGATAATTGGGTACTATATATATATATATATATATTAAAATTTAATAGAGTAAGTATTTAAGTCGGATATTTGTCTGCTTCGGATAGTAAAGAGATAGTTAACTTTCTAATATGGTAGAATTCGAATAAAGGTTTTAAAAAAATAATTATTAAAGTATAAATAGTAGAAGAAATATTTAAGTTCAGAGTCATAAATAATGCGGTTCTACTACGTACTGTCATCCCTAATCCGCACAAGTTGGCCTCATGTCTATGGTCAGGCTGCGTCACGTCCCGAAGTGTGGCAATGCTTCGGTAAATACAAAATAGTCATTTCAATTGACTACACATGAGGTAGACGTAACTCGTACATTGTGGATTCTAAAAGCAACGCCTAATTGATCGAAGTTGGATCCGTCCTTTCCATTGTTTTATGTCTCTTCATCCATCAGATTTATATCTGAGCACATGTTAGTTTTCGAGCTCTAAAGATATAGCATGGGCTAGCTACAAGGTAGCTGTATCTTAAATGCTCAAACAAGTTGGCCTGAGATTTGATTGGATGGCTTGCTTTTATAAAAAAGCTTTATTTGCTAAATATTGTTCAGTAAATATTTTATAAATATACGAATTAGGTTTACGATCATGTGTAACGCGAGTTAAAATTGACTCGTAAATCATAACCTAATTATTTTAGATTTGACGCGTGACATGAACCTGGCTGCTTTCATGTTTAAACTTTAACATGAAAGCAGCGAAGTGAAGGTAGAGGAAATGGAGGGGGTAGTGCAAGCATGCAAGGAACAAGAGGCAAGACGACGGTGACAAAGCGACATCGATGGACATCGATTCAGCCCCACAAGAACAAATTTGGAAACATCTCTTGCCAACTTCGCAGTGTATTGGCTAGCCTTACACAGCAATCCGACAAGAAGCGAGCAGACTGGCTGCCTGGTATCTCACGCCAGACATTCTCGATGCATCGCCCTCTTTTTTTTCACACACCAAATTAATAAAGGCACCACGCTTGTAAGCGGTGAGTCATTCACTATTAATATCACAAACAAAACTATCCGATCAATTCTAAAGTGAAATTCATTGGTAATATGCCCATCTCTTGTAAGGCTCCTCTGACCCTAAATCGTCCTTCCTCCCCTTTCATTCGGCATTTTGCGCTTTTTAATTTGTTATCAAACTCTTGTATCCCTCTGTCCGTTTCAGCTAACGCTCGTCAACTGATTAACGGACCTCACTTCTCGTGACCAAAACTAGATCAGAAGGATTCCAAGGTATAGGAATGGACATAAATCTAGAAAAGCTTTCTAGTGTGCAAAATGCTAGTGCTGAAATTTATCAAACATTTGACAATGATGCTGTCAAGGTTCACGTATTGGCTCTGTAATGTAATCTTAGTTTTCATGCAAGTCCATACAATTTCTGCACTAAAAATAATATTATGGCCACCAACATGGTATGCGATATTTTTTTCACACCCCCTTGCACTTCCATCCACTAAAATCAGCTTAGGTGAATTCTCAGCATAGCATAACATTAATGTGTTGGTCATAATATTCCACCTGCCATGCTTGCATGACCACCGTCGCCGAATGAAATTTTAGATGTATTGTATCTATCCATCTATATATTATATTTTGGTGTATAAGCTAAAATATATTATTAAGTCATTATATTAGACAAGTCGTTATGGTCCACTTCCCTCGTGTTGGACGCCAAACACCTTTGTTTTATCAAATATTTTCTTAATTCCTTTTCTCATACCTCCTCCTCTTCCCCCTCCTCCCCCTTTCTCTCTCTCTCAACATATATTTTCATGGTGGCATCTTAAAAGATCATTTCCTACATAGACAAGTTCAATTTCTGCATTCATCACTAAAATTTCTTATTACCATGATAAGGCCAACTACTAGTTGCCTTCAAGTAAGTTCAATGTTCACTACAAAACATATCTTTATTTAGCATAAATCCATAGTCATATTAATTTTATGACAACCAAGTAATGTTAAGATTATATAGCATATATTGATTGTCATATTAGTTTCATGATAATTGTTACGCGTGCGGGCCAGATTTTTGGGCGCGGCCCAAACATGAGCCCAACCCATTACCAGTGGACTGAATGGGTCGGCCGGGTTAGTGGGTCAGATCAAACGCTACCCCAATCCGATCCACTTCAATGGGCGAAACGCGTCCATCGTGGTTGGCGTGGCAGCGTGGGCGATGGAGACGTGAAGAAAATTCCTAACCTGGGTACCCCATTTTTAATTAAAAAATATTTTTTTAATTTTTTTTTTAGAAATGATTTACACATTGTAACCTATCCAATGGTACTAATATTGGGGTATTTTAGATTACGTATACTTATAAAATACCTTAAACATTTTTATACAATGAATAGTGTTTTGTTTTTTATGCGATAATGTTTAGGGTATTTTATGAGTATATGTAATCTAAAATACCCCAATATTGGTACCATTAGATAGGTTACAATGTGTATATCATTTCTAAAAAAAAATTTTTTACATCAAAAATGAGGTACCCAGGTTAGGCTATTTGCTCATGAGACGCGATGGGACGTGTTAGCTTCAGTAGGTGAGTGGCTAACTCGGGTTAGTGCACAGTAACCAAGGGGAACGAGAGAGATAGAAACGATGACGTCGTCGTCGTTCTCCTCACGTGCGACGAGAATCGAAAGCGGACATCGATCGGATCTTCCCTCGCCCTCTACCCACCTTCCCTCTCTCTCTGGCTAGCCCAATGTCGTTGGACGTCCTTCCCTGAGCTTCATAGCGCATCTGGTGGTGTGGGTGGGTGGATCGGATTGCGCGGAGCTCCCCGTCTTCTCCTTCCTTCCTCGCACCGTCGTCGCTGCAGCCGTCGTCATTCTCGTTCAAACCGCCACGGAAGGCACGTCTACAACCACGTCATCGAATTAAAGGAGCCGGCGACCTTAGTGATCGTCGAGGTATTCTCCGACCTTCTCCCTTTGTTTCCGGCAGTTTTTCCAACTAGCATGGTGGCCGTGTCCGCCGGTCGAGCTCGCGGCTCCCGGTGTTTTCTTCCCTCCACTTCTCCGGCGAGCCCTCCCTCCTCCCATCTGTTGGCTGCCGGCCCGCCTGCCTGAGGGAGCTGCTGGAGCCAACGCTCGCTTGCGTGTGAGCGAGCCTTTCTGTCTTCGTCTGTTGCCTGCGTGCGACGTCGGTCGTCCAAGCCTCATCGCCTGCACGCGGTGGTGTTTTGCTCCCCTCTGGCGAAGCAACCTGGTGGTCGGCCTCGTCCCCGTCCACGCCGGAGAATAACTTGGTGGTAGTCCCTCTTTCGACGGGCAGCTGCTGTTCGCCTCCCTCATCGCATGCGGAAGACCAGCTCCTCTTTCCGTCAACTGTCGGAGCCGTTCCAGTCCGTGGCCGGCGTGCAACCTCGTCCCCGGTAGGCTCCTTCCTCCCTTCTGCAAACATCAGCGTAAGCGGCTTCGAGGGCGTGGATCAGGACAGGTTTGTCCATCAGCGTACGCGCGGCGACGTGTGATTCCCCTCACCGGCCGTTCTCGCCTACGCGTGAGAAGGACGAGGTTGCCGGCTTCCCCATCACATGTGTGACGTCGCCAACGAAGCATCGTCTGGCCTCTTTGCCAGCGTGCTAGTGAGGAGGCGGCCGAGCTTTTTCTGTCACCGGCGTGCAATGCCGTGTGGACAACCGTCTGTAATAGCCGGGCGCCGGCTTGATCTTCGGAAGAGTGGGTGAGTCGGCTCCTAGGTGTGGGACGTCCAATTACTCCCCTCGGTTCTCTCCCCAGCACATGAGCGTGCTCGAAAATTATTGTGGACCCTGTCCGACGCGGTCGGTTATGGGTGGGTCCCCTTTGGGTTCGGGTGAACCCGGTTCAACTCGACGACACCGGTCCACAGTGAATCGTTAGCCTTGATCCAAGTCGTGTTGGAACGGCAGAGATCTTCCGCAAGAGTCCTTAGTCGGGCTGGGGGTCTGTTCGAGGAACCTTCCTCGCCAGTCATGCCCAATCTCGCGGTTGTGACCATGGGGCCCTGCGAGGGCGTGTTTTGGACTCAAGTCAAGCATTGACTCACGTGTAAAACCATAAAAAAAAAATATTACGATAATTCAGGGCGTGACAATAACCAAGTAGTGTTATGATTATATACACGCTTGGTTTTAGGCGAAAATTTCATGTTCTAAATATTCTTTATCTCCGACACTTTCATACCCATCTATTCCGTGGATTTTTTTTATAAAAAAAGTTATTTATACACATCATTGATTCATTATTGGTTTCACATAGACCTGGCAATTAGGGTCAGCGGGTCATAAATGGGTCGTGTCAGCTGTGACCCGTGACCCGATTAAGTCAACCCGAACATGACCCGTTTAATTAAATGGGTCAAACTGTATAACACGAACACGATCTGAATATAATTAGATCAACCTGACACGACCCGAATAACCCGATTATCATTTATATTTTAAATATAAATAATAAATTGATAAAAATTCTATTAAAAATAATAAAATTTTGGGCTTATGTGTGGATCAAAATTTGGGTTAAAAGATAATTAAAAGATATTTGAGCTTACGGGCTACCAATGAGAGTTAGATGAACTTATATTTAAATTTTTTATATATACATATATAATGTAATCGGGTTAAGCGGGTCAACCCGTTTACAACCCGACACGACCCAATTATTTTCGGGTCATAAACGGGTTGACCTGTTTATGACCCGAACACGATTATGGTTGACCCGAACCCGCCTAACTTCGTGTCAAGTCAAGTTGGGTCAGCAGGTCGGGTCAGATTTTGCCGGGTCTAGTTTCACACCATATTTTTTCCTCATTTTCTATTAAATTTTTACTTTATTCTATCCATTTTTTTTTGTTCAACATATAGCAATTTTCCACATAAATCACAACTTTCATTTTAAATAGAAATTTCAATCACACTTGGCGTTCTACAATGCTACAGTTCCATTTAGGATGTTGAGTTCTTTAACCCCTTGTTTACTAGGAGGGTTGTTCACTAGGAGGGAAAATAGGAGGGAAAGGATACAAATTTTTTCATCATTTACTAGCAAGGATGGAAAAGTAGAAAGAAAATAACAGCAACATCCGCTGATTTCTAATCAACTCGATTCGGGCAAAAATGCTACTTACAATGTTTTTTCCTCTCCATGCTGCTTCCTGCCTTCTTCGCGCCAAGGCCATTTTCGCCGCCACCGCTATCTTCTTCCCTAATTTGTTGTCGTCTTCTTCTACGGTTGCATCACCGTCATATTCCCTATATCAGGCCACTACCATTATCTTCCCCAAATGAGACTGCCGCCATCATCTTCCCTGCTCGATACTTACCGACTCGCCGCTCACCATTAGACGCCGCTCGCCTACTCAATGCTCATCCACTCGCCGGCGACACTCGCCATTGTTCGTCTGCTCACCGCCACCTCCTCTCTTCCATCACCTTCCCTCTCCCGTTCTCATCTAGTTCACATGACCCTTTTCCCCTTCTTTGTGACCCTTTTCCTCTCCTTTCGTTTTTTCCTTCTCCCCTTCTTTTCTGTCGCTCTACTTTCCTCTCCGTGTTAGTATAGCCGAAAAGTGCAATTTCATCGTAGTATTTGGGTAGCTCGTTCATGCTAGCACCTCGAAATGTTATGTGGTAACTTTGAAGAGTTGAAATGTAAAATTCTCAAGTTACATTTTTTTCCTCACATGCCGTGCATTTATCATTTTTTCCCCATAGGCTATAGAAGTTTGTGGTTATTATCTTTTATTTTTCTCATGTTCAAATAGGAACTAGGCCTAGTCTCATATGTCATCTCATGAATTTTTGTTACAACAACTACCTTTAAAGAGTTCTGATTTTCAAGTATCTGAAGATCTTGACATAGAGTATGAAAGATGGAAACAATCTAATAAAAACAGGAGCAGCAATTTACAAATATTTATTTTTGTAAAGAACATGCCTAAATCAAATGTTTACACTGCTTAATTATCATGCTTGAATATGATGACTATTCTATGCCAAAAATAAACATTAACATATCATACTTGGCATTTGTAGTGGATGATGAACTTACTTGGAGATAGTGGATTTTACCATGTTATTGAAAATCATTGGCGATAATTGAGCTTGCATAACTTGGATGATTTTGTACGAAACCCCTAAGATAAGATATTGAGATAGAAGAATTTTAAAAAATATATAGAAAAAGAGACATGTAAAAAAGAAAAGAAAAGTGATAATTAGAACATTTTCAAAAGTTTTTTTTTTCATATTCATCATGTTCATCTCTTAAAAGGCTAAAACGTAGCAAAAAAATCTATAAAAGATGGGGATTAACAATATGATTTCTTGTTTCACACATTAGTCATTAACAAATAACTCCAATTAATAAAAGTCAAATGAATCATAACACATAATTTTAATCATAAAACAACACAACACAAACTCAATAAAATATTATCTGATATGACAATATAATAATTGTAAATAAACTGAAACATATAAACTCAATAAAAAAACCTAGCTGGTGATTGGCAATGATATCAAAGATATAACCAAAATGTAGAAAATAATTCTCTGTTTCACATAAGATGTTTCACAAAATGTGATCCGACACGGTACAATTCAAGAACCCCCCCTTGAATTGGTGATTTTCTTTTATAATTAGGATAAAGGTTAGGATCAGTTATGATTTGAACCATTCAGTTTGGACTTAGCTACACCTTTGACCACTCAAACTGTAAGGATATTATTAAACTACAAGGATCAAATATAGCAAGTAGCAAGTTACACGATCAAACTGAAACTATGAATAGCTTGTTGAAAACTACAAGTTTTACCACTTACTTGGACATATAGATTTCTATAGTTAATGAAATGAGATTAGACAAATTTGAAAAGTTGAATAATACAACGTGCATTAAGAAATGACTCAGTGAATGAACTGACTAGTTATCTTGTGAATCTACTAGCAAAACGATAAAAAATGACTATGGCCAAGTTAACAATTACAGATCTACTAAGCCTTATATAATAGTTACTTGTTTATGAATCTTTCCACGGGGAACAAAAGTGGGCATCTCACTTTTCGATGGGAATTCTTGATGTCCTCGTCAAAACTAAAATTTAAATTTCAATCCTAGCCCGCATCAAATAAGAACCAATCCAATGTAGCTCCACAATTCTTAGCATCCTGGGTGGAGATATTTTAGAAGTCCCATGAGTTCAAGCGATAATTTCAATGGAATATTTTAATTCATGTAGTAGGCAGATACACATCCTTTATCATAATTCTCAATATCCCTAAACTAAATTTTCTCTGATTCCACTCTGTTATAATCCAATTTAATGAGTCAATGAGCTTATTAACTTGTGTACATAGATGCAACATAGAGCTCAACTTAATTGCAGTAGACTGATAAGCCTTATATAGTGTTTGTGTTCATAAATCTTTCTACGTGAGACCAAGTATTTATCACATTTCCACGTGAAATGAGATGTGAGACAAATGTAATTGTAGAGTGAAACTGGAAATGTTCATATTTTCTAATCATAAGCAATGCGTACACCTAAAAGGCGTACTTGTTGGGGCATTCAGCGAATTTAAAGAGCATAGTTAGAATAATGGGGTAACTTGCAAGAAAAAATAGTTTACTACTGAACATAGCCCCAGTTTGGACACTTTATCAAGTCTAATTCTCACCTTAAAAATTTCTCTATCTAGTCTAAGGTCTAAACATTTAACTGGAGCCACATCATTAACTTGAGGTCCTGGTTTAAATAGGTACACGATACATGAGCCAACTAACTTAGCTAGTTAAGTTCAAGGACAAACCTAACAAGGACTAACTCAAATACTAAAAAATTAATTTACTCACAAGGTCCATTTGGAATGCAAAATCAATTAAAATGCACAAACATTTAAACATTTAAGCCAACGCAGTATGCTCACAAAAGAAATAATGAAAAATACTGTCATGCTAGCTATTGCAAACGAATATACAACAATTAATCATGTAATTGCAAATGGAGAAAAAACTTTCAAGAGTACTACTCATACCCCATATTATGCATTGCATTTAAATCATTATACTCGAGGCATTTATGACTTGAAAGAGTTTAGCTAGCCCATGCAGTTAAAAAAGGAAAACGGCTAAGTTTTAAATGTTGTTGAGACTGAGAAGAGGAATTGCTAATGTTCATTTGCTCATTCATATGAGTAAGCGTACGTGTTCCTTGATTGAAATATATTGTTATGAATTGACTCCTTATTTTTGACTGACCACAACTCCGTGCATTAACTTGGCAACAATTTTTCTAAAAAAATAACTTGCGCAAGATTTTCAAAGTTGAAGAAATATATCAAAGTAATAAATAGGAAATAATACATTTTAAGATCTTATAACCTCTTCACTTATTAATGAATTTAACTGAAAAAATTAGACATAAAAACTATTCAAAAGTATGGTTCTAGTCGCAACGTATGTGCCTCTTTAGTTTGCTACCCTCTTTGTGAACCTAGAGAGATTCATTCTTTTTAGATGTCTAGATTTTTTTGTGATATCTAACTGAAAAGAAGTATAACGCATTCTCTCTAGATGAAGTCACTAGGCCAAATTAACTAGACAGTTATAAATATCACCATAGTTGGATTATGTTCTGACTGTGAAGAAGTGGTAGTTAAAACAAAAGCATGTATGCAGAAGAGCTACTTACATTTCTTTAAAGTCATTTTCTTCAGCTATATTGGCAATGAGGTTTCAACACCCACATCTGCTGATAATGTTGAGTGCAAGCATAGTCCTTCCTACGTTTGTGTCCACTATAAATGTGGTGATTGAGTACCGAGTTAGTAATAAGAAATAAAGACTAAACTACAGAGAAAAAGCAGTTTATATATAACTATTGTTTTAGTAACAAACTCAAGGCTTTCTACGTATCAGTCAATTATGCACACAGATGGGATTACATATGTGGCAAGAAAGCTTGTGTTCTATCTGCCTTTGTATAAACTATAAATTACTTTGTTCTATACATTTCCTACGTATTTGTTGTATTGTGAATCTTAGTGGTGATAAGACTTTCTCCTTCACCATTAAGGCTGAATGACACAACTAAAAAAGCAATTCTTAAATGGTTATATCTAAGAGCACTAGAAGCGGTTCCTTTGATTTATCAACTCTTAATTTGAAGAAAATATGCTTGTACCTAAAAAATTAAGCTTTGAATAAGCAAATCTGATCAGTTTCTTATACAAGTACGATTAGAAAACATATGGCTATCCTATCAGATCATTAAAATATGTAGAATACTAATCATCTTGTCAACATGTTTCACTAAGATGTTTTTAATAATTTTTTGTTCTCTTCCAGTTCTAGAACATAAATTACCAAGCACAAGAAACACATACTCCCATTTTTTTTTTCCCGATTGTAGATATAGCACTGGCAGATTTGTACATTATACATAGTGGGTACGGTTGGAACTTCTCTGAGAGCTAAAAATAAGTGAAGACTGCATAAGGCATGTTTCTTTGATGCTTTTCCATCTTAAATGTGAGATATCACAATCTTGGACATGTATTATTCTTATTACATCAGAATCCATTTCATAAACCAACAAAACTGCTGTACCCTTTATTTAGCCGGCCCAATGTATATAAACCAATGCTTGCAAGCTCGACTTACAATAACTAAAGAGCTCCTACTGTCACACCCCGCGAAGCGGTACGCTGGCGATCCTCCGTTTGCGTGCCCAAGCTTCCGAAATTTGTGCCCAATTTGGACTTTCGTTGACGCAAAGCTCGCATCGCACGGCTCGAACGCATGCACTCGCTCGTGTGTCCGCTGAAGCAAGCTCGTCTTCTTGGGCAACTTTCGATCGCAAGCTTCACACGTCGCCGATGGAAAACCCGCCTCCAGGTGTGCCGACAGGGAAGAGGTGAGCGTTTCCTCACCTTCAGCCACCTCGCCGGAAGCTGCCCGCGCCGTCGCCGGACTCAAGGAAGATGATGAACAGAAGTGGCGGAAAAACAGGGGAAACACAGATTAGCGAAATTTCCTCTTTGATATCGAAAGGATTACAAAACCCTCAAGCTCCGGCGACACTACGCGTCGGCCGTTGCTCCTCTTCTCTCGTCGACGCCCCTTGCGGTCGACTTTACTCACCCGCTCACCGTCGGCAACAACCCCTTGTCGCCGATTTACAAAACTCTCAGCACTCTCACAAGACCTCACTCAGATCTAGCTCGTCGGCGCCTCTCACACCGGAAACTGGTGCTTCTCAAGTTTGTCGGTGATGCGCTGCCTCGTCCGCCAGTCGAATGCCTTATAGGGGGTGGAGAAGAACAGGGGAAGGCGACATTGCTCGTCGCTCCCCATCGTGGCGCACGAAGCCACTTCCCCCACGCCCAATAACGCCCTCGCCCGCCTCTGGAGTGGACGCGTTGCCCACGTCTTCGCGTCGCCCGCCGATGTTGCTATCAGCGTCCACACCTACAGTTACCGCCGAAGAAGACAGCGTCGTGGCTGATGCGGAGGAGTTCATATCGGAAGAATTCATCGCTGCGGGCGTTGACTTCCGAAATCGGAAGGAAGTTCGGGCTCCGCCTCTCCGCGTGCGGCGTGGGTTTGGGCCACGGCCCAGCCTTCGTCTATTTGGCCCGGCCTACGCCTGGTTGGGTGTCACATTCTCCCCCACCTGAGTGGAGCATCGCCCTCGATGTTCTCTTCCAGGCATCTATGTTGCGACCGTTGCTGCAATATACCCAGTCTGACCTGGTTGTTTCTCCGTGGCGGTGTCTGTGGTTAGCTGCGAGGAACCAACTCTTCCCACCTCAGTATCAACATTGGTTGCCTCAGCTACCTCCCGCTGCACAACCGTTGCAAGGTGCTTTCTGTTCAGGCACTCGTACATCCGATGTGGCCCGCCACATATGAAGCATGGCCCTGGTCTTTGCCTATCCTGCCATCGCTCAGCAGGTTTGGACGCCTCTTGCCCCACCGGCTGGCCTCTATCACGCCGGGGAGAGGTCCTCTCTCGTTCTGGAGCTCGTGTCTTCGTCGGGGACTCACACCTCTAAGGTGACCTCCTCAGTGAAGTCGCTCTAGGAGCCCGGGTGTCCTTCAGGGTTTCAGCCACTGCTGCGGCTGCTCGCCAATCCGCTGGTGCATGTCGACGAACCTCAGCTTCAGCCCAAGGTTGAAGATAACGAAGGAAAGTATAGCATCGATCTGCCTCCGACATATCTGGGATCTCCAACATAAGAGCCGAATAGGCCCGGACATACTCATGGATCGATCGAGTATGCCTCAGCCGGTTCATTGCATCTCGTGCTTGATCCGCTGAATTCCCTGGAAGAAACTGCCTCTGCAGTTCCTCTCTGAATACCGCCCATGTCCAGTTCACAGCTCCGGATATCGCGTCAACTTTGATTCGTCACCAAAGCTTGGCATCGTCGGAGAGGAAAGTGGTGCACACCTGCACTCGCTCCTGATCTGTAACATGGTTAGCGACGAAAAACTGCTCCATATCCCATAGAAAATTACCCAATTCTTTGGCTGATCGGGCTCCTCCGAACAGCGCAGGTTCTGGGACTCGAACCTTCGATCTAGGAGCCACCTGCTCCGTTACTGCTACGGGTGCACCTCGTTGTGCCTGCGCTAGGGCCGCGCGCAGAACCACAACCTCATCTTGCAACCCAGCTACACGTTCTGGCAATGCGGCCATGCCCTCCAATGTCTGTTGAATGGCAGTGATTTGCAACCGTTGTTGCTCCACTGTCCGCTGCAGAACTCTCATCTGTGGAACGACTGCATCGTCCCCATCTCCTACTAAACCGAGCACCTGCTCGATGCGCACCAACCTATCTCCTTGGTTCACCATCTCGGCAGGCACCAGCTTTGATACCAAACTGTCACACCCTGCGAAGCGGTACGCCGGCGATCCTCCGTTTGCGTGCCCAAGCTTCCGAAATTTGTGCCCAATTTGGACTTTCGTTGACGCAAAGCTCGCGGCGCACGGCTCGAACACGTGCACTCGCTCGTGTGTCCGCTGAAGCGAGCTCGTCTTCTCGGGCAACTTTCGATCGCAAGCTTCACACGTCGCCGATGGAAAACCCACCTCCAGGTGCGCCGACAGGGAAGAGGTGAGCGTTTCCTCACCTTCAGCCACCTCGTCGGAAGCCACCCGCGCCGTCGCCGGACTCAAGGAAGATGATGAACAGAAGTGGCAGAAAAATAGGGGAAACACATATTAGGGAAATTTTCTCCTTTGATATCGAAAGGATTATAAAACCCTCAAGCTCCGGTGACACTACACGTCAGCCGTTGCTCCTCTTCTCTCGTCGACGCCCCTTGCGGTCGACTTTACTCACCCGCTCACCGTCGGCAACAACCCCTTGTCGCCGATTTACAAAACTCTCGGCACTCTCACAAGAACTCACTTAGAACTAGCTCGTCGGCGCCTCTCACGCCGGAAACTGGTGCTTCTCAAGTTCGTCGATGAAGCGCTGCCTTGTTCGCCCGTCGAATGCCTTATAGGGGGTGGAGAAAAACAAGGGAAGGCGACACTGCTCGTTGCTCCCCTTCGTGGCGCACGAAGCCACTTCCCCCACGCCCAATAACGCCCTCGCCCGCCTCTGGAGTGGACACGTTGCCCACGTCTTTGCGTCGCCCGCCGATGTTGCTATCAGCGTCCACACCTGCAGTTGCCGCCAAAGAAGACGGCGTCGTGGCTGATGCGGAGGAGTTCATATCAGAAGAATTCATCGCTGCGGGCATTGACTTCCGAAATCGGAAGGAAGTTCGGGCTCCGCCTCTCCGCTTGCGGCGTGGGTTTGGGCCACGGCCCAGCCTTCGTCTATTTAGCCCGGCCTGCGCCTGGTTGGGTGTCACATTCTCCTCCACCTGAGTGGAACATCGCCCTCGATGTTCTCTTCCAAGCATCTCTGTTGTGACCGTTGCTGCAATATACCCAGTCTGACCTGGTTGTTTCTCCGTGGCGGTGTCTGTGATTAACAGCGAGGACCCAACTCTTCCCACCTCAGTATCAACATTGGTTGCCTCAGCAACCTCCCGCTGCACAACTGTTGCAAGGTGCTTTCTGTTCGGGCACTCGTACATCCGATGTGGCCCGCCACATACGAAGCATGGCCTTGGTCTTTGCCTATCCTGCCATCGCTCAGCAGGTTTGGACGCCTCTTGCCCCACCGGCTGGCCTCTATCACGCCAGGGAGAGGTCCTCTCTCATTCTGGAGCTCGTATCTTCGTCGGGGACTCACGCCTCTGAGGTGACCTCCTCGGTGAAGTCGCTCTAGGAGCCCGGGTGTCCTTCAGGGTTTCAGCCACTGCTGCGGCTGCTCGCCAATCCGCTGGTGCATGTCGACGAACCTTAGCTTCAGCCCAAGGTTGAAGATAACAGAGGAAAGTATAGCGTCGATCTGCCTCCGACATATCTGGGATTTCCAACATAAGAGCCGAATAGGCCCGGAGATACTCATGGATCGATCGAGTATGCCTCAGCCGGTTCATTGCATCTCGTGCTTGATCCGCTGAATTCCCTGGAAGAAATTGCCTCTGCAGTTCCTCTCTGAACACCGCCCATGTCCAGTTCACAGCTCCGGATATCGCGTCAACTTTGGTTCGCCACCAAAGCTTGGCATCGTCGGAGAGGAAAGTGGTGCACACCTGCACTCGCTCCTGATCTGTAACATGGTTAGCAACGAAAAACTGCTCCATATCCCATAGAAAATTACCCAATTCTTTGGCTGATCGGGCTCCTCCGAACAGCGCAGGTTCTGGGACTCGAACCTTCGATCTAGGAGCCACCTGCTCCGTTACTGCTACGGGTGCACCTCGTTGTGCCTGCGCTAGGGCCGCGCGCAGAACCACAACCTCATCTTGCAACCCAGCTACACGTTCTGGCAATGCGGCCATGCCCTCCAATGTCTGTTGAATGGCAGTGATTTGCAACCGTTGTTGCTCCACTGTCCGCTGCAGAACTCTCATCTGTGGAACGACTGCATCGTCCCCATCTCCTACTAAACCGAGCACCTGCTCGATGCGCACCAACCTATCTCCTTGGTTCACCATCTCGGCCGGCATCAGCTCTGATACCAAACTGTCACACCCCGCTTCGCGGTACCCCCGGCGATCCTCCGTTTGCGTGCCCAAGCTTCCGAAATTTGTGCCCAATTTGGACTTTCGTTGACGCAAAGCTTGCGGCGCACGGCTCGAACGTGTGCACTCGCTCGTGTGTCTGCTGAAGCGAGCTCGTCTTCTCGGGCAACTTTCGATCGCAAGCTTCACACGTCGCTGATGGAAAACCCGCCTCCAGGTGTGCCGACAAGGAAGAGGTGAGCGTTTCCTCACCTTCAGCCACCTCGCCGGAAGCCGCCCGCGCCGTCGCCGGACTCAAGGAAGATGATGAACAGAAGTGGCGGAAAAACAGGGGAAACACAGATTAGGGAAATTTCCTCCTTTGATATCAAAAGGATTACAAAACCCTCAAGCTCCGGCGACACTACACGTCAGCCGTTGCTCCTCTTCTCTTGTCGACGCCCCTTGCGGTCGACTTTACTCACCCGCTCACCGTCGGCAACAACCCCTTGTCGCCGATTTACAAAACTCTCAGCACTCTCACAAGACCTCACTCAGATCTAGCTCGTCGGCGCCTCTCACACCGGAAACTAGTGCTTCTCAAGTTCGTTGGTGATGCGCTACCTCGTCCGCCCGTCGAATGTCTTATAGGGGGTGGAGAAGAACAGGAGAAGGCGACATTGCTCGTCGCTCCCCTTCGTGGCGCACGAAGCCACTTCCCCCACGCCCAATAACGCCCTCGCCCGCCTCTGGAGTGGACGCGTAGCCCACGTATTCGCGTCGCCCGCCGATGTTTCTATCAGCGTCCACACCTGCAGTTGCCGCCAAAGAAGACGGCGTTGTGGCTGATGCGGAGGAGTTCATATCGGAAGAATTCATCGCTGCGGGAGTTGACTTCCGAAATCGGAAGGAAGTTCGGGCTCCGCCTCTCTGCGTGCGGCGTGGGTTTGGGCCACGGCCCAGCCTTCGTCTATTTGGCCCGGCCTGGGCCTGGTTGGGTGTCACACCTACTTGATCCCCAAATCAAGCTAGATGCCTATGATCCTATTGTACTGGAACATCCGTCTTGATCAGAATTCATATTTAACAAATTTAAGAAGAACTCATCAATCCAACCCAGCATGGAAATTCCCAATTACGGAAACACTGAAATCCATTTATAATATCAACTGAAGCATTAGACTAGTATCCATTTCATACCTCTAAAGAAGTTAACAGTTGGGCATCGAAGCCTATGCATGAGCTGTGAGACTTAGCATAAACAATCGCATTTGATTTGGAAACAGGGATTCCTTATATAAACTTTTCTAAAAAAATAAGGCAAACGGACTTACTGAAAAGATCAATCTCTATCGTCATTATGCCTAGAAGCAAATAGATTAAGATCCAACGGTTTAAAGAATACTTGAGCATGTGAATCTACTCAAAATCACCTAATCTCTTATTACCTTCAAAAACCCTATAGTGGCGTCATGTAACTCCCCAAATAGAAAGAACTAATTCATCCTCCTATGTCATAGTTCCAAAATCAGCCAACACTATATGCATGTGCGTAGTACTATAGAGTAGTTTGCAAATCTGAACAATGCCGGAAAACAAGTAGGAAACCCTATTAAATACTAAAAAGCCATAGATCTTCATTCTATACGGAAGATTGGGGACCCAAAAATGGTACCTACTAACAAGATCGATCTCCATAGGCATCTAGCTTGCGAGATTAAAAGGCGGGATTCGCGAAGAATAGTTAAGATCATTCGATCTACCGCGGAGGGGTGAAGTTTGGAGAGATCGGTTTGCGGCCTTCGCTCGAGCTTAGAAACGTTGTCGCGCGAGAAAGCTTCTCTTGAAATGGCGAAATCGATCGGCCACATGGGATGGCGGACGGACGGTCCAATAAATAGCAAATGATGGACCGGAAAAGTTACTAGGAGAGTAGGGCCCGTTTGGATTGGGCAGCTTTCAGCTTCTACTGGTGCGGCCAACTAATTTTGGTCAATCTAGCTTCTGCAGTTTCTCAGCCTTTCACGCGTTTCAAGCTCCACACTTACTCCCGGTTGAGAAGCTGCATTGTATATGAGAAGTTATTGAATCCAGTTTCTGCAGCTTCTCAGCCTTTCACGTGCTTCAAGCTCCACACTTGCTCCCGTTCGCTGCCGTAGCTCCCCACCCACCCCTGTCTAACCTCCCGTCCACTGCCGGTAAAGCTCCCCTTTGCTGCCGTAGCTCCCCTCCCGCCCCTGCCTGACCTCCCGTCCGCTGCCGGTAGCCCCCGCCTGCCCTTCCCGAATGAGTGGTGGCCGGACGAGGAAGAAGCGGCGGCTTGACTAGATAGCTTCCACCCTCGGCGCCGCTGCCGCTCTTTCCTCCATTGCCGCCGCCTTCTCCCTCTCTCATCGAATCCCAACACCCTCCTTCTCCTCCAAGACTGGAGTCCTCTCTTTTCCCTCAGAGCTCTCCTCCTCCGCAACGCCTCTCCTTTCCTTTCGCCCTTCGTCTCGCTTTCCTCGTGTTGCCAACAAATGGAAACTACCCACGGCTGCCACCGACGAGAACTTGGTGACCGAGGAGGCTCCTCCGGAAATTCCAGAGCCCGTCGAGGAATAGTTGGCTACTTCTACCGCCACCGATGTCGGAAAGGGGAGGACGTCTTCGCCGTCGTGTTTCGAAATTTGGTCTTTCGCGAAGAATTTAGGTCGGATCAGCGAAAAATTTAGGTCGGATCACGACAGTACATTGTTATCCACTGACGCGTCCCTTCCCAAGCTAAAAATAATTTTAATCGGTCAAAATTGATTTTGGCCCATTTTAGTCAGCTTTTAGCTGATTTATTTAAACAATAAGAAATTTATTCAATCAGCTTTAGTCAAATTAATTCTGATCTGATAAGCTCCAGCTAACCTAAACTAACCCTAGGAGGTATTCCGCCAGTTGTCGACTGGACTGGCGGTGATGGAGCTGCTCCAACCTACGGCGGGCTCAAATTCTGAGTGCGTTTTTTAAACTGGAGTACTTAAAGCGGTTCACCAACATTTTTTTTTTCAAATCTCATAGCAGAAATTTATTTTAGTCCGCTGCTCTAAAATTTTTCTCTGCTAAATAGGAATTTCAAAGCATAATTAAACGAAGTGAATCTGACCCTTCTTAGAAAATGCCCCATGTCGCTTAGAAGATTTTTTCCATGCCGTTGGAAGCCAATACATACAAATGATGGACTCTTAAAGCATCATAGAATGCCTATTAATCCTGATCGCCTCTTTATCGAGCAATGTTCTGTAATGAAGAGTCGTCGAATATCATTTTGAACATAAAAGTAAAATGTTATAAAGTAAATAATTGATGAACCATCTGCTTAAAAAACATTCTGAAATGAATTTCTGTGACCCTAAAAAGACAAGTGCTAAAATTTTCATACATCTAAGAACAAATCTGAAGAAGCATGTAAAAACGACCTCGTAGTAGATCTATGATCTGATAAAGGACATTTATGTAACTGTTTATCGTTTAAAAGGATCATGCATGCAAATTTTCCAGTACATGCAGCAATACAAAAAATCATCTCAACCTGATGACTGATTTTTTTGAGAATTTCTTTTGAAATATTATGTTAGTAGACTAATGATAACGCACTGTAAAACACTGGCAATATCACTGAGGGAGAAGTTAAAAAAGTTTGGATTGTCGAGTTGAGCGATCTGAATGAGAGGGACTTTTGAGCTTCTGCATCCAATGGTGTAATCGTTTCTTGTGTTCATGGCAGCTTAAGTTCTGTAGCTGATTTAGAGTCCCATCTCGAGCTAGAGCACAATCAAACTGCTCCAACACTTTCACAATCTGCCAAAACTCCGGCCTCTTCTCCGGAACTATTGCCCAACATTGCTCTATCAGGGCTCCCAAAGGTCCAGGACAATCAGTAGGGATGGCTGGCCTCAAGTTCTAGAATAATAATATAACACAAGCATGAGATGCCTTCTCAGAAAACTTAGAAATTAGACCACTCATAATGATAATGGAGAGTTATGCTACTCAAGAGTTTATATAGTAGGCTGACAATTAATAAATTTCAATTACGAGAAAAATATCCCAAGGTTTTCCTACGTAAAGAGAAGCTAATCTTCCACACAACAAAAGAAAAGTTATCAACAATTAAGCATTACGATCTTTAGCACTTGTTCAAGTTATATTAGCTGAAATTGTAAAATCTGGATTAATTTTTCCATGCTTTTCAGCTAAAGAGTTGGTCTGCGTTATCGTATTACATAACCAAATTATGTCTCATGATCTGATTTCCCAATTGAGACTAGACGTCGTTGCCAGCTATACAGAAATCACAACTCCAAAATAAGGAGGGCTTCATCTTTCATACAAAACCATCACTACTTCTATCAGGAATTCCTAGTAGAATTCTCAATTTTTTGTTCTCCTCATCATCCTAAAAATTGGCAACTGTAGATGGTATTATACACTATTGTTACAGAAAACTTTGTCATGGTTGTTTCTTCAAATGTTCCTCACTATGTTTGTCAACTTACCATGATATTGCCAAACAATAAATTTATTTGTTATCTAATTCCATTTCTAGAAAGAAAAAAATGTTTTGAGTTCATTTATATTAGGTATTAAAAGAGGTAATTATAATCTTGTCTCTGTAAGCAGTAGTCAATTCTGGGTGATAGGGAGTTATGTTCTAATGATTATAATACCTTGTCAACCACCGCAAAAGCTGCTTGGATTGGTGTCATATCTTCATATGGAATTGTCCCTGCCACCATTTCCCATAAGAGCAAACCAAAGCTGTAGACATCAACTTTTCGTCCATATGGCTTATGTTTGATCATCTCAGGTGCCATCCACCGATAAGTACCAGGGTCCTCTGTTAATGCATCACAGTATGCTTCCTCGCATGCTATTCCAAAATCAACAATCTTTATGCAGAATTCTTGATCGAAAAGAATGTTCTCAGGTTTCAAGTCACGGTGGACAACTCCTTGTGAATGAATGTATTCCATTCCTTGTGCAATATCTAAGGCAATATTAATTATTTTTTCTAAAGGAAAAGATTTGTGATCAAGCTTGTGCAAAAAGGCTCTTAAAGAACCTCCAGCAAGATACTCAGTGATGATGCAGAATACTGGTGGTTGTTTACATGCCCCTGCAAGCTGCATGCAACGGGAGATAACAATGAAAAACAAACATCAACATCATGCCAGAGTATAGCCTAGAAAATTTCCATTCTTAAATCATAAGAAACATGTGTATTCTTACAGAACAGTTAAATATGCAGTGAAATTCTTGAAGTGCATATTCAGATCAGAGAGAGTATTTCACCAAAAAAATACTTCAAAAATTACTTCTTTAGGCAAAAAAGTGCCATCGTCGAAGTTTAGAAACAACTCAAAGCTGTTATCTACTATAGTTTACGTGGCAAATGAATAGGGATTATTTAATAGTCGGAGGACATAAGATTCAAACTTGCCCAGTTCATGCACGAAGATATGGAGTTGTTTGTTATTTCTACTTAATCTCGAATGATGAGCTTGCTGATGGTGAGACAAATTCCTATGAAATCAAATGTGTATCTATCTATTTATAATCAGGTATTTAAAAGCTACTTTTCCAATTTTTTGACACTTTAAGATGCATTGGTTCTAGAGAAAAGCAATGGCACCTTTAATGTGTGGCATCAATATTATTTTCTAGATGTTTTAAGATGTGCACATTTTTTGTATCAATATACAATCATAGTAATGTACACAAGTGCATCTACATTTTCAACAGAGGAGTGGCCCTTGACTAGCTATACATTCTGGCATACCTCAAATTTAATATAGCACAGCATATCATAGGTTTGATGCAACAACATTGATTTAGCTGAATTAGCTCTACAGCAAGTTATGTAAGAGTATCGTTTAGGAGGAAGGTTATATATATATATATATCAATCTTTTGTACTTTATCAAATCCTCATGAAGCAAGATATTACTAAGCATTATGAAGAAATTAATTTATTTGAAGTCAATGCCATCAAAGAGAGGATTTCTCAATCCAAACATAACATTTCATGTCAAAGAACTCAGATTAGACTGGAGTAGGAAAAGAGTAAGAAACTTGTAAAAGCACAAAAAGGTTTGGGAACTCATCATCTGCCCTTTTTTATAGCCATATAGTTACAATGCTTATCATGCATCAGTTCTGAATAAAACAATTTCACTGAATTCGTAAATTAAGCAGTTAAGTTTCTCTTCTTTTAGGCGCAAATCTTTCTAATATAGTGAAAATGCTTGCAATCTAGACATTTAGTAAAGAAATTCATTCAAAAACCCAACTTTATTGATTCAAACTTCCTCTAAATCAGACTTAAACAAATTTCAAGCCTAGTTAAATGTTTCTCGATCATGTGAAGTGCCAACATTACTTATGACTAGGTTGCTGCATACTAAGTAATTGACAAATGATGCACAAATTCAACGCCTATGAATTAAGGGAATGCACCTTAATCACATTGCGGTGATATAGATGTGATAGCATCGTGACTTCTCTGATGAACTGCTTCTCCAGTCGTGCAGCCATCATTCCTTTTTCATCGTCATCAGGTTGCCTGATGATCTTCACAGCAACAGGCTGATCCTTATACATACCATGATATAACCTGCTATGAGCACCGCAAGCAAACCTAAGCCCGAGGTACAGTTGGCAAAGATCGACATTCCATTTCTCTGTCGTCTCCAAGGCAGTGACCTTCCCTGCTCCATGGTCAAAGCAGCTCACCCAAGAAGCTTCCGTCCTACGCCTGGGATAATCGAAGGATTTCGCTGAAGGTGTATGGTTGGGATGACAGGTTTCCAAAGCTGTTCTCCAAGCAAGCTCGTGATGCTCACCGACTTTATTTAACTTCTTCCTGGAAGGCGGTGGAGTGGAGAACCTCTTCCCAAAATAACGAGCTTCCTTAAAGACCTCAGAGATGACGGTGGTTGGGATAGGGGATAAAGACCTTTCTTTGGGTTTCGAATCGCGCTCACCATGGTGCTTGGCATCAAGCTTTTTCCTACCAGAAACAGCAGCACCCATAGTAGAACTCGACTCTTCCACACTGTGACCAAAGATTGGAAACTTTGAGCTCATGAATTTGGGGGAGCTCGGTAGTTCTTCTTTCGGAGTAGGTAGTCCTTCGGGATAGAAGGAAAAATCAGAAGCGTCGGCGCTCGGGCTGCAAGGTCTAGTCGCCTCCAATGGGTCACCATTATCAGGTCGCGAACTCAGCCTCCTAGCACAGCTCTTCGCCCGCAGTTCCCCAATCGAGTTCTTCCGCCTCGACCCGGGCACATAGTCGGATACTAGGGGGAATCTATTAGAGATCAAACTCGGCGCATCGTCCGAATTCGGTTCCTTGAGGTCGCTCTGCTGGAGGAGCTCCGAGTCCGAGCCCGTCCGCGCGTGGTGCGTCATATGCGTAAACTTTACCCTCATCACCCAAGAGCTGCATTCCTCCTCCATTGCCCCCCAAATGCAAAAGCAAGATCCGAACTTTAAGCCCTCGCGAGACAGCGCCCCAAAATCACTCGCGCCTTCGCAGGATCCAAAGCTCCATCACCACCGAACTAACCCCATTACGAAATCGATCGATTAGCGAAGGTAAGAAAACCAAAAGCGAGGGCTACAATCAAAGGCACGTGGAGCTCAAGCCATTCTTCAGGAAGAACAATGAATTGCCGGAAACATGAGGGAAAATGAAGGAAGATGCACATGGAACCGAAGCGCGAGACGAATCCTCGTCCGCCTGCGGATGTGGCGCCCTGGAAATGCGGAGACAAGACGACGAAGGAAAGAACGCGACAAAAGCTGACTCTTGTGCCTCTCTCGAAGGCAGGGGACGGAGGAACGCGAGCAGGCGGAGCCAGGGTTGGGTACGGCTTCGTCCTCTCGCCACCGTCGCTGTTTCAGATTTCTGTTCGAGGCAGAATACGATGCCGTACAATGTTGAAGGGAGACCTGGCATCATGACTCAATATTTCTATCAACATCTTGGCCGTTAAATTTAACGTAGAGGCAGGGGAAGGGGCCAGATAGAGATGGGTTGGAAGTTGGGTGCGGTAGGAGGTACGAATGTTTTTGTTGAGTCGAAGTAAGGTCTGGGTGGTGGATAGAATGCCTTGATCGAGACAGAGAGCACGGTGTCTCCAATCGCGAACGACGAGACCAGAGAGGCCGGTGGGCGACGGCTGACGCGTGGGACCGAGATGCAATTGTTATCATTGGTTTATTAGTTTATAGTTTTAATTCATTTTCTGAATCTTATATATTTATTTGTCTCCTAATTTTAATATTAATATTATTGTACCTCTCAGCTTTTTAATTTTAAATTTATATTAAAATGTCTTCTACAATATGGTTTCCTCGACTTCTTTTATACCGAGAACAAGAAAGTAACGGAGACCTCATTATTAATTTATTATACATAAGAGTATATTGTGATGGACTAATTTATAATAATTGATCTTTAAGATGGTAAAGTGCTTTTTCTAATAGTTTTACATTAATATTGATAAAAGAAAAAAAAATAAAACTATTTGTATATTTTTCATTCTTTAGTATTTTGACATACTTAGTGTCACACCGAGAATTAAACTAAAATTTTTCTTCCAAATAAGCAGAGCCACACAGGACTCCGAAAGGAAAAATCGTCCCACGCAGGGGATAAAATAGCATAGGGCACGACCGGCAGACGTGACCACTCATGTCTCAGCCTAACCCAACAAATAGCCAACACAGTACGGTGGCGCACATGCGCGAACAAAAAGACACCACACAGGGTGTCAGAGTGGGGCCAATCGCACGCAGGTGACAACACACCAATCACAACACAGCACACAAACAAGCACCAAAGCGACGGGGTCGCACACGTCGAGAAGAGGGGAGAAGCCGCCTCGCTCGGACGAGCAGGGGAGAATGCTAGAGAAGCAAGGGACCGCACGCGCCTAAACGCGGGGTCAAACGCAGAACGCGCACACATCACAGCAACGAAACATGGCGTCGCCGAAATGCATGACAACGCCGGAAAACAGAATAAATAGCGGAAAGCTAAATAGCAGAAATAAAGGAGCCGGAAGAGAAGAATACCTCTAGGCAGGACTCGAACCCACCGGCTCCACCACTGCACAACAGACTATCTGGCAAACTGATTTGAACTCCTCGACGCCAAACCGCCCACCGCACACCACCGGTCGTCACACGAAGTTCACTGGGGATCGCCGCCGATCACCGGAGTCCGTCCGAGCAGTTGATAAGGCTACGCTGAGCCGTAGAGGGAAAACAGGGTGGACTCATCGACGCCGAACCGCACACCACTGCTCGTCGGAGTCCGCCGACGATCACCGCTAATCGCCGGAGCGGAGGGAGTAGACCTCACGACGCTCTGACCCATTAGAGCTTGCCGGACTTCGCCGCCAAAGTCGGCCGGAGGTCGCCGGACGATCGCCGCCGATCACCGGAACCCAAAACGGAGAAGATGGTTGCCGAACGATCACCGCTGATCGCCGGAACCAGGAGGGAGAGGGAGGTCGCCGGACCTCCCTGGTCTTGCCGGAGAGGCTGGACCTCGCCAGAGGTGGCCGAGCCTCGCCGGAGATGGCTGGAAGAAGCCGGACAACATCAGAGACGAGGGAGAAAGAAGCTCGACACAGGGAAGGCAGACGTTCACGCGTCTGCCCCGCTCGCGTGGAGGCAAGCCTGTCCGCCCCTTCACCTCCGTCCACCTGGGGAGTCCGGCCGCCGGCATCCCACACTGGGAGCCCGCCGGACTGCTCCCCCGTCGTCGACGCCGACGACTCGCAACCAAGCTCGCATCCAGGCGAGCTTCCACTCCAAGACGATGCCAGCCGCCGAGCCTCTCGAAGCCGTCGTCCAGCCTCCCGAACAGGCGAAGTCGCTCACCCAGCCTGCCAGATCCGTTCATGCCACACGGTCCTCGCCTCACAGGTCGACGTCGCCGGCATCCCAAGTCCCGTGCCCTTCTCCCAGCTCTCGCCGTTCCCCTTTTTTCTCCCGTCCCCTGCACGCCCGCGCGTGCTTCTGAAAGACAAACGCGCACCGCCCGTCGCCGCTAGCCACGCGGTCGACAGCTCTCCAACTGACGTTGCCGCCAATTGCTGCCCGCCACACGGCAACGTCTGCAACGCTGACGTCATCCAGTATCAACGCGACGATCGCATTGAACGTCGAATGGCATCCGCCGTTCCCATCTCCAACACCAGCCCTAGATTGGATTTGGGTCGATTTTGACCTGGTCAATGCCCCCTTGACTAGTCAAAATTGAGCCCAAATAATGGGCCTAACATCCTCCCCCTTGACTGGTCAAAATTGAGCCCAAATAATGGGCCTAGCGTACCGTCTGGTGATCCTCTGATCGTGGCTCTCTGGCCTGTCGACAGACCTCTCTGAAATAATCTCCAACTCTGGAGAACTAACAGGCTGTGGCTCTGCCATATGTGATGTGCTGGGTACTGAAGATGTACTCGGAGCCTCTAATGCCTGTGCATGGGTCTCAGGCTCTGAGTTAGGATAAACTATCCTCTCAAAAGTGTCTGGTAACACTCCGGACACCATCCTATACATGTAACGTGGTTCCGGCCCAGGATATCTGCTCTTCATCACTGCCCCATAGGGCCTAGACCTCACAGATCTCTTCGCTGTCAAACTATCAAGCAGATCAATCCAAAATCTGTAAACCTAACTCGAAAATCGTGGTACTACAGTAACCATGGTATTTGGCCGTGAAGGTCGTGAATGAAATCATCCCAGAATTCGAACAAAATAACTCCAAATCGGTGCAAAAGGTATGTGATCCAAGTTCTACTGACGAATCACAAGTCAGAGTAAAGAAAACTCACGAATCTGTGCGCAAATCGGGCTTGAATCAGCTGGAAGACGGGTTTTGGCGACTCGGCGGGCGAGCGTCTGTTCTTCACGAAATCCGATGGAAATCCGGCGAAAGGTCACCGGAAAGCACTCTCTGGAAGTGGAAGAACACTGGTGGAAAGTTTTCGTCGTAGCTCGTAGGAAGAATCGGCGAATTACGAGCGTAAACGTAAACCCTAAACCGCCCGTGAGGTTTAAACTGTAATAACTTACGGCCCGTAAACATGTCATGGCTTGGGCCGTAAACTCGCCTTAGCGTACAGCGTCCCGGCAGAACTTGTTCAAATCCGCAATTACGGTTGCGCGATAATTACGGCTGCACCCGAAAACGTCGCGTTTTGACTTGGCTTCTCGTCCAAAAAATCCTTAAAAATTGCCAAAAATTTCCTGCATGTAAAACACCAATTTTAAAAGACTCTCCATATATAAAACTTCATCAGATAACACCATTAAAAGCACAAAATAAAACTTAAAAGATAAGCCCCTAAAAAAACATGTTAAAATCGTTTCAAAGCCTCTGGGTTGCCTCCCAGGTAGCGCTTGTTTACGGTCTTCAACTCGACCAAGGTAATGTTTATGTCCCTTCAGGTGGGTACAAAGCGCGATGAATCAATGGCAATCGTTGCCCATCATGCCTCTCCAATTCTTTACTCAATTCTAACCCTAACACTCTAAGTAGTGTCCATGTCTCGTCCTCTTCTGGCTCATCTTTCTTATGTCTTTCCCAATTTTTCAAGAACCGTCTATCAACTTCAAATCCACTTCTTCTATCACAGTCGTCTTCTTTCACTTTTGGAATTTGATCAGAACCTGCAAAGTTAATCTTTTTAGTTTCTGATGAAAAATCAAAAATCAACTTGCTATTATCCAAATTCAAAGTAAGTTTTTCATTCAACATGTCAATTATAGCTCTTGTACTTAATAAAAATGGTCTCCCTAATATGACAGGAAACTTAACATTTTCTTTCATGCTAACAACCATAAAATCAGTAACAATTGAAAATTTATCAATTTGAACTGTTACATTTTCTGATATACCAATAGGTTGTTGATCAAAACCATTAGCAAACTGGACATATGTATCAGTTGGTTTAAATTTTCCACAATCTACTTTCTCAACC
The DNA here is from genome assembly GCA_027563935.2 of Costus lasius. Classification (NCBI taxonomy): domain Eukaryota; kingdom Viridiplantae; phylum Streptophyta; class Magnoliopsida; order Zingiberales; family Costaceae; genus Costus; species Costus lasius. Next base: position 9,432,967 of record CM050447.1, on the reverse strand, counting down.
AAATGTGATGATAACAAGCTAATACTAGCTCCTATGTCACACATAGCATTTTCAACAGATAACTCACCAATTTTGCATGGAATTGAAATATCCCCAGAATCTTTTACCTTATTTATTTCAACATTCTGACTTACCTAGTCTTTCTTCACCTCAGTCTTACCAATCTCATGTGTCCTTTGTTCTGTTATAACCAATCTTTGAGGAAAAGGAAGAGAAGGGACATATGCAGGCGGGCCTACATATTTCTCTTCATCACTTACTTCCTTGCAATATTCTGCTTCTAGAACAATGCCTACAGACTGATCTACCGATTCCTCAACCGGTTTCTCAGGTATCTTCTCATTTTCAGCATTCATTACAGTGACTGCGTTGACATGCTCCCTGGGATTCATCTCAGGCTGTCCTGGTAATCTCCCTGGAGGTCTAGTGGCAGTACTTGCTTGCTGTGCAATCTGATTTTTCAACATCTTGTTGTGAGTAGTCAAAGCTTGCACACAAGATGTAAGCTGCTTGAGCTGATCAGCAAGGTCGTCAGTCCTCTTTTGCTGGTTCAAAACGGCTTCCAGCACAGAATCATAATTCGACTTTTGGGGTTGCCCATACTGTCTCGGCTGGAAACCTGGCGGTGGCCTATTATTCTACTGTGAATATTGAGGAGGAATTTGCCCTTGATTTTGCTTGTAGGACAAGTTGGGGTGGTTCCTCCATCCTGGGTTGTAAGTAGTAGAGTACGGGTCATTTGCAGGTCTCTGATTATAATTCCCCACAGCATTTACTTGCTCTTGTTCTGATTCCTCCTGCGAAGAAGTTATGATCTGGCACTCAAATGCTTTGTGCCATGTTACACCACATACCTCACAAGAAACCATGTTAACTGAACTAGATGAAAAAGATAAGGAATCAATTTTCTGCACTAGAGAATCTACCTTTGCTGCCAGTGATGTCAAGGAATCAACGTGAAACTTACCAAATCCCGTGGAAGTAGTGCTCCGCTCACTTGACCATTGGTTATGGTTCATGGCCATATCCTCTAGAAGAGCAGTTGCTTCTTCCACGTTCTTGCTCATGATCGTTCCTCTAGCCACAGCGTCCACCATCATTTTGGTGTTATAGTCCAAACCGTTGTAAAAGATTTGGACTAAAATCCAGTCTTGAAGTCTATGATGTGGGCACATGTGCTGGAACTCCTTGAAATGCTCCCAAGCCTCATAAAGCGATTCTCCCTCTTGCTGTGTGAAGCACGTGATCTTGTTGCGCAGCTGAACAGTTTTGCTCAGTGGGAAATATTTGTTCAAGAATGCTCTGGACAACTGTTGTCAGGTGGTGAATGATCCTGCTGGCATTGAGTACAACCAAGCTCTGGCACGGTCTCTGAGAGAAAACGGGAATAGTCTCAGTCTTATGGCATCAGATGAAACTCCGTTAATTTTAACTGTATCGCAATATTCAAGAAAAACAGCTAAATGAAGATTCGGATCTGAATTTGGGGAACCCCCAAATTGGTTTTGCTGAACCATCGTCATTAGCGCTGGCTTTAACTCAAAATTGTTCACCTCTACGTTGGGTCGAACGACTCTTGAATTAAACCCTTGTACATTAGGTGCTGCGAAGTCCCTCAAAGATTGATGATGATTGTCCTCCGCCATCTCTCCTTTCTCAGAATTATTTTTAGCTTCAAACTGCAGTCTCCATCGAAGGCGGAATGTTCGTTCAATTTCTGGGTCTTCTGGAAACAAAGCACCTGCACAGAAATTTCTGGGCATACAATGTGTAAGTAGACAATAAAAAGAAAAGAATAGAAAAAATTAACGGCAAAAGAAAAGAAAAATGCCTAATCTTCTAACTTATCAATTAGTCAATATTAACTATCTGTAGTCCCCGGCAACAACGCCAAAAACTTGATAGGTATCCGCAAGTGCACGGATTTATCGAAGTAATAAAAGTTATTGATCCCACAGGGACTACGAAGCTAAATACTGACTTTTCGACTTGTCTGAATTTAGGCTAACAGAATCAATGCTTTTCTTTCCTAACTTATGCAGACACGCAAACTCGGAACAGCTTTTAATAGGTTCAGATTTCAATGAGTCGGGAGCTCATGGGTTCGCCACAATGACAATTATGAGCCTTTAAATAAATACCTAATTCACAAAAATTATCTAGCATGAAAGGAACTCTTCCTAAAGTGCATACTACCTCCTCCCGAAGCGTAGTAGGGTATTTAACTACATTAACCAACTACTTCCGTGATAGTTAACCTAATTAAACCCATTAAGCTATATGAAGCGTTTGTTTATCCCTTCAAACAAATCCAAACTACTCCCGTGATTGGATTTGTAGGTCTAGTTGAAATAGATCAGACGTTGTGATTCACCTCCCGGTCCTTCTTGCAACGTCTAAGACGTAAAAATACTTGGCCAGGGTAGATTACGAAATAAGCAAAATCTCAACTAAATCATGCAGATAAATTCAAATGAAAATAGTAAGCATGAATTAACTCATAAAAGTCATTGGGCTACGCCCAATCATCCCGACAAAGGTTTCTACTCGCTCATGTTAGAATAAAAATATATGGTGTTTTGATGAACAAGGAAACACAAGAAAGATTGCATGAAATCACTGAATAAACTACAGAACCGTCTTTTCCTTAATCCGAAGATGAGGATTGACTGATCTATCGTCGTCTTCAGGGAAAATCTCGCCGGAAAAATGGTTGAAACTGAGTTGTCGCCCTTGTCGCCGCTGCCGTTTGCTTTTGTCTGTAGGTGCCTCCTCAAACCGATAAGAATCTACTCTTTTATCACTAGACCGGTTTAGAACCCATAAAGGAATGGTTCTGCGAAGTTTGGTCCAAATCCGGTTCAAAATGAGTGAGAATCGAGCAAAAAACTTATCGGGCGGAAACTTTAACGGCCCGTGATGTGTTTACAGTCTTGCCCGTAATTCTTTCGGCGCACAATGCCTTTGGTCATAGAAACTTTTACGGCCCGTGATGAAATTACGGCCTTGCCCGTGAAAGTTTCGCTGAACTTTTTAACTTAGCCGATTTTCGTCCTCCGCTCGACGTCGCGTTTACGGCCGAATCCACCGTAATTGTCTCGTTCTTCACCGGTTTTGCTCCAAATTCGACGTGTGGGCTCGTGATGTCCTCGGGAATCGTGCTTTGCCCTTAAAATTCTTGAAATCCTTTATTTTTGAGCCTTTTTACCTACATTTTCACAAAAACCAAGAAAAGTGAAGATTCTGTGCAAAGTAAGATAAAAACACTAAACATAGCGCAAAATTATGCAAATACGTCCCAAATATGATATAAAACATAGGCAAAAACACTATATAAATGCAACGCATCATCGGACAATCGCTGGAACCCAAAACGGAGAAGATAGTTGCCGGACGATCACCGCTGATCGTCGGAACCAGGAGGGAGAGGGAGGTCGCCGAACCTCCCTAGTCTCACCGGAGAGGCCAGACCTCACCAGAGGTGGCCGAGCCTCGCCGGAGATGGCCGAAAGCAGCAGGACAACGTCAGAGATGAGGGAGAAGGAAGCTCGGTGTAGGGAAGGTAGACGTTCACGCGTCTGCCCCGCTCGCGCAGAGCCAAGCCCGTCCGCCCCTTCACCTCCATCCACCTGGGTAGTCCCGCCGCCGGCATCCCACGCTGGGAGCTCGTCGGACTTCCCTCGTCGTCGACGCCGACGACTCGCAACCAAGCTCGCATCCGGGCGAGCTTCCGCTCCAAGACGACGCCAGCCGCTGAGCCTCTCGAAGCCGTCGTGCAGCCTCCTGAATAGGCGAAGTCGCTCACCCAGCCTGCCGGATCCGTTCACGCCACACGGTCGTCGCCTCACAGGTCGACGTCGCCGGCATCCCGAGTCCCGTGCCCTTCTCCCAGCTCTCGCCGTTTCTCTTTTTTCTTCCGTCCCCTGCACGCCCGCGCGTGCTTCTAGAAGACAAACGAACACCACCCGTCACCGCCAGCCAGTGCCAGCCACGACCACGAGGCCGACGCCTCTCCAGCCGACGTCGCCGTCGATTGCTGCCCACCACGCTGCAACGTCTACAACGCCGACATCATCCAGTATCGATGCGACGATCGCGTTGAACGTCGAACGACATCCGCCGTTCCCATCTCCAACGCCAGCCCTAGATTGGATTTAAGTCAATTTTGACCCAGTCAATGCCCCCTTGACCGGGCAAAATTGAGCCCAAATAATGGGCCTAACACTTAGGGTGGTGATGAGTGCACACAAAAAGAAACCATTTGTATGTGAAACAAAAAAAAAATAGTAGAGAAAGGGAAACAATTTGTATGTGATCGATTAAGCATTTATAAGGCTGTCTTGTTGGAGAGAAGAGTGAAGAGAAAAAAAAAATACTTTGTTTTTTTTTTGAGGAGGGAAAGAAAAGTAAGGGTAGTTTTCTTTTATTTTTTTTCTTTACTTGGAGAAAAAAAGAAGAAAGAAAGTCTTGCTCTATCCAGCCACCATCCACTGACCCACCAGCTCCCACATCTACTGCCCACCCCTAGCTCACTTGCCTGCCTCCTTGTCGAGCTCGTCTTAGCTTCCCACCCCAAGTCGCTCCTGCGCCACCCACCCCTGCTGTGATATCCATATTTTTATCATACTATTTATAAAGATCATCAAGTAACTCTTTTTTTTTCTTCGATAGCTAATAGAATCACATTATATGGTAAATGACAAATATTTCAGAGTATTGTCAATATAAGAATTTATTCAATCTGATTTGATTGTTTTGATATTGGCAAATTATATTGTGTTAAACCGAGATATTATTATTATTTGCATGATTATTTCTAGGGGTGTGACACCTGCCGCCACGAGCTCACCTCACTTGCCTCCCTGCCAAGCTCATCCTAGCCTTCCGCCTCCAATTGAGCTCGCGACAGCCTTCCGCCTCCTGCAGAGCTTACGCCCCTACTCTCCTCTCCGTGGTGCCGCTTGATTTCTTGTTCCTGCAATGATTTTTATTTATTTCCTCCATTAGATTTATTTCTTCTCATTTTTGTTTCACTAAAAAAAACACCACTGAATTAATAATTAGAGAATTTATTTAACCACAATTTACATTACAGTTACCGATCTGAATTAGAAAGTTGAAAAAACGAATTTACCAATCAATAATATCGGTGATATTACTGAATCTAATTTTTTTTTATAGCGTTAAAAAAATATACGTATTATTATTGAACTGAATAGAGGTCTGCCACCTCCTCCTCCTCCCCTCAGGCAGAGATCAGCGGCGTTCTGGTGAGTACTCTGGCGTCGGCGAGGTCAGACGAGAGGGAGAGTTGAGTGTGTATAGAGAGCTGTATAGAGGGGTTTTAGGTAGCTGATTGTAAAGAGGAATAATCAGTGAAACTTTCCCCTGAAGTCCTGCGTCGTTCTCAGTGTTTTTCGGCGAGTCTTTGTCGTCTTCTCCGATGATCTTCCTTACCTCTGACGGTCCATTTTCGATGACCAGAGGGTCGACGAAGGAGGCTGAGGGGCAAGGGTTGTGAGCGGTCCCCTTCCCTGCCGGCCAGCTCCCGGTCCGGCAATGTTGGCAGCCGCGGTTGCGTACGCGCAGCACCTGGTGGAAGTAGCGAGTAGTTTCCGGGCGGACACGTAAACAAAAAATAATAGGACAAATCCTACGTGGCGGTTGGGTTGACCATAATTCTGGGCCCAGTGCTGACAATTGGTATCAGAGCCGGACGAAGGTAATGGCAGAGGTGTTCCAATAATCTCGGAGGAGGTTTCTGATAGTTCCGATGATCGTGCAAAGAGTTTGATAGTGGCGAGCTCTCTCCGGCGATCTCAGTGACTCAGGGAGCGGGACGAGATGAGCTCCCTAGCCGATTGGGTGGCGCGGTTGGAGGAGCTGGTTGGCGTCTCCGGTGAGGAGGAGACCACCTTGGCTCCTCAGGTGGTGGACCTTAATCAGCAGGCAGAGGAGCAGAGGCTCCAGATCCTCGCTTTGGAGGAGGCAATGGTGGGCATGGCGACGCTCCATGACTAGGTGGCCAGATTCTTGACACTGCTGCAACATGCACAGGCGGCGCAGCAGCAGATGCAGACCGAGATCATCGTGTTGCGCATGGAGCTTGCGTAGTAATGCTTTGCATTTTATTAGTAATATTCATAACTATTTCATGTTAAATCTAGGCTTATTTTGACACTTTTATACTCTTTTAAGACTTATTTACTTGAATGCTTTGGAATCTTCACTTTTTCGTGCTTCTGTGAAATTTTAGGAAAAATCACCCTTTTTCGACATATTTTGAAGATTCTAAGGCCATAAGACGATTTCTTATACAAAGACGAAGCTACACGTCAAATTTGGGCTCAAACGAAGTTAGCATGAAAAATACGGCCAAGTGAACCCCATGGGGTTCACCAGTTTCTTCAGCCAGCAGAACCTCACAGAGAGCTTTAGGCCGAAATCTGCACAGAACAAAGCACATTCACCACGCTTCATTCAGCCAGATTGCACAGAATGAATCGCAGCCAGGTGAACCCGGCGGGGTTCACACGTGATTTCAACCCAGGCTCGCATGGACACGAATTCGACTTGGATTTTACCTGATTTCTCACCCGTTTGAAGTCCAAATTTGGCAAGTAAGGATTCTATGGAAAGCTCTTTCGAAGGAGAACGCATAGGATATAAAATCCCTAATTTTAATGCCCTAATCATCGAGTAAACACACGACGAAGCGGCAAGGGCGGAAGAACACGGCGAAAACACGATTTCGGGGCGATTTTCGAAGATCTGATCATCGGAGCACCTCGATTCTTCAGGATTTGTTTTGGTTTATTGTCTCCTATCCTTTAGAAATCCTTTCTTGTGATTTTCCCATGTTAAAAGAGAGATTTTTGAGCGTTTCAATGGTGATTGTAGCGTAAACTCTATTTCGGGGCTTGGTTGAAGCCCTTTGATGATTTTGGTCACAAACTTTATTTTGATTTCGTTGTTTGGAATGTATTGTGAGCATATTTTACTTTAACGTGCTTATATCGTGATTTTACCCTGGCCGAGTATTTTCACGTGATAGCCGTTACGATTCATACCGAGAGGAGGATCGTAAGGGTGGAATCTCTTAGTAAAACTTGCGAGACCTCGACACGAGAGTGCTTGGTCTTTGCTCGAGGGTTTCATAATCTGCCATAGAACTCATTGGGTTCGCTTAGAACGATCCACCGCGAGAGTAGGAGGTCGTTCTAAGTCGAACACCGGGATGTACACTCGAGAGAGGGCACCTTGTACCCTAAGGTTGGATTCCTTGTGCAAAACCAATAATCCAAATAATTAATATCTTTCTTGTGCGATTAAGATCATCATCGAGGTGGAAACCAAAGCCCTAATATCTCTCCTATATTTACTCTCAACCGTTGTTGTCGTGATTGCTTGTTTTGTTTTCGATTATTTTAGTTCTTAACACCACGTTTCGATTCGCCTATCTATTAAAACTTGAATTTTCTGGTACTCAACCTTGTTCCCTGTGGGATTCGACATCTTTTATATTACTTCGACATAATTGTGCACTTGCGGGACGTGTCACGCAGACGCAGAGTGGGAATCCCACGACGGTGACGGTGACGGGGCAGACGGCCCCTAAGCCGAAGGTCCAGATTCTCGAGCCCGCGACGTTCGGAGGAGTCCGATCGTCGAGGGAGATGGAGGCCTTCATATGGGATATGAAGCAATTCTTCACCTGCAGCCACATCTCGGACGATGAGCGCGTGCAAGTGTGCACTACGTACTTGATGACCGACGCAAAGCTTTGGTGGAGAACCAAAGCTGGATAGACGTTAGGAGCGGCGACCTAGACCTGGGACGTGTTCTTGGAGGAGCTACGACGGCAGTTCCTTCCCGGGAACTCAGTGGATCAGGCTAGAGACGCGGTAGACAAGCTCCGGCACACTGGCCCTATCTGGGCATACGTCCAAGCATACTTGGCGCTCATGCTTGAGATCCCGGACATGTTGGAGGTGCATCGTTGACACACGTTCCTCCGGCACTTGCACCCATGGGCTGAGGCGGAGGCCGAGGGACTGGTGGACACGAGGGCATCGGGATCAGCTTCATCGAGAGCCTCAACGTCCCTGAAGGGTGGCTCTCCGACGAGGACGAGAGCGCCACCTCGGGCTTCACACCCTCCCCGACATGGCGTAGGCTAGCCGGCGCGTCCTCAGCCACGACAGGAGCTTGCCCGACCCGTAGAGAGAGGGTCGGAGCGACCGAGGCCACTGGCGTGCTTCCTATGCTAGGGTCCACACCAGATGTGGGATTGCTCGAGCCGGGAGCGAATCTCAGCGATAGCGGCATGGGAGTTGGTTGACAACACTTGCGCTGCCCTAGCGATGCTTGGATGGATGTCGATCGGCGCGATCACGGTGATGGACTCGGCTACTGGCGTGCAGGGGACACAACGAGTGATGCATCCCGCACGGGCGCGGGGGAGTTCCTCCACCTCCATAAAAATTGCGAGCACCAGCCGCCAGTGGGCAGCGAGGCGATGTAGCATGTATTGTGGCAATGGCCACGACACAGGCAGAGGGCTCAAGGACGCCGAAGGCACCGACATCCGCTACAGCCCCTTGACAGAGTTCTGGCACATTTGTCGCAGAGGCAGCGGGTCCAGAGGACGGCAGATGGAGAGGACGTTGAGGGCGACGTCCAGCTCGGTCGGGGGAGAATTATTATGCCCAAGCAATTCTGAGCCAGGCCGAGCAGCATCTGGGCTTGGGCGGAGGCCCAAGGCGATGTGAGGCTGATTTGGGGCATTTGGAGGCAGATCCGATGGAGGACCTAGATCCGCCTGTTTACCTTCGACGAGCGCAGAGGTCCGAGTTGGCATTGGCTTCCCGAGGCATCTAGTAGGCATCCCATCGGCAGCAGCGTCCGTGGCAGCTTTAGCAGAGGAGAAAAGGGAGACCGCGGGCACTAGATGCCGGAGAAATTTTCTACGCGCGTGTGCGCTTAAAAGTGGAAAAACGGGTGGCTTCATTTTTATATTAAAAAATATTTTTTTAAAATTTTTTTTTAAAATTTTTTTTTAGAAATACTCTATTCCTTATAATCTATCCAATGGTATTAAATTTAGGGTATTTTAGATTATATACATGTATGAAATATCCTATACAAACTCTATACAAATTTATATATAAAATATTTTTTTGTCTTATATGCAATTTTGCATAGGATATTTCATACATGTATATAATCTAAAATACCCTAAATTTAATACCATTGGATAGATTATAAGAAATAGAGTATTTCTAAAAAAAAAATAAAAAAAAATATTTTTTAATATAAAAATGAAGCCACCCGTTTTTCCACTTTTAAGCGCACACACGCGCGTAGAAAATTTCTCCCTAGATGCCATCCTCCTTTAGACGAGTGATGCGAGCTCCCACCACCAACCCGAGCGACGAGTTGAGAGAGCAGAAGCAGCGAGCTTCCCTTCCACTCGACAAGAGTTGGGGGCTGCTCTTCCTCCGCGAGCCGAGCGACGAGCGAGCGGAGGCGTCTTTTTCCCTCCTCGTGCGGCGGCGACAAGGAGCCCGTAGAGGCGGACTTGCCCCGAGCAGCGGGCGATGGTAGCAGCGGAGGCCGCTTCCCTCACGAGCGGCGGACAGAGGTCCGCCACCTCCTCCTCCTCCTCCCCTCAGGCAGAGATCAGCGGCGTTCCGGTGAGTACTCCAGCGTCGGCGAGGTCAGACAAGAGGGAGAGTTGAGTGTGTACATAGAGCTGTATAGAGGGGTTTTAGATAGCTGATTGTAAAGGGAAATAATCAGTGAAACTTTCCCCTAAAGTCCTGCGTCGTTCTCAGTGTTTTTCGGTGAGTCTTCGTCGTCTTCTCTGGTGATCTTCCTTGCCTCCGACAATCCATTTCTGGCGACCAGAGGGTCGCTGAAGGAGGCTGAGGGGCGAGGGTTGCGAGCGGTCCCCTTCCCTGCCGGCCAGCTCCCGATCCGGCGTCGTCAACAGCCACTGTTGCGTACGCGCAGCGCCTAGTGGAAGTAGCGAGTAGTTTCCGGGAGATGTTGACCACAATTCCGGACCCGGGGCTGACAATAGGGGAAGGAACTCTGCAAGCATCATCCATTATGTTGAGTGAAGAAATTGCTGCTTATGCAAAATGTGCAACGATGATGAAACCGATTTGTTTGCTTCCACAAGATCCTGTACCGTAACTTTCCTATTACTGCATATGATCACAATCAGTTAAACTAATGATTTCAAGATCACCAAACAGTTTTACCCTATAAATTTGATTTCAAATCAAGGCATATAAACCAACTGTCCCTTTTTCAGACGATTTCCTTCTCATCTGATCAAGTGATCAAGCCTGAAAGACGACCAACTCAAGGGAATTGCAGAGAACAAGGAGGCAGTTAAAAGCCAGTCTCCCTAATCTCATGGCTACATTGATATACAACATTTGTCCAATATGCTCTCAAAAGCATGAAAAAAAATGCTCTCAAAAGCATGAAAACATGGGGAATAAGTCAAACATTAGATTATTCATGAAATGAGAAAGCTCAGCATCTGTTAGCGTTATCCTCAGTTCCTCACTAGCAAAAATGAAACTGATGCTGTGGATGTCAATCTTATGAGCAATACAAGAGGACTTGGAACACAAGTTCTTTCTTAAAATGTCATATGGAGAATAGAGTTCTGAATGCCACTTAGCAATTTGTTCTGCCAAGCCAGGAAGCAGACAATTCTGTCTACAACTCTTAAGAATTTTGTTCATGCCATCAGCTGATACCAATAATGAAGTGGACAAGGATCCTCCAGGAGTCACAGCGTATGTCCACCTAAATATTGATTTTTCACTGAAACATCAATTTTGCCTAATAACTAGCGGCCTAACATCAAAACGTGTATGGAACACCAAATTATCCTTAAAAAAAAAACTAAGTGCGAAAACTCGCGTACACAGAAAAAAAAAATACTGAGAAAGGACGAATTAAGAAGATCATAGGCCTCAGAAACAAACTTGAGTAAGACCTCCAGATTTAGCATGGATAAACCTGTGAATAAGTTCTGGACACAAGCATATCAGAAGTTAATATGTCCTTTTAACAACGTACTTTGGAAAGAATTTATCAGTTAGCCAGTTACAATATTGCTCAGCCTATTTTAGTTAGTAAATAATTTCAAGCTAAATGTAATCACTCAGGTTGTGTCCGCACTTGGAATCCTTTTTGGGAATAAATTTCACTTCATGTTACTTCTCAGCAAACAGTGATCTGATAAGAACAAATCAAACGACAGTATGCACGAAGAGCGAAAATTCTTTTCTCGAATCTTGGAGCAGGAATATCAGATGGGAAATAAATGGAAAAAAAGAAATACAACTCTTCATAAAGAAGATCATACATAGGGGAGAAGACAGAGTGAGGCAACCTGCAGAAATCAATCATCTCAGGTAGGATTAATTGGTTTCCATGGCTAAGAGAATTGGAACGTCGACGGCAGCTCAAAGTGTAAAATTCAACCATTCGCATAGTCCCAATTGAAGCATTTCAAACGTAAGAATCACCCACTGAAGCTGAAGACACTCTCGGCGAAGTCAATGGGAACAGCGGCAGCAGCCTTGGCGGCTGCCCCTCAGCTCTCGGTGAAGGGTGTAAGTAGAACCCCTTCTCTGTGATCGCCTGCTCCTCGGCAGACGATGCCGCTTCAACGGTTACAGGTGCTGAGCCGGGATGCGCCGATCTATTGAAAGGATCGTGGATCAAAGGCGTGACTGGGCTAAGCGTCAACGACGGTAGGTCCAGTATACTTGGCGAGAGGATCTCCGGTTGCCTCCACGGAGAGAAAGCAGCGGCCCCCGCCGGAGAATTCTGATTCGAATTCATGAAAGTGGGTATCCGCGGGCTGATCATCTTTAGGTTCTTGAGGCCGCCCCGACGTTCGTGGAGCTTGAAAGACGGTTTCTTTGGGCCGGTGGCCTTTGTGGCAGGCAAGATCGAATTTTTGGTAGCAGGCGATGAGGCGGCGTGCTTGGCGGCGGTCTCGGCGGAGCCTGTTAGCATCTGAACTACGTGCTTGAAAGAAGATGTGTCGGCCTGGATGAAGGTGGTAGGATAAGGATTGCCGTCGATGGATCTTGAAATGGGCTTTGGAGTGAGGGGAGAGGGTGGAAGGACTCCAATCGTTGGGGTTCCATTGCTGCTGCTGCTGCTGGTGGTGGAGGTTGAGTTTGGGGAGGATGGATGAGGCGATTTCAGTGCTTTCTCGTGGACTCCATGGTGTAGAGTTTCCATTTTGATGCAAGTTAGGAGGAAGATGGTGAGTTTATGGATGCGAATGAGAAGAGAGGAGGCTGGTGCTTAAGTTGGGTGGGAAAAAGGAGTGAAGGAGAAAGTTTGAAGACTATAGAAGGGAAACTTGGATTATATGTTGAATGGAACTCGCTTACACACACAACCTTGATGGTTTTGTTGGAGAAAGTGATGGTGCTGGGATCTGTTGCTTTGCCCAGTTCAAATGGCAAGAGACTGGCAGGCAAATTCCCATGACACACAGATTTTGTGGCATCCATAATGGCCCATTCAGAAAAAGACATCATCCACATTGACTTTGGAGCCCGTCACTGAACCTCCTGTGGAGTCACACTGACTTCTGCCTTTGATTGGGCTGACTCATCTCTGCCTCTTCCTCTGTTTTGTCATTTTGTCTAAAGAATGATGATTCGGTTCTTGAACTGTCAAAGGTGAGGGAAAGATTAGCTAACCCAGCAAGGAGCATAGTGATTGCAGCACCCATGTTGGAAAGGAAAGATATGATAGAATTAGTACTAAGAAGGAAGAAAAGGCAAAAGATCAGCATCGTATTCTCATTAATTCTACTCTAAGGCTAAGGAGATGGACCACTTTATATGACCTGCAAGTGGCAAAAGAAAGACACTAATCAACCACAATCAGGCAATATTTGCAAGTGGGCAATAGAAGCATCTATTTACTTTCAAGAATGCTGATTTGAAACGTGAATATAAAATTGTATGTATGTGCATAACAATCTTGTTTTCCTGTATTTAAGTTGCCTGCTGTATTGTCAGGTAAAAATGAAAATGAAGACAATTAGAATAACGGCCCTGTTTTCTACACACGATAGGAAGAGAGGATTTCAACCATTCATAAGCAATAAAGCTTATCGCTGTGCTTCCTGTGAAGAAAAATAGGTGGAATGAAAGGAAAATCACTTTTCCTTGCTTCCTTCGCCGGACGGATTTGGACAAAAATAAATCTGGGAGAAAATCTTATAAAATTTTCACTGTTTTTCTCTCTCAAAATTGAACGAAAATAGCCTCACAAAGACGCTAATTATGATCACTACTCTTGTTCCACGGCCACCTACTTGTGAATACCCTAATCAAACTCACAACCCCGCCACCTCGAACTCCCGCTGCTGCATCTCCTTCGCCGCCGTGAATACCCTAATCCCTTCTATTTTCTTTCTTCTAAAAGAAATACAAGAAAAATTTTCGTGCTTCCCTGTCCTTTAACTATTCTATTTCTCATTAATTTCTATCATTCATATTTTCTTTTAGTACAAAGAAACACAGTGTAAAGGTTGAGGATTATGATCACATGGTTTAAGAGTGCATTAAGTCCACAGGAAAGCATGTTTGAAGAACAATATATTCTGATTTCTGAGTCACAATCATACCGGGTAGATTAGAGATTAGTTTATTGATTTGTGCTACAATCAGTTATTAATTCCTCACAATATCAAGTTACCAACAAAAGAAGCACTATCAACCAGGGGATTGACCACTAGTATATAAAAAGTATCCAACCAGAAAATTTCCGCTAATAAAAAGTCACAGTTCACGTATTGCTCCATGCAATTATCTATTGGAGTGCCAATTACAAGGTAATTCTTATGCATTCTCAAGTAGGCATCTTCTGATCAAATGACTATATTCTGTATCTCAACAAAAAAAAAAAAACAAAAAAGTTGAATGAAAAGTTCGGATAGTTGACAAGACACTTTTACCCTACATAACATTAGCAGTCAAATAAAGTATCAGTATTCATACTTCCCGGATTGCCTTGTGCATGAAATGGCACTATTCCACAAGATCTAGGCTAGGATGACACCGAACATTAAGGTACTCGTCAATGGTCTAACAAACCTCTGTAGCAAAAGTAAGCTAGCTAAAGTGCGTGTGAGTGGAAACAATTTTACTAAATCAATCATGAGTGTAATTCTTGTTCTTTGTGATGACAGATAGATGACCATTATGAACTCCTTTGAACAAATTCTTCTTGGTTAGTTGTGTGGTGTGACGGGGACCATAGAGCACTCCCTAAAACGAAGCTAGAAAAAGGGTTGTATTTTCAAGTACATGCTGCACTTTTCCAATTGACAACTGAAAAAAATTGTGTTCAACCATTTCTGAGAAAATGAGAAAGAAAAAGATCATGTAACTTCAATTTTGCCTTCTATGTTTTGATTAGGTGGCCTGGGTCAAGATCCACCCATATCAGACTTGGGTTTGAACCATCATAAGGAACACTGTGAAGTGCCCCTTCCTAGAAATTTTGACAGCGTAAACCAGTCTTCAATATCAATTTTTATTCTTTTTTTCGTTTAGAAACACACTTAACGAATGTTTTATTCTTACAACATCTTGCTGGTGTTCATAGTGTCCCAAACATGATAAATTATATTTAGACTAAGTGGAAAGTAATAAGTTGAGCAGAAACTCGTCGATGAACTTTTAAATCAAAAAATAATAAAAAAATAGACTTGTGAGAAGCAGCAGCACAATAGTCTTAGCTTTAATTATGATGTAGACAATCCAAGTCATGGCTATCACTTTTCATTTTGCGTTCCTATTAGATGAATTGTGTGTCAATAATTTGGGGCCGAGAAAGAGGTTCTCATTCACGTTGAGATGTGGACAAGGTAGAGTTGGCAGACATTTGACTCATGTTTTGTGCAGTAAGATATCCTGTCCTTTTCCTTACGTCCTTGGAACTATAATTTCTTCCTTTTACAAGTGGAAGAATTGACAATTGCTCACAACATGGAAGAAAGAATAGAAAATTAGGTTTTTTGTAACTATCGCAAGAATTTTCAAAGTTCAATTAAAAGAAACTGGAACAAAAAAAATGTGTGTGTGAGAGAGAGAGAGAATATAAAATTGTCTAATACTTATATTTGGTCACTATTCACTTACCAGCCCAGAACTGAAACCATTACAGTAATATTTTTTATGTAATCAAATTTGCTCAAGAGCTTCATGTCACAACTAATACATAGTATGAACTTAAACATCATATGGAAAGAAGAGAAGGTTAAAATGTGAACTTTTTAGCTTAATTGTATTAGTAATCGTAGATTGAAAGCTCTTCTTTCTAGTGAACTAGACAAATACAACATCGTTTCACTAAGATTTAGCACAACATTCTTTGAGAGCAAAACTAGAAAAGTGTACAGAAGAAAAGGTCAGATAAAAGTCATTAAACATAGTATTCCTGTGAGCCAAATGGATCACAATATGATATATTGTGGAAGACTGGGTCAATTAGGTAGTGATTCCCTTGCTTGTCTCTTTGCTTGATTCATGTTCAACATTCATCTATGTTAGGTCATGCAGTCAATGAGAGGTGGGGCAAACTGTTGAAGCTTTAGAAGAGGACCTGATGTTATGGGTCAGACCACCAGCTACCCACCAATGTTAGGTTGCTCTCAAGACTTTGCATTTTAGCTTGGCGAAGCCCTACCATTTTGTTTTTTATCATCCAATTATTTTTAGTTGCTAACCAATAAATACCTTCACGCTATCTTTTCTTCCTAATGAGAAATTACAAGAAAAAGAAATCAAAATTTGTTACACCAATTTCCATATTATCAGTCCAATATTGTATATGCTTACTTATATTAGCCTGTCTTTTCAGAACGTAGTGAACCAAATCTGATAGTATTCTTTCTCAGTAGTCTTAATTAAGAATGAGCTGTAAATTTGATTAGTACACATAATTGTCCACCTTAATGAGCAACTGAGTTAGGCTCGAGTCATATTGCTTTGGCTAGGTCTTTGACAAACCCACTAATTTATTAGCTTATTCAAACTTGCAATAGTTGAATAGTTACTGCAATTCCATCATATCTACGATGCCAACGAAGTCCTTACAAAGATGGTAGTGGCTGGCGGTGGTGGTGACTCCTTCCAACCTTTTTGCGGCTAGGGCAAGGAAGTGGGAGATGCTACGCAATGTTCAGAAATGGACACAAAATCAGTAGCTGTCAATATACTCTACGTTCTCTTCTGCTTTAATTCACTCTAAGGCCACTTCAATAATTTAGAAATTTTCAAGAATTGGTGCTGTCATGCTGCGGAAAGTAACTGATGCTTAGTGGGAAATATGATACCCGTTTATCAACAATCAATGGGAAAGACTTATGTTATACCACTTATTGTGACCTTTTGGGAGTAATGGTCCCCGATCAAAACAAAAATATTCAAATTAAATTCTTTCCTAATGCTTTAGTTTCGGAGATTAGTGATAACTCTAACAAATTTTTAACACTACTTATTGTGATCTTTTAGGAGTAACGGTCTCCAAACAACCCTTCCACACCAGTTTAAAGCTAAATTTTCAGAAAATCATACTTCACTTCGCTCCATTCTACTTATCCCCTATTTCATGCTCATATATTTAAACCATTAAGATATTGACACTGCTGTGCCTATTCAGCTCTAAGAAATTCTCAGAGCAGCAACCTCATGTGGATAGTTTATATGTCCGGACCTGAGAGCAACAACCTGAGAGAAACAACACCGCCTCAGACACTTTATACGCTTTTTTTTTTCACTTTATACACTAAGTAGATTAACTTAAATAATTTTTGTTCGTAATACATAGAGGTTATTTGGACGAACAACTTCGTGTATCTTATTCTGATTCATCATGAGATTGATATTTCCTGCTTTTTTCTTTTTCTTAGTGCATGAATGAGAAATTTCATATAGAGTCAGATTCCAGTACTAGGTTACATTCAACAATGCAGAACTTTCAAGTGCAAACTAGCATTTATCTTGAATCTTCAATACTCTGACTGACTTAACTAACAATAAATTAGCATCGAATGAAGAAATTTAACATTTTATTACTCAGACATCTAGTCATCTACAACTGTAAGTGCACTCCTTCACTAGTCTAGCAGCACTGTACATATAATGGTTACTCCGATTTGGGTTCTTTTACTATAATCAGGATATGTTACTAAATTTTAGGTCATAAGACTCGAAGCAAAGTATGCCAATCCAACAAGATGAACAGCCAGCGCATTTTGGAACTTACTAGAAATCGGTAATATGACAAAGAAGCAGACCATCCAAGGATGATTTATTGCTCGACCCCGCTATCCAAATCTCATTTTTCTAAATCCACAAGGCAACACATAACCCTATATGCTAATATCAAGAGAGAATCCAAACTAGTAGATCCCTCTCCAATTACTTGTTTTAGGAGCCTATTCAAACCCATATCCCATTTCGATTACAAAACAATAACATCTAAGGAACATTTATATTCTACAGCCTACTAAGAAGTAGAGAATGCGGTTATCCACTTCGAAATCTAATGCTAAGAACAAAATTAAATCCCTAATTCGATGACACAGGAACCAAACGAGAACTAAATCCCTAACTCACCTGAACATCGGATGATCGCCAACCATCGAGAATGGTGAAGCCTGCAAGAGCATAAATCAGCGAACCTTTACATCGTATTGGCCGCTGGGGGCAACGATCTCGTAAATGGGCGGCAGCTTCCTCGGAATTGATCGCGACGTTTTGGCGGAGAAGTCTTAAAATCTCGTTCATTCACCGCCGCGATGAATGACGAACGGAAATATTCAAAGAGGTTGGGCTAGATGGTCAGAAGCATTAATTTGGGCTTGGGCTTTTGAGTACTCTCACACCTCTGTATATAAATAGTATATCCAAACATTTTGGCTACTTTAATGGGTGAATACTAAAAGAAAAGGTATAATTTGAAGAAAAAAAAGAAAAAAGATCAATAATATTTACTCAGATAATCATTTTAGTATTTATTATTTAATATAAAGGAAACGAGGGAGGAAGAACATATAATATATTTTAAAAGGGCATTCAAGGCATAATTTTGTTTGACATTAACATGTCTTCAAGATTGTAAATAAAGCTCGAAAGGATTACATACTGGTCAACTACCAAATTAATACTTAGATTACACCATAAGCACATTGACAACAGTAATGGATCCAGAATCTAAGTCTCCATTTTGTTTCAGCCGTTGATTCCATCCGTCAGAATCATTCTTGGTCATCCATTGGGGGAAAGAAGAAACAAAATCTTGCTGCAGATATTGTTTCAGAGGTTGACTTCCGAAAGTAGTCTTGTTAATTCAAACCTGCAGTATTGACAAAAATGAAAAGTAGCTTCTTCTTTTTTTTAGATTGGCAAGTAACGAGATTCGATCCCAAAATTTTGTTATCAATAAATGCTTGCATCTTCAAAATAGCTAAAATTCATCAACAAGAAAACCACATAATATGCTGGGAACTGCTCATACCCAATCTCAGTTCCAGTTTAGGGTTGGATGAGGCCGATCTATCTGCTTTCATGCCTGCAGCTAGCTGAACTCTTGCAAGCTGCAAACAGTATTGAGAAGAAGATTTAGCACTAAATTCAGACGAGTTGGATTCATTAAACAAAAAGTCAACTTCTGCTTTGTTTTTCTCCTCAGTATGATTCATCTACTGTTTTTTTTTCCATATACTGTGCAACTTGGCTTGGTCACTCATACTGATTCATTAGTCATTGGATCATTGTGGAATCAGGCAAATAAAATCAAGGTGAGCTCAGAAGTTTACGTGACAAGACAACTGCTGATGACAACCTCCTTTGCTTCTTGGACAATTTAACTCCTTCCTGCAGCTGCTGCAGCGGTGCAGGTCTGTGTTTGAGAGAGAGAATAGTACATACAGGAGGACCCAACCAAAGGCATTCTGAGGTCAAATCCTTCCTAGGAAGCATCTTAGTATGAGATTCTATCTTATGTTTCTAGGAAAAGGAGAGCTAGGAACTCAGCTAAAGTGTGAATGAATGATCAGCTATGGTATAGCATTCAGATTTCTGCAGCAAATGCATACTTGTTCCCTTCAGGTAACATTTCTTAATGGATCTTTCGAGCTAAAGTTTCAGAGAAGTTATCATTTGGATCTCAGTAAGTACCACTGCAGCTACATTGATTATTACTGCATATTATTAATTGCTAGCTACACCACTGAGACTTTTCAGAGATGAACACTGGAAGCCATGATCATACCTTATCGCAGAGGCCAAATCTTTCTTGTTGGCGATAGCTCACCTTAAAATGTTCAAAAGAGCCGTGTTAACAGTCGAGGCCAGAAAGTTCAGGCAAGGGATGATGAAGAACAGAAATTAATCGTTAGCAAACCATGCACTCGAGGCCGTTGATCTGGCCGCCAATCTTCCTATCCAGCTCCACTCGAACCTTGCCCATGGCCGCCTCCAGCACGCGCTCCAGATCGCCGAGATCCGGCAGCGAGTACTGCTGCCCCTCGTCGACCTGCATGAATCTATTGCGAGAAGTTAAATGACAGTGAAAAAAGAAGTTACTTGTTTCAGTAATTGACTACCTGAGCTCTCTTTCTAAAGCATCGCACAGCTTCTCCACCTTGGCCATCTCTGCGTGTTGTTCCTGTTTGAAAGGAAAGAAGATCAGATATGCACAACTGACGAGGCTATGTTGTGTATAGAATGTGTACCAAGACATGCGCGCTCCAAATCTTCGTTTGGGTAGCCGCCTCGTACCTTTCTATCAGCTCTTTTGCACTGCGATGAGTCCTAATCTGTTAATAAAAGAGGAGGCAAATGGGTGGAGGAAAGCGTTCACCTGGGAACCGAGGGGGAGTGGTACTGATACAGCTTGCCGGAAGAGGAAAAGAGGAGGAGGAGAAGATCGGCGTCGCAGAGGACAGCGAGCTCCTTGGCTTTCTTGATCAGCCCATCCCTTCTTTTATAGAAAGTGGACTGCCTTTGAATTGGATTCTCGATCCTCTTTATCTCTGTTCTCCCTCTCCCCATCTCTCTCTCACTCTCTCTCTCTTTCAGATTCTTGCACTGCCTCCTTCCTCAAAGAAGGCCTCGCAACCCAGGGCTGCCGCAAGGAACCCTGGACACTCGAGGAAACTTGCATCAAAAAGGCAATGCGGGTGGTAAAAGTGGCGAGAGCTCGGCAATAAATGAGTGCTGTCTGCTGTGTTTAGTGGTTAGGGTTCCTAGCATGCATGTCAGCCTGCGTGCGTGGCCATTAATCCAACGGCAGCTCTTCTTAATCTCTCTGCGAGCAAAAAATTAAGGTAAGCTGATCGAAACAAAAGATTTTTACCAGCGACGGTGAAGTACAGAGTGATGTCGGATGTGAGAGTTCCTTCGAGAAAGCAGAAGGCGGTCTGCGGTGTCACTGCGATGTTGCAGGCGGCACAACATAAACCAGCGGTTTATAGGCGTCCACTGCCTCCTCGCCCACGCGAACTGATCGATCGCTGTGGCTTGAAGAAATCATTTCACGGAAGAGGGAGAGTGTTCAACGACTCTGTCTGTCTAAAGAAGAAAGATAGATGAAGAGAGAAGGGAGAAAGAGAGAGGGGATGGATGGGTTGTTTTCAAAATACTGCACAAATCCACTCGCTAGATCGTGCCGTCATTATCATCGGCTCGATTCGCTACGCAGCTTGTGCAAGTGAAGACAATGCATTCTGATGCTTCGAGGTCGTGTTTCCTAACTTATGTGATCAGAAGAGGAGCCAATAAACTGAAAAAACACGAGAGTTTTTTTTAAAACATTACTGAGTTATTAAAGAAGGCGTGATTCAAACATTAAGGCTATATTTGGTTGGGTGAAATTCATTGTGGAAAGGATGGATTTCATTCCGATTCATTATACTTTCCATCCTCATAGCCTAAGTCCTTATCAACTTCAAGAGAATAACAATCAACAAGTAAACTTGCATCAACTAAGGTCTTTTGATTGTAGAGATTAACATTAATTTTAAATTAAAATAATATGAATCATATTAGTGATATGCCTAAATTATGCAATGAGACGTCCAACTCCATATATAAAATGATTTTGAATAATAAAATTACATAATCAGATTATATTCAAATTTACAATAATTACTTAATCCATTAGAAATAAGAACGAGCAGTGACGAAAGAAGAGAAATTGGGGAAGAAATTATGACTTGTTTTTTCTCTAATAGTTTCAAAAAGATATAACATATATCATGCGTCCACGAGAATAAAATAAGGTATTTTATTTTGTTATTCACAATAAACCTAAATTCATTTAATAAAATACTGAATAACAGTATGACACGACGGCCGGAAGAGGTAGACGGCCGACCGAACCATGGCGCACGCCGACACCTCCGCAAGTAGAAGGAGCGGGAACACTTGCCACCAGACTCTTCCGCCGTCGCAGACGGCTCAGACGACAATCCAAAACACGAACTGCAAAAAGGCGACGTCAACGAGGAGCAGCTGCAAGAACCGCCGCCAATCTCTTACCGCAGCGTGCCAGAGGTAGGCTAAAGTAGACACCATGGGCGCAACCAAAGCGGCCGAAACGAGAAGCCGCAGCAACAGCCCCCGCCATTCCCTTCCGGCGCCGTGCACGTAGTGCACAGATGAGACTATGGTCACCAACAAAGTGGCCGCAACAAAAAAGACAGCCACTGTTTCCGCCTCCCCCGCGCCTCTTTGTTAATTTTTTTTAAAGTGATGCTTCGTTTCTCTCAAATACTTATTGTTGGTAGATGCTTCGTTTCTCTAAAGACGCTTCACTTCTCTCATAAACCTTTTATTTTTCCTAAGTACCTTAAATGACATCATTAGTTATTCTATTTAATGTTTTCTTTATAAATAGCGAGACAGATCTAATCTGTAGTATGTAAGTTTTCATAAATCAAATGCCTTCTTGAGTGTTCCTCCGCTACATGGTGATACAGATCCGGTTGCTCTCTTTTTTTTGTTGTTCTACATGGTATCAGAGCTCAGGTGAAATTCGTGAGGAAGATCAATACACTCAGAGATATGGAAGATGGTGGTCGTGTAGCTGGACTTGGTTTAGAATTGCTAAATCAGTCAAACTACCGGATATGGAAGACTTATCTGGAATCCTACTTAGTCGGGGAAGATTTGTGGGACGTCGTTGTAGATGGCGGTGTTACGGCTCCGGTGGATGTCGCTGAAAATTCAGAGGCGTCGAAGAAATGGAAGCAACTCAACGCGAAGGCAGAGTTCGTGTTAAAGAGGTCAATCTCCCACGGTCTGTTCGAGCACATCATCGGCTGTAGATCGGCTCGTGAGATCTGGCAAACGCTCGATCGTCTTTTCAATAAAACAAACGAGGCTCGTCTACAGATGCTTGAGAACGAGTTGGCAACTACGAAGCAAACCGGAACAGTCTCAGAGTTTTTTCTTAAAGTAAAGAACTTGTGTTCGGAACTTTCCCTTCTGAACTCGGAGGAGCGGATCTCGGAGGCTCGAACAAAGAGGTATATTATTCGGGGACTTCGACCAGAGTACACGCCGTTTATCACCTCGATTCAGGGGTGGGTACAACAACCTTCGTTGGAGGAGCTCGAGAATCACCTGTTGTCTCAAGAGTCTTTGGCTGTCCAAATGGCTGGAACAAGTATAAAGGAGGAGTCGAACAATGCGTTGTTCGTGAAGAAATCAAGCTGGAAAAAGGGAAAGTCGAAAAAAGAGGAAGTGGCTCCGGATTCTTCAAATGGTCCTAAGAAGGCATTCAAGTGCTTCAGGTGTGGCAAACTTGGACACTTCAAAAAAAAATTGTCGGGTAATGTTGGATGGAAACTTCGCGGGTTCGTCAAGTCTAACCAGAAAGTGGAGGAGGACTGGGATAAATGTTTCAATGTCGATGTGATAATCTCGAAAAGTGAACAAGCAGCCGGATATCTTCACTTTTGCCGGTATGTCGCTTTGGAATCCGACTCGAGTCTCTTCGTCAAGAAACATCAAGTTCAAATGGTCATTGTTCTCCTGTATGTCGATGACATTATCTTGACGGGTAGCAATTATGTGGAAATCAGTTGACTTCAGAATGAACTTTCTCTACGATTTGAGATGAAAAAGCTTGGAGAGCTTGGAATTTTTCTTGGTCTGCAGATTGAGAATCTGGAGAAAGGATTTTTTGTATCACAGGTCAACTACGCGAAGAGGCTGGTAGAGAAATTCGGTATAGTTGAAGGAAAGAAGTGGTTCACTCCTCTCGACACGAATTCAAGACTTTGTCAAGATAAAGGGACTCTTTTATCAGATCCTCGCTCTTACCGTGCGCTTGTGGGGAGTCTGATATATCTGACTATAACAAGACCTGATATCGCTTATGCGATTGGAGTTGTGAGTCGGTATATGCAGGAGCCAAGAAAGCCACATCTAAAGGCAGCAAAGAAGATTCTGAAGTATGTCAACACTTCACTTGATGTGGGTCTGTTTTACAGGAAGGGAATCGATTTCTCTCTTCAAGGTTTTGCAGATGCTGACTTTGCTGGAGATGTGAATGATCGGAGGTCTACATCTGGTTTTATTTTTCTATGTGGAAATACAAGTATCTCTTGGTGCAGCAAAAAGCAGAGCTCGGTTTCACTATCTACAGCTGAAGCATAGTACAAAGCCTCGACTCATGCTGCTCAAGAATGTATCTGGCTTCGCAGACTCTTCGAGGATCTTCACAGTAAAAATGTTCAGCCGGTTCCCATTCATGGAGACAATTTGAGTGCTATCAAGCTGGCGTTAAATCCCGTGTTTCATGCAAGAACGAAACACATTGAGCTCGAACACCATTTTATTCGCGAGAAGGTGCTCAATGAGATTATTGACATGATTGCAGTAAGGAGTGAAGATAATATTGTAGATATTTTTACTAAGTTACTTCCAAGGGGTCCATTCGAAACTCTATGATCAAAGTTGGGGTTGATTAAGCGAACATCACTTTAAGGGGGAGTGTTAATTTTTTTTAAAATGATGCTTCGGTTCTCTCAAAGAGTTATTGTTGGTTGATGCTTCATTTCTCTCAAAGACGCTTTGCTTCTCTCAAAGATCTTTTATTTTTCTTAAGCATCTTAAATGACATCATTAGTTGTTCTATTTAATGTTTTCTTTATAAATAGCGAGATAGATCTAATCTGTGTAAGTTTTCATAAATCAAATGCTTTTTTGAGTGTTTTTGACTACACGGTGAACAGATCCGGTTGCTCTCTTTTTTTTTTGCTGTTCTACACTCTTCGGCTGGAGATTTTGAAGAGAAGAAGCCGACGATGCGGCGGAGGAAGCAGCGAGGCGTTTATAAATATGGAAATAATAATATAAAAAAAAAAGCCGGTGCGCGTTTGGAGAATTAAGAAAGTTTGCGTCTTGCATTAGGCAGGGCAACATCTCACCCGTCCATTTTTCTGAAATTACAAATCTTAAAGATGCCTACAATTTTTCTTGAGAATTTACCGACAAAACCTTTTTTTTTATATCATCTACGTTTTGGTCGAATATAAATAGATTGGCCATAGATTTAGTTTGCATGTGTGGCTAATGTTTAATCAAAATTTATTACCTTAATTTCTCATAATAGTATATAAATATTTATGTTATATTTATTAGTATTTGATATCTATTTGTTAGAAATTGTTACATATAGTATTATCTATTATAATAACGCTAAATTGTCAACTAAAATATCACTAAATTCTACCACGACTCATTTAAAGTCATTTTTAATTTTTATTAGTCAAATCAATCTAATTTAACCTAAAACTATGGGTCAATTTTGACTACCCATAACCTTATTTAAGATATAACTATATATATGTATAGTAAATACCATATTCGATAAAAATATTACCTATTAAAATATATAAGTATTGTGTATTGAGACGTATATAATAGGGATATTATAAAAGAGCTAATCCGTTGATGGCCCAATCCAACAATTTTTTAATTATAAATGTGTTAACAAAATCATGATTTGAATATGATTAAACTTTTTATAAACATGTTAACTAGATTATAATTTGAACATGATTAAATTTAATTTAAAGCTATAACTTTGTGTTGGGTCAAATAGAATTTGGAGGGTCAACTCAATTTTTGCCATATCTATCTATTATAATACTAATATAGTGAATTATAATTAATATAATTACACAAAAATCATTTATATGTTTATATCCAATATATATCACATATTGGATGAACTAGAAAATATAATTACTTTTAGGGTTCAGGTTTAAGGCGAAAATTTCAAAGACCGATGTATTGCCAATTGCCATCCCTACTCCGTTTCAACTAGCCGAAGAAACTTTCCTCTTTCTCCACTCACATTATTGCATGAACGTTCAGCTCCTTTTGGCATTTTCTCTTCCTAAATCAGGAGAGCATTTTTTCCTTTTTTATTTTGTAAACTATTAATGGCCTTTACTTTCCCTAATTGTGGACCAATCATAGATGAACAGAGCAATCAATGGCTCGATCTCGTATCTCTCTCAACCCATAATTTTTTTTATAATTAATTACTTTTTTATTCAACATATAAAAGAATTTTTATATAAAGAATGTAATCTTCTAGTGTTATTCACTTAAAGATTCAAATCTTAGCATTCATGAACACGTTAATTATGCATGTATCAATCATTCAAATATTTTCACACTTTTATTTCACAAAATCAACAAATCTTACGTTTGTATTTAATTAAATATAACATTAAAGATCACTATTATGAGGTTAAACATTCAGAAGAATTCACATTAATTAGGATCGTTTCTCATGGAAGCTTTTGATTCTCGAGTTATTAGTTTTCAGTTGAGTTAATCAAATGCGATCAAGAAGTTGCTCACTTGCATCAAGAGATCAGTTAACAACATGAACATGAAAAAAGGATTCAATGCTATTTAATTACATGATAATTAACCAAATAAAAAAGATTCAAAATCGACCACACTGTTCTACGAGAATTGAAAGCCATTACTGATCTTATGAAAACAAAAACAATTGCCAATCTAAAAGCATAAAACTAAAGCTCGCCGCCGCTAATGAAGCTAAGAGAGGAGGACAGTTCCAAGAATCAGGAGAAGCATCACGAGGAACGCCGATGACGGCTTCGACGGGCTCAAAGCGCCGGCGCCGACCTCGCCCGGTCCGGAAGGCGCTGCCGCTGGCGGAATCACACCCCCGGACGTAGGGCTATAGGCGGGAGTCGGCGATGACGCCGCCGATGGCACGATCGCCGAGGGTGGATTCGCGGAGGGTGGATACACCGGTGTCGGCGCGGCAGTTGAAGGAGGATAGATGGGTGCCCAGGGAGACGGCGCCGGCGGTTGGACGGCGGGGGCAGGAGATGAGGCAGGGGATTCCGAAGGCGGAGAAGAGATGGGATTCCAGGGCCTGACGGCCATGACCACCACCACCAGCTTCTGTCCCTGCAGGCACTTCCCCGGTACACCGCTGACGAAGAAGAAAGGCCCCGAGCGGTCGAACTTGAACTCGGAGTAGCCACCCTCGAGCTTGCGGATTGGATTGTTCATGTAGCATGCGTCGTAATCGTACTCGTTCACCACGATTACAGAGTTCTCTTTCTTTTCGTACTTGAAAACTGCAAATATATCCAATTTCAATAAACAAAGACCATCAAATTGATGAATTACCAACTATCTCATACCGATGGTGTCGTTGACTTGAAATCTATTCCTCGCAGCCCAATCACTGTAGCTCTCGGAGGGATGCTGGACCCAGCCGTCCTTTCCTCCGGCGTAGAAGACGTAAGCCCTAGACGATTCCATCAACCCCAAAACCATAACCCCGACAAGAAGAAGCATCGCAGAGCCGCTAAGGTTCGCCATCACAGAGCGTTACAGACGAGCGCAGCGGTACAGCGAGAGGAACCCTAAGACGGCACGTATAAATAGAGGCTGCAGGGGGTGCGCGGGTTTCCGTTGCGTGCGGTGCGCTGCGGTGAGCTGGGTTTTTCGGTGCGCCGCCATGCGCGGTTCGTAACGTCGCAAACGGCGACCTCTTCTGTGGCGCACACGTGGATACAGGAGCCAGCATCGGCACCGATTGGGACAGGACCCCGCCCGACACGTGTCGGTTTCCACCCGTTGCGGGTTTGAAATTTACTCCGTTTTATTGCTGCGGCCCGGCGAGATTAACGTTTTACAAGGTGAAACGTAACGGTCAGCGGGGCGTGTCGCGGAGTCGTAACTCACGTGAAGGAAGGGACTTGGGGAGTGTGCACAGTGGGTTTGTTCGAGATTTGTTAAATTTGTAGGGCATTGAAGCAATTGTTTCCAGTACTGGGTGACAAGTGGGCCAGGCCCATGCTCGGCTTCTTAATGGCGCAGAACAGATCACGTGGCGGGTGGGCACTTGAAAACTGCCACCTTCAATCCGGCCCATTAATTGTGGAACAGAAGTAGGAACCTCTCGAGCTTAAGTGGGATGGCGATTGAAATATCCGAATGTCGTATCATTTTATGGTCACAACTCACAATGATCTGCTATTTTCATGGGAGAATTGACGGAAGTGGAAAGAAATTAGTGCCCAAATGTTTATATTTATGTGGAGCTCACTTCCTGATGTGCATGTAGTTCTGGTGGTTGAATTGGAGAGTAAAGAGTAGGGAATTATAGTGACTACTTAGTGTTAGGCCCTGGGCTCCCCGGTTCAGCCCAGAGGGGGTGGGCCGAACCCAAGCCCAAACCCACGCAAGAGAAAGCAAAACGGAGCCCTAAACTCGGCTCCAATCCGGTGGTCAACGGCTGCAAAATCGGACGATGCCGATTTTGACCACACAGCGTCGTTCCTCCACGACATTCGGACGCAAGTGCTGAGAAGACGACGCAGGCGGCGTCGAAGCGGAGACGAAGCTCGGGCGCGCGTTTTGAGGCAGAAGTCAACGGTCAACAGATCAAAACGAAATCGACTTCGATCGGACGCTGACGCAACGCAAACGTCAGCGAGGGGGAAAATCATCGCGCGCAGCGATCGTGAGGGCTGACGTCAGACGTGATGTCAGCGAGGTAATTAAATCGGCAATTGATTTTGACTTCGGTCAAAATCCAGATTGAGGCATAATTTCTTAGGGTTTCTCGATTCTTTTCGGATTTCCTAATTAGGGTTAGGGTTTTCCGTGTGAATTGTAATTTGGGGATAAAAAGTTGAGCGGGAAACTAGGGTTTCGAGTTTGGGGACAAGATTCGGTCCGGAAACCCTAGCGCGAACACGTTCCGGTGTTCCGCCGAACGGCTCTGAGACAACAGATAAGCGTTGTTTTTAGACCGTTCCGACCGGGGCGTGACAACAGGTATCAGAGCTAAAGTGATCCAGCAATATGGTGAATCAAGGAGATCGTATTGCCCGGATCGAGCAGGTGCTCGGTTTGACGGGGAACAGCCGAGATGCGGTAGTTCCTCATGTGGAGGAACTCCATCGCACGATTGAAGAGCAAAGGTTGCAGATTCTTGCCCTGCAACAAACTTTGGCTGGGATGGCTGAAGCCCAGCAAAACTTTGAAGGGGTGGCGGCGCTACAGCAGCAGGTGGCCACCTTGACAGCACAAACTCAGCAAGTGACTGCGTTGCAAGGTCAGGTAGCAACCTTGACAACAAAGTTAACCAACTCCACGGCGGTGCAACAACAGATATTGGCAGATCTTGTGGTGACACGCATGGCACTAGCGCAAGTCCAAGGGGGTGGCTCTACAGCAGCCAGGGCGGAGTACGGGGCTCCCAACGGCAACGGGAAGGTTCGCACCCCAGAACCTGCAATGTTCAAAGGGGCCAGATCTGCAAAAGTATTGGGTAATTTTCTTTGGGACATGCAACAATATTTTGAGGCTAACCATGTCACAGATCAGGAGAAGGTGAGAGTGTGCACGGCATATCTCTCAGATGATGCAAAACTCTGGTGGAGAACCAAAGTTGATTCTACATCAGAGGCGGCTAGTTGGACTTGGGAGGTGTTCCGAGAGGAACTGCGGCAGCAGTTCCTTCCCGGAAACTCGGTGGACCAGGCACGAGAGGCGGTGGATCGGCTAAAGCATACAGGGACGATCCAGGAGTATGTCAGGGCGTTCTCCGAACTGATGTTGGAGCTACCTGAGACGGCGGAGGGAGATAGGAGATATTTCTTCCTCCGGAATCTCCAACCCTGGGCGGCGACGGAGGTTCGACGACATGCGCCGCAGGACTGGAGGACGGCTGCAGCTATACCCGAGTCTCTGGTGGACCAGAGGACTTCAGGGACGACCTTCCAGAGAGCACAAAGGTCACCCCCGAAGCGACCATCTCCACCGAGACCTAGAGCGCCAGAGAGGGAGAGGCCCTCTCCCCGACGAAACGGAGGACAACCAGCGTGGCAGGAGCAAGCTCGACCTGCAGAGCGAGGGCAAGGTCAACTGAGACCGATTGCCTGCTTTTTGTGCAAGGGACCGCACCGGATACGCGACTGTCCGGATCGACAGCGGGTGAACGCGATTGCAGCGATTGTGCATCGGGAGCTAGCGGAGAAACCGGCGGTGGTGCATGACGAGGAACCAGTAGATGCTCACATAGGAGTTGTGCGCATTGCCTCAGTGGTCGCAGGAGGATCATCACCGACCCCCGCAGAAGTAGAGCCGAAAGACGCAGTCGGCAAGAGCAACGTCGAACAGAAGACGAGTTCCGGAGATGCGAACCCGCCACAGGAGAAGAAGACGTATAAGCAGGCAGTGGAGGAAAAGACTTCACCGAAGTCTTGGGAGGAGATAGAAGCAGAAGAAAACGCAAAGCTACGTGCGAACCATGAGAAGCTCCAACGAAAAAGGGAACAGACCTAGAAAGAGTGCTACGAGGCTAACTGCGCCGAGCAGGAGCGGTGGCTCGCTAGCCGGCGTTGAGCGGGCTGCCCGCGCCGGACATCGAGGGCGATGTCCAAATTCGGCCAGGGAGAATTGTTAGGCCCTGGGCTCCCCGGTTCAGCCCAGAGGGGGTGGGCCGAACCCAAGCCCAAACGCACGCAAGAGAAAGCAAAACGGAGCCCTAAACTCGGCTCCAATCCGTTGGTCAACGGCTGCAAAATCGGACGATGCCGATTTTGACCATGCAACGTCGTTCCTCCACGACATTCGGACGCAAGTGCTGAGAAGACGACGCAGGCGGCGTCGAAGCGGAGACGAAGCTCGGGCGCGCATTTTGAGGCAGAAGTCAACGGTCAACAGATCAAAATGAAATCGACTTCGATCGGACGCTGACGCAACGCGAACGTCAGCGAGGGGGAAAATCTTCGCGCGCAGCGATCGTGAGGGCTGACGTCAAACGTGACGTCAGCGAGGTAATTAAATCGGCAATTGATTTTGACTTCGGTCAAAATCCAGATTGAGGCATAATTTCTTAGGGTTTCTCGATTCTTTTCGGATTTCCTAATTAGGGTTAGGGTTTTCCGTGTGAATTGTAATTTGGGGATAAAAAGTTGAGCGGGAAACTAGGGTTTCGAGTTTGGGGACAAGATTCGGTCCGGAAACCCTAGCGCGATCACGTTCCGGTGTTCCGCCGGACGGCTCTGAGACAACAGATAAGCGTTGTTTTTAGACCGTTCTGACCGGGGCGTGACACTTAGTGAGGATAGCAGCAGCATATGGGTGAGCGGTTTACTCGAACCAAATCGATCTAATCGATTATATAAATTCAAAAATCGATTTTAAATCAGAATCGGTGAATTAAAAAAATATACATGTAAAATTATAAATTAATTTAAGATAAAAAAATATAACTATTAATTTTTAACGGTTAATTAGTTTGCTCAATTATATAAATATAATTATTTTTATGCAAAATATTTTCGGTGGTAATCGATATTTTTGCCAAGTTCTGAATTGTAACCGAATTAATAACCGATCAATAGGTACAAAAACTGATTGCTTAATAAATCGCTTAGTTTGGTTCAATTCGGTACAATTAACTGTAGTTTGACGGTTCCAATAGTTTAGATTTTTTTCTAACCAAACTAATCTAATAAGTTATCGGTTCGAGGAAAACTAAGAACAGCCACGAACCAATTGAACCAATTAATCGATTTCTCGATTAACTAATTTTCATTATGATTAACTAGGGCAGGCAATTTTACCCATCGGGTTTGGGTACCCAACCTAACTCGACTCGACCTGACCCATTTAAGTCGGGTTTCGGTACCCGTTTATCTAAACAGGACGGGTCTGGATTTAATGCATATAATCCATATCAGGTTCGGGTTTACACCTTTAGGTTCCGAAACACGAACCCGATTATAAAACTCTAACTCATTACTCATATAAGTTATCACTATTTAAGTTAATTAAATTAACTATCCAAACCCTAAAATCCCTAATCTTTTATTCTTTTACCCAAGTCCCATTAGCCCTAAACCCGTTGGGTGTCAATGGGTACCCGAACTCGCGGGTACCTGACCCGACCTGACCCATTTATGGTGGGTTCGAGTACCCGATTAGCTAATTGGGTCGGGTTCAGAATTACTCTCATAGGTTTGGGTACCCGATTAAGATACCCGATACTCGATTAATATATAATACAAATAAATTTTTATATTTATATAATAAAATAATTTTTAATAAATATATTTATTATTATTATTATCATTTTATAATTATATTTTATAAGAATAATTTAAAAATAAATTTTTTAATTTAAACGGGTACCCACGGGTACCCGTTTAAATACCCAACTCGAGTTTAGTCGGGTTCGGGTCGGGTCAGGTTCGGGTTTGGCCAAAACTCGCGGATACCCGACCCGTTGACATCCCTACATCGCAACCCTTTGTGATTTTGTCGAATCATCCCTTCCCATCCCTTTCCCCCGAGTCTCAGGAATAGATCCTCCTCTCCAACCCTAGTCGTCATCTCGCTGGTGACTTCAACCTCCTCTCCAAGACTCTAACTCTAGTCGCTGGCTACCTTACCTCCTCTACAACCCACTAGTTGCCATTCTTACAAGTCGCCGACCTCCACCTCTCACAACCTCATCCATTTGTGAGGAAGCAAGTTGCTCGAAGCCAAGGCCTGAAGTGTGCTTGGCCGGGGAAGCAGGTGCAACTCCTCCTAGAGATGGAGATCCAACAGTTGTGCTTCCTCTCGAATGATATCTTTCTTCGGCAACCCAACATCTTTGAACTCGAGGTGCCATTTAAGATTTGTGGTAGCCACTAATCACGCCCAATTCTTTCGTGGTTTTCAACTTTTCATTATTTTGATTTGGATGATTGGATCCAA
The DNA here is from genome assembly GCA_027563935.2 of Costus lasius. Taxonomy (NCBI): domain Eukaryota; kingdom Viridiplantae; phylum Streptophyta; class Magnoliopsida; order Zingiberales; family Costaceae; genus Costus; species Costus lasius. The sequence continues at coordinate 9,400,607 of CM050447.1, read as the reverse complement.
GAATGGATTGTATTATATAGATGTAAACAAAGTTCAATATTCAGATGTCATTATCATATTCCTTTTCTGATTTTTCACATATTAAAAGCTATTTAATTTGGAGATGTTATCTCATTGTCATTGTCGATGTTATTGCCTGAGTGCTATTGAAGAACAAAGACATGAAGATATTATTTCTTCAATATTAACCTTATGTGATGATGCAAGAATTGTGATTCCACTTAGATTTAATCATCCTTCTATTAGTGAAATACATTGTAAGCTGAATAGTTTTTTTTCATTAGAAATATTTTTAGATTTAGGTCATATTTTGCTTGTGTGTTGATTATTAAATTATTTATTTAATTATAATAGGTTAGTATTTTCTTAATAAATACTCAAGTCAAGTACCCATTACCATAAGTCGAGTACCTGTAAAAACCCATTTAACCCATAGGTACACATTTAAATTTAAGAATTTAGTTACGAGGAAAATATGGGTACAGGACCTGTTTCCACCCCTAATCGTTGTTTTCCGATTAACCATATTGTTTATATATAAAGAAAATATTTAAAATTATAAATAAATTTAAGATAAAAAATATAAATATTTTTAGTTAAATCGTCGATTTGCGATTAACTATTTATATCAGTTCTGTCAGTTAACTAGTGGTTTCGGCTAATTTCCAAACTAATAACCAATCAATAGATAAAAAAACTTATCTGGTAAGAAACTACGAAAAAATGTCCTGCGAAGGGTCCCTTCTCCACAGCTTGTGAAGAAGGATCTCAATTTGTCCATCAATCCAAGTCTAAAAATAAATAAATAAAAATACCACGGTGATCTACTCATCGAGATCTATCCAATGGTACCAAAATCGTCGTAATCCAAGTCTTTGTATGTTTGAGAAAAAAAATTAGAGAAGATATAGTAGAATTTAAAAAACATAGATTCTACTATATTTTCTCCAATTTTTTTCTCAGCGTACAAGACTTGGATTGGGACAATTTTGATACCATTAGATAAATCTCGATGAGTAGATCATCGTGATATTTTTGTTTATTTGTTTTAGACTTAATTGATGGTCAAATTGGGATCTTCTCCACAAATCGATAACCAATTTCTCAGGACCCTTCGCAGGACAATTTCTCATAAACTTCTCCATCCGTTCCAAACCGATAACCAATCAATAGCTAGCATCAAAAAAACAAAAAGAGAGAGAAAAGTGAAATCTGGTAGGTGGTGGCTTGTGTTTTAAAAGCGACCACCTGCCGGGCAATTAAAATTGAATGAGTATTCCTCGCATTGATTGGGGAAGCATACAGTGATTAGAGATTCACTCTACTTGCTTAGTACTGATCTAATATACATTGTTTAGGCCAAAAAACATCATATAGGCAAATTGCATCAACTGACTCTGAAACTTCATAAACTACTGCAGACACTACCTGGTACTGGTAGTGACGAGCTAATTGTGGAACCCTTACAAAAGGAATATTGAGTTAGAAAATATAGATGTGGATTACGGTTATTCTAGTGGGGAAGAAGAGCCATAGACAAGATGAGTTAGGATCATAAATGGCACAGTTAAGAAGATAAGTCATAATTCATGATGGATCATGGTGACTTAGAATCAAGGGACAGGAGATAAAGTATAAGTCAGAATGGCAAATCAAGTGATCCTATGATTTGGAGTGATACCAACTGATTTTTCACTTTATAATTCTATTATAGTAGGACATTGCTAGGAATGGGATAATCAATGTACACAAACTTAGAAATAAAATAGATATTGTTGTGGAAGAAGCATCATAGTTGTCATTCTCATTGATATCAAATTCTAGCCTATCATGCTTATATCGATTGGCATTTGTCAACTTGTGTTGACACCATCATAAAATTTATAAGTTAATGTCACTAGGCATCACGTTGCCTTAGTTTTTTTTTTTTTTTTTTAAAAAAAAATGAAAATTGTAATGTAGCTAGATTGACATCTTGTTAGCCTACTCTTGGAGTACAAAGAAACCCTATAACCTTTCCAACAAATCTTTAATTGGGATCATGGAATCCGACTCTTTTGTCATATTGTTATTTATAAAAGATTGGCATTTCTTATTTGGATTCAACAATATACCAATAGTACATTGATGCTAGTAAGTGGTTGAATCCTAGCCTTGCAATAAAAAGGAGTGATATTAATTGTTGTACTTACTATAATTACAAAAAAAAAATATTATGTAAAACATACTCTTGTAGCTAGGTATCAGGCATGGGTTAATCCGATTTAGCCCAAAACCCACTAGGCCGAGAGGCGGCCCAAACCTGTGCGGAAGAAATCAAAATGGAGCTCGGCATTCTACCCAAATCGCTTGGTCAACACTGCATCCTTCTGATTTTGACTTGAGTGCCGCGAGATCATCTTCTCTAGCGCACGCGGAAAGCTCAAAGCGGCTTTCAGCCGCATCTTCGCCACCACCTTTGGACGTGAGATCTGGCGGCACGGCGACGGAGTCTTTAGCGGAAAGTCTCGGACGCGGTAAGGAGGCGACCTCTGCGGACGACGCTGGAGAAGCGTATGCGACTAGCGATTACAGCAGTGAAGCTCACGGGCGACGCGGACAATGCTTGGAGAACAGAGGAGGCAGCGGCGCTTCCCCTCTCTTTAAAGCCGTGACGAGACGAGGAGAGGGGAGGAGGGAACCTCATCAGCGACACCACCAAGTAGAAAGGTTTCTGGGTGAGTCTACCGGCGTCTAGGGAGACGCCGACATGGGAGATCATGATTTTGAGCGAACTGTAACCGGTGATCAGGGGATCACCGGCGAGGGAGGGGAGTGGGGCACCGGCGACGGGGGTCGTCGGAGCAAAGAGAGGTTTTGTAGCTTCCAGAAGTTCGAATAAAGTTTTCCTCTTCTTCCCTTCGCGTCCCCTGTTACCAGCGACATTCTTATCGCTTGCTTCCGGCGGCAACAGCAACCAGCACCGGCGACGACAAGTTGAGGGCGAGGCACAGGAGGCGTTATCTTCCTATTGGCTCGCCTCTTCACTAGCGAACTCACGAGCACAAACGGTGCTTGACGAAGAAGAAGACGAAGGAAATCGAACGCACGGAGGCATTCGATTTGAGGTGGCACAGAAGTGTTGACCACGGTCAATGAATTCGAGTGATTTCAAGCGATTCAGCGGAATCAATTTGGCGTTGACGCAAGCACAAACGTCAGCGACCAAAATTTGGTTGCACGCGGCGAGTTTGGACGGCTGACGCAATCCTGACATCAGCAATTCGGTGAAATCGAGCGGTGGCTGACTTCGGTCAAAATTATTGACCAAGAGGTAAAATTAGGGTTAGGGTTTTGACTTTTTCTGATTTTCTGATTTGGGGAGAAATTTTGTACGACAAGTAGGGTTCTAATTTGGGGCTGAAATTACGCCCGGGAAATCTAGGGTTTCACGCCGGTCTGAAGGTCCATCGGAGAACCTTAAGGCCGAGGCGTAACACTAGGTGTCACGCCCCGGTCGGATCGGCCTGAAAACAGCGCTTATCCGTTGTCTTAGGGCCGTCCGGCGGAACACCGGAACGTAACTCCCTCTAGGGTTTCCGACCCGAAATTAGAAACCCTAACTACCCCAAATAATTTTTATCCCCAAATTACAAGGTGGCTCGGAAAACCCTAACCCTAATTTGGGAAATCCAAAGTCAAACCGTAATTGAAATTACCTCTCTGGTCAAACCCCTAATTGACCAAGTCAAAATCATCCTCCTGCTGACGTCGGCGTGACGTCAGCCCTCGATTATTTCACCGCGCGCGTAAATCCCTTTTGCTGATGTCAGCGTGACGTCAGCGCTCCAAATCGAACTCCGCCGAATTCGATTTTGCTCGCGTTGACCGGCTTCGATCGTTGACTTTGCCTTTGCCACGTCGACCGCGCCTCGTTTCGAACGCTCAGCGCGTTCGCGTTGCGCCGTTGTCTTCCTCGCGTGGATGAGCACCGCGCTCATCCGTCTGCTCGCCGACGAGGTCATCAGAGATGAGGAGTCCTCGCTGGAGGATCGCCGCCTTTCTCCTTCGGTCTTCGTCTGCCACTCGACGACCGTCGTCGTCGCTAGAACTGCCGGAACACGCTGCCGAAACTGGAAACAGGGGAAGATGTAAAAGCTTCTCTTATTCCTTCAAAACCGGTTACAAATCGCACCGGGCCGACGACCCCCGTCGCCCGCCCCTCTCCCACAAGTTCCTCTCGCCGGTGGTGCCCTCACTGCCGGTTACAAGCGCTCCCTCACAAACGCTCCTTCGACGCCTCCCTAGCACCGGCATCGGTGCCCCTGGCACCAGCATCAGCGCCCATGGGTGCTGGCATCAAAGCCCGTGCTCTGGTATGGGCGACGGCGCCCTCGCCGTCGCCGGAGATAGTGACGCTCACAGCGCTCCCGCTCTCTGTGGTAGCGCCACCGCACACCCCGCTACATCGACCTCCCTCTGTTTTAAAGGGAAGAAGGGCTGCTCTGCTTCACGCGATCACGTCTCCGCGTGATCCGTTCCTTGCGTGGAACTCATCTCACGCTGCTGCCAGCTCCACACAGTTGCCGAGTCTTCCGCCTCCAAATCCTCGCGGGATGACTCCGTCGCCGCATCCGCTGGTGGCTGTGAAGACCTCGCGTCGAAGTTCGCTTCCTCCGCATCTGATCCGAACTGCGCCGCACGTCGGCGTCGTCCGGTTTTCTCGTTGAGAACCCAGTCGCACCGCCGATCTTCACGCGCCGCCCGTCCGCGTCTGTCGTCTCCCGCCGACGCTCACGCGAACGAGGAAGATGCCGCCTCGTCCGTTGCCCGACCTGCACGGTGAAGACGCGGACGAAAGCTTCGTCCCGTCTTTCGATGTGTGGTCGGCCCCCAAATCTCGGTCAAATCGAATGTTGACCGGACCTCTCCTTGTAGGCTTGGGTTTGGGTCAGGCCCAATAGGCTTTGGGCTGAACCGGGTGAACCCGGGCCTGACAATTCTCCCCCACCTGATTTGAACATCGCTCTCGATGATGAATGTTTGCTGCACCATGCTTATAGCAACCTGCATCAACAAAATCTCGATGTCCCCTAACTCCGGCATCGACGCCCCTGGCGCCGGCATCAACGCCCCCTGGTGTTGGCATCAATGCTATGCATTGGCATCAACACGCCCTGGTGTTGGCATCAATGCTATGCATTGGCATCAACACGACCTGGTGTTGGCATCAACACGACCTTGTGTTGGCATCAACACCCCCTGGTGTTGGCATCAGAGCCCCCTGCTCCGAGAAGTGATCTTGCTGTTTGTTACAATCACTGAGCTCTTATAGAGTTCTCCCTCGATGTCCCCTGACATCGGCATCGACGTCCCTGACATCGGCATCGACGTCCCTGACATCGGCATCAATGCTCTTAGACATTGGCATCAACACACCCTAGTGTTGGCATCAGGGCCCCTGCCCTGGAAGGACGACACTCCTTGTCGCCGGTGGTGATGGTGTTGCCTCTCGGATCTTTCTGATTCACCATCATGGTTGAATCCAAGCTCTGATACCTGTTGTCGGTCGGATCGGCCTGAAAACAGCGCTTATCTGTTGTATCAGGGCCGTCCTGCGGAACACCGGAACGTAACTCCCTCTAGGGTTTCTGACCCGAAATTAGAAACCCTAACTACCCCGAATAATTTTTATCCCCAAATTACAAGGTCGCTCGGAAAACCCTAACCCTAATTTGGGAAATCCAAAGTCAAACCGTAATTGAAATTACCTCTCTGGTCAAACCCCTAATTGACCAAGTCAAAATCATCCTCCTGTTGACGTCGGCGTCACGTCAGCCCTCGATTAATTTCACCGCGCACGTAAATCCCTTTTGCTGATGTCAGCGTGACGTTAGCGCTCCAAATCGAATTCCGTCGAATTTGATTTTGCTCGCGTTGATCGGCTTCGATCGTTGACTTTGCCTTTGCCACGTCGACCGCGCCTCGTTTCGAACGCTCAGCGCGTTTGCGTTGCGCCGTCGTCTTCCTCGCGTGGATGAGCACCGCGCTCATCCGTCTGCTCGCCGACGAGGTCGTCGGAGATGAGGAGTCCTCGCTGGAGGATCGCCGCCTTTCTCCTTCGGTCTTCGTCTGCCACTCGACGACTGTCGTCGTCGCTAGAACTGCCGGAACACGCCGCCGAAACAGGAAACATGGGAAGATGTAAAAGCTTCTTTTATTCCTTCAAAATCGGTTACAAATCGCTCCGGGCCGACGACCCCCGTCGCCCGCCCCTCTCCCACAAGTTCCTCTCGCCGGTGGTGTCCTCACTGCCAGTTACAAGCGCTCCCTCACAAACGCTCCTTCGACGCCTCCCTAGCGCCGGCATCAGTGCCCCTGGCACCGGCATCAGCGCCCGTGGGTGCTGGCATCAAAGCCCGTGCTCTGGTATGGGCGACGGCGCCCTCGCCATCGCCGGAGATAGTGACGCTCCCAGCGCTCCCGCTCTCTGTGGTGGCACCTCCGCACACCCCGCTGCATCGACCTCCCTCTGTTTTAAAGGGAAAAAGGGCTGCTCTGCTTCACGCGATCACGTCTCCGCGTGATCCGTTCCTTGCGTGGAACTCATCTCACGCTGCTGCCAGCTCCACACAGCTGCCGAGTCTTCCGCCTCCGAATCCTCGCGGGACGACTCCGTCGCCGCATCCGCTAGTGGCTGTGAAGACCTCGCGTCGAAGTTCGCTTCCTCCGCATCTGATCCGAACTGCGCCGCACGTCGCCGTCGTCCGGTTTTCTCGTTGAGAACCCAGTCGCACCACCGATCTTCACGCGCCGCCCGTCCGTGTCTGTCGTCTCCCGCCGACGCTCGCGCGAACGAGGAAGATGCCGCCTCGTCCGTTGCCCGAGCTGCACGGTGAAGACGCGGACGAAAGCTTCGTCCCGTCTTTCGATGTGTGGTTGGCCCCCAAATCTCGGTCTAATCGAATGTTGACCGGACCTCTCCTTGTAGGCTTGGGTTTGGGTCAGGCCCAATAGGCTTTGGGCTGAACCGGGTGAACCCGGGCCTGACACTAGGGATATCCAATTTTTGGTTCATCTCAGAAAATTGAACTGAATTAAACCAAAATTTTTTGTTTGATTCAGTTTATAACTAAATCGGTTCAGTTTTTGATTTAACCTCAAAATTTCGGATTGAACCAAATAATATAAATTTTTAATAATTATATTTTTAATATTATAATATTATTTTTAGTTTAAAAATAATAATAACAAAAATTAAACAAAATAATCAAATAACTGAATCGAACCATACTAAAGTTTTTATACCGTTATAGTTCGGATTTTTAAAATATTTGTTTGATTTCAATTTCAAAAATAGAGAGAAAATCACTTCAATTAAATTGATATAGACTAAGATGATTTTCTATATATATGTACCTTGTAACCATGTAATGATTAAGTTAATCAATAGATATTAGGCACATTGCCTATAATTTCCTTTATGTTTAAAATTGGACACTCTTACTTGTAGCTTAAAATTTCTAAAAACAATTTTATAAATAAGTATTTATAAAACCAAGATTAATCACCTACAAAAATTACTCAAGAAAAAAAAAACTTTGTTTTCCTCCTCGCCTACAATGAAATAATTGCATACCCCACAAATATCCAGTGATTCACAACATGAAGTGGTATATTTTGAGAGGCCCTTGTAGCATTTAGATAAAAATGAAAAAGTGCAATACACGATAGCATGCTTTGCTAATATGCACCATAATATGTGGATCATTTTTTTTCTTTTGATCCAATGCTTCAAATGACCCTCACTAAAATCTTTTAGAGAGTCCCTGTTCCTAGAAATTTGACGATAACTTTTGTGGCATTGCTTCATAGTGAGACTTTTTCTGTTTCAGAAGCATGTCAACCACTATGAGTAGAATAAAATCTCAATTAGTAACAAGTATAACTATGCTCTTGATCTCAGGATTAAGTCATATATCCTCCACACACCTATAACTCTTGGTCAACGTTTATCCTTGTTTGACCGCTTATTCCTAAGGTTGGAGCATCAATGACAACATTAAATTTAAAGTATATTTGCCATTATTATTGTTATTATTTCAAAATGTACTACCACCAGATCGCTATGCCGGACTCGTAAACTAATAAATTATTTTTTTAAAAAAAAAGAAACAAGTAATAAGAAATTTAATGCGCTCTGCCGCGTCATACCAACCATTCACTGGATGTATTTATTTTTCAAATTCAGTACTGCTTTTACTCCATTGATCCTCTGTCCAATTTCATTTGTATAAATGAGAGTTCACTCTCGCTAATTGCTTCATCTCACCACTGAGATTTCACTCCTCTCCCGAATTCTACTTCTCCCAAAAATATATAAAAAATTTGATCTTGCTTTGGCACAAGCCATGGCGAGAGAGAAACAAATGAATAAGAGCCTCATCAAGTGTTTTTTACTGATCATATTTGTAGTCTTCCAAGCTGTCACGCCGGTTGCTATGAGCAGAAGCCTGGAGAGCGGCGGCTTTGCTGACAAGAAGGATTACTACTCTCCTCCAGATCACCACCACCACGGTAAAGTGTCTCTTTCGCGCTCCAAATTTTTGTTTGTACTGCGAATCTATCTGTGGATTCACAAAATATATAACTTGTTCATGCTTTCTTGACGCTAGATTCCCATGGGAGTAGTAGTACTCCAGCACCGCCGGCAGGAGGTGGCAGTGGGTACTACAATCCACCTTCCACAACTCCCGCCGTCACCACTCCTCCATCTCCGGAAGTGCAACCTCTCGCACCGCCGACTCCGGTGTACCCACTGCTCCCTCCGGGGGTCGACCCCAACTGCTTTCCCTTCACCTGCAAGTATGACAACGTCATATTGTATATTATAGCGCGTCCCTAGATCGATCTCTTCGAACTAAACCTTCATTTTCTTTCTCTTTCCTTCCTTTTTTTTGTTTGATATGTTGTAGCTACTGGAGAACGCATCCTATGGTCATTTTGACTTTGCTTGGATACTGGTGCCCACTGGGTCAAGTCTTCGGCCTGCCGAACCCTACATTGTTCGGGAGCAACCCCACTTTGCTGGACGCGCTGTCGAACACGCTCCCCAGCGGGATCGGCGCGCTGTACCGAGAAGGGACGGCGGCGTACCTCAACTCGCTGGTCAATGGCGCCAACTTCTACTTCACGAGCCAGCAAGTGAGAGACGCAGTCAACCGCGCGTCGGTCTCCAACGAGGCTGCCGCGGCGCAGGCCGAGCTCTTCCAGAAGGCAAACGAAGGCCGCCTCAGGCACCATCATTAGTCAATCATCCCAAAACTTCACTTTGCGTTCTTGCTTGTGCACTTATTGCAGTCGTGTGGATGTCCGGAGGGGCTTCTCCTCAAATCATCTTGTGCTTGTGTGCTTTGCTCCTTTTAGTTATAGGTAATTGCTCTAGTTTTCCTGTGTTTTCTAATTGATCTAGGTTGTGTTTACTTGTGTCTAAGTAGAGTCAACTTTACATGTATGTTGTTTTTAGCATATCTAATGATTGACTATCATCAGTTCTGAGGAGGTTGCTCCGGCAATAGATTGGTCAATGCAACAAGCTGTTCTAGCAGCACCATTCTTCTCCAACGAAGATCTCACACATGTACACTAAAAAAAGGATCAGCACTTCTGCACAAATCTTGAAATTAATAAAATTGAATTCGGAGTACAGAAATTAATGATGCTTGCCAGTACTTGAACAAGATAACCATATCTTATAAAAAATAATTGATTCCAATTCCTAAGAAACACTTTTAGTGCCACAGATTCGACGCCAAGCATCCGCCACACCAGCACTAGAACTAGAACATCCACTGCACCAGTAGTGCTGTCAAAACAGTGGCCAGCCTAGCCTATTTAATTCCTACCCGAACAAGATTCCTCTGGAGGAACAGCACCTAGCTACATGCCGTAAAACTCTGAAGGTAGAAGATTTACAGAAAGTGAAAAGACATGAGAGTTCAATTCCTGCAACTACAATAAAGTGGTGATTAATAAGACCTCAGTGACCAGTTTCGACCTTTGACTGTACTGAAAGATTATGATCCTATACGCACATAAAATAACTATATATACATATATAATTTTGGAATTCACGAACCAGTACTACTTGATGTGGCACAAAATTATTTATGTGTTTTCTCTCCAACCTCCGAGGTAGCCGTGATTCTCTCAGCTTCTGGAGTAAAATATAGATGAAGTTCTTCCGTTTTAGAATTCATTGGTCGCCTACAGTTACTTTTCTGCATCATCTCCTCCCAGATTTAGTAGTTCCCCACACGGCAGTGTCCATTGTTTGCAATGTTGATTCCTTCTTCAACATATAGTATGCGTATAGATGAATACGTGTAGCTTTATTCATGATTTATTCAACAAAATCTTATCCTCAGGGAATTCCTGAGATAATATTTTACAGAGATCATTTGTAATATTGCACGATTTCTGAATGAAATCAGATTCGTTTTATGGCGTCATCAAATCTAAGCAGGAGTTCCCTGGGTGACAGGGATTCTGCGTAAGATGGAAGTTGACTAAACTTTACACTTTTCAAGTATCGATGTGTGTGTGGTGTGATCTTGACGTTTGATACTAATTACTTCGTATATTCAAATTTCGTTGGATTTTGTCTTGTAGTTTTACCAAAACGTAATAGATTTAACAGTGACGAGGAGCTGAAGGAAGGCGTTGACATGTAAAATGCATGACGTTGATAAAATAGACACATTGAACTTAGTGTGGACGGTAGCAAAGTCAAATTACCCGATTAACCTTTGAAGGAACTATAATAAATATAAAACACATCATAAACGCGTAAGCAGTTGTTAAATTATTACAATTTGCGAACACTAAACATTCTAATTAACCTCGGGTCTCATTGTATATGGTGATTAAGAGCTCGGAAAGGATTAAAAAATCTGTACGAGTTCTTCATCTCTCAAGGAATCCGGTCAACCGGAGGACGGCGTTTCTGACGTGGCTAAGATCCCGCCCCTTGAGAGTCCGGCCGTTACCCACGCAAACCGAGAAGGCCATCTTGTCGGCGGACATCCTCCGGCCGTCAACAATAAGATGTGGCGGAATCATGTGCCGGCGGCGCCCCTTCTCGCCGCCGTCTTCGTCGCTGCTGTCATTGTTCAGGGTATCGCAGCCGGGCTCTCCGTAATCGAAGCCCATCGCCCACGAGCGCACAGCTCGATGCGGTGTGATGGGAATCTTCACGGTGGTGGCCGACGGCGCCTTCCGCTGAGCTCCGTCGCTTGCGTCGCCGGCAAACTCGTCGTCTTTCTCGCGATCGCAGTCGGGCCACAGGATCTCCGCCTCCTGGAACTCTTCCATTGGAAGGAGGCGCCAAACTAGTTGTGGGTGGGAGGCGAGCGGGTGGGGGGCCCGGAGTCTTATAGAGGGGAGGAGGAGGCGGCAAGGGAGAGAGAGCTTGCGTGGGCGCCATGGGAGTGGGAAGGGATGGATTTAGAGTGCGGAATCGGCAACTGTCGCGTTGCCGCGTGGATGACTCAGCTGCTTCTCCGCGGCGGGCCCACCGGCGCCGCATCTAGGGAATCTACTTATGGCTTTATGTTTTCTGCATGTAGATCTACCCTATCCAATCAAGCAGCAATTTCTCGTGAGGGACAACCCATTTTGAGTAGGTTCCTAATTGTGTTCTTTAATTGAGATTATTCGCTCCACATTTGGTTGGATGCTCCAAATTTAAATCTCTACGCGCATTCATTTTTCCCCCTGCATGCTCCATAAGTTGGGTGTGGACGCATTTGTGTTGAATTGGCTTTTTGATTTGTAGCTTGTACTGTTTAAAATGTACAAAACAACAGTGCCGTGTTGGCTTTGATTGTTCCATAATTTTTGTCTCGGTCAAGTAATTATCTGATAATATTGTTGCCACAAGTAGCTGACCAAATCACTGCAAGAAAATGAACAAAAAGGAAGGACAAGGACATTAAGATATCTTAAATTATATATGGTCATTTCGTCGAACGCTGAGCTCGCGTGGACGAGAGTGATTACCAAAAATCAAATGTTCGTGTGGCCCTGCTGGCCGATTGCCTATTGCCATATATTAGGCCGACCTAATCGATTAAATCAAGCATATTTATATATGTTTATACGTAGAAAGTCAGCTATGCATGTATTTGCATGTTCAGTTTGAGCTGTCATGCGTATAATAGCAACTTAGAACAATTATTAATTCATTGTGACCGTAATTTTGGCCGCATAAATAGCATTTTTATTCAATGTTTATGTTCACTTAATATATTTTCTTAAAACAAATAATCAATTTACTACACACTTTTGTGACAACAAATTAAACTGTGAATACAAAGATTTTTAAATGAATTTTAAGGCTCCATGCATCTTGTAGTAACAATAATCATAATATTGATTCAGTGATCGGATGTGTCGCACAAGCCGCCACACAAATTCACGGCTCACCGCTGCATGCATTTCGACGCATAGTAATTTCCATGCGTTGTGCCGGTGGAGTGCACGGCTAACTAACCCTCGAGGAAGCCCGTCATGCGGAGCACGGCATCGCGGACGTGGCGGAGATCGCGGCCCTTGAGCGTCCTCCCTTCGCCGGAGCACAGCGAGAAGGCCACCTTCCTCTCCCCCGCCCGCTGCCGGGACGCCAGAACGTGGGGAGGCTCCCACGGCTGACTGTCACCCTCATCTTCCTCGGCGCCTCGCCTTTTGCGGCCGCTGCTAGGGATGTCGACTGGCGGGGAGGCGGCGCAGGAGGGCGACGGCCTGCAACTGCGAGTGGTGGTGATGCGATTGTTGCCTCTGCTCCCTTCTTCCGGCCATGCCACCTCTGAGTACTCGCGCAACTCCTCCATTTTCAGTGAGCCGTTATAGCAACCGGCAGCAACTATATTTATAGAGGAGAATCTATAAACTCATATATAAGTGCGCAATATATAAACAAAGTAGATCGTCCACATTACTCATCTAATCATGAGGTGGCATGAATTCTTGTACATGTGCAACAATTTTGAGCTGGCATGATGTGATGGCGAAGTTAAACGACATTATTGTTTTTGCAAGGAAATTATATAATTAAAAATATGGGGTGCAAAATAATAGTAAGCAAACAATTGTAAAAATATATGAAATGTAATCAATCTTGTTTTGGTGCACAAGACTAGCTAGTCATGAGGAATATAGAAATGGTGATGATTAATATACAATGAAAGATTAATTTATAGACTTGTAAAAAAAAATTTAAAAAAAAAAGATAAATTGTTTTGGAATGAATTAATTTATCATTTAATTTATATTATAAATTAAATAGCTAGCTAGGCTCCATTAGTTATCTTAATTTTGAGATCAAGGTTTTAGGGAAGAACACAAGTAGTAGATTAGTTGCCTAATAATAATTTTAAAAATTATTCCAAAATAAGTTTGAATATTAATAATGTGATTAGTTGAGTAAATTAATAAAAAAATAATAATAATATCCAAGTACGAACAAGAATTCTAAGATTTGTATAAAAAGAATATAACAAGTAATTTCTAGCTGATAAACATCAAGAATAAAATATTATTTGAATTATAAATAAAATTGTGTTGGTACCCACACCGGTGAAAGCTAAAGTAGAGAAAAGGACTGATAAATTTCACTAAAACTCGGCACCAAGAAGAACTGAATGAAAGTCAATGTTAGATAACTCCAGTTTTCATCAGAAGAATATCGTTTAAGATACATACGAAACCGATCCAAGTCAATTGATCTTTTCAAGTATTTGATGTATTAATAAATTAAAAAAAATGCTTCAGTAGTAGGGTTAAGTGGTGGAACTTGGAAGAAGACCCGTGCGGTTTGAGCTACTTGTGGGATTGGTTGACTCGTGTGAGTTTTTTCAATTTCACCAGGCAAGAAAACCAAACGTTTCAAGCAAAAGAAGTGGTTCTATTTTCTTTGCTTTTGCATCAAGGGCGTCTGCCTTCTTTCTCAAGGATAAGCCTCCTCATCCACAACTACAGTCCTTGCATCTCTCCCAATTGTCCCCTTCTTCTTCAGCTTCATCAGAGAAATTAAAAGGATCAGATTGCTGTCAAAATTAGCTCCTCATCTGTCCATTTGGATCACCTTTTCCAAGACAGCAACTGCTGGTTTTGGACTGGCATTAGAATTCTGAACAGACATGCAGTAGGGCAGATGAAATGGTTTTCTACCATTGACGACTGCGTCCAACATTAACATATTCCATCTGGATAAGCACATTTGAATCCCAATATGAAGTCTAATGACATTAGAGTCCAAGTTACTCTTTTCAATCAAAGAGATCTCTTTCCAAATTCGCACAGACACACATTATTCCTTGTTCAGCACTGACTGCTCTTTGAGCTACACTACGTATATAAGAAAAACTAGTTAGTACTTCGAGTTTTTTTTTATTTTTTTACCCACTAGTACTGCGAGTTATGCAGCAGAAGCAGCAACAGAAACGACGATTGGGCTTCTGACCATGTGGATCCCGTCTGTCCACGTATAGGAACCTGACACATACTGTCCACCCGATGGAGCAGGGGACCCCCTCACCTTGAGCTTGACCGAGAAGCTCTTCCTCTGACCGATCTTGCCAAAGCGCAGCACTCTCGGCGAAATCTGCACCCGGATATTAGCGGGCTCCGCCACCGCGATGCGGTACCGGGCCGGGCACGGGCCCACGTTGGTCACGATCCTGTGGACGGTGACGGAGCCGTTGAGTTTGGCGACGGCGATGGAAGGGTAGTTGAGATCCCACGTGGAGGGCGGCGATTTGGGGCAGGGTACGATGGGGTCCATCTGCGCGCCGATGCTGGCGCAGGCGAAGAGGAGGTAGTCGTTGTAGGAGGCGTTGTAGACCAGGCCCGGGTCGGCGGCGTGTATGGGCCGGATGTGACCCGATCCGTACTCCATCGGCCCGGCGATCTGGCCTGCTGCGTCCGTTATTGGGCCTCCTTGTGCGTTCTCGACTGTAGCTGAAGAAAGAGGATGAATAAGGCTTTAATTGAGCCCAAAAAACAAGGATAGGAGAGGTGGCGGCCGTGCATGTCGTTTACCGGTGGTCATGATGGCCGATCTAATGGCGGCTCCGCTCCAATCGGGGTGCATGGACTTGAGAAGTGCCGCGGCGGCCGACACGTGGGGACACGACATCGACGTGCCGGAGAAGAGAGCGTACTTGACGCGCCGGTGATCGTCCTCCAGCTTCGTCGGCGCCGACGACCCGCTCCAGGCGGCCAGGATGTTCAACCCAGGCGCCGTGATGTCGGGCTGCACGATTGACCAACAATGTATAGAAATTGAACCGCAATTGGAGAAAAAAGACAACTCGGTTGGGTCAGTGATCAAATGTTACCTTGAGAATGTTGGGCTCGACTCGGTTTGGGCCGCGAGAGGAGAAGGCGGCCATGACGGGGGCGGGGGAAACGCCCACGACGGTGCGAGCCGAGCCAATCTTCGCGGTCGGGGTCGAGGTGCTGTTGACGTATTTGAGGATAGCGATGGCGTCGTCGGAGGACACGGCGGTGCCGGGAAGGACGTGGGCATCGACGGGGATCTCGTTGCCGTTAGCGACGGCGTTGCCGAGTATAATGGCGGCGCCGCCGGCCCTCTTCACTTCCAGCCCTTTGGCTACTCTGAGCCCACTACCTCTGAGGCACACCACGATCTTCCCTCTTACCTTCTTGGCGTCCAGAGAATTAGGCAGGCATTGCCTGTTGATGGATACGCATTATGTAGATGTTTAGTCAGTATAATTCATATAGTTCGGCAATTAAATTCAAAAAATTGAATAGCAATGTGCAACCCGGTAACATTTGAGGGGGTGCCGGGAACTACAGCATCGCCGGCGTATATTAGAGGATAAAAAACCGAGCTCGCCAAAACAAACGGAGTAACAGTTTGACCCTGAAGCAAACAACAACTAAATTTATTATTTTTATTTTGTTTGGTATTAATTCAAAGCTAATTTAAAACTCATTGTCAAAGTAAACGTACCTTTACAGCGACGCCGTTGCCGAGTAGGACGACGGAATCGAAGGCCCGGTCAATGCTGCTAGCGCCGACGGTGATCATCCACGGCGCGAGGTTCGATGCGGTGGACGCCGCCGGGCCGGAGTTGCCGGCGCTGCACGCCACCACGACGTCCCGCCTGGCGGCGTGTAGCGCGCCGATGGCGATGCCGTCGGCGTTGTACTTGGGTGGTTCGCCGACGGCGCCGATGGAGACGCTGAGCACGTCGACTCCATCAGCAACTGCGTCGTCGAAGGCGGCAAGCATGTCTGCGTCGAAGCAGGTGTTCTCAATGTTAGGGTTGGGGCCAGGGATGGGCCAGCAGACCTTGTAGATGGCGAGGCGGGCGAAGGGGGCGCCGCCCGCTGCCGCCCCGCGGGCGAAGCCGCCGAGGGCGGAGACGTTGGCGACGAGGCGACCCGCGGCGGTGGAGGCGGTGTGGGTGCCGTGGCCGTCGTTGTCGCGGGGGGAGCGGTAGGCGTAGGTGCGGTTGAGCGGGCCGTAGTGGGCCTCGTAGCCCTTCACGTAGAATCGAGCTCCGATGATTTTCCTGCCATGAATGCAACCCCTGTTCATCGATCGATCGGAGGAACACGTTGAATTTGTTTAATGAAAACGACATCTATGTTCTTAATTCCTCGAAAAACTCAAGAATGTTAGTCCGTTAATGTGCAATTAACTGGTCCAAGAAATGGACCAATTTGAGAAAAAAGAAATTTCTCTGGAGATTGCAGAGTTGTGGGGAAGCTGCCAGCGTCAAACCGGGACCGGCAGGAGAGAGTGATGGGGCTTGTTTGGATGCACGGATGCTGACAAGAAATCGATGCAACATCGCGAGCCATGGCCAGCCGGCCGGACAGCGCCTAGTGGCCGCCAATAATTCAGATGGCCAGCTTTCGCTTACGTCCCTCCCTCCTTTTTTATTCACGCTATTCTGCGCTCTGACTTGCATTTCTCGGCCGTAAACTCGCAGAAACTTCCAACGCGTGATCCTGTGCACTATGTCACGGGCAGGCAGAGGAACCGAAGGGTGTTTTTCTTGTAACTAGAACCAAAGAAATTACCCGTGTTTGCTTGTAATTATCGAGAAATTTTCAAGTTCTGCACATGGACGAGGGCCAAGATGGAAGCAGCGGAAATGGCGACGGAAAAGAAACACTAGATCAACTCACTTGTTGCAGTGGGAAGAGCTGAAGGCATCCCCTGCTTGGCAAACGCCCTTCCACCGCTTGGGCACCCGACCCATGCCCTTGTCGCTGAAGCTCGCCGACTCCGGCCATATCCCTGCCGAATATTTTTTTTTTTATTGATCACAACGTAAGCAAATTCAAATCAAGGATTCCAGACATGCAAGTATAAAACCTGAATCCAACATTCCAACGATGACATCTCTCCCGAGATTCGGCGGCGGTACCGCCGCCGTCGCCGCCAAACCTCCCTTGGCTCCCTCCTCGTGCAGTATGAACTCCCAGGACCTGGTCGTGTGCGGCGAGCTCCTTCCCTCGCTCGGGAAAGCTGACACCACCTCCTCCCTCGCTGTCGTCGACGAGAGCAAATCAGCGATTGAGGCAAGCTGGAAAGAGAAGTAAGAAAACGGGAGTTAATGGATCAACGCCGCCCGCACTTACCGGAGAGCAGGCGGGCTTCGTCTTCAGTGAGCAGTGCGGCGAAGCCGTTGATGCTGCGCTTGTAGCTGTACAGGAGGGAATCCAAAGCCTCGTCTCGTCTGGCCAATTTTGTTGGGGAAGAGAACAAAATCAATCAAAGAGAAGCAGGCATGAGACGATCTATAAATTAATTATTGAACCTGTTTTTGACGGAGAGGAGCAGGGAATGGTGGTCCTCTAGGATTTCTTGGCTAGTTTTGACTCCCTTGTGCTCTCCTAAATACACAATGTAAACCTGTTCCCCGAAATTAACAAACACCTGATTACATTAATAAACACCAAGGTACAAGAAGGAACAGTAGATTCTTCGGTTTACCCGGGGTTGCACGTCGCAGAGAGCGGCGCAGCAAAAGAGTAGGAAGTAGAGAGGTAGAAGAAGATATGCCGATCTCATTCTTCTTCTAATTCAATGGCACTTTTGGTGCCTCTTAGACGACGGCGACGATCTTTATATAGAGGAGAGGAAATACAGGAAAGGAATCTATGATTCAGGGTCGGAGAACTCGGCTCCTCGGCTGCTTCGGAAGGGGTAATAATTGGAGATATCAATTATTCGATCCAAGACTATCCAGGGCAAACCTTGAATCTCAGTGTCATTTGCTGAATGACCAATCGCAGGATTAAAATGCAAGGGGATAAGAATTCCGTTTCTATCGAAAGGAATGCTTTCGACGTCCTAATCAAGATTGATACCTATTTAGGAAAAAAATTTAAGTTTATCCAATTAATTATGGCAAATTATTGTTGCAGGACAGACAGTTACGGGCCATCTAAATTAATTTTCGGTGAATTTTGATTGTACACTTGTGCTAAATCTGGATTTAAGTTACAGGAAAGACCAAATTTTTATCTTAGACAAGCTTTAACACACATTTGAATTCTATTTTTCTAACTCGTTTATCTTTTTATATTTTATTTTCTGTTTTATTGATTTAAATATTTAAAAAACTTATCAAATTATAAATTCTTCACAATAAACTTAGGTATAATTTTTATGTTCTGCATAAATCTAATTTTAGGACAACACTATGAAAAGGTCTAATAATATGGGATGTGCAGTTAACCTGGTTGGACGTACTGACGCAAGGTCACAACTCAAAAGGCCGGGTTGGCAATCGTACTGCGCGCGCCAACGCTTGAGGGGTTGACTTTGTTTTTGAGGGTTGACTTTGAGTACTTGTTGCATACACATAGGATTGGGACAGGGAATGCGCACCGTGGGAGTAATCATAATTTGGTGAGATATGTTTGAATTTTGATCCTGTAGGAAGATAAGATAGAGTGGACCAGCAACAACAGCAGACGCTGAAGCTTGAAGAAATGTTGTTGCTCGAGTGAGCATGTCGCTTCGGTTCGATTCCTGGATTCTTCCGATTGATGTAGTAAGGGACGAGTCAGTCGCAGATTCTTTCCCCCGCTTGCGGACGTAAAGGCCACTACTGCCCACTCATCTATCTACCGGCGGATGCGCATGCCCGGAATTGGATACGACGTCCCATCTTGACTCTTGGCGGCTGAAGTCGACCGCCACTACCGCGGCGATCTCGTCTCATAGACTGAAGGCATGGTTGGGTAGCTTCTCGTCTGTTTAATTTTGTTCACTTGGAGTCAAATAACTTCCAGTCTCGATCACCACTAACTGGTCTTTGGTAGGCGTTGAAACGATGATCATTCAAGAATTGTGGTCAACTGCAAGGAGAATGAGGACTATTACATGCTGCTCCATTCTTTCTTATTATCACTTGTGACTGTATTATTGTATGGACCAACAATATCGTTTATGTTGGCTGTTTCTTTCGAGCCTGCTAATTGAGAATACATATTAGTATGCATGTCTACTAATTATACGTGCTTTGTGCCTCAGCCTCGCACAAAAAAATTCAACTTCCTGTAACCATCTCTCCTTGTCTACTATCAAGCACGCTTTTAAAGCTTACTACGAAGCATCTAGTGACGCAAGATATGTAAGCGGATCTGAATGGTGTGTCCTCTTCTCTGACCCTTCGCAATCCAAACGTTTTTTTTAAGAGAAGAACTGCACTTGGCCGCCCATGTCTGCCCTGGGCTTCGAAGAGGTGAGGTATATAATATAAGGCATCTTCCAGGACAATTTTTTTTTGTTTGGATACAGTCTCACGTGAAATAAAATTACACAAACATATAATATGAGTATTCTTCCACTTCCACCGTAGAGGTCATTCCGATAGTTACATCTTACTACCACGATAGATTAAAAAATTGAGAGAAGAAATAAGTCGTTAGATGAAAAATCCATCAATACGTACAGGAGATAACAGCCAAGAGATTCAAAGTCTATAATTGGCATCATGGCCGTCTTTAGTGGAAACATGTTAAAATTGAATCAATTGATCATAAGCGTTATCAAAACTGCCAGCTCTGATCAAGTGTTGCGATAATTGCTTTTCAAATTACAGTTTATTTTGGTCGGGAAGATTGCTGCCATTCATCCAAGGTAGCTATATCTCTTGCGTGCACAACATGCTCTCATTATCCTAACTACATGGAATAATAATATCATGTACAGATGCTCTCATATAATAATGTTAATTTACCACTCAAATAGCTCCATAAGACCAAAAAACCGTATACACAGGAGTGACCTCACATATCAGCAGCTAACCTTGATGCACTGAAACCCTTTCACCTAGTAGCGGTAACTAATCCATTCCTGGGGTAAAAATAAATGAAAGAACCACCTTGACAAGCTGCCTCAGCCATTTCTCTGAGGAAGCACACCACATCGTCGGACGAGTTGAGAAGATACCTTGCTTTGGAACGCTTTCGCCCAACAGCACAAGAGAAGTAGTTGTCACCCTTGAGATCAAGCACCGAGGACCCTTCACGCCATGACATAGTCTCTTGAGGAGATCGCCATCCGGTTGGGTTGCTATGATTTGCTGACATCCTTCTATCTGATCCACCAGACGGAGCCCTCTGAGACCTAGAATGTGACCCCCTTAAATTGTTCCGAATGTTTGATGATCTTCCAGCCACTCTCTTGTCAGGAGATGATTTAGCAGCGTCAGACACTTTGGTTCTAGAGGAAGTTGCAGGTTCAGATGGAAGTTCCGGCTCAAAGAACGTATAGATATCTTCATCCTGCAGTAAAGAACCATCATCCTGTAAATAATATAAGCATTGCGGTGGGCACATCAATTATCCGGCTTAGTACAAAGCAGATCCTTGTGCACTTCAATATAGCAAGGATGCGGCCAAGTATTAAATTTAATAATCACAAAGACTTATTGTCCTTCCATAAGTAAATCCTAAATTTAAGGTTTTTCTAGATGTAGGTTGTCAAGGAACAATTACATGGATTGACAGACAAGCCCGTCTGATCTGAAGTCGGGAAACGATTCCATGTTCAGAAGATCTTGCTCCAATTTCAATGTTCATAATAAAGGGATCTGCAGGAGTGACGACCAGAGCTTCTAAAGAACATCCTAAAGGACGATTCCTACAAGTTTCCATATAATCACCAAAATATGATCCTATAGGCCATTCACATAGACTTAATGGAACAATGGAATCAATAGAGAGAAGAATTCTTGCAGCTGAAGTGATTTTCTATTCACAAATGCACAATGCCTCTGGCACGCAGCTATGTTAGAAAATGGCAATAATGTGAAACACCAAAATAAATTGTCAGCCAAAAGAATGTCTTTGAAGTAAAAAAGGCCAGTATAGCATACTTAAGATATCAATCTGAGAAGATGCAGCGCAGCAATCTGATTTCTAGATAATTACACCATCAGAATTCTATTTTTAGTTTTATTCTGAGGTTACTTTGGAGGCGAAGAGGGTATCTTATTCTGTTGCTAACAGAACCCAGGCCCATGTGGTGTCTTGTCATACAGTACTCGGGACAAATTGGCTTCAGGTCATATGGATCATTAATAGATTTTGAACAGCATGCCTGCAACATTGTCTGTATCCAAGAAACTAATCCTGATTGCGTAGCTGGCCTTTCTTCGCAACTTGGGAGATCATCAGATTTCTGATGTCCTGTATTCCTGCCTTCGGCACGACTATGGGTAACTGTTCGGCAGGGCACCAATTTTGTACAGCGTAGTAACTGAATAGCATCCACAAACACTGAAACAATGTTCGGCTACCACATCCTTCCCTCATAGACAATATTCTGACTACTATTGCCTTCCCACTTCAGCTAGTAAATCTGAACTCTGCGAGTAATTCAAGGACCAGCACCCATTTTCATGATACTCCCTAGATCAGTTAGGGAATCTTCAATTTTATCTTGCGTACATAAGAAAGAAGAAAAATGCCAGTTAGTGTTAGCACCTGGCCTCCTTGATTCTGCTGACATGACAAGAGATTAAATTCTTGAAATTCCCTTTCTCAGCCGCTACACTTCACCTGGAGTAACATCCGAGGCATGTCAGCTTCTGCTAAATTTGACAAATTCGTAGCCTGACTTTGTATAATTGTTTCCTGTATCAGAGGCTACTGGTCTCTCCCCCGATCTTTTCAAACCATTCTCCATTCATATCTCCTCCCGATGTAGCTGTTGACCAGGGACCTGACCTAGATTTTGAAACAGCTGATTGAAGACTACTTGGCATGCTCTCATGTCTAGACTAGATGTGTCCTCCACCTAATGAAGTAAATTTAGCGCTTTAAGGTCTGATCTTATCAGATGGAATTTCAAAGATCACCTCAAATAAGTCATCCACAACTTTATCTTAATGGAAGAAAGAGACCACTCTCTCCTCATGAGAGACGACAGAAAAGCCCCTTATTGTCTACAGTAATTCTCTCATCAACCTGGTGAAATAAATTTAGCATTTTAAGGTCTAATCTTTTGAGATGGAACACGTCATAGTTTCATCTCATAATGAGACATCAAGGAAGAAAGATACCATTCTTTTATCCTGAGGGACAAGGAAAATGCACCCTTTGCAAAAAGCTGGATGAAAATTTTCCCTCGTGAGAATACTTCAGAAGACCAGAGGCAAAATTAGATGGTTTATCGTAGAACACAACCACCTCTTTTTTACTCTATAGAAAATGCTAAAAAGAAAAATGTGGAATGGGGATCTTAATAGGCCATATCGATTCTCTGATAACTCTTTAGATGCATAACTACTTCAGGAGCACTAGCATGGTCTACCTCTCATCTACTAGACATTAATTGGTCACTTCTCCATCATGACGCATAGGTTGATCTCTCTTCCTCATTTGCCCATTCTCTTAAGATGAAATTTATTCAGCCATTTCTGCTCTCAGCACAAATAAGGTATCAGGCCAACCAACTTCATATTTAAATTTTATCGCAAAGAATGGAATGTCCTCTCATTAGATTTCTTCTCTAACATTTTGGAATTTTATGTCATGATCTGTCTCATTTAAACTTGATCATCCACTAGTCTAATTCCAAAGCATGAAGGAACAAGCTCGGATCCATTTCATTCCAAGTATCATCATAAGGTTTAAGAAATCAATCCAATGGTGTACTGGTCAACACCGTCTATCCTAACTAAAGTTTTAAAACTCACTCAAAACCAAAATACCAATCCAAGTTCAAATCGATAGATACCAGTCAATGCCGGTGTAATCCAACACATGGTACAGTTCTATACCAGCCAGTTTTATAATAAATATTATAAATAATTAAATATATATTCTGCCCTCCCTCTCTATCTATCCAAGAGAAGGAAGGGACATTGGCCATTCAAGAATGGGACCTCACAATCAGTAGCCAATATGTTTTTCTCTCGTGTCTTTCTTCGTTCATGGTTTGGTTCAATATTCTAGTATCCCAGTCAGGACCCGGCTCAACCGGTCTGGCCCAAGCCCAAATCAAGGCCGAAACGCACGTTGCAATTGCCAAACCAAAGCTCGGTGGCAGCCCAAAACCCGGTCAACATTGGATGTTGACTCTGAATTGGAGAAACCGCATAACACAAGACGCAGAGCGGCGTCTTCTTTCTCGTCCGCAGCTTCTCCGTCAGACGCGGATGACAAAGATCAGGAGCGTGGCGGCACGCGGGAGGAGAGAAGCTGCGACGGAGCTTGTGGCACAGGTCTCGGACGCGGGGAGGAGACAATATCTTCGGACGACGGACGCCCAAAATAGGGATGAAGACGCTGTCTTTGGCGAGAGAAGTGGAAGCTGAAGGTGGCGGCTTCTCTGCCATTTAAAGCTGCAACGGGAGCAGCATCAAAGGAAATCAGCGATCAGAGGATCGAGCGACCACCGAGCTTGAGGACATCATTGGGAGTGAGCGTGAGAAGCGAGCGTTTGTAACCGACGTCGAAGGACAACCGGCGAGGGAGGGAGAGGGGCACCGCCATCGACCAGGGGATCGTCGGCGACTAAAGAGGAGTTTCTATAGCTTTATTTGAGAATAAACCAAGTTTTGTCTTCAATCTCCTTCCTCCCAGTTCCTTATGATTCACGGCGACGCTGTTGGGTGGTTCCGGCGGCGAGCGGCCTCAAGGCAATAGTAGAGGAGTGCGGCGGCGCTCTCCTCTACTGGTTTTCCTCCTTCCGGCGAGTCTTCGAGCACAGGCAGTGCTCGGCGGGAGCGGCGACGGGGGCGGCGTCGCGTGACGAGCGAAGACGAAGGAGCACAACGGAAGCCGCAGGCAGAGATCGATTTCGGATGAAATCGACTTAGTGCGCTGATGTAAGCAACACGTCAGCTATTCGAAAAAGGGGTGCGACGGAAATTCGAGCGCTGACGTCGGCGTGATGTCAGTAGTGGCATAATTTCGGCACGGCTGACTTTGACCAGTGGGTCAAAGTTGAGGTATTTTTAAATTAGGGTTAGGGTTTCTTCATGCGAATTGTAATTTGGGGATTAAACATTGTTCGGGAAGGTAGGGTTTTCAATTTTGGGTCGAAAACCCTAGGTAGTTCGCGCTCCGATGCTCCACCGGACAACCCTGAGACAACAGATAAGCACCGATTCAGGGCGTGACATCTGAGCGTGACATCTGGTGTCACGCCCCGGTCTAAGGTGGTCCGACAGAGCACCAAACCGGGCGAGAGACCCTAGGATTTCCGGGCAAAATCACACCCAAATCAGAAACCCTAACTCCCCGAGTAATTTTTATCCTCAAATTACAAATCACACGGAAAAAGGACTGGGAAACTCTAACCCTAAAATCAGAAATCAAACCCTAAATTAAATACCTTCGGTTCAAAATTAACGTTGACCAGTCAACTCGTCAACATCCGATTTCCTTTCGCCGCGCCGCACGTCGGATTTATTTCGATTTTGCTGACATCACACCTGACGGCTGAATTGCAAAATCGAATTTCGATTTCGGATTTCCCCATTGACTGCTCCACTTCGTTGACTTTCCTCGTTTCGAACGCTCGAGAGTTCGTTCTCCTCTGGCCTTCGATACGACGCCGTCTGCGTCGTCTCCTCCACCGGGCGAAGCTGCACTCGTTGGCTTGCCGGAGAGGAAGGGTGCACAAGAAGAAGGCTGTCCGCCTCCCTTCGTCCCTCTCGTCGCCGATTGCCTGAGGTGAAGAGAAGTGCCGCAAGCACGCCGCCGGAACCAACGAGAGAGAGAGAGAGAGAGAAGAAGATCGAAGAGGAACTCTGTTTTATTCCCAAAATAATTACAGAAACCTCTCCTCCGTCATCGACCCCCGTCGGCGACCCCTCTAGCCCTCCCTCCGGTTACAAATCGCTCTAAGTTCCCTCTTTCCGATGCCCCCTGGCACTGGAAGTCTACTCCAAGACCTTGCTCAACTCGCCGAACGCTGATGATAGAAGTCGCCGATCAAGCTCCCCCCCATTGCTCGATCGTTGTTGCCCTTATAAGAGAACGCCGCCGCCTCTGCTTGCGACGCTGTCCCGCGTCTTCCTTCCCTAATTTGGGAAGTCCGCGGTCCGCTTCTCTCGTGCGCCACCTCGTCGCCCACCTGCGTCCGAAAAGTCCAGAGAAGACAAGGCTGACGCCACATCCTCGCTGATGCCGCGTCCGATCCTGAAGACGATGCCGCTCCGCGTGAAGAGGATGCCCTCGTGGCTGGGTCAACATCCGCATTTGATTTCGGCGTTTGACCGGCCAAAATCAAATGTGTTTTGCTGTTCCAGCTTCCGTCGTGGGCTTGGGCTCGTTTTGCTTGGGTTTGGGCCTGACACCAGGCGTAGAGGTATAGCACCAATCTATCTCGTACTTAGTGGATAAACTAGAAATACCAATCAATTTAGACCAACACTAATAGTGACACACAAACCAATATATGGTCGAACCGGTACAAACCGGTCATACATACACATATTGATTTTTTAATTCTAGGTCAAATGTCCTTATTGAATAGAATTTTTTTATGGTTTTATTGGCCTTGCATAGTTCACCTTCATCAAAGGCAGATGGGCAAGGGATTGTTTTCTCTCAAATTCTTCCATATGATATCATTAGCATAAAACAAATCCAAAGACTGAAGATCAAAGTCTACAATGTCTTTTTCTTGATATTAGGGTCACCACTGAACATTTTGAAGAGTATGGGTTACAACAACAAAAGGGTTTGTTAGATGATGAACACTCAACTGCACTTGTTAATTAAGTGACACGTCAATGGTGCAAAAAGGCATATTATGGTATTTTTGCATAGTGCAATATATATTGGATACCACTTTTTTCTTGAAGAACTCAATTCTTCACCTCCAAAATCAAAAACATCAAAATCTCCACAGTTTGCATGCGGCTTAGGATTAACTTCGGTAAAAAGCATATTATGAAGTATCAACTTTGAAAACACAAAGATTGGTTTCCCATTCTTCATATAATAGAGTTCCACAAATATTGGTCCATGTAAGTACGATAATTTATATTAGATATTCTCAAAATAGATTCAGAGTATGCATAAAGGCTGCAATGTGAAGTGGCTATGGCTCTATTGACCAAAAACAAGAAGGGCTTGCTATTGATCCAAAAAGATAATAATCGAGGCCCCCTTTTAACACCTTTGTGACCTATTCGGGCGTACATGTATGTTAGGATCTTTGGAAAGTAAAATCCCTCTAAATGTGAAGATCACTCCACATATTGAGCATCACCACATTAACTCTATTGGCTTATGTAATGATAATATTGAGTTATTATAAGACTTGTTCAGCTATGCATCAAAGGGGTGAGAGTTTGCTAGAAGTCCCTACCTCCACAACAAGTTTCCCTTGCTCTCTAGGAATTTTGACGCAACATTAATATAACTAATTTTAGTGGATTTGTGAAGAGAAAAATTGTTGGATGCTCTAAAATATCTTATGACGCTTAGTCTCTAGTTGATCTGATCTTGATCTTAGCATGTGCGTTTTCTCCCAACTTTGAGTAATATATTTATTTATTTTCCTTTTTTTCCTCTTTCTCCTCAATTACCTTCATTTTTTCATAAGTTGGAGTACTCCTATTCTCAAGCCTATTGGTGAGAGTGCCAATGTACATTCCAATGTCAAGAACAATTTACAACTAAACTATATCATCCTTTCAATTTGATGCACAAATTATTCTGACAATTTATTACTCAAATTTTCATTTCCATTTCAATTAGGTACTTCCATGAGTCCATCCAAGGTTTTCAATCTCAATATTTGTTAGTGTACAAACACAATTATAGAGACTCATGTACCATGTATATTACTAGGACTAGCATTTAAAACTACACTTCTATCACTACTCTATTTCTTTTGATTCACAAAATAATTCATATTCTTTTCTCTGCACACTCACCTTCTCTATACCTGCCTTTAGGTTTTCTCATGATTTATAAACCATAGTTCAGCCACAACACTGAATTGTTTATATGCTTATAAATGTTTCTTATGTATAATTGACTCATATAATCTATTTGTACTTTGTTTCTTTTTTAATAATACAATATGAACAATTTTAGCTGCATTTTAAAATGTAAACTCAAATAACTAAAGATAAAAACAACATTATGCAATGCCAAGTGTCTAAGAAAGATTTACCTTCCCGAGGAAATGTCCAACACATAAAACGTAATCAATTGGTGTAACCATGCTTTTGCTGTGAACAATTTCTCCCAGTATGCGGTCAATCGCAGCACCCTAGAAAATGCAAAAAGGAAACAAAGAAAGAAAACAATTAAGTTCCAAGTAAACACTTCAATATCACAACTTCATTATTCACTGCATTGGTTGCTGAGAAAAACTTACACATGAGAATAAAGAATATCAATGTCCAACAAATAGAATCTTTTCCAAACATATAGGCGGCTACCGTAACTGTCAGAATATACTATTATCTTACTTTATAGTTGCAACATATCAGTAGTCTTGGAAGCGAGAGGATTGTGTTCAAGCCTATAGATATCTTCAAGGGTAATAAACTTACCCTATAGATTCATCACCTCCTCCATTGACTAATCCGACATATCCTACGCAGCAAACGTCTGATTATGGGATTATTACCTGAGAAGAATGTGGTTCGTTTCTAATCTTACTATGAAGATTTCTTTAATATTAAAGAGGAGGTGGTGATTCTACATGATTACTTCTCAACAATCAAGGTCAAATGGGATTAACTTCAAAGTTATCTCCCTCATACTACTGACATTAATGAGCACTAGAAGCTAAAGCAAAGATCTATTAGTTGCCAGATTCACAGTTCCATACAACGAGGTGTCATCTATTAGTTATTGGTATGATTCCCAACCTTGTAAGATGCCTTCTTTAGGCTTTGTGCCTTCCTTAGACTTTGGGCACGATCAAGGTAGGGGTGAGGTCAAGGATGAGGCTTTCCTTCTTGCAAGAACCGATCATCCTACAAATAAATGCAAAAAAAAAAAAAATAGAATACCTCCACATGCTCACTTTACGCTTAGTGGAAGATAGCCATCAATGATGAGATGGACACACTAATGACTCATGGAACTTGGGAGTTGTAATTGTCATTATAATGTCAAGCAAGGTTTTAAAAATCAGTCCATACCAAGCAGTACGGACAATTTTTACAAGCCTACGCAACCAGTACGCAGACCAGCAGTGCAGAAAAAGAAAAGAGAGTAAAAGAAAAAAGAGCTCACTCTGCCTCTTCTCTTTCCTCCATGCATGGTTGGATGGGGCACTATGGTGATGCATAATGGGGTGGGATCAAGGGGTGCAACATGCGAAGCGGTGGGAATTAAAATGGATAATGTTCTTTTTACAAGAAGCAACAAAAATATAATTTTAAACTAAAAAAATTAAAAGAGAAGTTTGTTATCAAGGATCTTAAAAGGCCAAGATACTTTATGGGAATTAAAATCAACATAATTCAAAAGGATTATCATTGTTCAATGAAAATATACCTTGGCTCTATTAAAGGAAATAGGATTGCTTGATGCAAACTAATCAAAACTCCTATACTACATGGCCCCATGCTATGGAGTGATGGTGACTCTTCATGCATTGACCCTACCAAATATCAAATATCGGTAGGCAAGCTTACTATTTAAGAGTGACTCAACCTAATATTGTTTATATCTAGAAGTGCTAAGTCAACATATGCAAGACCCTAAGCAAAGCCATCGGGAGGTTGTTATGAGAATTCTCCATTACCTCAATAGTACTTTTGCAAATGATTTAACTATGAAAGATATGGACATCTCAAAATTGTTTCATATATGGACACATATTATGTAGGAAATGCTAAGGACAAATGCTCCACTTCTAGATGTTGCATCTATAGAGAAGTAACTCTCGTGACCTTGAGAAGAAACAAAGCAAGATCCAATTTTAAAGGATAATATATAACAAAGTTGCATAGTGCTTATGATATTATATGACATCAAACATTTCTCAGTGACCCGAGAATTAATGAGGTATGCAAGAGTATACATTATGACAATCAAGCATCTATTTATATTGTCACTAATCATGTGTTTCATAAAGAACAAAATATATTGAAATTGATTGTCATAATGTCAAAGAGGATTGATACTCATTTCACCATATCTAAAGATTACATATACACCATGCCTTTTGATAGAAGTAGATTACATATACTCATTTCACCATGATTGATATTTGTGCTTATGTAATCTTTGCTATTACATATTGCGTCATTATCATATTCTAACCTCTATAAATAGAGACACCATGTGTAACCATTAATAATGCAATACAATACAACTATCTTAACTCCATCTATTATGACGTGGTATCAAAGTAAACTTTGCTCATAAGAAGAGTTCCATCTAAAACACAGTTAAAGACCAGAACTCCCTCTCTCTCCACGAACAAATACTACTATTGCATGTGCTTTGAACATTGGCATTAATATATTTGTATGCACCTTCCCTTTTTCTCATAGCACAAGTAAGCAACTATCACTGCATGAAGACTACTGTAGACTCTCTATTACACGTGCATGGATGGGTGTCTCTCAGTCTCAGTTACCTGCATGTTATACCTTCTCTTTCATAACATCATCTCTCATATTCAACTTTTGAATTAAACACAAGAATGCACCATCTTCACCACCATTTAAGATAGGAAACATGGGAAGGTGCCTCTATGGTGATATGGAAATTTCATCATGCCTTATAAAATAATATTATTTTTACTACTAATAGGAATGAATTGGCATTGAGACCTTCAAAAGCAATCTAAAATAAGTTTGATGGGTTTGAGCGATTTCCCTTAGGTTGATGCCCTTAGCCTTAATACCCAAGGCCACGGCACTTGAATTGGCCATAAGGAACTCCTAAAGAAAAATTCACCCAAGCTACCAAACACCATTAAACCTAAAAGGAATAGGTCAACTCCTCACATCATTCATGTGAGCGGTAGGAGCCTATTGACCTATGCCTATGTGCCGCATTAAATTTGCTACCATAATGGATTGTCATGTGCACCTAACAAGCCGCACCATCATTAAATGAGGGGAAGATCATTATGGTGGCTTATGAGATTCTACAGATATGGGTTCCCTACTCGCCGGGTATACCTATAAATACTCCTTACCAGGACAAACATTGTACTGTTAGTCTCTGACACCTATATAGATAGTTCTGATGCATCCAAAGTAGTTTGCAAAGTTGTGAATGGAGAACGCAAATAGTTCACAATGACGCACCTTTGTAACACCAACAGATCGAACCTCAACTGATCTGCTACCTTGGACAACATCTACTGCCGCATTTGAAATGGGGCCTGTCCACAAATGCTGCAACATATCACGTGCTTGAAGCCTCCCAAATTCCACATCTACCAAATATAAGTTAGCAATTTCAAAGATAAATCAGAAAGAAACTACAAGAAGGTTAGTAATTTCAAAGATAAGTAAAAAAAGTTCAACATAACAAGAGACTACCTGCATACTTATAGTTCCAAACAAGTGATGTCTCTCTATGCTCAAAATGAGATCTAGGTGTCCGCTCAGTGAAATATTCAAAAACATGCTGTGAAGATTCAGTTAGCATCCCAAGATTATCAAAGATGTCTGCGAATAAAGAGAAACTGCATTATAACTTATGAATACCTTTACGCTGTCAACCCAATCCATATTCAGATGCTCAGGCATCGTTGTCATCCAGTCTCCAGCAGTGTGACGCAGAAACATCCCATTTTCTGCTGCAAGCCACATATTATACTCTCCAAAGTTCTGGAAAAAAGAAGTACTGGTGTCACCTATAAATCAATTAACGGAAGACATGAAACAGCCTTACTGAAAATATACATCATCCAAGACGCTTCTATCGCTTCCACTAAGTACAACTACTGTCGTCCGTGCATCATTGCAAAGAGTCGTCAGAGGCATTTTCAAATCTGGATGCAACTTGAGCTCCATCTCTTTGATTTGATCACCACCTCTTCTCCCGGAAGATTCAATTGATTCAGTTAATGTTGCATTGAAACCCTAAGATTTGGCAATAAAGATTTAGAAGAAAAATTATTAGAAATATGGTAGGGAAGTTAGGCATCAAAGCATAATGTAAAAAGAAGTTATTGCAGAGAAAAGAATAGCAACTTCCAGTCGCATATATTATGTGATCTAACATAATAACCAATGTTTAGCATTTTAGCTATTATCACTTGTCCTTAACTTCATCTGGAAATTCTAAAAAAAATAAATTAGAGCAAACAGTAAGTACAGATTTATAATATATAGCTTAAAACAATTTTTAAACTTAAGATTTAGGTCGATGATTGAAACATAAATGCCTCTCTGATGCCACAATAGAAAAAGAACATTAAAACTAGTCCGATTGTAGTCGCTTACATCAGATGAACTAAAATACTAAGCTATATTTAGCACTTCAGTTCATCATGTGGAAAGTCTAGGAAATTAAATTAAGGCAAAAAATTGGTACAGATGTATAAAATATACCTTCAAACAATTTTAAACTGGGATCTTGATCACTAATTGAAACATGAATGCTCCCTTATCTTGCCACAATAGAAATAGAACACTTGAACCAGTCTATTAGTTTACTACCATTTTGCTCAGTATAGAGATGAATATAATCACAAGCTATGACATGTAAACAACAATAGTTTTCACAAAAAAAAAAGTCAAATCGGGAATGGAAATAAACAGGTTAATCTAGTATATGCTATCTGTTTAATACAAAATGGGGTGTGTATCAATAACGATAGTAACAACCAATTCTGTTATAACACTCGTAACTATGTGATGAGTATTAAAAATCATAACATGTCGAAACAAAAAAGAGCAATAAAGACATTTTCCTTTTTATAGTATTAGAAGAGTAACCAATTGCATTTAATTTTTTAACAAGCTTTTAATTGCTCAGACATGTAGCCACATTTACACATTGTAACAGCTTAAGACTGTAGCAATGCATATAGTCAGCAAATCACATGAACTACTAAATTTATGTGCAATCTATATTTGGATTTAGGAAAAGCAACCAAACAACATTTATGATCAGATAGGGTCTCCACACACAAGAAGAAGCATACCAATATGAGCAATCGGTTCAAGGACTGCATATACCGCTCCACGGCTATTTGCGTAGGGAGTTGCGGTGGAACTTGTCTTGTTCTAAGCTGAGCTTCAACAACGGTATCATTAAGTTCACTATAGTTAAAAAAGGAAATGGTCAATATAATCCGAAGTAGGCATGTTTACTATCGATTCTAAAAAGTGGGGAAAAAAAGCATACATCTTTGTGGGATATTAAAACAAAGATTCTGAACAAACAAGTTTAGGTTTTTAGAATTTGTGGTAAAGCTCAATTGATCAACCAAAAGAAAATATTTTCCTTTTACTTTAGAATGGATAGCACTACCTGCGTTGATAGATATACAAGGACACTTGTGTTCGTAGAGTACCAAGTGCAACATGCATACGAGAAACGCTTGACAAACAAGGTGTCATGATAACTTCAATAAAGTAAAAGAAATTCCAGATTGTTTCATATAGACTCTACTGGAAGATACTAGGGATCACTTAACAAACGATAGAAGAGGACTAAACTAACGATTTTCAACTCAAAATGAACAAAGTTATACAATAATATATTCAAATTGACTAGTTATTTGCAACCAACATTAGAGAATGTAGTTTCATTGAGAGACGACCACAAAGTTGTCAGCTTTTCATGGACTCGCTGATTTTAGACTACTACTATATGCAACCCAATTTGCACTATCGCTCAAAAACTCAACTAACAATGATAAAGTCTTTCTAGTATTTACACTAGCCACAGATTTACTCTATGGAAACTTTCTCTAAATGACTAAACCAACCAAACTAACTTTATGTCAAGATTGTAAAATCTTACCGCTAAAAACAAAAAAGGGTCTTTGCTATATGCATCCAATATCCATTAGAACAGCATGTTTAGCGTGATGGATAATAAATACATATCCCATGCCCATGCATATACAACAACGTTTTCTGTTTTCATCATTATGATAATACAACTAGAATGAAAGTTACTGGAAAAGAAAACCCCTTCTTTCATATTAACAACCCACATAATGGAGTTTAAGAGTTAAGATTAACTGTTACCTCACAAAGGTTTCAGCCCAATCTTGGGCAGTGTGTGTTGTCACATGCGCATAGTTATGCCTATGACGCTTCTCTCTCTCTTCAGGCGGCATGGTCAAGGCAAACTCTATGGAAGAAGCAACTTCTGAAATGTTCCATGGATTAACTAAAAGTGCACCAGCCCCAAGAGATTGTGCTGCTCCAGCAAACTAGATAAGAGAACAAAATCAATGTCTAAGTCAAACTTTAACAAACATTTAATTCAAGATGAAAAATGGTATACTTGCTGATGGACATCATCTCACGCCCCAAAATAAATGAAAGAGCTGATGATGAATTCCCAAAAAAATAATTGTTATCCTAAGTTTGGAGTGTAGAAAGCTAATTCAAATAGCACAAACTTCAATTTGTTGAACTTTTCATATCAGTGTAAGCTTCAGTAAGTTTGTACTTGCATATGGTCGTATACACTTGAGAAAGCTCGTATTTGTTCCGCTGGAAAAGAATGGGTAGCAAGAATGTGGAACTTAAAAAATTTTAATTTTCCCATCAGTCTCAAGACAGTGTTGAAATATTAGGAAACAATACCAGTGACTGACTCCAGTGATCCAATATATGCAAAGAGAAAAAAAGGGTAACTATTGTGTATGGTTCTTCTAATACAGCAATAACATCACGTGACCTATCACTCCTGGTTCTGCATTTCATGGAGTTAATATAAAATAATGAAGAGGTAACCATTAAAATTTGGCTGCAGTTGCAGTTGCTGCAAAGCAACATCTATGAAAACTCTTTTTACAACATGAGAAACAAAATTAATATTGCTGTTATTGCTAGATTCATACTCCTACGCAAAAAAATCACAGAAGGAACCAACCATACAGCTTGCATTAGATAGTAAAGAATTTGAAATTACTTCACTTAAAATAAGAACTCCTTTCTTTTGTCCCTGGCATGCTACAAACTCATAGCTTACAAGATTCATCCCGTCTCTCAATGATGTCACTAAAGCCACATCTGGATAGTAAAAAAGGAAAAAAAGGAAACAGTTGAATGCAATTGAATGATAGGCAAAAACAACTTCCAAAATCAAAACCAAAACAAATATTAATGTTATTATGTTATGTCAAAGTAAAAGGTAATAATAGTGGAGCCAAATAATATAAATCAGATAGCTTGTGTAAGCTAACTTCAACAAAAAGTAAAGATGATGCGAATGAAAGATAACTAAACTTAGTCAATGAAGCATTGGACAGGGATAAGAGAACAACCCAGCTTTCAAGTCACTTAAACTTAAAAGTCAGGCATTGACCCAAAAAGATCAACTTGGCTGGAAATAGGGAGTGCTATGCAAGTGATGAAAATTTTAGAAAGAATTTGCACAATCACATGATCTATACAAATTCCGTAGTCATTAAGGTGTTAACAGATATTTGTATATGTATATGGATTTAATCCCCCATAATGATTAGTCCCACGGAAGGTTTCCAATACCGGTTCGTACCGGTAAACCAATTCTTCATTGAACAGTATGTGCCGGTACCATACCAGAGGTACCAACAACATTACCAAATATATATATATATAGTTAGTATCAACCATATGCTAGTATCGATCAATGATCGGACCGGTACTTACCACCCATACCGCCAGGTACGAAACTATACTTTAAACCTTAGTCTCACACCCTCCTTCCTCAGTTCTTTGTACATCATCAACAACTTCCTACTGCATTCCACGGCAGGCTACGAGCTTTTCCATCCTTTCTTCCACTAGACTCAAACACTGCCAAGTCCACCCTCTTCTATTGCTCTACTACAGCACTCTCTGTTCCCACATACTAGCATTATGATAACTAAGTCTCCCTCTTAACCCTAGTATCTTATTATAGCTTCGCTTGTAGGTAGGATAGATCCCTCTCTAGCACTTTGTTTGATCTGAAGCATGTTACACCTCACGGCAAAACTGTTAAATTCAATTCCATTGCTACATCTTTCAGGTAAGAATAGAACAATTCTTCATCAACATGCATGATAAATCAAACACCTTGACTCTTCTCCACCAAATTCCTTAGAACCAAAGCTCTCTACTTGAAATTTATCATATTATGTTG
The DNA here is from genome assembly GCA_027563935.2 of Costus lasius. Taxonomy (NCBI): domain Eukaryota; kingdom Viridiplantae; phylum Streptophyta; class Magnoliopsida; order Zingiberales; family Costaceae; genus Costus; species Costus lasius. The sequence goes on along the minus strand of CM050447.1, from coordinate 9,364,823 downwards.
CTCTCACTTGACTCAACAATATAGCCTTAAATCTAGAATATGTTCATGTTTCTTTCCACCACTTAGAACAACACAGCCTCTTTTCAAGACCAAATCGCCTGAGAAGAACAATGCTAGGGTTTACACCTCATAAGGAACTCTTCTATCCAAAGCATGATAGTTACCCCACAAGTATTTTTAAATGTTTTGTGCTAAGTGGGATGAACTCGATATCTATCCTTCCACTAACAACACATATCCACTCTCATGGAATCATTTGCTAAATCGTTTGTTTTTTACATTCATCAGTAAAATAAACTATAGAAAGAATTGTCACCTTTTCCTTCATGTGGAACATGCTATGATCTTCTCAAAACCATTGTGGGTGTAACATTTCCACAGATCTATTATCTCATTAATCTGGTATTGTCCTTTGTTCTTCATGGTTGGAGTTTGTTTTCCATTATTTATCCAGCACAATCTAACTTCTCTATGGTCCCATGTTATTAAATGTATATATTTTGCTCATATTTTAGGTCATGGAAATAACATGTGCCACCTTCAGGTTATGAGGTGTATCATTATTTGATACCTTCATACACAACATGAATATCATTATTTTGAACCTAACACTTGTCACTAACATGTTGTTTCAATGTTACTTACTTCAATCATGTCTAATGTATACTATGTATATTTGCTATATTAAAATTTTAAGATGTGGTGTAATTTTATTTATTAGTGAGTAGTGGAGTTTACCAAGATAAAGGATTAGTAAGGTGGTTAACTAGATCATGAATTAGTAACATATTTTAATTATCATTCATTTAAGGTTGTGAAAAAATATACATAAAGCCGCTTAAGTGTTTATAGTTCATAATTTTGATTATGAATTAATAAATTAATCTCCTCTTTGTAAATTTATTGGCTTTTCAATCTCCTGGTGCTTCCTTTATAACTTCTCTATTCCTTCTTCCTCTTCTCAATTTTGTCCTACATCAGTTCAATATCGAAGCCTAACATGGCATCCACTTCTATACCTAATATCACACCAAGATCAACATTTCCGTACTTGCCAACCTCACCTCCATAGCCACATTTGCATCTCAATCGCAACATCACATCATCTCTAGCTTGCTGTAGTTTGCCAAACTTGCCACCACAACCCACCGTTGTCACCTGGTTCTACAACCATCTTTCCACCCTCAATTAGCTCAACCGTCCAACCCCTCCCACTCTCACTCTTCTCCACATCCTGTGCAAGTTACAGCTTCACTCCATTCCCCAGAAAATTCATTACCAGTACCCTCTTCCTCAACATTATCATTGAACTAGCACCACTCGCCAGTCATCTAGACTACAAGCTAGGTTTACTTAAGAGTCCACTTGAGTTGTGACCAAACATGAAGGAGAAATGGATCAAGAAAAAAAAAAGCAATAACAACAAAAAGAAGACATCACATCTATCTACCTTGTTGCCATCCTCGATTACATCTGCCTGTTGCTCCCACTCATGCTACATCATTTTCTACTACCATAAAGCCTTCAACAACGCTTACCATTGTTGCCAGTTAGGGCTTCATGAACTGATCTCATTTGATCAATGTGTTAACTTAGATAGATCTACTATTCATACTTACAAAGCACCTCATGCAGTGCTCTAGCTTGTACGATGTCAATTGCAGCTAACTCACACCTCTTACCGCCCAATTCTGGGATCATCAAACAAAAGCCATTCAACATTGCGAAGATGTCAAATGACACCACATCATCAAAGGGGTTTGCTCCAACTTATAATGTTAACTTCTTTAAGACCATTACTCTTGTGCCGAGGGTTTGTTTTAGTTTGAGATCTTTTTTCTCAATTATCAAGCATAACAAGCAACTACATCAAAATCAAATGAACATTGGAAAAGTCTTCTTATATGAGGATTCTACCCATGAAGTTTACATGAAACAACCACTATGGTAAGCCAATTGGTGTTGTACAGTTAAGAATGCAATTTATGGTCGAAAATAGCCTACAATTCTTGTAGTATGATTATTCTTGTTATGTATATTGATGATATTTCTTCTCGTGAGGAGTGACGTCCATGGCATTTCTATCATCAAAAGGCATCTTAAGATCAAAAGATACAGGAAAACCACGATTTTTTTATGTATTGAGATCACTTATGGTACCCACATAGTCCCTCAGGTATTATTATTCTTGTTATGTATGATGATGATACTCTTCAATTCAAGAGTGACGTCCATGGTACTTCTAAATTCAAAACTCAAAAGGCATCTTGAAGATCAATTTGTTATGAAAGATATAGGAAAACAAGATATTCTTCACATATTGAGATTGCTTATGGTACCAAGCAAAGTGTATGTACCGGTACAATACCGATAGTATATATAGATATAAATATATAACCAGTACCATTCCATGGTAGGACCAATATGGAACCAGATTTACATCTATGGTACCAAGGCTTGTCATTGGATGAACTCAGGTACTATCTTGTTGAGAAGTTACTTACCTTAATGTCACACACCCAAGCATATACTTTGTTGCTGCAGTGATTCGTCAATTTATGCAAAAAAAAAACTAAACAATGTCACTAGGACAATGCATTGAGAAGTATAAATTATGTGAAGGGTGCAAGAAGAAAAGACCTTTGCGATAAGAATTATAGGCACATATGTCATAACCTTAGTTTCTAAGAGTCCATATGACTCATCTACTTCAATTTTTTGCACACAAGTTGGTCATCTAAGAAAGGTAAAAAAACAAAATAGTGAAATACTATTGCTTCAAGTGCTAAAGCTGTTATAATCATGGCCCATTGCTTGTGAAAAAATGGAGCTCTATACTCTTTTAAACAATTTTGGGTACATGCATTGTGACAATAAAACAGCAATATATATTGCTAGCTAGTTGTCATGACCATGAAGATATTCACGAGTATTGCATCTTCCGAAAATCAAATCGTCGTCATCATCAAGCTCTAGTTGCTAATACTAAATTTACTATATATACCAAGATGAGCATGATTTATATCATGACGTTATGTTGGTTTTTATATTTGTGTTCATCTTATTCTAATTTATCCGGCAATGTAAGATAAACATGAGATGGAAATTCAAAAAATAAAATCAATCACCAGTGACTGCATAGAGTGCGCACAACGCATGAAAGTCGAGGGAACGATCCTGCAAAAACATTTACCAGAAAATGAGCCTTTCACAATACCAAATATCTAATATACACGTTTATAATAAAGCAAATATTGGAAACTAGGACAACAATTATTGGCAATTTAGTGAATAAGAAAGTCATGAAAAATTAAAAAGAAAAGGGTGCTAATTGTCTTTTGTATCAAATCTGACAACAGAACTAGTATCCAGCATGTTTACCTTATAAACTGGCAGTCAAATACACATTGAGCAAACTGATAAAAATCTAGTTAACATGGATCTACGACATAATATAGCATACAACATGCACAATTCTGCTGCAACATTTGCGCCACATAAGTGAAGTAAATATCTCAATAGAAATGAAATCATCAGCTGTTGTTCGCCTCTTATATTTGACAAAAAGGTAGATTGTTTAGGAGATTCCTTAACAATCTGGCAATTACATCTTTTTTTCTTTTTGCAATTTCTTTTCCAAATGTCGCCAAATTATCAACAAGTATCTAAATTATCTTCAAGTACGTATACAACTAAATGGTTATTATCCATATTGTCAAAATTCGTATATCAATAGAAGAAAATGAAATGCAATGGAGATAATGTAGTCTTAAAACAGTATGATAAACCACCTCAGAAACTTGCAATTTTGCACACAAAACATGCCACATTTTTTAAAGAAAAAAGAAGTGAAAGAAAGCAATGGCATTACATGCCAGTGCTCCATCCGAAGTCAATTATCAAGTTGACAAATTCGATAGAAAATTCTGGCAATGTCAAAAGATATCAACTCCATACAAGAATAAATATTTTTTTCCAACGACGCATAAATTATACTAGTGATAAGAAACCAACAAGTGAACTCATACTACGGTAAAGGAATCAGGCAACATATAACTAGAAGTAGAAACAATAGGCAACCATAATAAATCTTTTTATGTTGATACAAAACATTGAGATGGATCATGTGAGATACAGAAAACTAAAAGAATGAACTTGAGACAAACCAGATGATGGATAGGAACAGCAGTAAGCGTTCCAAATCGACCATTTATACGACCCACAATTTCATGAACTTGACTTGTAAGCCTTTGATCTGTTTAGGAAAAAAATAATTAATCTAAAACCTGCTTGCTTAGATCCAAAAATAAATAAATGCTAATTGCAGTTGCACTGAAGAATTAGAAGAACAAGAACGTAAGTGCATTACTAAAGGGTATTTAGGCCGAAGACAAAAAAATAAATATTCTGATGTAGTGAATGAAACGTAAGGAAAATATAGAAAACTTCACAAGAGAAACTGATTTCACAACTTGTTAGCAAATTGTACAAAAATATAATTCTATTCTGGTATTTGATTAGTCTAATAATAAGAAATCTGTAATGCATTTAAGAAATAACAATTCATATTATATTAGTTTAATTTGAATAATAAGAAGGATACTAAAGTAATAAGACATTATCTAATTTTGTTTGGACTTTGGAGATCTCATCTCAACATTGATACTATTGATTTCCTCAAATTTCTGCATTCACTTCCATTATGTGTCAGGTCAATATGTCTTCTCTCATATAGTTATATTGGACCTCAAGTATTACACAGTTATAGAGTTCAACAACAGCTGCCAATCACATCCCTTCTTTGGTAAAGCTTTTCTCTAACCCATCAAACCATCTATATGTCAGCATCACCAGCCACTAACTTACCTACAGCAATGAAACTATCCACACTTCCCCCTTCAAACTTGCATTGATAATAGAGCCACAATCTTCTCAGCGCCAATCCTTTGTTCTTGGTATGAAGGAGGACGCATAGATCCGTTGCCTCAGAAGGCATGGTGCAGATGGAGAATGCCATTGGGTGCCACCAAAAATGGCTTGCAGAAAGCTCGACTAGGTCAATCAACATGCTCAAGTTTCCGTACACTTCAGGTCCTATCCAATGACTGAGTTGGCAAAACACTCAGGACCATGGTTTTTTTTCCTTCCAGTATTGATCAAAACATGCCAAAAAAAGGGAACACGCTAGTATAAAATTATAGATCTAGATTGTTGAATTATTACTTAATAGCTTAAGTTTTGGGATAATTGGTTAGCCAACCAAATCATAACATGCTTCATATGATTAGGGCCAAAAAACGATGAGTTTGAAAAGCACCACAGTATATAGATTTTCAGGCTATTTGTATATTAATCATTTGCTATTTATAATTGCTATGTTGGATCCACCTTTGGGAAGGATTGTAAGCCTGGCTATTATTTCTGCTCTTTTTCTCATTGATTCACGGGTAAATTTAGGTAAATTTAATCATGCTAGCATGTGAGGAAAGTGCTAAATTATATTCCTAGTTTGTAATATCGTAAACATATAAATTAAGAAGTTCCCAAATAGCTTAAACTTCTCAAATAAATGCCCGCACAATCAAATCTTAACACAATTCAACACAGAAACTCATGCAATCAAAATTTGGAAGTGATAATAAAATTTAAACTGAAAGACCAAGTGTTACAATGAGAATCTATTAAAAACCAGAGCACAGATCATATTACACACAAAAAATGTTGAACAATAAGAAAGTAAACAAAATCAGAAAGTAGATTGAATACAATGTCGATGATCAGTCAGTTAAGTCTCTGAACTAAGTGATGAACAGCATGCCAGAGTTATGCAACCTAACTGTCCAAATCGTGATTGGGAATAACCAAATGTTAAGGTGCATTAATTATTTAGTTTTCACAATTTTAGAGAAACAAAATATTTTTATCCGTCTCTTTCAAGTAATATATATTCAAAATATGTCAAGAATGCAATAGGATACGTGACATCATATGTGAAACATCTGAACAATGAATATGAAAGGTTATCGTTTCATGGCATAGTACACCTGCCGAAATCTATAAACACTCTGATCTTGCACAATGCAGATCAGCACCGCTCATCACACCAGATAGCATAGGCCAAAATTTAACCTAGACTACTCAGCAAATACAACAGATATTCTTACAATAAATTTCAGCTCATGCTTATTAAAATAACATGTCTTATTTAATGTGACCACATATAGAAGAATCTTGAAAACAAATTAAAAATTGGTAAAATAGAAAATTAATTAAATCTATCCATAATTTCTCACCTAGATGTGAACATGGAAGTTGATAAACAAAGTAAAGCAAAGCAATGCTCGTGTGGACAATTGTTTAAGAAAAATATGTAAAGTTTAAGATCATATAAACTATTGCAGACATGATACATACATTCAGGGACGTCAGTTCTAGTTGGAACAGCAATTTGCAGCAAGACTACTTTATCACGCCATGATGGATTTTCTTCTAGGAACTTCTCAAAAGCTAAAATCTTTTGTGGAATCCCTTTGATCATGTCAAGACGATCAACTCCCAGCATTACCTATAAAGAAATGATTGATGATAACAGAAAACAAAAGCACAATGACAAAGGGGCAGCACAAAAATCAATAGTATAAATAAGCTATTGGGAAAGACGTTATAATATAGTCTTTATAAATTTCTTGGATAAATGTATCAGTATCATATCATAAAAACCCAAAATGCGAGCATTCATGCTTTAAACAACAAGTTGAACATAGGAAAAACGATTTGAAGACAGTGCTTGATGGACAAGGTAGAAGAATATTTTTTTACTGATGAAAAAAAAAAGAGACACCATAAATGTAATGTCAAGAAAATGTGTATCCATTACCGTTGTACCAGTCATAGATAGGAGATGCCATTTTATCTTTCCATATGCAATGCAATATAATATTCTTTTTTTATTAAACTAGTTTCAATCAAATATTTCCTACTTTGCCTTAGTAAGTTGTGTAAAGAAGATCATTCTAAACTGGATTCATTTCACTAAGTGTGTCTACATTATATCATGACAACGATCTAGTTGTTAACAATGGCAATTTTTCATACGTTGAAAGTCATACTGGTCCTAAAATTATCTAAGACATTACTAAGAAAAAGGTTATAAACTAAGCATAATTCCACCTAAAACAGCTTTTGCTAAAGCATGTAAGAATATAGCAAGCAAAGAATGTTGACATGGTGATTAGTTTTTTATGGAATAGACAAGCTTGCAGTGAAAAACAATTTTATATTACAAAACAATCATTGCATGCATGTAAATTAGTAAGGTATTTTCATCTAACTAATGAAGTTCATAGAATTTTCCAAAGCTCATACCCCATATAGACCTATGAGAAATTTTTAACAAATTGTGCAAATAAGGAATTTGCTTACCTTTCGGCCTGCAAATCTGTGTGTCAACTCATTGATGTGCTCTTTGACAGCAGGAAGCTCAAGTGCTCGTTTAAACCGATCAGAGTCTATTCCAATGGGAAACTGAGGTTTCAAAATGAACATTTGGGTAAAATGACCAATTGGACCAGTACTCTTAACCTCATATATAAGTGCATTAACTTTCTCCTCATTTTCTAAAATTTAACCGTCAAAGAAGGTCAAAGATAAATAATATGGTAAAGAATATCAATGAAAGGATGAGGTGTTATCAAGAAATGAAGTATTAAATAAGCAATATAATATACAGTACCGCTGCCACCCTAGTCAGCCTTCCTTGACCTTCCACACCTTCCGGTGTACCCTCAAGTCCAAGAATGCGGGTGCAGGCACTAACAAAATGTCTTGCATAATCATATGTGTGAAACCTATAACATCATATTCACTTTACATGATCAAAATCACTACTCACAAGATAGCTGATGAGGTACAAAGAAAAATATGAATCAACCTTGGCAAACAAATAAAAAGGAGAAAATCTAATTGAATCTCTAAACAAAAGAAAACAAGGATAAATGGTCAATAACTAAATCAAATATAATTGGAAATGATGTAAAGTTAGCAAATATTAAATTGAGATAATCGTCAACAGAGATTCCTTTACAGACAACTGAAAAGAAAAAAAAAAGAAATCATCATTATGCATGTCATGATATGATTTGTAAAATAAATTGAGTTTCCTCGGCATAATAAATTGCAACATTATAGTAACAATCCTGAGCACAAACCAAGAAAGAAAAAACAGCTTGGAATTATGAAGTAGAAAAGTTTCCACATTCTACAACAATTGTTACCATGAACCTGGAGCAAATTTGTATTTTCTATTTTGTATAGTTTTGTTAAAATATCAAAGCAAATAGACCAGGAAAAGGTAAAAGATTAACTGCACAACACAAGCACTAAATGGATAATGAAAGCCTAATTTATCATAGCATATAGCATAACAGTCAATAATAGAAAGTTCAAAGTGTGTGGAAATCGTTCCATAAGACACTGCCGGAGTATTGACATGAAAAGTCTGCTTACCCGACAAGATCAGCAGCAAGAACTGATCTTAGTAGTTCAGAACGAGATGGCAAGGTCCTGTGGATTTCTGAAGAAGGAAAAGGTGTGTGAAGAAACCAACCTACTTTCATCTTGCTATTATAATCCTTAAGACACTTAGGAAGAAACATTAGATGATAATCGTGGCACCAAACAACATCCCCTTCTTGGTAATGCTTATTCACAACATCAGCAAACATCTGGTTCGCCCGCTTATAAGCTTCAAACTGAGATTCGAAGCTACGAGTGGTAGCTAGTCGATCTTCTTGTGGAAGCCCAAGGTAGTGAAACAGAGGCCAAAGCATGTTGTTGCAGTAGCCATTGTAATACTGATGTACAATTTCTTCATCAAGAAAAACTGGAATGCATCTCTGCTTGAAATAAGTAACTTGTTATGGTATAAAAACCGTGTCTCTTTACTAAAGGAAAAAAAAAAAGAGTAATCTTCATGCTTGATAGAATACTCTAATATTCCATTTGGTAATCCAACAGATTGGCATCCAATTACTCATGCAGAGTCTGGGAGCAGAACTATCAAAATGTAGAACAGGAATAACTCTCAGGAAATACTCTTGAGAATAAAAAGCACCTTTTCAGCCAATGCCTTTGTAAGCGCCCTCTGCCCAACTTCATCTGGCACATTGACACCAGCCCATCCAATCCACTTTGCATCAACATCCTTTACACCTACGATGACAAAGAAAACACAATAGTAGGCTTTCCTTCTCATCAGCACATGCATTTTCTCAGATAGTACACTAACAGGAGGAAATGTCGTGTTGGCTCTTCACTATGTCCAAGAGAGCATTTGGAAGAACTAGTGTAACAGACGAGGACGTACCGAGCAAAGCACTGACGAGTCCACCTGCACTGATCTCCAACGACCAGGAATCCTCCCCCCTTCGCACTGCCGACACGGGTAGCCTATTAGCCACGACCAGCAGCCGCTGCTTCATGGGCCTGCCCCTGCTCCTCCTGTTGCCCCCTCCCACCATGGTCGCTGGCACAGAGGACCCATCTATAATCTCTTCGTCGGGCTCGCCCCCGACATCCTTCCCACTGCCGTCGTCCGCCGGATGGTCAGAGAACTCTGCCTCCCCGCCACCATCGCCGCGGCTTCCAGCCTCCTCCTGGAGGAAGGCCCTGTTGATCTTCCTGAGCTCTCTGTCTCGCATCAACCGCTCGACTCGCGAAGTCTGGTTGCGGCTGCAGCCATACTTGCCCCCTTGCATGCTGTTGTGCTCGCCCGGCGGCTGCCCGGAGGCCGGCTTCATACAGGCAGACCACGACCGCCCTGCATTCGAACAGGAGTAAGGTCGGTTAGCCGGCGACCAGCCGAGTCGACACATGCAAACATAATCCTCATCAGCGGGCCAAGGCCCGGCGGCCGGTTAAGCAAATACGCCGTCTTCGGTGGGGCACCATTACCCGCACTGTCTGCTGTTGCTGATTACCTCTTCAGTCATCTCAAGTTTCCTCTTCTTTTTTCTTCTTGGCATGCTGACTATTCCTAGTCCAGGTTATGTGATAGTATTGAAAAAACGTGAGAAAGGAAGAAAAAACAGTGATGAGAGGAAATGAGATGGGGTTGGTTAATGGGAGAGTGGTGAGGGGAGCGGTGGTCCCTCTACCGGGTCTCGTGAGACCCACCCCCTCCAATCTCACCTGTTCTATTCGACCACACACTGAAGACATGCAACTTGCCGGCACCAAGATCACACAAATCAATGGTGATTCACGGACGCGAAGAACAAGCACCATTCATTCGCAAATTTACAACCCTAACACAAGCAAACGCAACAGAGAAGACAGATTCACACTCCCCCGAACAGGGCGAACCGCGCCATAGAGCATCGGCCGAAGAAGGTCGAGACGATTAGGGCACCACGATCAGGCGAGCCCGATCGCAATCCGCGTTTGCACCAAGGCAACGAGGGCGACTAGGAAGAGAAAAATCTCGACTAGGGTCGTGCGCCGGGCCAGTAAACTAGCCATCTGCCGCCGATGCCTTCCGGGAGATTCGAGATCGACGCGAAGAAAAAAGAAGATGAGGAAGGAGGAGATGGGCGGAGGAAACAAACCCGAGATGGGAAATCCTTTGCCGCACTCGCACTCGCACTCGCACTTCTTTTCGCCCGGGGGTCCGAGAACTGACGAGGGATACCGGAAACTCGCAACGGGTTGCGCGATGATTCCCCCAGTCCGCCCACCCCTTTTTATACCTCCTGGGGGCGAGTTAAAGGGCATGCAGCTGATGATGCCACAGCGCCCCTCGTCCAAAAGCATATTTATAGCCACATACAGCACTACCTTCTCATATCTCACACTTATTCATGCTATTATTACTGTAATCATTCATAGAGCGCAGCACATTTACTGCATGCGTGGTTAATAAAACCTAAATCAATTCGATCGCAACAAATTAAAATCTCAAATTTTATTTTTCAAAAAAAAAAATCTTCCATAAAATAAATAAATTATTTCTACGGATTGATTGAAGGGATAAATTAATTATTAGCTGGATTGAGTCGCAGAGTCCGAAGCAAACATGATTTTTTGTTGTATAGCGTCGCCGGCTGTGCATGGGTAGAAAGTAGAGGGTGGAAAGTGAGAAACGCACCGCACAACGGGCGCGGGGTAATAAATTGGGGGTGGTGGGCCCGTGACCCGGGGGGTGCCACCGGGACCGACTCGCGGCCGCCGGAGGGCGGGGGGATCGGTTGGGGGTTGAGATCGAGTCAGGGGCTGCTCGTGAAGTTCGATTCGGTGACACCATCAACGAAAATGTACGCCCGCCCGCCAGCCAACCCCGTCTTGTACTTGCTTCCCAGCTCTCCTTAATTGTTGAAGGATTTGGGTACGACAACATTTCCCTCCCTCAACTTTTACCACGGGCCGAGGAGAGCAATTCAATTCGAACCAAACCGAAGGGCTAAATGAGTAAAAACATCCGATGCAGTCCCCTTCTACAAGTGGATAAATGATAAACCCCATATTGTCAAATAAGTATAGTGCAGAATTTGCTAATACACACTATGCATTTGCATTCAACGTACTCATTTATTATTTAGATTGTGTTTTTTTGACGAAATTCACAACGGGACAAAAAGAAAACATATTATGCATTCAGCGTACTCATTAATTATTTAGATTGTGTTTTCTTGGACAACATTCATAGTGGAAAAAAGAGAAAACATATTACTCATTCATTATTTAGATTGTGTTTTTTGGACGGAATTCACAATGAAAAAAATATATATATTATGCATTCAGCGTACTAATTCATTATTTAGATTATGTTTTCTTAGACCACGTTATATGTTTTCTCTGTTTTTTTTGCTATGAACGTCGTTCAATAAAACACAGCTTTAGGCCCTTAGATATGCAAATCTTAAAATGACGCTCATGTTACTCTTATATCAATATTTATATTTTTATATTCCTAAGTAATCGTCTCGTTAAAAAAATTTAATAATATTAAAATTAAAAATGTCAAGTGTTTGAGGAGAAGTGTTTTTTTCATTTATTTACTAATTCTGAAATTAAAAATCAAAATCTAAGCACGTGTTAAACATGCCGTTTTACTATAATAAATGCTTCATTCGGCTCATGGATTTTTATATTTTACTAGTATTTTATTCTAATAAGTTGGAGTTCAATAATCAATACTAGTATTTTTACAAAATTTTGTATTAAAGTCAACCTCACAATGTTGTGTTGCACAAAATTCATCTTCAGACACTCAACTTTGACTACAGGATCCGGGCCTAAAAAATACCAATTTCAAAAAGATCCTACCATCTTCACGACAAGCCATAGTCAAACCCACTTTCATGTTGCACATGGAATTTTTCGATTCAAAAACAATATTATTTCCTCGCTTTGGTCTCAAGTAAACCATGGAGATCAATAGCGTTGACTATATGATATAAATAGAAAAGTTTATGGGCAACGACAAGGATTAAGACGGTGGTCAAACCAATAAGAACTAAAGTCAACGACATTAATTTGTCCCCTCTACTTTAATTATTCCTCTCGTTGCCACATTCGGTAAGCAAATTAATGAACTAGTCTCTTTATCACTAGTGGCAAACAAAACAAACTGCTAATTGCTTTAAGCCACTTTCTTCAGCACAATTGCTAACAAAGCAACTGCTAGATTTAGTCAACCGATATATTCCACTTAGTTCTAGTAACAGTGCAAATTAAAATGTTTATAACAAAAAATTTGCACGATCAAAGAGAATGTTCCTATAAATGAATGTTTAATTCACCAAGATGATTATAACAAATTATATATTTGATCAGCTTCCGATAGTAGCAAATGAATAATTCCATTGTCTTCGCTCGGCGGCAGCTGGCAGTCCCATTCGGTGCTTCTGTTTGACCAAAGCATAGGTCAAACTGCTGCATCGTGCGCAGCATTAGTGCATAAAAAATGCTGTTTAATTGTACTATAAAATTGGATAAAGAGTTGACCACTAAACTTAAAATAAAAAAGGTTTGAATTTTATATTGAACTTGAGTGTAAAAAAAAGTACGCACGATTGTATTTAAAAAAATAGTAAAGTCAAAGTCAAAGGATAAAAAGTAATATATTTTCCTTTTTTTTCTTATTTCCTTCTTAATAAAAATATATAGACTTAGATTCGTGTATGGCGTGGCGCATAGTTTTGCCACGGTCGTATCTGCCCACTAGACTTGCCGAGCTGAGGTTGCTGATGCACAATGCGCCGAGTGCGCTAGTAGTGTTTGTCGTTTTTAATGTTGGAGATGGTGGCTAGACTTCCTGTGCATTGCAATCATTTTTCTGCCGAAGGAAACGGAGCATAATAGGGTTGAGTATTTTGGGCCAAAAACCATGTGTTACTGCATTTAATTTGATTCTTGACTATCAAACCAATTGCAGAAAATTCAATCGCTTCACTTGACCTGATGCAAACAAATTTTTTTTTTAAACAAAAAAAACGAGATATTGACAGATGCATGCATATCTGCAAGAGCTGCAACTTTTAAGATGGAACGCTAAAAAGAAAATTCCCCGACCTGACGCGGACGTGTACGCTCCCATAACTAGACAAATTAAAGAACTCCGCCAGAAAGTTCGGAATGCGATGCCGAACAGCAGCCATGAGCAAAAGCCGGTGACGTAGGTTAATTTCACATTCTCATTCCCTCATTTGTCTCTCCGCCATCTCTTTCCCGACAGCGACGCCTTCCTCCTCCCCACCGTTCTTTTCCCCATCCCCAATCCGCTCGAGGAGGATCTACACCAGCTCTCCAGGTGTGCTGATTTCAGGGAAGCAATCATTCCGTATCATCGAAGCTGCATGCAGGAGAAGCGGCCGGGCGCGGGCGCGAGGCGGCCATGCAGGGAAGCGTTGACCTGTCTAATCGCTGGTTATTTATGCATCGAGGAGTGAAGTGGGCGGGTAAGTGCGAGGTCAGATACTCAGATCTGGAAGTGGGAGGAGGAGAGGGAGGCGGTGGATTGCGTAGCAAATCTGGAGTGGGGCCGGCGGAGTGGAGCTCGCGGATGCGGATTTTGTGGCGCACAGCAAAGCGGTGCAACTGGGGGAATTTAGGTGTAGATTTGGAGGGGGCGAATGGAAAAGTTTGTGATGGGGAAAGTTGACTAGTGCTTGTGGGAGAAGGAAGAACGTGGGATAAGATTTAGGGGGGGAGAAAGCGAAGGGAGGGAGAGGCTCGATGGTATATTTTTTAGCCAAGAAGGAAAAAAAGCAAAGGAAAAAAGATGCAAAGCTGGAGACGTGATTATTCTTGGAGACTTTGGTCCACAGCTCAGAAGCCACAAGGGAGGAGGAGTGCCTTTTTTTGTGGCTCGTGTATAAAAATGGACGTGGATAGTTGAGGGGATGAATGGATGGATGCCGATCTAACTGAGTACCACACAAGTACAGTGCCAAGAGAATCCAAGTGTACCGCTAGAAAGCTATCGCTCTCTCCTTACACCGCCTCTAGTGGTTCATTCCAAGCTTTGATCCCCGCATTATCGATTTGAAAGGTATTGTTCCACACTCACTGTGTTGGAGTAGTAGAATTAGGAAAAAAAAGGACTAGTGAAATGCTGAAAGAACGAGTACTTGTGAGGTTCATGAAAGTCGAGCACTTAAAAAGTAGCAAGAGGTGTTGCACTTTGAAGGCTCACGAAAGCCAAGCATTTGAGGAATACCGAAAGGTCAAGCACGTTGTGGCTCCTGAACGTCGAGCACTTTAAAAGCATCACCGGCTGTGATTAGTAAGAAAGATAACAAATTAAAAAAATAAAATAAAATAATTAGATTTTTTTAATTTATGTAGAGGAAACAAAAGTTAATAAATACAATGAAAAAAATTGAAAGAGAATCACGCGAGAAAGAGTGGAAATAAAATAGATAACGGTGAAAATAAGTATTAAAGCAAATAGAGTTATTTTTTCTCTTATTTTTTATCCTCCTACTAAATACGATTTTATAGCTCTTCTTCTAATTTTTTATCTATTCTCTCCTTTTTTTTCTTACTAAATACGTTGTAAAAATCAACACAATTTGGAAGCTCATTAAGGGCCTGTTTTATTAGGAATAAAAGAAAGAAAAAGAGAAAGAAAAGAAATTTTTCTCTTGATTTGTTGGGAAGACTGATTTGAAGTAGAAGAAAAATAGATTATTTTTCTCTCCTTCTTAGTTCTCTCCAAATGAGAGAGAAAACAAAAATCACTCCATCGACGCCTCCTCCCCGCCTCCTTCTGGCATCCTCCCTGCCTCAGCCTCCTTCCCCACCTCCTACCTCGCCTCCTTCCTTACCTCCATCCCCGTCTCCTGCCTCGCCTTCGAGAGCGCGAGCGCCCCCTGCCTCCTGCCTCGCCTCCTTCCCCGCCTCTTGTCTCGCCTTTGCGAGCGCGAGCGCCCCCTGCCTCCTTTCCCGCCTCCTACCTCACCTTCGCGAGCGCGAGCTCTGAGCATCGTAGCGCCGTCGCCGACCACCGTCGCGAGCACCATCGCCGACCGCCGACCCCTTCGGGAGTACGAGCGCAAGCGCAGCTCATCTGTCCCCTTTTTTTATAATTTTTCTCCTTTTTTATATTTCTTTCTCCCTAATTTTCTACCTCTCCGATAAAACAGACCCTAAGAGTGAACAACTATGGGAGATTAAGGTTGGGGTATTAAGAGAATATTAAATAATTTTGTGACGTTGAACGCACTACTCCAACTATCAAAAATCTTTGTAACTTTGATAGAGGAGGAGGGGTTATTCACATTTTAAGCAAAGACAAATTAACATTGGCTTAAATGGAAAAATATTTTTTAAGAAAAAACACTATTAATCATTAATCTATAAAAACAAATTAAATTTGTTATAAGCTTGAGGGAAATTAATTTATATAAATGTCAAATCTAGTTTTTACCCCCAACAATTTACTTCGTGAAGTGGACAACATTCACAATGCATGAAATGTTAATTATAAAAGTAAATCAAACAAAATATCACAATATTGTGCCCCTCATACTGATATATTCATTTTAAATATTAATTAAACATTAATATTATCAAAAACCCCTATTTATAAAAAATATATATATAACATATCTTTATTATATTACTAATTATTGACCGGAATGATGTGATATAATTACTAAATTAGACACGACAAAATGACACGCCACTAATTGTGAACTCTTAGAAAAATCTAGCTATGCATGATTTGATCTATCACTTTGTCAACTTATTTTGCTCAAAACACATCACATTCTCGACATGTGATTTGGTCGATTGATCAGCAAATCAAACAACATGATATATATATATATATATATAAACAATTTAATTATTTAATTATCATATATATATATGTATTTTATTAATAAATTATTAGATAAAAAAGCAAAAAAATTTACCCAATAAAAAATCAATTTTTTTTAGAACAATTGACCTTGAGGAATGGCTATCTTTCACTAACCTGTACTGAATGCTAATTTGACCAGAGATTAGACCGGTTTTCTAGTTGAACCGGTTAGTTAGTACACTACACGGACTTTAGAAACACATTAAATTACACCCACAGGGGCCCGGTTCCAGCCGTGCAATAGCGTTGTGACACTTATTATATTAGAAACTTTTGCATGCAACTTGATTTAATTATCAATTCCGCAATTCGATGCCTTTATAGTTCACGATCAGCAACTAGATGGCCACGTGGGACCCGATCCTAAAATGCGCACCTAATAACCATTCCTTGGCAGCTAAGGCTTCAGCACACCTGTCAGTCACCAACTAATTAATAGGGATCAATTTTTTTAACCGTGCAGCACTTGTGCATGGATGCATGCATGCACGCACGAGTGACGAGTGCAACTGGGTGCTGTAAAAAAGCGCAAAAAGGCTCGCGCAACATGCACGTTAATGCAATCTACTTTTATACTGCGCAGGATTGAGTGCCTCGAATGATTCCTTTCCCTCTGCCAAGCATTTATTTATTCACCGAGACCCCGTGCAAAACTTGCATTTCCATATGAGTCCCTGGCTTTACTGTCGGTCCCCTTCTCGCCTAAAGCCCACAGCACACTCACTGTCCCTCGAGGAGCATAATTAACTCATAATTACATTAATTAACCATAACGATTGTCGCTTAATTGCGGGGGCCACTCTACATGATGTCAGAAAAGGAGGCTTGACTCTGGAAGGTGGCATAAATTAGCACTTTTAAAAGAATTAATTATTTATTTAAAACATTTAAATTTCTTGTGATCTGTTCTTCACTAAGTTTAAGAATGATTCGAACCTAAACTTAATATGATTATTATATTAATTAATTAAGATGGATGACGTGATTAGCCATCATCTAGTGTACGCAAACTGTATTAAATTCAAAGTTTGGACGTGGTTATACGTGAAGAATAATTGAATTGTTTGGATTAAATATAAAGAATGACGAGCCCACAACACAGAATATTAGGAGTGGGCTGCAATTTTCAAGCCTAAAGTTGGAAAAAGCAAACTTTTTCTCTTTTGAAAAAGAGGCAAGTACTCTAGAAGAGAACAAGTTGACGAGAACTAACATGTTGACTGATGAGAAAAGTGTTTTGACTATAATAATATTTGTAAAAAAAATCTTTTCGTCAATTAATGATTTTAATTAATTATGTGTCACTATTGGGTGCAATTTTTTAGTGTATGTTAATGCACTATTGCAAAATAGCCCCTCTCCTAATGAAGATTTTTTAACTACTAGAAAATAACTATTCTACTAGTAATAATATCGATTTTAAAAAGTTAGAAATAGGGATTTTGTCTTCATTAGTGTTTGGAGGTGATAGTAAATAATTAGAGAAATAAAAGAAGGAATTTACACATTTAGGCTCCATATAGTATATAATTTTTTATAAAAAAATTGATCTCTAAATAATAAACATATTTGGGCTCATGTGTAACGCAAGGTTGAAAATTCTAATTTATAATAGTACTTCCCTGACCTCTTACTCGTGTTTTGACAACTAATTTGGTATTCATTGAACTACAATAAAAACTAATATGCTAAAAGAATGGGTCAAATTTGACCTTTACTTGCTAAAATCATACCAAATGAACCTATTATTTGTTCATATTTTTTTCTTATATTATAAGATTTTATAACATAAAGAACATTTAACAAAAATATATTAAATATTGGAGTAATTGAACCGAATGAATCAAGAAACAGAGTTTGAATGATCATTTTTGGCATAAAATGATAAAATTTACACTTGAAAAAATATTATTCAATTTAACAAATTATCTAATGATATCAATTTTGATGTCACAAAAATATTCCCAAAAAGATAACTGATTTTTTTTTTTGTATGATCCCATGCGAGGCTAGTTGACAAGTGTGGCGAATCCTTTTTTCCTTAATAATTAAAGTGCACGAGGGTGTGTGCGCCTAATTCCCGCTAATTAATTAATTACTAACTTTGCAATATTTAAAAAGTAAAGTAAAATAAAATATTGTTTTAACTGAGGGAGAATAAAGTGGCGGCTGTTAGTGTTGTCGAGGACTAAAGGGAGGGCCCCCACCCACCTAACGGGAAAAGCAATATTTGCAATTTGGTCCCCGCGCGGGCGTGAGGCGGAGGCGACGACAGCGCGCGCGGCCTAGCCGCTAGGGGCAGGCTGCTGGAGGACCAGCGCGGGCGCCCAAGACGTGGGAAAGAAAGATCGCGCTAGAATCTATAACAAATCTCGCCGTCGCCGCCGATTTTTACGCAGAAGCCCCTCCAGCTTTCTGAATTTTCTAGATACCGCCAATTACGGCCGCCTCAATTGTTGCATATACTCTGTCATCGTGCGCTCGGTACGCACGCACTGATATTTTCCCGATAAAGTATTTAAGAAAGGCAGATAGTTTTACTTTTTCATTTATTTGGAGGGTAGAGGAGTTTGTTTCTTAAATTAGTCCAATTTAAATAAAGAAAGTAGATAAATAGCGTATTTTATTTAAAAGTAATGTTTTTGAGTGGAGTCAATGCGCTTATCCTTAATATCGTGCGATCGGTTGATGTTTCTTTTGGTCGGACGACGGCGAAATATCTCCAACTATAACTGAACGAAGAGGCACATGTCCAATCGATGAAAGGGATGGGATGGACATCATCAACACACCAAATGCCATGTCTTGGATTATGCACTAAATCATGGATTCATCGTACAAAGATGCATGTTGAACATCACCATCCACAACTCCGCTCACTAATGGCTATGTAGGGACTCGTACATGCAGCGTACCCCATCCGGTGAGTTTCCACGTTTCCAGAGATATTTTTTAATGAATGTGTTTTTTTAAAAAACAATATTTATTGAGTTATTGAATACAGGTGAGAACTGAACATTTTTAAGTAAAATTAAGAGAGATTTTTATCCTTTTTCTTGATTTTTGTTAATTATTTAAATTTAATATACTGAAAATAAGCACGTCTATACAATCGCTTACACATGAGCAATAATATATATACATCATATTTTATTATTGATAATAAATCTCGCGTTCCTTATTAAAAAAAATCTACTCTTGCATCGAAGGACATATTCTACATTATTTTAATTAGATATAGCCACAATCGATACACGCTGGAAGAGTAATGAGAAGAAAAAAAGGCTAACACACTTTAACCAATGGCTTCATCTTACCATCTATCTCAGCCACTCCGATCAGCAAGCCGGCTTCATGCTCTAAATTAATTTAGGATTTAGTGGAGTTCAAATCCATTAGTTCCACAAGAGCATAACTTGAATTATATTATTTTCATCCTAGACTGTTTATAGGATGAACAAAGTTATATAATATATAGTTTAGTCAAAAGATTTTATCGTTCCTTTTCTTTTTTCTGTGGAGTCAAATTTTAGAAAGAAGTGAAGTGGTTTTATCTGTTTTAGAAACTGTGAAATAAAAATTACAACACTAACTGGCGATTAGATTATATTTTGCTAGCCTATTTTTTGTGTAAATAAAAAAAAACTAACTATACACGAAGTATATAGATTACTGATGTAACATTATTAGTAAAGTTGCATTGCATTATTTACTTGATGTGGAATATATATATATATATATATATATATATATATATATATATATATATTATAGAAAAAATATAAAATATTTGTATAAAAAAATTTCAAAAAAATAATAACTAAAATACAATTTTGTATATAATCTATATATTATGTTGGCGCAATATTTAGCACGATGAAGCAGACAAGACAGGAAAAGGGGGGAGGAGCATAGATCATCGCGGATCCGAAATCCACAAAGAGGATCCTGGATGCTGGGCTTTTGGCCAGCAACGTGTGTAATGACAGCAGGATGGCAATCTTTGGATGCTGCCTCAACTTTGAACCCAGATCAATCTCGGAACCAGAGCACAGCAGAAGCAGCATGCGACATGACATGTTGCCGCTGCTGCAGATGCTGCTGTGCTTGTGTGTGTGCGCGCGTTTCACTGCTCCACGATCCGTCTATATCTGTCAATCAAAATCTAACTCTTCGTGTGCCCAGGCCCGCCACACCTTGCACTCTCAAAGTCCTGGGAGCATTTGATCCTTCTCGAGATGATGGATGGATGGATGGACGGATCTTTTCAGTGCCAAAGATCTCCAGAATCCAGCATTTTGATTTGAGTTGCTCCAAAGGCCACGGCGACTGACGAGGGAGGTGGTACTGGGGGGCTGGAAACATGGAAAGTGATTCGGTAGCCAAAGGTTTTGGCTTTGCGAGATCTCGCTTGTCCTTCGGGATCCTACTCTGGCTGCGCCTGCGTCCCAGTTTTTTTCTTTTTCACCTGCAACATCAAACATTTTTGACATCAGGCAAAGGTCCATAGAATACAATCTCTTACGTCAGACGAAGCTTACTTGTTTTTCTAATATTTTTTGTTCTTTTTTAATAAGGCCGAGCTTTTTTTTCCATTGAGTTATCCCATATCAAAGGTAATTGTTAACTTTACAAAAGGAGAAATATCAAGGTTGGGACAATTTCCCTCGGCTACAAAAGTAAATCTCCAGATGATACTGCTTTTGGCAGAATCTTATCTCAAAAGAAAAGACGACAATGATAGAGAATTATCCTTTTGTGGCTATACAGTTTCTTCTGTGGGTAAAGAAATAAAGATTACGAAAATCTGGAACTAAAGAAAATTGAGTATCGGTAGCAGAATGATTGCAACTGCATACAAAAAAAAGACTCCCTAACAAGAGTTTATAAAAATTACAACGCTCAATCACAACAGCAAACTCTACAATATAACTGGCATGTATATAATGGACTTAATTTCTCTACAAAATGAAAGCAAACGTTGTTAACCTAAAAAAATGCTTGTAGAAACAAAAGCAGAGCTAATAAAGATGACAAAGATACAAAATATTGCCGGAGGCATTACATACAATAATTTTGTTGAAACAGACATTGCAGCTAAAATATGAAGAATAATAGATCACATCAATTTTAGGAGAGTTGGTACTATAATTCATAGGTTAATACAGCACCCGAAATAAAATGTACAGAAACTTGAACAACCGCACGCTCTCCGGTCATAGTCGATTACTATTCTCTTTGTACAAAACAAAAAACAAACAACGCACGTCTCGCTCGGACGATCGTGTTAAAAAGGCTCCACTGATTTCCCATTAGCAATTTCTAGAGTAGCCTACATCACGAGGGAGGTGCCGTTTGTCTGGTTGTTTGGTGTGGATGTTTGAATGTAATTGGAGTCAGAGCCCCTGACTTCATTGAAAGTTGAATTGCTTCTGTCCGTAGTATTTCCCGCAGTATGCTTCTCTTCATCGTCCTCGTCAACTGCAAGGGATCCTGCCCGCAAGAGTTCTTTGACCTTACGGAATTCATCATAGTGAACCTTCCGGTGCTCGCTGAAACTCAATGTCGCAGCGCCCGTGTCAGTATCTGATTTAATTCATGCGCACAAGAGTATCTTAGTTAGCCATAGTCGCTACTTCCTGATGAATTGTGATACAAAGAAGTATTCATATTTAAGTTCAAAATGCAATGATGAGAACACGATAAAATAAATTAGATCAGATGAGGAATACAAGCCTATGGAGTCTACCTATGACTAGCATGTTTCAAAGTATCTTAGATCACATGACTTCTGACCATCAAAATTAATGAGGTAGTTCTCGTCTTAAACTGGATCCAACTTGTAACTATCCCGGATAATACAAGAAATTCAATTTGCTAGAAACTACCATGCATATAGAAACCATTACAAATATGGAACTTATACAGTAGAAGATGACGGTAAAAGAAAAAAAAAACGTATGAATGTATGATTTTGCTATGAAGAATTGAGATAGAAAAGCAGCCTTAGATTAGGTAAATGTACATCTGTTGAATTATTTATACTTATGCAGCAAATAGGACTATTCTTAACATAGGTGAGAGGCTTTTTTTACTATGAAATTTTAGTTTCTTAAAAGATGTGCAACCCATCTGCACAGCAATATCGGTACTTAGACGATGATATAGATTGGTAATTGGTTACTAGTGTATGTCAGAATATGCCACAATTGTACCAGTGCAGTTTCATCTAGGTGAGAGGCTTTTAAGCCTTAACATAGACGAGAGGCTTTTAAATCTGCTCTAATGTGCAGTTTCAGCTGCAGAGTATATGCCACAATTGTACCAAGTGCATCATACCTATCTAAATAATCGTTCGATCAAGCAACAAATTGAACTAAGAGCACAGATCCGCCTAGATAATGTTACCAAATATTAATTTCTTTTCCTCAACCCAAAGGAATTCAATCTAATGAGCAGGTCAGGAGACGAAAATCAATGTGTGCCAATTATATTCCATATAGTTTTTGCTGCATAACAAACATATTACGAAGAACTAAAAGACAACAAGGCAGTCTGATTTTTAAAAAAATTAGTAAACAAATAAAGAAAGCAATTATCAATATGATCATGCAAGCTAAATCAGAGAGCAAGTGGTAAAAACGTAAAGATAAGTAACTAGCATTGACAAGTCCAATAACCAAAATGAACATTGAAAAGATAAAAAAAATGCTGGTGTCCATGGTATTTATTAGTAACCAACCAGGAAAGGTCGACCTGGTTAATCAGAATCATCATCATGTCCATCACAATATTATGTAAGATATAATCTGATTAGAAAAAGTAGATGCAAGAAATGCGATCCTAGCACGGGGCCTATATTTTCCTTATATCTTTCTTACCAAGAACTATCTTAGGGTGTCACGCCATATCTTTTCATTCCCTTCCTTCTACATTCCACCTTCTCCTCATATCTAGGGAATTAGGAAACCGGTATAACTTTGCATATTTTCCTCAAGTTGATCACATGCAGACTCATTTTCTGCAAACACAAAAGTCCATGCCTGAACTTCACAAGGAAACTCATTTCACTCGTCCAACTCAGGGTCTTCACTAGGTCCACTTTCCCGGTAACAATCAAGATTTTCTTTCATAAATTTAATAAGAATATGTAACATAACATCGTTTGTAAAAGTTTGGCATCCTTAGTCTGCCTATTTATAGGTATGAGTTGTAAAGAAGGGTAGAACAAGACTACAAAGGCAGAATGATAGGTATTCCAATAAGATAAGGAGAAATAAGTAAGAAGCAATTGGCAACCATCATCTTCCTCCATGGCATCATTTTCATCTTCAGAAGACGTCCAATCCCCATTGGAGCATCTACTTGATGAAGCTACATCATTCAAAGCAGTCATAAGAGCTTCTACATGAGTAGAATTATCCAGGCATTCATCAAAAGCACGCTTTGGTGATACAGAACCTACAAATCAAGGTATTCCAAAAAAGTTATTGTTTACCAACAATGACAATTGCATGAGACAATAAGCGGCAGATAGCATAAATTAACTAGATATTCTGCACATACCATCGTCATCAATCATATGGTGAAAAGGTGTCTTTGGTTCTGTTATTTTCTGCCTCACAGGCTTATTAGCTTCTATCTCATTCAGATTTTCTTCATCCCATCTGACTCGGCCCCTTCTGGAAAACAAACAAAGTTGAGCATATGCTAGACTACATCAGACACATATGGACGAAAAGAGAAATAAAAGGTTGGAGAAAATTATGCGCAAACACAACAAATACAAGTTCATTCTGATATCTTGTCTTTCTAATACATTGCATGTAAAAAAGATAAAAAGGTAAAAGTTAACAAATTAAATGATTTAAATAGTGTAATGTACATCCATCTTCAATTGTTTCTAGAAGACACATGCAAACGAGGAACCCTCAGTCCCTCACCCTCAGTCAATTCCAAGAATAGATATGGTACCCAAGAGACAAAAGAACAAAGAGTAAAACAAAAATATTGTGCCATGACAAATAAATGAGCGATGTAATCATCTCAACATAGGTACAAAATATTTTTGTAGAGAAATGTACTCAGTTCCACAGAAATCAAAAAGTTTTTTAGATCTTAATTTGTAGCCCCAAGACTCTCAACAAAGTTTTTAAATACCAATATGAACTGGACCGTATTACCCAGCAACTGATTTTTCAAACACCGATCTCAAACATAATCAAAATCTTTCAGATCTCTTCTGAGTCTTCTACGCTACCTATAATTAAAACTCTTTTTGTAGCTAAAGTGAGATTGTTGTTTGTTGATGCTATCTTCTAATACTTTTATCAGCATTTTCAGTGTGAGGCTGCACATTTTTCAGACAAAATGATGCATAGAAGTAATGCAAAAGATTATACATTTTAATGGATCAAACTTCCAAGTAAACGTAAACAATGCATCCTCAATAAGAAATTATCAGATAATTCAGATTGTTTCACCAACCTCATATTAAGTAAAAATCTTCTATCAACCAGAAAGCTCAAAAGTTGCTCTGCAAAGTTAGAATTACCTACAATATGGAACTTTGAATGTCAAACTGATAAGTTTACGATTGACCTGAGATACATTAACGATCAAAGTTCACAATTTGAAAGGTTGATTTTCTGGTCGTGGACCAGATAGACAAAAAAAAAAGGAAAACAAACCAACTATTTAAGAATATGTATACAACCTGTAAATAAGAGAAATCAAATGGTCATAGCGGTAATACTTACCTTCAAGCTTCTGAATCCTTATGGTTCATTTGAAACCAAGAATTTTATGGAAATTTGATGAATTCTTCTTCAGATAAAAAAAAGTCTGAAATGGAATTCCAATTTTTAACAGATTTGGGATTTCCAAATCCCACAAAAATGGCAATATGCTTAAATACTATTCACATATGTATTCAGATAATTTGTTGTCCATGATTAGTAAATTAACATGCACATCCAAAATGGAATTACAAAACCCACCAAAAATGACAACAATTTTCTAAATTCTATTTACTAATGTTTTCACATTATCTTCTGTTCAGGATCAATTAATCAACTGACACATCCAAAATGAATAAAGCAAAAAAAAAAAAAACTATAACCAGATTCCAATAATTCTGTCCCAAACACAATAATTTATTGTTGGAATTCTTCCAAACTCATTTCGACTATGTTCTTTTGAAAATTGATTTCAAACAAGCTTCTGCACGTAAAAATATTTGGAAAAAAATTAAGAATTTCAACAAAATACACATATTTGCCCCAAGTTCCAAGCACAGGTTGAATGCTGGTTCGGCTTAGGTGCAATGGAATTGTCAAAGTCTACTATGATTGTAGCTGGATTTTCAAATATCCACAGAAACAAGCAAAAAATTGTCAGATACAACTGGAAGCAAGTTTATATCAAGCAGAAAAAACATGGCTTCTAACTGTTGGGAGGAAAAAGCAAGTGATCCAAATTAGAAACTTTTGGGGAAAGTTATGATGAAGTCAAAATTCACAGTAAGAACACCGCTTACTATTTCATACCATGATGTCATCTGAATTGGATCTATCAATTTCATATCCTACAAATTACTTTCGTCAAGATGCTCAAGATTTTTAGAATTGTTATATTTACTTTATTATAAAATTGTTAATTCTAACATGTAATTTTACAAATTCTTTAAGGCTATGTTTACTAGCTCCAATGGAAAAGTAGAGCGATGGGAAGAAGGAGAGGGAAGGAAAAAAAGAAAAGAGGGGGAAATGCGTCACGTAAAAGCACGAGAACAGGCAGAGGGAAGGCAACGCAAGAGAGGAGGTGGTGGGGGCAAGTGGCGAGCAGGCAAGCATCAAGCGGGCGAGCAGTGGCGAGTGGGCAAGCGTCAAGCAGATGATGAAGGGCAGCAAGTGGGCGAGCGGGGAAGACGATGGCGGTGGCCTCGTTTGGAGGAGATGATGGTGGTGGCCTAGTGCAGTGCAGGGAATACGATGGTGACATGACCGTAGAAGAAGACAGCAGTGGCGGAGAAAATGGCTTCGATGTGAAAAAAGTTATACAGAATGGAGAGGAAAAAAATATTGAGGTAGCGTTTTCGGGCGGATTAGAAACCGATAGATTTTGATGTCATTTTCTTCTACTTTTCCCTCCCTTTTCTATCCTCCCTAGTAAATGAGGGATTATTTCATTTTCATCTTTTCCCTCCTATTAAACAAGATATAAGTGATATACTCGTTGCATATTCTTAGTTGAAAGTCCGCATGTTTTGATAAATTGAATGTGCTTTATACATTTTCATAGTATAATATGCAGTTGCCATATTGTCATCTACAATGTATCACCTCAATAATCATTTTAAAATTTTAAAATTTCAAATTTCGGTATTAATTTTCATACACAAAAATAAATTAAAGTAACTCATTGTTCTCATGCATGGTAAGAAATCATATTTCCTGCATTTTTTTCTAAAAATTACTTATATTTGTCTTATTTTTATTTAAATTATTTATTTTTTATTCTATTTTCCCAAATTTCATATTGGCAGGCCTTTCATTTTCTGGATTGTCCTATACTGGTATCAGTACCATGAAGGAATGAACTGTGGACCCAACTATCCCTAAAAAAAATCTCTCAATTATCAGAAAAAAAGTAAAAAGTTTTTATGCCAAAATGTTGAGGCAGTGTCAAAACATTATTTTGCAACAGAAAAAAGAATCTGGAGACCAGTGTAGCTAGATAACAAGTTTATATGCGGTGCCAAAAAACTGAACTAAATTAAAAGTACATCATCAATAAGAAAGTTAAAGTGAATAGCAACAGGCAAAACATATGCATTCAGTGAAGTCTAACTCAACAATGCAAAGAAGCCACAATAAATGGTCTAGAAAGTACGAAATAGCTGGTGCTACGTAACACTTGGTTTCTAACTTTAAAACCTAACAGTAAAATCCCATTTGAAATAATGTTGTGCGCTGCTAAATGGAACACGGAGAAATTGAATCAGGCATAAAAGTGGTAAGGAGCAAGACAATCTACTTGGACAATTACTCTTTATCATTATGGCAAAAATACTTATTAAACTCATCCAAAAAGCTAAAAGATGTGATCTCCATGGAAGTAGCATTGAAGAAATAAATCATATATTCCTATATGTGATGACATTGTCATCATTAATAAGGCAAATCCAAGGTAACTAAGAAACCAGAAGTTCCTTCAATTCTACTTGGTGATGCACAGGGCTGTCCATTTGGGTCAGTCGCTTTTTTTTTTTTTTGCATTTAAAATTGAACTGAACCAGTTTGTGTAAAACCGATGTTTAACAACTTCAACAAATCAAAATGGTTTTGCATTGGTGAGACTTCTAAGGGAGAAAAATCCAAGTTTATAAAAAATGTCTCATGTGCTACTCCTTAGTGTGACGACTCGAATCCGAATCCCGAGAGCCGAGCTCAGATTTGGTGACACGTGGTACTCCAAGGCGTTACTGGTTGAGTAATATACAGTCGGGGGCAACGTATGCAGCGCACTATCGAGAGCGACGTGCGAGTGCGGTACTCCAAGGCGTTACTTGTCGAGTAGCATACAGTCGGGAGCGACGTACACAACGCACTGTCGAGGGCGATGTGTGAGCACGGTACTCCCAAGCGATACTCGTTGAGTCACATATTGTAGAGTGCGACGTACGCAACACACTGTCGGAGGCGACGATGTTACACTTGTCTGCGGGGGCGGAGGGGCGGTGGCACGAGTTGGAGATAAATGCAGCACTATGCGCTTGAGTACGCGGGGTCGAGCTTGGGGTGCGCGATGCGGTTGTTGAGCGCACGCAGAACGTTTGTAAGCGAGCGAGTGGATCATGACATTTCTCCGCTTGGTATCGCGCGTGCCGCGGAGTTTGTGTGCATGGGACGCCCACGAGTGAACGACGCGATGCAAATGCGTAACGGCGCATAAGGCGACACCAGGACTACGCATGCGAGAAAAAAGGCTAGGAAGGGTTCGCGGACTTCACTCGTTAGCTGTTTGATTAATCGGACTGCGGCGACCCAATTGTGTGGACCCGATGGATTGCTTTGACCAGGTTTGGCGGCTCGAAATCAGGTGGACTTGAGTCAAATTTATGTTGATTCAGGAATAGTCCAACTAGTTTGGAATTGATTTCAATCAAATGGCCCTTCAATTGGAAGGGAATTCAGTCAAGATTGGTCAACATGACCAAGCTTCCTTCAATTCATGTTGTTTTCTTGTTAGGGAAGGCTTCGAGAACGTGATGACTCAAGGACTTGGATGGGACACTTAAGGATGGGAGAGGGTTGGTCTTGCTGGGAAAAAGAAGAAAAAGAGTACATTGAAGAAAAAGGAAAATAAGGGAGGAGAACGCAGAGAAGAGAAAAAAAAGGCTATCGGAGTTCAGGAGTGGACGGAGATCAATTTGCTGAAGAAGAAACAGGAAGATAAAGAAGGCTAGAGCTGTGCCAGCCCCGGAGAGATGACCTTAGGAGGGTAAGTTAGCGAGGACAAGGTCTCGGCTTGGGTCCTCTAAGGTTTCCATCACTTCGGGTGAAGCTTGGGGAAGCTTCTCGTGATGTTTTTCCCGATCAAGCGAGACTGAGGTGAGCGCTCAGCGTTTGCCTACTGATTATAGCCGCACAAGAGAGGTATTCAACGCTCCCGGTCCACGGCTGTAATAGATGGTATCAGATGCTGATTCGACTATGTTTGCGACTGCCTCTTGCCACGACTGGTGCTGCCATGGCAATGCAACGCACTCTCAACTGTCTGCTGACTGGAGGAGCGCCTGATGGACTACCGCGTCCTCCACCTGCTCGTCCTCCTAGACGCCGACGTGCAACTCGCGTCCGAGTAACAAAGATGGAGGAGCTTCTCGGCGATGGGGAAGCACTACAAGGCGAGAAGGTCATCCCCTGCATCGTCTCCCTTCGTGATCTGGTGGTGGAGTTGAGCACGAAGGTGGACGCCCTCACTTGCGTTCAAGATGGTCGATGGTCTTCGACAACGGGTAGAAGCTTTGGAGGGCGCACCGCAGCAGCCTCCTTCCCAACACAAACCAATACAACTAGCCCGTCGTGAAGCTGTTGTCAAACGCCGAGTACTAGAGCCACCGGAGTTCCGAGGACGTCGCGATGCTTGGGAGATGGAGAACTTTTTGTGGGATATGGAGACCTACTTCCGGACTGCCCACATCCCCGCCGAAGAACAGGCGGTGACCTGCGCCGCATGCTTGGGCAGCGAAGCTAAACTCTAGTGGCGGACTCAGGTGGCGCCGTCCACCGATTCAGGCATCATCCTCACCTGGATAGAGCTGAAGGGAAAGTTTTGGCGCCAATTTGGGCCAGGCGATGCCTACTGGGCAGCACATGAGGCCCTTCTCCGGCTCCGACATACGGAGTCCATCCAAGATTACACCAGCGCGTTTGCCTCATTGCTGCTGGAAGTGGAAGGGATGTCACCTCGTGGCCGATTCCGCTTCTTCCACTTCGTGAGCGGACTCTAGCCGTGGGCACAAGCAGAGGTGCGCCAAAGAGAAGTCAAGGATGTCCAAGCGGCGATAGAGGTAGCAGCGATGCTCACCGACCGGAACAGCCACCGAAGCAATGTCTCAAGGCCTCTACCTCTTAAGCAGCCTCAATCGAGCGAAGATCGGCGATTCCAGAAGAGAAAACACTCACCCGAGAGGAGATCGAAGGCGAAACATCCAAGCAAACCTGCTACTAGCGGCGAATCATCTTCTCGAGTCGACAAGCCCAACTTCAGAGGATGTTTTCTGTGTGGAGGCCTCCACCGCATGCGCGATTGTCCGACACGCCAGTGACTGAACTCCTTGGTCGCCAGCGAGCCCGAAGAAATAAGGATCGGGGCATGCGTCCTCGAGTCGGCGAAGATGCTGTCGCCTCATTCTGAAAATTGAAGCGACATCGAGGGAGGCAGTCAAAAGGGGATGTTCACTTTAAGATGATGCCAGCAAAGGGACTTCGGTTATGTTTTGATTTAGTCAACTAACTTGTTAACTCCACGTTTGGGGAAACGTGGATTTCTATTTTGTCTAATGAGTTGACGTGAAGGGTCAATCACATCGGTAGATAAAATCCATTAATGAATGTTTAGTACCCGTTCCGACCACTTTACCATTATGTGCCGCAAAAGTTGGCTTTTCCCAAGGTGTGGGTGCTCAGTTGGATTCGTCACGTGAAATAATGGGCGGTTGAGCTGACGTGTCGGCTTGGCAAGGCAATGGGCTGGGTCAGGTTGAGAATAGGAAGGCTTTGGTGTCGCCGAGGACGGCGACCTGTTTAGGTAGGGGAGAATGTGATGACTCAAATCCGAATCCCGAGACCTGGACTCATATTTAGCGACACGTGGTATTCCTAGGCGTTACTGGTTGAGTAGCATACAGTCAGGGGCGACATATGTAGCGCATTGTTGAGGGCGATGTGCAAGCACAGTACTCCCAGGCGTTACTGGTCGAATAGCATACAGTCGGGGGCGACATACGCAATGCATTGTCGAGGGCGATGTGCGAGCACGGTACTCCCAGGCGATACTGGTTGAGTCACGTATTGTCGAGTGCGACATACACAGCACACTGTCGGGTGCGACATGTGATGTTACACTTGTCTGCGGGAGCGCAGGGGCGGCGGCACGAGTTGGAGATAAATGCGGCCCTGTGCGCTTAAGTACGCAAGGGCGAGCCTGGGGTGCGCGATACGATTGTTGCGCGCACGCAGAACGTTCGTAAGCGAGCGAGTGGATCATGCCACTTCTCCGCTTGGTATCGCTTGTGCCGCAGAGTTTGTGCGCATGCCCACGAGCTAATGACGCGATGCAAACGCGTAGCGGCGCATAAGGCGACACCAGACTACGCATGCGGGAAAAAGGGCCCGAGAGGGTTCGCGGGCTTTACTTGTTAGCCGTTAGATTAATCGGGCTATGGCGACCCAATTGGTTGGACCCGATGGATTGCTTTGACCAGGTTTGGCGGCCTGAAATCTGGTGGACTTAGTCAAATTTATGTTGATTCAGGAATAGTCCAACTAGTTGGAATTGATTTCAATCAAATGGCCCTTCAATTGGAAGGGAATTCGGTCAAGATTGGTCAACATGACCAAGCTTCCTTCAATTCATGCTATTTTCTTGTAAGTGAAGGCTTCGAGAACGCGATGGCTCAAGGACTTGGATGGGACACTTAAGGATGGGAAAGGGATGGCCTTGCTGGGAAAAAGAAGAAAAAGAGTACATTGAAGAAAAAGGAAAATAATGGAGGAGAACACAGAGAAGAGAAAAAAAAGGCTACCAGAGTTCAGGAGCAGACGGAGATCAATTTGCTGAAGAAGAAACAAGAAGATGAAGAAGAAGGCTGGAGTTGTGCCAGCTCCGGAGGGATGACCTTAGGAGGGTGGGTTAGTGAGGACAAGATCTCGGCCCGGGTCCTCTAAGGTTTCCATCCCTTCGGGTGTAGCTGGGGAAGCTTCTTGTGACGTTCTTCCCGATCGAGCGAGGCTGAGGCGAGTGCTCGACGTTTGCCTGCCGATTACAGCCGCACAGGAGAGATATTCAATGCTCCCGGTCCACGGCTGTAACACTTAGTACCTAGGATCAGCCTACTAGATATTGACGTGTGCCATCAAGCACACTGCCAGGACTGGAAAGCAATTAATATGGTATGTGCTGGTGGAAATTGATTGCTGAAGAAACCACCCCCTAGGATACCTTATTTCAGCAATAAACAGGTTTCATCTCTGAGGCCCTTCCGAATGCTATGTGGTTGCACATACAGAAAAAACTTATCCATGTCAGTGAGATATTATCATCAGTATTACATACAAAGTGGGTAATGGAAAGATTATTGCTGGGACGATCAGGCTGATTAACCTATACAACTGTACCCTCTGAAATGTCGTAGATAAGGATGCAATAATTGAACAGGCTCAACAAAGCAATATTAGATCTCTTCAACATCGCTAAGCCAGCGAACCAGGTCCATCTCTATGGATATGATCAAATAATCGCCACTTTCTAGTTTTGGGTTGTAAATCGCATTGTTTAATTACCATTAGCAACTTCAATTTGGGCAAATTATGGGTCATATTCTTTCAACAAACAAGAAAAAAACATAAGAGATAGGGAGCGGAGCGGATCTTAGGACTTCGTGCACAATCGATTCCAAACCTTACAAGAAATCATATGCATATGAGAAATTCAAACATTAGCACAAACAAATCAACACATCGGAGAGACAGAATAAATAGCAAGAAATAAACAACATTCGGCAACGACATCTTTAGGGTTGCAAATGAAATAAAGCACTGAAGCAACGGGAATCGGAATCCATCGAAGCTAGGGTTTCCAATTTGTATAGAATTAGTAGAGATGATCATGCATGCGTGTCGAGGACAGCGCTTTCCTTACCCTCGTCGGTTAGTCTCCGCTGCGATCATGCGAGCGAGAGGCGGTGCAGGAAACGGCTAGAGAGAGAGGTGGGTGTGGAGGCAGATTCGAGCAAGTAGCGATGGGTGGCCGATGTGCGCGCTCTGCGCTTGTATAGCAACATAGCTTTCATTGTGATCTGGATCATCTATCGTTGTCGCCTTATGGCTTATGCAGACATCTTGCGCGCCGGCTATTTCTCGAACCCTTAAATTGGTTTCGGTTCATGGGTTGGGTTCGGAATTTGCCATAGCTTCATCGAATTTCCAAAATTGGTATAATTACAAATTAATGTATATGGTGGCATAATTATAAATTAGCTGAATTACTTATTATTACACGCATTTTTACAAAACTGAAATTGAAACCTTTTATGGAACCAAACATCATGAAGCGGCAAGCCCCTCAATTTTAGTAAGTCGGAGCTCCAAAAGTTGCAATCCAAATCCCAAACCATGTAATTACTGGACGGGGCCCAAACTGAGTCCATAACCCAAAAACTGAGACTGAACAACTTAAACCCAAAATAATCCTAGTTTTCTTCGTTGCCAAGCTTACCGACTACGCCAATCGCCATGCGGTGTTCGCTCTGTTCGCTGCCCAGAGTAGCCTGTTGAGTATTTTGGAAGAAAAAGATAATCTTTAGAAGGATTCTTGAAAACGAATCTAATAGCCTATTTCTTATGAAAAAAACATTCCTTACAAGGAAAGGAAGAGTAGAGTCCTCGCTTAACTCTTTTTAAGCAGGAGCCGCTTATAAGTTTTTTTTCGAGAAGCGATCGATATTTTTAAATTTTGGTTTGGTTTCAAAATTCCAGTAGAGAATTTTGGTGGACTTTTGAGTATTTTGGAAGAAAAGATAATCTTTAAAAAGATTCTTGAAAACGAATTTAATAGCCTATTTCTCGTGAAAAATACATTCCTTCCAAGGAAAGGAAGAGTAGAGTCCTCGATTAACTCTTTTTAAGCGGGAGCCGCTTATAAGTTTTTTCCCGAGAAGCGATCGATATTTTTAAATTTTGGTTTGGTTTCAAAATTCAGTAGAGAATTTTGGTGGCCTGTTGAGTATTTTGGAAGAAAAGATAATCTTTAAAAAGATTCTTGAAAACGAATCTAATAGCCTATTTCTCGTGAAAAATACATTCCTTCCAAGGAAAGGAAGAGTAGAGTCCTCGCTTAACTCTTTTTAAGTGGGAGCCGCTTATAAGTTTTTTCCCGAGAAGCGATCGATATTTTTAAATTTTGGTTTGGTTTCAAAATTCTAGTAGAAAATTTTTGTGGCCTGTTGAGTATTTTGGAAGAAAATATAATCTTTAAAAAGATTCTTGAAAACGAATCTAATAGCCTATTTCTCGTGAAAAATACATTCCTTCCAAGGAAAGGAAGAGTAGAGTCCTCGCTTAACTCTTTTTAAGCGGGAGCCGCTTATAAGTTTTTTCTCGAGAAGCGATCAATATTTTTAAATTTTGGTTTGGTTTCAAAATTTCAGTAGAGAATTTTGGTAGCCTGTTGGGTATTTTGGAAGAAAAGATAATCTTTAAAAAGATTCTTGAAAACGAATCTAATAGCCTATTTCTCGTGAAAAATACATTCCTTCCAAAAAAGAGTAGAGTCCTCACTTAACTCTTTTTAAGCGGGAGCCGCTTATAAGTTTTTTCCCGAGAAGCGATCGATATTTTTAAATTTTGGTTTGGTTTCAAAATTTCAGTAGAAAATTTTGGTGACCTGTTGAGTATTTTAGAAAAAAAGATAATCTTTAAAAAGATTCTTGAAAACGAATCTAATAGCCTATTTTTTATGAAAAATACATTCCTTCAAAGGAAAGAAAGAGTAGAATCCTTGCTTTATTTTTTTTAACGGGGAGCCGTTTAAGTTTTTCCCGAGAATAGGGGTGAGCATTCGGTGAAAACCGAAACCGAATTTACCGAAATTAATTAACCGAAATTTTTTTTACCGAATTTTCAAAAACCGAAACCGAACCGAATTTTGTAAAAACCGAAATTTTACCGAACCGAATTTACCGAAAAAATTCGGTAAATTCGGTAAATTACCGAAAAGTTTAATTATTAAAGATTTAGTTAATTATATGATTAGTAATTAGGTTATTAAGTATTAGATAATAGATTTTATACTTTTAGTAACTAATTATAATATAATAAAATAAAAATATAATATAATATATTTTATTTTTTAATGTATATTGTATATTTTATATATTTTAATATATATATCGGTAAATTCGGTTTTTTACCGAACCGAAAAAAAAACCGAACCGAAAACCGAAAATCGAAATTTAATAAAACTTAAAACCGAAACTGAAACCGAATTTATTTTTACCGAACCGAATTTACCGAAATATTCGGTAATCGGTAAAAACCGATTTTACCGCACCGAATGCTCACCCCTAGAGGTGGCCATGGGCCGTGCCCGGGCCCGGGCCCGCCTCGGCCCGCCAGAAATCGGGCCGTGCCCGTGCCGGGCACGGCACGGCTGAAATTTCCTTCGGCCCGGCACGGCACGCGGCACGATTAGGCGTGCCGTCGCCGGCACGGCTCCGCCGGGCCGTGGGCACGAATCCGGCCCGCGGGCCAGATCCGGCACGCGGGCCTGGCACGGCCCGCGGGCTAACGGCGGCACGTGGGTCAAATACGGCCCAACGGGCCCAATTAGGCACGCGGGCCGTGTTGGGCCCGGCCCGGTTTTGGCCCGTGGGCCGAATTTGGCCCGTGAGCCGAATTTAAAAAAAAATATTTTAATAAGTAAATTACTTAATTAAAATATATAAAATGTGAAAAAATAAAAAAAAATTGAGAATGTATATTACACAAATTTTTGAAAAAATGTTAAACTTTTATATATTTTAGACCGGACCCATTACAGGCTGCCTACGTACCCCACTCAAAGGAGGAATCAGGTCTACGTAGTTCTCTTTTTACAACTCTTTTTACAACTCTTTTTACAACTCTTTCTACAATTCTTTCTACAACTTTTTTACAACTTTTTTTATAATTATTTATTACAACGTTTATCCATTGGTGCTTCCGCTTGCACTTCCAAGACTTTGTTCATCATCATCCGATGAAGTTGAATGACCACCTTTATCTTGAAGACGATCTTCAGCATCTAGCCAATCTTTAAGACAAATACACATTTCCACGCTTTCTTCGTTCATTCGGCTTCGCTTCTCGTCCAGCACCCTGCCGCCGGCACTAAAACAAGACTCCGATGCTACAGTAGACACCGGAGGAGTTAGTAGATCACGTGCCATGGCAGAAATCACAGGATATGATTTTCCTTGTGATCTCCACCATGATAAAATATCAAAATTATCTATTTGTTCTTCTGTGAGTAAAGATGTATGATTATTTTCTAAAAAAAATGTTAATTCATTAAAATTACTAGATCTACTTGTTGATGTTCCTTTTCTATTTAAAATTGAGCGTATTCTTCCTGTAATATTTTTACTACTAGTAGATACATTAGTTTGAGAGGATGTTGGATTCATTGTATGTCCAAATTTTAAATTATAAACATTATACATTTCATCTAATAAGGTAGAAACTTCATTTTTTTTCTCATATACTCCTTCAAGTTCCATATTTCTATAATATTCATCTAATAAAATATGAACACCTTCTAATTTTAATCTAGGATCCATAATTGAAGCTAAACAATATAAAGGAGACATATTTTTTCAATATTTTTTAAATTTTGTTTCCATTTTAAAAATTACTTGAAAAACATTTTCATCATGTCTATATTGAGAAAACATTTCACTAATTAAAACTAAATGTTCTAAAATTAAACATGATGTAGGATAATAAACACCAGATAAATGAGTGCTAGCATTATAAAAAATTTCTAAAATATTATGTAATAATTTTGCTTTATCCCAATCATTTTCTTCAATGTTTCCATCAGGCATTCTTTCATTATAAAATAATGTAAGAGGATCCTTAAATGGAAAACATGTTGTTAGCATATCATAAGTAGAATTCCATCGTGTTTTAATATCAAGTTTAAATTTTTTATATGACAAACCATAAGATTTACATGTTTGTCTAAAATCTTGATTTCTAGAAGTAGAAGAAGTAACAAATCTAACAGCATTTCTTAATTTAGTTACATGTTCATCTACTTCTCTTATTCCATCTTGAACACATAAGTTTAGAATATGGCATGCACATCGTATATGAAAAAAAGCACCATTAAATATTGGATTTAACAATCTTTTTAATTTATCAATTGCACTATCATTATTACTTGCATTATCAAAACTAATTGAAAAAATTTTATTAATTATATTATATGAATGTAAAATGCTATGAAATTGTCTAACTATAGCATTTGCAGTATGAGGATATTCAAAAATTTTAAATGCAATAATTCTTTTTTGTAAAAAAAATTCACTATCTATCCAATGTGCCGTAATACACATGTATGACTGATCAGAATGATTACTGGTCCAAATATCAGATGTTAAAGAAATACAAGAAGTTAATGTAATTAAAACTTGTAAAAGATTAGTTTTATATTCAGAAAAAATTTTTATAGCATCCCTACGCATGGTTTGTCTACTTACTTTTTTATATTTAGGTTGTAGTGATTTATGTATAAATTTTTCAAATTTATAATTTTCTGCTAAAGAAAATGGTTGTTCATCCCAAACAATAAATTTAGCTAATTCTTTTCTAAGAACTTCAGTAGAATAATTAAAAATTTTAAAAGAACTAGAGGAAAGATTTAGAGTAGCCTGTGCACGATCGATCTGAGTTTGATGGCTTCTGATGTGGCGAGTCAAATGACCAGTTCCACCCGATGATTTGCAAGTCAAGACTTTTTTGCACTTTTTGCAGCTGGCTCTTTCTTCGCCGTTAATCATCACCACATCGAAGCTCTTCCAAACGTCGCTCGTGCGTTTTCTTGAGCCTGACACAGTAGACTCGTGAGGGTTTGCACTGCATCCCTCCTCTCCCTGCATAGTGTTAGTAGGCTCAAATTCAACATGATCTTGCTGTTGTTGATTTGGGTCGTAAGGCGGAGGGTTGGCATCTTGATCTTGATCGGGTGGCATAACGGGGTTAGTACTTGTCCCCATTAGCTCTTGCTCGAATGCCTCAATCTCCCATGGCAAAAGATCCCATGTATTGTTCAATCCCGCCATTAATTCTACATATAATATTAAAAGTTAGCCAAAAAAATTTAAAAAATAAGATTAAATACTTTTTAATAATAAATTATACATTAAAAAATTACCTTATCACGTGTTTGAAGATCGCTTAGTAAGTAAGAACTAAGAAGTTGAGGTTTCACTTTCAGCCTTTAACAACCTTAATTTAATCATAATTATGAAAAAAAATTATATTAGAATAATTTAAATTTAAGTACAATTACATTATAAAAGACTAAAAATAAATTAATTTACTACTTACTTGATCTTCTCCACGTGACTAGACCGAGGGACTGAGGGAGCTTTGAAATCTTGATGGCTAATTGAAACTCAAGACTTAGAAAAGAGATTAGGAAAGTATTAAGAGAGAATGAGAAAGTAATCCAAAGTTAATTGGAAACTTGTGTGAAGAAATGAGAGGGTTGGGGGGTCAATTTATAGGGATGAATTGGGTGTAAATTTACATATTTATCCCCTATTTTTAATTATTAAAAGGGGCTAAAATGGTAATTTTATAACATAAAGACAATTATATCCCTAACTTTTAAATTTTTTCAAACCGTTATAGGGCTATTTTGGTAAAAACGCATGCCCAAATCAAATTTTCGAATGTTGCCGCCCATTCCAGCCGTGCCGTGCCCGTGCCGGCCCGCGTGCCCGTGCCGTGCCTGGCCCGGCCCGCGTGCCCGTGCCGTGCCCGGCACAGGCCCGTGCCGTGCCTGGCCCGGCCCGACCACGGGCCGTGCCCGGCCCGGCCCGCGGGCCGCGGACCTTCGGCCCAGCACGACCCGAGCCGGGCCGCGGGCCGCCCGCGGCCCGTTGACTTGGTCAATGGGCCGTGCCCGGGCCGGCCCGTGTCGTGCTGGGCCGTGCGGGCCGCGGGCCGGCCCGGCCCGTTGGCCACCTCTACTCACCCCTACCCGAGAAGCGTTCGATATTTTTAAATTTTGATTTGGTTTCAAATCGGTTTCGATATCGCTATGGCGGCGTCTCGCTTGATTGCCATCGCCCTATTCTTCTTGCTCCTCCCCTCGCCTCCCACGGCCGAAAGCCTCCGTCTAGGGCAGTGGGCGACCGTTCTCTCCCTGTCCCACTCGCTCCTCAGCCGCGTCGCCAACGCCCGTGCCGCGCGGGGCGACCTAGCCGGGGCCGACCGTGCTCGGAAGATCTCCGACAAGCTCCGCATCTTTGGTGTTGTTGGAGGCGGTGTGTGGTCTTTGGGATGGGACTTTGTATGGAACTACGCCTGGCGGGCCGAAGGGATCCCGACAACCGATATATCCCGCGCCGCTGCTCGTCTGCTGGATGCGCTCGCTGAGGTGAGAAGAATCGATACATCTGCCGATAGGGCTGAGTGGGCGCTTCGCAACTACAGGCAACTCGTCGAACTTGCTGACCCCCTGTTCAAAAGTCTTCTTCGTACCTTCTCACAGGTACACTTTTCTTGGTGCCAAATTTCCCCGGGTATTAGTTTGTCTATGTTTTCTATTGTGATAAAATTTTGATATTGATACTGATTCAGGGACCATCGAGGGAGATGATATTAATGCTGCGGAAGGAAGCAACGGAGGGCGAACTGCTAAAGGACTGTTTGGAGATTGGAGCTGCGGACCTGGAAGGCTTGATTCGCATGGCTAAGGATCTGTTCTCCTCTTCTCGATCCAATTTAGGCGAAGAGGAGCTTTAGAATCAATATGTGCTAGAGTTGGTAAATTGACTTCTTCCCTTAGCTGCTGTATTCATTGTTCTTGTTTAACTTAGGTTTGCCTTATAAATGTTGCATGACCTTGTAGTAACTAGTATGTGGTTTCTAGTATAAGCCTGTATTTGAAAGTACTGATGAGTGTGATCGATTGGTCCATAGAAATATATAAACTTCAAAATGCTAGGAGATACAATGAATGTTCTTCATGATTTTTTTTCAATTGGATTGCGATTAATTTTGATTTGTGGTGAAAGGATCACAAAAAATCAGCGATGTTTATGGTAAGAATGGAGCCATTCTGATAGCAAGTATAGGAGAGCATGATAGATACTGGGGGTGCGACTACGTGATCCTATTATGAATTGTTCAATTTCGAGCATTCTTGATGAAGGCCTTATATTTAGGCATGGTTGAACAACTCAATGTATTTTGGACAACTCTTACCAACAGGGTTTAGAAAACCATTTCAAATCATATCCTAGTCTATAGGAAACTGACATTATGCTATAGTAAAATTGATTGTATTGACATAGGTCTGAATGGTGTATAAAATCGATTGTATCAACATAGTTTTATAGTAAAATTGGACCCATCTTAGATTGGTACAAATTGAGAATTTCCGTCTATTTCAAACTTTGCTTACAACATTTGTGAAATCTAAACCAACATTTGTGAAATCTAAACCAATATAAATAGTCAATAGTCATACATTCATTGGAACACCGTGAACCATAGATGCATGATTTGATCACTACTGCCTGGTTTGGTGGGCTAAACTTCAGGTATCAGATAGATAGTTTGACTGGTTGATGGTTTTGTGGGTATGAAAATTAGATTGTTTTGTTTTCCTTTTCTTTCTTCATTTTATTTGTTCTCTTCTTTGTTGCCTTTTCTTTTCTTTCCTCATGAGCGTAACTAAATTCTATTCTCATAAACAAATCTGTGGAACCCTCTTGTAGCTTTCAGTAAAAAATGTTGAATCTGAACCTATATGTATGGTCTCTTGATGTCATTTTACTTATTTATTGGATCTTATCGTATATAATATTACCATTCTGAGATATGAACGACATAAAGAGCAAAATAGACACAGGAAGTTTAGCTTGCAAATGATCAATGAACGCACACCAATAAAACCATTGTGCACTTCATGCCTATTATGTGGTTTCTTTCATTTTTTTTCTTCGTAAGTAGATCCAATGAGCACATTCTGGAAGAAGATTAAACTTAAAAAAGCATCTTACTCATGTTCTAATTTTTTTCTGAGTTTGTGACTCTTCATGAATTAATACTAATGATCAATGAGCTCATACTAATATATCCATTGGGTACTTCATGCCTATTATATGGTTTATCTATTTTTTTTCTCGGTAAATAGGTTTAGTGAGTATCATCTAGAAGAAGATTAAAAGTTAAAAAAAGCATCGGATTCGAAGCTTCAAAATTTGTTCCAAGGTTCTGATTACTCATATGAAATACTACAAATGTTCAATGAACTCACTTTAATATAACTGTTTATTTCTTCTCAAGTTCAATGAGTGCATTTCAGAAGAAGGTTAAAACTTAAAATGGAATTGAGCTTAAAGTTTCAAATTCGTTCATCGTGATTCTGATTATTCATACGAAACGATTGCAGAATATGTGATTTGTTACGTTTACTAAATTGGGAATTTCGAAACCTCACAGTATAAAATGTTCAAGTGTCAAATGAACTCATACTAATGCAAAAAATTGTACTTGCCAATCCTTTCTTTAGCCTGAGCATTTGGAGTAAGCAGAAGGGAAGGTTTGTCCTTTGATCAGGTGGAAGTAGAACTCGCCAAGGTAGGCGGAGCCTTCTTTCTCTTTCCATGCATATATGATCTTTGATCTCTTATATAATTATTTTATTATCAAACTAAATTTTGCTGGATATTGCAGTTACCCTCTATGCTTTTTGGAATTATTAAATTTATTTGCGAAGCTATTACTGGATGACATGTCTCCTTAAGAGTGTAAATTGAGCACATATATAGTTTATTATGTTCATTGTTCACAGTTATTTACTAGATACCTTCACTTTTATTTTAGCATGTCACGATGTTCAATTAGCTTTGCACTTCAGAATATATGTAGGTTTAGAGATATTAATTAACTGCTTTTATTTATTTATTTATTTATTAATATTTGGAGCATGAATAGCTTTGCTTTTAGTAACCTTAGTATTAGTACTTAAGGTTTATTTAATATATGATGAAAACTAAAATCAACGAAATCTTATTTTATTAATTAATCTCTAGGCTGTACTATACTATTAGATAACAAAAACAGAACTTATCCAACTTGAGCGATGCTTAGAAATTAATAGGTATGGTAATTAATTACCTGTATGATAATCACAAAATGTTTGATCGAAAACTTGGGCTTTATAAAAGATCTTAAGAATAGTATCCTCTTAGGATGTTTATCCCAACTTTTGATGCTGGCAATAACAACATCAACCCAAGGATTGCTATACCGTGCCGTATCGCCCGGTTTGTATGGCATGGTACCAGTCCGATGGCTGGCTGGTCCCGGAACGCACGTGGACAGCAGAGGGAGGCAGTGGGCGGTGTGGAAGCTTGGCGGCGGAAGCTTCTGTTGCCACCACTGCTGCCCACTATACTGCCCGATTTATACCGGTACTGTACCAGTCCGACTACTCACCGGACATGATTTGCAAACCTTGCATCAACCAATATACTCATGCAGCTTATTAAACCTGCTAGAGATAGCAATTCGAGTTATCATAAACTAGTTAAATCAATTTGGCTGCAACATCTGTTTTAAGCTAGATTTAAACATAATTTGTTTACTATTTGGATTGTTCTCACTTGATATCACTCTTATAACTCATTTAATACATGTCACAGTATGTATTAGACGACACATATCTATATATATATAAATAAATAAATAATAGACAAAATTAAGGCTTTTAATCTTTTGTTCTATACCAGTATATTGGTCCCTTGTCATATCAGATGTTTTGACACTATCTTGTAACGCACTGATTGTGCCTGGTCCGAACAACCACGGCTTTATAAACATATATATATATATATATATATATATATATATATATATATATATATATATATATATAATATGAGTTATACTAATCAGCCCATTTATGCTTCAACTTGTTTTGATTATTTTTGGTTATAAATGAGTTAACTCAATTATTACTCTAACATGATTACATGCTGCTCAAAATCACGTAATTTTATACCCCGGGTATGACAAGTCATATCAATTTTGGCTTGACTTTAAAACTTAGATCATGCAGGGGGGATTCGCCATGTCGGGGGCAATGAGTTGAACCCAGTTTTCTTCTCCCCTTTCTTGTTCCTCAGCCACAACTAGGAGCCATCTGCTTCTCTCGGCAATGAATGCAGCTGTATGTTGGACATTGTCTGTCACGCACTTGCTCTGACAGCCGAAGCAGCATGGAATTCTAGCGTCCACTGCGTCCCGTCGCACATTGATGAGGGTTGGTTGGCTTCATCAAGGGCTGCTAAATTTAGGTGTCCGAAGTGGCACAAGGAAGATGGCATGGTCTGGCGGAGACGGGTGTGTTTTTAACTGTGCCGGTGGCGTCTGCCTCCGCCTGATTCTCTTTGACCAATATAGACAAGTCATGCCTGCTGCTGACCCCATCGGATGTTGACTTCATTTCTCATACGCGGAATAATTAATATTTACATATATACTTCGGACTCAAGGAATTTTTAACTGTGCCGGTGGCGTCTGCCTCCGCCTGATTCTCTTTGACAAATATAGATTAGTCATGCCTGCTGCTGACGCCATCGGATGTTGACTTCATTTCTCAAACGCGGATTAATTGAGCTAGTGATGCTAAAACTATTGTTTTCATTTGAAAGAAATGAGATGTATCATGAAAGTAAGAACTTGTTGCATTCAGGAAAGAGATGTCAAGCGGATTAATTGAGCTAGTGATGCTAAAACTATTATTTTCATTTGAAAGAAATGTGATGTATCATGAAAGTAAGAACTTGTTGCATTCAGGAAAGAGATGTTGAAGAGTTTCCTTATCGTTTTTAAAGAAAAAAAAACTACTTCATCCGTACAACATCCTTTTTTTGATCAAATTGGATTTGATAATGAGCTTGTTGTATGATATAGGCGAACATAACGTCTGGGATTTGATTTGACAAATTGAATTTCAAAGTGTGTTTGTTTTTAATGGTGAAGTCGCTTGATGCCCTGATTCTCGGGTGGCAAGTATCTCCTTTAAACAAGCTCAGAGATGATAAAGCTCGTTGAGGAGTTTGACATGTGTATCTCATTTATACAAAACGAGGTCCTCATAGTAAAAAATCATGTGCTAAGAACAAACTGAAAAACAGTGAAGTAGAAGAAAGAAAAAGCAAAGTAAAGAAAAACACATGTTGAAAGTCTAGCTGAAATTCACCGGGAATTATGCTGATTGAATCAGGTAAAACACCTTAAACACAGTTCCTATCTATGATCATTTTGCAAGGGCATTATCTGACGAACAAGCACTTTGAATGATGATAATCGTTTAATGAAACTTGATAGCCTTACGTGCTCGATATCATCTCATCAGCCTAGGTCCTTGTGTTTGTATTGGAAAGTACAGGAGCTTCAGCGTCTAATATGAAGGGTCCTATCTTTAAAACATCTACAATTATGTCTCTCTCTTTTTTTCTTTTTTTTTTTTTCCCACAAGGTGGCTACTAATTACTGCCTAGGCTTCACATTGACTCAATTGGATGCAAGTGTGAGAGAAGCAGATCTGTGATGACTCTCCACTTGTAACCCTCATAAATTAGAAGGCAAGGGTTAGATGGGATGCGCCACACCCTAATTTATTGCTTTTATTCAAGCCCTCACGAGTACATCGACAACCCCACGCCATATTTAGTCGCCCCCACACAAACATGTGTAGGATTCTTGAAAAGATCTCAAGTAAATTATAAGAAATGACATTTTTGTTTTCATTGCCAAAGAGAATTATGTCATAAAAAACTGTTATTTTCATATATGATTACGTATTACATCTACTTTAACCATTTTTAATGGGTAGAAAGTAGTGAAGAATAGAAAAGTCATTCAATTAATGGAAGAGTTGGCGCAACCAAATCCTCTGCTCGTTGCCTGGCATTAATGGTTATTGTTGACTAATTGCGGGATGGGCGGCATAATTTTTTTCTTTTGTGTGTTTTACTGCAGCCGAAGAGGCAAGGAATAAT
Organism: Costus lasius; assembly: GCA_027563935.2. NCBI lineage: Eukaryota > Viridiplantae > Streptophyta > Magnoliopsida > Zingiberales > Costaceae > Costus > Costus lasius. The sequence goes on along the minus strand of CM050447.1, from coordinate 9,319,881 downwards.
GGCACAATTATGCGATGGGAAGGTGATCAATCACACTGGAGTGGAGCAGAGCAGAGCAGAGCAGGGCAAGAGGAAGCAACGGAGAAGAGAAGACAGCGGTCGCCCTCGCGCCCACATGACACCTGCCCTGCCCCTCCACGTTAAGCTCGGGAGGAATTGAATGCAGTCGACCCACCCCCGACGCAGCATGCATCAATCACCCGCCACTCTCCCAACCAATGTGTGACTTCTCCCTTCCCCCCCTCCAGTATAAATGTGAATCCCCAACGAGGTTCCCGTAACAAACACATCTCACTCATTGTAGTAGTGTACTACTGCTGCTACTATTACCGCTGATCGAATGGCTGGCGGCGACGGGCGGAGGACGAGGGCGTGGTTGTGGGCGCTGCTGCTGCTCCTGGTTTCGAGCTCATTGTCGCCGACGAAGCACCGGGCGCGGGCGGAGCCTCAAGTGCCTTGCTACTTCATTTTCGGCGACTCGCTTGTTGACAACGGCAACAACAACAACATCGCCTCGCTCGCCGTCGCCAACTACCCGCCCTACGGGATTGACTTCGGCGGCCCCTCTGGAAGGTTCACCAACGGCCTGACCACCGTCGATGTTATAGGTATTCTTCTCTACTTTTCCATATGCTTGGATGCGCGTTCTCATTCCTCACTGTAGATTAGTTTGCATTATGATGTGATGAAACAAGTCAATTTCTTTTAACAAATCCAAAAGTTTGAGTCTTTGACGAGTATTTTAATTGTTCAATTCTGCATGATAATGCATAAAGACACGGTTGGAACTGAGTAAAAGCACTAATCTATCATGTAAATTTTTATAACCTTTATCTCTTACATTATTAATGTTCGTACTTCATACCATAGAAGCTGGTAGGAAACATAATTCTACTCTCCAACAGACCACATGGTATGGCTGGAAAATATAATAGAAGGTTAGATCTACGATCGGCAGCTCCCTGTCACCGAATCTTCGCAGGAGTAATGTTTAAATGTCTTCCTCTGAATTCTGATGATTCAAAAACAGTAAATTTTGGCACTCTACTTGTGCAGCTCAGCTGCTGGGATTTGATGACTTCATCCCGCCGTATGCAAATACGAGAGGCCAAGCGCTTCTCTCCGGTGTCAACTTCGCATCTGCTGCCGCCGGAATCAGAGATGAAACGGGCCGGCAACTGGTAAAAATCTTCAAGTCTGCATTCTGAAAAAGAAAAGAAATTATAGCTTTAAGTTTTGATATATGGCTGCTAACTAGTACAGATTTATCTTGCAGGGCGGTAGAATTCCTTTTGGTGGGCAATTGCAGAACTACCAATCAGCAGTGCAGGAAATGGTGAGCATTCTGGGTGACGAGGACTCTACTGCTACGTACCTCAGCAAGTGCATCTTCTCCGTCGGGATGGGCAGCAATGACTACCTCAACAACTACTTCATGCCCGCGTTCTACTCAACAGGTCAACAGTACACCCCTGAACAATTCGCCGATGTGCTCATACAGCAGTATTCTGAGCAGCTAAGGGTCAGTCTCGCTTGTAGTTCATATAAGATCCAACAGGAGCAACTATTATTGAGCACTTGTTCTTATAAAATGTGTTCTACAGACTCTGTACAACTATGGAGCGAGGAAGGTGGGGCTGATAGGAGTGGGTCAGGTCGGGTGCAGCCCCAATGAACTGGCTCAGCACAGCCCGAACGGGGTCACCTGCGTCGAAGAGATCAACAGCGCAATCCGAATCTTCAACACCAAGTTGATCAACTTGGTGGACCAATTCAACACCCTCGATGGGGCACACTTCACCTACATCAATGGCTACGGCATATTTGAGGACATTTTGAGGAACCCTCAATCTGTTGGTGATTAACTGTGATCTAAATGATTGGTCACCTTCTCTTGATGCCAACTCTTTCGAGAGTATTATTAATTGTTCTATGCTTGCAGGTCTAACTGTTACAAACAGGGGATGCTGTGGTGTGGGGAGGAACAATGGCCAGATTACATGTCTGCCGTACCAAGCTCCATGTCCAAACAGGGATGAGTACCTGTTCTTTGATGCTTTCCATCCAACTGAAGCAGCAAACGTTGTGATTGGAAGAAGGTCTTACAGGGCTGAATCTCCATCTGATGCCTACCCTCTGGACTTCAGTAGCCTTGCCCAAGTGTGAGCTTCATTAGTGCTAAAGCGCTAGGATTCTTTCTCTCTACTGTAGGCTGTTACTACTGTGTGGAATTGATGTTGCAGCACAGAGTATGTTATACTTGTATGACATATAATATATTACTTAAAGGTCAAATAAGACTCGTGTTTTGTTGCTTGTTATTTCCTTGAGATAAGTGACAATTGTATCAGCCATTTCAATGATAATGTATCTAACTAGTAAGTTATTTTCGTCGGTGATCTGCACTGAGATTCTGTTTACGTCATTCAAAAGTAAGGATGGGGAATTATGGCGAAAAGAAAGTCCGGAAAATCAGAGAAAACTAGACATGGGCACATGGCATTTAATGCTTAGTAAGCTTATAAGTAATAAAATACTTTGATTTAAGTCACGTTGTTTTAGGTTTACTAAGTTAATACATATATTTTTTATTATATCTATTATAATAATTGATATTAGAGTAAAAACCTAGTCTCACGTATGATAAGATTTTAATATAACAAGATTGTTGTAGATGTTCAAATTACTATTCAATTAACCATTTTTGGCTAGAGATAGCATGAAGTTGGGGAAAAATATGCTATGAATCTTTGACACATGGCTCATTCATACGAATTACAAAAGATTTTTTTTATGCATGTATCCCAAAATTGTTCATGGTGTTTGTTTCATGTAAGTTTCTGTTAAGTTTTAAATAAATTTGATGATATATGATAAAATTTAATAATAAGTGTAAATATAAAAATTAATAAAAATAATAAAGAAAAAAAATTTGACAAATTTACTAGAATTTACATAAGATAGGCTATACTATTTTTATTAATTCAATATAAGTTTGGGTCAAGTTTTAGATAAGTTCGACGATATACGATAAAATTTGATAATAAATATAAATATAAAAATTAATAGAAATAATTTAAAAAAAAATTTAACAAATTCACTAGAATTCATATTAAGGTATCATATACTATTTCCTCGAACTATGTAAATTTGAGTAAGTTTGAGATAAGTTCAATAATATATGAAAATGTTTAATAATAAATACAAATACAAAAATTAATAGAAATATTAAAAAAATTAACAAATGTACTAAAATTCAGATGTGAAAAAAATCCTTTATGATTAGCGTAACGGTGGATGAGCCACCGTGCTGGACATTTTATCCAAGTTGTGAAAGAAGCAGACCTTTACTCCATTTTTAAGCCGCTTTAAAGAAAAAAGATCAACAACGTGGAGAAAGGCATTCCTCAAGGCTTAAATCCATCTTTGATAAAATGAGTCCGGGTGTGCATCCTGACGATAAAATTGATTAACATTAGGTGCCTTTTTATGGTCATCTGAATTTTGCTTACAACGAAGTGGTGCGTTTTTACTTTCTAAATTACAGACTCCAAATGAAACTAAGACTGTAGGGGAGTCACATAAATATCCGGGCCTGCGCGAGCGGCCAACTACCTGCTGCCAGTTCTGACTCTCTGCACTCAGATGCGAAAATGGCCTCATCTTTCTTCTTCCCGCCGCCGAACTCACCGTTGCCGATTCCTCTCCGGCGACTCGTCCGCTCCGACTCTGTGTTCAAAGTTCTGACTCTAAATCCTAGATCTAGGTGCTCTCGAGCACATCTCCCTCCTCCCAAGGCCACTCCGCTTCCGGTGCTGGCGACATTCCAGGACTCCCTCCTCGATCTCATTCGGACTTCTCCGCCCACCTGGAAGTCGGCGATCGCGAGCAATCTCCTCATTTTCGTCATCGGATCTCCAATTCTTGCTTCGGGGCTGACGATTTCCGGCGTCGGCGCGGCCTTCCTCCTGGGGACCTTGTCTTGGAGAGCCTTTGGGCCGTCTGGATTTCTCATTGTAGCGGCATATTTCGTGATTGTAAGTCGTTCTCTGTTTCCAACTCGCGTTTAAGATTTGGTGCTGTCGATCTAGTTTCTGCAATATCTAGTCTATGCGATGCCTTTTTTTGTTTTTGTTAATGTCGTCTTATATTTTAGATTACCCTAGATCATGTAGAATTTGCTGTCTCCTCTCAATAGGTAAGTTCCTCGAGATCTTCCTCTGTGAAAACAAATCTGTAGTTCGGTTGCGAAGATCACCAATCAAGTCACATCGAATATAGTCATACATTATCCATTTCGGTCAAGCATCGCTTGTCACTTGTCGGCCTCTGCAACATACGTACCTTTCTCTTCTGGGTTTTAACTTTTAAACAAAGAGATTGTGATGAGAAGTGATTGTCTTGCCTTTTGATTAGAAGCTATTCAGCAGGAATCATGAACTGGTATTCTAGAGTAAGAATGCTCGTCTATCGAGTTCCCGGGATTGGTGTTCTTTCTTGAAAATTCAACTTAGAGCAGCAAGTCCGTGAAGCAAGCAATGCAATTACCAAGCTGAGCCGGCTAGCCGGATTTGAGATCCTTGCTATTAAGTTGAAGAATGATAACGACATATTCTTCAGTTGTGGTAGCTGTCTCTAACAGAGTTTACCGTTGAGATGCACATGCTACACAACTTTATTGCAAGCTATACTTTTGATTCTCGAATTGATGAGATGTTTTGCGTTCTTACTAACACCTGTCCCACAAGGTCCCGACTATAGGTTACTGGTTCAATTCATGATTCCAATACTTTGTATTTTAACCAATCAGTAACCACAGTGAAGTATAATGATATCAGATGCTATAGCAAGTGAAGTGAGTTGTAAGTGTACTAAGTTTTATGAACGCATTGTGCTAATGTATCATTCTGTTAACAACGTGTATAATACTGCTCTTCTCTTATATGCAATTTGTTTTTCTGGATTCTCAAACATTTGGCACACAGGGAACAGCAGCTACAAAGTTGAAGATTAGACAAAAAGAAGCTCTTGGTGTAGCTGAGAAAAGGAGTGGAAGAAGAGGACCAGACAGTGTCATTGGCTCCAGCGCTGCTGGTTGTGTTTGTGCGCTCCTATCAATTTATGATATTGGTGGAGCTGCATTTGCAGGACTTTGGCAACTAGGTTTTGTTGCCAGTTTTTGTACAAAGCTGAGCGACACAGTTTCCAGTGAGATAGGAAAAGCATATGGGAAGACAGCGTATGTTAACTTTGAAGGAATGTTCATTATTTTATTTTAACACCTTAATCCAATATGGTTCAGTAATATAATAATTTAGTCAGGCCATTGTTGCATTGTTTTTTAGGCTTTGAATTCTGCAATACTGATAAGTGAAAATCCTCCTTGAAGCATAATGACAGCGTAATAAAAGTTAGAAACCATTATTTGGGTGTACCGTCTTAATGTCCCATTACAATTTCCACAACTAGATGAGAATTCTTAGTTTAGTGATAGTTGGCAATCACAAAGTAACAATACAGTTTACAATTGGAACTTGTAAATTAAATTTAGCAAGTTATATTTCAGAATTTCTTCTGATTTTGTGCTTCAATTAAAGTTCTCCAATGCTTAATCGTGATTTCATACTGGGCTAATGTGTTCACTCAAGGATGCCTATGTAACCATCCTTTTACAAAGACAATTTCCTCTCCAGTAGCACAATAGTGTTGACAACATTAGTGCTTCCTCCTCTTCTTCCAACAACTCCTCTAACTCTCTCTTGCAAATACTTTGATATACCAAGTCATACTTCTGGTTGTATGCCGCCTTTATATGTTAGTCTATTGTGTATGCTTTGCCAAACAATAATTAGCTATTTATTTGCCTATCTCATGAATAAGAAGCACTCTTGTTGCTACATGTAAATTGACAAATTGCATGCATATGGACGTGAGACACTTAGCTACTTGTGCAGCTCTCTTTTCACATAGCACAAATAAGCAATAGTTTTATCACAACATACAAATTAATGCCAATTACACATGTATGGAACATGAACCATGATTTTTAATCCGGATTGTGTCAATTTATCGGTCATGGTTTGGATCAATACATATCAGGTGTATCAACACATTGTACATAGTGTATCAAGCGCATTGATATAGGAGGCCTGTGTACTAATTCAATGTTGGGTTGGTTTGTAGTGGATTCTGTGTTGGTATGGTTCAAGTGGCATGGACATGTGAAACAACTACTTGCGGGCTTCTCTCTTATATGCATATAAACAAATGAAACTATTTCTACAGTCAATGGAAACATCCTCTCATCCATAACTTACAGGAAGTATTAAACTCAAGACTGCATCAAGTTCGCTTCATCATGTTTATAAGAGTGTTAGATTTATAATATATGTATGTGTATGCATATATATGAGAATATATGTATGTGTATATGCATTTATGTATTAGACTTGTTCCAGGTAGTTTACTCTCATATTGCTTACTTATGTAAGCCTTATGTGGTGGTGATGTATATAGATGTACTCTCTCTCTCTCTCGGATTTTATGAATCTTAAGAATAAAACCTCTCCATCCAACCATCTCTAGTTGCTTGCTTTTGTATTTTTTTTTTTGAAATTAATTTATGTGATTTGACATGTACAAGGCTGTATACTCTCTCATTGTTTTGCTTGTATACTTTGTGTAGGACTTGAATTCATGCTCTCCCGTTGCTACATCTATTCATTTACAAAGACACAAGTACACATGCACCTTCAAGGAAAATCTATAACATGTTGGAAATGTTTTGTGATTCTAAGTTTCTGACTTTCATGCACTCAGAACAGGTACTTGGTCACCACATTTAAGGTAGTTCCAAGAGGAACAGAAGGGGCTGTAAGCCTTGAAGGGACTGTTGCTGGACTGGTAGCGTCAGTTCTTCTTTCTAGCATTGCTTACGTTATGGGAAAGGTCAATTTCATTTCACATAAATTGTTGGTCATCATGTTCAATATTGTGATTGATTCTCCTATTACAATCTTTTGGAATCATTCTCTTGGTCTGTTATTCTTCTTTGAATTTGAATTGAGTGCTGCAGAAAGAAATTCTAATCTTCATCTATCATATTGCCAAAAACAAAATTTTCATGTTACCAGAAAAACCTACCTCTTATTCCTGATACTAACTATTTAGGTTTGCAATATCATTTTCCTGTGCTGAAAACTTCTTATTAATGACATAATCGTCCTTTATGGTATCCTCACGTAAATTCATTCTTTCTTTTGCCTTGTTTTTCTTTTTCTGGTTTCATGCAAAGTAATTAACTATTCATAAAAATTGCCATATGAGTAAGACACTAAAACTAGTTATATTTGTTAAATGTAAGAGAAAACCCTCACATTGATTATTAGACAGAATGGGAAGACGCTCAAAGTGAATTGTTAGAATTACATAGAAGTTATAATGAAGTTGAATGACATCACAAAGTTCAAGCTTGAATTGTTTGACCAAGAAGTGGCTGTCATACTTTGTATTTGCAGTTTTCCACTTTTTCTGTGCTGCAAATGTGAAAGAAGTTGAGTATTTGATGAAAAACTATTCACTTGCTCAGTTTTGTGCTTTCGCGCCCATTTTGGCACTTGATGTAATGAACAAACCCTTTTTCTCCATCAATTCTGCCATATGTTTTGTGAATTTTCTTCTCATAAGAAGGGTCCTAACACTATTTTAAGTTTCTTTAATTTTCTGAATCTCTCTAACTAGAACCGTTTGCATCACACCTTGATGTAGGTAGATTTGCCACAAATTGCCATATGTGTTGTAGCATCTCAGGTTGCAAATTTTGGTGAGAGTCTAATAGGCGCTACGCTACAAGATAAAGACAGTTTTCAATGGGTAAGATGTTATTGCATGCTTTTTAGTTTTTACATACTACTTGCCTAATGTCAAAGGTAATTCATTCTCAGTCTATTGTAAATATAATCTGGAAAGGTTATGATTTTGCAGTATCTGTCCTATTCGTAGCCATTTTTGTTGTTTTCTCTTGCCCATTTCTATATGCTGTCTTTTAGCTTAAGGCTGTAAATTCTTCTTTGTCCAACAGTTGAACAACGATATTGTCAATGTCATCAACATCTCTATTGGCAGCATTTTGGCAGTGTTGATGCAGAAATTCCTTTATTGAATTGGCATTCTTGGATGTTTTTACTTGCATTTCATTGCAAGATCACACAAGCGGCGTTTTCCTCAAGTTGCAGTGTCAATATAGTACTTGAACTCGTAGGTACTGTCAAGAACAAAACAATTTCAGGACGGTAGCAAAAGTAGTGATTCTTTAGTAGTCGGAGAAAGGGTTTTAAAACAGATTTATGTCCTAAACTGATTTGCTGAGAAAGACTGTGGTTTGTACTATTGGGATTATCTTCTTGATTTCTTATAGAATGAGTTGTGAAATGCATAGAACTTGAAAGAGTTGAATTCACCATTTATTGATGGTTTGAATAGTCATTAACTGAATGTATTCGATGTGATGATTCTGTTATTTTCTCAAAACCAAAGGACATATTATTTCGTTCCAACAGAGACATGAATTAATCATGAAGTTTTTTACTCGACCAATCCACAATAATGATTTTTCTTTGATTTTGGCAAGACTCAATACGGTTGTTTATATGTATATAAAGCCCCCTTGTATCTTTGCTTTTGATTCCCAGGTGTTCCATAACTTCTGGGATGTTGGACTGTACCCTATGCTTTTAGCTTCGTAAACCAAGAAATAGAAATGTTTCGATTGGATGAGAGAAATAAGTTTCTGGGACATAAATTGAAGTTTTATTCTTTGGGTGAGTACTAAGAGATCTCACAACTCACTAGTCCAAGTTATAGGTCTAATTCTTGATTCCCTGTTTTCTAATTCTGTATCTTTCGAGTGGGACTGGACCGAAGGAAGCGACACATAATTTCCTAGAAAATGTAAACAAAAAACATTCATGCAAATATATTCTGTGCCTAAGTTGAAATGCGTTGATAACTATGCTCGTATAACATGGACATTTCTCTTAAAAAGTCAGTATGTATAATTGTTGTTTCTAAAAAAATCTTATCGTGAAATAAAACCAAATTTTATTCCTAAATTAAATGCTTAGACTTGTATGCAATCCTTTTTTAGACTTTTTGCCGGTCCTAAGATACTATTTACTGTGTTTTTTTTTTCCAGAAAACTAAAAAGAAAAAATAAAAAATACATTGAATCTAAATAATAGCATTTTGCGTATAGATTTATTGTGTTTTCTGTTTTTTTTTTTTAATTTTTATTTAAAAAAATACACTATAAATAACTTGTCCTTAAACTACTTAATAAAATAAGGTAGTTTTGCATAAAAATTACCAACTTTTTGATGTAAGTATGATATGATGTTTCACATGCATGCTACAAAATCCCTCTAGGACGTTATTCTTACTATATCCTACACGTGTCCTTTTGGGCAAAAGTCCTTACTCTTTTTATAATCGAGTCTTTTTTTTTTTCTCTCACACCTAAGGAGTTTGGTTTTTGTTTATTCATTCTCTTGGCTTAAGTTATGAAAAACTTAACCCTTTATTATAGATTGAGAATTGCATAATGATGTATGTGTGTTATGCATGAGTGTCCTTTTCATTCCTTTTCTTGAAGGATGAAGGGCTTGAATTCTATGTTGCAAGCAAGAAGGATTCATAAATGCTAAGTATAATATGTAAAATTAGTTTATTTAACCCCCTAAAGCCTTTAGCTTACACAAGTTCTTTTTACCCTTTGGTGTAGTATTCAAGGGTCGAAGGTGTTTGATTAAATTATATCTTGGAACTCTCTCAAATATATAATGAATTCTTTATACTCCTGATACTCATGGTATGAGGTGTTTGCTTGACATTTCATATTGCTTAAGCATTTTACTAGTATTGCCAAATTCAATTACTGCATATTCGGAGGTTGATTATTGTCTCCACAGAAATAACACAACAATTCACATGGATTCACCTAAGTAAACAACTGAAGACTGTGACAACTTGCTTAATGTTAGGCCCAGACACTGGGCCCAAGCCCAAGCCCAGGCCCAACGCGATCCAAGCCTGCTGTGCTTAATGGATCAGGCGGCTGGCGGGTCGGATTCGGGCAGCTTAGCGGGTTGGGTACCCGTTTAGTGGAGATGAGTTAGGGCAACAATACCCTGTGTTACTGTAGCTCGAACGCGATGGTGGCGGCCGTTTGCTCCCCTCTCCCCCGATCTCTCTCCCCTTCGTCGAGTGCGGCTCCGAGAGAGGTGTCCGGCAGCGGCGGCGGACTCCGGCAGCTTCCCGGTGGGTTGGGTGCGGCGGTACGGGGTCGCATCGGAGCAAAGGGGCGGCGTCCCCTCTTCCTTCCTCCTCCTATTCTTCGGTGTCACCGGCGGACAGACGTCTGCCGAGGTATGTCCTTCTTCTCCTCTCGCTCCGGCTCCGTCCGGCGAGCAGGTTCTTGTCAGCGAGCATCGCCGACTGCTTCACTTCTCCCCTCGCCGCGGTTTTACCAGATCCCGTCGTTTCCGACGAGATCGTGGGTGGCCGGCGAGGTTAGGCTTGTCCGGTGGGTCTTAGGGCTTCGGTCCCTTTCTGGTGACGTCCGGCAGGGAGTTCGCCGGCGTCCCTTGTTATCCCGGCGAGCGTGGGGCTTCGCCCCTTTGTTTGGACACGTCCGGCGAACCTGGAGGAGTTCGTCGGTGCCTCCCTGGCTTCCAGAGAGGGTGGGCTCGGCCGGCCGATGCTCCGGTGAGACTCCGGCGAGCCTCCGGCTACCGACCGTGTGCCTCGTTTTCTGTGCGTGCCCCTCTAATAGGTTCCGGATGCGGTTCCTGTTCCCGGCCGATCAGCTGTCCTCGGCCGGCGTCTTCTTCTCTCCGGCTCCCTGAGTTTCGCGCTCCCGGCTGGGTTGTCCTACTCGGTCGGCGATTCCTCGCCCCTCTCCGCGCTCCGGTCAAGTGCACCGGCCTTGTGTGGTGTTGCCCGGCGTTTGCCGGTTTGTTTGTGTTGGACATCTGTGAGACGTCACTTCTTGGGCGAGTGAGGTATTTGATCGCCTGCGTGCGATCTGGTCGGAGTTTGGGCGTGTGCCCGGCGTCCTGCGTGACGTTGTCTTTTGCGCGAGTGTGCGCCTCCGCCTGCGTGCGGATTTGCTTCTTTTCCGGTGTACCGGACTCGTACGTGCGCTGCGCCGGCGTCGAGTCTTGGGTTATGTATTTTTGGTGGACCTTGGAGCTGGTTCGTGCAACAGTCCATGGCAGACGTGGCGGTCGATGACTCATTGAGACGAGAGTTGAGGTGGCCGCCTGGGATAGGCTGAGGAACATGTCGAGGACGTGCTCCTGCCGGTCGCGCCTGGATCAGCGGTTCAGCCGCTTAACCCCTGCGTGAGCGTGCTTGGGTGCGAGTCAAAGTGTTGACTCAGGTGTATTTTAATTAAAAATTTATTACCCTAATTCTGGGCGTGACAGACTGGTATCAAAGCCCAAGTTCTGCACGTTCCAACTTGTACACCGGTATTGTACAGTGTTGGCAGCAGTGATCATTGCGATGATCACAAACGTCCATAGCATTGGGATGCTGGTGGAGATTGTCAGATATGAGGGAGCTTCGCTCCAAAGATATCGACAGAGTTGGCGTTGTCCAATAGAGCCCACGGCTCAGTTTTCTTGTCTCCCTAGCGGAGACACATCTCTTGGGGGTCGGGTAGCTGAAGTGCGTTACCGCAGCTTCTACAGCATCGACCAAGGCCAGAGGTGGCCATAGGGACTGTCGTGCGATGACATGTCCCGAGGGCAGTCGAGTGTGCCTATGGGATAATTGTGCGACAATATATCCCGGATATCAATCATTGGTACCATAGGACAGTCATGCGATGACTTGTCTTGGAGAGTGGTTGCTGGTGGTTGACGGACAATCGTGCGACGATGTGTCACGGACACTAGCTGATTTTCTCCTAGGATTGTCGTGCGACGACGTATCCAAGAGACTGGCCGATGGCGGCCAAATAATTGTCGTGCGGTGATGTATTCCAAAAAATTGGCAGATGGCGGCCAAGTAAGTGTTGGGAGATGACACGTTATAGGAACTGAGGCCTTTGTAGCCTAAGGAATGTCATGCGGCGACATCTTTGGAACTCCAGCCAAGAGTGGTCATATGACCATCGTGAGACAGTGTGTTTGCGAGCTAGTGATGCATTGCATTTATATAGTGTTTTTGCCTATGTTTTAGATCATAGTTTGGGCTTATCTGCATGATTTTGTGCTACTTTTAGTGTTTTTATCTTACTTTGCACAGAATCTTCACTTTTCTGGGTTTTTATGAAAATGTAGGTAAAAAGGCACAAAAATGATAGATTTTGTGAGTTTTGAAGCCATGACACAATTCCCGAGGAAATCACGAGCTTACAAGTCAGATTTGGGGCGAAAATAGTGAAGATCGAGACATTCACGGCCTTGGCCGTAATTCCGAGTCGGCCGTGAACGCAACGACGAGCGGAGAAGAAAAACGGCTAAGTGTCCAAGTGATCAGAGACTTTCACGGGTGAAGCCGTAATTCCATCACAGACCGTGAAACTATCTGTGACAGAAGGGCATTGAGCACAGAAACATTCACGGCCTCAGCCGTGAATGCATCACGGGCCGTAAAAACTTTCGCCCGGCGAGTCTTTCGCTCGTTTCTCACTCGATTCAAATCGGATTTGAGCCAAACTTCGCAGAACCGTTCCTAGAGGAGTTCTAAACCGGTCCAAGTATAAAAGATCGGATTTTGATTAGGTTAGAGAGCTTTTTACGAACGAAGACAAGCGGCGGCGGCGAAGAGGGCGACAACTTGATTTCCGACAAGATTCCGGCGAGGTTTTCTCCAAAAACGACGATTGATCGACCAATCCTCATCTACGGATCAAGGAGAAGGCGATTATATAGTCTTTTTTAGTGATTTCTTGCATTCCTACATGAATTCTTACTCGTTCATCACAAACATCATGTATTTCTTTATTATCATGAGTGAGTAGATACTTTTGTCTGGATGATTGGGTGTAGCCCATTGACTTTTATGAGTTAATTATATTTTTACTAATTTCATAGATCTATCTATCTTCATGATTTAGTTGATATTGTACTTAATTCGTGATTTACCCTGGCCAAGTAAGTTTACGTTTTAGGCGTTGCGAGAAGGACCGGGAGGTGAATCGCAACGCCTGATCTATTTCAATTAGACCTACGAATTCAATCACGGGAGTAGTTTGAATTCGTTTGAAGGATTTAACCAACTCTTCACGTAGCTTAAGGGGTTTAATTAGATTAACTATCACAAGAGTAGGGAGTTAATTTAGTTAAATACCGTACTATGCTCCGGGAGCAGGTAGTATGTACCTTAGGAAGAGTTCCTTGTATGATAGAAAATTTCTATGAAATAGTTATTCTTTTAACTACTCATAACTGTCTTTGTGGCAAACCCATGAAATCCCGATTCTTTAGAAATCAAGACCTCTTAAAACTGCCTCCGAGTTTGTTAGTCCGTAGAAGTTTATAAGAATCCATTGAATTAGTCTGCCTAAATTCAAACAAATCAAGAAGTTAGTACTTAGCTACGTAGTCCTCGTGGGATCGATAACTTTTATTACTTTGATAAAATCCGTGCACAAGCGGAGGCTATCAAGTTTTTGGCGTCGTTGCCGGGGACTACGGATAGTTAATATTGACTATTTGATAAGTTCGGAGATTAGGCATTTTTATTTTTTTTGCTTTACATTAGTTTTTGCTATTTTCTTTTTTTTATTGAAGACTTACACGTGTATGCCTAGAAATTCTTGTGCAGGTGCTTTGTTTCCAGAAGACCCAGAAATTGAACGTAAATTCCGCCTTCGAAGGAAATTACAATTCGAGATTAGAAAGAATTCTGAAAAGGCAGAGATGGCGGAAAACAACCACAATCAATCTCTAAGGGACTTCGCGGCACCAAACATGCAAGGGTTCAGTTCGAGCATCGTTCGACCCAATGTAGAGGCGAACAATTTTGAGTTAAAGCCAGTGCTAATGACGATGGTCGAGCAAAACCAATTTGGGGGTTCCCCACATTAGGACCCGAATCTTCATTTAGCCGTTTTTCTTGAATATTGCGATACGATCAAAATTAATGGAGTTTCATATGATGCCATAAGACTAAGACTATTTTCGTTTTCTCTCAGGGACCGTGCCAGAGCTTGGTTGTACTCGATGCCGGCAGGATCATTCACCACTTGGGAACAGCTATCCCGAGCATTCTTGAACAAATATTTCCCACCGAACAAAACTGTTCAGCTGTGCAACAAAATCACGTGCTTTACACAGCAAGAGGGAGAATCGCTTTATGAGGCCTGGGAACGCTACAAGGAGCTCCAGCGCATGTGCCCACACCATGGACTTCAAGACTGGGTTTTAGTCCAAATCTTTTATAACGGTTTGGATTATAACACCAAGATGATGGTGGACGCTGCAGTCAAAAGAACAATTATGAGCAAGAACGTGGAAGACGCAACTGCTCTTCTGGAAGATATGGCCATGAACCATAACCAATGGTCAGGTGAGCGGAACGCTGCATCCACAGGATTTGGTAAGTATCACAATGACTCCTTGACATCACTGGCAGCTAAGGTAGATTCTCTGGTTCAGAAAATTGATTCTTTGTCTTTTTCATCAAGTTCAGTTAATGCGGTTTCTTGTGAGGTATGTGGTGTAACAGGGCATAACGCATCTGAATGTCAGATCATAACTTCTCCACAAGAGGAATCAATTCAAGAGCAAGCAAACGTTGTGGGGAAGTATAATCAGAGACCAAACCAATGACCCTTATTATGCAACCTACAACCTAGGGTGGAGGAACCATCCAAACCTATCATACAAAAGTAATCAAGGGCAAGTTCCTCCTCAATATCCTCAGCAGAATAACAGACCACTACCGGGTTTTCAACAAAGGCAATACGGGCAGCCCTCTAAGTCGGATTTTGATTCCATACTGGAAGTCGTTATGAACCAACAGAAGAAAACTGACGACCTTGCTGATCAACTCAAGCAGCTGACATCTTGTGTGCAAGCTTTGACTACTCATAACAAGATGTTGGAAAAATTGCGCCCAGGCTTATTAATTAGCCAAGCATAGGCGCCTATTCACAATTAAGCATCATGGGATCGAATCCCTGCAGACACAATTAATTGTAAATTGCGCCCAGGCTTATTAATTAGCCAAAAGAAAAATTCTCTTGGCAACTAATAATTTTATTTTATTCATGTGACTAAAGTGTCAAGCCCAAACTTGCACCCAGACCCTTGTTTGACTCATTTTGATAACATAGGTCAACAGAGGTCAAACGTGGTCCACTAGAGTCAACTAGTTGTCAAACATGAACTAAAATAAAATATCATCATCTCTATAAAAGTCTCAATGCATCAGTTCCCCAAAAGATCTGAATCACACAATGATTCGATCAGAGGCTAAACGATCAGTATGAGAACTCGAGTGTCAAGGTGTGCGACCCTGTAGGTTCTTCAGACATTGGCAGCGATGACTAAATCATCACAAGCAATGAGTGGCACCTAGCAGTACATCATTGCTACCCAAGTCATCAGAATGGTGTCATCATCGACATAGCTGAGAACCCACTCTTCCCTCTTATATTGGGCAAACCTTTCCTTACCGCGATCAGAGCTATAATCATTGTCCCACATAGAACGATGACCTTTGGCGTTGAAGGAAACAATATGTCGTTTGATTTTGCTGCTACTGATAACCAATTCTATTTTTCAGGTTCTAGGGAGGATGGAGAGGTGGTGAAGGAGACTACTGCTCAGTCGAGGAGCAAGATTGAGCTCTTCCCACAAGCCTTTCCCGAACACTTTGGAGATAGACCCAATGACTCAACTGGTCTAGAAGGAGACAAGATGGTGGGAATGATGACGCATACTGAAGATGCCATAGGGGCCGATCTGCAGAAAAAGACGTTGGGATCGCTTAAGGATAAAATTTTAATTGACTTTGGCACTTCTTATGTCTTGTGTCATTTTGTTGTTCCATGTTCTGTCAAGACAGTTAGAAAGAAACTTTTATATTTCATGCTCATTTTAATAGGTACACTTCATGAGCAGCGACGGAAGCAGAGGCTTCATGCCACATACTTAGCCTCTCTACCTCCAGACCCACCATGAGCACAATTCTGGTCAAGCTAGTGACCCTAAAGAAGCGCTTGTTGGGAGGCAACCCAACCTCTTTTGCATTCTTACACTTTCTTTTGCATTCTTATACTTTCTTATTTATTTTTACTATTTAGACATGTTATTTTTCAGTTTTTCTTTCATATTCATACCCTCTAGGCTGTACCATGCTGATAGAAATTTTTTTGGATTTTTCAGGTATCACCGAGCCATGCACGGTCGCACCCGTGCATCCATGCACGGCCGTGCACGGCTCGGTTAACTCATCCCAGTGCGAGGCCGAGAGATGCACGGGCGTGTCCGTGCACCGATGCACGGCCGTGCATCGTAAGTGAACTCTGTTGGGTCGATCTGACCGAGAGGTGCACAAGCCGGGCCATGTATCCATACATGGCCGTACACGATAAGTGATAAAAAGGGAAGCATACACAGCAGCGTGCACACCCGTGCACGAAACCCGAGCCGCCGCCGCTGCCCCGATTAGCCACCTCTGGTGCCCTATCGACCGCCGGCGACCCTCCATCGTCTTCCCCACCTTCCGGCGACTGTTTCCCCCAACCTTCCGGCACCGATCCGTGCCTCACGACACCGCTCGGGGCCGCCCTAGTTTCGGTCGCCGCTCGCGATTCCGCCACCGCCGACCATCTTTCCTCATCGCCGACGCCTCCAAAGCTTCCTACTCGGCACCAGCTACCTTCCCATCGCCTCCCCGCACCTCTAAGATGTTCAGACACAAGCAACCCATCTCCAAGCACGGGGCGTCCTCTTCTCACGCCGCCGGCGAGCCTCATCCACCACCTGCTTTGCCGCCTACACCTTATGGGATCATCTGCCTGATCCAGAGCAACTTGCCAAGCTTACTGCCCTCGCACGCCGCCCAGTGATCACCACCAGATTCCTCGATCATGGTACTCTCAACACTCTTGGCTTCTATGAACATGTACAATGGTTGTTTCAATGCATCGGTTGGGAACAATTTTTCACCATCTGCTATCCTACCTATATTCCCATTGTACTGGAGTTCTTATCATCCATGGAGTTCTATGCTAGCATTCACACTGATGAAGACGATGGCAATCTATCCTTCCGGCTAAACAACACCGAATATATGTTTACATTGACAGAGCTGAACTCTATTTATGGCTTTCGTACTGATGGGACGCGCCACACACCTACTGAGTTCAAATCAAGTGACTTCTGGGCCGACCTGACTGGTTTCCGACCCTTTGACACCAGGACAACTAGAGCTACCTCCCTCAGGAACCCCGTTGTGAAGTATGTGCATCGTGTTATGGCACATACCATCTTTGGACGAGGAGAGTCTGATGGCTTGGTCCGAGCATCTGAGTTTCAGTTTTTATGGGCGATGTTGTATGGGGTCCGCCTCAACACTGGTTTTCACTTTGCTTGACAACTCCAGAAAGTATCAAGGGCACCGAAAGGTGCAATAGCTCTTGGGGGACTTCTCACCCCTATCGCTCGAGCAGTAGGGATTCATCCCTACCAAATGGAGCAAGCCCGGGGCAACTGCCGACTTGATCTCGATTCCTGCGTTTCGATGTGGATGATAGTGAAGGAAGGTGAACTTTACAGCTTGATCTTCCCCGGGAGCGATGTGAAGTTGCCACTGCCAAACCTTGCATGCACCACTATTCGTGAGCGGCGGAACTGGAAAGTCGAAGCAGTTGAAGATGTGGATGTACCTCTTGCCACTGAACCACCACAACCTGCTCAGCAACGCCCTACTACCCAGCTCGACCGCATTGAGGCCTATGTCCGCTTTATCCGGGAAGAGACTCATCTGTCTGTCTCTGAAGGAAATTACCGGATCCAACAACTTGAGACAGAAGTGGAGCGCCAAGGACGAACACAGTCCTCTATTTTAGAGTCTGTGCATGAGCTTCAAGCGAGACTCCGTTGACGCTGGGGATGAGCTTCTTTGGTTTCACCCGTCACTTGGTCAGCTTTCTGTTTTTCCAGTAGTTTATTTTAGTTATTAGTTTGCATCTATCTGCTTTTAGTTTATTACATTCTTAGTTGCATGTTTTAGTTTTCTTAGTCGTATCAACATCTATAGTGTCTTACCCAACCCCACTCTTTTCATTCATGATATTTGCTTTGTCCTTTAGTATTGCATTGTTCTATGCCTACTTGATTGCTTGGGATAGGAATCTTGACTTTTATCTGCCAATGGTCTATAATGGTTATGGTTTGCACATATGATTCTTTGGTTTACTGTAGTTGATTGATGTAATTAACCCGATTCATTATTGGTAGAATCTTGAAGAGTATGCTTGTTACTCCACCTTAGCCTTGATATGCATCTTATGTGTAGAAAGCGATTGTATCTAGTTTCTATCTCTACTTTATTTGTGTACTTTGTCATGGGGGTTAGAAATAATAATGATGGTACCGAAGTGTTCTTGTACATTGCACTTTGTACTTCCACTTGGCACTATTTATAGCATCTCAATAGCAAAAGGGTTAGTGGTACCTAAGTTCCTTGTTCATCATACTTGGCACTACCCCATAGTTTTCAATAATGACAGTGGTACCGAAGCACAGCTTGGCACTTGGCACAGTTGTTAAAAAAAAAAAGGCATCACATAGGGACTATGTGGTACTGATGCTATTCTCTCATAACTTAGTACATAGTGTTATGCTTTTTGAAAGCTTGATCAATCATATCATGTGCGTGAGATGCATTGTAGAGGTTTTTGGTTATGTAACTTTGCATGTTCTATAGATTGTATTCATGATAATTGGTTTAATTTGCTTTCCATATTGCATTATAACCTGAAGAGTTGTTGTGTTTAACCATTAACCTCATTAGACCTACTTAAGCTACTTTGAGATTCCTTATTCCATGTCATCATTGTATTCTAAACAATTCAATTGCTTGAGGACAAGCAAAACTTTAAGTCCGATATATTTTGATGACATGTAAAAATATGATATTTCGTGACTCAATTTCATTCTTATTTTGGAGCATAATGCATGTTTCATCTCATTTATTTACTCAAATGCTTCATATTCTTCAGAACATTCACTTTTCCTCTGTTTTAATGAAATGCAGGTATTTGGCCTCAAAATCGATGGAATTTGGAGAATCTGAAGGTATGTGACGATTTCCCATGATGAGATGGAGCTATACGCCAATTTTCAGCTCAATCGGAGTCCTCTACATCATACACGATCATGGGTGTCCACCCATGCACGGCCGTGCATCATAAGTCGCCAGAATTCCCTTAACCGAGTCGTACACGGGCATGGCCGTGCACCCATGCACGGCCGTGTATCGTTACGCACAGCACGATAGGCGTCCAGTATTTTGCCTGTAACTTTCTATTCTAGGCTCGGAATTGGACGAAATTTGGGGAGCACCTTCCCAACTTAGCGACGAACGTTTTGGGACCGAAATCATCGGATTTGGTCAAGCAACGAAGGAGAACGAGGCAAAAGGGCGACAACTTAGGGTTTTGAGGTGATTTTCTGATCGGCAACACTGTTCCGGTGGGTTTCTCTCTTCGTTCCGACGTGGAGGATCACGCTGAGCCGTCTTCAATCAAGGATCCACCATCTCCTTTGGTTTGATTCAATTTTCATGAGAGATTCTATGTATTTAACGATGTATACCATAGCGTAAACCTTATTTTCGGGGTTTGGGCATAGCCCACTGTAAGAATGCTTGATAATATGACTTGATCTATATATTCCTCTATTTATCTTTGTTCCTATCCATGTTTAGGATGTTTTAATTCTTGTTTACATACTGGCCATATGTATGCATGCTTTAGATGTCGAAGGAAGGACTGAGAGGTGAACCTTGACCATCGGAACCCCTAGACTGGACTGGTGATTTCGTGTTGCGAGAGCATTCAAAATCACTCGAGGAACCCTAATCTTTCACAAATCCCATTGGATCCGCCTTAACCCTAGTAAGCCATGAGAGCAGGAGACTTGGGTTAAGACGGATACCGGACCGTGTCCTGAGAGGGAGCGCGTCTGTACCCTAGGAAAGGTTACCTTGAGAACTTAGATAAAACTTTATTTAAATTGTCAAGCCCTAATATTTATGCATGCTTCAGTGTGGTGAAACCTAAAACCCCGAATCTCTCTCATAATCTCAAAACCCCGTTTGCTTTGCTCTCTGCGCTGCTTGTTCTTAATTTGCCTTAGTTTAACTACTTGCTCTAGGACATTAGCCATTTTCCCATTAATCATTAACCTAGCTTTCGATTGACTGATTTGTTAGTACTTGACCCTAGTCCCTGTGGGTTCGATCTTTTTATTACGCGATAGACCGTGCACTTGCGGTAGCAGCCATCTAGGCCCTATCACTGATCCTCTTCTAAAAGAAAAAGGATTGGTCGCTAAGGTTCTGGGTAGACTATAGAACCTTAGATAAGATAACGATGAGGGATTGTTATCTTATACTGCTTATCCCTGATCTGGGAGATCGACTAGGGAAAACATTGGTTTTCTTAAGGCTAGACCTAAGAGCAGGTTAATTGGCAAATTCGTTTCGCCGAGGGCACCGAATAGGAAAACCATATGAGCAACCTGATATGAGTCATTAGGTTCAAAGTGATGCCCTTTGAACTACTAAAGCCCCCTCTATGTTGGGTCATCTCATGAACAAGTGTTGGCCCCTTGTCTTAGATGACTACATAGTTGATTATATGGACGATATCGTGGTTCTCTCCTCAAGCTCTGAGGAACACCTAAGCCATCTAAAGTGGGTGTTGAGGGAAAAACCAACTCTATTTGGAGTTGAGAAATTCTCATTTGTGGTGGATGAGTTTTTTTTTTGGTCTTGGGATAGACCACGGACAAGTGCGCATGGACAAGGTGAAGGTCCAAACCATTGCGGAATGGCGCGCCCCCTCAAATTAAATCGAGTATGAAGTTTTCTCGGTATGGTGAACTTCTATCGAAAGTTCATCAAAGGCTATTCAAGGAAAGCTTTACCCTCAGTGATCTGCTGAAAGGGAGCTCGAAATGTGAGTGACTTGATTGGTATCAGTCGGCCTTCCGATAGTGAAGGTCCATATTGCCTCTGAACCGATCCTGAAGTTACCCGACTTCGGTATGCCTTTCGAGTTTCACACCAAAGCTTCGGACCAAGCTATCTGTGGTATACCTTTATAGGATGGACATCCTTTAGCTTTGGAGAGTTGAAAGCTAATAGGGTTGAGCGACGATATTTTGACCACGAGAAGGGAAAAGGTGGTAGGAGTCCACTATCTCCGGACGCGGAGAACCTTCTCGGGGTTATGAAGTCCGACAACATGACACCACGTAAAAAAGGTTGTCGGCAAAATAGGCACGTTGGCTGGAATTCTAGGGTGAATTCCAGTTCCATGGGGAACATAAATTGGGTAAAAGCAACGTGTTTCCTTACAAGCTTAGTAGACTAAATGTCCTTATGTGTTGTACCCTTTCCAACGTGAAAAGAGAATCTGCTAAGTAGAATAAAGACAACCTCAGTTTTTGATAGAGAGAATCAAAAGCTAAGTTCAGCAGATTATATCGGGCATGATCCGACACTACTATCTGGGTCCAATTGACATTGCTATGGCCAGAGGCAATAGGCCATTAGTCCCATCGATGGGCGGACTGCGCCGGGAGCTACTGAGGGAGCTCCATGACTGACATTGGGCAAGACATCCAGGACAAAAGGGAAAAGTTGTCCTGTCAGCACGTCTGTGCTATTAGCCCAATACGTGCACAAACATGAGGATGTAGGTCCACACTTATCAAAATTGCCAGGAAGGTAAGATCAATTGGAGACTAGGGGCAGGGTTGTTACAACCACTGCCTATTCCCGAGATGTCCTGGACAAGGGTGTCCAAAGACTTTATTGGTGGGGTCCTAAAGTTGACGGGATAAGCTCAGTGCTGGTAGTCGTGCAATGAGTTTCTATGGGTGGATTCTTTATTCCAACACTTGAGCAGTGTATAGCAAGGGTTGCTATAGACCTATTCTTCCAGGAAATGGTGAAACTTTTGGCATCCAAGTGGATATCGAGAACGATATGGATGCCCATTTTGGCTGGACACTTTTGTCCAAGGTAAGTTTCTCCATAGCCAATCATCCTCAGGAGGATGGGCAAATTGAGCGGGTGAATGCTTGATGTGTGCCGTATTAACGCACAACTAACCGCAAGTGTGACGGTTTTGTCGTGATAGTACTTAAGATGTCGATCCCACAGGGACAGTGTTCAAGTACCAAGAGATTGTGAATCGATAGCTAGACAATCGATTGAGTGGTTTGAAATTACGAAAAATAAAGCAAACAAACCGAGTCGAGCAAGAGAAAGTGTTTGGTGTAAAATCGGGTTAGAGATATCGGAACTTCGGGTTCATCTTGTCAATGGATCTTAAATTCAAACGAGTTAAAATTATAGCAATCAATTTTAAAAAGCGCTCAAGGAAGTATCTAAAGGAACATATTACCCTCTTTCGACTGCGTAATCCGGTATCAATCTAGACCGGCGTCCTACTTTGGTGGCTCAACGTACCTAGATTGATCCACTGAGTTTAGAGATAATATGAATTTTCTCACACAAATCCTGCTCAATTTCTTGATAGGTCATAGCATGATCGATAAGGCAGATCTAGCGTCGCAATTCACCTTTCGGTCCTTCTTGCGGCGCCTGAGAAAAGTATTTGCGTGATCAAGGCAAAACTAGCAGTAAAACAGCACAGATCGAATAAACACAAGATAAAATATGCTTTTACTATAAAATAACAAGTTTGACAATAAGATACAAACAACGAGACTACACCCTTAGCTCCGATAAAAAGATTACGCTATCATAGCGTCGTTAAGTACAATCTCTAAGAGAAAAAGATACGAAAGTGAAGACAGAAAGTAAAAGAAGGCAAACTCTTCAAGAAAAGGGCAGTGATTCTTCTCCTTCAAGCCTTCTAGAGTGGCGCACAAGAGTCTTCCTTCTTCTCCCAAGATTTTCACCAAAGTTTCAACCCTTCACTAGAACTCGTCGATCTTCCAAGGGGTATTTCGCCCTTTTTATAGAATATTATCCCAAATTAGAACACATTTATTGATGGAGATTTCAATTAGCTACGTTTTGACACCTTAAACGTCAAAAACGGAGCTATAATGACAAAGTTATGGCTGTTTTAATTTTGGGTGCGCAGGGGAGAATTACGGCCGTAATTATAATTACGGGCATGCTTGTAATTCTGACTCTGATGCTCTTCGACTCTTCAAATCTTCATACAATTATGGGCCTTTAAATACTCATCATTTTGACTCCAAGAATGCCCAAAACGAAGTTAAAACGACTGAGTTATGGCCATTTAATACGGGCCATTTAATGTGCATGGTGAAGATTACGGGTGTAATGAAGATTATGGCCATGCCCGTAATTTCGGTAGAAAACTCTGTTTCATCTAAAATTTTGCGGGTGTGCTGGCCTTTGACTTGTCTTTGATTCCGGCCATAGTTTGACGTCAGAAGTTGCTGGTAGGAATATTATGGGCAGGCAGAAATTACGGCCATACCCGTAATGTTGTCTGTCAAAGATTTTATCATCCGAATGGCTTCTGATGAGAAAATCGAAGGCACGTCTTTGGAGTATGATTAAGCTTGAGTGAAAACGGGCTTCTTGAGATTTCAAACAGGAAATTATGGCCATAATGCAGATTATGGCCTCGGCCGTAATTCTGGAAATCAGCTCCGTTTGAAGCGAAATTTCTTGTCAAGGTCCTTGATTCACTCAGGAACATAAATGTGCTTCCAATTAGCTCAAAAAGTGAGTGAATTGTCCTGTATTTGTCAAATAAGACAAGAAGTGAAGCTTCTGAACAAAATCAATAAAATAAGCTGGAAAGAGATGTAAAAGCATGAAATTATGTCTCGATTAGCATGTAAATACTAGTCTAAAAGACTATATAAAATACGAGACATCAAATCTCCCAGACTTAAATCATTCCCTGTCCTCAAGCATATAAAATGATAAGGGTGGTATTCAAAAAAAAAATGAAATTACGTCAAGCTTCTTAGATATTTTGTCCTAGGGAAAACATCATTATGAACAAATTTCAGTAGGTCAAGGCATTCAAAATGATCATCCATCGTCAGGAATAAAGGTGTGACGTTTCAAAATCCATGGTCAAATAAGACTTACCTCCGCGAGATGCTGTAATCTCCTGTGTGGTATATTCACTCAGATCGAACCTGATTCATCCAAAGACAAGAGCTGGAAAATCATCAATGCACTCTTTATTGTTCATCTTCTCAATTTTATTTTGACTTCAACCCATTTCTTAGGTACCACTGCCAATTTTTCACAGTGTCAAGTAGAGGAGTCTGTTTTATTTTCTTTTGTATGTACACACTTTTTTTTTCTTTTTTTAAAGAAAATATACAAATTGAGAGGAGATCATTTTTATCAATAAGCGCATTGATTAGTTCCAACATCTAGTAAGGAGAATCAAATCGATATAGTTAAATACTTCAACAGAAAGATCGCAGGCATACCTTAGGAGGAGCGAAAATCAGATTTATCACGTCACATCTTTTTCCATCAAATAAGATAATCGAATGAAATTCCTAACCATGAACCAAAAAGCAGAACATAATAATTTCATCCCACTGATTCAATATGAAAATGAAGCTATCATGATTTCCGTTAAAATCAAACAGGTATCAGAATTATCAGAAGTCAAGGGTGTATCTAGTATCAAAACAAAACACAAAGTGCAATAATTATCTAAAAAAGTTTTAAAACAAGACAAAGTGAAGTGAACCCTCTATCTCCCAGATTTGAAATATGCATAGTCCCTATGCATAGCATTTAAGAACACAAAATTTGGAGATATGGGTGGTGGTACTCACAAGATTAGTAGGAGTCGTTGTGGATGGTCATCTCAGCGCATTCCTCTTGAGAGTCATCCTTATCGTCGTCATGTGAATTTGGAAGGCGTTGCATATGGAAGATCCAAATATAGCATGCAGCCTCGGTGTAGTGTCTGACAAAGAGGGCAGAATGACAAAAGAAGTAGGCTGGCGGAATGTGAAGAGTAGACTTCCGTGCTCCAATCTTGCGCTTGGGTGCCATGGTAGTTGAAGCAGATGAAAATCAAGAGGGACAGCAAGAGGAAATCGTGGACCTGGAAGATGGCCGAGAGCTAACCGATGAGCGCGACACCAGGAAATGAAAATCAGGAAGGCTTTTCGGTGGAGTATATCAGTGACAGAGCAATTCGGTGGATCTGGCGGATGGAATCAGTTGGATGAAGATTAACAGAAGCCACAAGCCTTAGTCGAATAGAGCACACAGGGGAGAGAGGACTCTCTCAAGGCAGAAATCTATAACAGGGATGATCCCGCGACGTAGGTAGAAGCGAGCGGTGGAAATCTGGAAGGGCGGAGCAATAGCTGTTCTTTGGTGCGGCAGAGAAGAGCGAGATATCAGAGCTCCGGGTGGAAAAAATTGCCACAGGTACCAGGTTCGTCAGACAGAAGGGAGAGGCTTCGGTGATTGTTCACGTTGTTGCCACTAAAGTCACTACCTGGAGAGGGAACTCGGCTTAAGTTATAGAAGATTAAGCGGCAGCAGTTGATGCAATAAGGGCAGCAGTTTCAGTCGACGGGAGAGAAGTGAGGGTCGGCGCAGTAAATCTTCAATGGAAGGCGGCGGCTGTCGGCATAGGCTGGAAACGGAGGAAGCGGGATGAACGAAAGACGGAGAAGAGCGGCAGTGATTTCTATGGAGTGAAGCAGGGCGCCAATTGAAGTGGGATTGAAGCTGGAAACGGCGGAAGACGAACGGGAGGCGGCGGAAGTCTTCCGTTGAAGCTGGTAAAGGAAGTCGGCGCAATAAGGGGGACGCTGGATTGAAGAAGGGGCAGTAATGGTTGCGGCTTGAGGAGTAATGGCTGAAGTCGTCGGCTGGCGAAGGTTAGGGCAGAGGAAACGATGCGTCGCCTTCCGTTTGAAGCTGGAGAACGAAAGACGTTGAGGCGCTGCTTTCGGTTGAAATCTGGAAAAGCGGCGGCGAGAGTTGGATGTTGACTGAAGGGGTGCTCGTGGTTTTTGCATCCAGCGTGCTAGGGCAATTTCACGGTTACCCTAGTTTTCCATCTTTCTTATGGCCATGTTAGAAATTATGGCCATGCCTGTAAAATTATTTTTTTATTATTTTTTTAAAGCACAAGATAAAATTCAAAGGAAATAGACCTGTATAAAATAACACTCGTCAGTAGTGATGAATTAAGACCAGAAAAATAAAGTACTTGGGTTGCCTCCCAAAAAGCGCTTATTTAACGTCGTTAGCTTGACGGAGAAATCTGCGGTTAAGTAGAAAAATCAGAGAGGAGTAAGGAAACTCCCTTTTCAATGGGTGTTGGGAAAAGATAAGGCTTCAGACGTTGCCCGTTAACTTTGAATGTTCCGGACTGATCACTATAGATATCAATTGCGCCATATGGATAGACTTTCTTAACGACGTACGGACCAGTCCATCTAGATCGCAACTTTCCAGGAAATAATCTAAGCCTTGAATTAAAGAGTAGGACCAAATCTCCGACTTCAAATTCCTTGTGTACGATACGTTTGTCGTGAAACCTCTTGGTTCATTCCTTATAAATTTTTGCATTCTCATAAGCCTCAAGTCGTATCTCATCCAATTCGTTCAGATCCAACTTCCTTTTCTTACCTGCTGTCTTGAAATCATAGTTTAAAGTTCTTATCGCCCAGAACGCCTTATGTTCCAGCTCGACTGGAAGGTGACAAGACTTTCCATAAATCATCTGAAACAGAGACATTCCTATAGGTGTCTTGAAGGCAGTTCGATAGGCCCAGAGAGCATCATCCAACTTAAGGGCCCAATTTGTTCTTGCAGTCGAAACAGTGCGTTCTAAAATCCTTTTCAGTTCGCGATTTGTTACCTCGACTTGTCCGCTAGTCTGCGGGTGATAAGGTGTTGCAATTTTGTGATGCACCCCATACTTTTTCAGTAGAGCGGCAAATCGTTGCTCAATAAAATGTGATCCTCCATCGCTTATTAGCACTCGTGGCACGCCGAATCTTGGAAAGATAGTCTTCTTCAGCATTCGTATCACAACTTTAGAGTCATTGGTTGGTGCAGCTGAAGCTTCTACCCATTTCGATACGTAGTCGATGGCCACCAAGATATACTTGTTTCCGCAGGAGGATGGGAACGGTCCCATAAAATCTATTCCCCACACATCAAATAATTCAACTTCTAAAATATTACGTAAGGGAAGTTCATCGCGTTTCGAAATGTTGCCACTTCTTAGGCATCTAGCACAAGTCAGAATAAAATTTCGAGCATCTTTAAAAATACTGGGCCAGTATAATCCAGACGGTAGTACCTTGAATGCAGTTTTTGTAGCACTGGCATGACCTCCATAAGGGGAAGAATGACAGTGCTCAAGAATATCTGGGACCTCATCCTCAGGTACACATCATTGAAATAGTCCGTCGGCGCATCAACGAAAAAGATATGGATCATCCCAGTAAAAATGTCGCACATCGGACAGGAATTTTTTCTTCCGTTGGTATGACAGGTCAGGTGGAAAAATATCAGAAGCCAAATAATTAACGAAATCGGCGTACCAGGGCGCGTCTTGTGCAACAATTCTGAACAGTTTTTCCTCAGGAAACGTATCATCAATTTCTAGTTCGTCAGAAATATCGTCTTCCTTGTTCGAGAGCAAAAGCGACAAATGATCAACTACTACATTTTCAGCTCCCCTCTTATCTCTTATTTCCAAATCAAATTCTTGAAGGAGGAGTATCCATCTTATCAGTCGTGGCTTTGCATCTTTCTTACTCATCAAGTACTTGATTGCTGCGTGGTCTGTGTAAACAATTACTTTCGAGTCAATCAAGTAAGAACGAAATTTATCAAATGCCAATACGATGGATAAGAGCTCTTTTTCTGTTGTCGCATAATTGATTTGTGCTTCGTCTAAAGTGCGGCTAGCGTAATATATCGCATGAAGCTTTTTATCTCTTCTTTGCCCCAGAACAGCTCCGACGACAAAGTCACTTGCATCGCACATTAGTTCGAAGGGTAAAGTCCAGTCAAGAGGTTGAATAATGAGTGCAGAAATCAAAGCATTTTTGAGCTTGTGGAACGCCTGCAAACAGTTATCGTCAAAACAGAATTCAGAATCCTTACAGAGCAGATTGGTCAACGGTCGGGCCATCTTCAAGAAATCTTTAATGAATCTTCTGTAGAATCCGGCATGTACGAGGAAACTACGGATTCCTTTTACTGAGGTTGGCAGATTCATTTTCTTGATCACTTGCACTTTAGCTTGATCGACTTCAATCCCATGTTCAGAAATAAGATGTCCTAATACGATCCCTTCTTGTACCATAAAATGACACTTCTCCTAGTTCAGTACAAGGTTCACTTTCTCGCATCGCTGCAAAACCTTGGATAGATTAGCTAGACATGATTCGAAAGATCGACCATATACCGAGAAGTCGTCCATAAAGATGTCCATAAAATCTTTGTTATAGTCGGAGAAGATCGCCATCATGCATCGCTGAAACGTGGCTGGAGCGTTGCATGGTCCGAATGGCATCCTCCTGTACGCGAATGTTCCGTATGGACAAGTAAAGGTCATCTTTTCTTGATCCTCTGGGTGAATTGGGATATGTAG
This sequence comes from Costus lasius, assembly GCA_027563935.2. Lineage (NCBI taxonomy): Eukaryota > Viridiplantae > Streptophyta > Magnoliopsida > Zingiberales > Costaceae > Costus > Costus lasius. The sequence goes on along the minus strand of CM050447.1, from coordinate 9,291,008 downwards.
AAAACTAGAAAATCCGTCAAGGAAGCAGAAATAAGCATTATGGGCAAGATGCTCAAGCATTTGATCGATGAAGGGTAGAAGAAAGTGGTCCTTTCGCGTCGCTTTATTGAGCTTCTTGTAGTCTATACACATTCGCCATCCGCTTACAGTGTGGACTGGAACTAGCTCATTCTGCTCATTCTTAACAACTGTTACCTCACCCTTTTTGGGTACAACATGGATAGGGCTCACCCATCGGCTGTCCGAAATCGGATAGATGACTCCCGCGTTTAGCAGTTTCAGGATCTCATTCTTTACAACCTCCTTCATACTTGGATTGAGTCGACGTTAAAACTTGACGGAGGGTCTGCTTTCCTGTTCCAAGAGAATCCTATGCATACAGACTGATGGGTCAATTCCTTTAATATCTTCTAAGGAATAACCTATGACCTTCTTATGTTGTTTAATTTCAGCTAGTAATTGTTCTATCTGTATTTTAGTCAAATTCGCATTCACGATCACAGGCAAGGTAGAATCACCATCTAAATACTCATATTTCAGATTTTGAGGAAGAGATTTCAACTCAATTTTTTGAACTTCACTTACTTGTGGTGACATCTCATTGAGACGCTCAATCTTCACCTTATGAGGGTTCATCGTCTCGACTGAGTCCATCAGCATTGCATAAGCCCTGGCTTCTTCATTTCCTTCAGTGGTCAGACTCGTCAAAAGGCAGGTTTCTAGCAGGTCTTTATGAGTTCCATCAGATATGGGATTTTCTTGATCAACAGCATTCTCAACAACGTCCAGGCTACAACAGGAACCTGCGATAGAAGGGTGTTTCAGGCTTCGTGCCAGATCAAATTCGATAGCCTCCTTACCGATATTTAGGGCTAATTTTCCGTTCTTCACATCGATGACTGCTCCGGCAGTCGCAAGAAATGGCCTCCCAAGAATTATCGGTAATTTTGCGTCCTCCTCCATCTCAAGTACGACAAAGTCGACTGGAATGAAGAAATCTCCGACCTTGATCAAGTCGTCTTCCAGTATTCCTGCCGGCTTGCGTACTGAGCGGTCAGGTAGTTGTAGAGAGATTGGTGTTGCTTTTACGTCGCCAATGTCCAGTTTCCTGCAGATTGAAAAAGGCATTAAACTGACACTGGCGCTGAGATCACATAATGCATGATCAAAATTCAGATCCCCAATTTTGCACGGAATTGAAAAGCTACCCGGATCTTTCAATTTCTCCGGAAGTTTATTTTGAATAATGGTGCTACACTCTTCAGTAAGCGCCACTGTATCAGGTTCTTCTAGCTTCCGCCGGTTTGAGAATGTCCTTTAAAAATTTCGTGTATGTGGGCATTTGTGTCAGTGCTTCGGTAAAGGGGATGTTCATGTACAATTTTTTTAAAATTTCTAAAAATTTTCCAAACTGTTTATCCAGCTTCGCCTTAGCCAGTCTTTGTGGGAATGGAATTAGTGGCTTGTAAGGCGGTGGTGGAACATAAGCTGGTTCACTCTCATGATCGTCTTTTTCCTCACTTGATCTCTCGGGTTCGGGTACATGACTGGTAGATGCGTCAAGACTCAGGTTGGAATCAGGTACTCTCGGTTCCTCCAGTTGCTTACCACTACGAGTAGTAATTGCACTGCAATTCTCTCGTGGGTTTTGTTCGGGTTGGGAAGGTAACCTACCTGCGGGTCTAGCTAGGCTGGTGGCTAGATTTGCCAATTGGATATCAACCTGTTTGTTGTGGGTCTCAATGGAGTCCAGTCTAGATGACATATGACGTATCATATCATTAACACTTTCATTGGTTTTTGTCTGAGAAGAGATAAAAGTTGAAGTCTGGGAGATAAAGTTTTCCATGATAGCTTCAAGTGAGGTCTTTTGAGGTTGAGGTGCGAATGGTCGAGGTTGGAATTCAGGTGGTGGTCTATAGTTTGATTGTGGAGCATGATTGGGGTTATTCCTGTAAGAGAAGTTAGAGTGGTTTCTCCAACCAGGGTTGTATGTAGCAGAGTAGGGATCATTTTGTGGTCTTAGATTTTGGTTCCCTACAGCATTAACATATTCTTGTTGGGGTTCAGGGGGTTGAGAAACGACTAACTGGCAATTAGCATGTGTATGGCCAAAAATGCCACAAATTTCACATACAGAAGAAGAAGAGCTAGAATCGATAGAATTGACATGCATGGAATCAAGTTTGCGAGACAATGAATCAACCTTGGCAGCTAAAGAACTCAAGGCATCGAGTTCATACTTACCTGGCGCAGCGGCCCTAGATGATGTACCTCGTTGGTCTCCAGCCCATTGGTTGTGATTCAGTGCCATGTCTTCAAGTAGATTCATTGCATCATCGACGTTCTTGTTCATGACTGCTCCACTAGCAGCTGCATCTACAGTAAGACGCGTATTATAATTAAGACCATGGTAAAATGTATGAACAATTACCCATTTTTCCAAGCCGTGGTGTGGGCATAGACGTTGAAGCTCCTTGAATTGCTCCCATGCTTCGTACAGAGATTCCCCGTCTTTTTGGGTGAAACCGGTGATTTGGTTTCGCAACTGAACAGTTTTGCTAGGGGGAAATATTTCGAGAGAAATGCTTGGGAAAGTTGTTCCCAGGTAGTGAGCGATTCTGGTTGAAGCGAGTATAGCCAGTTTCGAGCTCTATCCTGTAGAGAGAATGAGAAGAGTCGTAATCGTAGTGCGTCGCTGGAAACTCCGTTCATCTTTGTCGTGTCGCAGAACTCCAAGAATATTGACAGGTGCATGTTCGGATCTTCAGAAGGTAGGCCTCCAAATTGGTTCTGTTGAACCATCGATAAGAGGGAGGGCTTTATCTCAAAGTTATTAACCTCCACTGGAGGTCGAGAAATACTTGAGTGAAGACCCTACGCATTAGGAGCAGCGAAATCCTTCAGAGTCCTGTTGTTGTTCGCCATCGGTAGATCAATAAGAATAGGTTCAATAATCCTTGATGCTTCTCTAGCACTCAATTCCTTTAATCGTCTTTTGCGATGGAATGTCCTTTCAATCTCTTGATCAAGCTCGTATAGATCTTCCAATCCACCTGATCGTAAACCTCTAAGCATATAACAGTTAAGCGCAAAAGATAGAGAGAAAAACTAAATCACTATAACAAAGAAACAAACAAAACAGAAAAACATAAACGAACAAACAAAGACAAAGAAACAAAAGCAATAGCAAAAGAAACAAAATGTCTAGTCTACCAATTGTTAAATCTCTTTGATATTGGTTGCCTGTCCCCGGCAACGACGCCAAAACTTGATGTGTGTCGTACTAACACACAACTAACCGCAAGCGTGACGGTTTTGTCGTGATAGTACTTAAGATGTCGATCCCACAGGGACAGTGTTCAAGTACCAAGAGATTGTGAATCGATAGTTAGACAATCAATTAAGTGGTTTAAAATTACGAAAAATAAAGCAAACAAACCGAGTCGAGCAAGAGAAAGTGTTTGGTGTAAAATCGGGTTAGAGATATCAGAACTTCGGGTTCATCTTGTCAATGGATCTTTAATTCAAACGAGTTAAAATTATAGCAATCAATTTTAAAAAGCGCTCAAGGAAGTATCTAAAGGTACATATTACCTTCTTTCGACGGCGTAATCCGGTATCAATCTAGACCGGCGTCCTACTTTCGTGGCTCACCGTACCTAGATTGATCCACTGAGTTCAGAGATACTATGAATTTCCTCACACAAATCCTGCCCAATTTCTTGATAGGTCAGAGCATGATCGATAAGGCAGATCTAGCGTCGCAATTCACCTTTCGGTCCTTCTTGCGGCGCTTGAGAAAAGTATTTGCGTGATCAAGGCAAAACTAGTAGTAAAATAGAACAGATCGAATAAACACAATATAAAATGTGATTTTGCTATAAAATAACAAGTTTGACAATAAGATATAAACAACGAGACTACACCCTTAGCTCCGATAAAAAGATTACGCTATCATAGTGTCGTTAAGTACAATCTCTAAGAGAAAAAGATACGAAAGTGAAGATAGAAAGTAAAAGAAGGCAAACTCTTCAAGAAAAGGGCAGCGATTCTTCTCCTTCAAGCCTTCTAGAGTGGCGCACAAGAGTCTTCCTTCTTCTCCCAAGATTTTCACCAAAGTTTCAACCCTTCACTAGAACTCGTCGATCTTCCAAGGGGTATTTCGCCCTTTTTATAGAATATGATCCCAAATCTGAACGCTTGTATTGATGGAGCTTTCAATTAGCTACGTTTTGACACCTTAAACGTCAAAAACGGAGCTATAATGACAAAGTTATGGCTGTTTTAATTTTGGGTGCGCAGGGGAGAATTACGGCCGTAATTATAATTACGGGCATGCTTGTAATTCTGACTCTGATGCTCTTCGACTCTTCAAATCTTCATACAATTATGGGCCTTTAAATACTCATCAATTTGACTCCAAGAACGCCCAAAATAGAGTTAAAATGACTGAGTTATGACCATTTAATGCGGGTCATTTAATGTGCATGGTGAAGATTACGGGTGTAATGAAGATTATGGTCATGCCCGTAATTTCGATAGAAAACTCCGTTTCATCTAAAATTTTACGGGCGTGCTGGGCTTTGACTCGTCTTTGATTCCAGCCATAGTTTGACGTCAGAAGTTGCCGGCGGGAATATTATGGGCAGGCAGAAATTACGGCCATACCCGTAATGTTGTCTGTCGAAGATTTTATCGTCCGAATGGCTTCCGATGAGAAAATCGAAGGCACGTCTTTGGAGTATGATTAAGCTTGAGTGAAAATGGGCTTCTTGAGATTTCAAACAGAAAATTATGGCCATAATGCAGATTATGGTCTCGGCCGTAATTCTAGAAATCAGCTCCGTTTGAAGTGAAATTTCTTGTCAAGGTCCTTGATTCACTCAGGAACATAAATGTGCTTCCAATTAGCTCAAAAAGTGAGCGAATTGTCCTGTATTTGTCAAATAAGACAAGAAGTGAAGCTTCTGAACAAAATCAATAAAATAAGCTGGAAAGAGATGTAAAAGCATGATATTATGTCTCGATTAGCATGTAAATACTAGTCTAAAAGACTATAAAAATACGAGACATCAATGCTCTTGAGGAAGAACTCCCCCGTCACTTTGTGATCACTAGTCAGGATGACTGAGTGAAGTGGATTGAAGTGGCATGGAATGCCTACACCATGAAAAGGTTGTCATCCACAAGTCCCACCTCATTTGAGCTTCGAGTTAGTGTTAGGGAGTCAGCCTCTAACCCCTGTTGACGTGATACAAAGGGATTCCTACGGGAACTGCCCTATGACTCAACGGAATGCTCGGGAATGAATCTATTCACTCGGAGAGGCTAAAGGTAGTTAGGAGTTGGCTGTACAATGGATGCAAAGGTATGCATACTATCATTGTTGAAACGAAGAATTCGTCGTGGGCGACTTAATTCTTCTCTAACTTACCTCGTAGATCGGTAAGAAAATCTCGGTGAGGGAGGCTCACCGAGGTCTTATCGAAAGATACGACGGTCCGTTTGAGGTATTGAGTCGAGAGGGCTCAGTAGCATACCAATTGAAACTCCAATAGAGAATGTAGATGCACCCTACATTTTATGTGATCTTGAGGAAGTTCACTAGGATTCGGACGATCCTTCTCGGTCATTGTGTTACCAAGCCACACCGATGGTTCGAACGAAATTCGACCGAGGAATACCTGGATGTTGGGGCAAAGTAAGCTGAACCGATATACGGAGTTTCACATCCGATGGGATAAATCCCTTATGGAGGAAGCAACCTGGCATAAAGCTTTCGAACAATACTTCTCCGATGGCTCGGATGAGGTTCGATCTAAGAATTGTCGAGATTCAAGGTTATCGACTCTTGGGTCATGGTTGAATGAGTAAACAATGAGTGTTTCTCATTCACTAGGAGAGTTATGCCTGAGGATCGGAGCACTCTTGTGAGAGGCTTAAGAGCTTTAGGGTACGAGGTTTAGCTGAGGAGCTACCTCGAGTCGCTGAGGACGGCGACCACCTCAGGTGGGGGAGAATGTTAGGCCCAGACGCTGGGCCCAAGCCCAAGCCCAGGCCTAATGCGATCCAAGCCTGCTGTGCTTAGTGGATCGGGCGGCTGGCGGGTCGGATTCGGGCAGCTTAGCGGGTTGGGTACCCGTTTAGTGGAGATGAGTTAGGGCAACAGTACCCTGTGTTACTGTAGCTCGAACGCGTTCGTTCGAACGCGATGGTGGTGGCCGTTTTCTCCCCTCTCCCCCGATCTCTCTCCCCTCCGTCGAGTGCAGCTTTGGCGAGAGGTCTCCGGCAGCGGCGGCGGACACGGGCAGCTTCCCGGTGGGTTGGGTGCGGTGGTACGGGGACGCATCGGAGCAAAGGGGCGGCGTCCCCTCTTCCTTCCTCCTCCTGTTCTTCGGCGTCGCCGGTGGTGGAGCTGGCGGACGGACGTCCGCCGAGGTATGTCCTTCTTCTCCTCCTGCTCCGGCTCCGTCCGGCGGGCAGGTTCTTGTTGGCGAGCGTCGCCGACTGCTTCTCTTCTCCCCTCGCCGCGGTTTTACCAGATCCCATCGTTTTCGACGATATCGTGGGTGGCCGGCGAGGTTAGGCTCGTCCGGTGGGTCTTAGGGCTTCGGTCCCTTTCTGGTGACGTCCGGCAGGGAGTTCGCCGGCGTCCCTTGCTGTCCCGGCGAGTGTGGGGCTTCGCCCCTTTGTTTGGACGCGTTCGGCGAACCTGGAGGAGTTCGCCGACGCCTCCCTGGCTTCCGGCGAGGCTGGGCTCGGCCAGCCGGTGCTCCGGCGAGCCTCTGGCTGCCGGCCGCGTGCCTCATTTTCTGTGCACGTGCCTTTAACGGGTTCCGGATGCGGTTCCTGTTCCCGGCCGAACAGCTGTCCTCGGCCGGCATCTTCTTCTCTCCGTCTCCCTGAGCTTCGCGCTCCCGGCTGGGTTGTCCTACTCGGTCGGCAATTCCTCGCCCCTCTCCGTGCTCCAGTCAAGTGCGCTCGCCTTGTGTGGTGTTGCTCGGCGTTTGTCGGTTTGTTTGTGTTGGACATCTGTGAGACGTCCCTTCTTGGGCGAATGAGGTATTTGATCGCCTGCGTGCGATCTGGTCGGAGTTTGGGCGTGTGCCCGACGTCCTGCGTGACGTCGTCTTTTGCGCGTGTGTGCGCCTCCGCCTGCGTGCGGATTTACTTCTTTTCCGGTGTACCGAACTCGTACGTGCGCTGCTCCGGCGTCGAGTCTTGGGTTATGTATTTTTGGTGGACCTTGGAGCTAGTTCGTGCAGCGGTCCGTGGCAGACGTGGCGGTCGATGACTCGTCGAGACGAGAGTTGAGGTGGCCGCCTGGGATAGGCTGAGGAACACGTTGAGGACGTGCTCCTGCCGGTCGCGCCTGGATCAGCAGTTCAGCCGCTTAGCCCCTGCGTGGGCGTGCTTGGGTACTAGTCAAAGTGTTGACTCAGGTGTATTTTACTTAAAAATTTATTACCCTAATTCTGAATGTGACACTTAATACGATGAATCCTTCTAGGTGCAATACTACCATCATACTCAATACTCAAAACTCAAAAGGCTATCATTGTTGTGATATAGTTAGTCGGTGATTCTATATTTCCACTGCATTCATTAATTAGTACCACTACTATCGTTGAACTTGTTCCAATTCTTTCTAATCACCACCAAAGAGATTAGTTTTGCCACGGATAAGTCATTCGCCACTTTTGAGAAGGATGAGCCTATGTGCACAGTAAACAATCTCACTACCCTTTAATCCTACTCCGTAAAAGCTATACTTGTCTATAGATCTTACACCTTTTTCATTTGACTTAGATATTATAATTGCTCTATGTAATGGTAAATGATCCATTACTGTCTCTATTATTTATCCTTGGCCTCTTATGCTTTTTTCCTTTATCTTTGTCATCTATCTCCATTCTAAAGAATGTTAAGGAAATTATACTTCATGGAAACATAGAATGGCTGATGAGATTGATGCTTTAATGGTTAAAGGTACTTGGGACCTTATTTCTTATCCAAGTAGCATCAGGTATATTATTGTATCGATTTGTGTATCTTATAAAATATAATCGTGATGACCATGTGTCACGATACAAAGCAAAGCTTGTAACTAAAGGTTTTGATCAAAATTGTGGAGTAGACTACTTTGAGACATCTCTTACGTCTAAATTAAATTATGTTCATGTTATTCTTTTATTACTTATGGATTAAAAATATTTATTCATGACTCTTTTAGATGGATATGAAGAATACCTTTCTTTATAGTGATCTCATTGGTGTATATGATACTACTATCTCTATGCAATACAATGTTTGGAGGGAGAATCAATTATGAAAAACTAAAAAAAGACAATTTATGAATCAAAATATAGCCCAATGGCGCAGTTTCAAAACTTTTCTCAAGTAGTTATCGGTATTGATCTTTAGTGCAATATAGCTTATCACTCCATTTTGGTCCGCCAGAGTACCAACAATGGTTTTGTTTTAGTTGTTTATGTGAATAACAATATTCTTACAAGGCATCCTCAAAATAAAAATATTATATAGGGGAAAATTTGTTGTTAAAGTTTTTGGAAGCCAAGGTATTGGTATTGAAATTGATTATTGAGATTACCTATGGCTTCGAAGGGTTATCTATACCTTGAGTTTTTACAAGAAGCTAGGCTTCTGAGATAAAAGCAACAAGAACTCAACTATTCTACCATATAGTATTCTTAGACAAACTTATGTATTTGAGATATTGCCTATTTCATTCGTGTGGTTATCGAGTATATGCAAACTCCTCTATAAAGTTATTGGGAAGTGGTTCTTAAATTTTCCATTATAATCAAGAGCACTTCAGGAGAATATCTCATCTAAAAAATATGGACATTTTAAGATCGTCTTACCTTAACGTAGAATATGTAGGTAAATTTAGGATAGTTCTTCCGTTCAAGATATTGTACTTATATTAGAGGAAATCTGATGGGAGAAGCAAGAAATAAATATGGTGGCAAGATTTAATGCAAAAGTATAATAAAAGGCCATGATACACTTGTTGACTTTAAACTCTTCCCATTAAGCTAAGAGTCACTCATGATGGTCCTCGGACTATGCAATATGATAACCAGGGTACTATCTATATTGTTGGCAAATTAATTTTTCAACCAAACACATTGAAGGCTATGTTAGAAGACAGGATAGAGGGGAGAAAACCCTAGTTACTACATTGTATTAATCTAGGTTACTTTACACAATAGACGCAATCTCTATATATAGAGGTTTGAGTACATAAAGCATAATTACTAAAATGACCCTAGCTATTACCTATTCTAATACGCCCCCTCAAGCTGGAACACATATGACAATTATGCTCCAACTTGCATACAATAAAATGACAACAACATAATTCAAAGGATAAGTAGAAGATGACATCAAGGGTCACAAGCTGTAGTAGAAGACGACGTAAGGCGTCGTAGAGAGCGACATAAGGCGTCGTAAGCTGTAGAAGGTGACGTAAGGCATCATAAAAATAGATCGAAGCAGTAGATTGCCAGTGGTGAATAAGACGTGAGAGAAGAGTAATCCACAGATAGTGGATCTGGCTGTACCCTGTTGTCGACGCCAAGGAAAGAGGCTGAAGATGCTGTAGAGGCTATACTTTGTAGACGTTGTAGAGGCCAAAGACGCTGGCGCTGACACAACACAGGGAATAAGAGGCTGAAGACTGCGGTAGGAGATCTACTCACGCAAGTTTCACTAGTGGCTAGAGGCGAGCTGTTGCTGGAACAAGTCACTACTAACTAGAAGAATCCAAAGTCGGCGACTACTGGAATCAGATGGTAGCGGCCAGTATCAGATGGCAGTGGCTGGAATCAGAGGCGCTGGAAGAAACTACCGGTGCTGCTGAAGAAAGAGAAGCTGTCTCCGGTTGAAAGAAGAGGAGAGCTACACCTACGCCGACTGAAAAGCTTCGTCATAGGAGAAACAGGGGTGGGCCAAGGAAGAATCTTGATGAGGTCGGCGTCTGAGATGGCGTCATCGACTTAGCAACCGAACCACGAGGAGAGGGCTTAGACTGCTCTTTGGATTTGGATCTTCTGAAAGGCGCCGGTAGTCATGGAACGGAAGGAGAACCTTGAAGTGGTGGATCCGGCAAGACGTCGGAGGAGGTGACGACACCACAAGCCAGCGGCGGAGGAAGTAGGTGCCAGAGGCATAAGTGGGAAGCTGCAGCGGAAGAGATGGCTGCTAAAGGATCCTGGCGACACAGCAAACTCCGTCGGCGGAAGAAGAAGGCGACAGTAAGAGTCTGCCCGAAGTTTCCGTGGATAGAAAATAGCGAGGAGAGCGGCAGCCTTCGTTCATCGAGAGCTGCGTTAGTCGATCGGAAGAGGAGGCGGAGCAAGAGTGTCGGCGGAAGAAGGCCGACATTTTCGTCGCTTCTACGGCATCGATCTGATCTAGGCCTCTCCGATGGGATTGACGACCAGGATGAGAAGTCACCTAGGATGGAAGATCATCTGAGGTTGGGAAGGATCGAGCGCCTGAGGTCGGGAAGGATCGAGCGCGTTGCTCTCAACACGAATGATGATAGAAGGAAGCAACGGAAGGCAGAAGACGGTGGAAGAAGGAAGAAGGAAGAAGGCGAGTAGAGAGGAAAAGAAAGGTGGAGCGGCGGTGGAAGAAGGAAGCAGCGGAAGGCAGAAGACGGGAGCGGCGGTGGCGAACACTGCTCTGATACCATGTTAAAAGATTGGATAGAGGGGAGAAAACCCGAGCTACTACATTGTATTAATCTAGGTTACTTTTTGTTATACCTTGATTATATTTTTATTATTAATTTAAATTTAAATTTTAAATTTCAAAAATCCTATAAACCCTCCCCGAATCCTATTCTAATTAGCCCTAAAATCTCTCCCCAAATCCTAATCCCTCTTACCCTAAATTCTCTCTAAGTTTCCCTATAAATAAAAACCTCCTCTTAACCTACCAATTAAGTCCCTAATTAACTCTCTCTCCTCGCAAGCGCTGCCCATTTCCTCTGTAATTTTCCTTGCGAACACAGCACCAGCCTGCGTCTTCGAGTATGCTCCATCGACATCGGGTGAACGTCCAGCGGCGACGTCCAGAGGCTTTTGCTCCATCTTCTTTGTGCCCTGGTGCGGCACCCTTTGTCCGACGGGATTCGGACGCCTACAGAGCTTCAGCGGTTGCTCTGTTCCGGACGCGTGCAACGGAAGGAGAGTTCTTGCATCCGGCGGCCTCTCCTTCTTCCAGGCGGCGGTGATCGTTCCTTTCCCCAGCAGGCGACGCTTCTTCCTCCTCTCTCGTCATCGACGGTTGCTGAGTCAACTTCCGGTGGCAGCTTTTCTCTTCCGGCGATTTTTCCCTCTGTCCAACGGTTTTCCTTTCCAACGTCAGCGACTGTTCTTCCTCGTCGGCGGTGACTTTCCCTCCTCCCTTTCCCGACGCCGGCGACCTCTCCTTCCCGTCCGGCGCTGCTTCCTTCTAGCGAGCGTCGGCGACCTTACTGTGACGCGTGCGGCGTGCGAATGAAGCGTTCGCGTGCGGCGAGATTTCGGACAGAAAGTAAATTTTAAAACTAATTATTTCATTAATAACCTAAACAGTAAGCTAAGGAACCCTAATTTTATTGTTATGCTTAGGGTAGATCTGGGATTCTGGTATTTTGAGAACTTAGTGGTGAACAACGGTTCCTGTGAGACTTATTTTGTTGAGAAAAAGAGATAATTGGATTTTCAGAAAGAGTTAACGAATATCAGCGTCTGAGGTAGGAATCTTTCCCTTACCTTTGTTATGGTGTCAAATTCATATGTAGATAGACATTGACACCTTATCTTTGAAACTATTCTGATTGATTTGCTTCTGATTTCGATTGACCTCGTTACCTTATTATTTGTGCATATTTGGCTTCATTGTCATATGATTATCACGGATGCATTGTGAATATGTTGATTTGTTTCTGATATATCTGTTGGAAAATTCTGAGTAATTATGAACCATGTAAATAAATTGAGATGTTATAATGTTATTATGTCTTGGCATGCATATGACCTCTGACCTGGTGATTTATCATCAGTGGCCTGTTTATCTGAGTTATAGTCCTGATTATATCAGACTATCTGAGTTACCGGTTAGGGCACCGCCAGTTGTCCTCAGACAATACTACGGATGTCAGTGTTGAACGCAACACCCGGGCTGTTTAAGACAGTTGTTCCATCGTGTGAGCTGACGGTGGAAACACTCTAAAAATGAGTGTGGCTCTTAATTGAGATCTGTTGGCCAAGCTTGATGATTTACACGACAACCTTATGTTCAGTTATTTTGTTGTATTATCTATTTCTGACATGTAGTGTAGTTTCTGTTATTGAAATTTCATATTAATTGAACATGCATCATCTTCTGATTCCTACTTAGCAATTTTCGCTAACTTCCTTTGTTTCTCCTCCAGGTACTGAGTTAGCAGCTAGGAGGGATAGAGTAGATAGTTAGATACCCACCGGAGTCAGATTGTCATCAAGTGTTCTTTTGCTAAATACTTTTCTGATTTATTCTATTCTTTCAGTTGATTTAATTACATGGACTGTAGTTTATAAGTTTTGTAATTGAATGTAGTTGATCTTAAAGGATTGCAAAATGTTGGACTTGAGATTCTTGGTTAATAAAATTTCTATAGTAATTGTGTTCTTTGGTTCCTATTAATATTGTCATCACCCCGGGGAACCCTGAGCTAGGGATAGCCGGCTTCCCGCCGGGGCATGACAACTTTACACAATAATAGACACAACCTCTATATATAGAGGTTTGAGTACATAAAGCACAATTACTAAAATAACCCTAGCTATTACCTATTCTAACAGGCTATTTTACTTAGTTAGAGATATTGAGATGGCTAAAAAGATATACTCTCCTTTCACTCACTTTGGAAATTAACTTGCTCTATGTTGACTAAGCCTTTTGCTGAAATCAAATTTTCTATTTTTTGTAACCAGTTTGGCATAACTGATATATATGCCCAAATTTGAGGGGAAATATTGAATGTATATAAGTATAATCCCAGACGAGGAACACATAATTTTAGATATATTATATTACTGCTTATAGGTTTATCCCCTACCTGTGACTAGGTCAACCAATAAGAAACTGTTTCCAAGTCTGCCTTTATTACTTGCAGCACATCAAGATTGGTGATAGGATTCAAAGATGAATCCTCCCTCAATCCATCACCGGCGAGATATCGTGCAAGCACGCCCTAACAGATAAATAACAAAATACTCAATGATCCCAAACTAAACCCTAGACCCTTATTTATAACCCTATCCTACTTAGCGGGCTGGGTATAATATACTAACTCGGATCCGTTTTATTATATATCCACTACTACTATTGGGTCCGTAACAGATCCTCTCTATCTAAAGAAGTCTTGTCCTCAAGGCTGCTCAAAATTTATTTAAGAAAACTTCAGCTTGTGCGTCCACCAGGTTCCCAAATCGCTCGAGCTTCTTCCTCATCAGCAAGGTCCTTCTCCTCATCTTCTGCGAATATCATGAGTCTCAAGCCTTTGTTCGCACAGCGATGCATCGGATGGTATGACTGATCACATTTAAAACATAATCATTTTTCTTGTTTGGACTTAAAATCTTGGTAAGAGAGGTATCGTCCTCCTTGATTCTTATTAGTTGTCTGGCTCTTCTCTTGCATTTGTTGAAGTGTATTTTCGCTCATTGGAAGTTGAGATCGGCTGCCCGTAGCTACACTGGCCTTGGATGACATTGTGCTCTCTGGCTTATCTTCTTTATTGGCTCTAGCTCCTCTAGAATAATGTCATTTTGTCTTTGTGGCCCTCGGTTGTGTGTATGATGAAATACTAGTCCTTCTCCCTATGGTGTCTTCAATCTATCTAGTAATACTTTCAGTGTCAATTAGAACCCCTTCAAAATTCCTGGCCAATTGTATCGCCTTCCTCACTGTGGGAGGGTTGAAAGTGTGCACCCACCTCCTAATCTCTTCATGCAATCCACTGAGAAAGTAGCCCAAATATTGTGAAGCAGGTAATATTGGGTTCCATTGTCCTCACCCAACTAAACCAATGAACAACTGGACCTTCCATACTCACAAATGCCAAAGGAACTCGATGGTGATTAGCAGTTTCTTGCACCAGAAAATACTGTTCAGCTCTTGTAATCCACCCCAGAGGATCTGTCCCATCAAACACAGGCAATTCCACTTTCCTACACATGAGTCTTCTCTCTTCGTTATTATGTATGCCCCACTCCATAGAATCAGCCATGTATTCATCTCCATCATTCCTTATATAAGTCTCACGGCGTGGTTCATGACGTCCTGTAGCTTCCCCCACCAAGGGGTTTCTATGCCAATTACCTCCACTAGTTGCTGTTGGATAAGCCCTCCCTGGCAGCCATAAATCATCTTTGACCACATGAATTTGCTCATCCCGTCAATCTCTCTCTATTACCTGCCTCCTGTGGAATAACTCATGCTCGTTCCCTAGATTGTTGCGCAAGATTTCCCGTGCCTTCTGCCATTTTTCCCTTTAAGAATGTTGAGAACATCTCCTTCAAGTCAGCCATATCTTCTCTTAACTTCCTACTATCTTCCTCCACTGCCCGATATCTCTCCTCATTCGCTGCCTGCTCTACTCTACGCTTCTCCTCCAGTGCTAAAATTTCTGTCACACTCTTCTCAAGTGCTTCTAATCTCGTCTCAGATCGAGTAGTTGCCATGGTGAAGCACAGTCAATGCCTGCAGAAGAATTAACCCTAGCACCTCACAAGATTTTTTTTTCTTGGTGCTACAGTACTTGCTATAGTGCTCGCACTGTAACAATTTTTTCACCCTCTCGGTGAACAGTAGCCTTCAGTGCTGCGTCCGCCTTCGTCCGCACGCGCCCGAGTAGCCACTCGCTCCACTGTCCCTTCCCGTCGCTAGCGGCTAGGGTTTCGTTGAAGGAAGGAGTCAACTCGTCTTCGCCAGTCAGCTATCACCGGCGGCTAGGGTTCCGCCCTATCTGACTGTCCTCGCCGCTGCACCCGTTCGCCGCCCCCGAAGATGCCCTGTCGAGCCGAAGCCTGGTGTTCAGCCGTCGCCTTGTCGATGAAGCAGTGTCCCAAGGACGCTTGTCCACCGCTTGTCGCTAAAAGAGGACGGTAGGGCAGCGTCGCAACGCTGCACTTTTCCGCTGGTCGCGATTCCGCCGCTCGCTGCAACCTCCGCCCACTTCTAATTAGTTGCCGAGATCACACGCGGTTGCATGCGAGGCTGCTGTTCCGCGTGCAAGGCTGCCGCTGAAGCCTTCGCCAAAGCCCCCTTCACGCCCGCCGGAGCCTTCGCCAAAGCCCCCTTCACTACTATCCTTCTACGCCCGACAAGTAGCACCACACGAAGTAGGCTACCGCCGTCGCCCCAGTGGAATCCGGCAGATCAGACCACTGATAGGATTCAAATATGAATCCTCCCTCAAGCCGTCACCGGCTAGATATCATGCAAGCACGCCCTAACAGATAAATAATAAAATACTCGATGATCCCAAACTAAACCTTAGACCCTTATTTATAACTCTATCCTACTTAGCGGGCCAGGTATAACATACTAATCCAGATCTATTTTTATTATCTATTCATTTTTATTATTGGGTCCGTAACAATTGGCTAAAAGTATAATATGTAGAACTTAAAAGTTGTCATTTCATGTAATGTTTCTGCGTACCCGTGGAGAAAGGAGCAAGTTGGCTGATCCATAGTGAAAAAAAAACCTTGTTTTGCAAAGATGAGTATTTGGGTTGTTTCTCTGATGATTATGAGACTTTTCATACTGCATCTTGGTAATCAGGCCGTCTAGTGTTTTTTTATACTTCATGAAACCTTCTCTGAGTAAAAATGTTTCTTTACTTTATGTATAGGATGAATATGCTTCAGTCTGGAATTCTTCCTGTTCAACTTGATTGATGTGTTGCTTTCCGTTTTAACCATTTTAAACGTTGTTCCTCTGCTTGTGGTACTTCGTTGGGACGCTAGATATCTTATTTTTTCCCTGTAAAGACTATGGTTTGCTTATTATTATTAAATAGTGCTTCAGGGTTGTGCAGAGAGCTAATTTCTGTTGAAATTTTTGACTAGATGTTTAATGACCCCATATCCTTCAACCAAAACAGTTTGAGCGATCAAAACTTTCACTTGGATCTATTGGTAGCGGGTGAGATTACTCTTATCCATTCCCTTTGTTAATTAATGGGAAATGTTGGTCTAATTTCTACTTAGTATCAGGTACGATCCTTAGGATTGCAGTCTGCAGAAACCGTATGTGTAATTGTCTCATGCAAGACTGACATGGTCAGCAGTACTACTTTTGAATAACTTTGCCAGGTGGATTTTCAGCTTGGTACAAAGTCTCACCACTGATCTTTACGTTTTCATTAGGCGAAGACATGTCCTCTCACTGCCCAAAACAAAAAATGCTTCTGCTAGGAATTAGTAAAGGCTTGTAGGCATATCAGCTCCTCATCGCACAATCTCCTAATATGGCCCACCATTTTAAATATGCCAGTGAAGTTATTGTCACTGGTTTTTTTTAGTGCTGTATGATTTGTTGATGTATGCGAGACAAAAATTGGTTCAGTTTGTGCAGTCACATCTCCATTAGTGTATCAGATTCTATCAGCTTTGTGTGCTTCCGGGAATGATGTGGGTTCATTTATCTCGCTGCTTCAGTTGGGCGTTCAGCTGTTCACTACTGGACAGCCAAAAAAATGTACTTTGCGCATATTTCAGTTTAGCCTTTCGCTAGGTAAGCTTTTCTACGACATGGATTTATCTTATGTGATGATTTTAAATGAAACATTACTGTGAATCAAATTAGTTTTTATATGTCTGTCCATGGCTGTTTACTAGAGTGGCTGGTTGGACAACAAGATTGCTGCTTGCCACGAATCCTCTTGCCGGAATCAATCTAGCAATATTATTTATTCCTTGAATGGTGTGCCTCCAGGGTACGCTTGTGGACTTTGTCTCTTGTTGATGTGAGTTCGAGTCCCTTCCTGTCGATTTTCAGCTCATGTTGTGGATTCTGTATTTCTGTACAACTGACTTGTCTTCAACTTAACCTTTCAAACTGCAATCTTTCCTGACATCAGGACTCACCAGCCCATCATATCAGTCACATCAACTCTATCAGATCACCTCATCTTCTCTCTCCGTCGCTTGTTGGCTATGAACCAGCAGCGTGAGAGCCCCGCCGAATACTAGGGAAACCCTCCACTATCTCTTCTAGCCATCCTCTTACCATTTCCCAGTAACTTGTTCGGTTGTTCCAAGCCAAAGCAACTATGACGCCAAATCCTACATTTCCTTCGTCTCTTCGGCCATTGCTTGCTCTGTTTCTACTATGCCTTTCTCTTCCATGCATTTCTTTCTCGACCACTGTTCTGCATTCCACAGCCATGGATCCCCAAGAGAGGGAAACTTTGTTCCACGTTATGGATGCCATGTCCTCCGATAGGGACTGGCGATCCTCCAACCCAGATCCATGCACGCCAGGCTCCTCTTGGCCTGGGATAGAATGCAAACCAGGCTCGGACAGCCTCTTACATGTCACAAGGCTGGACTTTGGCGTTGCACCCAACCCAACCTGCAAAAGGACGGCCACCTTCCCTACTGAAGTTTTTGCTCTTCCTCGTCTCCAGTCTCTCTTCTTCCTCAGTTGTTTCAAGACCACCAAAACAAATCTTTCCATGCCTCCACCAGGAGCAGAAGCCTATGCTTCCTTGGAGCAGCTTACAATTAAGTCAAATCCGTCCCTTGATGGTGTCATACCACCCAGCATCTCCTCATTAACATCACTCCAAGTTCTCACCCTCTCTCAAAACCACCTCACCGGTACTATACCAGCTGGCATGTCTCAGCTGTCTTCCCTCCTCCACCTCGATCTTAGCTACAATGCTCTCACAGGCAGAATTCCGATCCAAATAGGTGAGATCAGGAAGCTAGTTGGTCTTGACCTCAGTTACAACTTTCTCTCAGGAAACATTCCCTCGTCCATTGGGAATTTGATTCTCCTCCAAAAGCTTGACCTGAGCTCCAATGGACTGGATGGGCCCATATCAGAGAGCATAGAAAACCTCAGCTCGCTAGTTTTCCTGGCTCTCAGCAACAACAAATTATATGGCGAATTCCCAAAGGGCATTGCCAAGCTGCAGAACCTCCAGTACTTCATAATGGACGACAACCCGATGTTTGTTCCCTTGCCTCCCCTGCTTGGGAGCCTTGCCAAGCTTGTGGAGCTTCGGCTTGCGAATTCTGGCTACCGGGGATCAATTCCTGTGAGCTTTGCACGGCTTACCAATCTCACTTCTCTATCTTTAGAGAACAACAAGCTTTCGGGTGATATTCCAGCTGGGTTGAGTAGGCTCAGCAAGATTTACCATTTGAACTTGAGCAGGAATCTGTTGACTGGCGTGGTTCCCTTCGCTGTTGGCTTTGTTAGGAGGCTGGGAAGGAACCTGGATCTGAGTGGGAATCCAGGCATCTGCTTTAATGGTTCTGATAGCTTGGAAAGTCTTAATTTAGGGGTTGATCTGTGTGGATCTGGCCGAAGCACCTTCACGACCATGCAGAACCGCCCTTTGGGGAGTTCAGGTGGACCTCCATGTTTACCATGTAAAGTTTACTGGCACTTTCTGGTTCCCTTGCTTATTCTGTGTTGGCTCCAATCTCTCTTCTAAGTTGTTTCCCTGTTCCCCTTTCGTGTCCTTCAACTTGTTGCTCACCTCCTCGTCAATCTGTAAGTTTAATTCTTTGATTTGCGGCGTATACGAGAAACGCATCGATTTGTTACTTCAAGGGAAGATCTCTATTATGGGGATAAAAACATTACTATTTAACAGTGTCTGATCTACATTCATCTGATGCTCAGTTGCTCACGCGGATGTGTGCAGTTGTACACCAGAGATTATACGTGCAGTGCAGTGATGCAGGCCTGCTCGTATCAGGAGCCATGCTTCGTTGGAGCTGCGGGTTTGCACTATAGTAGTGCATAGAAGTAAAGGTGTTTAAGGAGTTGTTTCTCGGTTGAAACTTCAAACTAGAGCAACTGCACTATAGCTAGAAAATTAGTAAGGACCTATTTTTGCTTTCGAGCTGTACAAGGAGCTGTTTCTCGATTCAAGCCGAAGCTTTACTATGGCTTGAAAATTGTTAAGAACCTATTTTCCAACATGTTTGCTGTTTCTCAAAGTCCCCCATCAAGTCTCACCCTTCCCTCTCCTAGGAAAACTCTGTATGGAGCTTTCGATTAACATTGGTCAGGCCAGCAAAAGATAAATGCACAAGCACTTTACCCAAATCTAAATTTTTTTTTTCACTGTTAGCATTGGTTCAACGAGCAGCCCATCATTATGCACCCGGTGCATAATTTTCCTGATGGATAACTTAATAATGACACCCGGTGCATAATTTTCTTTCAGTGCTCTCAATCGGTTTGGTGCTTACACGGGTAAACTTCCTGGGTTCAAACAGTCCTGTTCATGAGGAACTTACCATTTTGGTGGGCCAATTGCTGCATGGGAATACTATTTGACACATGGGTTGCTGATTTCTAACAAAATAAATAATTGACCTTAGTCTTCGTAGTTTGTAGATGCACCTAATGTCCTAATCTGCGTTAGGCGAAGTTTCACTAGCTGTTGTGCAGTCGGTAGTTAGGAAGTCGCCGACTGCCTAAAATTTGGGGAAACCTGCATATCACCATTGATTAGTGATGGTGAAGATTTCAAGATCTCACAATTTATACCCATTTTACCACTGCTTTCTTATAGTGCCATCTCCCTAAACGTGATGCACAAATCAATGATGAAGAGCGATGAATTCCTAAAATTTTAAGAAATTGCTGGCTTCCTGAAAAATTTTTCCGCAAAATGGATTGTGTTCCCATGTTTGCCATGCTGTTGTGCAGTGGAACGATACTGCTCCTAGGTACTATGGTGAGACGCAGGAGTCCTCCAGTTGTGCAGCTGGCTGGATGTGTTGGCAGGCACGGGTTCCATTCCCGGCCAGAGTGTATAATGTTGTATTTATAATTGTATTAAAAATAGTAATATATATTTAAATTATATATGTGTATAATTTTAAATATATAATGATTTAAAGTTTAAATCTGTATACATAATTATATATATAATATAAATTTAATATAAATTATTTATGTAATATTATTAAATTAATATGTTTGTTAATATTTAATAAATTATATATTTTTATAAAAATATATGCCACTATCACTATCATATTTATCATCATTCTTGAAGGAAATATATACTTGGATTGAATAAAAAAAATCATTGAAGGATAGTATAAATTCTCCATAAATAGAGAGACTTTGTAATTAAATGCATCTTATCTGATACTATCATACTATTGTCACAGTTGAAACATCATAGCTGTGACAAACAGTAATTTATAAGCTAGTTGTAGGTCTCAGAATTGACCTCTCGGCTGTGTAGTTACTAGTTAGGAGGGAATTAAATAACTGCTTTAAGGATCCGTTTGGCCTAGCTTTTATTTTTAGCTTTTGCTAATTAAAAAAGTGCTGATTGAAAAATTACTGGCGGAAGAAGTAAAGAAGGTATTTGGATGCACAGCTTATGGTTAGATTATTCTATTTATAATAAATAATTTTTTATTAAAAAAATTAATAAGATAAAATTTATATGATTAAATTTATAGTTAAATATAATTAAAATATTTATTAAAAATATTATAAGTTATATTATTAAAAAATTATTATTACATATAAAAATTATTGAGTATAAGCAGGTGGGAGGCCAGAGAAGTAGCTTCATCCCTACTTCTCAGAGAAGCAGCTAATTTGTGGATTGAAACAAAGAAGCTGAAGGGCCAAACGCTTCAACTTCTTGATTTCTGCTGATCGCAAAGTCATAAGCAGACCTAGAAACTAGATCAAACGGGGCTTTAATAAACTCTTATCCCCAATTTCCATATAACTAAGATTAAAGGTGTTAGTCAACATACATGACATCTTTTCCACCAATAGCAACGGATGTGATAATATGAGAGCGAAATTTCTCAATGGTAAGAAGGGTATGAGAAAAGAAAACTCAGGTCAGATAGCACAAGACTTACTTATATTATCTCAGCTGAGAAGTTCAATTAACGAAATTCCACTTGGCGGATTTGGATTCGGGTAATATCTGATTTGTGCAGAGCGGGATTGAAATAAGTGTGGAGATTATAACATTCATCCTAAATATAAACTCACTTTGATTAGTTGATATAAATTTTATTATTTATTTATTATCTTCTAATAATGAATTTTTACTTTTTTAGTCTTATCTGATGTAATTATTTTATTTTAATTAAATAGTTTTAAATTTTTTTTATTGTTTAATTAAAAAATTAGAGACTAGTACTGGGTTATGAGGTATCCTCTGGCAAGGTTGGGTTTGGTCCATTTCTTTTTCAAACCCGTCATGTCGATTGTCGATTGTCGGGTTCGCCAGCGTGACCCGTTGCCAACAAGATGTACTATTTATGGAAGGAGTTTTTTTAGAATAGACACTAGCAGAGGTGCTGATCAGTAAATTTTGCGAAATTTGGATAACCCGCGGCCAAAGCCGGAAGTCTGGGATTTTCAGGCAATTGCTCGAAGGTTTCCTCTTGCATGCTCCTCGTTCACCATTTCTTTGATCTTCTACTTTTAACCGCCGCCAGCGTTCCTGCTGGACCCGACCGTACAATATTGTTTTGCCCATGTAGAGGCCCTTTTCTCCTCAAGTCAAAGATCGTTTTTTTTAAGTCAAGAGTGTTCACCTTCGCTTCGTCTCCTCCCAAATGCTTTACCAATTCTTTCTTGTCTTGGATCTCGGTATCTCTCCTCTGTATGCCTCCATCGCTGCATGCAAGCAGCGATCGATGTGCGTCTACAGCAGTTGATTCCTAGACCCACTGAGGGGCGGAGGAGAGGGAGCAGAGAGGAGAGCAATTTGCGGGATGCATTTCCCAGATTCTCCACAATTTTCTCATGTTATGCTGCTCTTGCTCGTCCTGCTGGGATTCGACTCTTTGGTGGATCTCGCCTGCACCGCGCAGAAACTGGCACCAGATGAGCGTACGCCCTCCTCCTTTAGTTTTTAGCTGAAGTCGGATGGATTTGTTAGAACGCCTCGATCTTGCCGGTTGTGTCAAGTGGTCCAACTCCGAATGGAAGCACACTTGTGTTTTTTTAAAAACGTTTTAGCTATCGATCTTTGTAAATTAGTGACATTTTGGCCTCCAAAAGAAATTATTTTTCTTCCTTTTTTTTTCCTTTTTTCTTCCTTTATTACATCAAAATAGTCGCTTTCGCATGTTTGCCAAGTCTGAGACTAACTTTCCCCCGCCTAAGTCGTCCGACCAAGCAAAACCCTTGTTTTTCATCTTTGGTTTCCAGGACAAATCCATTTGTTCTTCTTGTTATTTTCAGTATTGTTTCTCGGACTTATTTTCGGTTGTGTGAACCAGCATTTGCATTTTTCTTTCGTCATTTATTTTGGGGCCAGACGCTACTGCTTTGTTCAAAGGTAATGTAAAACGTATATTATCTGATGGAGGCACAAACAGAGACATCTCGCCAGTGATTTATCGACTGCTTCTGTGACATTTCATGTTACGGATTTCGTGGGAATAGTATTTTGATGGGTCCCGTCCGGTTCATGTACTAAGGTAGTTGTGCTGCAAATGGTTTAACAAATCCAGCTAAAAATCCCTTTTCTTGTTTGTGCTCAAGCTAACATGGAATAGTTAAGAAAGCTCTATTGTTGATTGTGTAGCGTAAGATAAAAAAACAGGATAATACTGTAATTTGCTTTTGTTTCGGATAGCTAACACTCTGATCCTTGGAAATAGTATAATGTGTTTGATGGTACCCTTTATATAGTCTCTGGATTGCCTATGATGTTAATTGTACTTTGTCTTATCCTATGTGATGAAACTACTAGTATTTGCAAGAAATATTCTTTCTTCAAAAATTGTTATACTGTGTTGCTAAATGACCTAATTAATCACTGATTCAGCTCTTCCATGCGTTATACGACCATGACTATATCTGGCCATAAGTTTCCAAATACTAAGTTCCTTTATTATGTTTTTTTAGTATACTTGTATGATTCTATCCATACTACCTCGACCAACTATTCAGAATTAAAAAAAATTAAACACATCCCTAATAAAATCCATATGAAAGTACACTAGTACATTCAAATTGCTACCTTGATCTTATATATTATGGACGAATGATTTGGTTTAATGTAGAAATATCACATATAATATCTGCACTATATATACATTAAGCCTGTCTGTTGCCAATGCAATTATAAATGCATCTGAATGGTGGGCGTTCTGTGGTAAAATGCATTGACTTAATCACGCTGTGGCAATAAGTTACAGATAATATCTGCATGTTCTGGTTCCAGTTTCAGCTCTACGTGCAATTGCAAATAAGTTGAACAAGGAATGGGACTTCTCCGTGGATCCTTGCAGCAAAACTAAAGGATGGGTGTCTCCATCTCGGACTGACTTACCTATATTTACTAATAATGTCACCTGCCACTGTAATTCCACCTCCAACATATGCCACGTAACTCACGTGTAGGTTTTGTTGACTAAAGGGCCTTATACACTTTGCAAGCTTTCTTTTTCATATATATTTTTTAGTTTATTCAGGGAACCTTGCGCTTTATTTATTTTTGGCTGCAGTCTACTCAAGGATCAGAACTTAACTGGCACCCTCCCGGAAGAGTTTGCTAATTTAACCTTCTTAAGAGACATGTCAGTCTAAAATGCCTCCCGTTATTACTATACTACGACAAATTAACAGTCACTGCAATTACCATCGGCAATTGCGTTGTAATTAATGCTGTCTTCACTATTTGAACAGTGATTTAACATGGAATTATCTCAGTGGAACTATTCCAGCTGGATGGAGTTCTCTTCCTCTTGTTCATCTGTAATTTACTTCGCTTACTTCAATTTGTTATTTTTGCTTATTCTTTTTGTGGCTTTTGTGATTTACCTTCACTGAAAACTACTTGTGACAAATGTTCTTGATCCATACTAGGTTGGACATGGTATTAGTACACAGACCAGATTGGTAGCTGACTAGTATTATTATTAAATACTATTTAAATAAAATTTATATTATATATATTTATATATGTCTGTATCGGCTAGTATGCTCAATGCTATAGTGTCGGGTTTTCAGACTATTATTGAAAATCATGGGCACAAACCATAGTTTTAAAGACCAGTTCATACCAAGTGGTCCGACCATATGTCAACATGGTTTCAAGTACCGGTCCGGCGGCTCGGTCCAGTGGCCGGCCGGCCGTACCGGTGGTACCGTACCGGTACTGGATGAAAATCGGACAAAACCGGATGATCAAGTCATAGCTATGGCTTAGTTACATTGATACCGGTGGTACCGTACTGGTACCGGATGAATAATGAACCGGTACATACCGTATGTACCGGATAATACCGGACCGGTACGTACTGGACATATATACCAGATGTACCGGACAGTACCCTGTATGTCAATGCAATAACTATATATAGTTATATATAATTTGACCAATACCATCGGTACATACTAGTATGAGGACTTATACACCAGCAATCTGCTATTTAAAATCTTTTATACAAACTAGTTTGGATATGATTGGCCTTTCGTGTTGCTACACCTAGTATAGGAACATCCATGTATCCAAGATTGAATTGGTACTGATAGAGATTTAAAACCTAAAACCTTACTTGTGACTTGTGAGTATTGCTGATTGTACAATCAAAACCTACTTTCCTTAATAGTGCATCCATCGCCCTCTTATTATCAGCCTTATGTTTAATGGTAGCTGATTATTGAGCAAATATGCCAGTAGTGAAGAGTGGAGGAAAATTAACTCTGTATGTTCTAGCTATATATATTCTGTTTATAATATTAGAAATAAAAAAATGTAAACAGTTTTTCATATGATCAATAGTTAAGAACAATAAGCCTCTATTTTCTCTTATAGAGTTAAATTGAGAGGTCCAAAGATGAAGGTCACTTTTTTTTCCATTAAAGCTGCAGGGTGTTGAAAAATGCAAAGAGGTTTGTTCTGAAGTAAACTTCTCCTTTTGCAGGTCCCTCCTTGGAAATAGGATTTCTGGGACAATTCCTAAGGAGCTTGGTGACATGATCACCCTTGAAGAATTGTGATCTTTCCTATCCATCTAAACTACCAATGTTATTTCTTCCCACACCTTACTCATCTTGGAATGCCATCTCTTTTACAGGGTAATTGAAGGTAATCTGTTGCAAGGATCAATACCTGTGGAACTTGGGAAGCTTGTGAATTTAAAACGCTTGTAAGGCTTTGTCAGCACCTCAATCTATCCAGTATTAGTTTCTTGGATAGTTACTGCTTCAACTTATCTCTTTCTAACAGCCTCGCCAGTGGAAATTACCTAAATGGGACGTTGCCAAATTCGCTTGGAAACCTGAAAAACCTCACGTATTTGTATGTCTCATAATGCTCTTTCAAATGCTAGCAAGTTGGTTATTAGTGCGTTCTCTTGTAATTGTTTAACAACCAACCGAATACGATCATTTTCCTTTCATATGATCTAAAAATGTTATGGACTTTTGAGTATGTCTAAAATTTTGCAGTTTGATTGATGGTAATCCATTATCTGGAAAAATACCAAGCTTCATTGGGAACTGGACGCAACTCCAGAGATTGTATTCACTGCTTATTTTTTTGTTCTTATCTTTCTTTAGATGCCAACTCATTCAATCATTGTGATTATTAGTGTTCTACTTTTCATAGAGATATGCAAGGCACGTCTATGGAAGGGCCTTTTCCTTCTAGTTTCTCAGCATTGGTGAACTTACTGGAGCTGTGAGAGGAATTTATTCAATTTATTTTTGAAACTTTTCATGCTTCTACTATTTTGAATCAAGTAGCTTTGTTGTACTGCAGAAGAGTGTCTGACATAAAAGGTGCTAGTGGTGCATTCCCACCATTGCAGAATATGGCGAATATGCAAAAACTGTAAGTTGAATTGTTAAAATATGTGACAGTAATTTGATTTGCTGTTTTACACAAACCTTTATCTGCTGGTTGGTCCTCTGATATAGGATCTTGAGAAACTTATCCATATCTGGAGAACTTCCTGACTATATTGGAGAGATGAATAAGCTTGTTAATTTGTAAGTTTATTTAAGGAGTTTTATCTTGATCTCTTCTTGAGTAAAAGCTTTTCTAGCTTTTTTCTGCTATATATAGGATTACATTCAAATTTATTCTGAAAACTGCTAATAACCATGTTCATCATTCATCTACTTCAATGCTCTCCAGATTATAATGATTTCTTCCAATAAACTTTTTTTTTCCACAGGGATTTAAGCTTTAACAACTTGTCAGGTCCAATTCCAAGTAGCTACGAAGGACTGACACGTTCACTGAGATACATGTGAAACAATTCTTTATATACAATTTATGGATCCATTGATATCTTATTATGTTATGTTCATTTTCAGTAATCAGTGCATTTTTCTCGTATAGGTACCTTACAAACAACAAGCTGAGTGGTTCCATAGCTAGCTGGATTTTGGCCGGCACACAGAAAATGTAAGGTCTTCTCTACGTGCCTCCTGCTCTAGTGCTTCACGGCTCACGCTGGTAATGTTGCAAATATTGCAATGCATATTCATCACATTTTAGGTTTATTATCTGCAGAGATATCTCTTACAACTGTTTTACGGGATTACCTGCACCAACTCTTTGTCAGCAAGGGAACGTGTGAGTGGTCAATGATCTAAAAAACCTCCAAATTAGCTGATTCAATATACTTGTCTACCTTCTTAAGAAGTTAATGCTTTTGTCTGCACTATGTAGTAACCTTGTCTCGAGCTATTCATCCACGTCTAATGGCGGGTAAGTTTGAGATTTCTGTTTTCTTCACCTGAATCTATCTTAATTCTTAACACTATAACTGTGCCTGAGTAATATAATGTTCCCCCTTTTTCCAGGATAAATTCATGCTTAAGGAGAAACCTGCCTTGTTCAGGACAAGCTAAAAGTATGGCAACCTGATACAATGTTCTTTTTCATTGCGGTCAAGCTCATGATTACTTTTCTGAGCATATGCTGTGTAAAACTAATTTGTTATTCACCGCTTACTATGTTTGGGTTTTATCTGTTACAGATTACAATTTCTTTATAAATTGTGGTGGGGGCAAGGTGTCTATCGATGGCAATGAATATGAAGAAGATACTATTGCAATGGGCACATCTGCATTTTTTGTTTCCGGGAGTGGGAAATGGGCTTACAGCTCCACTGGAGACTTTGTTGACAATTCGAACCCAATATATATAGCTGTCAATACAACAACATTAAATATAACGAGGCCAGAGTTGTACATGACTGCTAGGCTTAGTGCCATGTCGCTCAAATATTATGGCCTTTGCTTATATAAAGGAAATTATACAGTCAAACTGCATTTTTCTGAGATAGTGTTTACAGATGATGAAACATACAGCAGCAACGGAAGGCGCATTTTTGATGTGTCAATCCAGGTGATTTTTTCTAATAAGTATCTTCTGTCAAGCAATGATATTTGCAAACACTAACTTGACTCTAGAGTTATTTCATTTCTAGATCATAATTCTACTTATTCAAGTTATTTTCTTTTCTTACCATCTAACTAAGCACTAAAAAGAGTTTCTTTGTAAATGCAGGGGCAAAAAGTTCTGCAAGACTTTAATATTGCTGAGGAAGCTAATGGGACTGGTAAGGAAATTGTTAAATCGTTTACTGTCACAGTAGATGGCACTCTGGAAATTCATTTCTATTGGGCTGGAAAAGGGACAATCTCCGTTCCGCTTAGAGGTGTATATGGCCCTATTATATCAGCCATCTCAGTTACACCAAGTGAGCATATTGGTAGCTGTTTATTCTTTCAATCTGCATTTCTTTAATAGTAATGCTCTAAAATCCTTGTTTCTTTGTAGATTTCGAGATTCCTACAGATGACAAGAAGTTAGCTCTTGGAACTATTGTGGCAATCGTTGCTGCTTTATGTGTACTAATCCTGCTGATTTCATGCCTAATTATATTGTGCTTTAGAAGGAAAATATCCAAGAACGATGGTAAGAGACAAAACTAGTGGTGCATCTTTTCTTGCTTTTTATACATTAAGTATACCTATAACCTATCTGAGGGTAGCAAGGCAGCCTGCTAACCGTTATACTCTTTTCAAATAGTCTGCTATTCAATTAATGCATCTTTCGTTCTTGAATGATGCTCTCTTAAATGATTGTTTTGGTGGGAGAAACCTAATGTGATCCTGAAAAATATTGTTGCACTGAATTAGCAGAAAAAATTCATAAATTTTGGTTTACATATTATCCCATACACTCAACATTAGCACTCTTACTGGTTGGCCTTCATTGAGTAGTTGATGTGCAATCTTATCTTTGTACATTTCAATAAATATTTGTGTTTAGTTACAGTAGATACTTGGTTGATTTCTTATTTTTCAAGGGAGGCGCTTTAATTTTGAAGTCCACAAGTTATATACGGATTTATCATTTAAGCATGGCATCTACATGCAGAGCTCAAAGGTCTGGAGTTGCGAACTGGGCACTTTAGTTTAAAGCATATCAAAACTGCCACTAGAAATTTCAGTCCTGAGAATAAAATAGGTGAAGGTGGATTTGGTGCAGTTTATAAGGTAAGACGCACATCATTTTAAAAGTTAACATAGTTTTTTAAATTCAAGTTATTTTGTTTTTTTTCTTAGCGTTAGCTGCCTAATTGACTTGTCTGCATGACTTGACTTAGGGAGTGTTGCCAGATGGTTCTGAAATTGCTGTGAAGCAATTATCTGCCAAGTCTAAGCAAGGGAACCGTGAATTTTTAAATGAAATAGGCGTAATATCTGCCTTGAATCATCCTAACCTTGTGAAACTCCATGGATGCTGTATTGAGGGCAATCAATTATTGCTTATTTATGAATATATGCAAAATAATAGTCTTGCACGTGCTTTGCATGGTTTGTGCCTCTTTGTGATTCTCGTATTTTCTATATTCTTGTTTCTCTTCTTTCCATTTTCTTTACAGGAGATAAGCCAGCCAAATATAACAGAAGTTTTCATGTCTAGGTCCTGAAAGATATAGATTGAAACTGGACTGGCAAACTAGGCGGACGATTTGTATTGGTATAGCAAGAGG
Organism: Costus lasius; assembly: GCA_027563935.2. NCBI lineage: Eukaryota > Viridiplantae > Streptophyta > Magnoliopsida > Zingiberales > Costaceae > Costus > Costus lasius. The sequence goes on along the minus strand of CM050447.1, from coordinate 9,261,726 downwards.
TTTGGCACATCTCCATGAGGAATCAAGATTGAAGATTGTTCATCGAGACATCAAAGCTACTAATATTCTGCTCGACAAGGATCTCAATGCAAAAATATCAGATTTTGGCTTAGCTAAACTTGACGAAGAAGAAAACACTCACATTAGCACTCGAATAGCTGGCACGCTGTAAGTCTTCATGTTTCAAGCAGCGTTTAATTTTCAATTCTAATATCTACACATGTAGTTTGTCAAATTAGTATTGTATTGATAATGTACCTAACTAATGCATGGAATGCTCAAGATTCGTTTGGTTCTCGTTTAGCTTATGAACTAGGAATCCAGTGCTGGACTTGTAAGTGATGTCAAAGGCGTACCTCCTGCTCTGGGCATGCGCCTGAGTACTTGTTATGACTTTGATGACTTAATAATAAATAATTATTAAGAATTGATTATGATCTGTGAATGATGATATACAAGGTCTTGATAATTTAATTATGAATGAATGTATTTTTCTTGTTTTGATTTGAGATTATGATTTAATACGAGAAGATGTTGTGATTACATTAACATTATGAATACTCATTGTAATTGTGATACAATAGTAATTTTTGATATGGCGAATGTGTGTACTAGATTCCAAAACTTATAGTTCTGACTTTATGATCTATTGAGTTTTAACTTAACATATATTTGAATTAAGTTTTAGTTAGAATTTTGTGATTACTATTAGTCTAATTTGCGTGATATGCATTTGAAGTTTAGAATGTTATTGTGTATTTGTAATCAAGGTTTGAACTTAATCTGGAATGTATATATAGCTGACCATTGCAAATTTATTATGTATGCTTATATACATATAAGTAAACAAATTTTATACCTTATTTTGCTCGGGTTGCGCCTTAGGCAATTCTTTTACCATGCTGTACAGAATATGAGATTTCTCCAGAATTCATGTAAATACTAATTCAATCAGTGAATCAGATCTACTCTGCGGTTTCCTCTTTTGACAGTAGATATCATTTTTTTTTCTTTTGGCCAACATGGGAGGGACTATCCTCTCTACATGTTATTCTTCCTACATCCAATATTAGAGCCTCAAGTCTACCTAAAAGAGGAGGTGTTATGAGCCCAATACTATTAGTAGTATATGTAATAAAGCGGATTCGGGTCAGTATATTATACCCGGTTCGCTAAGTAAGAAAGTATTATAAATAGTGTTGAATCATTGATTCTTACCCAAAATGTATACAGGGAAGTCGAGTCAAAATTGATTTTGACTCTTGCATAGACATTAAAGCCAGATAAGAGAGAAAACCATATTAAAACAATTACAGTTTGCCAAGAGAAAAAAGGTTTGCACAAAAGAGGAGAGCCTTGGTCTGCTTCTTTTCTTCAAAACTTTGGAAGAAGATCAAAATGATAATTACACTACACCTAGCAAGGAAAAAAATAACTAAAAAGCAAACTATCTCTGTTATTTCATTGGAAGCCAGAACCCATTAAATAAAAAGCCTTATTAATTTAAGGTGAATTTGAAAAATGGTCATATTACATTCTTAATGTAACAGTTTTTGACCCTATAAATTCTGGCACGTCCGGTGGGACCGACTTTTCCTTTCATCTTTGAGATCTATATTATGTGACGATATTCACTTTCTTGTTCTCATACTTGTCTTGTTCTGCACAACAATTTTCTCAAATGGCAAAAAAGGTTAACATCTTCGTGGAGGGAGTGATGGACACCACATGAGACACAAAATTCGGTTGCATCCCGGAGGTAGCTGAATTCATATATGTAACATTCAAGGACTCTGAGAACATCGAGGGAAAGATTACTCCAACTGTCAAGAGTAAGACTTTCTTGAAAAAGAAGAAGAAGAGATCTGTTGCAAGAAAGGAAGGACTCTCATTTACTGTTAATGGGGGCACATTAAATGAAGAAGAAGAACCATCATCGTTCACTGTCAATGGAGGCATATCCAATCACCTTGCCTTTTTAAACCCTGAGAAAGCTAATTTTAAAAACATTTTTGTATTTGTTTTCATTATTCTCAAAAGATCTCATAATAGCTTTCTTAGCCTTCTCCATTGCCTCATTAATATAACCCATGGCTGATTTTTTTTCACTATCTACGAGGCGAAGCACACCCACTAGAAGAGCCATCACCTTAAGCATGTACACTATATTATTCCAAAAAATTGACATTAGTACAATTCTTATTGCTTCCCTCCCTTTAGCCTCCTTGGACAATTTGTTATTTGTCTAATCATCTGACATAAACATTTTTCTAAGATTTGCTTTTTTCTTGTGAATTCTTTCTAATGTGAGGAAGGATGTAGCAAATCTAGTAATTGCATGTTTCACCAATTCTCTTTTGTTGGTAAAATACCTCAATAAGCTTAAAGTACTTGAATGATTATAAATGAAGCCAACAAGTGATATTGCATTTTGAATTGTCTTCTTTATTAGAGACAACTTTCCAATGTCTTCCAACATCAAATCGATACAATGGGCTGCACAAGGGGTTCAATACAAATGTGGTCTTGTTTTTCTAATAATTTACCTGCAAGAACATAGTTGCTTCCACTATCTGTAATAACTTGGACAATCTTTTCTTCTCCAATCTCATCCATAATAGAGTCAAGCAACTCAAATATCTTCTAACCTGTCTTCACAATATCTGATACATCAATACTAAGAAGTTAATTGTGGATCTTTGTTTTTTATTTATCCATGCATCGGACATAATAGAGCATCCAAATCTAGTCCAATGCTCCTTCTGGTCCTTTAACAAATATTCAGTGTACACTAACTCTTTGTTGAGAAGTGGAACTCTTATATCATGATAAGATGGAGGCTTTAAATTTGGTCCAAAGCTTCCAATAGCTGTGAGCATGTTATGAAAGCTTTGCAATTTAATCATGTTAAAGGATAAACCAGCTTGATACCAAAATCGAGCTATATATTTATGAACTCTTGCAGTAGCCTCCTTGTCACATGGCTCCCTTATGTTTGTTTGCCTTAATTTTTCTTTTTTCTTTTTCTCAATTGCAGTTTCAGATTTGCCAAAATAGAGAGAAATGAGACCCTTCTTTCTATTTGCATTATCAGACCCTATTTCTCTAAACCCTTCATTATGCACATGTTCTTCTTCATTACTGGCACCAACTTCATCAAGATCATTGTGTATTCTTTCCCTTTGAAATGCTTCACTATCTTATTTTTTATTATCCTACAAATATCCCTATAATTCTTTCCTTACCTCTTTTGGGCATTTAATACAAGCTGCAATATTACCCTTTTTTCCCATCAAGTGTTCTTTGGCTCTCGTAATGTCACCCTTTGTAATTTTCCCACAAAAATTACAAATACACATATTTGTATCATTTCTTTGTACTGGTTTACAATATTTCCAACCAGGATCAGATCTAGTACCAACTTTTGAATGATTTAAAGATTCTTCGCATGCCATAGTATACTAAGGGAAAAAAATTATTTAAAAGAAAAATTAGAGTATGTGTGGAGAATATGGAATATGAAAATTTCTATAGTGTTCAGGAAGTGAAATTAAGAAGATTGAAATTATTACCTTAGAGGATAATAAATTTGTCGCGTCTGGAGAGTGGCGACGTCGAAGTCGAGGCTGAAGCAACGTGGAGTTGGCGAAGTCGAAGGCTAGCGCAGCACAGTGAATTTGAAAGAAATCGAAAAAAAATTGATGTCTCGCATCGCGTCTGGCTGGGTCGAAGGCATTCGACGGCTGGTGAAGTCGAAGAAATCGAGTGATGAAGCAATACATGACTATTTAGTTGTTTCCTTATTTGTTCGTGACGTTTCATCTCCCTAATTTGCAGACTCCACGTGTCATCCACGACTCATTCTGCCGCTCGTCTGCGATTTCACGATGCTTTCAACAAGCTTCCGCGGCTTCTGCAAGCTTCATGACGTCTTCCGCCGAGGAGCGTTCGTCCAGTCGACGCCTTCCGCCGAGCCAGTCGACACCTTCCGCCTAGCCAGCCGATGACATCTGCCTCTATCAACGCCTTCCACTGGTTTCGCCTTTTGCCTTCCGCCTGCTGAAGCCTTCTGTCTTCGACAAGCTTCCGCCTACTGAAGCCCTCCGCCTCTGCTGATACCGACACCGACGCCTTCTGCTTCTACAAACGCCGCCCGCCTTTACTAAAGCTGACGCCGGCTTCTCTTCTTCCGCCTTCGCCCTCTTCTCCTCTTTTGCCGCCTGCTTCTCCTCTTTCGCCGCCATAGCCGCTTAGCAAACACCGACCACCATCATTGAAGCGTCTGCAATGGCGGAAATTGTGTTTGCCGCCACGCGATAACAATTTCAAACGCAATTTCGTCACGGACTCCTCTATTTCTGCTTCCGAATAGTGCTATGGCGGCGCCATAGCCGCTATTCGATAACACTATTCGCCACTATTCAATCCCGTCGATCATCTAGATTGCTGATCTCAAGAGGCAACTTAAGAAGAGAGATCAAGACATGAACATCCTTATGACAAAATTTGAAGAGGTGACTAGTGTCCTGGCTAGGACACAAGAGATGATATCACGTCTAGAACAGTTGTCATGAGAACAAAATAATGTTCCAACAACATCTTCTTTGCCGGCTCAGTCAAATGATGACGTTGTTACTTTGACCAAAAGGAAAGTATAAGAGTTAGTAATGGACCAACTGAAACACCTGGAGGGAGGTAAAATTGCTCCGAAGAAGAGGCGAGGGAGACCTTATCCCTCTGCATACGATGACATACCTTATCCCAAGTGGTATATTGTACCATATTTCAAAATGTTCAATGGGATAGGGAATCCTGATTAGCATCTGGCTCACTTTGTTGTGACGTGAGAGTATGGAAAGTAACGATGCTTTATTGCTTCGACAAGTTCCGCAAAGCCTGTCAGGAGTTGCCTTTGAGTGGTATTACTCCTTGGAAAATGAAGTCATCAAAACTTGGGTTGAGATGGAGGAGGCCTTTCGGATGAAATTCGCTTCAGTAAGCGATAAAATTACGATTGCGAATTTGACAAGCGTGAAGAGGAAGAAGGATGAAATAGTTCTTAATTATATTATGAGATGAAGAAATTTGAGCATAAAATGCGAACAATCATTAGAGCAAGTTGAAGAAAAATAACTACTAGTCATCCATCATCTATTCAGAAGAAATCAAATGATCTGGTGTCATAGAATGTTCAGTAGTTTGATCCCACAACTTCTACAAGTTGAAGAACTCAGTTAGCAGTAAACAGAAAACTCAATTGAACTCACACATTACTCACGCAAATCCTATTCATTCAAACCTACTTGTTGGGATCAACTCAAATGTATCTGTTAGGGTGCAAAATTCCAGTGGCTAATAATGATATTGGACTTCAACTCATATCCTTAGGTACCACTGTCAATTTTACGTAGTGCCAAGTAGAGGAGTCTCTTTTAGATTTCAACTGATGTTCTTAGGTACCATTGCTAATTTTACGCAGTGCTAAGTAGAGGAGTCTCTCTTAGATTTCAACTCATGTTCTTAGGTACCATTGCCAATTTTACGCAGTGCCAAGTAAAGAAATCTAAGATTATTAATTTTTTTTTGGCAGAATTGGAAGTGTAGATAATACCTTTCAACATATTACAAATGCAGCTTTCTCCTAACAAGGGAAAAGACTTCAAGGAATGAATAAGTAAAAATGTACCTTACTATGAATTCACATGCGTACTACCGCCATATATTCTTTAAATATTCTCAGAAATATTTGACCTATTGATGAACAGACTAAAGTAATCTAATTCATAAAATTTCAAAATCGTAGGGTAAACGGATATGATCATAGTGTATTTCTAATTAGATGATGTATTCAACATGCTATGATTATTTCTAACCAACATGAATTCAACTTCAAGAATTGTGCTTAGCTATCATAGGACCAAAATTATCTTTAGTCAAGCATGGTAAACACATGACTAAACTCTAAACCACAATATCACCATATACCAGAATGACCATTTACGTAACTCATTCATAGTTTAACAAAATCATAGTGTATTTCTAATTAGATGATGTATTCAACATGCTATGATTATTTCTAACCAACATGAATTTAACTTCAAGAATTGTGCTTAGCTATCATAGGACCAAAATTATCTTTAGTCAAGCATGGTAAACACATGACTAAACTCTAAACCACAATATCACCATATACCAGAATGACCATTTACGTAACTCATTCACAGTTTAACAAAACAAATATAAGGATCATAACAGAGTACCAAGATAATGCATAGAAGAAAAGAAAAATCCGGTCATGTCATACACAACAACAGTCAAGGGGCCTGAAGATGGGACCAAGCCCTTGAATGGTGGCATATAGATATAATGCCAAATGAATGTCCAGTCAATCAAAGTAATGTACCAACTATACCAGCAACAAGTGAATCAGATAATAGACAAAGCTAGAAAATCAGAAAAGAGACAGCTCATTCACTTTTAATATCGCATAGTCCTCTATGCGAAGCCATAGATGTGAGAGGAGTCAGTGAGATGTGAGGCTCTGGGAGAAGCTATTTCTTTTTTCACGATTTAGAGCCAGAAGTCCTAGAGCTCTTGCCCTTACCGCGAAAGGTATAGTCTAGCTCGTCCTCCTCATCCGAAGAGTTGGCCACGCATGTCATGTTCTCTTCAGAGAGAAAAACGAGCCTCTCATCCATAGTGGATAGCTTCTCCCAAACGGAGCTCATCATTTTATGCTGTCTCTGCATGCCGGCCTCCATAGACTCCCAACGAGAGGATTGCTCCTGACGCATGTAAGTGAGAGTGGTGTCCATCTGATCGAGTGCCTCCCCCTGGCGAAATAGCTCCCCTCCCTGGCGAAGCTGCTTCTCAAGCAAATGAAATATTAAGATATCGGATCTTAAATATATCATGCAAAAATTATTGAAGATTATGGACTTATCTTATCATTCCAACAAAGAGAAGAGATGATAAAGTATGTAGTCTCAAATAAGGGGGCATTTTGACTTAAGCTATGTTTTGACTGACCGCTTTGAATATTTTCTTATAAAATGGTTAATGCCACGAGGCTAAAGCTTCTTGTTTAGCCACCTCTGGCACTATCTCATCATTTCATTAAGAGATTTGATGGATCAAAGATAAATCAAATGCAAGCTTCTTAGTAAGGGCTCATGAAGAAATTCTTACTAAAAGAAAGAAGACAACATCTTCTCAAAGTTCATGTGAAATCATATACCTAAGATTTGAGATGAGTATTCGGCTACTTAAAACTCAAATTTTGGAGACTTACTGCTTCTCAAGAGAAACTACTACGAGTATTTGACGATGTCAAAATGTAGAGTTTTAGTGCATTATATTGTAGTATTGTTTGAAAGATGCGTACGTCGATGATTATCATTGGGGCGTAGATTCTTAATGCGACACTGTGTGCAAAAAAATAACTACACGCTAAGATTAAAATTCAAATATTCACAAGTCATGGAGACAGAATATTTGCTTAAATTCCATATGTCCACAAACCGTGAAGGCCGGATATATGTCAAATTTCAAACTCCAAATATCCATAGGCGACAAAGGCCCATTCACAAATTTTGAACGATTGGTCCGATGACCCGTTCACCCAAATTTTGAACGATTGGTTTCACAACCCATTCACCCAATTTTGAACGTTTGATCCCACAACCCGTTCACTCAATTTCGAATGCTTGACCCATCGGCTCATTCACCCATATTTTGAACGATTGGTCCCATGACCTGTTCATCCAAATTCTGAATGTTTGGCCCAATGGCTCATTCACTCAATTTGAACGTTTGGTCTCACGACCCGTTCACTCAATTTCGAGTGCTTGGCCTAATGACTCGTTCGCCCAAATTCTGAACATTTAGGCTATGTTTTATTAAATGGAATCCACGGTGGAAAGGATGAACATCTAGATTCATTGTACTTTCCATCCTTTCCACCGTGGATTCCATTTAACAAAACATAGCCTTAGTCCCACGACCTATTCACCTAATTTTGAACGTTTGGTCCCACAACCTGTTCACTCAATTTCGAATGCTTGGCCCTTCGGCTCGTTCGCCCATATTTTGAACGATTGGTCCCACGATCTGTTCATCCAAATTCTGAATGTTTGGCCCAATAGTCTATTCACTCAATTTTGAACGTTTGGTCCCATGACCCGTTCACTCAAATTTCAAACGCTTGGCCCAATGGTTCGTTCGCCCAAATTCTGAACATTTGGTCCCACGACCTATTTATCCAAATTCTGAACATTTGGTCTCACAACTTATTCATCCCAATTTTGAACGTTTGGTCCCACGACCCGTTCACTAATTTCGATTGCTTGGCCCAAAAATAATGGTATTCACCAATACAAGAAATTATGTTGAACCATCATGAAAATTTGTACTGACATAACATATGCAGCGATGCAATCTAGCTCCAGCCAATTCAATTCTGGTTTGAGATGTTACAGAAATACTGTCCTGGCCAGTGGATTCTGAAGCAAAGAGAGTGGAATACCATGCTCGGAATAAATCATACCGATGATAACATGGCCATGGAGATCATACCTATGGTGCTTTGAGGTTCTCTATCATAAATGTTACCTTCAACATGAAGACATGTGACATGGAATACCCAATAAGTTACAAATTCCAAATGAATTGAAAGAAAAGATAATAGAAAATGATAAAAAAAGAAGGCTTCCTTAGTCAAGATGCAAATAGCCCTACTTTCTCAATCTTTGACGATCTATTAGCCACCACTCAAACATATACCTTATCCAAAAATGCAACAACAAGCACTCAAAGTCCTCCTTAGTGGTGAAGCTGGCAGAATTCAAAACAAAGGAATGCTCGTTCATTGGAACCACACACGGAAACCCTTGCCAAGTGCATCATTCACTTATATCCAAGACATACATTATTTCAAATCATGTCCTCATCAAACCACACTTGAAACAAGGACTTCGTGCGCATATGGTTGCTACTCGCCCTATTAACGCTATACATCTTTGCCAACGAGTTTGTATGCGCTCGTTGCTTATACAAAATCCGTTGTGGGGGCATTTGTTGAACCATTGATTTTTACCCAAAATGTATATAGGGAAGTCGAGTCAAAATTGATTTTGACTCTTGCATACACATTAAAGCCAGATAAGAGGGAAAGCCATATTAAAACAATTACAGTTTGCCAAGAAAAAAAAAAGGTTTGCACAAAAGAGAAGAGAGCCTTGGTTTGCTTCTTTTCTTCAAAACTTTGGAAGAAGATCAAAATGAACATTACACTGCATCTAGCAAGGAAAAAAATAACTAAAAAAGCAAACTATCATATGTTATTTCATTGGAAGCCGGAACCCTTTAAACAAAAAGCCTTATTAATTTAAGGTGAATTTAAAAATGATCATATTATATTCTTAGTGTAACACTTTTTGACCCCACAAATAGGGGTACAGGGTTTAGAGTAAGATGTCAAGTATTTTGTTATTATCTAATATAATTAGTATATATATATTATGTATGCATTTTATTGATATTGATTGGTGGGTATGTCGGTATAGACCAGTACATACCAATGTTGTAACCAAGTGGAGCGGAAGAAAAAAAATAGAGGAGGCGGCTGCTCTTGAGCTTCCGAGTGGAGTAGGAGGCGGACGAATGCTAGATACTATAATTTTGTACAAAATTGAGATAGAATAAAATTTATATACCAAAGTAAAATTGTAGGTATAGCTTTTGTATCATTAATGTAATTTATTCTAGGAAAATATAATGTAGAAAAGCTACATTTCTAGAAATGATTGAAAAAAAATCAATCACTTGCATTGATCTAGTCTATTATGGACCAATTATCAATTGCACAAGATTTTCTTCATCATGTTAGTAAATGACAAGGCATGTCCAATGGAAATGTCAACTAATTGATGTCATTCGCAAAGCAAGAGTTTCATTTTCAGCACAAGTAATTAAATCGAGAACAAGTTGAGGATAATCTTGCGTTGCCTGCTTTCTTCACGGATAAGTTTTGCATGTCCAAGAGTGAGTTCTTACTAAATGACCAACCCTGAATGACGAGGGAAAAGCAATATTGATCACATAGATAAGGTTTCTTATTTTCTTGAATATTTCTTTTATCTTTCACCTTCACAATATAATCTTTATTACGTATGTTATCAGATAATCTGACTTCCTTTAGTGAGTGTCTAATATATTTTATGAGAATCTTTAAAATTGATTGGGTGATGATTTATCCTAAAAGCTTGTTTTGTTGCAGAAGGCTCTAATATAATCTTTATATGGTAAACCTGACATATTGACTAACTATATTTAAATAAAAGTTGAGCCAAAATTTGGCCTCTTGACCTTATATACTAGTGTCAAAATTAATTAGTTGACCACTTATCCTAGAGCTTAAGTTGTTACCATAAGACAATCTATCATCAACAATAAATTCGCAGTGTGCTTTATATTCTTTCAACCATATTGTGTCAATGATAGTTTTTTAGCATGTTATTTATCTATTATAACCATCTTAATGATACTAATTTTTATTGTGCAGTGGATACATGGCTCCTGAATATGCAATGAGGGGTTATTTGACTGAAAAAGCAGATGTTTACAGCTTCGGAGTCGTCACATTGGAAATTGTTAGTGGTATGAGCAACACAAAGTTCAAGCCAGAAGAAGATTGTGTTTATCTTCTTGATTGGGTGAGGATAAGTATTTCTTATACATATAATGTATCTTTCTCTAGTGACTTCTAGAAGGTGATGTTGCAAGTGCAGTGGTTGGAATTTGTTGAACTGGTCCTTTCTGTTAATTTGAAAAATAATATATCACTTCCAGCATCACTGTTTGTAAACCTATTGACAACTCAAAGATAGTTTTCAAAGTTCCTTCTCTGTACTTGTATTATATATAGCTTTCTTGTAATTTTGACACTCATCTCTAAAAGGAATGGAATATCCACTGAAAGTTACTGTACAAAATAAGTGGAATCTAGAGTAGTGATTTTAATCTACGGACAATTCTTGCTGCACATATAACATTAGATTCTGAGGCTTAATTCCATAACATAGATGATTGAGACTCTATTTAACTGCATAACCACCTCACAATACAAAACAATCGCTTGAGTCATATGTGTGATCAAAGTTCACAGCATAGTGTAGTATGTTTCTTCACTATAGATATTCACTTACTTCTTTCTACAAGACTTTGTTGCATCATTTCATATATATTTACATGCATATCAAGTTTTGAACTCTAGCCTTTGTATTGTAATCGAAAGAATTCTCCCAAATTTTCTTGGGGCCTACTCAATTTTTAACAGTGGCCTGACCAATTGTGGAGCTTAATTATAATAAACTTGCTATATGGAAACCAGGCCTATGTTTGCCATGAGAGGGGAAAACTGCTGGAACTTGTTGATCCTACTCTCGGTTCAAACTTCTCAAAGGATGAAACCTTGCAAATGTTGAAGTTGTCTCTGCTTTGCACCAGCATATCCCCCACTCTCAGGCCTACTATGTCTTCCGTGGTCAGTATGCTCGAGGGGAAGACGCCCTTGAGTTCCCTATCTGTGCAGAGCTCGACAGTCGACAGTGACGATATGAGGTTCAAGGCTTTTACAAAAGCGCCGCAGGCTGATAGCCAAACAGAGATTAATTCTGCAGATTGGGTTTTGTCTGATACCTCCGCGTCTTTGTTGAGTGCTACGTAGTTAGTGCTTTCGTATTGAATAATCGTACTGCATCATAGATGGGAGAAAAAGTGTCTAATGGTCACTTTGATTGATACTTGGACTCCATTGAATCATTGATTGCAATCTGCAGCTATTGTGACAGTAGAATTAAATCAATAATATGCAGGTTGAAATATTGATGATTCAAGCTTTGTTGTATTAGAATTTAGAACCCACGTATGTCATATTTTTTTGCTGGTTTTACTGTATGGATGATTAAAGGCAAAACACAGAAATCGAAGTTTAGATGTAGGCTCTGCTGTGAACATCCAAAGTGTGTTGAATTGTACTCTTGTTAAAATTTATAAGCTAATTGATAAATAATTTTTTAATTACTGTTAAAATTTAAAATAATAATATTTTAAATTTTAATTAAAATTGAGGAGACAAAAGCAAAACAAATACCATAGCTTTTCTAATTTTTACTTTTTTTTCTTTGCTTTTGTTTTTCCTGTTTAGCTGCTGCTCAAAAAACTACTTAAAGGGCATCGTAGTTTGTTTGACTAGTGTACGTGTGCATGGGTTCTGCCACTTAGATCCATGTTTATGCTTGATGCACAAAGTCTAAACATAACAAACTAACTAAAAAAGAAAGAGAGCATTCTAGTTTCTTAAACAGGACGGGGCTGAAGATAAGAAGCCAAAGACTAAACTTTCAACTGATTTCCATCTATCTACTAAAACCCGTACATTTGGTATAGTAACATATGAATCCAAAGAGATTCATTTTCAAAAGAAGAAAAAAAAAGAAAACAGGAAGTAGGAATTTGATCATTCATTGGATGCTGTCGATCAGGCTACAGATCTGGTTTTTGAACTTCCGAGAGTAAGCTCCAGCTCATCCGACGCACAATCCTCGTGGATCCTCTCCCCTTCCCAGGGCGTCACCAAACCAGCTGCTGTTAGAGTGCCATTACTGCTGCTTCCGAATGCAAAATCATCCGAAGCCCCATGAGATGTCTGAACATCATCGTTGCTGTGCCCACCAAGCACCGGAGAACATGTCCCACTTTGTACTGGTGTCCACATTCTGGAATCACTGGCTTCCTTGTAGAATCCAAAAGGGTTAGAAGATACAAGACTGAAGGTCGGTGAAGTAGGGCCACCTGAAGGGAGGCGTAAGCCAGCAAACCAGGTAGCATCAGGGGTAACCTGACGGCCAGGGCTAGGTGGCATGGAAGATGGTAACGAAATAGGGTTGAATCCTGCCCAAGGTGGCAGAGTAGTTAAATCATCCCATTCATTTTTGATGCGTGGGGATTGCGGAGTGGGAGAGCTCAGTGGAGGGGTTACAGGTGCACTTATGGATCCTCCATGTATGTAGAGATGAGGAAGGTAAGGCAGCTTGGAAGATGTCGAGGTGGAAGACGAGGCTGAGGAGAGGCTCTTTAGCCATGGAATGAGAGAGTTGTCTTTAGTGCCACTTTTTGTATTCTTGGTCTTGGTGATCAAGTTGGAGGATGCAGGACTTGCCATGGTTGATGAGACTGGGCTTGGGTTATAGGATGCGCAAGGACTTGGCTGGTAGGATGAGCAGGGGCTTGGTGATGCTGAGAGTCCAACAGCATCCACTGGCTTGCATCCCTGCACACATTCATGGAAGTTCCAGTTCTTCAGTTGTAATACAAATTTCAGTGAAAAACTATTTTGAACTATTTTACATGACTGAAAAGCATTGATGTTTAACAACAGAATGATTATTATCATGTTTAACAAATTGTCATTTCTCCGAAGAATTCAGCTACTAAATAAATATCACCAACGAACAAAAAACCTTCCGTCGACCATCAGGGTATATGCTCTCTCCACTCAAAACATCAGGATGTTCTCATAGAAGATGAAGATAAATCATTTCCGTTCTGCGCCGACTTCTCTGACCATTTAATTAACACAAGCTTTAATTCGAAGAACATTTAAATTTTTATACATCAACTAACGATTGGCCTAAAGTCCTCTAAGTTACATAATTTTGTCATGTTGGACTAAATTTTCAAACTTGACCAAAGAAATATAGAAGCACCTCAGATTTTTTTTTCCCTTTTGAATCATCATCAGAGATCAATAGATTCAACCTTTTTCTTTCCAGAATATATGACTATGATTGCTACAGATTGAATCATCAAACAATTCCAATCTTCCACCACTACGTTTGCGTCCAAGCTTCAGGGGCAAACTCCATTGCCATCTCCAATTTACTGGAAACAGCATTAGTCCGCACATGTCATATCCACTCAACAGTTCATAAAGACCTGTCACTCGCATAGGAAGAAGACTTCCAACAAATATATCTCATAACTAAAGCACAAGCTTTCTCCCATTAGGCAAGCTATAATCATTGGCCGCCGAATACCTAGATGGGATAAATTAAAACCCTTACCATTAATCTGTTCGTGCAATTAGCTGATTTAGATTAAACTTTTCAATTGAGATTACAGATTTTTAATCTCTAGAGTATCCACTCTTGTTGCAAGCCGAACCTCCAGTTGGCAATGGCGACAACAAAAATGGGCCAAATTTCTGGCGGCACACATCGGCTGCTTATTTCATCCGGCGATGCCTGGAATTTTTCTTATTTTCTACTATTTCACATAGAGATGCCTCCTTTAACAGCTTAACCTCCACACCAATAATCATGAATGGTCCAACCCGAGTGAAAAACTTCAAAAAGTCTGAAAGCACCCTTCACACACTTGTAGTGCGGACTCTCCCCCCGCGTATTGTGCCTAAAATCGCGGACGCGGAGGAAAGAATTCGAGGAGCCATTAACTTTGACAAAAAGGAGGGAGCGCAACCCGTCCCACCACCGTCCCAAAACGGAACGCAGCGGTAGCGACGAGTGGTATTTTAGTCCTAGCAAATAGAGTGAACGCACGGTTGTGCGACGAGACCCACATGAGGGGAGGGCAAATTGTCAGAGCAACTGAACGCAGCGGTGCAAGAAAGGTGAGACCTACCACACCAATCAATCCCGCACCGCCGGATTCGAAGAACGAACCAAACGATCCCAGCCGTCGGTTAAAGAGAAGAAAGAGAAAAAGGCCGTTACGTGGACCGCCACCTCCCCCAACGAGGCCGTTCCACAAGCCGACCGCTAATGTGCACTGCGAAAGTCACTCGCCGGCGCCGGCGAGGGAAAGGTTTACGCCGAAGCAGGCACTCGGCGGTTACCATCTGCCATTTTTTTTTCTATTTTTCAAGTTGAGAGGATCGGATCAAACAAAGGAATCTACTGGTGCTGCGGGGTTACCTTGCGATACGTAGTGCCGTCTTCCTCCACGATCCACCCGGACTCCTCGCAGAGGGCTTTTAGGACGGCATTGTTGTCGCAGTGCTTGGGGAGCTTAAAGTTACCGTGCATCCGGAGGCCCGCGTAGATCTTCGCCGCGATCGCCCGCCGCCTCCGCTCACGCCGCTTGTTATTCTCTCTCTCCCTCCACGTCGGCATCCTCGTACCCGACGTCATCTCCTCCACCTTCTCCTTACTTTTTCTACACCACCGCGGCACCGCCGGCCACAAACCCTCCTCCGCACCCGTCAATCGACACCCGAGGAGAAGACCCCTCTCCGATTGCCGCACACTCCAAGGCAAGGCCCAAAGCTTCGAATAAGGAAAACAGACTGATCAATCCCGATCGAATGAAAGAAATGGATAGAAGGGGAAGGAGGATGAAGGGAGAGGGAGGGAGGCTGCTGGGAGTCGTGGAGTGATCGAATAAATTAAGGAGAACGCCATGGATGGGAAGACTAGCTACTGAAAAAGCCCATGAGTCTGCTGATATTTACTGAACTGCCACATTCGTGCGCAGGTGTGAACCGGTCCAAGTTAGCCAGGCCGACAAAGCAGCTGTCTAGCTAGGTCGCTCCCGTGTTGGTTACTCGGCCGGCATTTTGTTTATCATTTCGTCGGAAGCGCGTCTTGAACCGGTTTATTCAGCCGCTTCTTCGCGCCGCGACTGTAGTCACGACGCGAGGCTGACGTCGAAACGTGGCCTTCATGATCCGAGCCAAGCTGCGATCTCATGGCCCGAGAGTCCGAGACGTGATGCATTTGTTGGTGCAACTCGGTGGAGCTCACCGGAGCGGAGACTATTCAACACCAAATTCCAATTCAATAATAGCGGTGACAATGACTCGTGGTTAATGTAATCTTTACAGACAAGTCCAATGCCCAAAGTAAGAGAACATTTTCTAGCAAGGTCGTTGCTCAAATTATACGCACACGTACGACGCCGACAGGTGGTGGGCGGCCCAACTCCACGTGACGCGGGCCCGCCGTCTCCTCCAGTTGGCCGCACGATGCGCGAGGCCCCACTCAATTGGCGCACGTGTGATGACGGAGGAAGGGACCAGTGTGCGCAAGCCGTCAAAGTCAGGCCGTCGGGCTTATTACTCCCTCCGCTCCGTCAACGGACGTCGCCGTCCGCACGGCACGCAGCACGGTGGGCATGAGTCTGGAGTCAAGGTGGCGGGCCCCCGACGGACGTTTCGGAATGGATCACGCGTCATCGCCCTGTAATCAAAGGCATTAATTTTTAATTATTTCGAATAAATAAATTTTATTAAATATTTATTAATTTTATATTGATAGTTATATTATAGTTTAGTCTTGGCTGATGTTGGACGTTACATTTTTCAATTAATTCACGCGTCTGTCGTCGGTGTCCGCACTTTGCACGCGGATTAGCGATTAGAGAAGACGACGACGGCCGAATAAAGCTAAAAGCCGGAAGAAATCAGGGCCCGTCACACGAGTCGCGTGGAAACCCAACGAAGAAAAAGTGTCACGAGAGACGGCTGGCTGAAGGTACGTACCTACGGTTCATACACGCATATTAATTATTGTGCGGAATCTGATCGATGGAATCGAATCACGTAAATTATTAGACCTAGTCATCGGCATCATGAATTATAAATTTTGCAGCTGCATGCAGTCGACGTCAAGGAAAAAATAAATCTTTCTTTTCTTCAAAAGCATCCATGTGCAGTGTTCCAAAAAAAAGATGTTTTTAATATATGTATTTTTTTAAAAAAATAAAAAAATTGATAACACGGATCGGGTCGACGGATTGGGGGAACAGCGCACAGCCAAACGAGCGGATGGATGCGAACTTGCGGAACGTAGAAACGCGCGCAACTTGGCGTTACAATTATCATTGCATGCTTCTGTGTAGTTTGTACGGTAGCGTTCGCGTGGGCCCGGCGGGTGCGCGTGCGGCGGTGACTGCAGTTGCACGAAACACGAGATGGTCCTTTTCCTATCTTCCTATCACGTTGCACGCCCGGGATGGCGAATGGGCCATGCTACATGGGCTTAGGTATTGGGCCATTTTAGTTAGATCCATTATAAGTACTAGAACTGGTTGTTCAAATTGGGCCTTTTTTCTAGTTAGTTTGCCCAATAAGGGCGATGGCGTTTTAACTACTTATGTAAAGCCCGGCCTCAACCACAGAATATTTATTGTCCAAATCCTAGAGTCCTCAATCCTCATCGGAGAGAAACTAGAAGCACGTGGCAGTATGGGAGCTCAAGGATCCGTCAACGCTGTCTCGGAGAGGAAAGAGAAGCCTGCGTATCCACGTAGCTCGTCCAGAGGCGTAATGGATCAGATCGCGGATCAATGATTACACAGAACAGGATTCATATTTAATTTTTATCCATAATTGTCTCGGTCGCCCATTTATTTTGATCATCTGGGGTGCAACCTAAAGGGAAGTGGTCGAATCCAACGCTGAGGCACGACGTAAGTCACGAGTTTGGCCACGTTGCTTTCTTTCTGGCGAATTCGACCAGAGATTCTATGAAAACACGTGGCAGCCGAGGAGCCCAAAGATCCGTACTTCGTAAATGCTGCCTCGGAGAGGAAATACTTGTAACCACGTAGGATCTCCAGACGCATAATGATCTGCTCGCGGATCAATGATTAAATGTTGAGCGCAAAACAGCGTTCATATTTTACTTTTATCCATAATTGTCTTGTTCAACTATTTATTTTGATCACCTGTGGTGCAACCAAGGGAAGCGAGCAAAGTTTTTTTGGGCAAAAGGCTGCACAAAAAATCCTACGTACAGTCCCTTACAAAAAATTTATAATTTTAAAAATTATAAAAAAAAAATATTTATGATATAATCCACAATGAGAGTTATTCAACAATAATAAAATCTATGAAAATGAACATGTCTACAATGAGATATCATAATCAAAAAATCAAAAGACTACTATAATAATAATATTTTAATTTATAATCTTTTGATCTATGATATCTTATTATAAACACGTTTATTTTTATAAATCTTAGTACCACTAGATAGTTTTTATTGTGTATTATGTTATGAATATTTTTTCTCAGTGTGGATTATGTTATGAATATTTTTTTACGATTTTTAAGATGGTGATTTTTTTTTCTCAAGAGAGTGTGCTTAAAATTTTTGTGCAGCCCTCGATTGTTTAAGAAATTTCTTCAGGGATGCCGTTGAATCCCCGGCTTGGTTGCGAATTAAGTCACGACTTTCGCCACGTTGCTTTCTTACTGGCGCATTCCACCACCGTCTCAACGACCCACCACGCCAATGGGTTGGTGAGACTTTCGGCGTCTGTATTTTCGTTTCTTTTATTCTATCCAATTTGATTTTAAAAGAAAAAGAAAGGGAGAAAACATCGTTAGATTGGAATCATCACCGTGAATATTGATTTGTTCAATTTTTTAAGGAGAAAATTGGGATTTGAAAAATAGTTCTAAATGGCTTAATTCATTGGTCATTCATATAGATTTTTGCTGTTTCTTGCTTGGTTCGTCTTCTAGAAAATTCCATAGACGACGCAGAATGGTACGAACTATCCACTGATGCATTGACGCCTTCCAGAGCAGCAGCGAAGACTTCGATTTCTCCAATCAAACTCATTCGAAACGATTGAAAGCAAAAATTCAAGCGGAGCAGCTGTCTTTGCTTTGGTTTCTGCTCACGGTCTTGTAGGTACGTCAGCAGTGGTTGTTTTTACCTCACTTTCTTCCTCCTTTCGATCTACCTCATCTAAGGACCGGAGCTTTCTGCAGATTAATCGCAGGTATTGCTTGCTTGGAGCTTTGTGTTGTACAGGCGCTTCGATCTCGACACGTCAGTTTCTGTATCGGCCCTTTGGTTCGATGCGAAGACCATGGCGCTCCATCTTAAAGGAGGACGGATCCATCGAGGTTGTTCGTGGGGATGCTGTTTCTTGACCTTTTTGATGGTTCGATGCAATTTCCCCTAGTCTTGATGTGAGAGCTACCGAGGTGGTGGTGGTGGTGGTGTTGGATTGGTTGACAGATGGAAGGTTCTCGGGGGACTTCGAATTCCCCGGCCCCGTTCCTCAGCAAGACGTATGAGATGGTGGATGACCCATCCACCGACTCCATTGTTTCGTGGAGCAGCGCGGATTCGAGCTTCGTCGTTTGGAACCAAACGGAGTTCTCCAGGGATTTGCTTCCCAGGTACTTCAAGCACAACAATTTCTCCAGCTTTGTGAGGCAGCTCAACACTTACGTAAGTGGAACAACTCAAGGACTTCTCCTTTGTTTGACAGAAAATTCTAATTTCTTCAGATGTAAGTTGTATCTTGTATCCTGTTCAGATAATTACTTCAGCTTTGTTGACCTACTGTGTGTTCGTTAATTTGTCACATAGAGAGAGCGACTCAATTCAGTTCATGAAATTATTTTATGCTTTCTTATTAGCAAAATTTTAACGAATCGTACTTATTCTTCAACCATTGAAAGCTGAGAGCATAAACGAAACATTTGAAAGCTGTGAGAAATGCATCTTTAGGATAGTTTCATACTTATTAGCGACATCGCTGTTTGCTTTGTGTGAATCTGTACTGATCACAAGTATACCATCTTTTTGCGCTTAAATTGTCTTGCTATGATTTGAACTGCTCAGCTGTTCTCATAGTGAGTTAAAGGAGATAAAGCACCTTTGATGTCTCTTGCAGGGTTTCAAAAAGATAGATCCTGAACAGTGGGAGTTTGCAAATGATTATTTTGTTCGAGGACAAAAGCACCTTTTGAAAAATATATGCAGACGCAAGCCGGTTTATAGCCATTCGCTGCACAGCAAAGGAAATTCCTCAGGCCCACAACTGGAAGGTGAAAAACAGGGGTGTGAAGAAGAGATCGAGAGACTCAAGCAAGAAAAGCGCAAACTTTGGAGTGAGATTCAAAAGCATACACAGAAGCAACATGGAATGGATAGCCGAATGCTGTCTTTAGAGGAAAAATTGCAGGTTATGGTTGACCGACAGAGGGGTTTGATGGCCTTCTTGTCTCAAATCATAGGAAAACCTGGTCTCCTTTCCAACTTTGCTCAACATTCTGACCATAGCAGCAAAAAGAGAAGACATCCAAAAATCAATTACTTCAATGAGCATATGTATATGGAAGATGACCATACTGAACCTTTCCAGTCCTCTGCAAGAGAACAGAAATTTGACATGGAGCCACTCGAGAAGATGGAGTCCTCTTTGAATTCATTGGAGAATTTCTTCAGAGGTGTTAGTCAAACATCTGGTGAGGACATGTCCTATGACAGTATTATGCCATGCCTTCCTGCTAGTGTAAGTTATCCTGATATGAATGCGTCGTCTGGAGAGATTGATTCAAATCTGCAGCTACTTAAACCGCATCATTCTTCACCTTGCCCTGGAGATATTCATTCATCTCCAGAAATAGCAGAATCTGCAAGTTGTGCAGATACTCCTGTGTCTGCGACTGACAAACATGAAGATTCGCCAAGCAAGTTTTCTGAGATAGATGTGAATTCAGAACCAGCTTCTACAGAGATTGATTCAAGAGATCGAACTACCGGAACTACAGCATCTATAGTCCCTACTGGGGTAAATGATGTATTCTGGGAACAATTTCTTACCGAAATCCCTGGTTCTTCTGATATGAAGGAGGTGCAGTCAACTAGAAGAGATTCTGTAGATAGACAAAGTGGATGGAAGCTGGAAAACGAAAAAACTACATTGTGCAACAGGGATAATGTTAATAACCTAGCTGAAAAGATGGAGAATCTCACTTCAGCAGAGAAAACCTGATGTTAGTTCTGTTATGTTAGCTGTTAATATACTAGGTTTTTACTTGATTTGATAGTGAGGGTATAGCTCGTCATAGTCTTTGTAGCCTTTTTGTGGACTACTCTGTTCTTAGTTCAATTCTCTTATTTGCTGTTTGATTAAATGACCCATGGTTGTTTTAGTATTACTTTTTTGTTTTGGATGCATGCAGGTGCCAGAACAAAGGTTATTTAAGCCATTTGATTGATGACCCTTGCTTATTTTCCAAAAAAAAGAAAGATATTAAACTTGAATCTAGTGTGCTACTTGCTTGCTGAACCAATTTTATTGATTAAATCTGAAATATAACTTATCTGGCTGCTAACTGAAGCACAGTTAGAGGTCACATAGACGTAAAGTTTACAATATCAGCATTTCTACCTCTGCTAACCGTCTATATGTTGCATTTGTCATTTTACATGCGTTCATCTTCTAGAAATTCTGCACATTAATGTGTATGGCGGGGAAGTTACATCTTTGCGGATATTACAAGGGCTTTGTTGTCAGGTACATTGCAAAACTAATCTCCAGCTCTTTATAATATGCTTGCTAGTATAACTTATTTAGAATATTATTTGAGAATTTTTGAAAGTGACATGCTTTTGAAAGTTGTTGTATTGATTTATATCCCCAATGAACACCCTTAAGTCAGGTTGTTGAATAGTAAGGCATAGAATTTCTATTGCATGTAGGCTATAGAAAAATTAGTTCTTTCAAATTGATGACAAACCCATGGATACTTAAAAAGAGTGTTGAAATTTGTTATAGCATTGGATATAAGGTTTTGAATATCGATCTGTACTTGTTGTATACCTAACATGGTCGGATTAACATGTACAGTTATGTATTGACATGCAGTAGTGAACAATACTGCCATAAATTTATATAATATATGATTACATATACATATATGTAATATAAGATCGGTACCAATGCTATATCATATAACGGAATGGAGTCGAAATGGTACATACCATCCATACTCATCTATATTGGCCGACTTTTAAAGCAGATATAATTGTTATAGACATCATTTGATTGCTAGTGTCTAGTTCCTTTCTTATTCACTTCTTGCCGATTGAATGGTACAGGAATAGAAAGTGCAGAGCCTTGTATTCCTCGGTTGGCCTTGTTGATGATAATGAGATATTCAACAAATGTAATTAAGCATGAACATAATGAATTATACTCTGTGGATCATGAGTGTTACGTCCATGACTCGAAACAGACGAAAACGGATTAAAATAATGGGCTGACGTGACATGACTCTGTGCACGCGTGATGGGAGCGTCCCATCCTTGTTCCCCTTCGCCCATGCCCATTCCTCTGTCCGTTTATCTTTTCGCCCGTGAAACCCCTTCTCCCCGTTTTCTACCTCACGCAGACGAAGCTGCGTGCGGCCACCGTGCGTCCTCCTCTCGTCGCCCTCGTCTTTGACCCAGCCTCCCTCTCTCGTTCTTCCACCCTCATCCGGCGACTCCTCCGGCGAGCTTTCGCCGCCCTTCTCGCAGCTCCGGTGGCTGAGAATGACGAACGAACCGCCTCCTTCGCGAGCGGCGCCAGATCGACGGAAAAGCTTCAAATCCGGTGCGTTCCGTCTCCGGCGACCTCGGCAAGACTCCCTCCGACCTCGGCGAACGTTTCCGCCACCAGCCGACGCCTCCCTGGCCGTCTTCGTCTCCGGCGCCGGCGAGATCGCGAACGCCGCCGCCGACCGGTTTTTCTCAGATCTCCGGCGATCCCGACCTCCGTTCGCAACGCCGACCGTGGAATCCCCTCGCCAGCAGCTTTCTTTCCCCTCTGTTTCCGGCGAGATTCGTGTTCCTGCGACACTGTTCCGGCGGTGAACAGTAACTCCGGTGAACCTCGAAGTGCGTGCCAATGACTTGTATTACGCGCGCGTGGTTGGTTATCGCGTATCCCGACTTTCGGTGGTGATTATTGCGTTCGCACGTGGCTGCGAACTAGGTTAGTACCTGAACCCTCTCCGTACGTATACAAACGCCTGTGATCAAACCTGAATTGTACATCTATCGAACTTGATTAAGAACATAATCTGATCTGTGTAACCTAATGAACCCGGTTTAGCATAATTAATGATAATTATGATTAAAATGGATTAAGTGGATCACTGTAGCTTATACGATGCTTTAACTTGTTAGGACCTGTCACCTGATCTCGTGCTTATTGGATTGGATCTGTACTGTTCATCTACTGTTGAGGTAGGGATTCTACCTCCGTCCTTTGTTACGGTGCCAACCGCATGTGTAGTTAGCGGCACCTTCCTTATTGCTTATCCTTACTGTTGATTACCGTTCTAATTTCCGTTCTGCTCTGTGTACGTTTCTGTTGACATAAACCCTTGCATGAAACATGGTATGAGTATTTTCGGTTCCTGCATGTTTATTTGTAGTTGGTAGGTGGTATGAGTCTGTACATGTATAGTGAGGACTGAATGTCTAGCGATAGACATGTCAGTATACCTCAGATACTGCCTGTGAGATTTCTGTCGAGACTGTATGATCGTCTCTGACCGAGAGAGTCCCACGTTATGGGCTTGAGGTCTGTTATCAACCCAATGAGGGGTTGTACTGAGTGTAGGACGCTACACTAGCGGGCTGTCGACGGACAGTCGTCTCTACTGTTCGGGGAGCCATCAGTAGGGACCACTCTATTTTATAGAGTTGCGGGTCGTGGACCACTGCTGTACCAGCTCCCAGATTTTTACCTGTGTATGAGGATTCACATATATATATTGATATATATATATAAATATATTGAGATTTGACTATACTCTATATGGTCATATAGAGTCTTGGTTGTCTTCTGGTAATCCCTGTATCTGATCATGCACCATATTATTGTGCTATCCCTACTTAGCCTCCGGCTAACCCCCTTTCGGTTTGCCTCCAGGTTCAGGCGCGGCTCCATCTGGGGCAGAGTAGATAGATAGTAGTTGACCACCAGTCTGGGTGGGCTGTGTTGCATTCTGGTCTGTTGTTATGTTTATGTTATATTGTTGGACTCTGTTGACCGCTGCGCCGGTCAGGTTATCTGTTGTTGTCGACCGCTGCGCCGGTCCTGTTACTGTCATTTCTGTTGACCGCTGCGCCGGTCTATATTCGTATCTGTCAGTATTGTATTATGGATATTTTACGGCCAGGTTGGCCTCTGGTTAGACTATTTTATTCAGTCTGTA
Source organism: Costus lasius (assembly GCA_027563935.2). Taxonomy (NCBI): domain Eukaryota; kingdom Viridiplantae; phylum Streptophyta; class Magnoliopsida; order Zingiberales; family Costaceae; genus Costus; species Costus lasius. Next base: position 9,237,689 of record CM050447.1, on the reverse strand, counting down.
CCGGTTGTCAGTTTGATTTGACAGGTACAGTGTTGTGCATCCCGAGGTCCGGGATTCCCGGCGTGGGATTCGGGTGGATTTTCGGGGTGTAACAATTATGGTATCAGAGGTTAGGTTCAGGATCTTATATGGGACATAAGGACTTAGGATTAAATCTTAGGATTTAAGATCCGCGTTAGTGTTAATCGTATTTGATCAGACTAATCTGTGATTTTAATTAAAACGTGACCCTTGCCGTTGGTGCGTTATAGAAAATGACACCCAAGAAAAGCTCTCATTTCGGTTGGATGACTGAATTAGCCTGTGGAGCATTGAGTGCACCACTCAGTTTGATGCGGAAGAATTCTAGTTCTGGAAATGAACCATCGGTAGCCACTCCGTGTGTTTTATAATGACAACGTTAACGAAGTGGGACGTAGACACCATACACCAGAACCTCCGGTCCAAGAACCTTCACGGCGTAGAGCGCGTGAAACTCCCTCGACTGCAGCGTTGGAGTTAGCGTCCTGCTTTACTGTCATGTGGTTTTAAGGCTGGTATGTCCAGTAAGTTTGATTTGTCACATCTCGAGGGTGGATTCTCTAGGCCTGGCCCGCCTGAGTATCCTCTCTGGGTCGTGACGATCTACGTATTGGACATGTGAACGTATAAACCCCTATCAATGAAAAATCCTATAAGAACAATAATATGATTAAGGAAAGATGTAATCAGTTGAACCCTCGTAGATGAGGAGTAATATTGATGATGGATCTTTTGAACAAGAGAATACCTTACTGTTTTCTCGTGGTTCATGTAATCTTAGCATAAATGTTCTGTGGACATCATACTATAAGCAAATTTGGGAAGCAAACAATTACTTGAAAAGGTTAAGTATGATTATATTAAAGGAATTCGTTATAGAATGTTGGATTTGGTACCTTGCAATTAATCTGTCGACAAACTAGGACATAATAAACCAATTGTCACTGTTGGCTTTGGTGGGACCCATAACTCATAGACTAACAAGACTAGGCGAGTTAGTGCAACTAGCTATGTTGACAGGTGCGTATTTCCGAGTAATGGATCTGCAAGGCATAGTGTTTGGAAGTGATGGATACACTTTATTGAATTCGTCATAGGGACGGGCATTCCCATCAACTTTGAGCACATCACCGGAAAAGAAATTACTGTGACTGACGCCCTGTCAAGATTGGCATCCTATGTGATTGGTTCGCCATAAAATGAATACCTTGCAGAGACACAACTCATCGACGAGGCTATAAAAGAGACCAGATAGCCAACCCTTTCCATAACTCGCAGCAAATTGGTGGAAGGATGACTTCACCAATCAGGGTCGTGTCTACCTTACTTCAGGGAGAATGCTCAAGGGCTGAGGAGCAAAGACAAGAAGAAGAGCATGAGAAATTCAAAGCAAAGATCATACTCTCCCCGACGTTCAGAGAGAAGTTCCTCAACTCGCTACCAGAAGAGATTAGTAGGGATATCAGGGTCCTCGCACATCAAAGGACTTTTCAAAAGATGGTCTCCCTCCAAGAGCAACTGATGGCGTTCACTCCAAAGCAGGGAATACACGTATTCCAGGAAAAGGGTAAAAGACTTTTAACCGCTTGGATTTTATATTATCAACTAAATCCTCGGTACTATCACTTCGTTCGCGAATTATGGAACTATGGTATGATTCGAGAATGGTCTCTGTTGAGAAACCGTCCAGCCTTCATCCCAGACTTTTTCCCGAAGGAGTTGAAAGAAGCTTGCAGAACTCACCCCGAGATAGAAATGATAGTGCACAACCAGATGCCACATGTTAGTAAGTGGACATCCCAATTCGAACCAAGAAAACAGGTTTGCATTATCTATACTGACACGATCGTCGCGCATGATTTGGAAGAGCCAAACCGGCACTCCCCTGATATCTACAACGAAACACACTATTTGGAATCTATATTTTTAAGGCCGGAATACTACGGTATATATCCTAACGAGAACCGTTACTACAAATTTAGTGAAACACCAAACCTGATCATATGGAAACAAGCCATCAACTCGTCCTCATCTGATGAGGAGATTAGTGATTTTTCCATATTACCAGAAACAGAAGGCTCCAGTGACGAAGAAAGTCTGGGAGAGTAGGGTTACAAACCCTAGGGTGAGCCTCAGTTGTGCCATGATAAGAGAGTCAATTACTCGGTGTATTACTAATTTTTACTGTATGTCCTGTATTCTATCTATTAAAGATGTTTTTCCTATACATCCAGCGGTGGGGATGTCTTTTCTTACATCTATGTAAATGCCTTAGTGCGAGGCTACGAAACAAGTCGAATGCCAACTAATCTTAATCTCGTAAAGGTGGTAAAATGTACCTCTTAGCGACGTTATTAGATGTATATGTGTAGTAGTAAAGACCAGCGTGATGCTAATTCTGGTAGAATATGCTTGACAAGGAAGATCATTAAGACTCTTTTTAAGATAATTCTTGCGAAGTGTTAAATTAATTACCATAGCAATAGTCGAAAGTTAGCAATGGATGTTATTAAACGAGAAGTGTTTACATAAGATGAAGAATGTGTGACAGTCGAAATCTTCGCGGATCACCAAAGCCTGAAGTACTGGATTTCTCAGAAGAAATTTAAACATAAGGCAGCGAAGACGGGTGAAATTCCACAAAGACTATGACTGTACGCTTAATTACCATCCGGGTAAGGTCAATGTTATCGCAGACGCTCTAAGTAGGAAGACTGCAAGAGTGTTAGCTCACTTATGAGTAGCCCCAACTGAATTAGCTCGGCAAATGACAGATTTATGTGTAGAGATTGTGTGCCCCACTGAGTACGGATGTTTGGCTGTAATGATGGCACAGTCCCCTATGGTGCCGAAGATTATTGAGGTGCAACCAAATGATTGGTACCTGCAGTCTGTCATCACGAAGGGCAAGAGAGAAGAATTTACCCAGGATGATCAAGGAATAATAAGGTGCTGGAATAGGTTTTGTGTACCCGAGGTAGTTAAGGATGAATTACTGGCAGAAGCACACAAGTCGAGATCCGCGGTACATCCTGGTACCACAAAAATATATAATGACCTTCGAAAGTCTTATTGGTGGGAAGGCATGAAACGAAATGCGGCAGAATATGTCGGACGATGTCTGGTATGCCAGCAAGTGAGAATCGAGCATAAGGAACCTTCTGGGCTCCTACAGAGTATTCCCATTCCGGAGTGGAAGTGGGAACACATTACTATGGACCTCATGACGGACCTTCCTAGGTCGCGTACAAGCCATGACTCGGTTTGGGTGATCGTTGACCGTTTGACTAAGTCTGTCCATTTCCTCCCTATTAGAAAGAATTACTCCATGGACAAGCTGGCAAGGCTTTATTGTCAGGAGATTGTACGGCTACATGGGGTTCCTGCCAGTATTATTTCGGACAGAGACCCACGATTTACATCCCGGTTCTGGGTTAGTTTACAGAAGGCCTTGGGAACTGAACTGCGGTTCAGTAAGGCTTATCACCCGCAGACTGATGGACAGTCTGAGAGGACCATTCAGACGCTAGAGGACATGCTTCGAGCCATCACTTTAGACTTCACGGATGGTTGGGAGTGCCATCTTCACTTAGTGGAATTTGCGTACAATAATAGTTATCATTCGACGATCCAGATGGCACCTTTCGAGACTTTGTACGGTAGGAAGTGTAGATCTCCGGTACTATGGGACGAAGCAGGTGAAAGCCGTGTGTTGGGACCGGTTATGTTAGAACTTGATGCCGAGAGAGTTCAGATTATTAGACGGAGACTATTAGCTGTCCAAAGCCGACAAAGGAGTTACGCAGACAAGAGGCGGCGTCCGCTTGAATTTGATGTCGGTGACCACGTGTTTCTTCGGACCTCTCTGACGAAAGGTATGACTATATTCGGGTATTCTGGTAAATTGGCTCCGTGGTATGTTGGCCCATTCGAGATACTGGAGAGAGTTAGACCCGTTGCCTAACAATTGACGCTACCACCAATGTACTCACACATTCACCCGGTATTCCACATACCACCAATGTACTCACATATTCACCCGGTATTCCACGTGTCCATGTTGCGTAAGTACACGACAGATCCATCTCATGTGTTGAGCCATGGTACGGTCCAAGTCCAAGAAGATGCCACGTATGCCGAGATGCCTGTAGAGATCTTAGAGCGCAAAAAGCACGAGTTGAGAAATAAAGGAATCAGTCTGATTAAAGTTAAATGGAAACATCACCCTGAGAGTGAGACTACTTGGGAACGTGAGGACGAATTTATGGAGAAACATCCGGATATGTTTCCGGAGATGGAGCTAGACGAGTGATTTCTGTACGAGTGACTGTCGTATAACTACTTTTGTAATCCTGTTTACGTATCGTTAATGAAATTGTTTTGAATTTTGAATTTGGGGACCAAATTCTTTTGAAGGTGGATATAATGTTACGTCCGTGACTCGAAACAGACGAAAACGGATTAAAATAATGGGCTGACGTGACATGACTCTGTGCACGCGTGATGGGAGCGTCCCATCCTTGTTCCCCTTCGCCCATTCCTCTGTCCGTTTATCTTTTCGCCCGTGAAACCCCTTCTCCCCGTTTTCTACCTCACGCAGACGAAGCTACGTGCGGCCACCGTGCGTCCTCCTCTCGTCGCCCTCGTCTTTGACCCAGCCTCCCTCTCTCGTTCTTCCACCCTCATCCGGCGACTCCTCCGGCGAGCTTTCGCCGCCCTTCTCGCAGCTCCGGTGGCTGAGAATGACGAACGAACCGCCTCCTTCGCGAGCGGCGCCAGATCGACGGAAAAGCTTCAAATCCGGTGCGTTCCGTCTCCGGCGACCTCGGCAAGACTCCCTCCGACCTCGGCGAACGTTTCCGCCACCAGCCGACGCCTCCCTGGCCGTCTTCGTCTCCGGCGCCGGCGAGATCGCGAACGCCGCCGCCGACCGGTTTTTCTCAGATCTCCGGCGATCCCGACCTCCGTTCGCAACGCCGACCGTACGACCGGAATCCCCTCGCCAGCAGCTTTCTTTCCCCTCTGTTTCCGGCGAGATTCGTGTTCCTGCGACACTGTTCCGGCGGTGAACAGTAACTCCGGTGAACCTCGAAGTGCGTGCCAATGACTTGTATTACGCGCGCGTGGTTGGTTATCGCGTATCCCGACTTTCGGTGGTGATTATTGCGTTCGCACGTGGCTGCGAACTAGGTTAGTACCTGAACCCTCTCCGTACGTATACAAACGCCTGTGATCAAACCTGAATTGTACATCTATCGAACTTGATTAAGAACATAATCTGATCTGTGTAACCTAATGAACCCGGTTTAGCATAATTAATGATAATTATGATTAAAATGGATTAAGTGGATCACTGTAGCTTATACGATGCTTTAACTTGTTAGGACCTGTCACCTGATCTCGTGCTTATTGGATTGGATCTGTACTGTTCATCTACTGTTGAGGTAGGGATTCTACCTCCGTCCTTTGTTACGGTGCCAACCGCATGTGTAGTTAGCGGCACCTTCCTTATTGCTTATCCTTACTGTTGATTACCGTTCTAATTTCCGTTCTGCTCTGTGTACGTTTCTGTTGACATAAACCCTTGCATGAAACATGGTATGAGTATTTTCGGTTCCTGCATGTTTATTTGTAGTTGGTAGGTGGTATGAGTCTGTACATGTATAGTGAGGACTGAATGTCTAGCGATAGACATGTCAGTATACCTCAGATACTGCCTGTGAGATTTCTGTCGAGACTGTATGATCGTCTCTGACCGAGAGAGTCCCACGTTATGGGCTTGAGGTCTGTTATCAACCCAATGAGGGGTTGTACTGAGTGTAGGACGCTACACTAGCGGGCTGTCGACGGACAGTCGTCTCTACTGTTCGGGGAGCCATCAGTAGGGACCACTCTATTTTATAGAGTTGCGGGTCGTGGACCACTGCTGTACCAGCTCCCAGATTTTTACCTGTGTATGAGGATTCACATATATATATTGATATATATATAAATATATTGAGATTTGACTATACTCTATATGGTCATATAGAGTCTTGGTGGTCTTCTGGTAATCCCTGTATCTGATCATGCACCATATTATTGTGCTATCCCTACTTAGCCTCCGGCTAACCCCCTTTCGGTTTGCCTCCAGGTTCAGGCGCGGCTCCATCTGGGGCAGAGTAGATAGATAGTAGTTGACCACCAGTCTGGGTGGGCTGTGTTGCATTCTGGTCTGTTGTTATGTTTATGTTATATTGTTGGACTCTGTTGACCGCTGCGCCGGTCAGGTTATCTGTTGTTGTCGACCGCTGCGCCGGTCCTGTTACTGTCATTTCTGTTGACCGCTGCGCCGGTCTATATTCGTATCTGTCAGCATTGTATTATGGATATTTTACGGCCAGGTTGGCCTCTGGTTAGACTATTTTATTCAGTCTGTACCTTTCGGTTGTCAGTTTGATTTGACAGGTACAGTGTTGTGCATCCCGAGGTCCGGGATTCCCGGCGTGGGATTCGGGTGGATTTTCGGGGTGTAACAATGAGGCCTCTGATTTCTCACTAAATATGCATAGATATGTTCGATAGTAACTGTCTAGATGCCATATGTTTTACTGGTTGGTGGTTCACAAGTCCTTTTGGTTATGATTTGACAATATTACCAATCTGTCTCTGAATTTGCAAATGCTTTTGTGATTATGCTAATATTTCATCGGCTAACATCACCTTTTTTTGGCGGTTATATGGAATATGTCTAGATTTCTTTTCGTTAATTTTGGAGTATTGTAACTTCTGAAGCAAAGCTTGTGAAAAAGGAGGATTGCAATAAACTATTTGTTCAACTGAGTTCCTTTCTTGATGCACTTTGCTGAATTTAGTAGCTTCAGTTGCCTTGAGCACCAGATTTTTACTTGAAATGCTTTTTCATACAATACTCTGATGTCATCTCAATGTGGGCTTGCAGACGGCTTGGGGTCTCTGCAGCTGCTCATATGAACCTTATCATAGTTTACAATCGAAATGGTGGCTTGAAACAATAGAATTGAAGTATAAATTTTGTAGAGGGTCATTTTTATGCACTATGAATAAGTATTCCTTGTCCATCAAGTATAATTTAAATTTCTATTTTTTTAAAAAAGAAAATCTCATTGTTTTTGTCCCTTTTAAGTTTCAATTCAGAAATAGTTTTTTCTTCTTTCTATTCTTTACATATTTTAGCAGAGAATATATAAGGATTCTTATTCTAAAAGAACAGTTCATATTAAATAGATTTTTTTAAAAAAGCTAGTATTTAAAAATTAAGGATTTTAGTAATAACGAGTAAGGATTTTACTTGATGTATAAACTAGTATATAGTATATACTGCCACAATATATTCCAAAAAAAATAATAATGAGACAAGTTCGAAAGTCGAATTCACATGGTCAAAATCCAAACTTAAACTATAGGAATTCATTTTTATACTTTAAATAAGGAAGCGTTTAAAATAAGTGCAAGCTATCCTTTTCATGCTGTATCAACATGGCCTGGCATTAGTAGTGGATGAGGCTGCGTGTGCTCTCACATTCATACCAAATTATTAAATTGAATTTGCAGCGGAAATGTAGCTCGTCCGCATGTCCTGTGGCCAGCTATTAATTTATTCCTAGCCAAAGTAACCAAATGTATGAGGCTTTGAAGATAAACTCTAGCTTCAATACCCTTGAGCGCATCAGATCAATGCATCTTCGACACAAATCTGACTTGATGGTCTAGCACCTGATGTCAATGATGAGATTGACTTAGTTTTAGAAATCAAAAGGCTTGAAACCAATTTCTACCTAAATTGTCATTACTAAAAAGCACCATTGTTGGGAAATTAATAATTTTAATTATTTTTGTTGGTTTATTAACGCTTTGTAGCTTCATACTTAGCCCATTTGGGTTTTACTTATAAAAATACATTAAACCGTGGACAAAGATATATCGCTACAAATGCCCTAAACAATAGGGGTGCCTGAATAATTATGTCTCGCATAAGAGAATCGTTGGTTATATCTTAGGATATTCAATTCAAGTTAAACTTATACTAAAGGTTGAAATTTTACCTAAAAACTAAATTCTATCATTCTATTCTTTTCTTCTTACTTTCTTTATTCACATATTTTATTATTAATTTATTTATCAAAACTTAAAAGATTTAAATTTACTATGCACTCAGTTAATATAGCACCAGGACTATAATATCAATCACTCAAGGTTGAATTAACTCAAAGTATTATATGCCCAATATAGCTCCTGTATGTTAGCACATTTTTTTCATAAAAAGATAATATTATTGATTTTCTAAGAATAACCATAGTTTGAAAATACATCTTATTATCATTAAATTAAGACAATTGGACAAAAAAATCATATTAAACTATAAGCCTTTTTTTCCTTATCAGATACGACCTTTTTCACTACTAAGTATTTATTTGCATCATCCATAGGGATGTCAACGGGTCGGGTACCCGCACTTTTTGGCCAAACCCGAACCCGACCCGACCCAAACCCGAACCCGACTAAACCCGAGTCGGGTACTTAAACGGGTACCCGCGGGTACCCGTTTAAATTAAAATATTTATTTTTAGATAGTTTTTCAAATTATTTTTATAAAATATAATTATAAAATAATAATAAATATATTTATTAAAAATTATTATATATATATATATATATATATAATTTTATTTTTTATTATACATAATCGGGTATCGGGTACCCGCGGGTACCCAGGGGGTAAACCCGAACTCGATCCGATTAGCTAATCGGGTACCCGAATCCGCCATAAACGGGTCGGGTACCCGCGAGGTCGGGTACCCATTGACACCCCTACTCATCCATATTTTGATTATTTTATTTAGTTGGCTTTTGGTGGCATTATCATTGGTGGGGATATTGACATTCAATGTTTTTCATCACTCTCAAATCTCGTATAGCCCTACTATATACACCATGACTGTTAGCTTACCTATCTAATGGTCATAACTCATAAATGATTGATTCTCTCTCAATCAATCATTAAGTATATGCACCTCCAATGTTTTTCATCACTCTCAAATCTCGAATAGCCCTACTATTAAGTATTTATTTGCTTCATTCATGCACGGCCGTGTATCGTCTTATCAGATTCAACACTCGTTCGGTTTTTCATTCGGTTCTTACTATTTTGAAAGAAAAATTTGCTGAAATTTTATGGAGACCTTCCTAACTAGGAGACGAATGTTTTGGGACTGTAATCATGCAATTTGGACGAGCGGTTGAAGAGAACGAATGAAAGAGGCAACAATTAGGGTTTGAGCTCGATTTCTCCCTCGTTTCGGCGCTAAGTATCTTGATCTACCCTCTCCCGTCAAGGATCTAGTTTTCTCCCTGGTTTGATTTGATTTGCATGAGAGATTTCATTTGTTTAACGATGTATCTTGTAGCGTAACTTCTTTTTGGGGTTTGAGCGTAGTCCACTATAAGAATGTTGATTGTTAATATTTGATCTGCACTTTATCTAAATTTATCTTTATTCTTATTCATGTCTAGGAAGTTTTAATTCATGGCTATGTGCTGGTCATGCATATTTATGTTTTAGATGTTATGGGAAGGACTGAGAGGTGAACCACAATCATCGGATTCCCTTAGACTGAATGTCATAGTTTTAAGATACCACTTTAGTTGTATGATGTTGATGTGATTCACCAATTTGAAATATTTTTGAATCCTGGGAATAGATTATATTATGATTCTAGGGGTGTGACACTGGACTGGTGATTTCGGCCACGAGAGTTGTCGAAATCATCCGAGGAACCCTAATTCTTCACAGAACCCATTGGGTCCGCTTAACCCGATAAATAGGGGAGAGCAATCGGGATTTCGGTACCGGTACCGGTACCGAACTCCCGGTACCGAACTCCCGGTACCGAACTCCCGAACCTCAAATTATAGGTACCGGTACCGGTACCGAATTCTACTTCGGGAGTTCGGTACCGGTACCGATTTCCCGAAATAAAATCGGTACCGGTACCGATTTCCCGAAATCCCGAATATTTTTAATTCTAATTTATGTATTTCGATATTTATATTCGGTATTTACGTATTTTGGTATTTGTATTAAAAAAACTGAATATTAATATATAAATATTATTTTTTTAAATTAAATAATACATGAAAAATCGGGACTTCGGGACTTCGGGATTTCCCGAAATAGATTTTAGGTACCGGTACCGGTACCGATTTCCCGAATAAAATTTCGGTACCGGTACCGAAGTACCGAAATACCGGTACCGAAGTACCGAAGTATCGAAAAGTTCGGTATGGTACTTCGGTACCGGTACCATTTGCTCACCCCTACCGATAAACCACGAGAGTAGAAAACTTGGGTTAAGTTGGATACCGGACCATGTCCTGAGAGGCGTGTCTGTACCTTAGGAAGGATTACCTTAAGAACATAGGTGAAAACTTATTTAAAATTTCAGCATTAACTTTCTTGCATGCTTCAGTGTGGTGAAACCCAAAATCCCGATCTTCTCTCAAAGATCTCAACCCCCGATTGCTTTGCTTTCTGTTCTGCTTGCTTTTCACTAGCATTAGTTTACTTACTTGCATTAGGAATTTAGTGACACTCCTATGCTTATTTGATTGCCTAGCTATTAGTTAACTGATCAGTTAGTACTTGACCCCTAGTCCTCGTGGGATCGATACTTTTTATTATGCGATAGACTGTGCACTTGCGGTATGCTCTTATTAGCAGGCAGTAGGCTGGGAGCAAGGGAGCTATACGAGGAGTTGGGAGGTGGCGGATCTGGAGAAGGGAGCTAGGAGTGGGAGCAGGCAACAGGCTAGGAGCAGGGAGCTAGAGTTGCGTCGGCTGGAGCAGGTGGAGCTAGATCTGGAGGGGAGATGGATCTGGACGCTGGGGTGGAGGAGGAGGTCGGCGAAGGCAATTCGGCAGAGGCAGGAGTCCTACTAGAGGCGGAGGGGGTCGGCAGAGGCAGCTTGGCGGATGCGGGGGAGTTCGGCTGGAGGCAGAGGCAGGTTGGCGGAGGCGGAGGAGGTTGGCTGGAGGAGCTGGAGGCGCTGGACAAGGCAGGCTAGAGGAGTTGGAGGCGGGTTGAAGGCGTTAGATGAGGTGGAGTGTTACGCAAGGAGAGGCGAGAGAACAGGGATCCATGCTGCTTCCGTGAGAATTAACCAATTAACTGCTTTTGCGGGCCAGCGGATTTTGGCAGGTGCGGCCAGTAGAAGCAATCCCAAACCATTAAAAAGCCGGTGCGGCAGCCCAAACCAGCCTCTCCCATAAGAGAATCAACGGTTATATATTAGGATAATCAATTCAAGTTAAACTTGTACTAAAGGTTGAAACTTTACCTAAAAACTAAATTCTATCATTCTATTCTTTTCTTTTACTTTATTTATTCACATATTTTATCATTAATTTATTTATCAAAACTTAAAAGATTTAAATTTCCTCTACACTCAGTTAATATAGCAGCAACACTATGATAGATGTTAGGCCCAAATTTCCCTATTGATTTTGACTGGTCAACTGAGTCGTTGACTGGGTCAAAATCGGCCCAAATTGGAAATCAATCCGATTTAGGGCTTGGGCGTGCGATGTGAGTCGGGCAACGTCGATGGCTTGCAGCAAGCGGCGGCGTCCGCTGGCAAGCGTCGTCCGGTTCTGAGCTTCTGCGGCGGCCGGCGACAGGCGGCAGGTTCGACGTGTGGAGCACGCGGAGAGGGCGGAGATCCAGTGAGATCTCACGCTCGTGGGGGCAAGCGGCGGTTGCTCGTCTTCCGCTGCGACGTGCGTTGACAAATGAGGGAAACGAGGCCGGTGGCGACCTCGGGCAGACGCGGTGACGCCGCGTGGAGCTTCAACGGTGGGCGGAGCTTCCGCGTGGCGCAAGCGTAGGAGACAACGTCTTCGATCGGCGAAGCTTGGTTCACGGAGCTGATCGGCGGGCGACGCTAGGAGTTCGTGTGGAGCGCCGATGGCCGCGTGGCAAGACGCCGTTGGCTTGGTTGACGCGTCCCGAGCACGTGTGCGAGCTGGCACCAACGGGCATGATCGAGGCGGCTGGCAGCGTGGCAAAGAGGGGCTGGCGGCAAGGGGCGGTGATGCTCGACGTGGTTGCCAGGCTGGCACCGCGTCTAAGCTACTTACCTACGTGGAAGCAGGTGGCAAACGCGGGTTTGCCCACCTGTTGGTCGAGCTGGCAAAGGAGAAGACAAAGCGACGTTGTATAAGCGACGCTCGTCCGAGGAGGGGGGGGCACGGTGCATTTTGCTCCATCCCGACTCTAGCTTCGACCCTGGTCCCCGTGCGCTCCTCTATGAACCTTGGTGTCTCCGGCGATCTCAGACTCCTGCTTCCCTCATCCCTCTCGATCCGGCAGTCGACGGCGACTCCTGGATCTACCTCGACGTCAGTGGGTGGTTGTGTGGCGGTTCGACGTCCGAGGTGACTCTCGCGTTCCCTCTTTCTTCCGGCTTCATCTTCGTCCAAGGTAACCGCGCCTTCTCTCGTTTGGTCTTGAGTTTCCGGCGTCTTTCCTCTGCTTCCGTCGACGACGTGTTGCTTCGCCTCCACTCTCTTTTGTGACTTGTGTTTCCCACTTCGGCTTCATCAAGAGGTATTGGTTTTCTAGTGCCGTTGGTTTCGTCGTTGTGGTTTTTCTGCTTCCCTGTATTTCCCGTCTACCTGCGTGTGGATGTCCCCCAATTGTTCAACCTTTCCCGCCCTGCGTGCGGTCGTTGTTTCCTATGTGTAGTGTTGGCCGCGTGGGTAGGGGTGAGCTTCGGTGCGGTAAAATCGGTTTTTACCGATTACCGAATATTTCGGTAAATTCGGTTCGGTAAAAATAAATTCGGTTCGGTTTCGGTTTTAAGTTTTATTAAATTTCGGTTTTCGGTTTTCGGTTCGGTTTTTTTTTTTCGGTTCGGTAAAAAACCGAATTTACCGATATATATATTAAAATATATAAAATATACAATATACATTAAAAAATAAAATATATTATATTATATTTTTATTTTATTATATTATAATTAGTTACTAAAAGTATAAAATCTATTATCTAATACTTAATAACCTAATTACTAATCATATAATTAACTAAATCTTTAATAATTAAACTTTTCGGTAATTTACCGAATTTACCGAATTTTTTCGGTAAATTCGGTTCGGTAAAATTCGGTTTTTACAAAATTCGGTTCGGTTTCGGTTTTTGAAAATTCGGTAAAAAAAATTTCGGTAAATTCGGTTTCGGTTTTCACCGAATGCTCACCCCTACGCGTGGGAGACCGTCTGTTTTGTCCTTCCGGCGCAGTTGAGTATTTCGTCCACCTGCGTGTGGACGTGTCTCGTATGATTATGTTCCTTGCCTGCGTGCAGGTCTGTTTGTTTATTCTGTTTTCGTCCGTTGCCCCTTTGTTTTCTCGCTGCCTGCGTGCAGTGTAAGTGTTGGTTGTTGTCTTCTGCTTTGGCTGAGGTGTGTCTCTCCACCTGCCGGTCACGCCCTAGCCAGTTGCTGCGCTGACGCTTCAGCCTTCTTCGGCCCCTGCGTGGGAAAATTTGGTATTTGGAGTCCCGCGTGACTTGTTTCTTACGCATCTGGCTGTTAAGTTTAAAAATTTCTGTTTACGATAATTGTGGGCGTGACAATAGCTATCACTCAAGGTTGAATTAACTCAAAGTATTAGGTGCCCAATATAGCTCCTATATGTTAGCACATTTTTTTTCATAAAAAAGACAATATTATTGATTTTCTAAGAATAACCATCGTTTGCAAATACATCTTATTACCATTAAATTAAGACAATTGGACAAAAAAAACATCATATTAAATGTTAGACCCATGGGCTGGAAATGGGGACGCGGCCCAACTCCAGCCCATTAAAGCACAACCCAATCCCTCTTTTAATTGGTTAACGGATCGGATCGGGCGTGGCCCGAGATCCAAATCCGGTTCTCTTCACCAACGAGTGAAACGACGCGTGCGTCGTGCGGGTTCAGGCGGATGGGACGGGTCGGACGCCTGGGGCCGCGGGCCGGCAGGGTCGAGGAAGAAAAAAACGAGGGGATGACGTCGTCGTCTCCCTCACTAGATTTTCAAACGAAAAACCCTATGGACTCTCCTCCTCGTCTCCCTCTCCGAGCTCCGGACTTCGTCGAACGTTGTCGACGAAGCATTCCGATCGTTCCAGTGATGTGGGCGGGTGGTGGAACGCCGCGGGAAAGCTTCGTCCCTCTCTGGTCATCAACGTCTTCATCTCCCTTGACTCGCCGCCGTCCTTGCCGCTGCCGGAGCCACACTATCAGATCACCTTGGAAGGTGCGTTCAGTCATCCACGTCGTCAACGAGAAGGAGCCGGCGGCCAGGTGTCCGTCGAGGTACCCTCGCTCCCCTCCGTTTCTCGTTCCCGGCCGCGTTCTCGGCTCCGGCGAACCCTCCGCCTCCTGCCTGACGTGGCCGTCTTTTCTACGCCTTCTTCCCGTTCGTTGCCGGCCGCCTGCGTGCGTGAAATCCCGGCGAGGACCCACCTGTGTGCGGACGTTACGCTGCTCGCCGGACAAGCCCTTCCGCCTGCGTGCGGCCCTTTTTCTCCTTTTCTCGGCGGTTTTCCGGCGGTCCTGTTTTCTCCAACCCCCTCCGGCTCGAGTGCCGAGAGATCAGCCTCCTTCCGTCGTCCCTGCGCCAGCTTCCAAGGGGAGACGGAGGTCGCGAGTTTTCGCACGGGGTTCCGCCTCGTGTGGGTGGTTTAGCTGGTCGTCGCCAGACCCTCTACTGCCGTCCGCCGCCAGACTCCCCAACCGCCGATGCCTGCCAGGGAGCCTCACCTCGGGTGGAGGTGCATTGGGTGACAGACGCCACCCTCCTTCCTCTGTTCCACTGTAGCCGAGCTCGCCGTCGTGCGAGCGTTGGTTTTCCGATCGCCGGGTAATGCCGGCCAGCGTGGTTGCCTTTGGGCAAATATTCCTTCCTCCATCACCGGTGTGCGACGCCGAGTTGACGATCGTTCGAGATCGCCGAGCGCCGGCTTGATCTTCGGACGAGTGATTGAGTCCATAGTCGGGCTGGGAGTTGGTTCGAGGAATCGACTCCGCCAGTCACGCCCAATCCGGCGGTTTCGACCGTTGCGATAATCGCGTTGACAAATTTGGACTCGAGTCAAGTGTTAACTCACGTGAAAATCTATGAAAAATAATTAACATATAATTGTGAGCGTGACATTAAACTATAAGCCTTTTTTTCCTTATCAGATACCACCTTTTTCACTATTAAGTATTTATTTGCCTCATCCGTATTTTGATTATTTTATTTAGTTGGCTTTTGATGGCATTATCATTGGTGGGGATATTGACATTTATTAAGAGTGCACCTCCAATGTTTTTCATCACTCTCAAATCTCGAATAGCCCTACTATATGCACCATGACTGTTAGCTTGCCTATCCAATGGTCATAACTCATAAATGATTAATTATCTCTCAACCTTGCCTATTTTCTATTTTTTTTTAAAAAAGAAATCATGTGTGTGGTTTATAAAAGGCTTTGATATGAGCTCGAGGAATATTATTTTGATACAATAATAAAATTTATGATAAAAAATATTTATCAATTAAAATAATTAATTTTTTCAAATCATAATGATGATTGATGAGATTTTAACATTGTCTCATTTATGTTTGTCAATAATAGAACCAAGATAGAGTCTGTTTCTTTGAAGAGAACTCACATGAGGGAGAAAAAAAAAATACAATGAATTTGATAGCAATTCTTCATGTGGATTTTCTCCAAAGAAACATGCCACTAGAGTATATATATGATGAGATAATTATTTTTTTAATAAAAGTTATATATTTTTTTAATATATTATATCAAAGATATTTACATATTAATAATAAGAGAGAGGAGCGGTCAAAGTCAAATTAGGCTATTTAGATTCAAGATGAACTTGCCACACTGATCTACTACTAACAAAGGCAAAGATGAGAACGTTCTTTAGTTCAAGTGGCATGTACATGTAGGTAGGGATAGTTCATCCGGGTAAACTTTTGAGTGGGAAAATCGTGTATCCTTTCTTTTTATATCAAATTACCCGACGGTCAATAATGCCACGTATTATTTCAACCTACAGTTGTTTCTGCCAACTGAAATTCTTACCTCCCTCCTAGAGATTAATAACACGTGAGATGAGCAAGGAAGTCAGTGGGGGAGCTGGGTACTGTTGTGTAAACTGTAAAGGGAGTTGGTAGGTTACGTGGCCTTCGGTTGACATCCTGCTGACAAAGATTAGTAAGCGATATACCAAGGTCGGTTGTACAACCTAGAGTTACGCGATGCGGTGGCAAATCGGAGGCAGCTATAGATTGGACCCCCTCTGCGTAATGTGATGGGACGTTTGGTCTGGCGTGGTGCGGGTACGCGTAAGTTCGTCATGAATATTTAGTTTTTAGTTAACTGGCGGTAATTCGCACTTCTACTCGAGGAATACCGATCGAAAGTGCAGGCAAGCTGCGGGACCCTCAATTTTCTCGCACATATTATTGGAAGGTGCATGTTTGGGTAGGATAAGAAATGGCAGGGCAAGTTTCTCATTAATATGGGGAGCATACGGCCTGTTCGTGCCATCGTTTTTCTACTTTGGCACTACACAGGAAATGGACTTCAAGCGGCGGTGTTTCTTATGCATCCCTCTCCTCGTCCTCCTCGTCGACGGTGCCTCCTGCTACGAAGAAACCATGGGCGGTTCGAACCTTCTCCGGGGACGATGGGTAGACGGAGACGACGATGATGACTGGCGCTTGGTGATCCCGATGAACGCACCCAGATGCCCGTCGCCGGACCCCTCCCTCTACAACCTGCCGGTTATCGGGATCGTCTCCCACCCCGGCGATGGAGCCTCCGGGAGGCTAAGAAACTCGAGCGGCGTCTCCAACATTCCTGCCTCCTACGTCAAGTTCGTCGAGTCCGCCGGCGCCCGGGTGATCCCTCTCATCTATAACGAGCCGGAGGAGATCCTTCTGGAAGTAGGACGATTTCCTCCCGTCTTTTCATTCTTTCTTGATGAGATTGTTGCTCGATTAAACTTAAAAAGTTCAGTGAGGGTATCGGTTCCTTCGCGCTGCAGAAATTGAATTTGGTAAATGGAGTACTGTTCACCGGCGGATGGGCTAAGAAAGGATTGTACTACGAGACGATAAAAAGTGTTTTTCAGGTATTGGAATCTATATCAAAATTGGATGCTCCACTTGTTGGCTCTGTTTATATTTAACCAAATCTGATGAAAATTTTGATTTACTATGTACGATCTTAATACCCATTTTCTGTGCTTCCACAGAAATCTAATATTATGGTAATATTCGGCTAGTCCATTACATTATGCAATTGAGAATGTGAATTCGTCTAATAACGTTTCATATTGAAGTTTATTGTGGACACATCAGCTCACACTGAATTGCAAAAATATGAACTAAATTACATATGTCCAGCCTAATTTACAATTGTTATGTTTGACAGAAAACTCTGGAGAGAAATGATGCTGGGGATCATTTTCCCCTATTTGCAATTTGTTTAGGCTTTGAGCTTGTAAGCATGATTATCAGCAAGGTAAATGTGGCATTGGTTTTGTTTCAACACAAATGTTGACAATGCATGTGCTTCTCTATTGCTTTTTTTTTTTTGGTTGATTCTATGTTAGATCATGATTTTGATTGAGCATTTTACAATCCAACCATCCTATCGTAGATTGTGCTAGTGTAGAAGATAATATTCAATGATTTTTTTCACCTAAAATTAGGAATTATGATGCGTACAGATTTTTTGGAGACTATTGTTGCAATACGTGAATGCTGCTAATGCAAGACACAATAATTATCTTCATTTTACTTGGTTAAAATGTTTTCTTTCTATATTGTGAACATACTTGCAATTACGAATGTTTTCTTTCTATATTATGAACATACTTGCAATTACGATCTCTGTAGGACTGTGATATATGTGAAAGGTTTAGAGCAGAGAATCAAGCATCTGCTCTTTATTTTCCAGATTTTGCAGAAATTCAAGGATCTGTTTTTGAGAGGTACTTGCAATCGTGCCTTCTACCACTAATATGTTGGTTGGTTATGATGAAATAAAAAAAGTTTGTCATACCTAGCGCATAAAAAATGTTTAAGATGACAACGTTTGGCCCTTTTCTCTTTGTTCTTTTTTCTAGGATTAAAGGGGTAGGTTTTATGTTCTTAGAATCACCAAATTTTAAACCATAAATATGTGCATTGTACTTTTTTAAGCCCGTTGCTTAATCTAACCCAGACGAGGTATCACAACTCATGCAACAACTTTGATCCTAGATCACTATTTATTTTCTAAGTTATTCAGGTTTGGGGGCTCATATGTGTATGTTTATGCTAAGCTGATGGCTTGAATTCCATCATAAAGCTGCTTGATTCAAACAAGTGCACTGATCATTACGACTATACAAGACATTCTTTTCCTAATAACCTAAGATTTTTGGAATAAGTGATCATTCAATTAAGTTTTTACACTATCCACATTAACTGCACTTGCCTTAAATTGCCTGAGATATTGATACGGAACTATAAGAAGATACAATAAAATAATAGATTCAATAGTTCATCAGCACAAAATCATTCTCATTAAAGTATAATTCTTTGATCCAAAACCAACATAAAGTCCGGTACACTTTATATAACTATTCACTGATACACTACACGCCCACCAAGCTAACTTGTCAGAAAAAAACCATGAACACCAACTAATATTACTAATATAACTAAATTAGATGTTACTACATTACCATATCAGCTATTTAATTATACTTGATTGTTTAAGGCCTGCCATGATGATATAATCGCATTTGTGAACCTTGAATTGAATGTTTAAGGATTCTTCTTTTTTTTTTGCTTGAATAAGTTTCAAAGAAAGAATCACAATGGGACTTACCTTTCATATGTTTCTAACGCATAAAATCCCAATTTTTGTGGACAGAACTTTGTTATTCCATTTAATGGGCTTCCCATGTTGATCTTCTTATTCAAATTTATTGGATAGGCTGGTTTAGTTATCTTAGTTATGTTTAAATCAACTAAGTTGCACATGCAGTTTATTGATTATTTTAACGTAATTCAAGCTGTATTAAGATGAAATGTGGTTTCAAACAAGTATTTGCGTATACGCCACTTGAACAGTTTCTTTTTGGTCATCATCAATGAAAGAGAAAATGCTCCTAAAATATTCATAACCATTGCAGTAAAAATTTTCAAAACAATTATTACTAGTTATTCTTCTACGTTATTAAGTAGTGAATGATTCTGACGTACAAATACATAAAAGAAAAATCGTGTTTGCTGATTTTTTTGGTTCTGCAGATTCCCTCGTGAATTATTAAGGAAGTTGAGTACAGGATGTCTTGCCATGCAAAATCATAAAGTAAGTTGGTTGAAAATTGTATATAGTTCCTTGTAGTCTTCTCTAAACATCTCCTTTTTTGCATTACGATGCTGTAAAGGTTGTTCTTGTTGTATATTTTACTCCTTTTTCGGGATCTATGTTTTTTTAGTAAAAAAGAATTATTCTTTATATTAGTTCAGATAGTTTATATGTTCTTTCTGTTATGATTCATCATATTCTTGTAGGTGTTTTTTTCTATGCCATTTAGATTTCTCTCTTGGTGATTGCATAAATGATATTCTTCTCCAAATCACTTTCAGCTGTAATCTTGACTGTTTATTGCTTTACTAATGCTGCCTAACGTTGCTTCTTTGTTGAATTATTGTGATAATTGAAAGTATGGTTTGTCACCTAAAAGGGTGCAAGATAATGACGCCCTTTCAAGCTTTTTCAGGATAGTTACTACATCAAAGGATGAAAGTGGCAAGGTACAAGAATGCCATATTTTACATATTCTTCAATTGAAAGGGTAACATCTTTGTCATATTTCAGTCTTTCACAATCCTTCTCCGTTCTTTTAAGAACTACAGATTTACGTTTCAACTGTTCAAGCATATAACTATCCAGTGACTGGCTTCCAGTGGCATCCTGAGGTAACATCGTTTACCATGTAAATTTTCTTCATATCCACAAGCATCATATTCTTGTCACATTCTTGTATAGAGAGATCAGAGATCTGCTTTTGTTTATGCAACGTTCTGTCTAAGTGCAACGGGCAAATTTGTTCTTTTTTATATATTTTCTTCTATATCTGTAAACATTTTTATTGTTGTTTTTTTGCTTGCAATCCTAGAATAGAAATTTTGTTGCTAATTATGTCTAGTGTTGTCAAAGGCAGTACAACTAGGCACAAAAACCCTAAGTCACAAGTGTAATGCCTTTAAAATTTCCTAGAAGTATCTCTTTTTTAAGGTGTAATCTAGGTGCACATATTGACAAGGTGCCAAATTATTACCGATGGATTATTGGTTGATAGTGTAATTCTTATATAAGTCTCAAACACACACATATACATACACATTTATATGCTTATCCTTTTCAAAGAATAATCTAATGAGTGGATTTGATATCATGGGTAGGAGAAATTAAAATGCCTAGTGTGTCACAAGTTTTGTGTAAATCATCATATTTTGTCTTTCTTCCCTTAAATTAGAGGGGTAAGACTGTTAAGGTAATTAGATTATGGCATTGAAGCTTTCTCGCCCTTTTCCTTTACCCTCCTATGAGTGTGCTGTCCTTTATTCTTTTTATATTCATGTATGATGTAACTCGCTCTTCATGATAGTTGGTACAAAGTAAGTAAGCATGATCTAAAAGTTTATTGGAAAGGTAAAGCTAGAGCTTACACAGCTCAAGATGGTGCTGTGGGATACACAATGGATCTAACAAAAAGCTACAAGGTGAAGATGACAAATATTAGGTCATTATACCTTATGGTGGAGTAAATACTTGTAAAACGCTTTAATGAGGAACATAATAAGAGTATTAAGGTAATGCAAGAATTTATCTTGGTCATGTTGACTGCTTGAGTGAGAACACTTAGAAGTTATGTAGCATTTGTGTACAAATTGGGAAACTGATTGTAAGAGGGACAATTTATTCGTTCTTTACTAGAATTATCCATGTAAGTGAGGGGGACTCTTGGAGACATCTAGGATGAAGATTTTCAAAACCACATTTCTACAAATGGAGCACATGATGTAAGAATTCTTTTTCAATCTCAAACAATATGTTACAATAACATAGGTTGAATTAGAGGATGCCTATAACAACTTGGCGTCTATTAAAAAATGCTATGTTATGATGGCGGTGATAATATGATGATATAGAAGGGGGTTTGTATGATCAATACATGGGTTGAGTTTAAGAAAGAATTGAGGCTCACTTCTTATCAAAGAATGTAGGATATCTTGCTTGGGAGTAGCTGAAACCAAGGTTTGAAAAATTGATCCGAATTAATGTACCGGTTTAGTCTCAGATTGGTTTGTTACAGTGAAACTAATACTATGCTATAGTGAAACCGATTATACTATATAGTGCTACAGTAAAATTTGTCGCTATGTACAGACCAAACATTTTGATTAGTTCAAACCTTGACTGTGACGACTTTAATGTAACTCTTTTATTAGGGAATATGGAAAGCAATTGTATGCCTTAGATGTCAAGATTTGGAGAAAAATAAGTTATTTTGCTTCTTAGACTATTTGCTACCGTTGGCTCACTGGAATTTGAATAATTAGAATGTTACAAATTTAGACATCCACATAAGTTGTAGGAAAGTGGCTTACATGCTTTGCTCCACTTGGATGGAAAGAGGAGTCTTCTCATTATATACTAAATTCTTGAAATTTATCAAAAAAAGGAAGAGATTCATAGTTAGCAACTTGAATGGACACTTGAAGTCATCTACCTGGGAAAAAGGTGACTGTTTTACGAGTTGAGGGTTGCACTAGGACCATGACTATGGCCTTGAAAAAGAAGGATATGGAGAATTATGACACCATTTTCTTCTTAATGATACAATCAAAATGCATTTTGTAAATGGTGTAACATAAGCAATAAAGAGGAATATATCAATATAAGCATGAGGATGCTTATACTTCCTAGTGTAATATTGAGAAAAGACAAATCACAAACAAAGGTCGAATCTTTGTAGCAAATCAAGAGTTCATATCTAGCTACATCAAGTTTAATGACAAGTAGACTTGTACGACAATGGAGAGAGAGGCAATTCACAATTTCATTACTAAGTCAAAGATAAAGTAGTTAGGCTTATTGCGCAAGAGAAGTTCGAGTAGGATAAAGGTGCTCATTCTTGATAATACCAATGTGCGTGGAGTTAGTTATGATAGTTGGGAACCATTGATCTAACAAGTACTTTCTCGAAAAGGTGTAAGTGGCCACATGGGGGGCATGTTAGGCAAAGATCCCTCAGGGGTAAAACTATGGAGAGAGCCCTTAGTAGAGAACTCTTGGATAAGACCCCTTGGGGGAGACATCTGAGAGCTCCCCTTGCTAAAAGAACCTCAACAAAAATTTTCAAGCACAAGACCTTTACACTAATATAAGATAGCGGTGGCTATATAACCCACTCTATGGAATGTAGGCTACAAAGTTCTATGCCCACTAAAACACATCATTGATGATGGAAAACTAATTTATACTTAATTATGCATACTTGTTGGATTCGTACAACAAAAATGCTGTTGGGGCATTCCTATTTCCTGTAAATTCACCAATAGTAGAAGCTGAAATCATCATTAGAGGTTGATCCATCTAGATGGGCACTAGGCTAGGCTAACTTATGAGGTAACTAGCAAATGGTTATGATTGATCCATATTAGTTCCAATGGTAATCGAATGTCAATAGTAGTACAGGACATTTTTGTCAAGATTGTAGGAGCAATAATGTGTGCCAATTTTTAACTGGTTTTTTTGATTAGCTATTTAGTTATTTTTGAATTACAATTCATGCAAAAAGGTAAATGTGATTCTCATACCATTTCTTAATTTTATGCTTGGTGGGTGAAGTATTTTGTGATCTCATGCTCAGACTATCTTGTGGTAGCCCAATAAAAAGCGATGCAAGCACCGACAAAAACAAAATTAAATGATGTGTGTTCTTGCAGTCAGAAACATGCCTAGGGATTATTGTATTTGAATAGTCTATAATATATATTGAGGTCGTCATTAGAGTTACAGGAAGACTTTGCTTTGGATTGAGGGGTTGACCACTGCAACACATTGGTGCTTGCAAGCACATATTAGTTTGTGATCAAAGTGCCCCATTAATTTCAAAAAAGGTTTAGGTGTGCAAATCAATCAAATGGTCGAGTATATGATTCTATATTTCACTTGAGATGATGCCTAGCTCAATTTTTATGAGAAAATAATAAAAAGATGATATTAAGTTCCACCTAAGATGGTACCTCAATATATGATTGAACAAGGAATGACATGATACTATTGGGTAAAGATGAAGAAAAGTTAACATTTAGGGTTGTGTATACATTTTACTAGGAAAGACCAGTAACATGTGGTAGTTTGATGAAAGTAAGAATCTGTCATTGCTAGAAACTTTTACATTTGGTGAAGTTACACCACAATGCTTGAATAAAAGTATCACAAGGTAGCTTAACTTGTCGACTCTTTACCGCCCCCTTCCACTGATTTTATGAATTGTGCAGTACTTAAGCTATCCAACACTTAGTCATGGAGCAAAGTGAATGAAATATGTTGGTGGAAGGGATGTCCAGGTTATACTTGTGGATTTTTCGAAATATTTATCAACCAAGATTGACTCAAGGTTAAAGATCAAGTGTCATTGAGGAAAGTTTTAAGTGAGGTAAATTGTTAGAGATGAAGTATTTGACATGTAGCTTCCGTCCCTTGTGCACATGCATATAATGTATATATATTTGTATGTTTTTAGGGACACTGCTGTCAATTGGACTATGGACATAGTCCAATTGGTAGATTTTGTGTTGTAGCACACTACTGGAGCGAGGTGCAAAATTATTCTATTGACTTCTTTTTTGCCTCAAGGATGTTAAATGCTTTTACCCAATGGAACTTGAAGGGTAAGAATATTAGGTTAAGTTGGGTGGCTCCTATGAGTCATTCATTTTGGAGTGTTGGTTTAATATTTCACATCATTTGAATATTACTTAATACCAATGTTATCAACAATGGAGCACGAAAAATAACGAAAAACTAAAAATTCGCAATATGATATAGTAGATAGCATTACGAGTAAATAATGGAATTCACATAGTGGTTGAAATGTATATTATATATATAAAAAATTAAGCATAATAGTTGAAATACATGAAAATTATATATATACTTAAAAAATTAAGTTGAATATAAATAAAACAAGTTGGATAAAGAAAGATCACATATCACTTATTCAACTCAAATCATAAGTTTAATTTCTCAATATTTAAAACATAATAATGGAAGTGTTATCCGCTATAACAACGCTGGTATTATAGCATTCCATAGCGGATTGCTTGCTATGAAAAAAATATTGTAGCGACTATTTAACAACACTACTTAATACTAATATTTTTGGCTACTGCACGAAGAGATTGAATACTCTCTACGAGGAGTATAGCTGCATACATATGACATAACGAGACAAAAATCTAGGACCATGTCAAAGTGCTCTAGACGTGTGCTTCATCAAAGTTGCAAAAGCTGTAATGTTGAAGATATAGATGATTGAATGAGAGATGATTATGAATGACATGCATTTCTTTTTGTTTGAGATTATGATGTTGTTTTATTACTAATACAGTAATACCATTATAATATGATAATTATTTTATTGTCGATTTGTTTGTCTAAATTTCAAAACTCATTTTCTATGTTTTATTTTTAATTTAATTGATGTTTTTTGGTTTAGAAATTTGTAATTACTATTTATCTTTGAACATTGCTATTTATTTCAAGTAAGATTTCATTGAAAATGATGTGTTTATTCATTTGAAGTTTTATTTTAATTTATAATTTATGCATGTGATTGGTGTAAACGTGTGCGTGCCAATATATATGTGTGAGCATGTACACGCATGCGTACGCAGTATATTTTGTGCCTTGCTTTGCACTGGCCTACACTAGGCAGCTCCTTGCGTTTGGGTAATTTAAATCTTTTAGCTCCGTAGTGTGTGCCTTGTGCCGTAAGGAAAACCTCTAGGTATTTGTATGAATCTCCGGGAATTTTTGAATCTAAACATCGTTATTTTGGTAGCTGTAATAAAAAAACAGCAGAAGTATCTCTAACAAATTATAGTACTATCCTCTTACTATATAAAATATAGGGACACTTCAAATTGACCAAACATAATTAAATGGATTTGTTGCTGCAGAAAAATCCTTTTGAGTGGGGATTGCCAATGATTCCGCATAGTGAGGATGCAGTGCGGGTGACTCAACACGTTGCAAACTACTTCATCAGGTTTCAAATGAACACCTGTTGTTTTGTCTCAGTATTTCGCACGTCTGCTTTGCTAACTGCACCTTTAAGTTCATTCGACAAGAAAGCTGCACCTTATATATGATTTTAAGCTTTCTATTATTCGAAACATTGCTATTGCTGGTGTTCTGAAAGTAAATACAAACAATGTTACTGTGCTGACAAATGCAGCTTTACTTCTAGATTATGAGATTTTGGTTCTCCCTTGTAAATTGACTCGGTACCCAACAATCCGGTATCTGCCTCTTACATGATCTATCATGGTTACAATTCTACTAGTTCTGTTGTGAGGCTTACCACTTATGGTTAGAGATGTGACAGACAAGGTCTCTCTTATGCAGCGAGGCAAGAAGATCCTCAAACAGACCTCCTGTCGATAAAGTTCTGGACAATCTCATATACAATTATAGCGCCACCTATTGTGGGAAGGCCGGGTAAGCCGACAGCCTTCTTTGCCGAGAGGAATATTTTCTATTGGCTAACAAATCGTATGTTGCAGGACAGGATACGATGAAGTCTACATCTTCTCTTAATCAGTCAACAGCTCTTTCATCTGCATTACTACATATTTGATGCATGTTGTTAATATTGGAAAGAAAATTGCTGTATTTAAGGCATTCGCCACCGAACGGCGAACGGCCGCCACGCGTGATGAGCAGTAAATAGTGTTCATAATAATTGCACTAAAGGATATGTAGCGACGGGCTTAATCCGTAAATTAATCATGGGAAACATTATCCCTGTGCTGAAACTTGAATACTTCATGGTATGACTTGTCCTCCACCACACGAACTCACGAAGGCTTTTGATAATATGAATCTTTTGAACTAGGTATATAACTTGGCATTAGGGGCAAAAGCATTTCCTCTTAACGTTTTTTAATTTATTGGTCATCCTTTTTTCACGTCTCCTTATAATTGTATACATAATTTATGTATTGTGGCACAAGTTTTATCAGTTTTATTTAACAATACAAATTAAATTAATTATACGTTGTTTGATTGGTTAGCACTTAAGCAATATTGGATTTGTTTTGATATAAATTGATGGCGAACGAGTGGAGTAGTGATTGTGGGCCTGTGGGGGTATGAATTTAGTAAACATTTAAACAAAAAAATACATAAAAGTTTGATCAAATATAATTTTATAAAAATAAATGCACTTAAAGAAAATATCTTAAGAAAAGTAAAAGTATTAGACAAAATTGTGGACAAGTATATAACTTATGGATATATGAAAAATTGTTAATATATTTATAATATAATTTATATATTGTTGTGTAGTTAATTTTTTGAAACAGGCGTTCACTATACTACGAATTACAATACCTATGATTATCAGATTATGTATTAGTGGGAACTGGGAACTGAGCGCGAAGTGACGACCTTGAAAAGGAAATTTTGTAATATGGCATAGGAAATGGGTTGTTCACAGGCACTCTAATTAGCAAGGGTAAGTGCCTTTATTTATGTCTGGTGAGGCAGAAAGGACAGTGAGATAAACAAGATCCGACGGTGCACAACGGCGTTCGAACAATGCGTCAACGCCGTCGATTGCTCTCCTGAGCAAGCCGCTCCGGATTCATTTCGAACCAGACTTGGCGGAATACCTTGACTATGACGTCGTGGTGCTCGTCCGAGTTGAGCGTGAGGTAGCACGCCAGTAGGCTCTCCAGCTCCTCCGGCTGCCCAATCCCTTTCTCCCAGATCATTTCCACCATTGACTCTCTGAAGTCTCGCTGCGGATCGCTAGAGCATTTTACTACCGCGAACTTCTCCAACCCACTCCTCCTCGCCACCGCCGCCGCCCGCATCCTCTCGACCTCAGCCCTTGCTGCTGTTGGCCGCGGCGAGCGGACCTTAACCCTAGTCCTTTGTCGAATTTTCCCGCTGAACGATCGCCGCGGGAGCCCATCCCTCCCGTCGTAGTCGACTCGCTGATCCGGCAAATCGCCTACCGTGGCCCTTGCACTCTGGCGCCGGTTTCTCCGCCGCCGCCGCGGGGGCTGCCGCCGAAGACCTAGATCGCATCTCGGCCCGTCACTGCCCGAGTCCGACTCCACCCACCTCTCCGCCGCCCGCCTTGAGAAGGGGATGATGTGGCCGAGCGTGAGTTCGAGATCGCCCACCGAGTGGTGCCGGGCGGATCGCTGGGGCGCCCTCGCGGGACCAATCTTCAAACGGAGGCCGCTGCCGCCGTCGTCGTCCCCGAGAGAGAGGCGGCGAGTGACTTCGTCAGAAACGGAGGTCGGGAAGCGATCGACGGCGGCGGGGGAGAATGGTATGTGGGCGGAGGCGGAGCGCGGCTTACGGTTATCGAACAGGCGCGGAGAAGGCGGAGGGGTGAAGATCCCTACTCCAGCGACGGAGGCCGGCGCAGCATTTCGCTTCGGCTTGGAGGCCGTGAGCTTGGCCAGCCAAGAGAAAGGAAGCACGCTGGACAAGGAAAAGCTCGACGACGAAGCCGAGGTATGCTTCTTTTTTTTCTCCTTCCTCAGCTGCATTTGTTCTTGCTGCAATTGTTGTTTCCTCCATTTCATCGCCTCCGCTGTAGCAATCAACAACGATCGGGGGTAGTAGGGAGGTTTCGAAATTGAGGAGCGGGAACAGTTACAGAGGAGGGGGGCCGATCGTGGCGGTTAGTCGTGTTGGTGGCGGACGTGGGAGGGGGGTTATGTAGTTTGTATGGATCGGAATTTCATTGGGGAAGGTTTGTTGGGTGGTTTGAAAGAAAGTGGCGGATTGGGACTGGGAGACTGGGAGTGGCAGACTGCGGGAGAGTGGCTTTACCCAACTTTTTCGACTTCTTTTTTGCGGTTGTATCGACAGATCGTACAACTGGCGAGAATCGAAGAGAAATAAAGGCAAAGAGGCAAGAGAGATAGAGGAGAGAGAGGGTTGGAACAAAAGTGGAGTTACGTTTTGCTTTTCTTTTGTCGCTTTTCCCCGGCCCAATTTTGAATACTAATCCCCGCCTCGCCGCTGTACTCCTCTTTACTGCCTTCTCTTTTTCATATAATAGCAGTTTATAGCAGGCACGCGCGTCCACGTCGGAAAATATCCTAAAAGCATTCAATTGCTTTTTTTCCATGTCATCACTCTTCGTCATCATCGTGCTGGCCTAATAATCATAAATAATTATATTGTGACAGCAGTGAAAAAGAAAAGGATACACAATAGCTACTAGGCTCCTCCTATCTTGGGCCTAGGAATAGTGCCTCATTATTCTGGGCCGAATGCTGTGGGGGCAAACACAAGGCAAACCAAACCATGAGAGTAGACAGGAGCCTCTGTCGGACTCCTTTTATGCTTACATTCAGCTGTAGTAGGAAAAATGGCACAGGGATTTGTCACGGGCTTGGGAAGCGTACCTTTGCCTATCTAGGCTGTGTTATAGCCCCCAAATGACTTAGTTCACAGGTAGGGGAGAGCAATCGGGATTTCGGTACCGGTACCGGTACCGAACTCCCGGTACTGAACTCCCGAATCTCAAATTATAGGTACCGGTACCGGTACCGAATTCTACTTTGGGAGTTCGGTACCGGTACCGATTTCCCGAAATAAAATCGGTACCGGTACCGATTTCCCGAAATCCCGAATATTTTTAATTCTAATTTACGTATTTCGGTATTTATATTCGGTATTTATGTATTTTCGGTATTTGTATTAAAAAATACTGAATATTAATATATAAATATTATTTTTTAATTAAATAATACATGAAAAATCGGGACTTCGGTACTTCGGGATTTCCCGAAATAGTTTTTAGGTACCGGTACCGGTACCGATTTCCCGAATAAAATTTCGGTACCGGTACCGAAATACCGAAGTACCGAAATACCGGTACCGAAGTACCAAAAAGTTCGGTACGGTACTTCGGTACCAGTACCGTTTGCTCACCCCTATTCACAGGTCACTTTAGCATGACTATGTCAAAGTCTGCATGCAAGCCCACATTGATGCGTGCCTTGGCTTATGTTGTCAATGGTGAGTGTGTGAGAGCTATGGGACGATACGTCTGCCCCAGAATTATTTTCTGCATTTAATTATGACTAACATGTTCCTCTGCTGTGGAAGAAGAGGCCAAACCAGAATAACACCTTGCGGGTTGCGATGCCCATCCCTTTCCAAAAAATTTTTTGCAGTTGGGTACATCTTCCTATAGTATGTGTCTAAAATTTCATAAATTCATAAAATCTTAAAATGCAATCAATTTTACGATATTTTACGTCATGATGATCGTGAAAGCTATACACATCTGACTATCCTATTGTAGGGCGGTGCAGTTGGGTATCTAACTATAAAATTTTTTTTATGCGTCAATACTGTAGCAAAACAGTGTAATTAATAAAGTCTTTTCCATTGAAACAGATTTAATTTATTTTAAGCCCATACAATCATACACAACATTTAACTATTTAAGCGTAATAAAAATGATTAGATCTCAAATCCACTTTGATGTAACCTTTCAAGCGAAGACGGAGACCAGGGCGGCGTGCTGTCCTCTGTCCCAGTTTCGGCTAGGGATGAGCATTCAGTAAAAATCGAAAATCGATTTACTGATTTACCAAAAACCGATTTACCGAAACCGAAAAATCTATTACCGAAACCGATACCGAACATACTATTTACCGATCGGTAAATTACTGAATTACCGATCGGTAAATCGGTAAATTACCGAATTACCGATCGGTAAATCGGTAAATTACCGATTTACCGATTAAAAAATATTAAAATATTATATAATTAATTTATTAAAAAATTTATTATAATATTAAAATATTACATAATTAAAATATTATCCATCGGTAAATCGGTAAATTACCGATAAAAAATTAAAAATTAATAAATAAAAATTTATTTTTTATATATTAATATATATATCGGTAAATCGGTAAATTACCGAACCGAAAACTTATTTACCGAACCAAAAATCGAAAACCGAATTACCTAAATATTATTACTGAACCGAAAACCGAAATCAAATTTACCAAACCGATTTACCTATTTACCGATCGGTAAATCGGTAAATTCGGTTTTTACCGTTTTATGCTCACCCCTAGTTTCGGGCCCGCCCTCCATCACCCGAAGACGCAAATCGGGCAACAGAATTGTGCGACGGGCCGGCCGCTTCTTGCTGATAACGCCCACCGGTGGGCTCCACGCCACGTGTGCTTGTGTGGACGAGCTGGGAAGTCGCGAGCAGAGTACCGCTCGCCGATCTGTGAGAAGGCACTCTAATTATTTTTTAAAAAAATAAAAATTAATATAATAATCTACATTTTTCTTAATCTATTTAACGATATTAATATCATTATAAATAAAATATTCTATAATAAAAAATAAAATCGTAAAAGATAATAAAAAATTTACTATAATAATGATATTATAAAATAAAATTACTATAAAAATAATATTTTTTTTTATCATTTATTATCTTTTACGATTTTATTTTTTATTATAGAAGATTTTATTTATAATGATATTAATAAATAATGATATTAATAACATTTGATAGATAAAAATATGTAGATCATATTAATTTTTATTTTTTATTAAAATCATTAGGGTGACGACATTGTCACCCTTCTCACGGATCGTGAGCAAGCTACCATATTCGCCACGCACGGCGGGTGGACCTAAACGTGGCGCCACGACTCATGCGTCATGCGTGACGTCATCCGGGCTTGCCACCTGGTCTTCGACAGCGCGGCCGGGGGGAAGCGACCTTTTTGACTTAATGAACAGTCAAACGGAAATAATATTCTGAGTAATGAAACTGCTGCGATCGGAGACGCGCACAGGCGTTAGAGTTGGAAGGCACATGGCTGCTAGAGCGGGTGAGACGTTGGGTGGGTGAACGAGGAAGGAAGGAGGGTACACGTGAGTCAACTGCAGAGAAGGAGAGCTCGGGGAGTCCCCTGCTCGGCTCCCCCCGGTCTTCTCCTGAATCCCTCCTTCCTCCATCTTCCCCCAATACCTCTCCTCTCCGGCCGCATGATCCACTTTCCCTTCCTTCTCCACCCCTTTCTTCTTCCTTCCTATTCGTCTCTCATTTCTTGTTTTTTCGTTCCTCACACCACCGAGAAATAAAGAGCTACACTTGATCTTAGCCAAAAGGCTGAGAAAGGTATGGTAGGTGTTACACCCCGAAAATCCACCCGGATCCCACGCCGGGAATCCCGGACCTCGGGATGCACAACACTGTACCTGTCAAATCAAACCTGACAACCGAAAGGTACAGACTGAATAAAATAGTCTAACCAGAGGCCAGCCCGGCCATAAATATCCATAATACAACACCAACAGATAAGAAATATGGACCGGCGCAGCAGTCAACAGAAATAACAACGACAGGACCGTCGCAGCGGTCGACAAACCAACAGATAACATGACCGGCGCAGCGGTCAACAGAGTCCAACAACATAAATATAACAACAGACCGGAATGCATCACAACCCACCCAGACTGGTGGTCACTACTAACTATCTACTCTGCTCTAGGTGGAGCCGCGCCTGAACCTGGAGGCAAACCGAAGGGGGGGTTAGCCGGAGGCTAAGTAGGGATATCACAATGATATGGTGCATGATCAGATATAAGGAATTACCAGAATACACCAAGACTCTATATGACGATATAAAGTATAATCAAATCTCAATATATATATCAATATATATATATATGAATCCTCATACACAGGTAAAAATCTGGGAGCTGGTACAGCAGTGGTCCACGACCCGCGACTCTATAAAATAGTTCGCCGGAACAGTAGCGCCGCCACGTGCGAACGCAACAATCACCACCGGACGTCGGGATACGCGAGAACCAACCACGCGCGCGTAACCGAGTCGTCAGCACGGAACCCGATGTTCGCCGGAACAGTAGCGCCACCGCTACAGTGATCGCCGGAACAGTAACTCCGGTGACCGATCGGAATTTCTGGAGTGCCACAAGGTAGCCGCCGGCGAGGTGAGTCCGGCCGTACAGTCCGTTTTCCAGGGAGACGCCGGATACCTCGTTGATCTGAGGTCGAAGTCGGCGGCGTCGCTTGCGCAACCCGCCGGCGCCGGAGACGAAGATGCCCGAAAATACTTCGGAAGGTGGCGGAAAGGTCCACCGAGGCCGGAGGAAGGTCGCTGGAGACGCCGGAGACGCGTCGGATGTCGGATCTGGAGCTTTTCCGTCGGACGCGAGAGAGAAGAAGAAAGAGAGAGCTTCGCCGGAATCTGCTCGCAGGAAGCGGATCTGTGTCTTGCCGATGCCGAATCTCGCCGGAATGGTCGCCGGATGGGGGTGGAGGCGCTCGGGAGGGAGAGCGGGAGTGGATTCAATGAAAGGAACAAGCTTTTGTTCGATCGTGATGGGAGACGCGGGCAACGGGGAAAATAAAGAGGGAGAAAGCGAGCGCGGCGACAACGAGTGATGGGAGGAGATGGGCTTGACCACCATTTCCAGAAACGTCCCATCATTCAACTTTTACCAATATTTTATTTTAAAATATTATCTTCTTCGTCTATTTTTATCACGGACGTAACAGTAGGAGAAAGAAATAAAGAGCAGCTCTGGTAGGAGCTCAAACACTAGTCACTACCATCTCCTGTTCCATTCCTCCACACAACTAATTCTTTTCAGTTACAACTAACTTTTTTTGTTTCTTAATTCGTGATCATTTTGTAGTTATGATTGTGACGCTGGTTAGTAGGGTTGTTCATGGTCGGTTAACCGAACCGTTGACCATAGTCAACCGGTTAACCGAACCGAATGGAAGGGAAAAAGCACGAACCGTTCCCGAACCGTTCGACTGGTTAATTGTTTCTTAATTTGTGATCATTTTGTAGTTATGATTGTGACGCTGGTTAGTAGGGCTGTTCATGGTCGGTTAACCGAACCGTTGACCATAGTCAACCGATTAACCGAACCGAATGGAAGGGAAAAACCACGAACCGTTCCCGAACCGTTCGACCGGTTAATCGGTCAAACGGTTAACCGATTCGGTTAACCACGGTTAACCGATTATAATTTATTTATTAAAATTTATTTTAAAAAATTAACTTTGACTATTAAATATTATTATTTAATAATTAAATATTTTAAAAAATTAATTTTTAAATTGATTTTACTTATTAAATATTATTATATGATAATTATATATGTAAAATAATTAGTTTTTAAGTTGTAGTGAATGGGTTTCGAACTCATGACCTACTAACTCGCAAAACAACAATTAACCATTGCACTAGATAAACAACCTAAGTATAATTTTGAGATATACATATATATACCGGTCGGTTCGGTTAACCGGTCAAAATTTTTTCTCCGAACCGTAACCGAACCGATCCGATCCATTCGGTTAATCGCCCGTTCGGTTCGGTTCGGTTTTTCGATTTTTTTTTAACAGCCCTACTGGTTAGTTATAAAGAAGTTGGGAAGAGAGGATCAAGAAAGCCGGTGGTCGAGTTGATGTCCAAATCGTATACGAACCTTATGTGTTAGGCCCCGGTTCAACCGGTCTGGCCCAGGCCCAAACATGGGTCCAAATCGAAGCCCATGGAGAGGAATCAACCGGTCAACACGGGACGTTGACCCGAGTGCAACGTCATCAACGCACGAGGACGCGACTGCATCGTCCCCGCTTCGCAATTCCATAAAACTATCTTCACAATTCTCATCCCAACAGAATTTAACATCTTTCTTCGTCAAATTTGTAAGTGGACCGGTAATTTTAGAAAATCCCTCTACAAATTTTCGATAATATCCATCTAATCCGAGGAAACTCCGAACTTCTGCCACAGTCTTAGGACTTTCCCATTCTACAACAGCATTAATCTTTTCAGGATCAACTGCCACACCTTCACCGGAAATCACATGCCCTAATAAAGAGACTTCACTTAGCCAAAAAACACACTTGCTGTACTTAGCATACAGTTGTTCTCTCCTAAGGGTCTCCAGCACAAGCCAAAGATGTCTCTTGTGCTCAGCCCTGCTCCGAGAATAGATCAGTATGTCATCAATAAAGACCACCACAAACCGATCAAGATAATTGATGAACACGCGATTCATCATATCCATAAAGGTCGCTGGAGCATTTGTCAGACCGAAGGGCATAACGAGAAACTCGTAATGCCCATAACGTGTTCGAAAGGCAGTTTTCGACACGTCTTCTCCACGAATTCTTAACTGGTGATATCCCGATCTCAAGTCAATTTTGGAATAGACAGAAGTACCCTTGAGCTGATCAAATAAGTCATCGATCCTTGGTATAGGGTACTTATTCTTTACTGTAACTGCATTCAACTGTCTGTAGTCCACACACAGCCGAAATGAACCGTCCTTTTTCTTCACAAATAGAACAGGAGCACCCCAGGGAGATGCACTGGGTCTGATAAACCCCTTATCAAGAAGCTCATGTAATTGAACTTTCAACTCCTCAAGCTCACGGGGCGCCATCCGATACGGTGCTTTAGAGATAAGCGCCGTACCAGGCTGTAGATCAATAGCAAAGTCTATAGCCATGTTGGGTGGTAATCCAGGCAAGTCCTCAGGAAATACATCAAGAAATTTCCTAACAACTGGCACACGTTCGACAGGAATCGGGGTCTGATCCCCCGTATCGACAATAGACATGATATAACCATGATATCCACTGCTAAGTAACCTCCTGGCTTGCATAACAGAAATGATAGGAGCAATCTGACCAGATACTCCAGAAAATGTGTATGTCATATAATCATGACCCTTGAATACCACCGTGCAGTCAT
Source organism: Costus lasius (assembly GCA_027563935.2). Classification (NCBI taxonomy): domain Eukaryota; kingdom Viridiplantae; phylum Streptophyta; class Magnoliopsida; order Zingiberales; family Costaceae; genus Costus; species Costus lasius. Next base: position 9,202,470 of record CM050447.1, on the reverse strand, counting down.
CGCAATCAACCACCATACGGTTATAGGACAACCAATTCATCCCAAGAATAATATCGAAATCTGAGAATTCCAGTAACATCAGATCCGAATATATAATCAATCCGTTGAAATTTAGAGGGCACTACTGTACCTCTAAGTACGATCGTAACGTACCCCTAGAGGGTACGGATACCGTCATATCATGTTGAGAGAAAATCGGTTCTAATTCCAACTTTTTCACATAAGCATACGAAACAAAAGAGTGCGAGCTACCAGTATCTATCAATAAACATGCAGGTGTACTGAATACTGAAATGATACCTCGCATGACGTTGCCTGTCTCGCGCTGGGCGTCCTGCTCAGTCAGCGCATAAGTCTGGCCCGTCGCGGGTGTCTGCTGCGTCTGCCCTGGGAAGTCGGTGTAGTGTGACCGCGGCGAGGAGGTCGATGCTGTCCTCGTCGAGCAGGTGGGGGCAGATCTCTGTGTATTAGGGGCACCCTGAGGCTGCTTGCCCCTATTTGGACAGTGGCTTTTGTAGTGACCCATCTCATGACAGTAGTGGCACTGAATATATTGAAGTGGGCAGTCCCGGGAAATATGGCCCACTTCCCCACACTGATAGCAGGCCCTCGTGTCCGGAGAAGATCCAACACTTGGCGGAGGCGATTGGAAACAACGAGCAGACATGGACCTTGGGGCCCATGATTTCCGACCCGGCTGGATCGAACGTGCACCCGAACGCTGTGCAGGTGGACTCCAGCTGGCAGAAAACCCAGACTCCCTAGAGTGACTCGAGGCGGGTGCTTTACCCTTGCGCTGCTTCTGTTCAATAACCTTTTCGCGCTGCTCAGTTCGGCGCGCCATAGAGACCACAGCTGAAAAGTCCTCGAGAGAAGCTGAGTTGGTCCCTCGTGAAATTTCAGGGTCCAGTCCACGAATAAATTGCTCAGACTTATCTTCAACTGTAGGAGTCACAGTAGGAAACATTGCTGATAACCGTTGGAAGTCCGTTAAGTACTCATCAACAGACCGCCCATTCTGCTCCAGATTCATATATTCTTGACGCAGCGTCTCCCGAAAAGTCCTAGGGAAATACTCGGCATGGAAGGCCCCACAGAAGATGTCCCAATCATAGCGGGCTGCTCCAATAGTCTGCTCAAGACCCGCAAACCATGCCTTAGCGTCACCCTGAAAGAAATAGATTGCCAATTTCACTTGTTGATCATTAGAGCATCCCAATAAATTCAGTGTGTCTGTCACACTCTCCAGCCAATTGGTGGCTTCCCACGGGTCTGGTTTCCCAGAAAACACTCCAAATCGTCGTTCCCCCATGGTGGTAAAGCGAGACGCTAACTCCAACGCTGCAGTCGAGGGAGTTTCACGCGCTCTACGCCGTGGAGGTTCTTGGACCGGAGGTTCTGGTGCGTGCCGTCTACTTCCCACTTCACTAACGTCGTCGTCATATTGAATACGTGGGGCAGCTACAGAGGGTTCTTCTCTTCGCTCACTGCCAGAACCTGAAGCTTTATGCATCCAGCTGAGTGGCGCACTCAATGCTTCTCCTGCTAATCTCGCCACTCGTCCAAGACGGGAACTTTTCTTAGGTGCCATTTCCTGTAACGCACCAACAACAACAAATGGTCACGTTAATTAAAATCACAGGTTAGTATGATCAAATATGATTTACACTACCGCGGATCTTAAATCCTAAGGTTTGATCCTAAGTCCTTATGTCCCATATAAAATCCTGAACCTAACCTTTGATACCATAATTGTTACACCCCGAAAATCCACCCGGATCCCACGCCGGGAATCCCGGACCTCGGGATGCACAACACTATACCTGTCAAATCAAACCTGACAATCGAAAGGTACAGACTAAATAAAATAGTATAACCAGAGGCCAGCCCGGCCTTAAATATCCATAATACAATACCAACAGATAAGTAATATGGACCGGCACAGCGGTCAACAGAAATAACAACGACAGGACCGGCGCAGCGGTCGACAAACCAACAGATAACATGACCGGTGCAGCGGTCAACAGAGTCCAACAACATAAATATAACAACAGACCGGAATGCATCACAACCCACCCAGACTGGTGGTCACTACTAACTATCTACTCTGCTCTAGGTGGAGCCGCGCCTGAACCTGGAGGCAAACCGAAGGGGGGGTTAGCCGGAGGCTAAGTAGGGATATCACAATGATATGGTGCATGATCAGATATAAGGAATTACCAGAATACACCAAGACTCTATATGAGCATATAGAGTATAATCAAATCTCAATATATATATCAATATATATATATATATATATATATATATATATATATATATATATATATATGAATCCTCATACACAGGTAAAAATCTGGGAGCTGGTACAGCAGTAGTCCACGACCCGCGACTCTATAAAATAGAGTGGTCCCTACTGATGGCTCCCCGAACAGTAGAGACGACTGTCCATCGACAGCCCGCTAGTGTAGCGTCCTACACTCAGTACAACCCCTTATTGGGTTGATAACAGACCTCAAGCCCATAACAACGGACTCTCTCGGTCAGAGACGATCATACAGTGTCTCGACAGAAATCTCACAAGCAGTATCTGAGGTATACTGACATGTCTATCGCTAGACAGTCAATCCTCAATGTACATATACAGGACTCATACCACCTACCAACTACAAATCAACATGTAAGAAACGAAAATACTCATACCGTGTTTCATGCAAGAGTTTATGTCAACAGGAATGTACGCAGAGCAGAACGGGAATTAGAACAGTAATCAACAGTAAAGATAAGCAATAAGGGAGGTGCCGCTAACTACACATGCGGTTGGCACCGTAACAAAGAACGGAGGTAGAATCCCTACCTCAATAGTAGCCGAACAGTACAGCTCCAACCAACACAGTGTCAAGTATCAATCAACAGGACCTAACAGGGTAAATCATGTATAAGTCACACCATTTTATTTTAATCCATTTAATACCAATTAACATGCTAATCCGGTTTCATTATGCTAATCAGGTCGTACTAAGTTACTAAGTCAAGTTTGACAGGTATACGTGAGTCCAGGGTTATGTTCGCATGCGTTCGTATAATACGTGTACGGAGACGGAGTACGGGTACTAACCTAGTTCGCAGCCACGTGCGAACGCAACAATCACCACCGGACGTCGGGATACGCGAGAACCAACCACGCGCGCATAACCGAGTCGTCAGCACGGAACCCGATGTTCACCGGAACAGTAACTCCGGTGACCGATCGGAATTTCTGGAGTGCCACAAGGTAGCCGCCGGCGAGGTGAGTCCGGCCGTACAGTCCGTTTTCCAGGGAGACGCCGGATACCTCGTAGATCTGAGGTCGAAGTCGGCGGCGCCGCTTGCGCAACCCGCCAGCGCCGGAGATGAAGACGCCCGAAAATACTTCGGAAGGTGGCGGAAAGGTCCGCCGAGGCCAGAGGAAGGTCGCTGGAGACGCCGGAGACGCGTCGGACGTCGGATCTGGAGCTTTTCCGTCGGACGCGAGAGAGAAGAAGAAAGAGAGAGCTTCGCCGGAATCTGCTCGCAGGAAGCGGATCTGGGTCTTGCCGACGCCGGATCTCACCGGAATGGTCGCCGAATGGGGGTGGAGGTGCTCGGGAGGGAGAGCGGGAGTGGATTCAACGAAAGGAACGAGCTTTCGTTCGATCGTGATGGGAGACGCGGGCGACGGGGAAAATAAAGAGGGAGAAAGCGAGCGCGGCGACAACGAGTGATGGGAGGAGATGGGCTTGACCACCGTTTCCAGAAACGTCCCATCATTCAACTTTTACCAATATTTTATTTTAAAATATTATCTTCTTCGTCTATTTTTATCACGGACGTAACAGTAGGAGAAAGAAATAAAGAGCAGCTCTGGTAGGAGCTCAAACACTAGTCACTACCATCTCCTGTTCCATTCCTCCACACAACTAATTCTTTTCCGTTACAACTAACTTTTTTTGTTTCTTAATTCGTGATCATTTTGTAGTTATGATTGTGACGCTGGTTAGTAGGGCTGTTCATGGTCGGTTAACCGAACCGTTGACCATAGTCAACCGGTTAACCGAACCGAATGGAAGGGAAAAACCACGAACTGTTCCCGAACCGTTCGACTGGTTAATTGTTTCTTAATTTGTGATCATTTTGTAGTTATGATTGTGACGCTGGTTAGTAGGGCTGTTCATGGTCGGTTAACCGAACCGTTGACCATAGTCAACCGGTTAATCGAACCGAATGGAAGGTAAAAACCACGAACCGTTCCCGAACCGTTCGACCGGTTAACCGGTCAAACGGTTAACCGATTCGGTTAACCATGGTTAACCGATTATAATTTATTTATTAAAATTTATTTTAAAAAATTAACTTTGACTATTAAATATTTTAAAAAATTAATTTTTAAATTGATTTTACTTATTAAATATTATTATATGATAATTATATATGTAAAATAATTAGTTTTTAAGTTGTAGTGAATGGGTTTCGAACTCATGACCTACTAACTCGCAAAACAACATTTAACCATTGCACTAGATAAACAACCTAAGCATAATTTTGAGATATACATATATATACCGGTCGGTTCGGTTAACCGGTCAAAATTTTTTCTCCGAACCGTAACCGAACCGATCCGATCCATTCGGTTAATCGCCCGTTCGGTTCGGTTCGGTTTTTCGGTTTTTTTGAACAGCCCTACTGGTTAGTTATAAAGAAGTTGGGAAGAGAGGATCAAGAAAGCCGGTGGTCGAGTTGATGTCCAAATCGTATACGAACCTTATGTGTTAGGCCCCGGTTCAATCGCTCCGGCCCAGGCCCAAACATGGGTCCAAATGGAAGCCCATGGTGAGGAATCAACCGGTCAACACGAGACGTTGACCCGTGTGCAACGTCATCAACGCACGAGGACGCGACTGTGTCGTCCCCGCTTCGCTCGTACGCATACGGGAGCTCGACTGGCGCCGAAGACGCGGACGGCGGCGGAAGACTCGGGCGAAGGGCGCCCGAAGAAAGGAAAGAGGCGGCCCTTTCCCTTTAAGAGGCAGAGAGGTCGATCATCAGAGGAGGCCATCTTCAACCATCGGTAACGAAGCTTGAGGGAAGCTTCGACGCGAGTGAATCCGGAGAGATTTGTAACCTGCACCTGAGGAGGTGACCGGCGAGGGAGGGGAGAGGGCTACCGGCCAGGGGCCGACGACGAGATTTCTGTAAGTTTTCGGGAATAAAACAACGGTTTCTTCTCCGTCATTCTCCCTCCCTTGTTCCTAGTTCCTTCCGTGGCGGCAACGAGCTTCGGCGACGGTTTCCGACGACGGGTGGTAGCCGGACAGCGACGAAGGTCGGGAAGGAAGGCAGGCGACCCTTCCCTGCCAACACGCTTCGTTTCGGGTGACGTGAGGCGGAGACGATCGGCAGGCGCTCAGCTAAAGAAGACGAACAACGGTTTCGATCGCGTCGGGCGTTCGAAACGAGGCAAAAGTCAACGAAATCAGGCGGTCAACGCTGATTTCGCGAACGAATTCGATTTCGTTCGAAATCGGAAGGGTGACGCAACGCTCACGTCAGCAGCCGAGAGCGATTTCGGAGCGGCTGCGGAAATCGAACGGCTGACGTCAGGCGTGACGTCAGCGAAGGAAATTCGAATTCGATTTCGAATTCGAGGCGGCGAACGGCGAAATTCGGAGTCAAAATCAATTTTGACCGAGAGGTAAATTTGAATTTTGGTTTTCGTTTGGGATTTCTCTAATTTAGGGTTAGGGTTTTCTGTGCGAATTGTAATTTAGGGATAAAAATTTATTTTTAGAGATTTGAGTTTTTAATTTTGGGTCGAAAACTCTTGAGAGAGTTACGTTCTGGTATTCCGCCGAACGACTCTAGAAAGCGAATGAGTGCTAATTCTATATTGATCCGACCGGAGCGTGACATTATGGATCCGGCGTTGGGCAACCTGGGCGGCGGGAGCACTGCGCGGGAGCTGCCGCGGGTGATGACGACCCCGGGCACGCTGGCGGATCTGCAGGAGAAGGAGCCCGCCAACAGCGCGGCTTCCGACGTGCAGTCGTCGCAGGCGCAGGATCGGATCATTATCGTGGCGAACCAGTTGCCGGTGCGAGCCCACCGCCGCCCCGATGGCAGCGACTGGAGCTTCGAGTGGGATGAAGATTCCCTCCTTCACCAGCTGAAGGACGGCCTCCCAGACGACATGGAGGTGCTCTACGTTGGCTCCCTCTGCGTCGATGTCGAGGCGCACGAGCAGGACGATGTCTCCGAGGTGCTCCTCGAGCGCTTCAAGTGCGTGCCCGCCTTCCTTCCGCTGGATCTCCACGATCGGTTCTACCAAGGGTTCTGCAAGAATGAGCTGTGGCCACTCTTCCATTACATGCTCCCCTTCTCCCCCGAACTTGGCGGCAGTGGTGGTTTCGACCGTGGCCTGTGGAAATCGTACATGCTCGCCAACAAGCTATTCTCGCAGAAGGTTGTTGAGGTGATCAACCCGGAGGAGGACTATGTTTGGATCCACGACTACCACCTAATGGCCCTTCCCACCTTCCTCCGCCGCCGCTTCCATCGCCTCCGCATGGGCTTCTTCCTCCACACCCCCTTCCCCTCCTCCGAGATCTATCGCACCCTCCCCGTCCGCGAGGAGATTCTGAAGGCCCTCCTCAACTGTGACCTCATCGGCTTCCACACTTTCGACTATGCTCGCCACTTTCTCTCCTGCTGCAGCCGCATGCTTGGCATTGAATACGAGTGCAAGCGCGGCTACATCAGTCTAGACTACTTCGGCCGCACTGTCGGCATCAAGATCATGCCAGTTGGCGTTCACATGGACCAGCTTAAGTCCGCGCTCAGTCTGCCGGAGAGAGAGCGGCTGGTTAACGAGCTCCGGCAGCAGTTCCAAGATAAGACCATCCTCCTCGGCGTCGACGACATGGACGTCTTCAAGGGCATTTACTTCAAGCTGCTCGCGTTCGAGCACATGCTCAAGATCTATCCGACGTGGCAGGGTACTGCGGTCTTCGTCCAGATAGCCAATCCGGCGAGAGTCCGGGGGAGGGAACTTCATAACATCCAGAGGGAGATCGAGGAGAACTGCCAAAGGATCAACAGTACGTTTGGGCGCGATGGCTACACCCCGATTATCTTCATCGACCGCCTTGTGTCAGCCATCGAGCGAATGGCTTACTACACCATCGCGGACTGCGTTGTAGTGACGGCCGTGAGGGACGGGATGAACCTCACACCCTACGAGTACATCGTCTGCCGCCAGGGAATTTCCGATGATGCACAGGGCGGTGGTCCAAGCGGCCTACCGATGAGCATGCTTGTTGTGTCGGAATTTATAGGTTGCTCTCCATCATTGAGTGGCGCCATTAGGGTCAATCCATGGAACATAGAAGCGACGGGGGAGGCGATGAATGAGGCCATCTCTCTTACAGATACAGATAAGCAGATGCGGCACGAGAAGCACTACCGATATGTTAGCACACATAATGTTTCTTATTGGTCAAGGAGCTTTATGCAAGATTTGGAGAGGACGTGCAAGGATCATTTCAGGAGGAATTACTGGGGATTTGGTTTGGGATTCAGATTTAGGGTGGTGGCTCTCGATCCTAATTTTAGGAAACTTCATATTGGTGAGATTCTGTCGGTTTATGAGCGAGCTAAGAGTAGGGCAATCTTGTTGGATTATGATGGAACCTTGATATCGGAGACATCCCTCAGCAAGAAGCCCAGCGAGGAGGTTGTTAACATTATCAATGCCATCTGCGCAGACAAGAAAAATATTGTTTTCATTGTAAGCGGGCGAGGACGGAAAACATTGGAGACGTGGTTTATGCCCTGCGATAAGCTTGGAATCGCTGCAGAGCATGGATACTTCACCAGGTATGTTTCTTCTTGCTTCTTTGTTGTATAGTTCTTTGGAATAATACTTTGACAAATTGTTTAAATCTGCTACGCTGGTAGTGTCGATGCCATGTAGCATGAATTGCTTTGCGTCTATGCTGTCTAGTTTTTAGGCACTTGGGCAAACAGTCTGAATTAGCCTCACTACTGGTACAATGTCCCATACACCTTGCTTGTATGCTGTCTGATTTTCTGCAATGATACTTAAAGAATTGATTGAATTTGCTCACTGGCATATGAATTACTGTTTACAATAGGGAGAATTATCAGTTTTTCTTGTTGACGATTGCATTCAATTAGTCATTATAGTGCCAATAATGGCTAATCAATCATAGAAAATTGATGTGTTGTATGTTAGAACAATTTTAACAAAAGAGGATAACAGTTAACATGATTATAAATATTCACGTAATATGCTGCGTACAATGATCGATTCAATTGAAAGTTCAACTATGATTATCTTTAAGAAAATAATGACAGTACCATAACCATGTATACGCTCTTTCAAAGTTTGTTGATTTAGAGCACTTCATTGCAAAGATGAAACAATAAACATGTCTAATGAGAATTTTATTCTTTTCTTGTTTGGTCCCAATATTTGCAGATGGAGTAGGGACGGTGAATGGGAAACATGTAGCCCGCGCACTGACTTAAGTTGGATGCAGATTGCTGAGTCAATCATGAAATTGTACGCCGAAGTCACCGATGGATCTTCTATAGACACCAAGGAAACTGCCTTGGTTTGGCACCATCAATATGCGGACCCTGGCTTTGGTTCTGCTCAAGCGAAGGAATTGCTTGACCATCTGGAAAGCGTACTTGCTAATGAACCTGTTTCAGTGAAGAGTGGTCAGTTTATCATTGAAGTTAAGCCACAGGTATAATTTATGTCCTGTATTGCTTTTCTCTATAAATGAGTTACAATTCTCAGGGTAAACAGAAAATTAGTTACGAATTTTCTGACCTTGATCGCTGGAGCTCATGCCTCCACATAATTAATTACTGCTCATGTGGTTGTTTGTATATTGCTCAACATAGTGGTTCCGTGAATATAATTGCCTTACCACTAGAAATGAGAAGTTTAATTTTGCTAATGTTGTCCTGTTGTTTTGCTTTTGCAGGGAGTCAGCAAAGGTATAGTGGCAAAGAAAATTCTGTCCACAATGAAGGATAATGGTAGACAAGCCGAATTTGTGTTGTGCATTGGTGACGATAGATCGGATGAAGACATGTTTGAGGACATTGCTAGCATAGTATCCAAGAAACTAGTAGCTCCAGAGACATCCATATTTGCATGCACAGTGGGGAAGAAACCAAGCAAGGCAAGATTCTATCTGGACGACACAGATGAGGTCGTAAGCATGCTCGAAGCACTTGCATGTGCCTCCATACGTTCCTTTCGTTCTGCTGAAAGTTCTGAATCATCCCCATCCGTTGAGATCAACGAAGAGTGACAGTTTGCATCTCACTAATTTCTACCCTCTAGAATTTACTGATATCTTCGCCACTGCACAGTATATTTGAAGTTTGTCAAGAGCATATCAAATTCGATTCGACTTAATTGTCGTCCTGACGGTGTTCATAGATTTGCTGGGACAACAGAAGTAAACTCAGCCATTAATAAACTGATACGAAAGGAGATGTATCCTACGGCGTGGAGTGGAAACAAGTGTAGGAATTAGATATTCTATTACTTGCCTCATTCTTTTGGCACTAAACTGTTGACGTATTGTTGCTCTACATTCCGATGAGGTGACATCTTAACCAGCTGAATAGTACTGATGCCATAAAGAGCGTACAGATTTTTTTTTTTTTTTTTTGCTTGAAGAGCGTACAAACTGAAGGGTAAAATTTCATTCAATCTTTTATACTAATATACATCGGTCGTTATTCCATTCTTAGTTTGGCTTGTCATTTACCAAATGTGATGTTGACTTCTCTAAATGGGTAGAAACATTGCCGCCTGCCTTTGCCGGCTGTTGTTTCTTGTTGCAGCCAAAAGAGATACCATGTGATTCTTCTTTGCTCCCTGTTTGCCTATTTCTGAAGCACAGTTCTTTCTTTGTGGAAACTTTTTCCCGATGGTGTGAAATTTTGATTTAGTCAGATGAGAATTGTTATAATATTGCTAATAAGCCTTGATGAGTTTTATTATTTTAAATTTAAATATTTTCTTATTAGGTGGAGTATAGTTAATGGTATTAGAATAAATCTAGTTTGAAGCATTTTTAAGAAATTAACAAGGATTATGGTGGCTAACGGAGCTAATATTGGAGTGATCTAGTTTGTTATTGACTAGAGATGATTTTTTACTGTGTTAGGTCTTGAGTTGGCGAGACTGATAAGTTGGAAAGATCGTGATATTTTAGACTAGTTTCACCAATGAAATAAAATGTTAATTAGTATAATGTTCATGGTCTAATGAATTTATTACTATTGATTTAAATTAAAGTATTTTTCATTTAGATCAATAAATGAATAAATTTTCAGATGCGGTATTCTTATCAGCCAAACCTAGCAACCTGCATTGTTGCTTCCAGGACAAACCACATGGGGACTGTCCTGTGTTTGAGTTTATGCATGGAAACAATCTTATGTTTTTTCTTTTTGTTTGGGGGTGGGGGCACTAGGCTATGATCCATACGTAGTAGCACTGCTGAGTGGGCCAAAATGTGTTAATCCTGATCAATAGAACAGACAAGCTTTGACAAATGATTTCATCATGCAAGTCCTGTGGCAAAAGACAACCCCTTCTTGCTGTCCTTTAACTATCAAACAGACTGATCCCTGTATGTTTATGCTTGGCTATATATGTTTTGAATGACACTAGTACTGCAGTGCCTACTCTTTGCTAGCTTCAAAAGTGTTTAAGTCATGTGCTCACATTTGAATGCGACAGTTGCTCGCCAACTTTTAATCACGCTTGTTATATGTCAATCTTAGTTTAATCACAGTTGCTGGGGCTCTTTCTTCACTTGTGATTGGTACTCAATAGTTGACAACTTTTGTTTGGACTGCGCGTCAGCGAACAGTGCCAGTTAATGCATTCTTCCTCGGGCATGCAGCTAGAGTAGCATTAAAAAGAAAAAAAATTTTCGGAAGGACCCCTACTATGACCCTCTTCTGTGACGATCGTAGAAAGGGATCACGATCTGTCTTACACATATTTTAAAGTGTATTTATTATACCATAATTTAAGATTTATAGTATATGATGTTATATAATAATATATTGATGTTATATGATAATAGTTTTATACGATAATACATATATGTTATACGATATTTTAATTATACAAATTATACTATAATACAAATGTGTTATACCATATTTATCATATATGATATAATATATATAGATTATATTATAATATATACAGATTATACGATAAATATGATATAATACACTTGTATGATAGTATAATCTGTATAATTAAAATATCATATAACATATATGTATTATCGTATAAAATTATTATCGTATAACATCAATATGTTATCATATAACACGCGATAGTGTAAATCACAGATATAATATAAATTGTGTTTTAAGATTCGTGCTTGACAGATAAGAATCCTCTTATGCGATCGTCCGCACAAATTATTTCCATTAAAAATGTTTTTTTAAGTCAGGAAGAGCCAAATCCGTAGTGACAGACAAGAGACGCCTAAACAACAATCACTTGCACTTAAACCTATACCTATTAGTATTTGTACTTGCCTTTGGTTGCGGATTAGGATTAAGTGGTTCCACTAAAGATAAAAAAAGAGAGTGAAAAGCAAAAGGTTGGAACTTGTGGAACTGACTTCCTTGAATTAACTATGGAAAAAGGGCGAGCTGAAATAGTGATCAGTGAGACATGACTTCGTCTATAAAATATATATGTGTGCGCACTGATCTCGATCTGAACGTTTCCTCGAACTCAGGAAGCTCCCTCTCGACGTAGAGGTGAATACAGCCAAGCTGCTGAAATGCGCGCATGTAACAGTGAAGATTCTATTTGTCTAGCTTCAACAAACCCTCCTTGATGGATCAATCAGACCCAAGCTTGATGTTAGAATTTAGATACTCTGGTATATAATGCGAATTTAACTTAAAAATTTGAATAGATAATTATGGATATTTAATTTAATAAAAATATTTTATAATTTTATAATTAATTAGTGAAGGTTTTTAATATTGTGACTCACAAGCATGGGTCAATGGGTTTGTGACTCAATTAAGCATCATATTGTGATAATCATGAGAATTACGATAATGATGAGGTGGCATTATGGATAAGGTGATATGTGGAATGTGAGTTATGGTAGGGTTCAGGCAGTTGTTGGGTCGAAGGTCATTTTCAGCCCATGCCCCATCTTTTAAGCCGTTTGACAAATATTCCTCTTGTCACATGTCGCTGAATAATAATTGCCATACTGAGATTTTATAATTGTAGCAACATTTATTAAATCTTGAATATTGTTTTACAATAAAAAAATAAAAATAAAATAAATGAAGTACATAACGGTGGTACAAAACTCAAATGCACAATTCAACTAATTAGAGCTATTCATCTTCTAAAATGTGCAAAATCTAATATGACATTTGCTTTAAGATTCGTACATTTAGAAAAAAAACAAACGGTTTTGATATACTCGTCGTTTCTTTTATTTATACTCTTTCAACTATAAAAAGGGTTTAAAGTAACTTTTAAAATGATTATAATAGCCGATCCTGGTTGTTCATCCGTTGGGACACCTGCCATTAATTCCCATTGAACGGTCAACTTGCGAAGGGAAGCACGCTTCCTGTCAGGCCCGGGTTCATCCGGTTCAGTCCAAAGCCTTTGGGCCTGATCCAAATCCAAGCCCATGAGGAGAAGCCCGGTCAACTAAGAGGGTTGACCAAGCAAATCACGCAGCAACGCAGACGCGTGCGAGGCTTTCGGAAGACGTGCGCGTGCGAACGCGTCTTCACGCGCGAGCCACGCGAGCTCGCCACCGTGTGCGACGGAAGCGGACGCGAGCGGCGCGGGCGGCGTCGAGCAGAGGAGTTGGAGGCGGCATTCTCGGTCGCGGACGACCGCGTCGACGCATCCGGATGGCAAAGGAAGCGTGCGGCGCGACGGAAGGGCCGGACGTACGCGAGGGACGCGGAGCTGGAGACGAAGTCGCCGAACGAAGCGGACGCGCGAGGAAAACTCGGACGCGGCTTCCTTCACGATAAAGCCTCGACGAGGCGGACGAAGCAGCGGGCGCGAGGGCGTCACCACACAGAGAGCGCCGGGGGCGACTCCACCGGCGACGGCGAGGCGCCGTCGCCCTTCCAGAGCTGGGCTCTGATGCCGCCAAGGGGCGAAGGTCGGCGCGGCGGCGTCGACGAGAGAAGGAAGGAAAAACAGAGCTTGTAACCGGCGATGACCGGCGAGGGAGGGATGGGGGCACCGGCGACGGTGGTCTTCGGCGTTTAGAGGAGTTTTGTAACGTTTTAATGGGAATAAAACGAAGCTTTCCCTCTTCCATCTTCCTTCCCCCGTTTCGGCGTTTCCGGCGATAGTTCCAGCAGCAGGCGGCTGCTAGGTCGTCGGCGACGAGGCGAGACGCAGGCGGCGTCCTCCCCTTGTCGTCGGTCTTCTCCGGCGTCGGCTCGAACGCAGGCGGCGTTCGAGCGTTGCGAACGGTCGCGGCGTCGCGAGGTTGAAGACGACTCGCGCTTCGAGGCGAGTCAACGCAGCGGCGAGAGTCAACGATCGATTTCGCGTTCGAAATCGATTTCGACGGCTGACGTCAGGCGGACGTCAGCGTGCAAATTCGGCGCGGCGGAAGCGATTTCGGACGGCTGACGCGAGCTTACGTCAGCGACGGTAATTTACGCGCGGCGGCGAAAAATCGAGGGCTGACGTCACGCTGACGCCAGCAAGGACATGATTTTGACTTTGGTCAAAATCAGAAGAGGTAAATTAAATTAGGGTTAGGGTTTTCTCCGTGCGAATTGTATTTTAGGGAGAAAAATTATTCGGGGAGATTAGGGTTTCTAATTTCGGGTCGGAAACCCTAGGGTGAGTTGCGTTCTGGTATTCCGCCGGATTGCTCTGAGACAGCGGATAAGTGCTGTTTTCAGGCCGATCCGACCGGGGCGTGACAACAGGTATCAGAGCTTAAAATGATCCAGCAAGGTGAATCAGAAGGATCCGAGAGGCAACACCATTACCACCGGCGACAAGGAGTGTCGTTCTTCCAGGGCAGGGGTCCTGATGCCAACACCAGGGAGTGTTGATGCCAATGTCTAAGGGCATTGATGCCGATGTCAGGGACGTCGATGCCGATATCAGGGGATATCGAAGGAGACTCTATAAGAGCTCAGTGATTGCAAGATCACTTCCCGGAGCAGGGGCTCTGATGCCAATGCATAGCATTGATGCCAACACTAAGGCGTGTTGATGCCAACCCCAGGGGGCGTTGATGCCAACACCAGGGCGTGTTGATGCCAATGCATAGCATTGATGCCAACACCAGGGGGCGTTGATGCCGGCGCCAGGGGCGTCGATGCCGGTGTCAGGGACATCGAGGTTCAACTGAGTTCAGCAAATATGGTGAAGCAAGATTATCCTTGACAAATTTGTTGATGCAGGTTGCTATAAGCATGGTGCAGCAAACACTCATCATCAGAGGAGGAAGGACTTTGAACATTGGAGGGCCAGTGTTCAACTTGCATGGAACATCGAGGGCGATGTTCAAATCAGGTGGGGGAGAATTGTCAGGCCCGGGTTCATCCGGTTCAGTCCAAAGCCTTTGGGCCTGATCCAAATCCAAGCCCATGAGGAGAAGCCCGGTCAACTAAGAGGGTTGACCAAGCAAATCACGCAGCAACGCAGACGCGTGCGAGGCTTTCGGAAGACGTGCGCGTGCGAACGCGTCTTCACGCGCGAGCCACGCGAGCTCGCCACCGCGTGCGACGGAAGCGGACGCGAGCGGCGCGGGCGGCGTCGAGCAGAGGAGTTGGAGGCGGCATTCTCGGTCGCGGACGACCGCGTCGACGCATCCGGATGGCAAAGGAAGCGTGCGGCGCGACGGAAGGGCCGGACGTACGCGAGGGACGCGGAGCTGGAGACGAAGTCGCCGAACGAAGCGGACGCGCGAGGAAAACTCGGACGCGGCTTCCTTCACGATAAAGCCTCGACGAGGCGGACGAAGCAGCGGGCGCGAGGGCGTCACCACACAGAGAGCGCCGGGGGCGACTCCACCGGCGACGGCGAGGCGCCGTCGCCCTTCCAGAGCTGGGCTCTGATGCCGCCAAGGGGCGAAGGTCGGCGCGGCGGCGTCGACGAGAGAAGGAAGGAAAAACAGAGCTTGTAACCGGCGATGACCGGCGAGGGAGGGATGGGGGCACCGGCGACGGTGGTCTTCGGCGTTTAGAGGAGTTTTGTAACGTTTTAATGGGAATAAAACGAAGCTTTCCCTCTTCCATCTTCCTTCCCCCGTTTCGGCGTTTCCGGCGATAGTTCCAGCAGCAGGCGGCTGCTAGGTCGTCGGCGACGAGGCGAGACGCAGGCGGCGTCCTCCCCTTGTCATCGGTCTTCTCCGGCGTCGGCTCGAACGCAGGCGGCGTTCGAGCGTTGCGAACGGTCGCGGCGTCGCGAGGTTGAAGACGACTCGCGCTTCGAGGCGAGTCAACGCAGCGGCGAGAGTCAACGATCGATTTCGCGTTCGAAATCGATTTCGACGGCTGACGTCAGGCGGACGTCAGCGTGCAAATTCGGCGCGGCGGAAGCGATTTCGGACGGCTGACGCGAGCTTACGTCAGCGACGGTAATTTACGCGCGGCGGCGAAAAATCGAGGGCTGACATCACGCTGACGCCAGCAAGGACATGATTTTGACTTTGGTCAAAATCAGAAGAGGTAAATTAAATTAGGGTTAGGGTTTTCTCCGTGCGAATTGTATTTTAGGGAGAAAAATTATTCGGGGAGATTAGGGTTTCTAATTTCGGGTCGGAAACCCTAGGGTGAGTTGCGTTCTGGTATTCCGCCGGATTGCTCTGAGACAGCGGATAAGTGCTGTTTTCAGGCCGATCCGACCGGGGCGTGACACTTCTGAACCCCGTCGGTTTCCGCTACATTGCTTGTTGCTTCTTACTTCTTACAAGACCTTAAAAAGCTTCAAGAGGAAACCGACCATGTGCTCCTTCAGTGAAAAATATTTAAATATAAATAAAAAAAATAATAAAATTATTAGACCGACAATTCTCTTGCTCCACGTGGGGTGTGATGCAAATAACGCCAGGGGTTGTTTTTGCATTTTTGTAGAATTATTTCTCCGTATTATACTTCTGCAGATTTTGCTTACCAATCCATTTCATTCTATTATTTTCACAATTACTATACGAGAGAAAGAAAGAAGCGATTACGCCTCGCGCTCGCCGCTCTCAAACAAAAGTGCCTCGTCGCTTCACTTCACCGGGCACGGGCGCGACGCTGCTTTCTCGCTGTCTCTTCTTTTTTTTTTTCCCTCCCTTTCTTTTGCTCTCCTTCTTCCGGCCGATCGGCGCGGGCTTCATGTGACGGACGCTTCCGGAGAGGCGGAGATCCCCGCTTTGTGGTTGGTTCGCGCGACCGATTCACGTGTTCTCGGCTCTTCTCCCCCCCGTCCGACCTGCCGCGTCTGGATATCCGCATTCGATGGAATTTGGGCGGCCTCGAGGGTTACTCCCGGACCCAGAGGACTAGCACGGTGGGAGCAGCATCGGCGCTGATTCTGCAAGGGTGGTTGCCGACGAACTTGAGCTGCTACTGAATGTATCTATATGCATCTTCTTCTTCTTCTTCCGGTGCCTTGAAGCCCTCTTAGGGTTCATCGCTGGCTTCAAGATTCGAGTGAGCTTTTCTTTCTTTGCGTTCTTTTTGTGTTGTGTTTGAAATGTCGTTAGTTGATTTAATTGATTGGTTAGCTGTTTGATGAAAGAAAAGTTCATTTTTGAGGTCAACGTTGGACCATTTAGCAGTTGAATTTCTCTTCTCTCGTCCTTAGTACTTTTTCTCTTTATGTTCGTAGTTAAGAAAAGGTCGCCTTTGATGCTTGTTTAGATTGCAAGGTTGAACTCTGTACCGAATCTCGTGCTCAAGTAGGACATGCGTTTGAGGATGGATTTGTCTGTGGTCCGAGGCTTTTGTTGATCAAATCAAGCGCATATAATTTTCCTCTGAATGATCATGACCAAGGCCATCCATAGAATTTCCATTAAAGATGAAACCTGCGGAAGTGTTAGCAACCAAATCAAAGAAGGGTATGGCGCTATCAGTGACCACCTGCGCAACCATGTGCACCTGACCAATTGCATACACTTGAAGAACCACATGCACCGTCCCAGCCCCAATTTTGCGGAGCGGTCCCTCATGAGGGATCTCATTGTCCTCCAGAAGTCGAGGTCACTGAGGGACCCTTCCACCAGCCCTCCCTCGTGGGTCTCCCCTTACGTAGTGGGAGCTTTTACTAGGAAAGATGCAAAGATTGCTTCCAGCTACAGGAGGAGGTCAATAGAAGTTGATCGGCAGAGCGACGCTGGCAGGTTTTCCATTAGTTCACCACACATTGCAAGTGCCGCAACAGCAAAGGTTACTGCCTTGGAAGCGGCCGGTGATTATTATTTTGCGGGAGAGGCTGACAATGCAGACATAACTAAAGGTGACGATACCGGCGGAATAAGTCGCAGGAGTAATAGCTTCTATAAGAAACAAGTTTCATTGAAGAATACACCGATAGAAGTGGAGACACAGGCAACAAGGGAGCCTGATGAGATTACTCATGGACAAATTGTTCAGCCTAAGACCTTCCTGGATGAATCAGATGAAGTTCCGGAAATTTCAGACAGTTTTCACCAAAGTGAGCATGAGAGTAAAAGGGGAGCTAACAATGAACGAAAAGAGAGTATTCCTAACCGTAGTATTGGGTCAAACAAAGGGAAGAAACGCAGGTTGAAAGGTGCAAAGCGTGCTCTCATTTCGGTTGCTGATCATCATAATCTGATTATTGCTACAAATTCAGCAGCCCAACTTTCCAAGAATGGAAAAGGTCAGCTGGAGAATGTTGAAGAAGATAATGAGTTCGCGGCTGCAGAGAACCAGAGAAATGTTTGTGGGATTCCTTGGAATTGGTCAAGGATTCATAATCAAGGCAAGACATTTCTTGATATTGCTGGGAGGAGTTTTTCCTGCGGGCTATCTGATTCAAGAATGAAAAAGGCGGATGGTCCTGTTCCACAAAGAGAGAGAAACACTTCCAGTGCGGTTGCATCTGATCATTTGAGTGCATCAACAAGTTCAGTTTCTGAAGTGTTACCATTGCTACTTGACAAGCCAGAATCTCAAGACAATGATGCTGCTCATTTCCTGTCAAGTGATTGTTCAGGAGAACTGGAAATTTTCTCCAACCATAGCTTGAGGCATGATAGAGAGTCCGACCTTTCTTCTGAAGCTAGAGCAGGTCAGCGGACATCTAGACAGCCTGACTGTAGAAGACACCAAAGTATGACACAAAAATACATGCCAAAAACATTCAAAGATCTCGTGGGACAAAACTTGGTTGGTCAAGCTCTTTCCAATGCCATTCTGAGAAGAAAACTTGGGTTGGTTTATGTCTTTTATGGACCTCATGGAACAGGGAAAACATCTTGTGCTCGTATATTTGCTAAAGCTTTGAATTGTCTTTCTGTGGAAGTTCCAAAGCCTTGTGGTGTTTGTAGCTCCTGCATTTCAAATAATCTAGGCAAGAGCAGAGATGTGCTGGAAGTGGGACCAGTTGGTAATTTTGATTTTGAGGGTATTAAAGATGTCTTTAATAACGTGATGTTATTACCAAGACCATCATTATATAGAGTTTTAATTCTTGATGATTGTGATGACTTGCCTTCACATTTGTGGAGTACCATCTTGAAGGCCATTGATCGAGCACCACCCTATGTGATTTTTATCCTGGTCTGTTCACATCTTGACTGTTTGCCTCATATTATAATATCTAGGTGCCAAAAGTTCTTTTTTCCTAAAGTGAGAGACTCTGATATCATTTCTACTTTGCAATGGATTGCAACCAGTGAAGGCTTAGATATTGAAAAGGAAGCTTTGAAACTTATAGCATCACAATCAGATGGTTCTTTAAGAGATGCCGAAATGACACTGGATCAATTGAGTTTACTTGGCAAGAAAATTTCTCTTCCACTCGTCCAGGAACTAGTAAGCTTTTCACCATCTAAATTCTAACGTGATTTATATTCTCGGCACATGTGCATTTTTGTGTATCAATGAGTTGTAACTTCTTAAAGTTGTGATACTCAACATATCTAAATGAGAACACGTAGAGAAAAGATGATTGTTTGTTTCATTGCCTAGTGCTGTGATTTTAGGAACCTGCTGTTCAAGTAAATAACCAGTTGCGATTAGTGAACTTAGGAATCTAAGTTTGTCCTATAGGTAGGGGGTTTGATCATGATAAGTGTCTTTCCATGTAAATGTTGCACATAAAAAGTTTTGTCTTATACATATCTTCCCTTAATAATTTCTCGTATTTGTTACCATTGGAGGAATTTAGGAATTTAAATCCTATTAATCTGTTAACATCCACTGCGAATATTATTGTGTCTTAAAGTGCTCCTTTTATTTTTCATACCATCATACTTTCCTTCTTCACGTTGATGATAAGGTTAAATTTGGAAAGGGAAGAGAAGTGGAGGAGATTAAAGATTGATGATCTCCATCTTATTACCAAACTATACATGTTATATTGTCTTGTTATTTCATCATATTCACGTTAGCTGTATGCTAATTTTTATCTATCCTTTTAATACACCATTATAATCTTCTGCATCTAAAATCATGTCATTACTATTTTGGTGATCCATTGGTTGTGCAATGCTATGCGGTATATAAATTTTGTCAAACATTTAAATGGTACAAGATGTGAAATTGTCTAAATGACATGTTGAATAATTTTCCATTAAATATATTTATTTCATTTTTTGAGACAATTATTTGTTTCAAAATTTTGTGCTTGTAAATTTAATTAATACACAAAAATGGTGTATTTAGATCCAAAATGTAGCTTTTTACTATGATGTTTGGAGTCTTGTATTGCTACCAGGTGTACAGACCGGACTCAATCAGTGGATGCTGGGTGCAATTGAACATACCCAATCTGGATATGGCGACTTGCGCCCAAATCCTAGGTGCAGGATGGTACAACCACTAAGTGTAGCATGGATCAATTCTAAGCACAGGCATGCTAGCATGCATATGGGCCTTGGCAAAATCCATTTTAGCTCGTAAACTTAAACTTGCTAATTTATGATATCTTGGTTAATCAAAGTTAGTTTATCATGTCTTACGTTAAAAATGGGGTAGCTCAGTAAGTAGATTTTTGTATTATGATCCGTGTTATAGGAAAAACTGATTTATTAGTTTGATAGACCTAAAATAATATAACCTAATTGTTCAGGTTGGTTTGGTCTCTGATGAAAAGCTGGTGGACTTGCTTGATCTGGCCTTATCGGCAGACACTGTGAATACTGTGAAGAGCTTAAGAGAGATTATGGAAACTGGGGTGGATCCTCTAGCATTAATGTCACAGCTTGCAACCGTAATTACTGACATTCTTGCTGGGAGTTATGCCTTTAGAAGAGAGAGACTGCGCAGAAAATTTTTCCGCCAGTCAACTCGTGAGTAAAACAACACTCTACTTTAATCCACTTCTTTAAGAGAGAAAAATTGGCAACGTCTAGTGATTGTCACCTTGCTAAATTGATTGCTTTCAGTATCCAAGGAAGATATGGAGAGACTACGCCAAGCTCTCAAGTCTTTATCTGAAGCTGAAAAACAACTGAGGACATCAAATGACAAGCTGACATGGCTAACAGCTGCTCTTCTTCAACTTGCTCCTGATAAGCAGTATATACTACCCAGTTCTTCCACAGACCAAAGTCTCAACCACAGCCCGATGATTCTGAGTGCTCAACATGAGAGAAATGTATGTAAGGATTCTACCACTATGCTAGGTGATATGCAGCGTATGGACAAGAGCTTTTCAAGAGATGTTAGTCATGGATACAGCAACAATAGAGGTAATTATGATGCTAGACAGTCACATGAAGCTATTGAAGCAAGCGATATTCATGGCTCTAGCAAGAGACACATCGATATAAAAAAGATATGGTTAGCAGCACTAGAACACATCCAATCCGATACATTAAGGCAGTTCTTATACCATGAAGGGAGTTTAGTATCAGTTAGCTTAGGTGCTGGTAAGTTACTGAACCTCATTTTTAGTGTACCAACTACAGTCTTCTTCAATACTTTAAGACACTTAAATATGCCAGTGACAAAGCCAAACTATATCTTAGATAATGAAAAAAATATTCTAAAATTTTAAACAAATGCTGCAAGTTTATTATTGAAATTCCAATACAATAATGTTTGGAGTGCTAATCTAATATGAAATGTGGGTGACTTCGGTTTCATGTCTGTTATGCAAAAACTATATTTATTTGGACACAGAGTGACCAACACTAAGACTGTTTATTTTCATCATTTTATTGAATACAATAGCTTGACACATTTTTAGTCATAATCCTTTTTGTTTATGGATAACTGCTTCTGTTTGAAGAAATGAAAAATAATCTAAATTTTGCAAGATTAGATTCTCTTCAAATTCACAACAAGAGGATATACAGTGGCTCTTTATTTTTTTTCACTTTTACTTTTTCTAGCTCTTTTTTTGAAACAGATGTTTGTCTGGACTTGGTGCATCTTAATTTAAATAAGTGTAGTTTTATTTTGCTTTATGTATGAAACAGTTGCATCAGCTATCAGGGTTCTAGACATGTTTTCAACCAAGTGAAGTGGGTAATATCTATCTGAACCTATTAGATTCCCTTTTGTCTTGAAGCCTTTTCCAAAAGAACAAATTAAATAATACTACTAATTGTAGCAATGTCCTTATTAGCTTTTGTGATTGAGTGATAAATAATTTCACACTTTGTTACAGTTTATTTTTTCTTTTTTAGACTTTTGCATCATGATCTCACGTTTGTTTCTTTACAATTCCACACAATGTAGTAAATGGGTACAAATTTCCTTATCTTCTTCCTTATTATATTGTTCTACATAAACCAAATTATAGTTAATGCATGTGCTGATTTTCTTCATAAACATAACTAATGCGGTCTTCAAAGGAAGAAAAGAAAGTCTTAGCTGCAATTCAGATTTTTCTTAAGTGCTCAATCCTTGGAGGGGAGTCTATCTTTTTTCCTTATTATGTGTTTCTTTGGATGCAGATGATTTTACAATGTAGTTTCATTGCTTTATGTGAGAGATTACATAAGAAGGAATTGTTTTCTTGTGAGCCACATGCAGAGTGAATCACAATCCTATTTAAATTATTTATTGTTCTATTGATTGTTATTTTAGTATCTTAGTTATTTTGATTGTTATCTTT
Source organism: Costus lasius (assembly GCA_027563935.2). Lineage (NCBI taxonomy): Eukaryota > Viridiplantae > Streptophyta > Magnoliopsida > Zingiberales > Costaceae > Costus > Costus lasius. The sequence continues at coordinate 9,180,101 of CM050447.1, read as the reverse complement.
CACTCAGTTTTTGGGATCTTGTCCTTTTGACCTGACTTTAAAGCTTGATGTGAGGTCATGCCATGCATTCTTCATATCTTAGATGGAACCTTGTGAAGATAACCAACACAACCATATTAATAACAACTTAAGCTAGAGATGTGAACTAAAAGCCAACTTAACCAATTTAGTTTCTAGCTTATGGTACTTTGACCCAATCTCCAACACTAACATGGATTTGTTTCCTTGTTTGAAAGAAATTATTTTTTTAGTTATAGGGTGTGTTGTTAGAACCACCTAACGATAAAACTATCCCATTAAAGTAGACTTGAAGCAACATGGGTTAATTTAAAAGGAGCCCGTTAATGGTAGTAAGTTCATTAAGCTTATATAATTACTCTTCTCTCACTTCTTATATGATACTAAACTAGAGTATGCTCATCTTAAAATTTGTTGTCCTTGTCAATTTCAAATACCTAACAAGAACCATCCCTAGTTGGCAATATATGAGAGACAACTTATGGTAACCCTTTCCTATTGACCCTTAACTATGGCTAGAACTAAGCTTACTTTGAGACCATTTGTTACCATCCACCTAATGAGAAGACTGACTTATTAACTTAGTAAGCATTAAACAAAATGACCCAATTTAAAATGCTTAAGCCTAAATAAGTAGTGGTAAACTCAATAAATTTTACATACCATGACAATTCTTCACTGTTCTCGAATCGTCCTTCTAGCCGTCACCGGCGAGTGATCGTGCAAAGCACGCCCTAATAAGATGAATAACAAAACACTCAATGACCTAACCCAGACCCTTATTTATAATACTATCGTACTTAGCGGGCCGGGTATAACATACTAATCCGGATCCGCTTTATTACATATCCACTACTATTATTGGGTCCGTAACAGATCCTCCCTCCCTAAAGAAGCCTTGTCTTCAAGGCTACTCAAAATTTATTTAAGAAAACTATAGCTTGTGCCTCCTCCAGGGTCCCAAGTTGCTCGAGCTTCTCCGTCTAGTTCCTCCTCAGCAGGGTCTTTCTCCTCATCTTCTGCTAGGATCATGAGTCTCAAGCCTTTGTTTGTGCAGCGATGCATTGTATAATAAGGCTGATCGCATCCAAAACATAATCCTATTTCTTGTTTGGATTTCAAATCTTGGTATGAAAGATATCCACCTCCTCGGGTCTCATTGGATGCTTGATTTCCCTTTGAAGCTTTACGAATGATCTCCTCGCTAATGGGTGGTTGAGGTTGGTTGTCCACAATAATACTGGTCTTGAGCGAAGCCGTGCCTCCTAACTTATCTTCCACATTGGTTTTAGCTCCTCCTAGATTATGCATGCCTCTTAACTTATCTTCCACATTGGTTCTAGCTTCTCCTGGATTATGCCACTCTGTTCTGGTTGTTGTCGGTTGTAAAAATATATCTGATGTATGCGCGGACATACCAGTCCTTTCTCCTGTTGTTACTGTGGCGGGCCGACTGCGCTCTCGTAGAAGTGGGGGGAAAGGATCAATGTTCCTCTCCACCATTTTTCCTTTCATGAATATAGCAAACATTTCCTTCAACTCGCGCATGCCTTCCTTTAATATTCTTCCATCCTCTTCGACTGCTTGCAGCCTCTCTTTATTCGCCGCTTGTTCGTCCTTGTGCTTCTCCTCCATCGCTATAATCTCGACTACACTTTTCTCTAATGCTTCTAACCTTGTCTCAAATTGAGTGGATGCCATGGTGAATCACAGCCAATGCCTGCAGAAGAATCGATCTTTCAATGTCCCATCACAGGTTTTTTTTTTGCTACTAACTGGAATAGCGTGCTTTTTTTTTTAAAAAAAAATCTCTCTACTTTTTTTTCTCTCTTTTTTTTCTTTTTTTTTTTTCAAACCTAAGCTATAGCCCGCGTCCGCATGCACAGGCTTCACCGACAGCCGCTCCCGTCGCTGGCTAGGGTTTCGATGGAGGAAGCAGTGGACTTTATCTTCGTCAGTCAACCGCTCCCATCGTCAGCTAGGGTTCCGGGAGAAGAGGCGCCTCGTAAAGTCCGCCAGGGTTACTCGCGACAGGGAAGAGCCGTCGTTGCCTAGATCTTCTGCCGAAGTCATGCTACAGTACTCGCACTACAGTACTGATGCTACAGTATTTTCGCCAAAAGCCCTAGCGCGCTACAGTACTTGTCGTGCGCACTGGAATCTTTCCGGGATGAGAGCTTTGTTGCGTGCTGAACTTCTTTTGCTCTAGGTTTTCTTCAACGGCTTAATCAACGATAATAGACCCGCCGTTCAGATCTACTATCGACAACGGAATTTCTTCCGCCTTTATCCTTCACCGGACCACCGGTTCCCCGGCGATCAATCCGGTAGGTCGGACCACTGTTACGATTCGAGAAGCGAATCGTCTCTCTAGCCGTCACCAGCGAGTGATCGTGTAAAGCACGCGCTAACAAGATGAATAACAAAACACTCAATGACCTAACCCTAAACCCAGGACCCTTATTTATAATACTATTGTACTTAGCAGGCCGGGTATAACATACTAACCCGGATCCGCTTTATTACATATCCACTACTATTATTGGGTCCGTAACATTCACCCACTTCTCATATGGGCCACATGCATTTATCTTTTGTTGAAAAGAGATGATTGGTTTTTTGTCTAGTTGAGTGGATTTCCATTTTGATAAAACATTTTACTAGAATCAAACATGATATAGGGACCCAAGGATCAAGTCAATCAAACATCAAGTTCATCAACCACCATTATATGCATTTCCTAGAAGAAAACATGATTCAAGTTATGTATTTTATTATGCTAGCAACGGGAGCTCTCTTCAAGGTTCCTATGATAGAGATCATTTACAGCAAAGTGCATCACCATCATATTTTTTCCATTTTTTAAAGCAGGTTTTACACTTGTCATTAGGAAGTTTACAAGATGCTCATGATTAATTAGTAAGAATATGACCTCTTACTTGGATGGGTATCACATTCAAGCTAGTTGTTCTAGGTCTTAGGTTGAATTCCTACTTGCAAATGTCATGTATGCATGTGTGAAGGCCCAAATAAAAAGAAGGATGTGAAATATAATAATATTTAATTCTTAATGAATTTACTTTAGCTTAAACATTTTTAATTAAATGATTTTGATGAAGTTAATGAATTAATTTTCTCATTAGGTGGGTTGTAATAAATGGTACAAGAGCATACCTAGTCTCAAGCAGGTGAGAGTTTAATAGAAAATAAGAAAATAATTACCATCGATTGTGGAGTCACTATTGGATTGACTTCATGAGCAACATATTTAAAATATTTCTAGCCTATAAATAAGCCTTGCCTTGATGAGGATGTCAAGTTTCAAATGAGGGAGATTATGCTGCCCTCAATTTAGTTATAAGAAATAATTTAGTCCTAAGAAATGAGAGAGAATTGTATTGATATGTAAAGCCTAATAAGCAAACTATTTAGGGCATATTTGGCTCTGCTTTTAAGTTGATTTTAAGTAAAAAATAATTAAAAAATATTTGGTAATGAAAAACAGAAAATTATAATTTGATGTTTTTGCTTATCCAAAAAAGTGCATGATTTTGATTCAAATTTTAAGTATTATTTTTTTAAATAATTTAAAATTTTAATATTAATAAAAAAGAAAAAAATATTATTATTTTAAATAATTTAAAATAATATATTTATTTATTGTTTTAAATTTTGATTGTATTTAAAAAGTTATTTATTAAATATCTTATAAATTTTGATAGTACAACACACTTTAGTACAATTATAAAACATTTAGTACAATTATAAAACAATTAACGTGGCTAAACAAACTCTTAATCTTAACTTGTTTTATGCTTATTAAGTTAATGACTCTTTTTTTTCATTAGGTAGGCTGTGATGGCATGTATGGTTCTTGTAGCTTTAGTATATGGTAATTATAATTAGTGGGTATGACGCTAATCTTACCATTTCTTTTCTTACTATAATTCATTACACTCATGACTTTAAAAACTAGTCCATATTGGTGATATGGCCGGTTTGACTAGTATATACTTGGTATGGTATATATATACACTATATTATATTTATATAAATTAATTAAAACAGACTGAGACCATTGGTACCATATCGGTATGGACTGGTACTAGCTGGTGTATGCTGGTCTCACAATGGATTGGTACACTGGTTGGAGCCAGTATTTAAAACTTTGATTCCAATTGGTTGAGTATTATCTTAACCTGGTTTTGTTCGTATGTGTTTTTGGACTATGAGTCAATTTCCATTGTTTGTATTGTTTACTTTTTATATTTTGCTCAGTTAGAAATTTTTGTGATTTTCTATTGAAAAAGTCTAGAAATAAACTTGTAAGCTTGAACTGTCCTGCCTGTCCATTTATCATTCTAAAATTTGTGGTCACATGCTTGAAAAGTTGAGAAATAGTTCTTTTCTTAATTTAACAATAAAGATAATTTTGTCTTTGTTGCCTCCCTCAATGTAGCTCCTATGGCGCAATTGGTTTTCAGCTCAAATGCCAATAGATCTAGAGCTGATAAGTTCAGAGGGCAGATTTTGCAAGCCTTCCAATGTGTACTTGCTTCTCCTGTAATACTCGAACTCAGATGTAAATCTAGGAATAGTTTTACCTCAGATGTCCAAATTACTCCTTTTGTGCATGGTACTGAATCAGGTCTTTCTAAGATGACGAGTGGGCAATTTGTGAAGAATCAAAATATAGTTTCTTCAGTTCCTGAAATTCTCACAGGAAAGCATACAGAAGAAAGTGTTCTTAGGAGAATTGGTTCTAGTCAAGCCAGATGGATCCACCCTGGTCCCCATGTGATGACAGAAGATGATATTATTGAAGTACGACAACAAGAACATGAGCTAGAAAATAAATCCGTGGGATCAAAGGGAAAAGAAATTAAACATTTATTGGAAGAAGCATCAACTTCACATAACCAAGCTAGTTTGATTCCTTTCAAAGGAAGGAATGAGAATGAACAGAATTTAAGAAAAAGCTTAGTTCGAGGAAAAGTATCCCTGGCACATGTGATTCAACGTGCAGAAGGTTGTTCCCAGCAAAGTGGATGGTCAAGACGCAAAGCCATGTCAGTTGCTGATAAGCTTGAGCAGGAGAACTTGTGAGTTGGAAACTCTAATTCTTTTCCAACCCTTTTACCATTTTGTTCCTGTTTCATAATTCAATACGGAAGATAAGAACACGATTTCAAGCACCAACACAATATTTGACTGTTTCCTTGATTAAATGCATAAATTACTGTTTTTAAATTCATATTAGCTTGTCTTTGTACTTTATACACTCGAGTGTAAGATTGATTGCAGATGAACAATGGAACAGAGATATATGAATCCTGCATTCGTGGATATTGTTGAAGTTGGCAACTTTGTTATCTTCTCTTCTTTACAAATAGTGAAGATAATATGGTACTTTTGATTATTTCTTAATGGAAAATAGAGAACTCATATAATAGTTACTGCAGTGAAGTATTCCTGATTATTAAGATTATCTGCCACATAGGAAGGCGCATGCTCATTCCCTCTGATAATTCTCTGTTCTTAAAGACTAGGGTTAGATGCAATGTCCATACTACCATCAAAACATGACAGTTGTTGCTTCCCTTTAGCTAGGTTATTCAGTGTTTGAGGATTTTGCAAAAGCAGTTTACTTGTTTTACACCGTATATATAAATGCACATCATTGATTCAAATCAATCTAGGTAAGATTCGTTAGGGTACTAGTATCTCGGATACGGAAATACTGGATTCTAGGATGCATTTCCTTGAGAATCTAATCATGCACATTAAGGACCTAGAACATGGATCAAATCACAATAATTTTCCCTCTTTTGAACCTATGCATGCTGAGGTTAGTGGTGAGTGGCTGTTTTGGCTAGTTGTTATTGCAACTTCTTAGTAATGACAGATTATTCAAGAATGCGTTCATTAATAAGTGAAATCTATGTTTGCTTCACACATAATGCTTGTTCATGCTCAAAATGTTTACTTAAAAACTATTTAGCCTGAGGTTTAAAAAACAGGTCGAAGACATAGTACCTTGGACCAATATGTACTCGTTGGGTATATATATATATACTTATTTATAGTTACGGTACAGACCGTGTACTGGTCCATAGCCGGATCTTGATCCTTGATTCAGCCATCTAAGATTGCTTATACGCTTGGAGTTCCTAATGCAAGTAACAAAGTTATATTTTTTGCATGCCACCATAATTTTATATATTACTAATTTAGCTCAATAAATTGATCCTGTTATCTTTGCTTGTCTCCCAAATCATCAGGAGATTGGAGCCAAGATCAAGAAGTTTGTTTTGCTGGAAAGCTTCCAGGAAAACACAGGCTAAGGTAATTTACATACTAAGAGAACTGACTTGGACTGGTCATAATTGCTTACTTTTAAGCTTCAGATTAGTGTTCTTGTATAAAAAATGGATATTTCCACTAAATGAAGATCTCTGTTTCTGTTCTTGTTCCTTCTGTTATGTAAAGCTTAAAGTTTTTTACATCAAGGAATGTGTTTTCTCATTTTTTCCTACTCATATTCAAGGATTATTACAATTTGATTGTTGCCTACCTTAGTTAACGAAACTATTTTTTGCCCTATGGTACTCTATTAGAAGCAGATAAACGACAACAAATGATGTAACTTATGTCATTTATTTTTGACATATTTATCTATGCTTGTTATCTTGCTATTTGGCATCTATTTGAAGTTTGTGCATAGTTGTTGTGTTCCTTTCTTTGTTGAAGTACGTGCATTACTTATTGTCAAAGATTCATCCAATTAAAAAAAATACAAGAAACGTGACGTGCCTGGGAGTCGAGAACATAATCCAGTGCCTTGTCTTCTATGAAAAGAACATACTGCAAAGTTATCGATTTATTTCTTTTATTTTCAGAATGATTGGCTCACTCAAAAGACTTTTTGCAGCTGTTAAAACTTAAAAATAAGACAAGGAAGCCAAGGTCAGTGCTAAAGCTCGTCGCATGTGGAAGGTGCCTGCACAATAGGTGACCAAGTTAATCCGTGTGATATAGCATGGTTCACTTGTATTGTTTCACGTATTATATGATTAATCCCTTGTTTACCTTCACTTGTATTGTTTCATGTAACAAGAAATAAGATGAGGTATGAATTGCATTATTTGTATTGAAATCTGCAGATTGGATGAAGTTTAGGGGCATGTCATCAACTGTGGGTACCTTGCAAAGTGGGTTCATACATTCAAGTTGGTATTTTGGTATATGAACTTTTGAAGTGTTGCTTGTTCCATGTTAAGAAAAATGTGATGGTCGACATAATCAAATTAGTTTGGGCTTATTTCAAAGTTAGGCCACATTGTTTTAAACTTATCATGCAAATGGTTATTTTTCTTATTAGATGGACTATAATAAATGGTACTAGTACAAACTTAGTGCTAGGCCTTGTGTGGGTTTAATAAGAAAAGGGTGCCATGAATGATTGAGTTTCTATTAGATTGATCTTATTGTATCGAATATGAATATTCATTACAAATGATTTACACACTCATCATTGTTATGGAGAACCAATTTAGGAACATTATACATGGCCCTTAGGTTCCTCTTTATAATTCTACATGAAAATGCAAAGTAACACCAATCTCGATCGGGGCAATCTAGACTTGCTGAGATATTCTCCATGAATGCTATAATAAAACATGAGAATAATGCTTGGTAGAAATCTTAGGTAATGCACACACCCTAATGTGCCTACACAGGCACGAACACTTATCTGCGTGGGAATGGGCATATTTAAAAACTGTGCATGCAGCAAATGGCGATAGGGGGCCCTCTGCATATGGGTCATTTGCAGCAGGCTTTCTTAGCATTTCATCTGTTAATGGCATAGCACTTGAAATCAACAAATTGGCACTACCTGAAGTTCATGTCAAGTGCATATCAGGCTAAAAGCATGTTCATGTATCATTTAATCTACGTGTATCATGCCATATTTAGTGCTTACTTTCCGGGAGCAATAGGTGCATTTAGAATGCTTCACTTAGGGAGTATAGAGTCCACACAGACCCTGCCATGCTCATCGGGAGCAAGTCAGACCTCCGGCACCTTGTTGCTGTTCCTACTGAAGGGCGAATATTATCGTGAAAGGGAATCCTTGTATTTTTTGGAAACTTCTGCTCTGGAAGCAACAAATGTGGAAAATTCATTTGCAGAGGCCTCGATTGAGGCAGACGATGATACAGCATCTTCCATACCCAGTTAAGGCTGCGAGAACAAATGTAGACGACGATGCTTCAGCCTTCAAGCATGAAGAAACTTGACTGCTATTCAACTTATTAGCAGTAATGATGTCTGCCAATGTGTTGTTTTCCATTTGCGATGCATGGTTTGTTTCTTTGGGATGTTTTAGTTCCCTCATTTGTTCTCGAATTAACAATTCTAGATCTGACCGGAATGGCATTTGGTTTTTGTTATCCTAGCGTTCATAACTTCTCTTTTCTTGCCTGCTGTGCTCATGTTCCCTGCGCCGTGTCTCTTAGTCACTGACCAGTGACCTTCATCTAAACATGTGGGGGGCTGTCACTGTACAATTCTGCAGTGTTTGTAACCCTTGACGCAATTGGTTTCATATATCAATTGCTTGATTCATACTTGGAATCAGAATAAATAGTTGGAGGGGTTCTGTTGGGAATATTTGGTAAGTCTGGTGGGCCCATTAATTATTCCTCCGTAGCTCATTTTTTGATTTGTTCTATAAACAATTTGGCCGGTGGCATTGTTGGCTTCATCTATTGATTTGCTACCCGGATCCCCAGTTGCACATTTTGGTTCTATTTAAGAGAGTTGATAAGAAATTATAAGGTGTCGTTACTCAAACTTGCTAATCTATCTAGACACAAAATGCATAACATGAACTTGATTCGTTGGTTTAAACAAATAACCACACGCTCTTGACTTGATGAAGCCTTAAAGTACAATATTGTCTTTGCCTTTGTCTCCTAGTGTTTTGTGAATTAGGGTAGGGCAACATCATTTTGCTCTTTAGAGGATGACAACTTTGATAATGAAGACCACAGTATCTGTAATGCAATATTAGAGGACAATGACTCTAGTGATAGTAAGGCAGCGGAGATTGAATAGAGATACGGAGGAGAGATTTGATAGTGGTTTTTGTCATAGGAAGAGTGCAATGACTAGGGTTAGGGATCATGGAACAAAAGCAGAGATTTGATAGTGGCTCATAATGCAAAAGGATATGATATTATCGGGACTATGACAATGGCTGGTTAAGAGATATTGAATTGAAGAGACGTGGTGATGTAGTAAAAAGGCAAGGTGTGAGATTAGTTTCTAGAGTCTATGATGGTGCATATTGTGACTTTACACTAATATTTTAATTATGTTTTAGATTTTAGTTATTTGTAAGTTAAAAAGTTAAACTAGAGCTGACTTAGGATATCCATATTATAAGGTGAACTCATCCCATTATTTTACTTGGGTGGGTTTGAATTTAATAATCATCCCTACGAATTAGCGCTTGCGTGTATAGCAGATGCTTCACAATCAAAAAGAGAAAAAAATGTATTACTATTTATTTGTCGTACCAAGTAAAGTAGAACAAGTGTGGCACCACCAAGAGGAGTTGAATAATAAAGACAGATTTTCTTTTTTGGCTTTCTTCTACTCTGATTTCTGCATGTGAATTATGAAAACGATACAAGTATTTATTCAAGGCTAGCAGCGAAGTCAACCAAAAAAAATTGTCTAATTAAAAAATATATATATATATTTATGTATGCGTCAGAAACGAAGACAAATTAGCCGTTCATACGCCGCAATACGCTCGCAAGATCCAATCAAGCGGTGGTCCCAAACCACGACGCCGCCGCCAAACCGCGGCGGAGAACCACCGAATACTCCGGCAGCTCCCCCAGCCCCGCAAACAGCGAGTCCTCCTCCCCCACCTCACCCTCCCCCGCCGCCACCTCCCTCTCTGGTATGTAGCCCCCCACAGCGCCAGCGCCGCCGCCGCCGCCGAAGAGGACGGATCCGTAGAGCAGGTCGTCGGATCCGACTGAGGTGGAGGAAGGGGACGCCACGTTGGCGAACCACCTGAACTCCCCGTCGTCGATCATCAGCGCCGGCTCTTGCTCGCCTATCACGTGGGGGTATTTCTCCTCCTGCTCAACGGGGGAGTCGGACGGGCTGGATTGGCTCGACGGCGGCGGGGCGACAGCCTCGTCTTCGGGCGGCGGCGGCGGGTGGTGGCGCGCGTTCTTGGGAAGCGGCCAGGGGTGGTTGTGGTCGAAGGAATAGGTGACGACGAGAGTGGTGGGGTCGAGGCGGCTGCGCTCCACTTGCTTCCTCGCCGGGCAACCCTTGCAGCTGCTGCACCTGTAGTATCCCCTGCATCCCCAGCACAACCATTAAGGGGCACAAAAAGGAAAGAGATAAAGAGCACGGAAGTTGGCCGCCGGAAAGGATGCATAATCTCGCACCTCGGATAAGGAGACCCCTTGATGGGCTTCTGGCCGTACTTCCTCCACGCCCACGAGTCAGTCGGCGGAAACACCTCGCCGCCGGCGCCGTTCTTCAGCCGGAATCCCTCTGTCTCGCCGACGGGTATCGTCACCACTCGCTTCTGCACCGACCGCCGGCTGTGCAATTGCAAACAAATTAGCCCAGCTCTATCAAATTGATGAGTCGAGCTAAACGCTCACCTTTTCTTGGCACTCGGGCCTGAAGGAGAAGAATCCAAGGAGTGCGTGGGCTTAATATTGCAATCCCCGCCGCGGCCGCCGGAGTGCGCTGGGCTCGCGACGCCGGTCTCAGGAGCAACAACTTCTTCCTTGGGCTCCTTCCAAGCACCCAACTCCTCCTCGCTCCAGCGGTCATCCATGGTTTATCAGAGCTGCATGAAAAGATTGTGCACGAAGCAGAAGGGGCGGTCGGCCGTGGCGGCGGGGAGCAAGCTAATGTGTGATAAAAATATGGTAGCGCGGCTTCTATAAATACGGGAATTAGGAGGTGGAAAGAGAAGGAAAATGCCGGTGCTGGCTGTGGGATTTTCTTAAGAGGAGTTGCTCGCCATCATGTCTCGATCGATCCAAGGAGGAGAGAATTAATTGGATTGCCGAGCAAATACCTCAAATTAAATTATTGCATGTGTGCCTACATGACACCACAAGGCATCCCATCTCTACAATTATTATTATTTTTTTACATCAAAGATAATATAAATCTCTGTTGAAATTTAATTTAATCAGATTATACAGTTAGGTCGTTTTCCTGGTATATTATACGGTATTTGAATAAGGTATTTAGGGAGTATTGTTATTTCTACCAAAAGTTTTTATTAATTTATCTGACTAATTCACGAATTAATACACCTAGTTGGAATAAAAAAAAATATTCTATGTACCCTAGGGCATACAAGTCCTGATATGAAGGCCCAACTTTAGGTCCTCTAATTAGGCAGAATTTTACGCATCATTTGATAAAAAAAAATGACTTAGCCTAAATAAACAATTTTGTTTTTTTTCTTTGATTGGAGGACTTAGGTAAAGTTTGATTCAATTTGTTCAAATATGGGTCTTAATATCGATTGTTCTAGTCATTTTGGTTTAATTTTTGACACGTTACATTAGGGGGCATAGAGCAAGATGTTCATGAACAATAAATAAAAATAACAATAAGGAAAGTTTGATTTTGATGCTAGTTTGACATTTATTTTCAAAGGATTTTTTATGCATAATGTGGATATTGTCAACTAGTTATTTTTGGAGACGAAGATTAGTAATATAAGCTAGTAAAGAAGGACATATGATCTCATTAGTAATGATTTAGGTCAGAACCTAAATCTATAAGCCATATGAACAAGATAGAGTTTCAAACTAATGTTAAAGTAGAGTGTTCGTGTCAAAATCATTAATGAAAGCTAAATTAGGCCGATTCGGCCTTGAGTACTACTAGGTGGTTCTCTCTCTTTAAGTTACCCATATTACAAGGAGTGTAAGGAGAAACAATGCCATCTACTTTGCTAATATAAAATAGTTTGTCTTAGATTTTGTCTTTAATTTAAGCTTTCAAGGGAGATTTCTTGAGCTTGAGATGATCTCTTTTTGTGAATATGTGTGAGCAGATCTAAGATTTTTGGTTGTGGCAAGTCTCTTCCAAATGATCACTTTTTATCTTATCGAATTTGCACTAGGAGAGAGGGCAACAATATTAACTCTAGAAATTAATCAAAAGTTGTGCTAGAACATCCAGACTCAAGTCTTCTTCCTCCCGTGATGTATTATTTATGACATAAACTAAATCATCCACTCCATGAAGGTACGAATCAAACTTTTAAGCTCTATTTTCTTGAACGAAATTCACAGCGAAAAGAAGAGTATTACTAGATTCAATGTGTTTTCTCTTCTTTCATATGTTTTCTATAAAAAAAAACAAGCAGCAAATGAAGTTCTTATGTGGTCTAAATCATTATTCATAGTTTCATACCACTTATAATTCAATAGTCGTCCATGGAGGAAATAGTCATCTCAACACCACTTGTAGGGATTCCTAAAGATTCAAACCCAACAACCAAAGAAGAAAAACACCACAAGTTCTCAATACAAAAGCAGTCCTAGAAAATACCAATTGTAAGCCAATAGGAGCACGAAGCTTAAGACACAATTTGCATTAGCTCTTTATTACTTGAGTAAAAATAAAAAAATAAAAAAAAGCTCAGTACTTTCAAGGCATGATATCCCTTTATGAATCCTTATGAGATCAAATGTGTCAACTATTCCTAAGATCTAGGAAGTCAAGAATTTTAATTACTTTTTGGCAGGTTTGGAAGGCCACAAATTGACTTTTACTGAGCACTAGGCAATTGAAAAGCCTTTTGAAGAAGATCTCTTTCTATTTTATCAGGAGGTGAGAGTTAGATAGGTGACCTTCATAAGAGCTTTTACGCATAGCCTCTATGGAGATTTTTTTTCTTCTTCTTAATCTTAAGAGTTCTTAGTTAGGGATAAGAACACCATGATCACCTCAGCATCTATCAACATGGTTCCCGATTTATCAGTTCTTTTAATATTTGTGGCGCTAATAGGCCAATCGACTGATTTGGTAGCAATAAAATTATCATTAACACAGTCAGAGGGTGATGCATTCATAGCCTCAACATAGGACCATTCAGTATAATTATAAAATAAGCTCCATTTATCCTAAATGAAAGGGATAATACTGATCATGCCTGCCTGCACTTGGCCACCTCTCTTCTGGGGGCACAAAAATAATCTCATTTCTGATTTCTTAATCTCTTGATTAATTAGTTAATCAAACAGCTCTTGCTGACCGGTTCCTGCTCCGCGTTTCAAGACCGGCAATTAGCCTCCAAAACCGATCAACAAATCAATCATCATTAAACTAATCATTTATCTGTATTCCCTCTTAAAGAGCTAGCTTACAGCAAATTTTCCCCTATTAATATTTTCAGTGGAATTTATATACAATAAAGGATAATTAGGGATTACTAAAATCTGACCAATATTTAAAATATAATCGACCTCTTATTTTAATGTGTTTTATAATAATAGTAGAAAAGTATTTAATGTTCTTCCTGCGCCAGCAATGAGATCACGGGAAGGATCCTCGCACAGAATTGCAGGCATATCAATGAATGCATTCAACGTGGAGGAGCTCGGTCAACGAGCTGTATGGTTTTTTTTTTTTTAAAAAAAAGTATATTCAACGCGCAATTTGGTGTGAGGGAGGCGATAAACGTGGTCATAGCTGTTCATCCTAAACAAATAAATAAATAAATAAGAGGGGAAGGAAGGTGGTTAATTTGTGCTCCTATGGAGGGATGCAGTTTGCTAGGGATGCAGTTTGCTGTTGGGCTGTATAATATCCTAAGGAAAAAAAATCCCCCCTAGATGGAATTATGCAAGATGTGTTCTTTAGACGAGGAAAGTAATCCAGCAAAAGAAAAAAAAATATTTTAATTATTATTTTATCTCTTCTTTTCGTTCTGAATTTCTTCTAAGAAAACACAATCTTAATATTATTCGATATATATAGTATGCATTAATATTATATATCTAAAATAAAAATATATATATGATTCATGTTAGTGGAGTTATTATATATAACAATGTAATATTAATAAAAATAAATAAATGTAATAATATGATAATCTAACTTATCCTCTTAACTTCTACAAGAACACACGTGAAGGACTTGATGGTCTATGAGTTTTGGATAAAAATTGGATGCCAACATACTCATTGAACTCATATGATTTACCATAAATAACTAATTTGAATCATGATTTTGGCATTTCCTATCATTGCTAGCCAAACACATTGTTAATTTGGGAATCCCATATACTTTAGTTAGAACTAGGGACCAAGTTTAACACGCTCAATCTCCATATGGGGCATTGTGTCATTTACATAGGTATTGAGCTTTATGATGAATCTAAAACTTTGAGATAAGAATGAGCGTGAGGTACCTTAAGGGGAAGTCGGCCCTGAGGCATTCTAGTTTTCTTCATGAGACTATCTTGTTTTGAGATGTTCACTTTATATCATCTCATCTCATAGAGGCTACACTTATCATATAATCTCTCCTTCGAGAAAGTATTTGTAGGTCATTCTCCATTTGTTTTGCTCGCCTCATCTCCCAAACTCAATTCTCAAATTAGTTTAGCCAATCATGAAAAAAAAAAGGTTACAATGCTTCTCCTCTATCAAATGTTCATATGTTTAAAAAAATTATCACCTATGGGAAAAAAAATATTATTGATGCTTGATGAATAACTCTCTCAAAATAAAGAGAATCCTATTTCAAATAGTAATAATATGTTAAAAACTCTCAAATATATCTAAACAGAAAGAGCTAAAAAGTGTGAACCCTGAGTAGAACGATATGGATTTTTTTTGTTAAGTAATATTAGTAAATATGAGATCCTCAATAATGTGAGAATGTTTAAAGACAATAATATTAAATTTTTTTTTCGATTATATGTGCTAGTGACTTGTTTCTTTCTTTCGTGATTGTTTTTTTTCCATCCTTGATATCTAATTAATGCTTTCAACTCTGTTTTCAACTGAAATGATAAATAGAGGTAGAACCTCTGTCTTTCACCTTTTGTTTTTGTTTTAAAAATATTCATCTTAATTGTTTAAGCTTATTTGGACTATCTATTCCACATCCTTATTTTGCTCAAAATAATGCATCTTACTTTTGCTTAGCTTAGTATGTCTAGGTATACCTAAATCATCTAAACTATGATTAATGCCCTATCTTGGTTATCATGGATAGCTCCCCTGAGGACCTTTCACAAATTGTTATGGTTCCAAAGTTTATAGATGGAGTACCCTAAGATTCATCATCTTGTTTGCATATGTTTGCCTTTTAATTTCAACTAGACAACGCCTCATAGCCCTTTTTCCTCAAATTGTCTACTTCAAGGACTCCCTACCAATTATAAATAGCTATATATTTGATTCTTTGAATAATGCCCTAGAGAAAGCCAAATGAAAGTTCTACGCCTTAAAATCTATATCCTTAAATAAATATTCCGACCATAAATTTTTTATTCTAGAAATTTATAATAGAAAAATTTGAACCTCTGAATCAGGGAAACAAATCTAAGCGATGAAGTAAGAATATAAACAAGTGAATAGAGAGTAGTGATTCGATAAATTAGCTTAGTCATGAAATTGTTCTAATTCTATATATCCTAAATTAGCTTAGTGAACTTATCCCAACAATGAATACTCATACATTGCATAGTGTATCTAATCATGCATTAATCAATGTATTTGAACATCCACTCTCTCTCTCAAGAGTGTGTGTGTGTGTGTGTGTGTGAGAGAGAGAGAGAGAGGGAGAGAGAGAGAGAGAGAGAGAGAGAATGTGTTAGTAAATAAGAGGTATCCCATGCATGGATTGAGCTTTATAGGAAAAAAAAATTTGTGCTTATAATTCAATAAGCTCTCTATATAAGCTTGGCACACAAAGCGTATGCTCAAATTCTATAATACTTCAGCTACTGATTAAAGGTTTACCCTAGGGATAGAGAGAGAAGGGGAGAATGTAATAACGAATTAATAAACGAAGAAATTAGTAAAATGAGGGGAAAGAAAAACCTGTCTGTCGCACCGTAGTATGTGCGTATGCAATCATGTGATGAGTGATGACCTCGAGCTCCCTAAAGTGTGGAGGTGAATGGCAGGGCAATTCTCCTTTGGCAAGTATGCACACGGCAGAGCATGTAATACTGGATAAGCTTTCTTGCCCAAGGAGAACCGCACTGTGATTCTTAAACCTTCTCATGAAGCCTTTTGCTATTTGAACTCTCTTCACTATGCTCACTGCTACCTACCTCCTCACTGCCCCTCTCTCTCTATATATAATAATATTATGTGCGTATATTTCTTCTACATGCGAATTGAGAGGGATGAAAAATTGTACGTACTTGTCAGTCAGTCCCCTGCAGTTGCCGATCCATCACATCATATTCTTACAGCAGACAGGCGGTTGCAGCCACATGCGCTCGGATATGCTCCCGCATATGCTCCAGGATATAACTCTCCTTCCCCCAAAAGCTTCCTTAATTATACCTCCTCCACGGGCCGCTAGGTTTTCTTTTTGCTTTGTAATCGTGGCCCATTGGGCCGAACTGTCTCACCTGCTATGTTGTGCATGTATGTAACAAATCTTAGTTATGTTGACAGGAGAATAGAATTTAACTACTCTACTTTTCGCTTTTCCTTTCTTTTTTTTTTTCTTTTTCTATCTTCTTCTTGATATGACAGCTAGCTATAGAGAGGCATGAGACGAGATTTTGTACCTCAGATTTAAGTGGAGGAGTTAATGAAACCAAGTATAATTCCCCGGCTCTTCTCTTTGGATGCTCGCCCCACGACCAAAAGGTGTCCGCGGGCAAGCTTTTAGTGCCTTGAAAGGTCAATCGCCTGCGGCGTCCATGGCTCCATGCACATATATCCTGAAATATCTCAATTAAACAGACATTAGAAAACACTCTGCAGTCTCTAGTTTCTATGATCACTCTGCGTATTAAAGTCGGAGCCATATGAGCTTACACAAGATAACAAGCGGAGGAATATCCGAGAGATATCCAGGGCTTTCAGTTCATGCATGAACATGAAGTATTGAAGTGGGAGGGAATTAGAGGCTTTAAATAGCGGAGGAACTTGAGCTCCCATGCACATCAAGCACCGACGACGACGGGCACACGAGGGTGGCCATGCAAGATGGATCGTCGATTGAGCCAAGGGTGCATCACTGGGCAGTCTCTTCTTTGGCAGGGGCGCGCCAATGCTATTGTGAATAATGCATCAATTTATGCATTAATTAATTTCCATATGAGGCGAGCCCGCTGCCAAAGGAGATTTGCCCAGTCATTCACCTTTCGCCTGCCCTACTTCACCATTCCGTGGTGCATTCTCTTGACTTGTTTGTATAAAATAAGAAAAGGTAACATTGGTATGATGCATGCATGTAATATTTACACCTTGTGATGAGTAAGTGAGAACAGTAGTTAATTAATGAGTTGGGATGACGGCTCATCCAAATAAATCGTGCAGGAGGAGAATCATCTGCAGAAGAAACTGCAATTAGTTTCTTTTTCTTTTCTAGCTAATAGGAAGCTTAAACATGGGAGGTCTATCACCTCCCTTTCTTGAATCTTGAGTACTCTCTCCACTTTCTAGCGGCTGCAGCAGCTCTCTTAGCTCTTTCCTTCACTTCTTCCTCTGCGCCCATGACTACTACTTTCACTAGTCGATCATTTTGAGGACTAATACCAGCTTCTTAGAAAGTATCAGTATCTCAACTGAGACGAATGTTATGATTAGGTAGCTAGTTTCCACCCGTGCATTATCCTCGTGAATGAATTTCTATGCTCAAACATAAATATATATGTATATGCAGATGACACTTTATTTATATCTCATTTGGTTTTTCATGGTAAGCAATACCTGTACTTGGGTAATTCTTCGGCGAGCCTCACATGCTGTTCCAAGACCCACTATAATCAGAACCTTTCTCTTTCATCATCCGTATCTTGGCCTTTTCCTGAAAGTTGAAAGTGAGATCTCATGAAACATGAATCGCTATTCGGCACTCTTCTTTTTTTCTTCCCTACTTGTAAATAAGCATACGATTAAGAAAACTTCTAAACAAATGACACATATGTTATTGCCTAACTGAGAAACACAAATCCATTGTCGTCTAGTCCGGTTAGGATACCTGGCTTTCACCCAGGCGACCCGGGTTCAAATCCCGGCAATGGAATTTATTTTTTTTAAAAAATTGATTTCTTAAGTACAGATGCATTCCATCCGGCAATTGGCCATACTAGAAAGACTTGGCTTGAACTTTTGACACCCCTCAGGTCCTTCAAATACAATACTTGTAAAGCAAATGGCCTTACCAAGACTTTTGCTTGGCACTTTTCCCACCTACTCTAGTACAGGGAAAAATCAATGCCACAAGCCCACAACCAAAATCAATTGTAATAGTGTCGTTCATATGGCTATCAATTGCATGGAAAAGATGCGGCACTGCAAGCATTGATTTTGCTTATTATGCCATTACAGACTTGTTGATCAGGTACTGCGTCATATAAACCTCACTTGGCTAACCTTTTGCAAGTAGCCCATTTCATAGCATGATACAGTTGCCCTTGGATTTGTTAGGTGTATAGATGAGATACTGACCTGGAACAACATGCTTTGGGCTTTGCATACTCATAGAAAACGTGGTTTTGGAGAACAATACATGCGTTATTTTATATGGCAAGATAATGTCTTGGATCCTTCTGAGTCATATAAGATGTAACTAGCCATGATGAGACCATTCATATTAGTTGATGCCGAGGAAGGAAAGACCTAATAAGACTTCAGCATAACATTTGAATAGAATTTTGATCTCAACCAATCTTACTTGCAGAAATGATACACGCAGACTTGCTGCTAGTTGAGGACTGCAAGTTGGATCTGTTGGTCTTTCTAATAGAATAATGTTTGAAGTCACTAATGGCCATATAAAGTTGATTTAGAGACAAATAAAACTGTCTATTACCATTCTGAACACAACAATGGCTGAACTTCCCATTCCAGAAAGCATTAACCCAACCTGTTCAAATCAAAACAACCTTGTCAGCATAAAAGAGTTGTGAATAATTGCCAAAACACTATTTTTAATTAACTTGGTGGCCTAAAAAACAACATAGTCAAATTGAAATTGCTAAGTCTAAGGTCCATTAATGAGTCCATTTTTAGTAGGTGCAACATAAAAAATAGTGTCAGTTAACCTAGTTCCAAACATGATGAGAGTCCAATAAGAAAAAAATATCTTACAACCATCAATTTGGACTTAAATATTTTTAATTAGCCTAAATTTTTCATACTCATTGAGTTATGGAAAGTACCAGAAAAATTATCATGATATATATAAGATCTACTAATGAGCTTCTTACCACTAGCTTAGACTCAAGCATTTTTAATTGAACCATATTGTTTAAGTCTCATTAGATTAATGGCTCAAATTTTTCATTAGGCTAGTTCTAATAAATGGTATTAAAGTAAATAAAAAACAATACATTGTGAGAGTCTAAATGGAAAGGCCTCACATGTTAAAAATTAGAAATGTTTCTAGGTTATGAGCTGGGTTTTTGGATTTGATGAAGATAATAACCTTGTGTATTCTAGAAATGAAAAAATGAAGAAAAGGAAAGAAGTATGTCCTTTCCTTGAGAGGGAAAGAAAATAAGAGGAAAATTTGGAGGGAAAAAATCCCTCATATTGGTTCCATCTATTTAGATTGAAACCAGAAAGGATACATAGACGCAAGAACAATGAACTTATGCTTCATCTTCATGATCCACGAAAACCTATAGCAAGTCAATGTCGAGAAACTCAACCACCCAATGAGAGCTACGACGACTATGCCTCTTCTTTGCCGGTCAATGAGTGTTGCTATACCCCCCTTCAACTTTGACTTTGTCACTGATAAAAACTACCAAAAGAGCAAAAATGAGCTTCCTCAAAGCGCCTCTTCTTGAAAGTTCAATGGGATTTAGGTGGTGTTGTAGGGCGACCTACCAATGACAAGCGTCGACAAAGGGCCCTTGCTCGATAGCTCCATGCGAAAACACAGGTACCATGGATTTGAGCTCCATATGAATGACACAAGCCTCCCCCATTATCTAAAATCTACTCTGCTACAAGCCTTAAGAACATGCCAACAACAACCACAATATGGGACAACTCATGCAGCAATGCTGACTATGAACTTTCATAATAATGCATTGCATCAAATCTTTGTTGTTCAAAACGCACTCTGCCATAGGCCTTCGCAATGCTCACCAACAACATTTGTAGCAAGGGATGACTCACACAATAATAAAGAGCTTGCAAATGACGAACTTCCACCGAGAGTTGCTATTGCCAAAAACCTACTTAGCACAAGCCTCCATTGTTTGAAACACGCTTTGCTATAGATAGGCCTTCGCGATGCTCGCTAAGCAATGAGGAGCTTGTGGGAAGCTCATTCAATCTACTTGAGTGATTCTATCACCATATTTTTTGTGCCCATAGTTAATTTTATTTCCTTTTAGTATTCTTTCTCCTTTAGAATACACTGTTAATCGAAAGTGAGAGAGATAATGATACTCCACTTTAGCTTTACAAGACAAATAAGTCTACTACAATCAACAGGGCTGAAACAAATTAACAATCCAACTTCTGATATGTTAATATTAAGAAAAAAAACTAATTATCATTTAGGGCTTTGGTCATTGTCTCTTACACTTATCTATACATGCCCTTAATTATCATTTAATATATGTGGGATACTATGCTTTATGTGGTCATGAAGACCAATAGAGATTAACTATAATATCATTAATAATTAATCTGACATTATGTGGTCATCAAGACCACTTGAGATTAATTATTAATATAATAATATTATAATTAATCTAACACTTTACGATTCAAGTGCATTATTCGTAAATCATCCTAGAGTTTATAGTAGAGCATGATATCTTCGAGATCTATAAATGCCACTTGCAGCCGAAACTAAAATAGAGAATAAGAATATATAACGATGAAGGTGATTTGAGAATACATCAAATTCAATCAACCAAACTATGTGCATCTACCATATCCTCTACAACTAGATGCCAAACAAAGCAGGATCACAATGTCAAAAAAAAAAACGTATTCAATTAGGGTTAAAAGAGGTGCTCACCAACCCAAGAACAGCGTAGTAATCATCAGCAACGTCATCTCGCGAGGGGAAACCCTTGGTCGTCGCTGCCGCCTGCGACAACTGCGGTGGCGGCTCGGTCTCCAACGCTCGGCTGCCGATATGCTCAGCGACCGGCTTCCATGGCACGGCGATGACTTGGGGGATTCGAGGAGTAAGTCTGTGCGCACCGGCGCGAACAATTGAGCCATCCAGCTATTAGCAAATGGAACCGTCTCCTGCTTCGTGCAAAGTTCTCTTTCTCTTCAGCCTTGACTTTTGTCCTCTCCTCCGCCTCTCAAAAAAATTTTGTTATTCTCCCGTTTCCCCATTTTGATCTTCAGGGTTCGCGAGGCCCAGAAATCTCCATCGCTTACCTTGAATTTACGAAGACAAGAACTACGAGCGATGAAAAAGGAGAGAAAATCCAAAGAAAGATAAACAAAATTGGAAGAAACAAAATGAGATTTGAGGCGAATACGTACACTGAGTGAAGGAAAAATTGGCGGAACCGGCGACCTCACAGCTTTCACTTGGAGAGAAAATATAATTGAGAAATTTGGCGGGAGTGGGTCAGGGTTGATTCGGTTGAAGCGTTTCGCCTTCGGCCTAATATGAGTCTAAGCCGACAAAGCCGGTTCACCTATTCCTGAACCGTCTCTCCGCCGTCGGCCTTCGGGGTTCGCTTTTTAGACTGAAATTGAAATGAGGAGTCAGCGTCCCCTCCCCTCCCTTCAGAACGCCGCAACCCGCCTCGCAAGCGCCCAAGAGAAATGAACTCCATGCTGCACTTCTCAACCGAACGAAAGCAATCTTTGCTTCCATTTTTTCCTTCCACCTGCCGACCTCGACGCACCAACCGCTCGCTCCTCGTCCGCTTCTCTACAAATGCCCCTTCTCCCAGAGAGCTGCCCACCGCCGCGGAGAGGAGAAGACGGCGGCTTCAAATTCGTCTGAGGACAAGATGATGGAGACCGAAGTCCCCTTCTGCAGCACCTGTGGAGAGAGCGTGGGGTTCTCCACCGCCTCCAAGGACGAGGTCTTCGTGGCTTGCCATGGATGTAATTATCCTCTCTGCAGCGCCTGCCTCCAGGACGAGATCAGGGATGGCCGCGACTACTGCCTTCGCTGCGGGGAGCCTTATGTTCGAAATGCACCGGGTTCGATCTCTCGCTCTTTGCCCGTGTCTCTCTTCTCGAAATACTTGATTTTTTTTTTTTTTTTTCATTTAGCTGTTCTATTTTGTCTTTTCACTGCTTGGTAAGCAAAATAAATAGAATGGAATCGTTCACTAAGAAAAGAAAAATAATTGATGATTGAATAGTGATGCATAAACTTTGCAGAAAAGGCGAGTGAAGAGATTACCAATCACGAGGAATCAGGTGTGAGATTGAGAACAACGGCCCGTTTCCATGATTATGAGGTAGGTCTTTTTCCTCTTCTATCTTCTGTATAGTGAGGACAAAGGCTGCGCTTGGCACAGCTGCAAAAGAATTACATGTTTGACAGCAGAAGCTCGATTGGTTTCAGAACTATTTTAAAGAACACATGATAAAATAGTTATGAAAAAAAAATGAAAGCGAAAGTAGTTCGAGAGCAGTTTGAGAATCCCTTTTTCCTTAATTATTAGATTAGTATACCCCTGTTAATTTTAAATATTTGTACCCATTTATCTCCATCTTAATACTGTATAAAAATATTAACCAACACTTATTTTATGGCACACCAGGATCACAGCATCGCAATACATCTACAAATTTATATGTTTTATTTGATTATTAACATTATATATAATTTAATTAATATTTAGAACTGTGTCATATTATTAAAAATTAGAGTCATCATATAATAAATATCATATATCTTGTTTTCCTTTTTGATTAATTGCACTCCCCGTTCTTTTTTCCACAGCTTTATCAAACACCAAAGTCATAGAATCACTTGTTTCATAGGAGTTTTGCGAAGCAGCTTTTTTAGTCTTTTGGCAGCTACCACTTTTCTTCAGTTGTAAATGATGTGTCAGACTAGCCCTACATCCTTTTGGTGTTGTTGATTGAAAATAGGAGATCGTTGAATTATTATGTAAGAAAACTTTGGTGTGTATGATAATTTACAATCTGCCTGTCCTACATTCACAGGAAAATGGAGGTCATGTTAGAAACACAAGTAGCCTCTCCATGATTGAAAGTGGTAATTAACTTCCCCTTTCGTTCTTTTTGTGTTGCCGTATTGATTTCATATTTCAAACACTTCCCTTTAGTAAGTTGGACTTATGCGACTTTTCTGGTTGGTTTCTTCTTTCTTCAGAGGCAAATGGTGAATCTGGAAATCCATTGTGGAAAAACAGAGTGGACAGTTGGATGGAGAAAAAGAACAAGAAAAAAACTCCAAAGAAGGTTGAGAAAGCTGAAATTCCAGTTGAGCAGCAGATGGAAAATCTTGAGTAAGAACAATTGCTTAGAAAGTAATACTTTTTCTTGAATAGATATTAGTATTTTTTTTCTTGGGGAAAAGGGGTGAAGCACGAGAGATTTAGTAACTTACCAATACTGGATTTAGTAGATTTGCACGATGTTTTGTAATTTATCTGGCTAGTAACCAAGACTTGGAGATTCACATTATACTATTCCTTGTAATCTATGGACAATATTTAACCGGTCAATGGTGGGGTTCCAGTTGAATATTTGAATTTTCATGGATAATTCCTCACGTTCTTTGTTAGGCGTGCTTACTTTTGTTCCTGTTTTGGAATACAGTTTTTAACTGTGATTTGTCCATGTACAGGTCTGTAGAGGACCTAGAGGCTGGAGAGCCACTTTCAAGAGTCATCCCGCTTTCACCTAATAAGCTGACACCATACAGAGCAGTGATCATAATGAGATTATTAGTTCTTGGGCTTTTCTTCAATTATAGAATAACCCATCCTGTTGATAGTGCATATGGTCTATGGCTAACGTCAGTCATATGTGAGATATGGTTTGCTGTCTCTTGGGTATTGGATCAATTTCCCAAGTGGTCACCAATCAATAGAGAGACATATATCGAGAGGCTATCTGCAAGGTAAACTTCTACCTGTGTTGTTTTTAGATATTGATTATGTCATGAATTGTCATTAGCTGTATTATTACTTAGAGATTGTGTGAAGTAATCATGAACGAGGTTTCCACTTTGTCATCTCACATAACTCTAAACACTATACAACTATTTGGTCTATACTTAACATTGTGTTCCCTAGCGGGGAAAGAAAAGTGAATAGAAGAAAAAAATCATCAGGGAATTAAAAACAAAATGAAAGAAAAGCATAGTAATGTGGTTTTTGCCAATTTGGACAAAACCAAAATGAGGGAGATATGGTATTTTCTCCACTTTTTCCTACTTTCTTTCTCTCCAAGGAAATAAGGGAAGAGTTCTTTTTCTTTTCTTTCCATTTGCTTTTCCATTTTAGAATACAGTTCACATGTTCTGTTTTGAGATTTTTCAGATAAAAAAATCTTTTGGTTGAAGGAAAGGTAAAAAAGACCTAATGCAGAAATTAAGTTGGAAGTATAGACCAGAACACATATTGATATGTTCATGAAGACCCTTTTTGGTTTATAGACTATCTACTGCCGGCTTTGTTTGCTACATATGGCTATAGATCTAAGCTTCATAAAACTATTTGGTAATCCCTTTTACTCCAGAAAATGTTGCACTTACAGTTCTTATTTAAGAATGTGAACAAGCAGTTATTGTTATGGTCATGTTTAAGTTGCTCATTAATTTCTTTCAGTTTGTCACTAAGAAACTTAAGTGAATCAGTTCTGTTACATTATGTTGCCTGGTACTCTTACTGGATAACCTTCCAAGAGCATGTAGAAACAAAATCCAGAATATCTAGAAGCAATAATGCCTGAAATCACATCTTGGCAACCAAATATAGATAACCTTGGAACATAATTTCTAAAATAGCATATTTTCAATGTTGTTGTCGTGCATAATCAGTAAAAAGGTTATATTTTAGTGCATACAGAAAATTTTCCTTTGTTTTTAACCAGTTTTGATTTGGATAATATTTTTTCCTTATATTATGTCCACAAGTACTTCTTGTTAAGTATTTTACTTATTTTAAGTATCATAATTTTGATATCCATAGTGTTCTAGACTTCTAGTTAATTACCAAATAAGATAGTAGATCTGAATAGCAAAGGTAAGAACAGGTAAACTATGATCTAAACAGATGAATGTAGATTGATGGAAAAATGACTTCTGTATCTGATTGTAGATACGAAAAAGAGGGAGAAGAATCGCAGCTGGCTGCTGTAGACTTTTTTGTCAGTACTGTTGATCCACTTAAGGAGCCACCATTGATTACTGCAAATACTGTGCTTTCAATTCTTTCCGTGGACTATCCTGTTGAGAAAGTTTCTTGCTATGTATCTGATGATGGATCCTCTATGCTTACGTTTGAATCTCTTGTTGAAACTGCGGAGTTTGCTAGAAAGTGGGTTCCATTCTGTAAAAAGTACTCAATTGAACCACGAGCACCAGAGTTCTATTTCTCACAGAAGATTGATTATTTGAAAGATAAAATACAGCCATCTTTTGTCAAGGAGCGAAGAGCAATGAAAGTAAGTAGTTTTTAGGATAACTAAGATCAATTGTTATGAAAACCTGCTGTGATTGATGTGTTCTTCTTGTTGAAAACTTAGTTTAGAGTGTAATGTTACAAACAAATTAGTGGAATTCAACAAGTTACGGTTCAATGTTACACAGAGAGACTATGAAGAGTACAAGGTCAGGGTAAATGCTCTAGTTGCTAAGGCTCAAAAAACACCCGAGGACGGCTGGATTATGCAAGATGGAACACCATGGCCAGGAAATAATCCGCGTGACCACCCAGGCATGATTCAGGTCATTCATTTTCTTGTGAAATTGCTTCTAAAAAGTATTGAAACTTACTTGAGCATTTTATTTTGGTACTGATTACAATTTTTATAGGTTTTCCTTGGGTATAGTGGCGCTCATGACATCGAAGGAAATGAACTTCCTCGTCTAGTTTATGTTTCAAGAGAGAAGAGACCCGGATATCAGCATCATAAAAAAGCTGGGGCCATGAATGCTTTGGTAGAGTAGTCCATCGATTTCTTAGCAATTCCTTGTTCGTATATTGATACATAGCATAATTCACAACTACTTTAATCTTACAGGTTCGAGTCTCAGCAATTCTCACAAATGCTCCTTTCATTCTTAACCTTGATTGCGATCACTATGTTAACAACAGTAAAGCAGTTCGTGAAGCAATGTGTTTCTTAATGGACCCACTAGTTTGTAGGGATGTCTGCTATGTTCAATTCCCTCAGAGATTTGATGGTATAGATCGCAGTGATCGTTATGCCAATAGGAATGTTGTCTTCTTTGATGTAAGTTTTAGGATCCCTTAGTTAAGTATCTCTGCTTCTGCAGTACTGGATCATGTTTTTCTTTCATGTAGGTGAACATGAAAGGGCTTGATGGCATCCAAGGACCAGTTTATGTGGGGACTGGTTGTGTTTTCAATAGACAAGCACTTTATGGATACGGCCCACCATCTTTGCCTGTTTTACCAAAGTCTTCATTTTGTTCTTCATGCTGCTGCTGTTGCGGCGATTCTAAGAAAACCCCTAAGAATCAACATGAGGTTTACCGAGATGCTAGGCGTGAAGACCTCAGTTCTGCCATATTTAACCTAAGAGAAATTGAAAGTAAGTATACTTTTCGGCAATTTTATTGGAAATCTGGATGCTTTATTCATTTCTTTTCTGTCTAATTCATGCACACAGATTATGATGAATATGAAAGGTCCATGTTGATCTCCCAAATGAGCTTTGAAAAAACCTTTGGGCATTCCTCCGTGTTCATTGAATCCACTCTAATGGAGAGTGGGGGTGTGCCTGAATCTGCTAACCCATCAACTTTGATCAAAGAGGCAATTCATGTCATTAGCTGTGGCTACGAGGAAAAAACGGAATGGGGAAAGGAGGTGAGGATTTGATTTCATTGTTCTTTCTTGTTTTATCTGCAATAATTATGCATCGTTTAGTAAAGGAAATTTGGTGCGTTGTCTAGCACTGTTTTTGTTTACGTACCTCATAAAAAATCACTACGCCGAACATTCGTTCTCATAATTTCTTCCCCTAGTTCATATTAGGAGCATCTTAGTTCACTTGATGCTTTGTCTTAGCAGAATTGCTATATATCAACACTGCATAATTAATGGGGCTAATACAATTTGTCTTAGCAGAATTGCTATATCAACAATTTTTGCATACAACTTGATTAGCGAATCCATCGTCATAGTTCACTTGAGCTTGAGCGATCAAGCTCATTCCCTCTAACGCGTGCGACTACTTGAGAGCGCTATGTATGTTGGTTGAAACGTGATGCTCACTTCTTAAATATTTAGCTTTATGCATGTTCCTTAATATGGAAATGTCACTGCTTCCAATTTTGCTCAACATTTATTTGTTGGTAAATTATAGTATTTACCTATCTTCACGCAGATTGGCTGGATATATGGATCTGTCACTGAAGATATCTTATCAGGGTTCAAAATGCATTGCCGAGGATGGAGGTCAATTTATTGCATGCCTACGAGGCCTGCCTTCAAAGGATCTGCCCCAATCAATCTCTCAGATCGTCTTCATCAGGTTCTTCGTTGGGCTCTTGGCTCTGTTGAGATCTTTCTTAGCCGGCACTGTCCCCTTTGGTATGGTTATGGTGGCGGCCGTCTTAAATGGCTTCAACGATTGGCTTATATTAACACTATTGTCTACCCATTTACATCCCTTCCCCTCATTGCTTACTGCTCATTACCAGCCATTTGTCTGCTTACCGGAAAATTTATCATTCCCACGGTAATATATCATTCTTTCAGTGTGATAAAAAAAATTTCTAGAAGCATCTCTTTGACCTCAGTGACAAATCGTCTGTTCTTGAAAAGCTGATATGATTTTATTTCCTTTTCTAAGAGTTTGTGCATGCTTTTCTCAGACTAGTCAAGTTCACATATTTTAAAGTTGCTAATACACTGTTGTCTCTCTCTTCCCTTCTATGATTTTAGCTTTCCAATATTGCAAGCGTGTGGTTCCTTGGTTTATTCATCTCCATCATTCTGACAAGCGTTCTTGAGCTGCGGTGGAGTGGCGTGGGGATTGAGGACTGGTGGCGAAATGAGCAGTTCTGGGTCATTGGAGGTGTCTCTGCGCATCTCTTTGCTGTCTTTCAAGGATTTCTAAAGATGCTGGCTGGCATCGACACCAACTTTACTGTGACTGCCAAAGCTTCTGATGATACTGAATTTGGTGAACTTTACGTTTTCAAGTGGACAACGGTGTTGATACCTCCGACGACCATTCTTATTGTTAACTTTGTTGGCGTAGTTGCCGGATTCTCTGATGCACTGAACAGTGGTTATGAAGCCTGGGGGCCGCTATTTGGGAAAGTTTTCTTTGCACTGTGGGTGATATTTCATCTGTATCCATTCCTCAAAGGTCTCATGGGAAGGCAGAACCGGACACCAACCATTGTGGTGCTGTGGTCAGTGCTGTTGGCTTCAGTTTTCTCATTGTTGTGGGTGAAGATTGATCCATTCATAAACAATTCAGATGGTCCTAAGCCGGAGAAATGCATTTCCATTGACTGCTAAGCTTTATTTCAAAAGAGAGTGAACTCAACAGAACCAGCTAGGCGTCAACCTTATAAGATGCCTAATTGGCAAGCATGAGAATTGAATTATGTAGAAGATTTCCTGCACGTAATATTTGATTGAATTGGAGGTGAAATCTACTGCAACATTGCTTAAATTTTTGTATTAATTTCCCACACCTGCATTTACTTTGGATTCATATATTCAAATTTTTGATTTATGGAACACGCTGGTTTAAACAAATCACATGATTCAGTCCTGACAAACACAGTACTATTAAATGACGATACTCTACTACCTGTCACGCTTTAAAGACACTGTAAAAATTTGTTGTAAATGATGATGATCTACTTGTCACCATGTACTGTTTAATTCAATTCATGATTCATCCTAATCATATGTGAAGTAATTAAAATGCTTCTA
Organism: Costus lasius; assembly: GCA_027563935.2. NCBI lineage: Eukaryota > Viridiplantae > Streptophyta > Magnoliopsida > Zingiberales > Costaceae > Costus > Costus lasius. The sequence goes on along the minus strand of CM050447.1, from coordinate 9,150,742 downwards.
GTTATAATCTGAAATAATTAACATACTATATTATTTTTCCTGTGGAATTAAACTTAGGTATTATACTCTTTTTACTATATTATTTTTCCTGTGGAATTAAACTTAGGTATTATACTCTTTTCACTCAAGACTTAACGCTCTTGTGTCTAACACATCTTTGATAACCACTCCTTAATTTGCAACATATGAGATCAGCTCAAATTGTATTAGCCAGCTAACAGATTAATTGAAACAATATCACCTAATTTAAAATATTTAAGTATAAGTTAATAAATCAATTTATTTATTGCGCAGATCATAACATTAGATCATTATTTTCATCTTCAAGATTCATAAGTCGCTTAGATCACAAAGATAAGCTGATTGACTAACTACTGCTCTCAACCTTTAAAGATGTATCATTGTTTAAGATGCCATAATATGTGTAATTATGAACACTAATCCTCGTTTCACGTCCAGTTAAGTGAACATGAAGTTTTTATTCGGTAAGGTATATAAATTAGAATTAGGTGGAATAACTTTGCCATCTAATATCAAAGAAAAATTCTTCTATATCTGCACAAATAAACTCATTTTCCATGTGTAATAAAAATGATGTCTGCCAACATCAAATTTTGTTCAGAACATACAAGATTCCATGAAATAGAATCTGATATTATCTCACAAGGGAAGCTTTCCCACAACATAATCATTTACAAAATTCCCGTCCATCAAGGGCAACTTAGTTTGGAAGGCAGGGTATGCAAATGAATGCAGTATTATGTAGGAAAGAATCATGATATGCAAAAGATAACTCAAAGACCTTTGTAGATTTGCAGGGGAAACAACATTCACAATTACCCAAATATATAGTAGAAATGAAGAAGAACATAGGACAACTCCAGCTATAAGATGCCAGTAACTCCACCCCCTGTGCAGATCAGCAATAGAATTAATTAATCTATTAACACAGAACAGAAGTAAAGACGAAAGAGACGAGGAAAAAAATTGTTTTGTTTGGATATGTGAATGATGCTAAAGATAATCTCGATTCATCTCCCCAACCTACAAAATCTCTATTTTTCTTCCAAGTACTTCATATGTGAGATTTAGACAGTGGTAATAAATGAATAAAGATTGAATTTTTGCTCCTCTGATCATCAAACTTGTCTGATCACAAGTTGGCCTTTAAGCTTCAGCCACATGCCTTGGAGAGGCAAACGAGGAAGATGACCAAGAAAGCAAAGCAGGACAGGCCTATGGCCACCCCCATCACCAGCTTACTTGGGCCGTGGTGGCTTCCCCCGCCGCTTCCTCTATCCCCGCTGCCGTCGTCGCTGCCGTCGTCGGAGTAATCCGACGAGTCCTCGTGAGAGGTGCGGTCTGGCGGCGGCGACACCGGCAGCCCGTACTTGTCGCAGGGGGCGATCCCCAACTTGAGCTTGAAAGAAAGAAGAGTGTGGTTGTAGCAGAGGTTGCTGTTGCCGCCTACCTTGAAGACCTCGAGCCTTCGCAGGAAGGACGCGTTGAAGGGGAACACTCCTTGGAAGTTGTTGTTTTCCAAATTTAACGACTTTAAGCCTTTGATCTCGGCTAGGAACCCTGGGATGCTTCCGTTGAACCGGTTCGAGCTCAGATCGAGGTGGACGAGCGCCGAGAGCTGTGACATTGAATCGGGAATAGGGCCGGAGAGCGAATTGTAGGCGAATGACGCGATTTTTAGCTCGGCGAGGTCGCCGATTGTGTTTGGGAGGGTTCCGATGAGGGCATTGGAGCTGAGATCGAGGGTTTCGAGGTAACCCAGCACGGATATGGAGCTCGGGATTGGTCCCTTGAGGAGGTTGCTGGAGAGGTTGAGGCTGACAAGGCCGAGAGCGTGCCATTTGCGCGGGATGAAGCCGGAGAGATTTGCGGCGGCGATGGTGGCGGAGCGGAGATGGGCCATGTGGGAGAGGATCACGAAGGGGCCGCTGGCGGCGACTGGGACTCCGACGACTGAGATCTCGGTGAGATTCTGAAGGCGGGAGAGCCAGACGCCGGTGAGGCGGGAAAGTGAGGCGACGCAGGAGAAGAAGCGGAGCGAGCTGGCGAGGGGCGGCGGGAGGTGCCGCGGGGCGGAGATGGGGCAGCGGAAGAACACGAGGGAGCGGAGGGTGGAGAGCGCGTGGAGGGCGGTGGCGGGGAGGTCGAGGTCCGGGGAGCAGTTGGCGAGGCGGAGGGAGACGAGGTGGCGGAAGGGGGCATCGTCGTTGCACGCGGTGGCGTTGTCGCGGGGAGATGGGACGGCGCAGGGGTCGCCGGCGACGGGAAAGCCCATGGACTGCAGCGCGGTGAGCTGGCGGGGGTCGAGAGCGGAGCCGCGCGGGGGGGCGGTTTGGGCCTGATAGGACGCTGGCGACGGTGCCGCCGCCGCCCCGCCGCCAGTCCAAATGTGGGAAGAGAGGAGGGTGAGTACGAAAGGAATAACGACCGTGCGAAGATCCATTCCAGTGAACACGGAGAAGACGCGAGCGGGCGAGAGTCGCAATGAGTGTGAGAGTGGCGAGAGACTTGGAGGGACAGCTCGTGACCTTCGGGTGTTCATGGCATTTAAATTGATCTAAAATAGTGGAATTTATTTTGGCGAGTAGAACTGCCCCATCTGTTCTCTTAAATTCCTTTCTAAATCTTGCATTGACCAGCTTTACAAAATTAGTGGAGTTATGTTAACACGAACTCAAAAGAGACTTTTATGAACAAAAAGAAATCTTATTCCGTAGAATTTTTTGGAAGATCTTTTTCTTAAAAATTTTTAGGAAAATCAACTTTAATAGTTGAATCACCTCTATATCCTACTAATATGCACAAAAATTTGGAATTAAATTTTATTTTTTTTTCTCTTTAATCCAATGATTCTAAGGGCTTCCTCCCTATAATAAATCGTCTTAGGGGACCTCTTCCTAAAAAAATTCTCTTTTTGGTGATGGAAAGGATTAGTTCCGAAACTCCGAAAGTGATGTATAACCCATGCCGTTCTTGATTGCTACTATGGAGGCATCATAATGAACTCAAGCCATTTTTTTCATTCTTTTGGATGAAATGACATAAGCTAATGATGAAGCCATGATATTTTGTACATCTCCCAAGAGATTTGTTTTTTTTATTGGGTGTTAGCCCATATAGCTTGTTTTTTTAGTGGGCCTGTTATTGATTTGATGGGACATGGCCAGTTTCACGTTGTGTCGGTTTAAGCCCATCCTGATGTGGCCCAATACACGCATCGTCACCCATAAAAAGGCTGCTATCTCAAGGCAGACGATACAAATTCGGGAGGAAGTAATTAGTAATTACCAGCCTATTTTGACTTTCTATCCGGCAACAATTATTAGGTTTTTCAATTTTCGTTTACTTACAAACGTTTATTACATAATTTCTAGACATTTTATTGAAATTAAGAAATTCAAATTTTACGTACTGGCCTAAATTGTCGGCTTGGGCCGAATTTGGATAACGTCCCGTCTTAGTGTGGACAAAATCTATCTGTTGGGCCATGGACGTTGGTGCCTGAAAAGGCGGCGTGGCACTTTCGAGGAGACTAGAAACTAATGGACAACCGCTTGGGAATTTGGTATTCGTCTTGTGTTCACACAAGATAAATCTAACTTAAAATAACTAATTATTTAAGTAAAACCATCTTTTGTCAAATAAATTATTTAATTGTTTACTTTCTTATCAATTTAGATTTTAGCATTATTAGAGGAATTATTCTATACTAATTTGCGAGAAAATGTCTTTTTAGCCCACCCCAGCGTCCACAGCCCAAACCAAAAGGCCCAGAAAAGTTAATTGGTTCACCGCATAAACGTGTAATATACCCGGCCGCTAATACGAGGATAATACGCATGGATTAGGGATGCCAACTAGTACTAATTTAGCATATACCCGTCTTACCTAAACTCATTTAAAGATAAATAAGTAGTTATTATTTTGATTTTGATAGGGTATAAATAGTGCATATGCTACATGAGTTGAATTCAGATAGCATAGAACGGATGCCTATTACTAGAACTACGGTTATATATATATATATATATATATATATATATATATATATATATTATTTGTGTGCTAATAATTATATTTTTTAATATGTTAGTAGAGTACTAGTTTTAGTTTATCTAAAATTTAATCATTTTATTTGGGTTACCATATATATAAGTTCAAATTTAATAAAATAGATATTTAAGTAAAACCTTGGAAAAAAAATATTTAAGGTATTTATAGAATTTAGGTATTAAACATGTATTTAAATTTTTAATAAAATACGAGTAGAGGTTTAAAAAATAAAAAAAAATAGTTATTCTGGTATAAATATTAGAATAGTTATTGAGACTAGGATCTATCCAGTCCATTCCTAGCGTGGATTTTGTATGGTCCACCAAGGAAACTTAGGTGCACGAGAAATTGACGGATCCAATGTATCGGGTCGGGTGGATTACTAAAATTTCCCCATGCCTTAGGGAATTTATGAATCTTAAAGCGATAGTACCGTGTCATTTCAAACAACCCGATCTACACTGCATTTTACGTCAACTGATGACAACGATCTTATTAATTGATTACTTGCTTAAGATAAGGACAACGATGATGGAACACCAGTGGATCGAAGAGAGTCAGTGATTTGATCCGTTGAGAAATGGACACGCTTGGAGCTCGCAAGCGGCGGCGTCCACATCCGCCACCGACTCCCCCTTGACAAGTCCGGCGAGCAGCTCCCCCGGATCGAAGAAAATCTCCACCTCCTCCGCCCTCAGCTGCTCATCCACCTGCAAATATACACAGTTTAATGGTACAAGCACTAGTGCATCTATAATATATAGCATTATTAATTTTATATGTGAGGTAGGTACGTTAAGGATGGCGACGCCGGTGAACTGGACGAGCTCGCCGGTGGGGGCGTGGCCCATGTAGGGGCCTTCCATGTAGCCCCAGTGGCGGAACTTGAAGGCGATCCGCGGGGGGCCGGAGTAGACGGCGAGCACCTCCCAGGCGAAGCCTCGGGGGAAGGCGGTGTGGAAGACGGCATGCGAGGACTCGAAGGTCTCGGCGTCGGCCTTGTAGAGCCGCATCTCCGGCGGCAGCGAGGTCTGCAGCAGCGCGTTGTAGCTCCCCAGCGCCAGCGTCTCCTCCGCCGACAGCGCCCTCCGCCCGTTGACCGAGAAGCTGAACTTGACCGGGTTGATGGACTTGAAGTCGGCCAGTCGCGTCTTGTGCGTCAGCTCCATCTCCCACGTCTTTATCGCGTTCTGCACCGCCTCCTCCAGCGACCCCTTGGGCCACTCCTGCTAATGAATTCATCCATGTCAATCAATTGCAGAGGAAAAAAAAGAAGCTAATACGGTTCTGAATTATATATTTCAATTGGTTTGCCTTGGTTCTTCCATCCTCGAAGAGCTTGTTGACGATATCGTAGGAAGGAGCGGTGCCGTAGCGCCACTGAGTGTCCTTCTCCCAGTCTCCGATCAGGTGCGACCGGTACTTGTCGCCGCCCTCGACGGCCATCGGCGCCTTATTTGCTGCAGAGTACAGACGTAGACGGCGCAGCGGAGAGAGAAAGCAATATGTGCTCAAGAGAAAGCGTGAGGTTACATTAGCTCTTTATATAGAGTTTTGTTTTCTTTTATTTTTTTCCAGGCTCTATTTATATTTTTATTATTTAAAACTTAGAACTTGGATATTGGAAGAAAGCCAAGGACAGCCCGGGCCCAAGCACAAAGTGGTTGGGAACCTGTATGAGTTAATTGGTCCGACCGCAAGTGGTGGCCATCGGGCCAGCACAGCAAAATGTTAACGCAGGACGCTGGCTACAGGTACAAACCCAGCTTGCCTAAAGTTCTTTAACAAGGTCCATCGTGATCGTGGAATAACAGTTGATACATGTAGATCCTGGTGAGCATTGCATGTTCCTGCACCCAGAACTCATGGCAGGCAGGTAAGCAAAAGCAATATATAGCCAAACGACAAAGATGTTTCAATAGTACATAGAAAATGTGAATAAAATGTATACTGTAAGAGTATTCATGAAAGATTCCAGAAATCAGAAGAGTGATCCTCGCATTGTTGCTATAACTTTTTAAAAAGACGATTTATACCATTTCTGTAGCATCAACAAGTTCTTTTTGTTTGTTAAGCAGAATCTTTTCTATATCCAACTGTTCATGGTGGGCAGAGGAGAAAGATTTAGAACATACTTAATCGGAAGAACCAGAGAAATGCTGATGGAAATTAAAGAAAAGCTGACATCTCAGGCAAACACAATCTCAATTACGCTCCAGTATTTGGATTATTCAAGCCTCTCCTTCCATAGTCTTCCTTCACGAACCTGATGTCCTCTTGGACACTCATATTTTTTGCATTTGCGCCACAAATTTTGCAACATTTGCATTCACATCAAAATCTCATTAATTGCCTCTCCTCTCCTCCCATAGCCTTCCTTTCATGAACCTTCAACGTTCCAAGGTAAGATCTCAACTATAACAACCTTGCTCCTTTGCCAATGTTGAGATTTGAGAATGTAAGTATGAACATTCCTTTTAGGATTTCGGGGAAGAAATAAAATGCATAGGATTCACAGGTAATCATATTATTCATAAAGCTAGACATATACATTAGTTAATAGATTAAACTTTATATTGCTTCCTAGAATACAAATAATTAGTTACCATAATAAAGAACCCTATACTGAACTTTCAGAAATTACATCTCCATAACATTTACTCATTCCTCCAAGAATACTTGACCAAATATATTAAGTGCAAGTAAACAGTGTACTAAGAATAGCATGCATTCTAAACATGGTAAGAAAAATATGAATATCAAGAATGATGTTTAAGTGTGACTTATAGGTTAGACACAAGAAAGACTAATAAACATGTACAGGTTAACTATATATCGCTTCTGAGAAGTCATACTCTAATAAGCATGGAACTTCCTCCACCAAAGAAGCAATGTCATACATAGAAAGATATATTGCACACATTTTTACACATTCGAAACAATAAGTTTAAGTTGTCATTTTTTTACTTAACGGTCAGATAATCAATATCCTCTTCCACTAAATATTGGAGCAACTGGAGATCATAATAACCTTATAATTGAAAGATACAAGGGGCAGTATCACGTTCTAAACAACATTACGAAACAAAAGGAATAATTGATCAAAAAAATATCTCATTACATCAATGAAACTAAAAAATCTCAATGATGTTCCAGTGTCATGGCTGAATGAGGGTATCAGTTTTGTACTTTATCCATCAATCATTTCATGGAAGTAACTTTAGGGGTGTCACAATTTTGAACACGAAAGTCTGCTCCTCTCAGCAGCTTTCCTTTTCTTTTATACAAACCCTAAATGGGTACAGGTTATAAAGGGCCCAATGTTATTTTAGCAATAAGGACAAAAGTCTCTTCATAATTGATGTCATATGCCTGCCTATTACCAAGAGCCGTCAAACGAGTTTTATATCGATCAAGAGAACCATATGCCTTCAGCTTAATAGAATATATACACTTACAATCAATTGGTTTAACATTGCTTGGACAAGGAACAAGGTCCCAAGTATGATTCTCCTGAAGAGCTTGAATTTCCTCACGCATAACATTTACCCAATAAGCTTGTGTAGAGACCTGAGAATAAGAGGTGGGTACGAAGGTATTAGATAAAAGAGTTGAAAAACCATACCTATCTGGGGGCTTAATAGTGCTAGAGGAACGCCAGAGATGCACAACATCAAGCTTAGTATGAACTTGAACCTCTGGATCATTTTCAAGAATAGTATGAGGAGAGACAATTCGTCGTCGTTGATAGACCATACTAGGTATAAACTGTCCAGTAGACTATGATGCTTCCTCAAAATTTAGAAGAAGAATCGGTGAAATAGCAAAAACTTGTTGCTAAAAATAATATTCTTCCTTAAAGAAAATAACAGTATTCTTCCTCAAAGAAAATAACATTCCTAGAGATACCCATAAATGCACATTGAACAGATTGAGCAGCAAGTTTGTGTCGTTCATGAAGAGGTAAATGAATAAAACAAACACATCCAAATGTGTGAAGCATATGATAATAAGGATAAATACCAAAAAGACAATAAAATGGGAAATCAAATCCCAAGTGTTGAGACGGCAAGCGATTAATCAAGTACACAGCAGCAGTCAATACTTTAACTTAAAATTTGGATGGTACAGAAGATTGTAAAAGGAGAGTACGAACCAAGTCCAACAAATGACGATTCTTAAGTTCGGCTATCCCATTTTGCTGAGGAGTATAATGGCATGACCTCTGTGATATAATGTATTTTTCTTGCAAATAGGCCTAAAATTCACACGACATGTATTCGCCACCATTATAAGTGCGCAAAATCTTAATGCGCGTAGAATATTGAGTCTCAATAAGAGCGACAGAGTTTTAAAAAATCCGAAAGACCTCAGATTTAGTGTGCAAAAATACATCCAAGTGAACTGACTATAATTATCAATAAATGTTACAAAATAACAATAGTGACTATAAGAGACAACATGAGTAATACCCCAAACATTACTATGTATAACATCAAAGCACACTTTTACACGGCTACCAGAATTAGGAAAAGGCAAAGTTTTACTCTTTCCAAGTTTACATATAGCATAATTAAATGTCAAAGCAGAATTGAAATTGTTGCAACAAAATCACGTTGTATTAAATTAGACAAAATTACATAATTCAGGTGGCCTAAACGTTTATGCCAAAATTCAACTTGATTATCAATGATAACAGAAGAGAATGCTAAAGATATGAGAATAAAAAAATACAACGGAAATAATATGCCCACTCTAGGCCTCTTCGCGATCACCTTCCCCGAACCCTGATCATATACAACACAACCAGCACGAGAAAATGAACATCACAGCGATTCTCTATAAGTTGGCCAACAGATATCAAATTAATTGATAAGTTTGAAGCAACAAATACATAACTAAAAGTGTGTCCATATCACGTAAAACAGTGATCGAAAGACTACTACCATTTGCTATTTGAATATATTGTCCATCGTATAAGGAAGCAAATTTTGAAGAAATTCAGAAAAGCCTATCATATGATTAGATGCAACAGAATCAACAAACTAGTAAATGGAAGGCACGCTGGTCAAGATCACACGCACAAGTCGTGGCGCTTGCATAGGTCATGGGTTTGAAGCTTTGTGACCGTGTTTAGCAGAGAAATTTTTGGCGTCACGTGCGCTGCACGTGTGTGCACATGTGGGCGTGATGTCAGCGTGTCGCGCGTGCACCGTAGGTGTGATTAGGGTTAATCAGCACCGACACAGTAATTAATGATTAAATGCAAATGCCAATAACAGGATTAAATGTTGCTATAAAATCAAGTAACATGCAGATTAAAAACAGTAAATAAAAGTATAGAAAGAACCGAAGGTGACCGTAGGTCTGTCCTAAGGCAAATTTCTGGGCTTTAGTGCACCGACATAGTAATTAATGATTAAATGCAAATGCCAATAACATGATTAAATGTTGCTATAAAATCAAGTAACATGCAGATTAAAAACAGTAAATAAAAGTTTAGAAAGAACCGGAGGCGACCGTAGGTCTGTCCTAAGGAAAATTTCTAGGCTTTAGCGCACAAGCTTTTTCCGGATGGTTGCCCGAAGATACAACCGATGTGGCGTCTCTGCAGGCACGACGGTGAGAGCAAATTGGATTTCCTTCTTAACCTATAGTGGATTTCCTTTTATTTTAGAAGGTTTCTGTGATGCAAATTGGATTTTTGATTCTAATGATATCAAATTCACTTCAGGTTATGTTTTTACTCTTGATGGAGGGGCCATTTCATGGCAATCCACCGAAATGGCCCCTCCATCAAACAGACTATTATTGCTAGAAGTACCATGTAAGCAGACCATGTTGTTTTGGATTTAGCTTGCTCAGAAGCTGAATGACTTTAAAATGGTCCTAACTTTTAGTCCACCAATTTCTATAAATTGTGATAGTAAGACTGCAATAGAATTTTATAAAACGAAACTAGTGAACACCAAATTGAGTAGACACATCAAAATCAGGCAGATACCTATTAGATGGTTATCTACTCATAATGTTGTCTCCTTATCTTTTGTGAGAACTGATAGCAATCTTGGTGACCGCCTCATGAAAGGTTTGAATCAAATCAAAGTAATGGCTTCATCTAGGGGAATGCAGATTTATCCATAATGGGCCCTCCTACAGTGACAACCCAACCTCTGTGATAGGTAGACTCTGGAAAAAGGTTCAATGGGTAATAACAAGCTGACTGGTTGGCCAAAGAGTATAACAAAAATTATAAAAACACTATATGTGTTTATTGGAGTTAATTATAAAGGCTCCAATGTCCCATTACTAAGGTGATTGAGTACTCCTATGTAGATGTTAGGTTGAGTTAGATAACTCTTAAAGAAATCCAAAAGGTTTAACCTAAGAAGTGCCTCTACACACTTTTTCATAGGATTTCTCCTATATGTGAGTTTCCATTTACGGCCGCGTACTAGTAACTGGACACTGCTAGCAAACTCACAAGAAAAGAAGGTATCCACACACGGCTAAAGAATGAACAACCCGCGTCACTGTTAGCTATATCATGTGTGCACCGTTCTAAGCCAGGCCAAAAGAGTTGTAGTTCAAGTCCTGGTTCACTATATCTTTTCCGGTGAAGTTCCGTGTACTAAGTGTATTGAGCACAGCTCTTCCCTGACCGCATGATATAAATGTTGTTCAGCACCTTGTTGTTTTCTTTTGTTATGAAATTAATTTAAAATAATTTTTGAATTTTGTGGGGAACTGTTGGAGTTTAAGATAGAAAACTCAAAAGTCCCTTAGGCTATGTTATGTAGGACGGAATCCACGGTGGAAAGGATGGAAAATAAAATGAATCTAGATGATTTTTCATCTCCATCTAGATTCATTGCATTTTCCATCCTTTCCACTGTGGATTCCGTCCTATAGAACATCGCCTTAGTCTCACATTTGGAAGGGATGCTTTGGTTTAAAGTAATTGAAACTTCTCTAGCCCATTGGGGCTTTCAAGGGGCAATCAAATATCTAAACCAAGTTGATCCAAAACACACGCGCGTGCGCGCCTCGCCTCGCCACGCCAAGCTGAGCCGGGTCGGGTGCGGGTTTACCGGACCATCCGGGAAAAACTTACAGGCCAAAGTCCGAAATTTGCCTTAGGACAAAACTACGATTGCCTCAGTTTCATTCTAAACTTTTATTTACTGTTTCTAATTTGCATGATTACTTGATTTTACATCATATATGCACAACAACTATGGCCGAGGTAAGCATTCTTTACGCGTAGGCGAGGAGAGGCCAGGCGATGCTAGCGTTAGCGTTGCCAAGAAAGGGTGGAAGAACAGGGGAGGCAGTCGATCAGGCTGCGCTGTTCGACTCACTTCGGAGAGAGGAGGAAGACGTCGCGTCACTGGCATCGATGAGAAAGAGGGGCGAAACAGGCCAAAGTGGAACTCGGAAAATTATCACAGATATTGCTTCAAAATTTCGTTCGAATGCATATATAATGCTTCCCAAAACGTAAGTGCATACTTATATATGAAATCTGGCTCAAGTTTTAAAAGAAAAGAAAATTTGAACGTTCCTGCGTTGGGGAACGGCCAGGGCAGTGGGGATTTCAAATCTAGTGGCGAGGACTGCTTTAAGTAGAAAGCAGGAAAAAATTTCTTAGGCACATATGATATACCCTTCCAAAAAACTTTGAAAGAGTTTAAAATATCCTGGATAAATATATTTTTATCACAGATAAACTATATCTATATAATTTACTATTTAACAATACTAATATTATCATGGATAAGCCGATGACAAATAAGCATTCTTGTTATCATGGATAAGTATGCTATAGTCTTGTATAGTTTATGTACAATAACAAGAATATTTATTTCTGATCATGAATAAGTTTATCCAGGATAATATTAGTATCATTTGATTTATCGGTACCATTGGATTTCTAAAATTATGTAGATTATGTGGATATAGATTATACACAATAAAAATATGCTTATCCATGATATTTTTAAACTCTTCATAGGGTGTGTTTCCTTGCAGGAAAAACACGAGGGGACGACTGGATTTATCTATTTTCTATGGTTTCCTTGGACGGATGGAGTTGGACAGAGGGAGAAGACAATGGCTACAATGCTCATTTTTGTCTCCCCCCGAATTGGACGGAAATCAAATCTGTCGTGTCTCGCCCCTCAATCACCCGCTCGCCCTTGCCCTCGATCTTCATCAACGCCGCCGACCGCTCGTCCTACACTCGCCGATGCCGGCGGAGACCACTTGCTGTGGACCTCGTGGCCCTCGACGACCTGAACGGACGCCCTCAAATTCGTCGTCCACTCGCCCTCAATCGTCCGCTTGCCCTCAATCGCCCGCTCGCCCTCGCCCTCAACCTACAAATCGCCGTCGACGCTCGTCCTGCACTCGCCGACGCCGCCGGAGACCGATCGCTGTCAACCTGGACGACGCCCTGAAAGACCTCGACGACGCCGCCAGAGACCGATCGCTGTCAACCTGGACGACGCCCTGAAAGACCTCTACGACATTCGACCTGGACAACACCCTCAACGACCTCGACGACCCGGATGACGCCCGACGATGCTCGCTTGCCCTCGTCCGCCCTCAACGCTGCTCGGAGCCGCCTGCCACTGGAGCCGACGCCGCTGCCGCTGGAGCCGCCTGCTACCGGAGCCATCCGCTTCCGTCGGAGACCACTGCTGGAGCCATCCACCGCTGTCCGCATTCCACACTACATCGCCCTCCGACGGCCGGCTGAACCCCCTTGCATTTGCCAACAGCCGCCTCCACCCCGCTGCGCACGACGTCCGCCAGCGTGCGTGGAACGCACCACGTGGCTCTCACGTGATAGGAAATCCACCTATGTGGATTTTATTTCCATTCCCGGTTGATTCCCGTCTGTTTTTCCTTCCGTTGAAGGAAACACAGCCTTAAGTTTTCTAAGCAGGGTACTCTGCCTAGGAAATTTTATCGGAAGGCGACGGAGGGAAGCAACGATTATAGGTGAATTGTACTTCTAGGGCGTGGCGGCGAGTTTGTAAAAAAAAAAAATTCCTAGCCTATAAATTTTTTTTGGCCTAGAAACTTTTTAGCATAGTTCAAATATATATAAATTTTAATATTAATCAAATATCATAGATATACCAAAATAGATTGGTTATTAATTAAATATCATAAATATTAATCAAATGTCATGGATATTGGTCAATATCCATGATACTGTATTAATATTCATTATATTTTGATTAATGTTGATAATATTTAATTAATATTTACTATGTTTAATTAATATTTATGATAAAAAAATTTAAATTGATGAAGAATATATATCTTATAAAGAAAGTACTAGTACATATACTATTAAGTTGTAGTTAAAAGATATATATTTGTCTATAATAACATTAAGGCCCTGTTTACTAAGAGGGATGGGAAAAATGCAGGATGGGAAAAGATGAAGAGGGGAAAAATAGGGGGGAAAGGATATTTCGCATGAGGTCTGGTCGGCATTAGCGCAAGGTCTGGTCGCCGTCCGCTCCAGCGCGAGGCCAGAGTCCGCTCCAGAGCAAGGTTGGTCAGCGTCTGCTCTGCGCAAGGTCTGGTCGACGTCCGCACGAGGTCTGGTTGCTGTCCGCTCTAGCGTGAGGTCGGAGTCCTCTCCAGAGCGAGGTTTGGTCGGCGTCTGCTCCATACGAGGTCTAGTCGATGTCCGTGAGTAGAGGTCTTGTTGGCGTCTAGCAGCTCCAGCGTGACGTCGGTGTCTCACGAGGTCGGTGTCCAGCAACTCCAGCGTGAGGTCAACGTCCGCTCCAGCGCGAGGTCAGCGGCTAGCAGCTCCAACGGCAATGAACAATGAGCAGTTGCAGCAATGGAAGACACTTGCCTTGCGAGTGTCTGGTGTAACCCAGCCGTCGAGTTTCATAATACACACGCCAAAAAGAAAAAGAATGGCACAGCAATAACAAATCCGAAGAGGTAGCTAATCACTAGCAAGCAATCGCAATTAAATCACAGATCGATCCAGTAACGACGGAGACCCTTCACTTCACAATCGCGATGCAATCGGTGGTCGTTATCTTCTGCTCTGCGATCGACACCTCCATGCCGATGCTGCAGTTGAGGGTCATCTCGATGTCGCGCTTGTACACCCCCAGCACGCCCACCCGCCCCAGTATCTGCGTGCGGCTCGCAAGGATCAGCTCGCTACCCGTGAGCAGCCCGAGCGTCAGGTTGAGCCGCATCGCCACGCGATCCACGAGCACATCCACCCGCACCCGCATCCGCACAGACCGGTGCGCCGCCACCCGCCCCGCCGGCGCGTACGCCACACCCACCGTCTCCCCGCCGTAGTAGAAGTCCGTGGTGCTGTTGCGGAACCGGAACGAGGCCGCGTTAGGGTTTTCGATCGAGATGTCCGCGTCGAGCGTCGCGTTGATCGACAGCGGAAAGGCCGATCGGGAGCGGGCATCGCCGCCGAAATCGAGGTCGATGCGCTCGATGATTAGGGAGTTCATGGTGAGGGTAGGGTCTTTCACCTTAAAGACGGTGAAAGAGAGGACGAGGATGATAACTCCCGCGACCGCCACGAGCGCCGCGCAGTGGAGGAAGGAGCGGAGGAGGCAGCGGCGACGGCGGCGGCGGCGCCCAAAGGAGCAACACCCGGCGGGGGAATCCTCGTCGGCCCTTTCGACAGAGGCGGCGATCGGAGGAGATGGCACTGCGAAGGGCTTCGTCTCTTTCTTGGATTTCTCCATGACTTGGGCCAGCCGGGAGATGGAAAGCAATCGGAGAAAGTTGGGAGGACTGGCTGTCGGCTTGTGTCCTTTTTTTTCCTCGGGTTAATTTGGACGCGGTTAGTTGGGGCGATTGTTGTTGATCGTTGGGCCGAGTTATGGCCGCTGTGCTGACTTAATTAAATGCTGCAGAACCCGAGGTCGTTGTTAAGGCTGCTAAAGTCCGTATCAAACTAACTGCGTTTTAGTGTATTTTAAACGGTTTTTAAGCAGAAAAATAAAAAAATATTTAGTAATAAAAATTAAAAATATAAAAAAGTAATAAAAATAAAAATTAAGAAAACTATAATTTAATCTTTAAAAAATAATTTACATAATTTGATTAAAATTTTAAGTAATATTATTTTAAATAATTTGAAATTTTAATAATAAAAAATATATTATTATTTTAAATAATTTATTTTATATATTTATTTATTTATTTATTGAGAAATTAAGTGATGAGCATGGTTTAACCCCAAACCTTATTATTATTGGGTCAAACCCTAATATTATCATTATATAGTCGATGCATGCAACAGCATAAAACTCTTATGCTATCAGATTGATTAAGAAATTTTCGACTGTGATGTACTTGAGATCCGGATAAAGCACGCAGGTGCAAGGCTGTGTTTCTGCAGAGGGGTGCTCCTCCGCAAATTTTGCGGAGGAGTGGGCTGAGATGCGAAGCATCAATCTTGAAGCACCCAGCGCGCGAATCTCCAAGCAACCCATACTTAAGTGCGGATAGCGCCGATACAAACAAAGCGTTATACCAAATCCTGATATAATGCCGCCCATTACGCCTCTCCCCGTTACTCCCCGTTACATCCGAACTAACCAGGGTTAACTCTGGAATGCTCACTACCCGCTCGAATTTTCACTACCCGCCCGACCCGCTATTACTCTTTAGCCCTAATATTTTTTTCTAACCCTAACTCTGTTGGGACGAAAGTTCTGTGTTACCCAAAGTTTGCTGTGACGAAAGTTCTGTCGCACGATCCTGTCCGACGACCTATAACGACCTCCGACGGCCATTGACAACCTCCGACGGCCATCGACGACTTCCGACAGCCTCCGACGGGCATCGACGACCTCCGACGGCCTCCGATACATTGTTGTATATAGCTCTCTTTATACAACTTATTATAGGTCTCCCTGGTCTTCAAAAGTTAAGGTAAGGTCTCCCTATATTTGCTCACCTGTATTACGTGTCATTTAGGGTGATAAAATGTCGTCATTTTTGTATTCTTAATACATACATTGTTATATTAATGACATAATTTGTTGTATACAGCATCCCATGTTGGTATAACAGCCCCTTAACATAGTATAACAGCATCCCATTTTTCGTATAACATGCCTCAAACATAGTATAGCAGCGTCCCATTCTGGTATAACATGCCGTAAACTTGTTATAACAACATCTCATTATTTTGGTATAACATGTATCTAATTTGGTATAACAGCATTCCATTTCGGTATTACATGTATCTAAGGATGGTATAACAGCATTCCATTTTGGTCTAACATGTATCTAATTTCGTATAACAGCTTCCCATTTTGGTATAACATGTATCTAATTTGGTATAACATCATCCCATTTTGGTATAACATGCCTCTAACATAGTATAAGACAGGCCATTTTGGTATAACATGTCTCTAATTTGGTATAATTGCGTCCCATTTTGGTATAACATGTCTCTAATTTGGTGTAACATCGTCACATTTTGGTATAACATGCCTTTAACATAGTCAACACAGCCCATTTTGGTATAACATGTCTCTAATTTGGTATAACAGCGTCCCATTTTGGTATAACATACCTCAAACTTGGTATAACAGCAGAGACATTTTGGTATAAAACGTCTCTAATTTAGTATAACAGCTGTAAATTTTGGTATAACATGTATCTAATTTGGTATAACAGCATCCCAATTATGTATAACATGTATCTAATTTGGTATAACAGCATCCCAATTATGTATAACATGTATCTAATTTGGTATAACAACATTCCATTTTAGTATAACATGTATCCAATTTGGTATAACAGCATCCCATTTTTGGTATAACATGCCTCTAACATAGTATAACAGCATCACTACAGCGTATAACTTGTCAAACTTTCCGATACATTATTGAATCCTAGAGTTTGAGATGGAGAAAGATCAGATGAAGGCGACTTGTTCTGAGATGTTGAAGTGGTCATCGTCAGATGACGAAGAGTATTTATTAGCAAATAGCGAAGGTGATGAAGATATAATAGGAACATCTGGAAAGGCAGATGAAATGCCATGTATGGAACATGACAAATCAGAAGCTGCATCCCAAATCCCTATAGTTGGTATGACATTTATTAGTGATGATGCAGCATACAAGTTTTATAATGACTATGCTAGAGTAATGGGGTTCAGTATAAAGAAATCTCATCTTGAACGTCGAAAGGATGGTAGCTTGAAACAACGTACATATTGTTGTAGCAAACAAGGGATGAGAGAAGTTGACCGTAGACGTACTGCTAAAAAAACCACATCCAGAGACCCGCACAAACTGCATGGCTCGGTTAGAGTTTAAGATTGGCAAGAATGAATTATTCACATTGTCGAAAGCTGAATTAAACCATAATCATCCCATGACAAGTCCTAATAAGGTGCACATGCTTAGATCTCATAGAAAGATATTGCCATTTGAACGTGCACTTATAGACAAGATGACAGAGTCGGGTATAAAGGCCCATAATATATATAATTACTTTGAGTCTGGTGTAAGCAATAATAATGTTGGCTTCATAAGAGAAGATAATAGCAACTATATTCAAATAAGTAGAAGAAAAGCTTTGGATGGCAAGGAAAGCAAGGGTATTCTAAGGTACCTAAAGGAAAGATTGGCTAACGATCCTTCGTTTTTTTATGCTATTGAAGCTTGTGAGGAATCAGGGGAGATGAAGAACTTTTTTTGGGTTGATGGCCAATCTATAATAGACTATGCATACTTTGGAAATGTAGTATGCTTCGATACAACCTTCCAAACAAATGAATATAATATGCCATTTGCACCAATAGTGGGCGTGAATCACCACAAACAAACTATTATATTAGGAGTTGCATTACTCTATGATGAGTCTGCTGAATCATTCATTTGGTTATTTGAGACTTTTTTGGAAGCCATGCACGGTAAGCATCCAGTTACTATTTTCACGGATCAATCAGCTGCGATAGCTAGAGCAATACAAACGGTGCTGCCAAATACAGCACATCGTCTATGTTTATGGCATATATTTCAAAATGCAGCATTACATCTTTCACACGTGATTCATAATAACAATACATTTGCCAAAGATTTTAAACATTGCATATACGAGCGGTGTACAATTGATACTTTTGAGAAGCTATGACAGGATCTATTACTGAAGTATAATCTGGTTGAACATCCATGGATGGTAAATATGTGGAAACTAAGGTCAAAGTGGGCTGCATGCTTTCGAACAGAGACTTTTTCGACTGATATGACCACAACCCAACGTAGTGAAAGTATGAACCACCATTTTAAAAGGTTCTTTAGAAAGAAATTTAGTTTGTTTGAATTTTTAGCACAGTATGACAAGGCACTTAGCTTCTTTCGAGAAAAGGAAATAAAGGCTGATTTCAAGTCTCGAAATAGTACACCAGCCAATGTAGTTGGGAACATGTGTAAACAAGCAGCCTCGATCTACACCAGGGTCATGTATAACGAGTTTGAGGAATGCTATCAAAGTAGTGTAGATTGCCTTATGTTTTTCATTGGGGCCGAACCACAAGGTATTTCATATAAGGTAATCAACGCAGCCTGTGGTAGAGATGAAATGGTCATTTTCAGCCATTCTCATGTACAAGTTACTTGCTCATGTAAAATGTTTGAGACCAATGGGATATTGTGTATGCATGCAATGAAGGTTTTCGCAGCGAACAATGTGATTTCTATACCGAAGTAGTACATAATGAAAAGATGGACAAAGTACGCTAGAGAAGGTGATGTTTCCATTGCCAGTCCGCACAGCTTAGATTCTTCCGGGCAAGAAAGTTTGAGGTCGATTTATAACCGAGTTTGTCAAAACCATTACTGTATAGCAACTATGAGTTTGAAGTCCAGGAGGGCACTAGAATACATAGAAAAGACAATGAATGATTTACGTGTAAATGTTGAGGACATCTTGCGCACTGACAATAAAGATATTGATGCCAATGATGAGAGAAGTGGATCTGAACCAAATATACAGGTAAAAGCACCTCCAGTGAAAAAGAGGCGGAAAGAGAAACGTAAGAAAGGAGTGCTGGAGCGAAGACATAACAAGAGCACTACTACATCCAAAGGATCCAATTCTAATCCACCTACTGATGTCCAAATGCCGCGCATGACAGGGCTACCTATGGGTGAATACACAAGCACACAGGTATATCTAACAAGGCAAGCCATATCTTTAATTCTTATGTTACATACTTAACCTAAAAGTTAAATTTATAGCAGGTGTCTATGTTCCACCAACCAGTGCCAACAGCCCCATTCTACTCCTACACAGCTTTAATGGTGGGAGCATCCTCTTTTCATGTAAGTTGCGTAGTTATGCGTTTTCTGCACTTGCTACATTTACATTGACTATGTTACCTAATTAATTGCACTATATCATGACAGTACTCAGATGAGGCTTCCCAAGCAATGCCATCGCAGCATGGTTCTCAGGAAGAAGCTGCATATTTTTCTCAGCCAACAAATGAAAAATAATTTTTTTTTAATTATGACCAATTTGTACCAATTTTGTGACGACTGATGTATTAACCATTCTTTTTTATGTACAATAAATTATGAGTTCATGTAACACTCTGACTTATTTCGTATAGCAATGTCTTAAATTCATATAACACTTCACTGTGTTGGTATAACAAGGCCTGAAATTCGTATAACATGGCACAGACATCGTATAATACGGGACAAAATATGGTATAACAAAGGCCTTAAATTCGTAAAACATGGCACATACATCGTATAACACAGGACAAACATGGTACCGTGTTATACGATGTCTGTGCCATATTACACGAATGACAAGTCTTGTTATACCATGTTACACGAATGAGATAAAGTCGATCTTATCCTATTACATAGCTATGCAATAGGATAAGATCGGCTGACATGCCTACAAACATAGCTATGCATTGTATGTTTCCTGTACGCTCACGGGTTGGGATGAAATTTGACCAGACGACCATCTATCAAGATTCACGGGTGGTGATATAAACAAGACGACCACCTATACGACCCGGCTGACATGCCTATAAATTCAATATGACCATTTAACGTAGCCAGCATGTCTACAACTGGAGATTTGATGGTGAAGCTTCACTATAAAATCCCATCAACATAATCTTCTCATTCATAGTGAAGTGAGTGGAGTTCCGAAATGTTACTCCAATGCTCTTCTCATATGGTTGGTTTTACAGGCAGATGCGTGGGTTCTACTCGGACGTGTTATGGCAAGCTTATAAATTGTCCTTGGCCGAAAATCCCTTCCAGTTCTACTGAAGTCCTAGGCCATTGGATGAACACTAAAATCAAGGGATGGACCCGATTTGTCTACCACGAGTTTGGGCAAGCCAGACGGGTTTACAAAATTGATGTCAATGGACAACAAGAACATTCCTTGGGATTGTCAGACTGAAAGGAGAGATGAAAGTGCAGTATTTCAAGTTGTCCAAGGTAACCAATGCACAAGATAGTGTTACAGGAAATGAAAAATAACAATAGAAATGATACGGTATGAAGCCATATCAGATGATAGATACTCATATATCTTTTAACATAGCCCTCAGCTACCCTGGAAGGGGACAATGAATTATAGCACTGTACGCGTTTCCTACGTAGATCCACTACCATCAGAAACCAGTGCAGCTTGTGGCATACTGGGGCGAATATTGTGCGAACATATCTTATTGTCCGATTATTCAAATGCTCTAAGCCTTTGAAGGCCGCCCCACCTAGGCCACCCATATGAAATTGTAGGACATGTGGGGGGATGTAAGCAAAAGCCTTAAACTTTTTCCTATTAGCCATTACTCTACGGATGAGGAGTGATGCATACAAATCTATAGCCTACAATGGTATAACAAGTCCATTAGCAAAAAGGAACCAAATATACATAGATAGTGTATTCCATACATGCTTACCTCATCAACAACTAAGCCTCCAAAGAGAATGCTACAGACATTGGCTTTCGCAATGTTCTGAATAATGGAATGATCTTGCAAGGAGATATAAAATTCCAGTTGCGATTTAATATTGTCCGGTAGTACATCCCGACCACAATAGTCCTGTCTATTTAGATACTAAAGATGCAAGAAAAATCTATCAGAATACTCACATATGTCAATGATGCTAGATATATACAATTGTGGTAAATACTATTTATGCCACCATACCATATCAACCTGGGGTGCAGATTCTGCATTTTCATCTAACTCCACTAGTTGAAAGAAAATTAGAAACACATACATGTTAAACTTAAGGCTCAAGCCTATGTTTACAATGATGTATGATACTTTTGTGTTAATGGTCTTACCTCTGATTCCATAGCCATCTTCTTCTTCTTTTGTTGTGTGTAAGGGGTGAGAAGAAAACATGAAGCCTTTTTTACTCTTTTCTTTTTGAGTACCTCACTCATCAGGGCAAACGTCTCAGCTTCCTCACCCCCCGAGGCCGACATGTCATCTTCCGCACTCCAGCTCAACTCTGCCCCATTCTTATTTTGTAGAATCTCAATGTCTGCTCTCAGTTTTTTATTTTCCTTCACTAGCTCCTCAATTTTTTTTTGCAATTTGGCCACCTCTAAGCTAAAACCGGCCTTGATGCTGCAAATCTCAGCATCCTTCTCAGCAGCTTCATCTTTAAGCAAGTATTTATCATTATCCAATTGAATGATTTCATTCTTCAATTTATTATTTTCCTCTATAACTATACACAATTCCGAATTCAAGTTCAAAACTTCTTCATGGCTCTACGCACAAAATTAACACAAAACCATTAGTATCGTACAACACATGATCTAACAGCATTATGAATATAATGGGATACTGTTATATCGGCAATTGATACATGTGATACCAAGTTTCGGCCATGTTATACCAAATTCAGAAGGCTGTTATACTAAGTTTGAGTCATATTACACCAAGTTCAGAACTCTTTTATACTAAGGTTGAGCCATGTTATACCAAGTTCAATAGGCCGTTATACTAAGTTTCAGTCATGTTATACCAAGTTCAGAAGGCTGTTATACTAAGTTTGAGCCATATTACACCAATTTGAGAAGGCTGTTATACTAAGTTTGAGCCATGTTATACCATGTTTCGGCCATGTTATACCAAGTTCAATAGGCCGTTATACTAAGTTTCAGTCATGTTATACCAAGTTCAGAAGGCTGTTATACTAAGTTTGAGCCATATTACACCAAGTTCAGAAGGCTATTATACTAAGTTCCACCAAGGATAAGGCATGTTATCATATTACGTACTTACAGGGCCAAGAATAAAGGGAATGTCTATTTGACTATGGGATGGGCCCGCATAAGGGGCTGCATCTAATGCAAGGAGACTATGTACAACCTCACGCTCCACTTCACCTCCTTCCTCAAGTTTAAAAATAATCTGCAATTGTAATCATTATTAGAAACTCTAACTTCAACTGACTTAGTACACTTACACATAAATATCTTACTGCATCTTCATTTAATTTGGCACAATTTTTGAAATATGTTGTCCATCGAGGTAATTTACAATTGGGCCAACGGAACAATCGAGGGTGTACTCCCTCCACCTTACTATCTATATACAAGTTGGTATGCTCATAAAACCAAATCTACAAAAAATAAAAAATAAATCAATAACTTATCATAAAATTAACTATGTTTGAAATGCAGGTACAGATATTGAGAATACTTACACCAAGGACTGTGGCACAACCAGCAAATCCACGTCCCTTCTTCTTTGAGCTAGAGGTCAATTCGACGCAAAGAAAATTATGTACAGCCTCTGCCCAATTGTAATTTGCCAATGTTGAGAGGCCTTCTACAAAATATACAATTCCCGCATCCAGGTTGTATGTCAGTCGGCTGAATAAAAAATAACAAAAGATATACAAAATGACCAATCTTGTGAGCCTCTCCTCATTTCACGCCAGGCCTTATGAGCATATAACTTTCAATTTTCCTTCAATGGCTTTGGTGTTTGGCAACTTCCCATCAAATTCTTCCTTGTAATATTTGGTAGATGGTCGGTCAGTGTCCCATCTAACTAGCTCCCCTACCCATGGGAGACCAAGGATGATTGATACATCCTTTACTGAGAAGGGCACGAAATTACCATTAATATTGAATCCTCTTTTGTTACCATCACATATAGACTGCAAATATTCCACAGCAATCATATCTAGGGAAATGGCTGGCCTTTGCAGCAAATGCCCAAAGGGGGTCTGTAGGAGCACTCGTTTAATATCCTCACCCCCGTCCACTGTGTTGACAAACTTGTGAATCCGGCTCAAGGAGCATCTACTCAGTACCCGACGAGGTTTGGCCCCCTTGCAGTGATACTCCTTTTCGTCTGAACACCTATCAGATGGCTTTCATGAGTAGCCCTCATTGTACACATGAACCTACTGTTAAAAAAGTTAGAACTATATTAACATGACGAACTCTAAAGGTGAAGCTATTAAACGAAAATGAGATGCTGTTATACCATGTCTGTGTAGTGTTATATCATGTCTGTGCAGTGTTATACCATGTGTGTGTAGTGATATACCATGTCTGTGTAGTGTTATACCATGTCTGTGCAGTGTTATACCATGTGTGTGTAGTGTTATACTATGTATGTGCAGTGTTATACCATGTCTGTGTAGTGTTATACCATCTCTGTGAAGTGTTATACCATGTTTGTGTAGTGTTATACCATCATTATGAAGTGTTATACCATGTCTGTGTAGTGTTATAACATGTCTGTGCAGTGTTATACCATGTTTGTGCAGTGTTATACCATGTCTGTTTAGTATTATACCATGTCTGTGCATTGTTATACCATGTCTGGGTAGTGTTATACCTTGTCTGTGCAGTGTTATACCATGTCTATGCAGTCTTATATCATGTTTGTCAAGTGTTATATCATGTCTGTGCAGTGTTATACCATGTCTGTGCAGTGTTATACCATGTCTGTGCAGTGTTATACCATGTCTGGGTAGTGTTATACCATGTCTGTGCAGTGTTATACCATGTTTATGCAGTCTTATATCATGTCTGTCAAGTGTTATACCATGTCTGTCAAGTGTTATACCAAGTTTGGGGCATGTTATACGTGATGCAAGACTTCTTTATACTAAGTTTGGGGCATGTTATACGCATGTTATACGAAATTTAGGTTTCTCTATTCACTTCCAACGGACTGAATTCCAAAGGAAGTAGGAATGGTTTTCTAAAATGCAAGCTTCAAATGACGCACTTGCGGCAATTGATACTATCAGCAGATTTAGCAACTAACAGGTTCCTTTTAAGACTATTTCCCAAACAGCTTCATGGACAATACAAATTATGCAAATATCATGAAAGTGGGTATACCAATTTTCTAAGCATGTTATACCAAAAATAGGTCATTAATACATCAATGTACGTATTCATAAGATAAATTACGACATTATACCTTAAAGGAACATTGGAGTCGGAGGAGGAGCTCGCCATGAGATCCTCCAAAAAAAACAAGATTAGGAAACCCTAGCCCAAACAAGAACAAGTCTTTATACCGTAGCAGGTCGTCAAGCAACAATGGGACGTTTGTGGAGGTCGTCGGAGGTATATGCAGTTCAAAGGAGGTCGTTGGAGGCTGTCGGAGGTATACGCAGTTCAAAGGAGGTCGTCGGAGGCCGTCAGAGAGGCTCGGAGAGCGTGCACGACAATTGGGCGACAATTTCGTCTGATCAAAGTTAGGGTTTAGAGGTTACTTGAGGGTCGAGCGGGTTGGGCGGGTAGGGAAATTTCGAGCGTTAACCAAGGTTAGCTCCGCACCTGGTTAGTTCGTAACGGACTGCTATAACGGGCGGGTGTTATATTGGAGAGGAGATGGTATAACACGGGGAGGAGATGCTATAACGGGCTTAAGTATGGGTTGCTTGGAGATTCGCACGCTGGGTGCTTCAAGATTGATGCTTCGCATCTCAACCCACTCCTCCACAAAATTTGTAGAGGGGCACCCCTCCGCAAAATTTGTAGAGGGGCACCCCTCCGCAAAAACGCAGCCCTCGACAGTAGCTCCTTGGTCAATCTCGAACTTGGTCTGCTCTCCCTTTATGAAAGCCGAGTGAGCTATCACCAGCTGGAAATTGAGCGGGAACGAAGACTCTGCAGGTAACTCTAGTGATTACTTTAATTAATTAATACACATAATTAACTTAATTAATTGACTGATCTAAGCTAATTACTTAGCTTAATTGCACACAAAGCTACCTTTGATCTTGTTTAGGACTTGTTCTTCAGTGACGTAGACCCTCCCAAGTGTGGCCCCGCTCTTCTTCTCCCAGAGCGAAACTAGCTCATTCATCGTATACAAGTTTTCAGGGGGCCTCACGTACAGGATCTTGTTCAGCGTCCGCGGTGTAAAGTTGAATAAGAAGGAGCAAAGACTAGAGAAAGAATGAATTGTTTCTATTTCTCTCAATGATTTATAAACGAGATGTACAGGAGTATATATAAATCTGTGTGATACAGATTTGTTAGGATATATACAATCGAATCATCACATGATTGGTAATTACGTTCTCATGGAAGGTGCTTCAGCTTTACTGGGAAATAACATTGATTGAATATCCGTTGCCAAATCCTCAGACGTGTGCTTGCTCGGGGAATCTATTTCATTAGGTAAGGGATTTGGCGCAGATGACTGCGTGGATGATCTGATGCGTTCACACTCCCCCACAAGCACAGCGGGAGTGACCACGACGTTGAGCTTGGCCAGGAGTTCCTGAAAGCGAACCCGAGACAGCGGTTTGGTGAAGATGTCCGCAAGTTGATCGCGAGTGGAGATAAATGAGATATGAAGTTGTTTGCTAGCAACGCGCTCACGGACAAAATGAAAATCAATCTCAATGTGTTTCGTGCGGGCATGGAACACAGGATTGGCAGCAAGGTAGGTAGCACCGATGTTATCGCACCATAGAGTGGGAGTCACGGAGCAGGAAGGCCATAATGGAAAATTATTTGCTGTACTATGCGAAGAGAAGGATGACCGAGTCTGGAATGCCATGTGGATGATCTGGAGCGCTCGCCCAAGAAGGTGGCCTTGGACGAAGAGGAGACTTGATAGAGGCCATCCTTGACCTGTCCGTGCAGAAGAGTGCTCCCCGTTGTGCGATCCTTTATAAAGCACTCATTAGGATGAAACTCAAAGAAGACATTGTTATCATGAGAAAATTGACGAACGGAAAGCAAATTTTTAGTTATAGACGGCACACAAAGGACATTGCGCATGTTGAACTTGTGATCATAGGAAGAAAGGGAGGTGTTGCCAATGTGAATAATATGCAAACCTGTACCATTGCCGATGTGAACTTCTTCTAGACCATCGTAAGGAACAGCGTCATGTAAGGCCTGAAGATTGGGAGTGACATGAT
Organism: Costus lasius; assembly: GCA_027563935.2. Taxonomy (NCBI): domain Eukaryota; kingdom Viridiplantae; phylum Streptophyta; class Magnoliopsida; order Zingiberales; family Costaceae; genus Costus; species Costus lasius. The sequence goes on along the minus strand of CM050447.1, from coordinate 9,124,223 downwards.
GGGTCGCGCCTGAGTCAAGATACCAGGAGGCAGACGCATGAGGAGGAAGAGATCCACTCGTGGCATGTGAGGAGGCGGCAGTTGAGTATGCCCTTGGATGATATTGCTGGGGCGTGTGTTGTTGAGAGAAGCCTCCAATAAAATTGGTGTCGAACCGTTTGTTGCATTCATGGGCGTAGTGCCCGAAAGTAAAGCAGATTTGACATCTGCCTCGGCCTCTGCCACCTTGGCCTCGGCCACGGTTGTTGGTACTGTAGCTACGGCCATAGCCGGTGTTGTTGTTGCTGTGGCGGTCGAAAGTGTTGCTCTGGCAGCTGGTGTTGTTGATGGATAGAGTAGAAAAATTTGTGTCAAGGGAGGATTGTAACTCTGTATTCCGCATTTGAAGTAAACGTTCGTGGGAGGAGAGCATGCCATGTACTTCTTCGAGAGTGATAGCATCTACACGTGTGGTAATGGTTGGTACAAGATTGTCATATATTGAACCCAGTCCATTAAGGACATGCATAATCAAATCTGCATCAGAGATAGGATTCCCAATTGCAGCCAAGCTATTAGCAACAGTTTTTATTTTCTGCATGTAGTCATGAATAGAGTCGCCCCCTCGTTGAATCATGTGCAATTGGATTGAAAAGCACAGGCGAGAGCAGTCCATACCTCATGTGCAGAATTAAGGCCAACCACCATGGGAAAAACACTCTCTGTCAGTGTGGCGTTGATCCAAGTAAGAATGAGTTGATCTTTGGTAACCCATTCATGAAAGGTTGGATCTGTCGGCGACGGTATGAGATCTGTGCCTTCAACAATACCCAGTAAACGATGAACGCGGAAGAGAGGAATAAACTGAGTTTTCCAGACTAAGTAATTATCATTCGTTAATTTAAGTGGTAAGATAGGAACACCACTAAGCGAGAGAGATAGATTTGTTGATCCACTTGATTGATGTGACGATGCGGAGGTAGTGTCAGAATCCATAATGAAAGAAAAAATTTTAACAGATGTACCAGCCGCAGTTGAAGACGCAAACGCGGATGAAGATGAGAAGCCGCTGGAAGTCGTAGTTGAACCTTTCAATCGTCGTGGATCAGATCTTGCGCTCTGATACCATGTAAAGTTGAATAAGAAGGAGCAAAGACTAGAGAAAGAATGAATTGTTTCTATTTCTCTCAATGATTTACAAACGAGATGTACAGGAGTATATATAAATCTGTGTGATACAGATTTGTTAGTATATATACAATCAAATCATCACATGATTGGTAATTACGTTCTCATGGAAGGTGCTTCAGCTTTACTGGGAAATAACATTGTTTGAATATCCGTTGCCAAATCCTCAGACGTGTGCTTGCTCGGGGAATCTATTTCATTAGGTAAGGGATCTAGCGCAGATGACTGCATGGATGATCTGATTCGTTCACACGCGGATCATCCACGGCTCTGACGGTGTACTCTGCTACGTCCTCTTCGTGCACGAAAATGGCCGTTTTATACAACAAATATTAACTACATTAACAACTGGAACATATAAATTGATCGATTGATTAGCCTTTGACGTTGCCGTCGCCGAGGATGGAGACTGGGTCGGTCAGAGTCCCTGCGGCGTCCGCCTGACCGAGCCTTGGGAGGAAGAAGGAGTGCATGAAGAAGCTGCAGACGAAGGTGTGGGGGATGCGCTTCGCCCCGAGGGCTTGCCTGAGCGGAACTTTATCCACAAGCAGTGACTTGGCCGGCTCCACAAGGTTCACCCGCTCCGCATCGTTCCCAAACTCCGACGGGATGAACCTCTGACCATTTACAAATTGACCGCTTATAATCTAAACATTTTTTTATGATTAATTTGAACTAGTTGAAAATAATCACCCACCCTGATATTTCCAGCTTCTTCAATAGCCTCGACAATCCTGAACTGGAGCCCTATTTCGTGGACGTCGTTGTGCCCCACCGCCGATATGACCACGTCCACCTGCTTAATGGCGTTCAGCAGACTTTGGTGGTCGCTTAGGTCACCCTATATCTCGAGTTCTAAAGTATAGATTATGTTGTGTACAAATAATGCAAGTATTGATGTGTTGGAACGTTATTTATATACGTAGAGAATGGTTGCGCCGAGAGTGCGCAGGGTTCCGATGAGGTTGGCCTTGGCAGGACAGACGGTGGCAGTGTCAGGGAGCACAAATGCGAAGGTGGGGTGGCCGGCGTTAAGGCTGGCTTGCGTGATAAGTTTTCCAATGCGGCCGGTCGCACCGATGACCAGGATCCTGCTCGTCTCTGCACCCTCCCCCATCGTCTAGTTTTTGCTATAGTTGTCACTCACGTTCGATCGGACCTTACGACGTCTGGTGTTGCACGCAGGGCACGATACTTTGCTGTGCAATATATAGGGAGGAACACGGTTCTTTTGAACCTGGGTTTACATATGTCGATCTCGTTCAATTCAAGACGGTCTTTTTTTTTGCCCTAATTGACATATTATGCGTTCTTCTGTCCTGTTTTCTTTGCCCTAATTGACACTAGTAGGCTAATGGATATTATGCAATCGTACCGGCGCACTCTAGCCGGCACCAGTGGACCGAGCATCACGAGTGTCACGCCCCGGTCGGATCGTCCTAAAAGCAGCGCTTATCCGTTGTCTTAGGGCCGTCCGGCGGAACACCGGATGCGTGAACTCCCTAGGGTTTCCGGCCAATTTCTTTCCCCAAACCAGGAAAGTCCGGAAAACCCTAAATTTAATCACCTTCAATTTTGACCCGCTAGTTAAAATCACCTTCCTCCAATTTTGACCATGGTCAAAATTACGCTCTACTGACGTCGGCGTGGCGTTAGCCCTCCAATTGAACTCGTCCACCACGCGCGCCCGAATTAATTCGGCTCGCTGACGTCCGCCTGACGTCAGCCCCGAACTTAATTCCGCCGAATCGCTCGAAATCTGCTGCTTCGATTTTGACCCGGTCAAAATCGAACCAGCGTCTTCTTCCTCGCATCGCGAAGCTACTGTCGTCGTCGTTTCCGCCGAGCGCCAGCGCGCTAGCGATCTCGCCGGAAGGGAGGGGAAGGCGGCCTGCCTTGCCCTCTCATTTCCGTCGTCTGGCAGCCGCCCGCCGCCAGAGCCTCGTCGAAGCATGTCGCCGCCGCAGAAGAACCTCAGGAACAGGGGAAACACCGAATTAAAGAAGAACGAAGCTTTTTTCTTATTCCTTGAAGAAGATACAACGCTCTCCTCTCTTGCGTCGTCGACTCCCTAGTCGGCGCCCCCGTCCCTCCCTCGCCGGTCATCCTTCGACGCCGGTTACATTCGCTTGACCTCTCATTCATCGACGTTCCCCTGAACGTCGGCATCGGCACCCCTGGCACTGGCATCAACGCCCGCCGGCGTTGGCATCAGAGCCCTGCTCTGGATGGGGCGACGGCGCCTCGCCGTCGCCGGTGGAGTCGCGCTCCCCAGTGCTTCTGCCTCCCTATGGTGTCGCCCTCTGCGTTGAGTTTTAAAAGGGAAGAGCCGCTGCCCTTTTGGACCTCATCGTCCACTCATCACGCGGCCGAGTCTGTCGTCTGCGTCCGTCGCTAAAGACCCGTTCTCGTGCCGCATCTTCCGTAGGAATCGGATGCTCGCCGTTGCCCGCGTTGATCGCGTCCGCGAGCACCACATCTCCCAAGTCCTTCGCGAGCTTCGCCCCTGTGCCCGCGTCATCCTTGCCCAAAGCCGCAGAGTGCATCCGGATCGCTCGGCAACGACGCTGTCGCTGCGTCCGCGTCCGCGTCGACATCCGCGTCTGACGCACGCGGAGAAGACGAGCCACGCCTGCATCCCGCGTCCAGGTCAACATCCCAAAACGCCGTTGACCGGGCGATTTTGGCAGACAATTGGGCTCCACTTTGATTTTTGCAGCCTGGGCTTGGGTTTGGTCCTGTGTTCGGGCCCGGGCCAGACCGCCTGAACCGGGCCCTAACAACGAGGATGATGGCTGAAAAAAGAAATATTCTCTCTCCACCTTTTTTAGTGTTTGCCCATAGTCGTGAAAAAAAAAAGGTGCGTTGGATGCGGAGGACGATAGTGTAAAAGCCATGATGAAGGCGCGAATCTAAACGCCCTTATTAAGGAAAATTGAACGATGGACTTTTTCTCTTCTGTAGTTTTCTTTTCTTCTTGATGAAAACAGAATGATAAACTTTTTTTTCCTTTAATTTTTTTTTCTTGTATTTTTTATTTTTTATAGTTTTCCTCCCTCCAAAAAAACAAAAGGTTAAGGCTCTATTTTTTTAGAATTTTTTTTAAAAAATATATATTGAATCTATTTTTTTTCTTATTATATTTAATATTTTTTTTTCTTTTTTTGGATTCCCTCTAAAGAAAAAGAAACAAGAAAAGCCATGATGAAAGCGCAAATCTGAACGCCCTTCAGTGTCCGATCAGGGATGTGAGAGCTGTACGCCAGAGTTCGGAGACTGTGCGCAAGGGAGTATTTTGGGTTTAGCTGAGTGTTAGGCTTCCCACTGCTGCTGGCGTCGAGAAAGGGTTGAGGAATCCTCTATGCGAGAACTCCTGCCGGTGGCGCGGCATTTGGAACTTTAAATAAAAAAGTATATTCCGGCACGGCGTGACAGGCTGGTACCAGACCTGGCGCCGTGACTTTGCAGCCGTGGTTAAAAAAATTTTTGCAGCAGAGTGGGGGTGCTGCACAAAAGTGCATCATTGTGAGAGAATTTTACGATAGTTTCGTGAAATTTTACAATAAAAATTTCATGAGATTTGACGAAATTTATCGTGAAATTTCACGAAAGTTTCGTGAAATTCTCTCACATGCTGCACTTTTTACAGCACCCCACCCTGCTGCAAAAATTTTTTCGCCGTGGTTGGATACTGTCGCCGAGTGGGTGTTTGTCGGGAAAAAAATTTCTATTGAAGGTCCCAACAGAGCCATCTTAGGTTGGCTCCATCCCAACCGTCCATCTTCGATTCTAAAAAAGGTAGAAAACGGAGAAACGTTTGCTCCCGTTAACATTTCTCTCCCCTCATTAAACCCTTCTCTCTCCTCCATAAACCCTTATTCTCCTCTCTCTTCACTCGAAACCTCTCCCTCTTCCCTGAGAAATTTTTTTCGACCATTTGGCCTCTCATCGTCGCCTTGCCCTCGTCGCCTCTGCTCTTGCAATCGCCAGCATATTCCACACTCCTCTCCTTCATCGGACTTCTCTCCTCACTCTTCTAGGCTTTCTCCTATCTCATTACGGTGAAGAAAGGAAGCCCTAGCTGTAGCGCTGCCATTCCTTTCTGCTCACTCGATTTCGCCGCTATTGGAGATCACCACCAACCCTAGAAAGGTAACTTCTATCTCCTCCTAACCGCCACTTGCCCAGCCGACTTCGCTACTATAGAAGACTGTTCATCGCTAACCTAGGTTTGGCCATGCTCCTGTCATTTCCTCTAATTTCTACAATATAAACCAAAATGTCTACAATATAAAATAATTCATATTTACAAAAGTAATTCATATTATAGAAATTATTTCATATTGTAGATAGAAGTAATATGGGTGGTTTTGATTCATGTAAATGCGCTAAAAAGCCAGGTTATGGGTGGTTGAGAACCTTTTTAGTAAATATAATATTTATGCAAAGGATCACGCAATATGTTTTTACATTGTTTCAAAATTATTTCATATCGTAGGAGTTTTGAATCATATTGTAGAAATTTAAGTACATGCACTAAAATACTAGGTTAGGGAAAGCTGAGAATCTCATTAATAAATCTAATGTTTATGCTAAGGATCATGCAACTTTTTTATATATATTTTTAGAATTATTTCATATTGTAGACATTTTGGTTTATATTGTAGAAATTCATGTAAATGCACTGAAAAACTAGGTTATGGGTGGCTGAGAATCTCATTAGTCATATTTATGTTAAGGATCATGCAGTTCTTTTATATTTTTGCAGAATTATATCATATCATAGAAATTTTAGTTCATATTGTAGAAATTCAGATAAATGTACTGAAAAACTAGGTTAGGAGTGACTGAGAATCTCATTAGTGAATCTAATTTTTTTTTCAAGGATCGTGTTAATTTTTTATAGTTTTTCAGAATTATTTCATATTGTAGAAATTTTGGTTCATATTGTAGAAATGCATATAAATGCACCTCACTAACATTGCATGTTGTAGAAATTAAGATAATGAGCAGTTCTGGAGATAATTGGAGTTCAGAGAGTTCAAGTTCCAATGATCATAGTTTTATCTGTAAACCACGGACGCGAACAACAAGAGGACAAAAGGAAAAGGCAGCATGCATAGAACCTACCCGGCCCATGTACAGCAGGTGTTCATTGGCCAGACTACATAGTACAATGAATGGATTATCTAGTGGCAACTCCATTAAAGAGGACATGCTTGTGACCCCCTTTGGCCATTTATTACAGATTCCGGTCATGGCCTTAGATATGTTGGCAATTGAATATTTGTTACCAAGATGGGATAGTGAAAGGATAGGGTTCAAATTAAATAAATCTTTTGTCCACTTTACTGTGAGGGATGTATCTCTTATATTGGGCTTTCCAGATGTTGGTAATTTAGTAAATTTTGATTTAGAGTTGCCCACTAGCTCCTTTTATAATGAAGAATTTAGAGGAGAGCATATTAGTCGTGTACTGTTGGAAAGGAAGCTCACTAGGCTTAGTAATGATGGCTATACCTTGGATAAGGATAGAATGATTAAACTTGTCATTCTATATATTTTTTGTACATTTTTGTTTAGCCGTGTGAGTTATACCTTGGAGCCATTTTTTGTCACTATAGTTGAAGAGATTGACATGCTTCAAAAATACAACTGGGCTGAAGCGGTACATCGATATCTAATTAATGAATTAACTAGAATCAGCAGGAAAAAAAACCCAGTAGTTTTTCTGGATGCGTCATTCTTCTTAATGTAAGTGCACTAGCTAGTTCATTTTTTATGTATCACGTCTCATGTACTAACTAAAAATACTGTCCCTTTCAGGTTTGGTTATATGAACATTGCACATTGTTCAGGGCCGATATGGTGAAAGGTGCTTACCCTCGCATTAGTCGTTGGGCAAATGTGAGATTGCTGCGGCGAAAGAATTTTTTGAAAAGTCTCGAATCATTGACTGAAGCCAAAGTACGTATTTCTTATTAGGAGTTAATGAATTATAGAGACAACTAATAGACTATTTTTGGATATTATTGTAGATAATTTATGTCATAGAATTAGAATAAGCTGAGATTGAGTCCAGTGAACAGGTTAGTATTTGAATGTGTTGTCATCGTCACTACTATGTTATATTTGTTAGAATCCAAAATATATATTATTTTTTATAGGAAAATATAGAAAGAAGCAATCAAGAGGAGAATGAGAAGCTGAGAAGCGATCAAGAGGAGAATGAGAAGCTGAGCCAAATTATAGCTCAACTTAGAGATGAGAATGAGAAGCTGAGAAGCGATTAAGAGGAGAATGAGAAGCTGAGCCAAATTATAGCTCAACTTAGAGATGAGAATGAGAAGCTAAGAAGCGATAAAGAGGAGAATGAGAAGCTGAGCCAAATTATAGCTCAGCTTAGAGATGAGAATGAGAAGCTAAGAAGCGATCAAGAGGAGAATGAGAAGCTAAGCCAAATTATAGCTCAGCTTAGAGATGAAAATGAGAAGCTTATGGCAGCCTCTACACTCCAAAGGGAATTGAACTGCAAGAGAATTAATGTTCTTGTTGACGAAAACCAAGAGTTGTTGAGGTCGGTGGATTCACAGAAAGCTGATTATGAAAAGGAAATAGCAAAGCGTTTGCAAGAAAATGAGTTGTTGAGGTCAGCAGCTGATGCAAAGTTTCTGCATGAAAATGAGTTGTTGAGGTTGGTGGATTCGCAGAAAGCTGATTATGAAAAGGAAATAGGATAACTTCTGCAGGAAAATGAGTTGTTGAGGTCTAATGCAAGAAGAGATGACTCAAGCAATGAGGGAAAGGGGGAGGGTGGAGAACAATTGATAGTCTACAAATCAAGCCAAAGGAAACGGAAAAGGGCGAAAAAACCCTCAAATATGATCGTAAGCCCTTACACCCAAGAGAAGAAGAAGAAGAAGAAATGGGCCACAAGTAATCAGGAGGCCCCGATTACTGTGGATGAAACTATGCCAGATGTACCATATGAGGATAAGGTAGTAGTTTGTATATATCTCATTCAATTTTTGTAGAAGATATTAAATATTAGGTTTTTCTATGATATTCTAGCTGATTTCTGTGTATGCTGAATTTTTTTACAATATTCTAACTGATTTCTACTGTATGGTGGATTTTTTCTACGATATTCTAGTTGATTTCTACGGTATCCTGGAATTCTTCTACGATACTCTATTTGATTTCCACGGTATTCTAGCTAATTTCTACGATATCCTAGAATTTTTCTACGATATTCTAACTGATATGCTACGATATTAAATGATTCTTTTATTATATTATATTTCTTAGGATAAGCATAGAAGAGATTATCGTGGGCGGCAGGACATAACTGAAGAACAAAATACTCAGCCAGAGGAGTATATGACCTGGGAATTTAAAAGATTCAACGATGGGTTTGATTGGGGAATAGACAAACAAAGGGTGTATGATATATTATTTGGTCGATATATTTCGGATGATGTAAGGATTATCTAACTACTGAATTTGTTGTATATCTTTAATTAAGCTACTCAAGTGGGAACTAACTACTTTATTTGCATACAGGCCATTGATGCATATGCAGCACTACTTATAAAGAAGTGCCAAGAAGACAAATTAAATTACCCTCCTTTTGCTTATATCTCCCCAAATTGCATATATTTCTACACGGTTGATAAATTTGGTGCATCAGCTAGGTGTTTAGAACACTTGACCATTGAAACCCTTACGAAGATATGTAGAATTTTTGCCCCGATATGTAATGACGAACACTGGTTTTTATTGTACATAGATGTGGAAAATAGAAATATGAAAGTGTATAACTCGTTATATATCCGTAGGGATCATGCTACAGTTCTTGCTACATATGTAAGTAATGTTATTCTGGCATTTTAATTGTATGCAATATAGTATAATGATACATTTAACAAATTATTTTTTTCCTTTGTAGGTTGCTGTATTAAGGTCACATTTTAAACTCCAAACCAAGAATGGCTGCATTGATATAGGGCATTGGCCACTGACTTGGGAAGATAACTGCCCCAAACAATATGATAGTGCAGATTGTGGTATTTTTACAATGAAGTACATGGATTATCTGTGTAGCAACAAGGATTTTGATATTTCATAGTCTGATATGCCAAAGCTTAGGGCCATTACAAGTTTAGAACTCTTTAGAGGACCTTTGGAGAGTGAGTATAGTAAATGTTAATCAATTTCCTAAACTGATGTAAGTTGTATACAATGTGTTGTAATTATTTTGGAAAAGAATTTATAAATATATTAGTTATAAGGTTGTTTTCATAATCTTTGTGATTTTTGTCTATGATATCCAGGATTTTTCTATGATATACAGAATGATTTCTACGATATCGTAGAATTTTTCTACAATATACAGGATTTTTCTACGATATACAGAATGATTTTTGTATATAGGATTTTTGTCTATGATATCCAGGATTTTTCTACGTTATACAGAATGATTTCTACGATATCGTAGAATTTTTCTACAACATACAGGATTTTTCTACGATATACAGAATGATTTTTGTATATAGGATTTCTGTCTATGATATCCAGGATTTTCTACGATAAACAGGATAATTTCTACGATATCTTGTAAATTGTATACAATGTGTTGTAATTTTTTTACGATGTCCAGAGCAATTCTACGGTATATAGGATTTTTGTCTATGATATCCAGGATTTTCTATGATATATAGGATGATTTCTACAATATTCTAACATATTTCTACAATATACAGAATGGTTTCTACGATATCCTAGAATTTTTCTACAATAAACAGGATAATTTCTACGATATCTTGTAAGTTGTATACAATGTGTTGTAATTTTATTACGATGTCCAGAGCAATTCTACGGTATATAGGATTTTTGTCTATGATATCCAGGATTTTCTACGATATATAGGATTTCTACAATATTCTAACATATTTCTACAATATACAGAATGATTTCTACGATATCCTAGAATTTTTCTACAATAAACAGGATAATTTCTACGATATCTTGTAAGTTGTATACAATGTGTTGTAATTTTTTTACGATGTCCAGAGCAGTTCTACGGTATATAGGATTTTTGTCTATGATATCCAGGATTTTCTACGGTATACAGGATGATTTCTACAATATTCTAACATATTTTTACAATATACAGAATGATTTCTACGATATCCTAGAATTTTTCTACAATATACAGGATAATTTCTACGATATTCTATTAGAATTCTACGATATCCAGAATTTTTCTATGATATACATTGTGCTTCACACATTCACAGATAAATACAACATGATATCCATAATTTTAATTGGTTAAATCACAAACCATATTAAGCAGTCCACATAATGTGCTTCACACATTCACAGATGCTAAATTTCATAGTACAAATAGATGAACAATAATATTTAACTAGTTACAACAAGAAGAATTAAGAAGATAAATAGATTTTTTGTCAGCTTCGTTCCACACAAGTTTGTTGTCACAGACATGGATGTTCTTGTGTTTGATTTTGTTGGCCTGATATGAGAGATTATTTGTCATGTTCTTGTGTCTGCTTTTGTTGGCCTGATATGATAGATCCTTTGTCTGAGCACTGCATAAAGATAAATAGATTATTTGTCAGCAATCGACAATTGCAATTAGGTAGCTCTATTGAAATTTTGCAAGTTAGTATATTTACATAAAAAGATGTGGCTCCCATCATCATAGTATAAGAAATATAAGGCTGTGTTGGATGTATATAGCTGCTTGGTAACATCATCTACAATTAAATGGCATGTCAGAGTTGAGCTAATTAGCAATTGGTAGCATGTAGAGTCCATGTAAATGTGCAAACCTGTGTTGTTGGTAATCCGGTATGAACTTGGCTATTAGTAGGAGGTATGCTTGGGCTTGACTTTGTTGTACCAGTCCTTTTGGGTCTTCTTTCAAGGACATTTTTCTTTCTTTTCTCTTTCGGTCCCTTCTTTGCAGGTGGGGGTCTTATAGTTATATTTGGCCTCAGGTCATTCGCATTGGATGAAGCTGTATGGTAATCCTCATGTTCATTCTCGTTCTGTAATATTTCTTGCACGTCTATCCTGAGTTGTTTGTTCACTTTTTCAATATGTTGTAGCGCACTTCTGGAATGTAGACTCATTGTTGAAATACAATAGTGGTCCTGACAAACTCGCCTATAAATAGATAGAAGATTCTCTTGTCCTGAAGTATCAATTATAGGCAGACAAGCATTGGAACCATCACATTCCCTGACATACTTTGTCCACCTTTTTAATATATATTGTTGTGGGATTGAATGTATATTGTTTATTACCAAAACTTTTATAGCGTGCATACATAAAATACCATTACATTCAAACATTTTGCAAGTGCAGCTCACAGTGAGAGAAGAAGGGATGTAACCAACCAATTCAGCTCTACTACCATTTGATGGACTTACATTATACCTCAACAAAGCATTATCATAACCCATAAATTCAATCAAAGAATCTAATTGTAACGTAAATTGCTCAGCAATCTCCTGGAATATGACTCTAGTGTAGATAGATGCTGCTTCTTTTAACAAGTTTCCAATAATTATGCTCAGTGTACTATTTCTACTCTTAAAGTCAGCTTTTATTTCTTTCTCGCGAAAGAAGCTAATAGCTTTATCATATTGCTCTAAGAATTCAAACATAGATAATTTTTTTTTGAAAAACCTCTTAAAGTGTGCATTCATACTTTCACTTCGTTGTGTTGTTGTCATGTCAGCCGAAAATGTCTCAACTCGGTAACATGCGGCCCACTTCTCACGTAGCTTGTAAAAGTTGATCATCCATGAATTTTCAATGAGGTTGTACTTAATCAATAGTTCTTCCCAGAGTTTTACAAACCGTTCCACACTACAACACTCGTATATGCAATGTCTGAAATCCTGTACAAAATGGCTTGAACCATGGATCACCTGAGATAGATGTATTGCTGCATTCTGGAATATGTGCCAAATACAAAGCCGGTGTGCACTATTTGGCATCACAGTTTGTACTGCTTTTGATATTGCAGCTGATTGATCTGTGAATATAGTTGTAGGTTGCCGTCCATTCATTGCTTGTAGAAAAGTCTCAAATAGCCAAATGAATGAATCAGCAGACTCGTCATATAATAAAGCAGCACCAAACATAATTGTCTGCTTATGATGATTTAGGCCAACAATAGGAGCAAATGGCATGTTATATTCATTTGTTTGAAAAGTTGTATCAAAACAAATGACATCACCAAAGTATGCATAGTCTATGATAGATTTACCATCGGCCCAAAAAAAGTTAGCAATCGCTCCTGACTCGTGAACTTCAATGGCATAAAAAAATTGAGGATCTTTTGCCAACCTATCCTTTAGACACTTAAGAATATCTTGAGTTTCTTTTCCATCTAATATTTTTCCTCCTACGTCTATGGAGATAGTTGGTACTATCATCTCTAATAAAACCAACTTCATTATTGCTTGCCCCAGCTTGCAAATAATTATACACATGATGTGCTTTGATACCTGATTCTACCATCTGATCAATAACTGCACGTTGGAAAGGTAAAATTTTTCTATGTGATCTAAGCATGTGAACTTTGTTTGGACTAGTCATTGGATGGTTATGGCAAGCAACAAATTTCGATAATGTCCAAATGTTATTCATGTAAATTTTGAATTCTACTCGAGCCAAACAATCTGTTCTTGTCTCGGGTTGTGGTTTTATAGTGACATGTGTTCTATGAATTTGTCGTAAACCTTGTTTGCTACAAGAAAATTTATGAAATTTCAAACTCCCATCTTTCCTACGCTCTAGATGGTGTTTCTTTATACTAAACCCCATTCTTTTTGCATAGTCATTGTAAAAATTATATGCTTCAATTTCATTATCAAATGTCATGCCAACAATGGGGTCTGCACATAATGTCATACCAACCACAGGTTCAACACTATTTTCCACTGGCTCAACTTTAACTGATGCTTCCATATCATCCACTTCCTGGCACGATAATTAAATCATTTAAAAATTACCCTAAATAAAATTCACACTATCATTTAGATTTTTACTTACCAATTTTACAGTATTCGAGTTGATTTCAGGAAATACTTCATCGTCTGATGACTCCCAACCGAGGATCTTATTGTACATCATCGGCTTCTTTCCTTTCTCCATAGTGTCTTAGAACTTGTGCAGCGGTAATAATTCTGAAAAAATAAAAAATATAGCATAATCATTGTTGTAATTATAATAACTATTTCAGGCTAACAAACAACCGCTAACTTAATTTTTGACTGTATTTGACACGAATTTCTACGATATTGACTAGAATTTTAATAAAATTAAAAAATTCAAATAAAATGTAAAAAAGTCTCATAATCATTGTAATAACTGTTTAAGACTAAAATCATTCTCTAACTCAATTTTTTAGTTAATTTGATATGCATTTCTATGATATTGACAATAATTTCTACGAAATAAAGAAGTTCTAAAAATTTTAAAAAAAATTTGCATGAGCATGATCATTATAATAATATTTGACAATAACACCAAAACTAATTTTTCGTGTATTTGGTAAAAATTTCTCCAACAGTGAATAAAATTTCTACGAATTAAAAATAATTCCAAAAAAATTTAAAATTTTTTATTTATCCTTAAATGACTACGAAGTAAAAGAAATTGGCTTTCCTGATTTAGCGATGATCAATTGAAGTGGCAAAAGTGGTGGAGCGAGTAGCACGGCAGCTAGGGCAAATTTTTGCTCGTTGGTGATGAACGTATAAGGGGAGATAAGATAGTGAGGAGAGTGTGAGGAGGGAAGAGAGGAGACGCCGGCGAGGGTAGAGGGACTTCTTTGGCGAGTTCGATGACAACGAGCAAATTTTTTTCAAGCCGCCGTCGTCGATGAGAAGTGCAGCAAGAGATGAAAAAATGCAAGAAGCTTTTTCGAATGAGGAGAGAGAGTGTTCAGGTGATGAGAATAAGGGTTTATGGAGGAGAGAGAATGGTTTAATGAGGGGAGAGAAATATTAATGGGAGCAAACGTTGCTCTGTTTTCTACCTTTTTTAGAATCAAAGATGGACGGTTGGGATGGAGCCAACCTAAGATGGCTATGTTGGGACCTTCAATAGAAATTTTTTTCGTTTGTCGGCCCCTCTTCTCTAACCATCTAGAGAATGGAGATAGCATAAAAAATAATTATAACTTTATATTATATATCATAAAAAATTAATGTTAACTTTTAATACTCAAAATAATATTAATAGGTTCTTGTGCAAATCCACCCAATTAAATGACTGCATTATATTTATGGCAAATCCCGCGGTTGTATGCTTGCCGTGCATACAAAGGCTTTCAAAAGGTCTGAAGAATTCACTTTCCTATAAAATTTGTCCAGAATTTTGGCTGCGTATGTCAGAGTTTTCTTTTGCCTGATTTTGAGTTGACTGTTGTCTTCACGCAGTTGACCCAGCGAGGCTTTTTTAAAAAGTTAGATTTATCCAACTTTTAAATACCGCGGCAGCACCAAACGCACCCTTTATCTAAGAACTGAAAGCAACAAAGACTATTGTTAAATGTTGTTGTAACTTACAAACCAAGATATTTCCATTCGATCACCGAGTCAAAATTTAACATATGTGTGACATTTCGATAATGACAAAATGTAAAGATAAAGCATTAATCTCAATAAATACAAGTCATTTTTTTTCCTTGGATGCTTGATCTGCCTCATATACAAAAATGTACACGGTGATGCCTGGCAATGCCCTTCTGTTCCCTAGTACCTAGCACTAAATACCATAAAATTACCGATTTCACGCAGGAATGGGGTTGAACAGGCGGGCAGCTTTTCTCCATGCACGCCCCGCCAGTCGGCCTGTTGACAAATCAAGTCCCTCCACGTGCGCTACATAGCTGCTTCAGCTATTCCGCCCCGCTGGCAGGAGACTACTTCAACGTACCGAGCTCTCAAAATTCAATCCCGTAGTTGCCTTTTACGAGTGTGAATTGTGCTGCTAATTTCTATGTACTGGTATTCTTCTTCTTTTTTTTTTTCCTTTTTTTCCCTCAGTATAAAAACAAAAACGTATACATTAATTATAATCCATGGCTAGGCGATTAGAAATGCTCCTTATGGAACTCGAATTTGGCGTTGCCCTTCTGGTTAAAATCGTAGCACAACTTGCTTAGCTCCTGCGCTAAAATCGGTGCACCGCAGTAGAAGACTCCTGTGCCCAGTAAATGCGCCGTGGGTTTAGAGTCATTTTGAATGATGAGCTTGAGAAATGTTATTACTTTGCTGGTATGGTAGACTGACCTATCGTGGCATTGGGGTGCTTAGAGCACATCCTTGAGAAGACTTTCTTCCAGTTAGGCCTTGCAAAGTGCGTGCGCACCTACAATTAAATTGAAGTTAAAGACCTCAATGTTCAAGATGTGAACTGTTTAACAATTAACGAGTCATTAACTTAAATTGATATTGTGGAATACTATCTCAAGAATATCTTGAAGATTGTATTGAACCAGCTACAGCATAAGGAATATCATTACCCTGGTACCCGAGACAATGTCAACGCCATTCTTAGCGTGATTAAGGGCTTGGATCATGGTGATGAGTGCAGATCTAGCGTCACCCTCCTCGTACACACTCGTCAAGTAATTATGCATTTCAATTATTCCCTAATTATTCAGAAATTAGCTAAATACAACTAAGCATTAAGCAAGAACATGAATGAAATTTATTGCAGGCATTGTAGTAAAATTTGATTCATTTACCCTTTGATCTAGCTCAGCCACTTCGTTCATGACACCTTTAAACCAATCAAAGGAACCTTGTTCTCGTGTCACCCAGTAGAAATATGCATTGGTTGTTTTGAGAGTCCACTTTGCTCTTCGCGACGCCCTCATTAGTGTGGCCAAATCCACACGCTCCCCATTCTGTTGTTGCTTAGGTGGGCAGTAGTCTGAGAGAGCCTCCTGCAATGAGAGAGAAATAAATTGAGTTGATTGCTAATGCTACTAAAGATACAGAGCACTGGGGGCACTAAAATGGTGTAAATGCTTGTGACGAAGTATGAGCAAGGAATATAATACTTACATTTTCCTCTTCCATTTTTACTATATTGTTAAGGAGATCCTTAAGGATGCTAATGAAAGGCGTTGCCCCAATTCCAAGGCCAACAAGTAGAAGTACGTCATACTTCCTGTAATCCTGTGCTGGAGCGCCATAGGGCCCGTCAATCAAAAGTTTTGGCAAGCTGCAATTAGATGAATGACAGATTCAGCCAATTGTCACTTGAACATTACTAGATGATCAAACTAATCTCAAAACTTTGTTCGAGGAATTACCTCTTTCCGGTGGCCTCATCGGCCCTAAGAAGGCCGCTCTTTCCGCCAACGGGAGGTTCGCAGGCTGCCGCAAAGACGCGCTTTAGTTCTCGGGTCCAGTCCCCGAGTTGTCTAATGTGAACGCTTAAATAATCATCGCCAGGAGCAGATGTAATGGAGAAGGGATGCCTGCACAAGAATACACAATCATGTATGTGCACAGAAAAATGCTTGGTTTAGCGAATGATAAATTACCACTCGAAGGGCGACACGGCAGGACACTGTACAAACATGTACTGACCACTCTTATGGCGGAATGCTGCAGGCTTCGACATTTGAAGCGTGAGAACGTTACCAGGATATATAGCTACCTGAACATAACTTTGTTATCATTGTTATCATAATACGTAATACAGAATCAAAAGCAATTGCTTACAATTTTACTACAATGGAGGCGCAATAAGCTACCTTCAGTAGACGAACCGAGTAATAACCAGACCTAAGGGCCCTTAGAGTCCTCTCTCCAACGTAAAGGAAAACAGGAACCGCGAGATACATCCATGTCTGCATCCACAGTAGAATTGACATAGCATTTTAGGATATCAAGAAAATATAATAGAAGGAATAAAAATGATTGAGAAAGTTACCGTCTTCTTATACCACTCGTGGATGAGGTAGACGCGTTCTCCATGGACAATAAACAAAATGTAAACTATGACAAAAAGGTGGTGGGAGTACCAAAAGGCATTGAAGCCAGTGAGCCTGTCGAATGGCTTAGGGAACCTCACCAGGCTCCGACGGAACCAATGTGTCGCCAGGGTAAATGCCACTACCATGCAAACCACCATTATGATTCCAGTCACACCCTCGGCGCCTCGTGCAAGATCTGCGTATGTGGGTTTTGTGTCTCCAAAATAAGGGCGCAATGGCCTGTACTTTACATCGGACGACGAGATCAGCCGGGGGAAGTCACAAGTAATGTGGTCGCCAGCATGGACTATCACTCCTATAACAATTGCTGCCGCTATTGTCTAAATTTAAACCACTTCAACATGTTAGTTTTCAAATAGTTTATGATCATTGATACACTAGCAGAATTCTGAAAAGAAAACTAAAAACACTGCCACTTAACACTATGAATTTTTCTTAGCAACTACCAAAAGTGCACTCATATGAGGTTAACAGCATAAGAGATGTGGTCCATCCAAACTCATATTCTGACAAATTTACAACTTGGAAGAGAGACATTTATAATTTCTAGGCAAGTTGAAGAAAATTTTTTTATTATGCTTCCCCGGTTCCCCCAAACTTCTCATAAACAAATTAAGTTCAGCTAAAAATGAAGTTTCAAACTAATGTGATTGCCCATTTAGACCCCTACCAATATAATTTAGGATTTTAGTGAACATTATGAGCATGGACGCGTAGAGCATAAATAAATGATCATGGGATTTCTCTGTAGGTTGACAAATAGAATAAGTGGTAGAAACTCGAAAGTCAAGTAAGTCAACTATTTAACGCTCATGACTCTTTTCTTGCAACTTCATATTCTAATGTAAAATCCAGCTAATGTTTTAAACTTAAAAACTATGTTTTCTAGTATCTGTTTGAGGACCAGATGAAGCATTTAGGATCGTAGATTATGCACAATAAGACACTATAACAAATTATTCAGCAAACAATATACCCAAATACAGGTGAATCAAGCACACTGCAACTGGTTTAGTCAACTTTCGTCTAATTTGAATAAGAACTAGTATGGAAGTAAGCGACTTGGTCAATTCTTCAAGGACACATAGATTGGTCCAAATAGAGATCCAATTCTCGTCTCAACCATCAGCCAGCCATCTACCCAGGTGACTTTTCAGATTCCCAGCTTAAGCAGGGTAGAGGCAAGTCGGAGCAAAATTGACGCTAGAAAGATCCTAACTATCAGTCTAGTGGATCCAACATCTCTTTGCTACTTCCGTTCTTCTTTTTCCTCGGAAGGGTGTAGTCAAAACCTTTGTTTGTGGGTTGCACATGGCAGTAATATAATGTAGACCGTTCCACTCCCCTCTCCATAATACGATTTCACTTCCAAACACGTGTACCACAAGGATTTCATGAACAATTAATCAAGAAAAATATCCGCGTAGAGACGATTCTGTCTTTTTCACCGTGGTTTGGTGATGAGGTGATGCCTTTCCACTTTCTTTTGTACATCAATCTCACCATTCTCTACGCGGTCCATCTAATAGCTCACTTTAATTATTGCACATTGTATGCCATGTGAGTAGCAATAGCAACCCTACGTAAGGTTTGGTGAGCTTTCAGAAACTCGTAAAGAAGATAACAAATCACATACCGACCTTATGGAAGTTGATGTTGTCATCGAAAGGCAGAGCACGGGCTAGGCGGGTGGAGCGAAGCCAGGTGATGGTATTCCGGCATACCGGGAGGAGGATGAGGGCCATGTTAAGCTTCAACGTCTCGGCTGCGCCCTTGGCGGTGCAGAGGCAGTAGCCCATCACTTGAAAAGCGTATCTGTTGCGGTACTCCAGGAACTTCCAGGTGAACAGTCCCACCATTACCCCGACCCATAGAGCAAGCACCCACAAGCGCTTCCAGTTCTCCTCCAGGTAGTAACTCAGCTTGGTGCTCATCTTGCGGATGGGCCCCTTCTTTCGCAGCCCAGCCAGGTTCTGGCTCAGCGCCTGGCTCGTGTAGCTCAGCGCCTGGCTGTAGGTTAGGTAAGTGTCCTTCTGCAGCAGCAATGTCTCCAGTTGCCAGAGCTGTCACATCATGCACGATCCTCAAACCATTAACCAGGAGAAAAAGAAGACAATGCCGATCCCTGCTTAAAATAGTATTTAAATCGTTTTAAAAAATAGTATTTAAATCAGAATTTCTTGATCACAAAGGTAGAAGATGGTGTTTGACAAGACACGGATTTCAGACTCTAGAAGCCTGCGGAGTGACAGTCGACAGTTGTTCAACCACTACGAATTTTTTTTGGGAACGGATATTTGATCTGGTGACAAAAAAATGCAGTGAGGGTTTCTGGTAAGAAGGCAACATCACGCGTTCTACATGCACCCATTAGCGGACATCGTCCCCTATAAATTATTTGATTAGGATTATGAAGTCGGTCTAAAAATTCCAACTTTCTAGAAGCTATGGGCAGGTACAAGACCATAAAGAATAAAACGCCTTGTTCCAGCAATAAAGCGGAATTAGATGGGTTATTTTCTGAATCAAGCCAGTTTGATGGGCCTTCACCACGCATGGTGGAAAGGTCAACGAGTCATCCTTTCACTTGATGAAATAGAGAGACACACGGGTCCCACTTCTACATGGAATTTCACACTATTCTATAGTCTTGTATCAGCTTGACTCACATAATTTACTTTCCGACATAAGAAGTCTACTGCCATTATTTTTTTTTCTTCAAATCTGTGTCATTTACTAGCAATAACCTAATAGGATGGTGGTATGTTCAAACATTTTTCTTCAATAGATAGAGGTGAGCATAATTCGGTAAAAACCGAATTTACCGATTTACCGATTTACCGAATCGGTTTGGTAGATGAGATTTCGGTTTTTGGTTCGGTAAGAATATTTAGGTAATTCGGTTTTCGGTTTTCGGTTTTTGGTTCGGTAATTAAGTTATCGGTTCAGTAATTTACCGATTTACCGATATATATATTATTATATAAAAAATAAAATTTTATTTATTAATTTTTAATTACTTATCGGTAATTTACCGATTTACCAATCGGTTTTTACCGATCAATAATATTTTAATTGGGTAACATTTTAATATTTTAATAATTTTTTTAATAAATTAATTATATAATATTTTAATATTTTTTAATCGATAAATTGGTAATTTACCGATTTACCGATCGGTAATTCGGTAATTTACCGATCGGTAATTCGGTAATTTATCGATCGGTAAATACCAAGTTCGGTATCGATTTTGGTAATAAATTTTTCGGTTTCAGTAAATTAATTTTCGGTAATTCAATTTTTGATTTTTCGATTTTTACCGAATTGTTCAGCCCTATCAATAGATGGTTTGGTGTGCTCCAATTATTCATAGAAAAAAGTAGGAGCTTCTATCTTACATGACCTAAATAATTATTTAAACAGAGATGGAGAAAGTGAGATTGCAAGGATCCACACCTCAATGTAGCCGAGTCTTTCGGGATCGAGCTCCTCCATGATTAGAGCTGCATACTCCTCTGCCTGTTCTTTCAGTCTCGACAGCTTATTGGCTGAAGCACTCAACATTATTATCTGAAAAACAAGTGAAAGATGGTCAACATAAAGAGAAACAAGAATCCAATCATACTCTTTTCAACACCAAAAACTTTCCCATATTGATAAGGGCACATAGTAAACTAATTTAAACAAATATAAAGAAAAAAACAAGAAACTCATCTGTTTTTTCGCTTAAAATAGTTGACATTTAATTGTATAGAGTTTTGGTGGCCAAGGTGTGCTGAGGCAACCGGCAGGTGAGACACGGTAAAGGGAGGTTGGTTGTGGTGGCGACGGTTCCGTTCACCAACTCCCATGAGAATTGCATTCATTTAATGTTTCCCTATTCAGGTCAGTGGATAGTGTGCATACGAAATAAGTAACAATTTGTGTCTTGTCGGAAACTGGAGGCAAATTTAATCTCCCAAAGTACAACATACACTAATTATATCGGTCTACATTTGCCAAACTTCAGCATGGATTGGAAGCATGAACGGAGTCAAAAACAAAAAAGTTAATTACCTCCTTTACTTCTTCCTCAGTGATCCGACCATCTTCATTCTTGTCCACCCTGAGGCCACGAAAAGTGTCGATA
This sequence comes from Costus lasius, assembly GCA_027563935.2. Lineage (NCBI taxonomy): Eukaryota > Viridiplantae > Streptophyta > Magnoliopsida > Zingiberales > Costaceae > Costus > Costus lasius. The sequence goes on along the minus strand of CM050447.1, from coordinate 9,102,867 downwards.
ATATCCATTTACGACTTTATGGTTTTGAGGAGAACTATTTACTTCAAGAAGAATGCATAATTTCTTACATGTCGAAAAAGATCTGAAGGCGTGAATCGAAACTTTGATCGGTGATCTGACCCCAGAACTCGGACAATTCGTCTTTGCTGATTCGCTCCGCATTCAATCTCCTCCTCCTGCTCAATGCGTCGAACAACTCCAATGCGAACTCCTTGGAATCCTTCATTCCTGAATCCAGTTAGCGGGAATTAAAAGTTGAACAAGCCGCCGAAATAATTGGGGGAAACCTAATGAAGAAATTGAAAATGGAAACAGAAGGAACCAACCTATACATTGGGCGAAATCTGAGCGCGCGAGAAGGCCATCGCGGGAGAGCTTATCGAAGTTGCTTTCGACCTCGTTCCACGCATCTACGTGGTTTGCTTTGCTGCCGCTGATGAATCGTAGCCCTCGGATCGCCTTCTGGGCGCTCGATCGCGTCCGATCCAGCTGTGCCCGCTGCCGCCGCGCCGCCCTGGCGGCCATCGCGAAGTCGAGCACCGGCGACGAAGCCCCGCCGGCCGATGAGGATGATGCTGCGCCCGCGTCCGCGCCGGCGCGCGGCGGGCCGTGGCCCCACGTGAACCGCTTCAGCTCCGCCTTGAGGTCCTCCTTCAGCTGCCGCGCCCGCAGAACCGCCTCCGCCTTCAGCTCCTGCGAGAACTGCCGCAGCCGGTGGGAGGAGCTCCGCCCAATGGACGGCGACCGCGACGCCACCGACCAGGTTGCGTCGGACAAGTAGCCCGAGTAACCCGCATCCGCAACTTGCGCCGGCTCCACGCTGCGGAGCACGATGGTGTCGTCCTGGAGGTCGAGGGTCACCTCCACGAACTCCTCCCCGTTGTCGGACAACTGCGTGGAGGTTCCCGGCGACGATGCCGCGCTGAACGCCTTCCCGCCCCGGGGGACGGTGTCGGACGCCCAGCGCCTCTCGTGCCGCGCCGTGGAGACCCTCATCCCGGAGCGCGGACTTGGAGGACGTGCAGATGTTGCTTCGTTGCGGTCCAGAAATCGAGAAGGCGAAGAAAGATGGGGGCAAGAATAAAATAAACAAGTCAAGTCGCCGAACGCGGTTGGAATCTTATTGGAAAAAACACCGACGCGTTGATGCTAAAAGGCCTAAAGGAGTCAAAAAGGTCGATATATTTCGATGGAGAGAGCGAGATGAGCACTCATCAATGCTCAAGCCAGAGAAGCGAAAGGAAGAATTCAAACCCGAAAGGAAAAGGACAGGAAGAATGTGCAGTGCGGATAATCTCAGGAGTAGAGGGCATCAGCCCTATCCCTCTAGGGGGCTAGGACTCGACGGCGTCTCCGGCGATCACCGGCCGGAAATCGTGGCGGAGGGAAGTGGAAACTGGAAAGGTAGAGTCGGCAGGGCATACGCCTAAAGCAGCGATTTTCCAATGGAGAATTCCTTTAGCACAATTAAAAGTGTTGGTCGTGGGTGATGTTGGCATGAGGCATGGATGCGGGAGGGAAGGAAAATTCAGACTTCCAGCTCTTGGTTTTCACATGTTTTTCAGCTGATTTTGCATAGGAAATACATTTTCTAATATTGATGTATTCATTAAAAATTAATTGTTTTTAGCACATGTTGCATGCTAGTTATTTTACATCTTGATACCTATCGTTTTTTCATATTATATCTACTCAACATTGTAATATAAGCAATTATAATATTATTTTAGAATAACATAACATATTTTTTAACATTTGAAGACAATTATTTTAGAAAAAACTATCTAATTTTACAAGACTCTAAACTTGAAAAATCTAAAATCTGGAGGTTTGATTTGTAAGTGTGTGGACAGTTGGAGGACGTAATACTAGGTGTTGTTGGTCAATCCACCGTGGGCAGATGGGAACAGTTATAACTATTCTTTTTATTCGGCCTCTCAGCCCGTCCTTTTGAAATATACGATCCCTGTTCATACTCATCTAATTCTAAATATGAGTTAAGTAGGCCGAATAAATATCATTGCGTAAGAAACATTAATTTAAATATATTCTTTTAAATATTAATCACGAGTTTTAGATTTTCACTGACCAAATTGCAAAGCTCATCTACAGTTGACGTAAGTGTATGTATATGTATATATATATATATATATTCTTGAGACCACGCAGGAACCTGATTTCGCGGAATCTAACTCTGCCTAGAGTTGGTGCGATACAGTTTTCAACAAAAATTCATAGGAAACGTCGGCCACTTTGAAATTGTGCTAATTTTTTTTCCTCAACATAATCAAACACAGGATCACGTCATGTCGGCCCATAGATTTGTTCACAAGGAAAATATCTGCCCAAGCAATAAATTAAGTCCAAGGTTTTACTTCTAAAAAAAATCCATCTCGGTCAATTACCAATGACACTATTTTAATCATTTATAGATCGTTTGCTAAAAAGTTCTATTTAATTAGAGTTGACCGAATCAACATGATTAATGTCATCAACCTTACGCCCCTTTCATTCAAACATTGATCGTCCCTTTTGAAATGCTTGGTTGATTTATCAATCGCATCCATGTGTCAATTACTATAAATATTATACATCTTATGGAGCGTGGATTTATTAGCATTTTGCAAGCTTCGGATATGTGACATTGAAATCTAGCTCAACCAAAATAGAGCATTGATTTATTTTTTTTTTTTCAGACCAAAGGCGGCGGTCATTGTGTGTTCTTTTCAGAGGAATTGGGTTGAATTGAATTATAACTAGATTGTTGTTATTAGCGCGCCGTGCTCGCCGTGAATGCAAATTCATTTGATGAGCTAATTAATTACTTGGAAGGGAAGTAGTCGCGTTCGGTTGATTGCCGAGCTGACCTCCGTTCCAAACGCTATATTAGACTCCGCCGCCGCAGCGTCGTGTAATCGCTAGATACGATGACGGCGGAGCCTAAGTCAGCCGGCGAAAAATGTCGGGTGGGTTCCACCGAGAAATTTCGTCCTGCAATTATATGAGTTTTGTTTGAATCATCTAATAATTATAGTACCAAATGCCTTTATTATATGAGTTTTGTTTGAATCATCCAATAATTATAGTACCAAATGCCTTTATTATATTTGTTCTAAAGGAATTTTATAACAAAAATTAGACTCTTCAATAAGTGATCAATGTGGTGCTTAATGCACTATGCATTTATAAATTTACACTTTTCGTTTATTAATCAACAATTGGAAGCAGTATAGATGACTTGAATTCAAAATGATCACAAAAGTCAAAGCCCACAAAAAAAAAAGTCGTTTGAACCAGAGATTAGATTGTCCAAAGCAGGTAGAAAACACAACAATCTTTACGATCCAGAGGTGTGTCACACAACAATCTCGAGAACAGAGACTGAGACCATCTAACAAGACTTGACGGTGAAATGCAAAGTCAACGGACAAACGTGCAATCTACGTTCAGGGTCCACAAAACAATAAATTAATTAATCATGTAACAGAAAGTCAACACCTACTAGATTTTGGGTGTCCAAGTAGCAAGCACTAAAACATAAATTTCGTTTAAATTGGAACCATATAATTATAAGAATAAAAAAGTCAAAGCAGTAAAAAAGTCAATGTCATATGTGGGCTCACGGGAGTCAGCAGCCGAAGACGGAGTCAAACCTTCACGATCTCCGAGTCGAGAGGATGCGCTGTGAGTCTAGAAGAAGCCAACGCCGAGCTTAATCGAGTTAAATGTGAATGCGCAGACCGGTCCAAAACGCCCGGCATCGAAAGCGACTCCCACTTCCCATAAAACACTAACGTTCGTCCGCTTCTGTTTTGGATGTATGGGACGGTCGAATTCGGATCGATTTATTGGCAATCACAGTTGCCATTCGATGAGCATCCAGGCATAATATCTTTTATAATTGTCAATACACAATATTTTTTAAATAGGAAAATAATAATTAATGATGAATATATAATTTAATTTTAAGATTTTATTTTCAACAACTAAAATTAATAAAAAAATGTCCTTTTTCATACTAACTTGACATATTTATAACTAAAAATGAAATAAAATTATGTGGGACATGTATTTGTGAATTTAAAAGTTAACTCTTAGGTGTATGTTAAGATTTATATTGCAGGAACGTTTTTCGAGTCCGTAGGCCCAACTATCAAAGCCCAAATATGCAGCCCATCTACCATGTACATAGCACACTGAGAAAAAAAATAACACGGACAATTCAATCTCTATCTTTTTGGTCAAATAATCCAATCGATAAAGGCAAATTGCATTTCCACCCTTGACACATTTTAAATTACCTGCGTAATATATACTTGTTATAATGTGTGGTGGTTCTAATTCAATTGCACACTTAACTAAAATTATTTATTCTAGATATTGAAATTAAACGAAGATTATTTTTGTTAACATTTATTTTTTATTAATAATTATCAATTTATTTTCTACATATATTGCGAAGTAAATCGACAAAGGAGATTGAATTATGCGTTAATTATAAATTAAAATAAGTATAAAATTTATAATAATTTTCAAATAATAAATTTGGCCAAAACGTTATCACCATTTTTAATATTCTCATACAATTTCTGCTAATAAATTTATACAATTGTAATTATCATAAAAAAATTTCTTAAATTAGTGCCTACCATTTTTATTTTTAAGACAATCACCCAAAACATTTTTTTTCAAATTATAATTATGTGACATATGCATTCCATATAATCTCATTAATTTGATATCAAGTATTTTATGGCTTTCATCTATGTGCAATCCTAAATTAATTTAAAGCTTTTTTAACAATTAAATTAATAATAACATAAATTAAAATTTAATATAATCAAAGTTTTATCATCATCAAGGCACTCAATCACAAGATTGTGTTTTTTTTTATGCATGGCTCTCATTTCAATGAGCAGATATTGCTAATTTATGCCCGCCATCTCTCCGGTGGTACCAAACTTGATCCAATCATTTACTCGATCGCTTCTGCAGTCGATTGAGCTCGAGATAAGTAAGAACACTTTGTGTCTACATGCCGATCCATTAAATACCTCGTGTCTGAGTGAATGCTTGTGCATGGGCCATGCAAACATCTCTGTCTCTCAATCTCCTGCAGCTTTAAAATGATTTACTTTGACAGATTATCGTTAATTGAAAAGTTTATAATTAATTTTGGTATCTCTCTGTTGAGCAAAACAGAGTAGATATAAGAGAGACTGTAAAACTTCAATTGGAAATAGTGTTACGATCGATGTTAATTCTGGGAATGAAGAAAGGCTGATTGATTCAACCATTCATGCAATTTTAGGTAGAAGACGTGCATAAGCATGTACAGGAAATTATTTCTTTGTTACCTGAGCAAAGGAAATCAAACAGAAAAGGGGGAAAGTTGAAATTAAGCACGCCATTAATGGAGCAGCAAAGTTAATATTCATCTACCACCAGCTGCCGCTGCTGCGTTGTTTTTATCAGTCAGCCATTTAGAAGACCGAAAGAAGTCGTCCTCGAAGCTGCTGTCGTCTTCGAAGAAGGCGGAGCTCACCGACACAGTCGCCGGAGATTTGTAATTCACTCCATTAGTCGTCGACGTCGTCGTTGTGGACCCATCGATCACCTCCATGCCCATGAAGAGCATGTCCGCCTCGCCCATCATTTCCATGTCGCCGACCGCCAGCATCTCCTCCTCGTCCTCCTCATCCTCGCCCCTCTCTTCCTGCTCGCGCTGTGGAGAAGACGGGAGGGGACTCTGCTCGCGTTCTTCCAAGGGGCGCGGGGCCGGCGGGGCGGCCGTGTTGGGAGGCGGGAACTTCTGGCGAGTGCTGCCTGACAGAGAGTTGCGGTGGGTGGGGACGGGGTGGTTGTGCTCCGCGGTGTAGGTGATCATCAGCATGCCCGGATCAGCAATGCTCCGTTCCACCTGCTTCCGGGCCAGGCATCCCTTGGAGCTGCTGCACCGGTAATAGCCCCTGCCCGGCCAATCAACGCCGAATGTTAATTGATCAATTAGTGAATTGATCAGGAGAGGATGCATTCAATTGAACGTTCTCCTAATTAATTACCTCGGATAAGGGGAGCCTTTGATGGGTTTCTGACCGTATTTCCGCCAAGCCCACACGTCGGTGGAGACGCCGTCGGCCGGCACATGGCACACCACCTTCTTCTGCTGGCTCTTCTTTCTCTTAGACCGGTGGGTTTGGGAGACAGGGAGTAGAGCCGGGCGGGGTTGCGGCTGCAGCTGATACTGAACGGCGGCCAGGCCAGGAAACAAGGAACAGGCAGCACGGGAGGAAGAGGAGGAGGCAGGATTTGCCGGCTTCGGCACCAGCAACGGCTGGAGCTGCTGCTGTTGCTGCTGATTGGGTTTGGCGAGAAACAACTTGCTGAGGTCGTCCAGCTCGCGGTGCGAGGTTGACGTCGTCCCCTGTAGATCAGGAAAGCCGACGATCTCACGATCCTTTGCCTCCTCTTTGGTCTCCTCCGTCGACAAAAGAAGCGGCGGAAACGAAGCGAACGGATCCTGCCCGGCCGCCGCCGAGCAGCCTCTAACCACAGCATAAAGATCCCAGTCGTTGTCATCCATTGCAAGCGAGCGAGACGCGAGAGCTAAAAGCGCAATGGAGGGCAGAACAGAGGCGGTGGGCGGGGTGCTGACCTTTTGGAATTTCCCTTTTTCAGACTTGGCTGGCGATTCAAATATAAAGCGAGCTGCAGAATTTATACAGATTGGGAGGCGAGTTCGGTGGTGGTCTCGCAGAGATGGTGGTGGGGGTAAAAGAGACACACAAGTGTGCAACTGATCACTCAAATCTCTGGCCCATATCCATGAACAAAAAAATTCTAAAAGAATTATATATAAAAAATTTATATCTAAACGTCCTTCCTAAGAAACTCTACGAACCGCCTCCTCATCTCGATTTAAAAAAATCCCGCTGTTGCTGTTGCAGGCTTGCAGCTGGGTTCCAGATTTGCCAACTTGACTTTGCGAAATGTCAACGGAGTGGCAAGATCATAACACTCAATCTATCGAAATAACTACTCTTTAATGTCCTTTTCGCACCTCCCGGCCAGAAGAAAAAGTCGCCGCCCTCTCCGCTCACCATCCACGCGCGGCACGGCGCTGCCGTCAGACCGTACTCCAATCCAGTGGCTTGGCTTACAAAAGAACGCAATCTGGAGGACGAAACCCTCCATTGCTCAACCGGAGAAGCCGACTTGACAACCATGGTCGATCCTCAATAACATTCTCACAATGCAAGCGTGCGATCATTCTGCACGTGAAATCTGGATTTTTAAAATAAACCCAGCCATCAGATCCTACAGGCTGCGCATCCACGTTCGTCGGAGTTTGCACCAACGTGAACGTGGAAGCCACCATTCACGTAAGTGATCAATTAAGGAAATGCCTCTGCTGCACTGTCACTGATATTTCAGATGCATTGCTATCTGCTTTCGATCGAGCTGGGAATTCTTTTTATCCAATCTGTACCCTATAATACACACACTCACAGAACATAATCCAGCGACGAGACAGTTAGCAGAGAAAAGGAACTAATTAATGACACGTGTGCAAATCCACAGCACACAGTATAGATCAGGGCAATCTTTGTGTTCAACATGTCGGGGCCTCGCAGCGGCTAAAGCGGCCCTCCACTGCGCCGTCTTTTTACGCCCCCGTGACTGAAAAAAAAAAAATCACGTTGGAGTGAGTTGGACCATCAAAAAGAGGCTGCATGTGGGGAAAGATATTTTTCATCATTGATCGACGGTCAGGATTTGAGGCCACGGAAATGAATCGCTAGATCGGATCGGAGTTGCGAATCATGTAAGCACGATCCAATATGGTCCTCGTGTGCGGATCCGGTCGTACCAGGACGTCGCGGGCTCACACTCTCACTGTAAAAAGACAGAAAAAAAAAAATCTAAAATAATATCTTCTCGACCCCATTGAATAGTAGTGGAATGGAAATGGCTTTTGAGGAAAAGGCACGAGCAGTAATAGTCATAGCTGTAGTTCCACACTAGCTCGCTACTTGTGTAGGATTCCAAGAACTGTAGCTTGAGCCCCACCCCCACTAGTCGTAGGATATGGAGCAATTCACTCTTGTAGTTGAGCTCTCCAGCAATCTATCTACATCTATGTATAATGGTCCTGAATTTTGAAGATATTAACGTAGGTGTTGACCAGTAACACAGTAATGCTTTCTATTAGTGCGTGTGTGTGTTAAATTTTGAAGATATTAACATTGGCGTTGAGGTATAAAATGGGCCTGGCCCGTTCTGGGTGTGTAAAATGGGCCAACATGAAACTAAACCAAACGTAATGAACGTAAATTTTGAATAATACAAAGGGAAGAACTCTCTATTCATACTTTGAGATTCGTACTGATCTCTATTCACGTGCATCTTAAAGTGGAGGCTGATTAGCACAATTCTCATATAACTCTACTTAGAATTTTCACTTTTTAGACGCGTCCCCTGATCATTTGCATTACTTGCCTATAATAATAAATATAAACTTCTCACACTTTCTATGAATTTTAGCTTTATTTATTTAACAGAAAGTTGCAGAAGCAGTTTTGCAGCGTCAACACAAACGCACGGACGGAAGGGCGAGAAGCGAAGCTACAGTAAGTACGTCGACAGTTAATTTGCTTAAGCGCTGCGGCTCCACATGACATGGGCACCATTTAGCCTAGCTATACAGTGGCGGATCTAGGACTCAAAGATATATGGGCGATCCAAAAATATAGAGGGGCAATATAGAAAATTTTTTTTAACGGGGCAAATCAAAGTTTATATATATATAATATTATAAATAAGTATTTATGTTCACACAATTTTAAAAATTGAGTGGGGGCAAATGCCCCCCACTCAAGTACATGTGGCTAAAAAAAAAAAGTACATGTGGCTCTGCCTCACTCAAGTACATGTGGCTAAAAAAAAGTACATGTGGCTCCGGCACTAGTTATAGGGCAGGCACTATTTAGAATGCAACTTTACTAGCCACATAAGCTAAATTCAGAAGTCTGCAATTAGGGTTGGCAATTTGTCTCGTCTAGTTCGGATACCCGACCTATTTACATAGGGTTCGAGTACCCCATTTACCTAAATAGGATGGGTTTGAATTTGATGGGTCGGACTTTAATTGGATTCAGATCAAGTTCAGGTTTAGGAATACAGGTCCTCGATACCCGATTTCAATAATAAATAACTATTATATAAATATATTAGTAAAAATATAATAATAATGATAATAATATAGTTATTATATAAATATATATATTATTATTTTAATTTTTAAAATTATATTTTATAAAATATAAATAGTACCCACGGATATCCATTTAAAATACCCGACCCAGGTTTGGGTAACGGGTTTTTTTAATCGAGTCGGATTCAGGTTTTATGTGGCAAGGCGGAAAAAATTTTTATGCATTCGCGAATCCACACCGTCCAAAATGCGTTATAATGGGCACTGCTGTTGTGATGTGAGTGGTTGGGAATGTTATCACGGGTTTCAAGATATGAAAATTTGCACCATCGCCAATCCAACAGTGATGTGCAGTGTTTCCTAACTTTATAGGCATTCATGAATTCCTAAAAAATGTGCTCGGCAAGGCGGATACCCAATTTGTTGCCACTCCTAACTAACATTGTAGCTAAGAAGTTCAAATATTCGAGCTTTTAGAGAGGGGCGACAACTTTCAACTATAATTGATTTTGGGAAGCATTTAATTTTGATATTATTTTTATACATATACTATATAATAAACAACCTTAAAAATAAAAATATAAATAATAAAGTTATAAATGAATATAAATAATAAAAATTAAAAATATAAATATATATAAGTATAAATAAAAAATAAAAATATGACATTGCACATGTGAAAATGATGAGTATGAAAAAATAAATATGTATTTTCAAAATTAGTAATTTGCAATCTCTATCCATTGCCGATATTTAAGATGTGAGGCCCTTGATATGACATAATTTCAGATAAGGCATTGTGGTCGGGTGTGACATGGTGAGTAGCACGAAAATTTGGATAGCAAGATTGAGAGAAATATGCACCATCATTATGTAGAGCAATTAATAATATGTTGTGAGCTTGCACATTTTGATTGTGAAATGGGGAAGTTTACATTATGCCGTGAGCTTGCGCATTTGGATAGTGAAATGGGTGTCATGTTGGATTATTGTGAGAAAAACCACATTTAAAGTTTGTATCATAGCGTTTGTAGCATTGATGAGTATAGTGACATGTAGTAAGGTGTATTTGGCATCTTCCTTGGTTACGTCCACGGCCTCGGCCTTGGCCTAGTCCTCCCCAAGTATAATTGCGCTCTCGATTGGATGAAATTTTTGAGTTGACAGTAGAAAAAATAATATTAGATCTTTGCATGGGAAGAGAGCGTTCTGTGAACTTGTTCAACAGTCAAATCTTCCAAACGAGTGGTAATAGCTGGAATGAAGTTGTAGTAAAAACGCCCCAAACCAGCAAGAACATACATGAGAATGTGGGGATTAAAAACTGGATGACCAATTGCAGCAAGACTATTACTTACATTCTTAATATTTTGCATATAGTCGTTAATGGAACTATTGTCTCTCTAAATTGATTGTAATTGGGCTTTTAATTGAATAACATGAGCCCTTGAATGTGATAAAAATGCTCGAGCAAGAGCTTCCCATACAACATGAGAAGAATCAAATATTGAAACTTTTAGTCTAACATTATTGATTTGTTGGAGCATTTATTAATTGATTAATGGGCTCATAACATCTCATTATTGAATGTGAAAAAAGGCCTGTGTAGCCCGCAGGCTTTAAGAAGAATCACTATCGGATATTGGATTATGCATCCTGGGTTTGAGAGAAATCCTTATTGGATTATGGATTTTGCACCCAAAACCCAAAACTCCTTTATGGGGGAGAGTTTAGGGTTTTACCATTGTAAATATGGGCTAGGTCCCCACTTGCATCCTTAACCAACGTTATTGTTGGCACAATCAAGTATGTCTTAATTATTTTGTTATCTATGTTGTTCTAAATCTATACAATACATCTTGTATTTATGAATATGCAAAATAATCTAATATCAAAACTAACAATTATTGGAAAAACAAATTTAGATATAGTGGATATGAGCCATGTCAGTGTTATTTGGTCCTTTTTATCCGGTTACAATAATTTGGATCATTTTATGGAGGACGTAAGATTGTGTCATCGACAATATTAATCAAATCATGAACTCTTAATAGAGGGTAATAGTTGTGTGTTCCATAGTAAAAAATTATCATGAGTCAGTCAATTTAATAGATTGGAAGGATATTTCATCCGTCAAAAGAGCGGAAGATAGATTTATCGTATTAATTGGTACAGTAAAATAATGGTTGCTTGAGTTAATTTTAGACATTGTTGCTGGTATAGACGGTGCGGGAGACGACGGTAGGCAAAAATTTCAGCACTGAGAGAAGATTCAGAAGTAAGGCTGCTGGAACAAAATTCTGATGAAGAAGAATGATGCTTTGTATAGAGATTCTTTGCCAGGACTGAATAGGGAACAACTTCATGTCTTCATCAGAAGAGAAAAGGGAGCATAACTGCCTCTGCACGCAGAGGCGGAGCCACATGTACTTGAGTGTGGGCAAATTTTCCCACTCAATTTTTGAAATTGAGTGCACATAAATACTTATTTATAATATTATATGTATAAAAACTTTGATTTGTCCCCACTAAAAAAAGTTTAATCCTTCTATATTGCCCCTAAATATTAATTGCCCTCATATATCTTTGGATCCTAGATCTGCCACTGTCTGCACGGCTTGCTTTAATGCCACCACGACCGAATTCAAGCAATTGAATGTAAGAAGAAGACCAAGGCTAAGTGCAGATATTAATGAAGCCTCGTTTTCAGGACGCAAGCCAAAAATAAGTGACGCAGCACAATAAGAAATATATCGAACAATAAGAAACATATCTTGTTTAGGTCACCCTGTGGAGGAGATTCGCTCGGCGTCAGAGGTTTCTGCCATGCTGTCTGTTATGTTTAGTTGAACCAAACGAAGATCAGTCTCCACCCTGACTCTCCGGTGCAGGTTGACCATTAGACATCATCTCGGGTGATATATATCTACTGCATGCCGGAAAAAACAAAAGCCTTGATGACTTGTTACGGAATTTCTTACGTTACGTTGCAACCGTAACCGACTTGGTGGTTGATGAATAATTAGTAACGGGTACGTCAGAAGGTCCGAGTAGGTAACAAAAACCGAATCGAGTGCTGCTAGGTGCAGAGGCCCAATGGGCCGGAAATACGGAGGGATTATAAGGCCCAAAAAAATAGCTAAAGTGAGCACCCTTGTTCATAAGAAATGAATGCAAAAGAACAACTTTTGATTCCCTAAAATAGCTAAATTGAATTCTCTCATGCCACAAAATTGAAGCATCAGATTGAGCACCATCAAGATGCAACACACCTACTTGAGATGATTAATGGACGATATATTCCTTTGCCATAAGCTCTCCTCTGACAAGACTCAAGAGTTGACGAAGCTAAAGCAATAGTAGCACTATAAGCAGGTGATGATAAGAGAGGGGATCTCCTTGTTTCTTGCTACTAGTCATCCTTTTTAATCCCAACACGAAGAATCAAGGGTAAAAAGAATCTTCTTACCTACCTCGATCTTGCATATTCTTTCTCACCGTCTAAAAAATTAACTAAATTTTATGTATTAGCTAGACATAAGTGTTTATCGAATGTCTTATAAGACATATATCGACTATCATTCAATAAAAATATACATGAATATTTTTACGCATGCATGTGTTGCCCTTCTCTAGTCCCTTACAAACTATATGTCACGTACCCGTCATACCTACACTGCATGCATGGTGGAGGGGAAGTGGAGGACCTCCTTTTCCTCATGGTTAGTGGCGGAGCCACATGGGAAGGAGTGTGGGTAGGTGCCCCCACTCAAATGATCAAATTCATTAAATGTTAACATATTTTTATAATATTATGTATATAAAAATTTTAATTTACTTCCACTAAATAAAATCTAATCCTTTTAATATTACTCCCATATATCAATTGCCTTTATGTATCTTTGGGTCTGAATCGGCCACTGACTGCACCTGCACAGTGTACAAAGCTTTAATGTTTTGCTCTGTGACGACGAGCCAAGAAGAAGACCTGCTGACGAGTACACTACTGACCTCCCGCTATATCATGCGTACATACATATAGGGAAACGCTAGTGCTGGGGGTTTTGCAGGGAAGAGAATCTTGTCCGCTGACAAATAGAAATATCTAAAACACGTGTCACGGGTTCCATTGATCAGTCCACAAAAAGATTGCGCTGCGTTGACCCGGCCGGCAAATCGAGCAAACATTGACGCAGGTCGGTCTCGCCACTGTGGACGGCGCACATGCCTGCACCGATTAGTGGCGGCCAATCGGGCAGGCGAATCGTGTGAGTAACTTGAGACGGCGCTGAATTTATCGCCCTGCATTGACCCTCTAAGTGATCTGCATTAGCATTTAATTCCAGGTGATGTACTTTGTTTTTTTTCTTTCCCTTTCCGGTTCGACTGGCTCAGTCATCCACCGGTGCGGCTGCTGCGTGGATCCCCACCCAAGAAAGTGGGAGCTGCGCCGTACGCTGCGTGTTGCTTGCCTGTGCAGCGCTTTCATGGCTTCGGCATTCCCCAAATCATTTGCTTAAAACTAGTACAGAAAGTGGTGTTGTCGCCTTCAGGTTTCAGTCATCTCCCCTCAGAGAGCCGCTTTTGAAAGTGGCCGGCGCAGAGCCATCGCCATCAGATTTTGGGAGCTCATCAGTAGAGAAGCTGATCAAATGATTAATCAAACATCTTCTTCTTCTTCTTCATCTTGTGTTCAGAAATGAGTGGCATTTTAATTAGGAGCTAACTAAAGAGAACACATGTGCAAGGACGACTGACATGAGGGCTGGCACACTAATTGCTTTTGGATTTTTGATCTCCTGTAGGATTCCAAATATCTAGTGACAGGATCCAGGATCTCTGGTCAATGGAGGCATCCACTTTTCCAAGATTCCGGATCATCATCAGATTCCATGCTCTTGTTTCAGTTTATATATGAAGGACAATTTAATATTATTTTAAAAAATAACAGATTAACCCTCGAAAAAACGTTAATTTGGTTAAGAAACCAAAATTATGGCCCGAAGCTATTGCGTAGACAATTTTTGATTTTTTTTAACTTATGGCCCGAAGCTATTACGTAATATTTAATAATTAGGTCATTAGTCTAAATTATGATTCATATTATATATTATAATAAGTATAAATATTTTTTTAAAAAAATATTCATTATTATAGTGATACACTTTATTCAATTAAAATATAGAAGACGATTATTATCTTTTTTTATTCAACTATTCTCATCGAATCTTTGATTAACGTATTGAGAAATCAAATTTGGCGTATATGTGACAATTTAATTCATCATTTCCATATCATTGCCCTCCTAAACCCTAGACTTATTTAAATAAACAAAAGAGAGAATCATCATACTTTCCCACTTTCTCACTAGCTAATAAACAATTAAGCTAGATAACTCGAGCGAAGTGTACATAATATAATCCAAATTAATTAATTCTATCTTAACACTAAGTAGGGACGAATGAACTACACATCAAAAGTTAATACCCACACAAATACTTATAATTTGATATTGAATGGTGACAACAACAATATACTTGCAATAATCACAAGGCAAATTGTATTCCACGCTCTATGCATGACAGCAAAGAGGACTCGAGAAGTAGAGGAGTAGACAGAAGGAATAAAGAAAGGGAAAAAAAATTAAAATTAAAATAAAAATAAAAAGGATGGAGGAGGCAATCGAAGAGCATCTATCGATCCGATTTGAATTTGATGCATTTAAGTAATTAATACGCTGTACTTTATTTGGCAGGAATTTTTGTCACTTTCCATGGTCGATAAATTTCTTTATTAGCAGTTCGATGGAGCTTTATTAGATCTAAAAAAGTTTGCGTTTTAGGAAGTGAATCGGTTCTAGCATAAGTTGCTCGACTATTTAATTCATAGTGAGTTCACGTGAAAGAATGAATCAGTGGCTGGAAATTTTTTGCACTCGCAATGTTGTGTGGAGGCAATCATCACCCTGGACTCCAGCACTGGCTACGTTTCTTCATGCTAAATTGCGCCTTTAGGTTATTGACTTATTGTTATTTTTGCATTCACATTAAAGATTTTCTCTCGCCTTCGGATCGTTGACTACAAATCCTGCCGGTCAATACGATAAATCAACGTTCCGTACGTCGGTATGAACAGTAAGCAAATTTGATGATAATTAAAACAACACAGGGAAGTAGCAACTCCTGGTTACATCAGCTAGCTAAGTCAACCATGATCAGTAGTTCAGCGCACGCTCATGCATGCGTACATTTTGACACACTCTATTTTATTGTTGTACTGCATGTAGACTCATATACAAGACGTTAAATTTGTCAGAATCATTAGGTGGTGGATCGATCAAATACTGCATCCTCCCTCGCCGGCCACCTGCATTTGCTGCTTGACGTCACGAGCTATTCTCTTCGCGTCCGCCGAAGCGCCCATCAGCCCCTGGCGAGTAAACCCCACGGCGTACAGCCCTCGCTCGCCCTTCCACCTGCACGCCAACACCTTCCTCGGGAAGCCGTCTTTTTCAGAGAAGAACTCCCTCTCCTGCCGAATTAAGATTAACCAAACGCCATGACTGCCATTAAATCTTTCACTTTCAGCGAATATATATATATATATATATTTTACCTTGAGCCAAGACGGGACGTTGCTCTTGTAGCCGGTGGCGAAGACGATCGCGTCCAAGTCTTGGGTTCTGCCGTCGACGAACTCTGCTCCATGTTCGGTCAGTCGCTTTATGGCCGGGAAAACCTGTTATTTTGGCGGCTCAGTGTTAAACTTTACTCTTTTAATTAATGGATTAGTTTGGTGCAAGCGAGAAAGTACCTTGATGTGACCGGACTTGATCTTGGCGAGGGTACCGACGTCGAGCACGGGGGTCTTGCCGGAGAGCGACTTGAGCTGGAGAGGGCCGAGGTGGGGCCGGGGCAGGCCGTAGCGCTGGGTGTCGCCGAGCATGAGCCTCGAGAGCAGCAGGAGGATGCGGTCCACGGCGCGCACCGGCAGCCACTTTAGCAGCCACATGCAGAGCCCAAAGGTGGACCGCCCCAGCATCTCCCTGGGCAGGACGTGCACCTGCCAAATTTACCCATCATTTAAGCAATAAAAAGAAGGCTGCCAACCAATTACACTCTGTTACTTGTTAATTTGCACGCACTGCATGCAACTCATTGATTAGTAAGCACTATGAAAAGGTTTATGCTTAGGGGACCATGCTAAACTGGCAATTAACTACTTCACAGAGAGAAAGAGTAGAGCTTGAATAGATAATTAAGGTCGTGGGAAGGAAGGAGAAGGATTAATCCTTCCGCGTGCGGATGGATCCCAATAAAGTGAAGGAGGGAGGAGGCTCGAGCAAATGCATGGAGGACAAATTCTCGAATAAATCATGCACCGTGGAAAAGAAGATTCCGCGAGCCGAGAATCTGTCTTTCTCCTGGGCACGCCAAAGCGGCGTTGAAGTTGACTATTTTAATTTTGCGCTGCCACCAACAGCCCGCGCCGCCTCCCGTTTGTCTTTCGGCGAGCCACCGATCGACTATCATTAATTATGGGTATTACTTCGGCAGCGTTGATTATACGTTCGGACTGAAAAGAAGCTTTTACTAGTTAATTCGCTATATATTCTCTGCGGCTTTATGCCTAAATTGATGCCTAATTATTCTATGTTAAATTTATCGTTGCCATCATATCGAGAATTAACTGATCGTATGATGAAATGGGTAAGCTACCAACCGCGTCTCTCACGACGATGCAGGGGCGGGCATTGTGATTGCACAGGTCCAGGCACACCTCCATGCCGGAGTTGCCGCAGCCCACGACGAGTACCCGCTGGCCTTGGAACTCGCCGCCGCTCTTGTACGCGCTGGTGTGCACCGCCAGGCCTCTGAATTTCCCCATGCCTTGCAGCTCCGGGACCACTTCCTCCGCATTCTCCCCCGTGGCGACCACCAGCCACCGGGACAGGTACTCCGCCGCCTTCCCAGCGGCGCCGACGGCGGTGCGCACCCTCCAGAGTTTGGCCAGGGGATCGAACTCGGCGCTGACGACGGTGTGGTTGAACCGGGGGTGGAGGTCGAACCGGCGGGCGTAGGCCTCGAGGTAGGCGATGAACTGCTCCTTGGTGGGGTAGGTGGGTAGGGCGGCGGGGAAGGGCGCGAGAGGGAGCTGGCAGAAGCGCTTGGGGAGGTGGAGGCGGAGGCGGTCGTAGGTCTTGTGCTGCCACAGCGGCGCGAGGCAGCTGGACCGCTCCAGGATGGTGCTGGGGACGCCCTGCTCCTTGAGACAGGCGGCGACGGCGAGCCCCGACGGCCCCGCGCCCACGATGATGGGCCCCTCCACCCGGACTGACGGCGTTGCCTCGTCCGCCTCTGCTCCGGTGTGGGTGGTGCAACTGCTTGGTCGTTGATGGAAAAGAGGATCGTGGAGTGTTTTGCCTTGTGTTTCTCGCCAACGCTCCATGAGGAAGAATGCGATTCAATTATACGATAAAAAAAATAAAGTTCCAGCCAGGCAGCCAGTACGACGGCATGCAAAGGTTAAGCGACTTTGCCCGAGCAATTGATTCGACAGGGTCGACTCTCTTATGACGAGGATTTGGTTTACACTTGCTAGGTACTTTGGGGTTAGACAGCGGGCTGGGAAGCAAAGATGATAGAGAGAACAGCCAAGAGATGTGAAGAATGGAGGTAGAAGCCATATATATAGTAGTGTGTTTGGGGCTACCCTTTTTATTTACTTGAGTGGAGGTGCCATATATAGTACCGTAGACAGCTTCATATACATATATATATATGACATCTAGTTAAGAAATTAAGATATAGCATATCATTTATCTTTAAATATTATATTTTTTAAAAAAAAATAATTTCTAGGAATAAATTAATATATAGAATTAGTAGCTCGTGTGAGACTGCCATAATAGCAAGATATCCTGCATGCATGTGCCCGCTGGGGGGCTGGGCTGCGGAGCGGCGATGCCATGGCGCTCACGAAGGCTCACTCAGAGTGACTGTGCCTTGACGTCGCTTTGCAGGGACTGTCAGTACTCAGTAATCGATTCTCTCCGGATCCTAGCGAGAGGCGCGTGCGCGCAATTCTCCGAGCAGCAGCAGTAGCTCGACTATTCCCACACTTGGGAATTCCTCCCAAACTCAACTGTTGGAATCCCACTCCTGTACGGGCGTATGATGCTTCTATCGCTCACGCTAACACCTGGTCCATCTCGCCTTTTGGATTCTTCCGGACTCGAGCGTGCCTACGATATGCTGCCTTCTCTTTGTCACGTCAAAGACTTACCATGATACGCCTTTGTTTTCTTCGATTCGTCGTCGCAGCAGGGGGCACACTCAATCCTGCATCGGAATCAACTGATGCATAAGCACTTCCATCAGCACTAGGAAACCAAGGACGGACGTACACTTCCTCATATGCCCCTAAGGTTGGCAAACAGACAACTACTCGAGGAATAGAGCGATTCGAGTCCGGAAGAACGTTTCCTCGTGTTCCCACAGTAATGCAAGTGCAGTAGCTGATGCCTACATGTACACAAAAGATAAATAGAGAGAATCTCGTGACAGATATGGACATCAAATATATTCAAATATTGTTATTTACATCAAATTGAAAAAATAAAACAAAATTCTAGATACATCATACATATGTTAAGAATCCAATTACATTCTATATATGAAAATGGAGAACAAATATCAAGTTTTAGTTGCATGAGTGTCCAAACAAATTAATATTAGCAATGTGATTTGTCATACACATCATTCACCATAAAAATCCGACCCTCGCAAAAGCAAATAAAGATTAAGAAAAATCCTGCAAACGTAATTGTTTCAAGCATAGTATATAAGATAAAGCATGCCTATAATTATTTCTCTCACTTCTCCTCTCTCCAAATTCAAATTCAAATTCAACTTTCTTGATCAATATGGAGGAGAAGAGAGTGACAGCAATGTTAAGGCAAGGAATAAGCAATTCAGGGCAACATCATCCATTGTGGAAATTACCATATGAATAGAATTTATATTTCTGCAGCGGAACTATTAAGGAAAGATATAAAATGAAATAATTTTTGTATGCTTTACGTGATATTGCACCACTTAAAAAGTGACGAGATGTATGTAATCAACGAAGGCAAAAATTGTAACAGTACTTTGCACTCTAATACTCACGACCTTGAAGTTATGAGGATGCAATGATGTTTTTTTTTTCTCAAAGTCAAATAAACGCAATGATTCGATGACTGACAAAACATGTCAATTAAACAAGCCGGAGAAAACAAGAGACTAGTTGAATCCAACAAACCACTTGAATATACATCGAGCGACAACAAAATTAAGTAGAAAACCTTGTAAAACAAAATATCAGAAACTTAGCTGTGCAGCAGGATTACAATTACGTTAACAGAGTTGTGCAGCAGGATGCAATTAAGTTGTTAAACCTAAAACTAACATCAAAACCTAGCTTCACTCTTATACTCGGAAATATGGAATCAGAGGACAGCTAAAAAAAGATGATAAAAGGAACATAGAGGGTGGAAGAGGAAACACAAATGTCTGTACAACACAAACAAGTAGGCTGACATGCACAATGTCCAAAGTAGTGGCATTGCTGCTCAGTGAACCCATCATTTTGAATCAGAATGATACGCAATGAGCGGCAGATCCCATCTTTCCCACTGTGCCAGCTTTAACCATGGATCACAGTGCCTACAATTGACATCCATTCCCAATACACCAAATGATTTCCATGCTACTCTGCACCCCCAAAGTGCATTGACAGGTGGAAAATTTCCAACGAACGGAGACAAGTATCTAAGGATTCGACATTACATAAAACTAAGATAAAGAGTAACTTAGCTTCAGTTTTACCAAAACTCCACCTAAAAATTTTCTTACCACAGAATTGGAAATAGTCGTACAATACCAGACAATAAGAAATTTACCGCCAGGTAATAGAGTTAGAGTTCAGTCTAAATGGTCTGCATCCAAGAATGTTACAAGAACATGCCACGTACAGAAAACATAAATCTAACTATGACAAAGTTCAGATGATATTATTTTCAAAGAATCAGATATTGATGTTGCTACATAAAGAGTTAGCTATAAAGAACATATGTGCTCAAGAAATTTTTTGGCTGAGCAGTCATAAGTCTACGATTCGATAGAGAAACATGAAAAGATTTTGGATTAAAAACAAATGGAGATTGGAGAAGATGAAGCATGCCATTTAAGAGCTATTTCTTTAGAAAGAAATTTGTACTATCAAGTAAATTAAATTGCTTCGGATCAGAACATATAACTAGAAACTGCATCAGATTAGGACATCTTAAGTACAAAAGTAGTTAAAGTAAGCACCACCGAACTCTAAAAAACTCTTCTGATACTAAAGGCCACAGAGCATGTTATATAATTACAACAAGAATGCTTCTTTAAAAAGCCAAAGAATCTATCTGAAATATATAGTGCGGCTAGTTTTATTGCAGGGAATTTGTACGGAGACTTCAAGCGTGCTTCTATCGTCATAAAGTTAATTCTATATGATAGATAATATATATTTGACAGTATATATGCCTGGGAAAGATAGCCTGTTGGACTTCATAAAGAATTAGGACGGCTGAGAAAAATGGTAAAATGATTTTCTTAAAAAAAGAGAGAGAGAGCAAATGGGTAGGGAAGAAGGACGTACATGAGTTCACATAAAAAAAAACAGTTTCGGGAAATTAAACAACACCATTAAGTTAAGTAAAATATTTAAGAACTATAGCTATGCTATTCCTTGAACTAATTCAACAGATTGTCAAAAAGGATATGCTTTATATCTTAATAGTTAACAAAAAAAAAAGATAACTAAATAATTTGGCCGAAACCACAAACCTGCTCCGGGCTCTGTTGAAGCAGCGTTAGTCTATGTTTAAATACACATCAAATGAAATAATTGAAATTCATGAATGATTCCATCACAGGAATGAACCAGTAATCGTTAATACATTGGTATTTAAAATTGAGTCCACCATCTATACTAGACCGACCAAATGTTGAAACATTAATTAGAAGACTGACATAAAAACAACTGTATTGAAACACAACTCTCCTACAGCAAAGACATAAATCAGTCAGAAATTAAATACTTGAGTATCCTTGAGACAAGGACTGGTATCTGAAAGCTACTCATGTACACCTGAATGTTTAGCAGTCCCACGTGGAAGACTTGTAAATGCATGTTTTGTAAAAGCATTATAAAGGGCTACGGCCATATATGTAACTAAATGCGCTGGAAAAGAATCTTTTTAATGAACTGGCCCTTCTTCTTCTGTAAAGAATAGTTCTAATAATTCATAATTTAATCTTTGCAAAAAAAAAACACCATACCATACTTCTATGGTTCCGAGACGAAGTTGGGGCACACAAAAGTCAAAGTATATACAAACTTATTTTTAGCATCCACTATAGGAGTGAGAAAGATTTATATAGAGATTAATAATATTATATATCAATCCAAATTAGCTTACTAATAGGATGCCTAGATACATCACAAAAATTGAGCTATAATTGGGAGTATAATATCAAATTTCATATAGGGCATCCTTGGTGTAGGACTATACTCCAAAGCAACCTTCTACCAGTAAACAACATGGAGTGACAAGGATAACTTCCAGGTCAAAAGTTGGAAATGTTTTAATTAAGTTAGCTAATAAAAAAATATTTCTATTGGCTTGCTTAATTACATATAGGTCATACTCTTTATGGAGGTTACACACTTACACAAGATGTTGGACTAAACTCTTAAACTTCCTAACAGTACCTACATAGAGTATGTATAAAGTTGGAAGTATAATAATCATTATGGTGGTTGCTGAAGGTTCAAAGGTATTGTGATTCTTCTAACCAATCTACTTTTTTAACACATAAAATTCTCTATATTGTGTCAATTCAATGATTTTCCTGCAACTAGATGCAGGATATTGAAGGGTACAGAGTATTCATGCAGATATGATAATTGCATTGAAAGTTTGTTTAAACTAGAGAACCAGGAATGCTAAAACAATATCACTAGGGCAACAGAATCATCTACAAGAATAATAGCTAAATTATAGGGGAAAAAAGGAAAAATATTGAGATATACCACTCTTGATCCATGTTTATTGGGGACAATACTTTCCCATTAATTCTTTCAGTTATCCAAAAACTTTTGCAATATTATCAAAAATCTGAATCTATTTGAATCGACAAATGAGTACTAGCTAATCACTTACTTTGTCAATAAAAGATTTTGTTGTCTCATACTTTCTGATGAGCATCAGTCACCTTTTAAAGCATTTTAAGCTGAATAAGTATTGAAGAGAAAATTGGCCAAACAAGAGTATTAAAGAGAGCAATTAACTATTTTCTAAACAAAAAAACATTTCAAAAGAAGGATATAATTAATAGGAGAAATTTACAAAAAAGCAAAGTTGGAGTCAACTAACTTAGTCAATAGTCAAAAGAATCCGTCTCAAGATACCAAAAAGCAAAAAAAAAGTATTTTCAATCTTTATAGTAAATTAGTAATCTTCCTTCCCAATACGAACTTAGCTACTTTACCAATATACTATCTTACATCTGACAAATGCTCTACTAATCAATCATACAAAAAAGAGAAAAACAAAAGCCAAAAAGAAAAAGAGTAAGCACGATATACTACTGAAGACACACCTAAGGTGTCAATGATCCTATTTTCAGGATCATTTAGGATGAGGATTTAAAAGAGTAATCAAGAAAAGTAGGCACAGGAAAATCAAGTGTTCAGTATTCTTTCATGTTCTAGAAGATTAAGGAAAGAGTATACTGCATGCATGATAAAAATAATACCTAAATTTAATACTCTGCATCCATTTTATTCCCCAAGAGAATACATTCAAAATTAAGACAACGGGCTAGAAGGTAATCTGAATTAATGAATCTTTGAAATGAATTAAGAAATTAAGATATCAGGTGATAAGTAAGATATTGAGAAACAAGGGTCAAAATAAAGAACTTCTTAGCTTTAGACACCTTGAAACTATAATCAACCACACAGGTAAATGAGGCACCTTACACTTAAATGGCAGCCCAAGCATGTTCAGAATACGAAGGTGGATATTAATCGAACCAGAGTTTTGAACTGCGTCTATCAAGTAAAGTATCTTGCAATATCCAATGGAATATTAAAATATATATTATTTATGCTGCAATCAATTCATTTATGCTGTTCACAAAAATATTATTAACTCCTCACAACTGATATTTGAGGAGGCTGACTTTATTAGGATATTTAACCCATACCAAATGGCTAATCTGAAGGAAAAATACTTAAATTAATCGACTAAAATCAAGGGTCTCCACTAGAGGTCGATGCCACATCTTGGTAAGGAATCCAAGATGGTTTATTAGTAAGCCACCTTAGATATTGAGTGAAGCAGAAGCACTGATATGTATCATCCGGAGTTATTTTTCGTAAGCCTTAAACCAATAGCCTATATTACTTGTATCAAAGTGATTTAGCTATGTAAAATAATAATAATAATAATAATAATAATGAATTGACCGACATAGAGATCATCAAGTCTAGTAACTTTTACCAAGGAACCCCTGTTTGCTCCACTGCAACTGAATCCTTCTATCTTAAACACAGTTCAAATGATTTAGTCTCTCAAAACAACTTTTGTGAAACCTGAATTGCTCAAAGAGTGGTAATATGGCTTCATATATAGTCTCAATATTTTATCATAGCTGATCCAAGTTAAATGATGATAACCACATGATGCATAGCCATAAACATCTTTTGATATATTAATTCAATATCTGGAATCAAAATAAAAGATCAGCAAACTCCTGACAGAAATATGAATTTTGCGTATCAAGATGAAGCTCAATGGAGAAACAAATGGTAGGTTATCTCCTCTATTAATATAAAAGGAGAAGAAGATATTAAGGACCAATATCTGCTTAACAATGTAAGTAGATATCAGCAAATAAAATTTCAAGATTCAACTGAAGCCTACAAGAATCCAATTATATTATTTATTTGCCTATTAAGTACACCACAGGATTGTTAAGTTATATTAAGATATTGTATTATCTGGCATACTAATTACTTTCTCCACGATAGAAAAGTGATCTCTTATTGAACAAAAAAGATCACTTGCGTCGCAAAAATGATGAGAATTCATGGAAACGAAGCCAATATAATAAAATGTAACTCTTTGTTCCTTAAGAGCTCCTTTTTTGCACTTATCATACCGATGCACCCACGATAGAACCTTAAGCCCCTGTTTCTCTCAAATGTTATACTCCACAAACCTATCAACCTTTACAGGCAACCAACAATTCATCTATATTATTGAAGTCTCTGAATACGATTATATATATCACAAGGCATGACGGAAACATACAGCAATTCTTATTTCACAATCCCACTTGTACACTACACTGTGAGATGTTCTTAGGGCACAAAGACATGAAAAAAGCGGATAAAAGAAAAGCAGAAAAACTAGAGCAGAAAGGAGAAGCGATATACGAATGCTGACTTTCTAAATTCTTGAACGTACGGAATGGTGGAGATCAGTAGTCTACAAGATCTCTGCTATCTCTACTTGCGATGATTATCACGCTTCTTTCAAGAAATTGTTCGGAATCAAAAAGGCCATGCCGATCTCCATAAACGATCGCCAAAGCGAACTATCCGTTTGGAGTTACACAGATCAGAATCAACATTGCTCATTCGATCTCCGTCGGTCGCCGCCTAGAATCTCCATCGACACTATAACGTACTTCCCGAGGGCGGCGACTGGCCGAGGACCCTGGCTGAGCATTTTAAAAGGTGTGTTAAGCGGCCCCATCTACCGTCCATGTTTACATTCGGATCTGCGTAAGTACGAATCTCAAAGTATTTGGACGGTAGATGAGGACCCGCTCCAACCGGGGTCCGCTTAACAGTTTTTTGCGGGCTTCCTAGCGGAATTATTTTTTTTGTGTTTTTTTAGTAACATTACTTAGTGGAATATTTAGCTTTTAATTAAATTTAATTTTTATTAAAAATTTGATTGAATATTTAGTTATTAAAAAGTATTTAGAAACTGTTTTTTTTCCTATAAATATGATTTTACTCTGCTATTTTTAAAAAACAGAAGAAAAGGTTCTTTTCGGTTTTGATAGAGATCAAATTGAATAAAAAAAATTTTAGTTTGGTATGAATTAATTTTTTAAGTTAAACTGAAAAACACTCTTAGGTATAATCCACTTAATAAAATATTTTAATATTAGATTCACTGAATTTTTTTCTTTTTTTCACTATAGATTTCATCCAAAAAAACACATTACAATAGGCTAAACTAAAGATATTATAATTTTTAGAGGGTCAGATTTATCTGTTTCGATTGATCAAATAGTCTCTTATTTTCACTCAGATTAAAAAATATTTTTACTTTAAAATTAATGAAAAATATTTGCTTAAAAACACACTCTTATTGATATTTTACTTTAACGAGAAAATTAACTTTTGAACTAGATGAGTTTAACTTAACATCAATTAATTTAAAAAGTTATATTTCAAATTATTTCGTTATATATATATATATATATATATTAATTATTCTTATTTTTTTTATGTGGCGCAATATGTTGTTGATGTGAAATTTTTTTTTTCAAAAAAAAACTTATATTAAGTAGTCAAAAGCATTACATCAAGTTGTGCTTTTCCATCAAGTTGCTGATGTGAAATTGCATAATTGATTTGATGAAGAAACGAATTACATCACGTGTTGCCTTCCCTTCCCCTGGAGTCCATCACGTGCTCCTGCCTTCCTGCTTCAGAACAGAACAAGCAGCGCAAACTTGGAGGCTAGCAGAGGAATTTCCCCGCCGTACGCGGCCGCGAATGCTGCACGGCTGCTGTTCATACTTCATCCAGCTGCCGGTCTCCGGTCTCGGCCACCTATCATGGAACCATGTGCCTGGTCGCTGCTCCGACAATATATCGCCAGAAACATGACGAGCAGTAATTATTTGAAACAGTTGACAATTGATATGATAAATGCATGAGATAACTCATCGAACAGAGATTACTCCGGCAACTGATGGTGTGGATCTGATTGAACTCGAAACAGCGCTAAAACAAATTACGAACACAAGGAAATTGAATCGAATCGGTCGCCCAGCGAGAGAGCTTCCCACACGTCGACAAATGCCTCGAGGATGAGAGGATGGACAAGTGTCGAGTTCAAGCCAAGGTAGGAATCAAGCAGCTTTTCCATGTCGCTCACGCTGCTCACCTGCAGATCCAAGATCATCTCCACCATCGAACTGAGGAAATCCATGTACGGATCGCTCGAATCCTTAACCACGGCGAATCCGACGCTCCTCTCCGCCTCTACCTTCTCCTTCAGAGATGCTGTCAAAAAGGACGCTAAATTTCTGCTCTTCTTCTTTTTCTTCTTCGTTGTCGCCGTCGTCGTCTTCCGGTTGCTGCAGTAGAAACCAGAGGAATCCGAGGAAAGAGTCCTTGACGAGAACAGGGTCCCTGACCACTCCTCATCTTCTTCTTCTTCTGTGCTGCTATAGAGGCCGAGCTCGTCGTTGCAATCCAAGGAAGAAGAGCTGCTAACTCGATAAGCATTGTTCGCCGGCAACTTGCTCGTTTCTTTTCCTCTTCCATAACTCTTCTTCTTCTTCCTGTTTCCTGCTTGGCGAGACCAATGGCGGCAGCAATTCCTCGTCGGAGAAGATGGAGAGGCGGGAGGGCACTTCCTTCCCTCCCCTTCACCGGTCACATAGAGATCTCCAACCTCCGTGAGTCTCCTCTCCTTCTTTCTGGTCTTCTCCTCCGCCCTCCTGGCCCGTGGAATAAATGACTCCTGTTGCGAGTAATCTACCAGCTTCTGCTTCGGGAGAGTGCATTTTGAGAGCTTAACTAGATCACCGGCTGCTGTGATGGTGCAAGTGGAATGCAGAAGAAGCATTCGAGTGATCCGACGCTTCAATCGGCGTCTGATTGGACTGCTGCCGCTACAGCCACCGCTCTCGGTGATCTTCTCCATCGCATCACCCTTAGAAGGGAGAACTGAGAAGCTGCAATTTATATATCAGAATCTCTGAACAATGTGGACTGTTTTGCTCGTGACTGCGTTGTTCAGCAACTCCAACTTGTTCTTGTAGCCGACTCCATTTCCGAGCTCCTCGACATGCTCATCGATTTCTGCACCTAGCACTGCCAGAAGCCTCCAAACACTTGCTCCAGAACTCCGCCAGCTTTTCATACAACTCATTAATTTCCACTACGAGATGTGTGCGGAAAAAAAGGCTCTTCCTATGAGGTAAGAAATGAGACGATACAGGTCATTTTGAAGAGAATTGTTCTCTTGCGAAGCAACTGGATGCCTGTGCCGCTGGCGGCACAATTTTGCTGACGGCAGAGAGCTCTCAGCAGGTTAGCAGCTCCTGGCTGTGAAGATCGGTGAGCCTGCTGCAGGGGATCCTGCAACTCGTGTTTGGAGTGGGAGCGGAACTTTTATGATCGTACGGAGTCACTGGAGCATCTGGTGACGAAGGGTGGTTTTGCATAGCTGAGCTCTGATCTGTTGGCGATGGCCGACCGAAAAGCAAAACATTCCCCCTGATGGCTCTACTTGTGTCGTTTGTAAGGGAGCTCGTCAGCAAATAATCTATTAAAAATATTTAAGCAAAATTTTGCAAAACTCAATAAACCTTATATACGCACTACATTTTCTTTTGTTGATGATGTGGGACTAAACCAGATGAACCTTACAAATGGAGTGGAAATAGAAAACAAAGGTGAGAAGACAAGAAATTAGCCACAAATAAAATCAACATTCAATTTTTGTTTCCCGTAGCATTTACAATGACTGGTTTGTTCCATTCAAATCGTTTCTGTGGGTTCAAATAAAACCAATTCTAGCGTCCACAAGTTTCTTGGCCTAGGAGAGAGCGGCTCACGATATCTCATTGAAGAAGAAATTCTCCACCTTGTATTAATGGCCAGTCACATATTTCTGAATGTTGCTTTTCTTTTCCTGTTTGTTTCAAAATTTATGAGAAGTGGACGCATCCCGCACACGATTAATAGTGATTCTGATTCAAGCTCTTAGATCTTATCAATCTGTAGTTTTGACTTCCATTTGCCAATCATATTCTACGATATTTCTCTTATTCGAGTCTCATTCAGTCACTCTTCAATCAAGCAAAGAAAGCAACCGCCTTCTCCAGTCTATATATCAATGTGGACTCAATGCGAGTGGTAATTCAATTTTGAGGCGAAACCAAAACCACTACAAAATCCTTAGACCAGTAAGATTTTTTTTCAAAAAAATTAGGGCGATAGAATGGCCGAGATTACGCCACGAGGTGTCGTAGAATCGCACGCCGACATGCCTCCGTATCCTTCGCCGTCGAATCTAGCACTGCCGTTAGCGCCAGCCGTCCCTAGCTCGGCCGCGAGGGGGACGGTGGCAGAAGGGGGCAATGGGGAGGCCGGGAAGCTTCCGGCCGCAGAGAAGAGTGCTCGCTTGGTCATTGACACGGGGCGGGGAGGTGAAGGGGTCGATGACCACGGAAGCGTTCGGTGGTGTGAGTTCTGCCGGATCTGCCATTTGAGCCCTGGCGGAGGGTACGAGGGCTCAGAGATGATCCAGCTCGGATGCGGGTGTAAGGGAGAGCTCGGCATCGCGCACCGCCACTGCGCCGAGGCGTGGTTTAGGATCAAGGGCAACAGGTATTTTCTTGATCTTTCTAATGCACCATCGATCAGTCCCTTTGCATTTTCCTGTTTCAAATCCTTGGCAAGGTTACGCCTAGTCTCATTTGGAAAACAAGGAAAAATGGTTTAGATCTGGTTTAAGAAGAAGAAGAAGATCTCCTCCTTTGATGCACCAGTCTTGCGGTTGTTGTCATTTCTCGTTTGGCTTAAGTTTCCAAAGCTACAATCTCAAGGTAAGTTTGTAGAGGAACTTTTTGAACCATTTCAGAAAGTTTGTGTTTTCGATAGGTTAAGAATAAATGAGTATCTGATTCATTTGCATCCCTGGGAATTTCTTTTTCTGCCTAAACTTTTCTGGTTGAAGTCATGGTTAGAGTATACAATTAAGCCATTTTCCACTAGTGATTTTCTTTTATATTGTCATAAGCCATAATCTTGTGATAGGAAATGAGCAAATTAAAGCTACGATATAGTGCAACATCACGGAAGGTTGGGTTAAATATGATTAGATGTATATTATTCTTAGGCTATTCAGTAGGATGAAATTCACGGTGAAAAGGATAGAAAATGAAATAAATCTAGATGGTCCACGGTGGAAAGGATAGAAAATATAATGAATCTAAAGCCATTCATTATATTTTCTATCCTTTCTACCGTGGATTCCGTCTTACAGAACATAGCCTAAGTTCTAAAAAAATAAATTGTAAAACAAAGATTAATTATCATTCAATTCAAAACAGCATACTCCCAGAATAGCCAGAAATTGATGTCATCCAGAACAACTGTGAAAGTAAAAAACCTCTCTCTTCTTGACCGTATGCATTTGTGTGAAATACTATCTTTAGTTGTGGATTGATGGGCTTATTCATGCTAGCTGCATTTGGTAGGCTATAGGCTTGCTGATCTTTGATCATAACCAATCTCTATTAATGTATCTGTCGCCTTCAGAAATTGTTGGCATACAACTAAGGAGAAAATAATTGTTGGCATACTTACTTGACATAATCATGTAGACTAACCAATGTCAGTATTTCAAAGTTCATGTGTTTATTGTCCAAAATTAACCAATACCGTCCAATCGACTAGAGAATCTGTGTTTTCAGTCTTTGAAGAGGTTCCTGATTGGCTTCACATAGATTTGGCAAAGGTGTGATTTTACTACAATCATTTGGGAATCACATGTGAGATTGATTTGCTTCTTAACTTGCAAGTGATCTTGTTCTTAACTAGGGAACTATTCCATGTCTAATTCAGAGATCAATTTCTTTGTTCATAATAAATAAGTCCACTGCATCAGCTTAGACTGTTATCGCCCATGGGGATCCTATAAAACTTTTGTCAGAGGTTCATCTTTAGGAAAGTGTCTGAAATGAAAGCAAGCCAATTTGGTTTTGCACCTCCATTACTCAATCTATCTCATCGACATTTTGCACTGTAATATGCACATTTCATTGTTGCACATTTGGAGGCAAATTATGAGATTTTGATTTGAATGCAGACGTTGTGAAATTTGCGGCGTAAATGCAAAAAATATTAGCATCCAGGAAGACAGCAGGCTGTTGGAGGAAGGCTATGGCAGGAGAGGGTTGAATGCTCCAATTACTATGGAGCGTAATCGGGATTGTGTTTGCCTGAGACGTCAGCCTTTCTGTAATTTCCTAATGGCATGCGTGATAATAGCCTTCATACTTCTCTGGTTCTTCCGCTTAAGTATGTTCTAAAACTCTCGTGTGCCCACCATGAACAGTTGGACATAGAGCGGAGTATGCTCAAGGATCAAAAAGAAATTGCTAATGCTATAGAAAATCTGTTTTTGAATCTCTCATTAGCATATGTATGTATAGAGCAAATTGTCTTTCTAATGGGGGCTCCATCTCATCATCCGCGTCTAGCACCCCATTGGCACTCTGGGAGAGGCTCTCTTTGTTGGTGGCGATCGAACCCCGCATCAAGGATCGCAATCAAAGACCAACATATAAAAGGGTGAGAATTCGAGCTCGATGAGGATTGGAAGAAGAAACTTAGAAGCAGATTTGATGATCCGGGAGACGCTCTCCTTGTAGGTGGTGATCAAACCCTGAATCAGGAATCTAAAGACTTGTTGGATCGCAATGGACGAGCATGGAGGGGAATGTAGAAGGGTAAGAATACAAGCTCGACTGAAAGAAGAAACTTAGAGGCGGATCTTATGATTCAAGAGAGGCTCTCCTTTTAGGTAGCAATCGAACCTCACATCAAAATCAAAAGATTTATCATATCATGATTGATGGCCAACGAGTATAGAGGGGAATATTGAAGGGTGAGAATTCGAGTTTGACAGAGGTTTGGAAGAAGAAACCTTAAGGCATATTTGATGATTTAGGAGAGGCTCTCTTTGTAGGTGGTGATCAAACCCTGCATCAAGAATCTAAAGACTTGCTGGATCACGATCGGTGGATATGAAGGGGAATGTGGAAGGGCAAGAATTCAAGTTCGAAAGAGGTTTGGAGGAAGAAACCTAGTGGCAGTTCTAATTCTATAGAGGAAAGGAAACCAAGAGGAGGAGAAATAAGCGAAGCGGTAAAATAGCTTCTAGTGCATTTCTTGATGCACTTTTTTTTGTGTTGCAGAAGACAAGCATGAAGTGTTTTAGAGTTTTCACACAAAGTTTGAACCTATTCGGGAATTTCCTACTCTTTTCAAGAACATCTTGACCTTCCCTCTCCTGTCTCTATCTCTTATTTAGAGGGAGTGAAGAAACCTTCAATTTATGCAAATTTTGAAATAAAAAATCTTAAATTTATTTTTGTTAACAAAACAAGCTTCTAAGTGATTTCTCATATAACTCCTCGGGATAAAAACTATTCAAATCAAATATCTATTTTTTTTAAAAAAAAAAAACTAAAATCACACTTTTTTCAAAAAAAAAAAATATTACCCTACCACAATTTCCAAAAGGTTTCTCAATTCATGTTGGATAACATAAAAGATTTTTTAAAATAATTTAATTTTCTAATAACATAAAAAAAAATTGTAAGTGTATTATTTGTTATCATTATTATACCTTTTAATGAGCTTCTAATATATTTTAAAAAAAAGTTAGGATCAACATTTGAATAATTTTTTATGCCAGGTATAATGTGGAGCAAAATCAAACAGCCTAAACTCATGCCCTAGTAATGGTTCGTATAAAAAGATTTTTCTATGATTTTTATCCAATATTGCAGCGCAAGAAACCTAATCAAGGAGGGTGCAAAATGATGATTTTCAGTATACCACTGACAAATTTATAGAATGACTGACTAACGTCCCCAAAACAAACTAGTGTATCAACTCTAGGCACCTCCTGTCAATATCAGATTTTACATGTCCTAATTAATACAAAAGATTATATTGCACTGCATTTGGATCGTTGTCTTCAATTCTAAACCAAATACCTGCGCTAAGTTTTACATATACCTGCCTGCACTTCATTAGATGTTGGGAAGTCTGTCTCACTTTGGTGTACTTATACTTGTATACTTCAGAGAAAATATGTCAACTGCTGCCTCTTCCTCGATCCACCGTCCCCATACAGATCATTCCACTGCTTCAACTCGTTCATCACAGAACCTTCGGCAGCAAAACTTGCAGCAACCTGCATTCGCCAGGATGAAAGAGAAAAAATAGGATATTATCAGGCTTCTAAAAAATTAAAAAGCAGAAACAGTAGCTGCCGAATTTATAAAAGGGGAAGGGAGCTCGCAAGAACTTGCAGAAGTTTGAAAATCAATATAATTTCAGCTTGAAAATCTAACCAAACTCAAAGAAACGAAGACAGTAACTTCAACTGAATCTCTCTCTAAGCATGGCAAAGCCAGATAAAATGTACACTTCAGAAAGGCCTCATAGACAATAAAAGTACAGTAAATAGCACTGGTTACACTACATTAAAGAAATGCATAAATAAGGACAAGCATGCATCAGAACAATGGCTTAACGTGTTGGATTGTAGTCCACCCAAGAACATCATTCTGTATGAAATAGAGCCAACAAGATTGTATCCCGCCTTCAAAAGCATCATCCTATATGAAATAGTGGTGGTAGCACATTGTTGGCTCGCAGGGTTTCAAGTTTATAATTTACTAATTTCTGCAATAAGTAACATGAACAAGTTATTGAACTTAATGCACATGGCGCATATAACAGTTGACTGCCAGCTTGGTCGTCCAGAATCATCACCATTTATTTTATGTAACAATCAACATGATCAGCATGTTATAATATAATTTTTGACATGCATATAAATCATAAATACCATTCATTTATATGTTCTATTTGTCTGATAAAGTTTCATCATTAATCAAATTACCGACCATCCAAAAAACATGTTAATAACTAACAAGATCAAACACAAACACTGTAATGTTATTATAAGAAAATAAACTTTATAATGGAGGTTCAAAGTAAATAATTATAGAATTATTAGAAGCATAAGCTCACTTGACTCTTTGCTTGCTTCAAGTCGTCCATGATTAGTGGCCTCAGGGCAATTGCTGGTTCACCATCATCTTCCTTATTGGCCGAACCTGTGGATGAACTCTCGCCTTCTCCCGATTTCCGCTTCTTATCCTGAAACAATAAAAATCATATTGTGTTTTTAGAAGATTGAATGAAATGATCAGGAATAACATCATATCCTGAAGAAAGATGTAGAAGTGAAGAAGCTTTGCACGGAACAACAATGAAAAACTTGTGTGGATCAAAGTGAGGAGTTAGCCTTGGAGTTTTTGTGAGGATTGAGTTTCTGATATATTCTATTCATTGTTTTATTTACAAGTTTCATGTTCTCCCTATTTAAGTTCTGGACTGTCATTTCACTCGCTCATGGAGTGAATTTTTCTAGGATTTACTTCATTTTACACAAAAAAAAACGAAACCAGTGGAACCAATGGAACTTGTGTATGAAGTTATTTAGTTTCAATTTTCAAATGAAAAATCTTGATTAATGTCGTGGGTAAATTATGTATATAAATCTAGACATTTTTAGCTTTTCTATGTAGACAAAAAAAAACACTAGCAAGGCCTAAGGATCTTAAGAATTAGGATATTGGGATTATCATATAATCACACTACATCACAGAAATCCAGCCATAAGAGTCAAAGGAATATTAAAATTCCAGTTGAATTTTAGCTGCAGTCTAAGAAGAAATGCAAGTCAGTGATGCAGTGATTTTGTTTAAGTCAGATACAGTGCTCATAAAATCTAATGTGTAAACTTACTAATTCCTTGGATCTTTCTCTTTGAAGTAGCTCCTTAACAGGACGATATGCTGCCGCAACACAAAGGTTCTGCCATAAATTCTTGAGAAGAATTAGCGTCCGTAAATGGTCATTCTATACCCTACGAATGAACAACCACCTACCTTGAGATCACTACCGCTATATCCCTCCGTCATTGCTGCCAACTCCTTAAAGTCAAGTCCTTCAACCTTTTCCTTTGAAAGGAGTTTCCTCAGTATCAATTCTCTACTCTCCAAGGATGGCAGCCCAACCATGATTCTGTAAAGAAAGGTTATCAGTGCATCAGAACTCGCATCGTACGAGGAAATAAATTAGTATCTTTGGATGCCATATTTCTAGATAAACCTGCGTTCAAATCTTCTAATTATTGCTTCATCAAGATCAAATGGTCTATTCGTTGCAGCAAGAACAAGAATTCTTTCTGCATAATTTGTTAAGAGTCCATCCCAGCGGGTCATGAACTCATTCTTGATCTTCCTCATTGCCTCATGCTCTCCCACCCTGGTTCTTTGTCCAAGCATGCCATCAACCTCATCCACGAAAATGATGGTAGGGGCAACCTTTGCAGCAACAGAAAACAAAGCTCTCACGTTCTTCTCATCCTCACCAAACCATTTGGAGGTGATGGTGGACATAGAAACATTAATAAAACTAGCTCCTGCTTCATTTGCTATGGCTTTGGCTAGCATCGTCTTCCCAGTACCAGGTGGCCCAAAGAGTAAAATTCCTCTGCATGGTTTCAGAAGACCTCCTTTAAAGATGTCTGGTCGCTGAAGAGGAAGTATAATCAATTCTAGAAGAGATTCTTTGATTTCATCCAAGGCGCCTATGTCATCAAATTTAACTCCAATTTCACTAGATAGAATGACCTCTGGTCTGATCCGCTTTTCAAATTCATTGTCCGGAGCTATTTCCTGCAGAAAAGAGGTAAGTTAATCTCTTTTTGTAGTTGGATCACATAACAGGGAAAAAGTTTTCATCTGCACTTGGAATCTATTGAATTTTTAACTACAACAACTAAAATGAAATAAATGCACCAGAAAACTAGCTGACATAAACACAATCAGGTCTAATCATATGTGAGCTTTTTTTCTCCATAATTCCAGAAGCGGAGTTGCAAGTAAAAAAAAAAGTATACAATATTTCATTTGGTTTGAACAAAGGTCATGCTGCCGGACAATACTTCATGATGTTAGTTCATATGTGGATTGAAATAGGACATATTTTAATACGGAAAGGATAAATTTGTACAAAAGAGGAGATAATAAAAAAGCGATCACAGATCAAGGAATAAGACAAGTCATTTCCAGCCGTTCTCTATCACACATTTTGTTTTACTCAAAAATTTGATTTTTTTTTTTAATAGTTGAGAGAAATAAATGTTTATCGTACATGTATTATATAACCAATACCATGCCATAACTATTATTCAGGGCAATGTGAAACTAAACATGTCAATTAAACTAGTCTAATAATGTTTATGACCCCACGTAAACTGGAGCATGTCGCTCATGCTCTGCTTAATAAAATACAAATATAAGAATATGGTTAAAAGAAAGTGGCTTAGTAAATTATGTGCAAATTGATTATCAGAGGTGGTGCATGGTGTGCAACTTTCTTTGATATTAGTGCATCACTGTTAAATTTTCATATATTTAGTTCTCTCATAAAAGACAGATAAACATAACAGTCTAATTACCAAATGCATGATCATGTGTTTTGTGTAACTAAAACTCAAGTACACCAAATGGGAGGATATATATTGCCATAACGATTGTTCTAGGCAATGTGGGACTAAATTTCGTAACTACATTAGTCTATACTCTAACACAATATTCCTAGTTTCTACATTGAAGAACGAAACAACCTTTTTGGCCTTTTCTACCTTCTCAATCCAGGTTCATCAATAAAGCAGGTAAACATAATTGAATAAGGAAAAAATGTAGTACAATTAAAAATATTTGATACATAGATGATAAATAAGAGAATCACTAAATCAACATAAATTTGATGGTTGGTGGGTGTTAATCCATGTTAAACATATTACGTCAAACTCGAACATACAGAGGGTCATTTCAACCCGTCAAAGTAGATTAGCCATCATAATTAAGTTAAAAAAACACACACCAAATTGGATGGTTAGTGTTTCTTCTTCTCTAAGCACTGTATAACTTAGGTTAGCAACCATTAACGAGGAACTATCCAGATTTCGTTGACTACTTCAACCCAGTTATTTTTAACTCTAGATCAAGTGCAGTTAAAGAATAAGGATAAAGAGATGCAGTCAACGAACAATGCAACAATAGCATGGAAGTAAAATAGGAGCAGAAACGCAATAAACAAGAAAGGTAGAAAAACAGAAATCTTGGAAAGTTCAGTTCTCAAATTGAGAAATTTATATTGTTGTCCTTTGGTTTCTAGCTGTTTGAAGAATGGACACAAGTCCCTACCTGAATTTGCGCCAAATTCATCATAGATAGCACTCATGTGGCTACATTGACTAGTCATTTGTCTCCAATCAATATAGAGAAAGTCCGTCAATTACTTAATAAAGTTATTGGAATTAGAACTGTTAGTCTTAGTATTGTATGAAATCATCCACGAGGGTCGATGAACTTGTGTTATATTATCAGGCCTAAAAAGAACCGAAAGGTTTTCATTTTGAATCCTTCAAAACAAAGAACATTACCCACATTGTCAACATCAGATAGTATATAATAGGTAAAGAAGAAAATGACAAAAGAAGGGGACAATCACTTTTGTTGTGGTAGATGAAGTCTCCCCATCCTTCACGAGTATTGTTGACTTCACTAGCTCACTGTTTTCAGGAAGTACAGTTTCTGCTTTGTTTTCAGCTTTTGTGGCACTTGGAATATCTTCATTTACATTTTCCTGAAAAAAAGTAGTAAGGTAAAGTAAGCACCATTATTTATCTTATACAGAAAACATTCTGAAATTGTCACAGACCTCAGATTCAGCATTTGCTTCCAGCTTTAGAGTATCCTTTCCACATAGCCTAGTATCTCGGAATACACTCAAGCCATGTGATAAGCTGTTGCGTTGCAGAAAGATGAACACCAAATGTAGAAAAAAGAACAGAAACTAACTGATTCTATTCAAATCAACTGACCTATTTGAAGAGATAACAAGTTTCCCGTATCTGTATTGTGGATCCTTATTATTCATTAAATGGTATGAAACTGCAGACAAAACTATTTCTTCAATGTAAGTACTTAGAGCTTTCATGTCAGATAGGCTGATAGAACCCAAATCCTCGCATTCAAGATCATTTGCTGCAAGAACCTCTCTAATATGATTTCTGTTGTCTTGAATCTGAATGGTTTTAATGTCTTTCTCTATCTGGGAATTCCAGTTATCCAGATGAGTCTCATCTTCTGGAGCTTTAATCTCTATATTATAGGTGAAAAGAGTACTGAGTTTTGCGTCTACATCTTCACAGCTATCAGGTTCTGACAACCTTGAACCAAGTACTATCACATGCCCATCTAGCCTTGTCAACATTTTCTGAAATGAAGAATACACAGCCTTTGATGTACTGAGAAAATTCTCAACCTCCCTTATGTAAAGGATAATTGGGTTACTTTCAGACATTGAAATGAGAACCTGAAAAGTGGAAACAAAAAATCAACGTCAAGTAAATCAGCAAATCCATTTAATGCTACATTGACTTTAACGGATACGGTCTAGTTTTCTGCAATGTCTAAACAACGAAAGGCAAAGGAAGTACCTTATAAAGTGAATCAATAAGAACTTTCTCATGAAAGGACCAGTTGATGGAAGGTTTTAGGGGCACTGTACATTCAATAAACAATTAATAAACCAAGACATTAGTCATAAAAATTGCACTGTACGTTCATCTAACAATCAGCCTTATGTGTTTTGCTTGAAAAAAATGTCCCAGGCATTGATGTACTATGTTTTCATAAACAAAATGAATCCGATGAATGTCTAAATGCCATATCTCTATCTTAGTAGGTTTAGCTTTGATGCAAAATCAAATCTCATGTTCACAAATTGTAGTCTGCTGCCAGAATTGACCATATGAAATATCTCTTAAGAAACAACAGAACGGCTGGCTTTATAACATGTGCTAATTGACTATATCAAGAAAGCACAAATGATCTTCCACAGCTAGGTTTAGTTAACACAGAATCTGAACAAAATCATATATGACTAAGTTATATAAACCCTAACAGGCTCATCCTTCATGTTGTCCAATGCTCAAGCAGCATGGAATGTTGGAAGACTCCATTTGATTGTGACATTTTTAGGTCAGAAAATTTAAAAGCAGAACTAATTTCTTACATTGCGCCCATGGATCAATACAATAGTTGATATCATTAAATCACAAGTTGGTGCCATACAAGCCTTGTTAAAGCATTTATTGTGATTTGGTGCTATGAGAAATTTCAGTTTACTGCCTCGTGGCATTCAATTGGACTTTAAGCCGTTAACTTCCTGAAGTAACTACCGTAGTCGTGCCAATACCTTAAAATTCATTAACAATTTTTTTTTCTGGGCCTTGAAGGCTGAATCATATTTTATTGTAGGAGCATATGCATTTGAATTTCAGAAATACTTTTCATATCTTTATCTTAATTAAATGGCGACCTAAATGATTAAGATTGGCTTTTTGCAATTTCATAGTTGTTCTATCATATATATCTAACCTATCCATTAGAGTGTTACAGTAAACAAATTCAGAACCTCAAAGCAAAGTCAAGGCCGCCATGAAATCAGAACACAGATACAAACACTTTCCAAATAGACCTCTATATATCTGCAATAACTAAAACTTAGAAGCCAAAAAGCCCAAAACCAGATGTATATATATCTAAGTATTTTAAGATGTAACTCATCATCAAATTGTTAAAAATCTTCTCCACCTTATCTTGCATTAGTTTTAGAAGGTTAAATTAATTTGATAGTCACATAAGTAAAATGGAAATTTTGCTTATGCACATATGTCACCTCATATAGATTTAGTTGAGCATTGTCAAATACTTGATACAGTCAATTCTAGCACCAGCGTATAATTTGTGAACCTAAGATTCCTTGTGAAAATGAAAGCACAAATTTCAAGTTTGACGTCTTGAAATTTAAATTTGATTTTGCTTCTGTAACAATAAAATGACATTGTTTGTTATTTGTTTGAGCAGAATATCAATAGAATATAAGAGATTTCAGTTAATGCATGGAACATTGTTTGATTTTGCTGTTACAAAAGAAGGCTGCACGGGAAACAAATAGCTAGCACCAAATTAAATCTGAGACTAGATACCAGAACAACATCAAACAGATGGGAGGGGATTCTAGAATAGTAAGTAACAAGGAGTAGAGCCTTGTGTATTAGAGAAGTAATCATGTTCGTATCTAAAATGTTTACCAGGCACATCTCGACTATGTACTTGGCGTTCATGTCCCCTAATTCTAGTTAGCTAAAATGGTCCCCTAATTTTTAGTCACTAATTCCTAATAATTGAGCAAACGTTTAGGAAACCCCTATGTACCGTTACCGAACATCATTCTTTGAATCTTTGTCAAACAAACTGAACCGTCCATCTACATCAAAGCTATATAGCAAAATTTGAAAGAATCCACACTAGCGCAAAGTTCTTGAATCTAATTTTGTAAATATAAATAATAATGCACAATTGCACACAATATGATTCGGCACAAAGGAAACTCCATCCAATCATGGAAAAAACAACATGCTAGCTTAGATAAAATCTTTCTAGATAACAAATGTTCTAATCAAAATACCTTCATGTTCGTCCTTATGGAGAATGGTTGAAAGAGATCCAAGCAGACCAGAAATCGTCTCCAGGGTTGTTTCTGACAAAGATTTCTTAACAAGCTGCAGAAAATGTAGTTGCAGTTGAACAATTTCTGAAATAATTAAACTATGACCATTGCATGAGGGGCATTACATGTAATAGGAGAATAATGGATGATACTTTGAGTTGCACAAGCAAAAAAAAAAAATGAAATTTTAATCTGCATATATGGTCTTTCTGTCACTTTAGTTAAGTGACCAGCACTCACATTAATGGCACGATACTTCAGTTCAGTTTTAAAAACAAACTGGCAAATGATTTAATTGACATCTAAAAAATGGGGAAATTTTCTTGTGCAGTATCACAAACAGAAAACAACTTCGAGTGGGAGCTACTTTGATGAAGACACACATACACATATATCGAGCTATTCTCAATTTTCTCTACTATAAAATGAAGACTAGTTATTGTATACCAGATAATAGAATCTTGAAAACAGACATTGTTTTGATGACAGAAATCTTACCATATTCTTTTTGGAGCTACCATATTTGCTCTGAATCTGTAAAAATATGCAAAAGGTGATATCACACTGAGAAAGAGACAAGAAAAATGCACTACTTCATGTGTACAACTCACCTTAAGAGAGAAATCAGTCACATCCAGCAACAGCAACTTAGCCTCACAGTGGTGTGCCAAAGCCTTTGCTAGCATCTGCTGATAAAGCTCTTCAATTAAAAGTCATTATAATTAGTTACAACTTTCAAAACATATATGCAGTGGTGCGTAAAACTGAAAATTTTAAATGTCATCTGATGAGGATTTTTGGTGTTCAAACTACCTGCAGGGCCTGAAAGCAAAATGGCCCGACTAGCAGGAGATAGATTCTTAGTGTACTTCAGTACATCTGTCTGCTTCAAGTGAATATGGGCCACACTTGTCAGTATAATTCTGGTTTGTTCACTGCGCAAAATCAAAAATCAAGTAGTCAAGAATCATTTTGGATCCAGCTCACAGAAAAGTAACCCTGAATAAATTGTTCGGCATAATTTAAGCCTATAAAAAGAGAATGCAAGACATCCATAAATTTTTGAAAAGGTAGACATCGAAAGTAATCGGCTTGTCAGACTTTGAAGTTTGTTTTGATGCAAAAGGTTCAAACCACAATTGCATGTAGTGAATTCCAGCAAAACCAACTTTTTCAAGAATGCGATTCAAAAGCCCTTCAGAAGTATCATGCTTTCATGCGTTACGCCTTAGTATTTACAACAGTTTAAGTTGTCGCTCTTATGTTCAATATGCACACTGAAGCAAAAAAATAACCATTACAACCTACTCTTGGTTAAACGCTTAAATGACGCCAATGATATTAGTTGATATTAGTTCTGGACAACAGAACATATGACCTTCTACAGTCTAGAGATCACTTCTACACTACCTTAGCAGCAGACACCACCAGCCGGCACCAGGGACGCTAACCTTGCATCATACATAGTGAAATTTTGAATAACAACTAGAACTTTGAGGGCATTTCAGCATCCACGTCCTACAGTGGTAATTATTGTCTTTGTAGTCCTGACAAATTTCACTGGTCATAAGGAATCAGCTATGCCTATTGCTTCTGTCTCCTTCGAACAAATGGAAAAGGTTATATAGGCTACTGTGGAAAACAGGCAAGCGATCGCTGAGTTAAACCCCAGCTGATTCACCTCCTGCATTCTCTTATGTCATCCAGCCTGGCCAATCTCGTACAGGAGAAAAGGGTAAATCTTTGGTCGATGAACAGATAGATCACGAGGCTAAACAATTCAACAAGCTACTAAACATGTGACTAAATGAGCTAAGCACGCCATGAAGAGGATCGGGTAAAATACATTGTGAACACCCTGTCATCAAATGGGAAAGAGAAAAACAATGGTATCTACTCCAATCATGAATCTTATGAATGCCCAAATCATAGGAACAAGACAATCCAAAGAAAACAGCGCATGATCGCCATCACATGATCCATCATACTATTCGAGCAATCACTCTTCGTTCAGTGGGCCCAAACCTAGAACGATGAAGAAAACGACCGGACAGGGAGTCTGTTAATTACCTAAGGTAATAAGGGAATTCATCGAACGTAACTTTGCTGTCCCTGCAATCCACAACCATCCGCCGCAGCTCCTGCTCGACGGCCTCCACCGTGACGCCACCCGACGACGAGCTAGCTGGAGACACCCACTTTCCGACCGCCTGCCCCGACGCCAACCCGATCCCCACGCCGACCCCGACCCCAAGGGCCGACATCAGCAAGCTCCTCTGCTCCATCCCGGGACCTCACCTTGACTCTCCCACAAATTTACATGCAAAAAGTGGGGCAGAGGGATCGATCGATCCAGACGAGCAACTGGTGGAAGGATCTGAGGGAGCCTCGTTGATTGCAAGGAAAAGAGAGGAGCAGAAGACACCGAGCTGCGTTGGCTGCAAATTTCAGATGGCACTGCCGGTATTTATAGCAGTGGGAGGCGGCTGCACTCAACTGGACGGCTTTGTTGAGATATTTTTCATTTGAATTGTTTTCAGAATGCAGATATTCAGTAAAAAAAATTATTAAAAATATAGATAAAATATATATATATTCTACTATAATATATATATATATATATATATTATTTTTTAAAAAGTAATTTTTAAATGAAAACACACAAAAAAAACTCATTGCTTAAGAAAGTCAAGTCTCGAAATTAATATTTCAAGCGTATAATAATTAATAAGACAAGCTAACTTTTTGAGCCGGGGAAGCTCTTTTTTTTTTTAATTTGAGTCGGACCGACGTGGCCCGAGTGGATTTTGACGTGGCTCTGACGCTGGTCCCATTTTTATTGGTTCGGTGGAGCGTGGCTCCGTCAGCTGCGTCGCGTTCATTGAATCCTATGGACCAATCAGTGCTCCCCACGTGCCACTCGTAAATCCGACAATCGATGGAGTGCTTTTAGCAACCACGAAGGAAACGACGACAAAAAAGAAACTCGTAAAGCCAAAAAGACAGCAATCGCAAAGTGCTTTTGTCTGACGTGGACGAGAGTGTGAACCGAGTCATGCGGCGAGGCAATATAATAATAATAAAAACACTAATTGCTTGCTTTAGGAAACGAAAACAAAACCCAACGTGTTTAAATTATGTATAGTTGCGACTTGCGAGCGCCACATGTGCTGCTGGAGGTATCACTTGAATGCACCAATCACAATCAGGATTGTTATATAAGTCAAACGAATAGCATAAATTAGATTTGATGGCACATTCTTAGGCTTTAAAGCAATCAAAACACAAAGAAATATGAAATTAACCAACTTTCCCTCTTCCCAAAAGCGAGAAAATCGCAATCACGAAACCTAACTAGCCCAACATTGTTTGCCACCGAACTAATTAAACTTTTACTGCCCTGGGGATAGAAAACTAAAAAAATTGATAAAATAAAAAAATTAGAGAAAAAAAAATATGTTTTCCGGCTTATTGTTTTTTTAAAAAAAATAAAATAATTATTATTACTTTAAAAAAATTAAAATAAATTA
The DNA here is from genome assembly GCA_027563935.2 of Costus lasius. Taxonomy (NCBI): domain Eukaryota; kingdom Viridiplantae; phylum Streptophyta; class Magnoliopsida; order Zingiberales; family Costaceae; genus Costus; species Costus lasius. Next base: position 9,059,307 of record CM050447.1, on the reverse strand, counting down.
AGAAACTAAGACAAAATGTTTGTTCCTTAAAGTTTTCTGCCTAAATGCGGTGAAAGACAAAGCTAGAAACAAATCTAAATTTTGATCCTTTTATTTTTCTTTCCCCTTCACTTTTTCCTCCAAGAATTAAAAAAAAAGTTTCCTTTAATATTTTCCTTCAAAGAAATAGACTATAAATCTCTTGAAGACTCGTGTATTAATATATTGTTAATAGTTATGAGTCATCTTAACAATTTTGACTGTTACTAATCATTAAATATAATTCTAAATTATCAAAATTAATTTTTAATTATTAAGGTCGGTGTCTTATGGGAGAGGAGAACTCTCAACTTAAGTCTTTGGATTTTATTATTTACTTCATTTTTTCGTGTTATGATTTTAATTATCTTAAATTATATTAATTATAAATTTACGTAGCGATAAATATTTATTTTATATTTAAATAAAAATTAATTAATTATAGATAAAACTGTGCTGACCACCATGAGCATGTGATGTTGATAAAATCATAAAATTAGCTAGTCAGGTAAAAATTTGATAAAAATATTATCGTACATAAGAATGTCATCAATTTAAGTCTATCCACGATAATTTTACTATCATTGGATAAATTAAAATGATTAGATTATATAAATATAATTTATCCATAGTAAAATTATATTTATTTTAACCTTTATTAATTTTTTTCAAACAGGATACCTGTCTACAAAATTTTTCCCATAACATCGTTGAAAAGGAAGCCGAAATTTTTTTTTCGTAACATCCGTGGAAAGCAAGCCGAAAGAAGGAGGCGCAGACGCAGATCCTGCTTGGACGATCCTTCCCGAACGCAGCAGCAATAGGCCGAGAAAGAACGCGGAAGAGGCCGCAGTCGAGCGGGGGGGCGGCGACAGCCTGTGCTCGCTGCAGGCCTTCGTGTTGGCACCAAAGCGAGGCGCTGCTACTATCATGCAGTACACGCAACGCCAACCGCCATTGCCACTCACCAATCACTATATGCTGCAGCTTTTGTTTTTTCTTTCTTTCTTTTCCTTTCGAAAATGACTTTAATAGCAATTGGCCTTCTTTCTCACCAAACGCTGTGAAAGGAGTGGTTAGCAGGCAAAGTTAGGTATGCTGGAGATTCTGCCAACTTTAGCTCAATTGTGATGCAAAAAGCTCGCAGCACTCTCTCCGCCCCTGGAATCTTCGTGCACTACCAGCGGTGGAGCACAACTGGCGCCGACACTGCCTTTGTTTTTTTTGGTACAACATTAATTAATTTCTTGTGCGCCCTATAGTGTGTAATTATATTTTTTAACAATATGTAAATTTTTAGTAAAATTTACGGGAGTAATTCTTACTTCTTACTGAAACTAACACCTTTTTTTTTGCTAAAGAATGGTTCCTTTGCATTGATTTGATCTTCAATTCTCTTGTAGTTCCAATCTTGAGCTCGAATGTGCTTTTGGAATTCTAACCTCGAGCTCTTTAGTTTAAGACGACGTCATTTTCGACATTCCTTAATCCTTACTCGAGCACGGGCCAAATTTTTTTAAAATTTTCCTACACCGTTCATCTAATTAAAATACAAAGAAAAGTCAATTTTTACTTTTTCACGTCTTAATCAAATGAGTCGAACAAAAAGAAATTATGATTGATTGAATGACTGTCGCCGGTACCCAAAATTGTACACCCAATGTATGTTCTTACTCTTACAACTGGGCGGCTTCTGCGGCTGCCACTTGCCGATGATGATTGGGGTGCGCAGTGGGGCGTTGGCCAGGTAGGATTCCAATTACTGCCACCAACGAGGCCAACATGGCATGTCCCGGCGGTGTCGGTCCAATTCAGAATCTAGCGGCTGGAATCTGAACCTGAGCCTTTCGTATTCTTTTATCCTGTTGCTCGTGCCGTGCTCGTGTTCATTATTCATGTATTCGGTGGACAACTTTTTGCAGCAATAGTCGCCGGTGCGTTGGATTCCTTTATACTCAAACATGTAGTCAAATCTATGCCTTTTTAGGTAATTGATGTTTTTTTAGGTTTACCAAATTTCACAACTATATATATATATATATATATAATAGGGGTGACAATGGTTCGTAGAAAAATTTTGACGCCGCAAGGATTGTAATGCAGGGTTAAATCTAACCCATGCTATTAATTTAAATATAGTGTAGATCAAGTATTATGCAGGTTCATCAACTGTTACACGATTTCTAAAATAATAACAATGATTGAGATTAATCCTTGCTTAACTTTTCTAGGTAGCATTCCCGTCTATGAAATTTTCTCCGATTCGAAAATTTTTTTCCTAGGCGATGTTTCCACCTTGGATTATTGTGCATAGTTAAATCTAACCATTGCTATTGATTTAAATATCGTGCAGATTAAGTGTTATGCAAGTTTATCAACTATTGCATGATTCCTAAAGCAATAACAATGATTGAGATTAATTCTCGTTTAACCTTTTTAGATGGCATTTTCGCCTAGGAAATTTTTTTTCGTTCATATATATATATATATATATATATATATATATGTGTGTGTGTTTTTACTCTAAATTCTAATTCGACTCAATTGCAAAACTCACTATTCAAACCCAAGTCAAATATTCTATTATATATAATCCAAACCTAGGCCAAATATTTGTATGGATACCCGCTTATTATTTAAATTTTTTATAAAATATATATTAATAATAATTATATATAACTAATATCTATTTATTAATATTTTTATATATTTAATAATAAAAATATATATTTTTATATTTATTATTAAAATCGAGTATCGAGTGTTAGTTAACTACATCTCTAAATCCGAACTTTGACCCATCAAATCTAAATCCATTCTATTTAGCTAATGAAGTTCTTGAACATGTCATAAATGAGTCAGGTCGAGTACCCATATGAAAGATTAGATGGGTTAGGCATGGATTTGATAGAAACTAATTTTATTAAATTTGATTTGGCAAATTTGATATTGCTTATAAATTTTTAATTTTTAAGTTTAGCATTAATATTTTGTTTATTCAGTAAGAATCAAATTTACCAATATAAGTATTAAAATTATAAATTTAATTTGATAAATATATTAAATAGAGACACATTATATATATAAAGTAGTAATTTACTAAATTATTTTTGGTAAATTCGGTGCAATAGAGTTTATTATTATTTTTTAATTCAGTTCAATTTTGATAGTGAAAAAATTAGTAAATAAGTTTTATCTAATGCTGAACCCTATATCTGCCCCCAATTAATTAGGGTTAGACTTGCTACTAATTACTAAACACGGTTACGACCGATTCAAATATTATAAATACTAGTCAACTTGAGTTCGGAAAAGATTTGGATTTGGCTAACCTCAACTCTATTATTTGTTCTAAGCAGTTTAATATATAATCTGTGGGCTTCCGGCCCATTACAATATTAAATTAAAATTTTGAGAGAGGGCCCATCACAGTAACTCTCTCCTGCGGCCTTCTCGCAAAGCCCATTGCGTTGCACTGCGGGTCTGCGGCGTTGAGCACCATCTAGCCGAATCTTCGTTACAATATTATTTTGGGGTGTCAACGTTGACTCAATCTTCTTTACGATTTTCGCCGTATCTACAATTCAACCATTTGATTTTATTACGTGCGCCCGATAACTTTTCTTGTCATTCATTTTTGTACTCGATTCGTTCCATTCCGTTTACGTACAAAAAATTTCTGCGGTGGATCGCAGTGTTTTCTTTTTCTTTTTAAGCGTGGTCGCGAGCAATTGGCGTTATAGGTACGGCCAGAAGGGGAACGGACAAATATGAGAAAAATATGTCATCCTCTCCATCTAAATTGCGTCTCGTCCCAGCTGAATGGTCACATCATGATCATGCTTTAAGCATTCGTGTTCCTCACAATGGCATGACATGAGCATCACCTTCATTTATTTAATATATAATGTCAATCTAAAAGGCGGTGGAGAAAAAACATTTAAGAGAAACAAAAAAGATTTTATAGAATATAAATTTTTAAACTATTTTCTAAATCTAACGCAGTAGTAACGGCCTGTTTCGGTGGAAGGAAAGAAATGAGCAAAGAAAGGAAATAGAAAGAGAAAGGAAATAAGAAGGGAAAGAAATCATTGCTTTCCCTTATAGGCCCTGTGTTTCAGTGGAAGGAAAGGAACCTTGCTGACATCACCTTACGCCAGCAGCACAAAGTCAAAATCGCTGAAAATCTCCGTTGACCGCTACCCTCGTTGACTCAGCCTTCAACGCCGAACGATAATTGCACGGTTCGAACACGTGCGTTCGCATTCGTCCAATCCGCGTCGTCTTCCTCAACTCGTCCTCCACCGCCGAGCGCCGCCTACGCGTGGACCACGTCCGCCCGCTCCACGCTCCACGCCCGTTGAAGACGACGATGCACGCCTCGCGTCTTCCGACGGAGGGGGCGGCTGAGCGAGAGGGCGAGGTCGGAGGGCGAGGTCGGAGGGAGAGGGCGGCTGAGCGAGAGGGCGAGGTCGGAGAGAGAGGGCGAGGTCGGCGAGAGAGGGGAGGGGGCGAGGTCGGAGGGAGAGGGAGGGCGGCGTCGGAGGGAGAGAGGAGGAGGCGAGGTCGGAGGAAGAGGGAAGGGGGCGTGGTCGGTGGACGGAGAGGGGCGAGGTCGGTGGACGGAGAGGGGGCGAGGTCGGAGGAGGACGGAGAGGGGGCGTGGTCGGTGGACGGAGAGGGGCGAGCGAGGTCGGGAGATCGGGAGAGGGAGATGCGTGAGTTGGGCGAGAGGCGGCTGCGAACGGAGGGGGCGGCTGCGAACGGGGCGACGTCGAGGTCGAGGGCGATCGGCGAGGTCGAAGGCGAGAAGGGCGACGTCGAGGTCGAGGGCGATCGGTGAGGGGGCGGCTTGGACGAATGGGAGAGGCGACGAGAGACTTGAGGGCGATTTTGTTTTTGGAGCGAGGGACGGAAATGAGATTTCCGTCTCTTTTTGAGGGAACCGTTTTGGAGAGAAAGGAAAGGAAATATTTCCTTTCCTTTGTCTATTTCCTTTCATTGAAACCAAGGAAATGGAAGGAAGGAATTAAGTTTCTTTCCTTTCTCTCCCCATTTCCCTCGACTGAAACAGGCCGTAAACGTTTTATGGGGGAAAGCTAGCTTCGTACGTTAGTCCCACATTGGATGAATGCTGCCTTTCCGTGAAGCAGGAATCGTATATAAAGGCCAATTGGGCTCTTCAAAAGGCATACCTTTCTCGGCCTTTTGGCTAAGATCAAGTGTAGTATCTGTTCTTATCAGTTTAATATCTGATATGTGGGCCATCGGCCCACTATGATATTAAATTAATTTGTTTAGGGGGAAAGCCCATTACAGTAGCTTGCTATTGGGGCTCTCGCGCGTCGCTTATGTGTTGCACTATAGCGTAGGCTTGGCGCACCCCGATCAAATCGCAGTCTAAATATCGTCCTAATGCAAAAAATTATAGCTTGTATTTTACGACTCTTCCGCATACAGTTGTATTGCTTTCAGTTTTATTTTTGTAATTCTCTCGACAAGGTATATGAACAGTGTGAACGTCGTCACTGTGTAATGATATAATTTAATGGCGTAGTGAACTCAAATTTCGGAGCCATGCTTTTTAGTAGATACTGCTTCCAGTTCCTTTGTGTCCGAGCTCATCGACCTGAGATGGGCAATGAATTTGCTGAACTTAGCCCTCTTGGGCGTGATGGCAATGGAGATGTCGTTTGGGAAGAGGTCATGGAGGACGAAGGCGTGAACGATGGTCGTGATGAAGACCGCCGCCACGGTGAAGGTGGAGATGGCGGAGAATCCGACGCACATCGCTTGGGTGAACAGATTCGTCACCGCCGTCGAGTACTTGATGGTTGCTAACGAGAAGGCCGTCGTCGGAAAAGTGTACGCCCACCAAGCAAGAGAGAACCTATCAAATCAAAAAAAAAACATGGAATCAGGTTCTAATTTAAAAATAAATACAAGTCGGATTAGATTTTAAATCTTGGCGTGAAAGAAATCTCACCTGAATCCTCGGAAAAAGTTGAGCCTCACGGCCTGCAAGATATCGAATTCATGGAGGAGTTAGGGCCAAGTAACTTGTTGAAAAGCTCTACGATGGCTTCAAGAAGAGAGTAGAGACGGTGGTTGACTTACGAGAGAAATATAAAGGAACAGAGCGATGAAGTAAACAATCCTTGGCCCGTAACCAAAGTCGCCCTCGATCTTTGCCCACGCCATGGAAGCAACGCTCGGCACCGCGACGAAGAGGAAGAATACCGGGTGGAGCTCCTTAGGCAGCGTCTTGTTCGTGGGCAGCCGCTGGTACAGCGTCACGAACAGCACGATGTAATGCGACAGCCCCACCGCGTAGAAGAAGATCGGGCCCTCCCGGAGGCCTGCCGTGGCGCCCACCAGAGCTCCCACGAAGTTTCCTACGATCGAAAGGTGGTTCGAGGGGTTCGCCACCTTGGAGAGGCGGCGCTGGCCGCCCGACATCCACTGCCCGTAGATCTTGAGCTCGAGGCAGAAGATCGGGGCCATGAGCGCATACCAGAGCGCAGGGTGCGGTGCCTTCGCCACCGACGGCGGCGCGCCCTGCGCGAGGAAGAGGCAGGCTATCCACGGGGCGAAGAAGAAGTTGACGCGAACAGGGTGGTCGTACTCTCGCTTGACCGCCTCGAAGTAGAAGACGATCTTGGAGAGATAGATGAGCGACACCGCGGCCGTCAGGGCGAGGGAGATGCACCAGAGGACGAAGTTGACGATGAGACTCACGCGCAGGAACCCCGTCGGCGTCGCCGTGGCCAGAGTCTTCCACAGGATGGCTTGGCTGCCCACCCCGAGGCACATACCGAAGGAAGATACGGGGAAGCGGAGGAGGAACGGCCATTTCTTGTCCTTGGGAAGAACCGAAACCTCCGACACCTGCAAAACCACCAAGAGAAACAGAGCAAAATGTTAGATTCGAGATTCATTTCAATAATCTACCGATTCGACGGCCGATATCCGTACCCTCAGAGTGTCCAATTCAGGTCCATCCAAGGCGTCAAAGTACCGACCAACCGCCGGCAAGGCCTCGGCTTCAGCTGCGTGCGAATCATTAGCCTCAACGTCGACCGGCTCTTGCGGCCTTCCGCGTAAGTTGGAGAGCTGCCTCTCCAGGCCTCCCGACCACGTCTTGAACGAATCGTAGACCCTTCGATTCTTATCCGCCGGGTCGGGAATTTTCCCACTGGCCATCGCCGCCGGCATAGGTTGCGAGTGAAATTTCCCCTGTCTTGCCTGCTTCAAGCTGGAATCCGCAGCAGTCGGAGAAGACTTGGCAGGTCGAGGAGCAGCCTCGACCTGCTTCGTTTGCAGTACATGGAGTCCAGAAGGTGAGTCGGGGAGACTTACAGAAATAGAACACGAACCTTCGTCATTAGCGGCGCGCGGACGATTCTGAGTAACTTCAATTTCGTGATCAGGAATGTCCAAAGCAACAAGTCCGCTCACTCCACCAGCTCCTCCTTCTCCTCGCGGCTCGTTCGCAGGAACAAGCTCGGATCGAGCTTCATATCGACCATTGTTGACGCTCCCAACGCTGTCGAATCCGGCCACTTGCTGGAACGCGACCCGCTTCAGAAGGGGCGGGAGTTCTTCGCGAGAAACTTGCGCCATCGGGACTGTCAGTGCCAAAAGCAAACGCAGCCACAAGCATTCACATCAACGAAATCACTGCCAAGACGGACTACTTATGCAGGGAATGAAGAGAAGGAAGAAATAAATACTGGAAACTTTATGTGGCAGCGAATCAGCAGCTCACAAGTCCAGAATTTATGACGGAGAGAATGCGGCTCAACGGCGAATCTCTCTCCAGAATTCTCTCCAGATTTCTTCTCCTCAAATTTCCCTGCCGAAGCGGAAACCCAGAAATATATACACGCAGTCACATTGGAGACAGGAGCTGGCTGGAAAGAGAGAGAGAGAGAGAGAGAGAAAAGCAGGTCGGGTTTGACCAAAGGCACGACGCCGCGTCCTACACAGCAGCATGTGCTGTCATCCACGTGAGTCTGACCATCGAGTCAGCGCTCTCCAAACACAGTTCACCAAACACATACATCTGATATTTTTCTCCACGCCGCACCCGAAGAACAAGGAAGGCCCTAACTTAAAAATTCGTTGAGATTAGTATTAAAATGAATAAGTCGGCTCCAAAGTCCTCATCAGTAACGAAGCAAATCCAGCTTCCGTGGAGGCGCAGCCGCGCGGGAGATCTGGAGAGCAAAAAAAAACATGCATAGAGCTACTTCCACATGCAACCTCCAGGGTGTGGATTATAGTATTAACTCTTTGGGAGGTGGAGATGACGAAAGAAGCGGTAAAACTAAGGCGGCGCTCGCGCCGGCAGGCGCCGTGGCGCATACCAATTAATTTAAAATGCGTCCCAAAAAAAAAGAAGAAAAATTAAAGCGAGGGATTTGGGTGCTGGTCTGAGTCAGACGCCGAGCGGGTTTTTCCTGTTTCTGGTCTCGCACGGGACGGATCGAGAAAAAAAGGAAAAGGGAAGGGTAGGCATGTCTGATGCTGCTTCTGACCGAACCATAGATTTGGAGGAGCGCAGCGAGAGGAGGATGTGCCGCGAGTGGGCTTCGGTGGGCGCTTGCCGCAGTGGTGGAGATATAGAATAAGATAATGAATCGTGGTGGAGCGTGGACGTCGGCACGCTTTGCGTGGGGAGCAAACAGAGTCTTGTTTTGGGGACGACACAAAGTGGTGAGCTCGTTGAGCAGTGCGTCATGTCCAGCTGCGAGATTGATATATTTACAAATGTGGTGTTTACTTGGCTGTCACAAACTGAGCTCGACATCCTGATTACTATGATTGAATGTGGATCTGACCTAATTAATTAGTTCATGTGAATCTCTTATCTTAATTGCTTTTCTCCGGGAGTGTGGTTTAAAATGTTCTAATTATTTATGAAGAAATGAAAAATGATGTAATGTGTGTCCCCCTAATTTACTTTTTCTTTCAGTTGTATAAGAAATCTTATTATGTATTAGAGAGTTTTATAATTATTGAATCCTAGGATGAAATTATATGCCAATAGAAAATGATGATAAAATAACATAAATTTAATATAAATATTTATGTAATTCAATGTATGCCTATTGTGTCAGTGTCATATGCCTAATTAGGCAATGCTCGGATTTAGAGCAATTTTAGCGCGTTACGATATAGGCTTGAGCACGATAGGCTGGGCAGAGTGTCAGGTTGGCACGTTATGATGTGAACCTAGTCGTGTGAAGCTAGACAAAACACTAATAACCTAATGCACTATAATATAAACTTGAGTTTAGCAAGTTAGGCGGAGCGTCTATGCATGACACGTTATGATGCAAACTTGGCTATATTGAGTTGGGTAAAGTGCTGAGGTATTGCGGCATGTTATGATGTGGGTTGTGACACGAGAGGTTGCGTGGAGTGCTGAGACTGACATGTTATGACGTGAGCCTCATTGTGTCGAGCCAGGCGGAGTACTGAAGTCCATGAGAGTTTGGATTATATGGAGTTGGGGCCGCATACATTGGTCGCACTTGCAGACTTGTTGTCACTTGATGTAATGTGTGTCCCCCTAGTGTTGGGCAGTTGGACATGCATATGGAGTTTGGGTCGCATACATTGGTCGTACTTACACACTTGTTGTTACTTGAAATTATATTCTTGGGTGTTATAATGGGCATGCAGTGCGCCTGGAGGTAGGCTCTGTTATAGCCGAAAGCAACAAAGAAGACAATAACTTTGAAGAGTAAATAACTCAGTGCATTCATTATGTAAAAAATAAGAGAATATATAATACAAGGCTTTGCTAAAATTAAAAAGCACTTAAAATAACTATTTACTAAAAACACAATCTAAATCGTGGAGCATGTCTCCACGTTGCTATGTCCACGTGGCCACGTCCACGTTGTCACGTCCATTTACCAGGTCAAGTTTACTTTTAACATCCTCCCTTAAGCTCAACCTCTTTCTTGTTGATGCATTCTCTAATGAAATAAAACCTTGTATCAATGTGTTTACTTCTATCATGAAAGATATGATTCTTGCCTAAAACAATGGCTGAAGTATTGTCCACAAAAATTTCGGTTGCATCATCTTGAGGTATTTGCATAATTTTCAACAAGTTCCTGAGCCAGATAGCATGACAGACACAGGTAGTTGCAGCTATATATTCAGCTTCACAGGTTGAAAGTGTTACAATAGTTTGTTTCTTAGAACTCCAGGTAAATACAGCATCTCCAAGATTAAATAAATAACATGTGGTACTTTTTTTACCATCAATATCTCCTCCGCAGTCGCTATCACTGAAGCCAACAAGTTTAAACTTTGAAGAAGAAGAGTAAAACATGACAAAATCCAAAGTTCCTTTAACATATCTCAAAATTCTTTTAGCAGCTTTGATAAAATAACCAGATTCATTTTCAACCAAACTTTTAAACTTCTTGAAAGCATCAAAAGTTTTTTATTTTTCTTTTAGAAAATAAACCCATGTCTTTCGGCTAAAATCATCGATGAATAATAAAAAAAAATTATTTTTACCCAGAGACATAGGATTTATTGGACCACAGATGTCAGCATGAACACGTTGAAGTGGCTTCACTGCTCTTGAAGATGATTCTTTTGGAAAGTTGTTTCTAAAGTGCTTGCCATATATACATTCTTCACACCATTGCTTTGGATGTTCAATGAAAGGTAGACCAAACACCATTTTCTCTTTTGCCAATTGTTTTAAACTTTCAAAGTTCAAGTGTCCCATGCGATGATGCCATAACCAAGAAGGGTTTGAAGTACTAACCTTTAAGCACCTGTGAATATCAGTTTGAAGTACAAGAGAGAACATTCTATTATGTGACATTTTGATTGTTGCAAGAGATTTACCATCTGAATTTTTGATTGTCAAGTAGCTGTCCTTCAATCGAACATCATATCCTTTTTCTAATAGCTAACCAAGACTCAAAATATTCATTGTAAGAGCAGGCACAAAATATACCTGAAAGATAAATTGATGAGATCCATTTTTGACAATAACTAAAATATCACCAATTCCTTCAACATTCACTTTTCTTTCATCACCAAATGAAATGCTTCTCTTAAAAGATTCATTTAAAGATACAAATAAATCTTTTTTTCCAGTCATATGATTGCTTGCTGCTGTGTCCAAAAATCAAGCTTATTGATTTTTTTCTTTATTGCATAGTAAGATAAAAAAGCTACTTCTTCGTCTTCACTTTTTGTGCAACATAAAGGAGATGAGAAATCTCTCTTCTCTTTCAGTGATATCAATTTTAGGTCAATCCAATTTTGACCAAAATTAGATCTCACAACTTCCGCCGAGGATCGGCCGACTTCAAAATTAGCCAGTCAAAATTCAATTTTGACCACGCTATTCTCAGTGTTCTGGTAAAGCAAATTTCTAGGAAAGAGATTGGGTCAATTGAATTTTGACCAAAGCAAAATCCTCTGATACCACTTTGTTAAAGCCGAAAGCAACAAAAAAGACAGTAAATAACTTGGTGCATTCATTATGTAAAAATAAGATAAAGCTTTGCTAAAATTAAAAAGCACTTAAAATAAGTGTTTACTAAAAACACAATCTAAATCGTGGAGCATGTCTCCACATTACCACGTCCATGTGGCCACGTTGCCACGTCCATGTGGCCACGTTCACGTTGTCACGTCCATTTACCAGGTCAAGTTTACTTTTAACATGCCTTGGTTGTTGTACGTTGCGACACCAGACCCAACAGGGCCTGTGCATGAGGTAGGAAGCTTGTTAGGACTACGTGCGAAGGCATCGTATTGATTCAGGTAAGTAGGTAAGTAGTGTGGTGCACTCAGTGCGGAGGAACCAGGTGAGAGTAACATTTATTTAAACATGATACAAGGTTACGCGAAGGATAAAGAATTTTACTCAAATCCGCTTGGATTCTCGTTCTCGCGGGAGTGGGTGGTAGAGGGTGAGGAAAATTTTGGGTGATTTCTCCTATTGGTCACAGCTCACATTTTTTTTTTTGGGAAATTGGGTGTGACACCTATTACCTATATCCATGAGCAAAAATGAAGCAAATTTTACTATTAAAAATCCAAAATATACAATGATATGAATACTTAAAGTTAAATAATACCTCTATGACAAACGTCTCAACGTGTAAAAAGAATTGTAATATCATTAAGAAAATAAAATCTTCTAACCACAGAGGAGATTTATTTTGACGAGAACAAGTTATTTCTTGCATCCTCAAATATTGTATAATAGAAAATCCTCTGAAATATCTGAAATTTATCGGATGAGAAGAAGCCGCCAAAAACAAACCATACATAAAAAATTTATTCTTTACTTAAATTGCTTACGTTGATTGAATCAAAGCTTAACTTTGTCTCAGCTCATTAGATTCTGAACCCAACTCAAGTTGCATGAACCAAACATTCTGTATCCATTCTTTAACCTCCACGCCTGCTTCTAGTAGGTTCGGATACGTCATAAATGTTGCCTGCCCATCAGGTTACGTTGAGTGGAATGGCTATCTATCCCAGTGGAGATAATGCACTGGAATGAATTTTTTTGCTACAAGTTAACCGTGACCAGAATAATGAAATCAAAGGACAAAATTAAGCTAAAAAAATAATCTGTAACTAATCCAGATTTTTTTTTTTTTTTTTTTTTGGGTTATGTAGCCAAGTTTGAACCGACAGATAAATTTAATTTATTTGCTTCAGAGATAAGTCATCGTCCCTATCAAGCTATTACAGGTGTTATGAGCCACGGGTACGGTGCAAAGATAACTAATCACACCTACACAACTACACTAAATAGGACAAAGTCACTATCAACATCGGAAACAGCCACTGAGTGGAAAAGGAAGAAGAAGACTTTAAGCACGGAAACTTTAGTTTGGTCTCCAAACACTGCGTCTCTTACGACCGTACGCGCAGCACGACCACGACTTTAAACTTTTTTTTTCGCGCTTAAATGGATGAAAAAAAAGAAATAGAAAAGAAAACAATTCGTTTGCAGCTCGACCAAGAAAGTGCCTCAGGCTGGCCCGATCGCATTCAGATTATGAATGTGAACATTGAAAGGGGCTGCGCCAGATCCCATGCAGTAGTGCAACACATGGGCGATGCGCGAGAGACCGATAGGTAGCTTCTATGATGGGCCCTCCCGCTTGAAAAAATTAGTTTAATATTATGGTGGGCTGATGACCCACATATGAACAGATTGGTAGCCTGACTTTCCATTTTATACTGATCGGGATATCAAGGAATGCGCCTTATTCTACTGTGTGGGACTATTCGGATCAAATCCTAAATCCAAACGTTATGAAATAATAGATCAAAGCCCTTGTCCAAAGACGATGACTGTAAGACTAATATACTTGAGATTTTCCTTTTCGATTAGAAAGTTTGAATTTGAATCTACTACTAGCCTCACTTTTACTAAAAATTGCATTATATTTTATAGCACAGCCACAAGCAAATTTGGAGACAACCATGAAGCACAAGTTTGATGCGACAGCGACACTAGCAAAGTTGGAAACAGCCATGAAGGAGTAATTTGGATAAAGAGAAAACGACAAGAGTAGAAAAAAAAAAGAGATAATTTAGACGAAAACTTTATCTTTTTTCGACAGGAGTAATTTGGATAATTTAGACGAAAAAAAAAAGATAATTTAGGAAAAAAAGATAGTGTTGGTCTCCAAACAGCGCAAATTTGTCTCATATGTTTTCGTTTTTGTGAACGCACGCAAATTCGTCACGCGAGAAGAAATTAAGAATTCGTTAATTTGCTGCGACAGCGAAACAAGAGTAGATAACCTAAATTGGTTTTTTTTTCCCCAAAAATGGAAATATATTAAGACAAAAGCCGTCTCTTTAATTCAATCAGAGCAATTAAACAAATCTAAGATCATTTCGAGAATCAGATGACAGTCCATGCAAAATTTGCCAACTAATTTGTAGCTTAATTGGTTTTTTTTACAAATATGAGTAATAATAGTAGTGATTCTAGAAAGAAGTTTGTATCAGAAAAATAGCCAAAAACGAGTTTATGAGTTTCGGATGAGCCGCTAGACAAGTCCGTTGCAACAGCCGGGAGCTGACACCTTGATTAAGCCAGCCGGGGGTGTTGACGGGCCCAATTCCGCATTCATTAGGAGTGGCCCCAACTAAATTTTAATTTTAAAAATAATTAACTTTCATATGAATTATCTAGCCACTTATTAAGAAAATTAAGAACCTCAAACTTACGAATTACTTGAGACTGCTAGAAAAAAAATTTAGAAACAAAATATTTGAGAACATTGATTTGGGCGGGGTGCGCCAGGCTCATGCAATAGTGCAAAGCAAGAGCGACGCGCGAAGACCCCAGCAGCAAGCTACTGTAATGTGCCTTCCCCCTAAAAAAATTAATTTAATATCATAGTGAGCCGATGGCCCACGTATCAGATATTAAACTGATAAGAACAGATACTACACTTGATCTTAGCCAAAAGGCCGAGAAAGGTATGATTTGAGTAGGCGCCAGGCTTACGCTTGTATACTCTTCGTGAGAGCGAGCAAGTAGCCATATTAGCGGTGTGGGACTATTTGTTTGCGCGCCCACGTTATTTTCTCGTGCCTCTCTATTTTTTGAATGTGGAATGGACACGTCGCAAACGCTATTGATGTTTACTACTGTCCTTCTGTAACCTTCCTCTTATTTGCACGAGACAGATTGTCTTACTGACAAATGACGACTAGGCTGAGCGGTACTCAGCTAACACCAAATGGCAATATAAACTCTTCTCAAGCAATACTTCCGGTACTTTGGGTATTTAGAATTTAGATTAGCCTTATTTACTTATTTTCGTGTTTGAATTAACTTTCTTTCTTTCTTATGCAGACTGCAGCAATAATGCCTATTGAAGACTCCGATATCAGTTGATGGGGCAAGTCTTCATCAGAAATTCTTTCCTTCCATCTTTTAGGTGTTTTCATTTTCTGAACTTTGAGAACCTTACAAGACTTCATTCAAGGTTGCATAATACACAGTGATAAGAGGACACAGCTTAGCTAGTTATTTGCTGTTTTTATTATCCATTTTTTATGTTTCATCTCGAAAATGGTGAATATTTTTCATAATAGTTTGCCAGCTTGTGTGGCTATGAACGTGCTCTCCCTTGTCATTTTGTGAATATAATATTGGGAAGTCGTCAACAAGACTAAATAAGTAAATATTCTGGCGGAATCCATTCAACGAAACTTGAGTAGAGCCTGTGAGTAGTTCCATTGATGTTCTTCAATAAAAAAGGCAAACAAAATGCAATTATTTCTGACAAATGTCCAGAAAAGTGGACGGCTTGATTCCAGTCGCTCATTGAACAAGATAATAACTATACATTGTACAAAATGTACAAGTTATCAAATATTCAAATACAGTCTCCCGCTGAGGTATTGCAATTGATGCTAAATCTTTAAAGTTGCAAGCATAACTTAATCATCCTACAGGTGCAAAACTCCTCGTGAATAGAAACTGAGGCCCTTCAGCAAACGAAATAGACTCCACACTGGCATTACCGCACGAGTTGATAACACAGTGGCCTGCCTTATTTCACCAATTGGGAACATAAAAACTTATTTTCGCCGCCTAACGTGAATGGGCTCTGAATTGTCTTTTCTCATCATAGCAACAAACTCCTCGTAATTAATTCTTCCATCCTGCGCCATGCGTGATAAGCAAGAAATTAGAGACTACACGGAATTCATAATGGAAATAACTAACAAGCTCGTTCTTCCAGCACTTGATAACTAACATGCGTGATAATCTTACTATGTTACCATACCAAGCAAGCTATAGTAGGGTCGGGCAAATCTCCAAGCAACTTAATAAAATTATGCATCATATCCATTGTAAACAGGATATTTAGTAGGGAGATACAGATATCTGGCAATCCAATGAATGTAAAGAATTTAAGAGCTCGTAGTATGCTACCAAAATACAGTGCAGGCGCAGCTCTCCTAGTTCGAACAGAAAACTTACATTAATTCTTTTGTAGCTTTAAGTGATTATGAATACTAGATAAGCATGATGGGTTAAATTACTGTTTAAAATTTGGTAAACCCTTGGAGCACATTGAAGCCCTCAAATCCAAGAAGACTTAATCTAGGAGGCCCGTGAAGTACCTTGTCAGTGTCAACTTCTGCAATTATTTCTTTTATGGTTTGCTCATCCCCCATGTTATACTTCTTAAGAGCTTGCTCCAATTCCTCAACCGTGATGTACCTATCGAAAGAAAGATGAAAACAAATAAATTTCTCATTCACATTAGAAAACGAGCAGCTTATATACATTATGTAAGCATAAGGTTACCCGCTTTTGTCTTCATCAAAATACTCAAATGCTTTGTATAAATGGTCTTCCCTTTCCATTCTATTCATGTGCATTGTAGCTGTTATAAATTCAATATAGTCAATGCTCCCATTTCCATCAACATCAGCCTGTCATAAAAATTAGGCCGTCTTTAGTTGATAAAGTACAATTAATGGATATAGACACAATATTATTGGCAATAAGTGAAGTTTGGTTTCTTGGAGAAGTAGATCATACAACTGAATGCAACTCAAACATCTTAACTAACCTATGTGAGATATATCCTTTGCTTATGGCACATAGAGGCAATCAGATAAGCCATGTTTCATAGCTAATAGAAGTTCCGGACTTGGATTAAGTCAGAAATATCTATTTGGCTTAAAGCCCAACAATCTTATATGCTTATGTAATTGCGTCATATAGCTGGAAGCAATAACATATAAGAACGCACCAAGCGAAAAAAAATGTAAAATACACATTATCTACACCAAATTTTGCAAACTGGATGAAATATAGGTCAGATCCGTTAAATCAGAACCCAACTCGCTTGAGAACCAGGTTTATTTAGGATGAGCCATATACATCAAGGCCAGATAGCTTGTTTAAATTTCTAAAACAAGCAGGCAAATGCAGAAATATGACATCACTTGAATATCAGGCATACTTATGTACGATTATCTATATGTAAAACTACTCAAGTAGAATTTTTTTAACTGAAGTATCATATGATAACCAACATTCCACAGCAGGTACCAGTTATTTAGTAACTTCATTTACCCTTTTAATTGTTTACATAGAAAAGCCTCTCTTTGAAGGAAAAGAATTACTTCATTCACCCTTTCCTGGACCTTATCAAGAATTACAATGCCGTTTGATATTGAGTTAATTGTTCAGATTAAGGATGCCTGAAGTAATATGGAATAAGGAATAAACTTTGCTCGGAAGAAGTTCGCAATTCTAGGGAATAAGACCTGATCTATTACTCCATGTGAATACTATAGTGGACAGAAGATAAACAGATCGAATTATTGAATGGACAAACTTGTCTTGTTCCAGAAGGTGACGTCATTCTATTTACCATATTTGATCATGTAGGACTGTCATATTCTAGAATGAGAATGAGAATGGGAGAAAGAAATAGTGTGTTTGTTATCCGTCAGTGGTGCTAATAGGATGCAGGATTTCACTAGAACGGCCCACTCATATTATACATATTAAAGAGATCTATTATTGAGCGCAAACCAAAAGGTGGTACATAACAGAATGAGTAAACAGAGAACCAAATTTCTATTTATATAAGTTGCAAGAAAACATACTGCTTCCATCAGTTGCCTAACTTCCGATTCAGAAATCTTGATACCCAAATTACCCAATTTAGGTAGGCCTGCTTTTAGTTCTTCAAATGTTATAGTTCCGCTATTGTCAGTGTCAATCGATTTGAATATCTCTTTTAAACCCATGATTTCATCCTCTGACAAACTTTCTGCTATAACCTGACTAGCACAGTGCTGTTGTCAGAAAGGGAGGCAATGAACCAAATAGTTTCAAAAGAAACAGCTAAGGAGCTACCTTCAGTGCTACTTTCTTCAGCTTGTTCATTGCCCTGAATTGCTTCATTCTACTTAACACTGCAAGATCAAGTGGTTTATCAGGCGCACCATCTCTCATCCATGGATGATCTGCACAAATTTTCAGCTGTCAAACTCAGAATTTATAAAGTGAGCCATAAAGATGTACATTTGATGTAATCATGTAACAACAAAACAGACATCCTAATACCATAGGCAAATGCCAGCCAAGCTACATGAATTGCATCATCGAAGGAAATATCTAGTCATATATGTTGCCTCTATCAAACTGATAAGAGATTAATTGGTGAAGCAAAAGGTCTGAGAGCTTCATCAACATAACAATTGTTATATGGCAACTGTTTCAAGTCTTTACTGGGAGTTAACTAAAAATAGTTCCAAGAAAAGATTTAATAACAAGCACCGAAATTATAAATCAAACTCAAGATGAATAATAGTAGACAATATATGCAAGATAGAATTCCACTTTTACATCACCATATAGCTACGATTAATGCAACGACCTTCTACAAGAGTTTAAAGTTTACACAGCATCATATTATACTCACCTCAACTAAACGCACTAACTTTATAAAGCATGACCTTATACTCGGGGACTACATAATCCGTATCGACAATTTATGCAGTAATTAGCATGAACTAATAACGTTAGGAATAAAGTTGCTGTTTTTAGTAGGATGGAACAAAAGCTTACTGAGAATTTCAGCAGCAGTAAGCCGGTCTTTTGGATCTTGTCTAAGCATCTTTTTGACCAGTTCTTTGGCATCAAATGATATTGAAGGCCAAGGGTCAGAGGAGAAATCAATATGGCCGTGTATTATAGCATCAAATATACCCTCCTCGTTCTCTGAATGACAAAATTACAAATACATCAGCAGATTGTAGTGATTTTTGAATGATATATTCAAGCTCATTTATCTTGATAAATCATGAACCTGCCCAAAAAGGAGGGACACCGGAAAGAAGTATATACAGTATCACCCCAGCACTCCAAATATCAGCTTCTGCTCCATACCGACGCCGCAATACCTCAGGAGCAACATAATAAGCACTTCCAACAAGATCTTTAAATAATTCTCCTGTACAACCATGATGGTACTGTAGGTGTTAGCTCAATCTTCTTTATTAACAAAGAAAACAATTATGCCAGAATACGCAACAGAAAACTACAGAATAATGTGTTCACGTAGAACTTTACTAAAGAAAATATCAATAAATAACATATATAAAAAAGGAGATTTGTATGCAATAATAGTTAACTTCTCCAAAATTTATGGTGAAAAATAAGTGCCAAAAAATTCTGGCCTAACAGCTAGTTGTTTTAGTTGGCAGGGTGACCATCAACAAGCTATTTAATTGGCAATTGGACGACTTCACAATCATATTAGAGTATTATTAAGTACGTTCATATAACTACGCATAGATGTGACATCTGCGGTGTAAATGCTTGAAGAATAAATGTAAATAAACAATGTATAAGCATTTCTCCACCGATTATCTTAGAAGCACCATTGCACATAAAATTCCCCAATAATCAACACAAGAATAAGTTTCAAATCACATTGAATAACAAATTTTCAATTTCTTCCATTGTAAGCTAAATGTCTCATGGATATTATAATTACAAGAGAAAAGTGAAGAGAAGAAGCAAAAGGAAAATCAGTCCTGCTAATTGGACGAAGTGGTTCATGTGGTTTACTTGTTATTCACGATAGAAGATGGTGCTACCGTTGTGCCAGGATTAATGATTGCCAACTGAGGACTAGAAATATGCAAAAGCTTCCTCAAAAAAGTCATTCAAAATGTTCTATAAACTGACAGTTATGAGTGAAAAGGATGCAAGTGACAAGACTGAGTGCAGAACACTCACGAAGCACTAGAAAGGTGAGCAATTGAGAAGACAAGCACTCGGGAAGTACTGCTAAACCTAGCAGTCAAAAAAGCCGAGCAATAAAGCAACAAGTAATAAGCAGTCAAGACATGTTCACAGATCAAGCACTTGGATGAGAGTAACATGTTATATTTTGATATTCCTAAGACTAGTTAACTTGATAATTAGGCCTTTGGGCAGTTCAAAGATACGTCCATAAGATTTGGGCAGCAAGAAATGATCACAAGTCACGTTCTTGATAATTGCAATCAAAGGAAATCATGGCTAAAATGATTCTGAATTCATGGGCAGCCACACTATTCACCCCATGGAGAGAACAGAACGTTTGCAACGATGAAAGCAATTTAAGCTGAAATGATTGGATGTCACTCAACTTAGGATCCTCAATACAAGTATGAATATCCTCATACCTCACGATAGACAAGTATGCTTTTTACTAGCTCTAAGCTCTTCAATTCATGTTTTCAAGTAGATTTCTGACTTGAGCATTAGATCTCATGAAAGACGGCCACCCAAAGACCTTTCCTCTTGATTGCAAGATATTAGAGAGGAGGAAGAAGACAATCCTCAAAGACTTTCTCCATCTTGATGAAGATGGGCTAAGCCGGATATGCATGTTCATCCACTAACAACAAAATAGATCCATATCAAGAGAGGTATATAATCAATTACATTAGACCCATGACACAAATACAAACCAATAACACACTCCATCATATAATAAACCTAATACTCAATCTGTCTAAGTTAATGCAACCATGAATTCAGTTACTTCCCCGCCTAAGTTGATTATTAGAGAAGGTTCCACTACACCTAAAAGCCACATATATCTCTGAGGAGGAAGTAAGTAGCAGGAGTGATGATTATTTATGATAGAGGCATCCAAGTATCAAAATGCTACTTATCCATTAATCCAATCAGGAATCCTATTAATCCAATGACTATTCCAATCATATAGTAGTTTTGGATCAGATCATCTCATCCTAAAACTCGAATCTATTTCTAACAACCTAGGTAGTAGGGTGCAAAAGAAACAAGCTACCCTTTACTTTTCCTTTATTCCATTTTTGGAGAAGAGAGGAGGATCAAGAAAGTGTTGATGGGTATTGATTGGAGGTAAGTGGTTGTTGTAGTATATATACTTGTTGTGAAGGGAGATAAATATATAGAATCATCTTTAGACTTATGACAGCAATACTAATCAACGTGTGACTGAACATGTAATAACAAACTCTAATATATAATATAGCTCTAACACTATCCATATACAATAAACCATAGATGAGAATTGAGAACATTTTGTCCAGAAAAATGCTAACATTAAGCATTTACAATTGATACGCAAAACAACTCATAACAGGGTGCAGTTAAATGCTGAAACGGATGAAGCCTAGCCAACCAATTTTCACCAGTAATCATTTGGTAGTTGAATTGTTTCTTCTAGGTGTTTTAACCAACTAAAAGAATGGAAAGTTCACAATCTAAAGAATGCAATTGCGATCATCTAGCTTTTGCGGTCATTCTTGAAGTTACTGCCTTTCCGAGATAATTTATCTGGCGCAAAATATAAACACAAACTATATACAATCCTAAACAAATAGGATAACATATTCACTGCCACAATTAATTGGAGCCACCAACTGTTTAGTTGGATGGTAGAGAGTGGGCGCAGGAATCTTCAACAGCTGGTCAGATGGCCAATAATGAGTAAAACTCTTAATATCAGATAAGATATCTTGTACCTATATAGATGCTTTGAAGTAGATGTACGGTACAATTATCTTGGAATTTCAAAACACCCACTTCTCTGATAAGTAGAGATAAGTTAAGTTTAAACAATTTGCGGTAAAGAGGTGAATTATATTTTATAGAGGCGTTCTCCGATAAAAGTAGTCTACTACGACTACGACTAAACTTCAAAGCAATATTGACGGGATAAGTTTCTTTGTTGGTCGATCGATGATATTTGATCAACAATTCGGTTTCTATTACTACCTTTTGCGTCCTTAACAATAAAGAAGATTAGCCAATGAATATTTGATTACACATTTGCCGTATCAGCGGATAGGAGAGGCGTTTTTAATTTACCAGGCTTGAAGAAAACAGAGAGTCCAAAGTCTGTGGCCTTGAGCGGTGAATTTTCTCTCTTGTTCAAGAACAAAAAATTCTCCGGCTTGAGATCCCGGTGCATAACACCCATGGAGTGACATACGTGGACGACGTTGACGATCTCCCGGCAGAGGGTAGCGGCAGCGCGCTCGGAGTAATGGCCCTTGGCGATAATCCTGTCGAAGAGCTCCCCACCCTCA
Source organism: Costus lasius (assembly GCA_027563935.2). Lineage (NCBI taxonomy): Eukaryota > Viridiplantae > Streptophyta > Magnoliopsida > Zingiberales > Costaceae > Costus > Costus lasius. The sequence continues at coordinate 9,037,149 of CM050447.1, read as the reverse complement.
CACAGCTCCATCACGAGGTTGACCGAGTGCCGGTCCTCATAAGCCCCCTTGAGCTCAACGATGTTGCGGTGACCAGTGAGGTGGTGCATGATCTGGATCTCCCGGCGGACGTCCTCGAGATCGTCCTGGCGAACGAGCTTACGGGTGGCGATGGATTTGCAGGCAAACTGCTCCCCGGTCTTCCGGTGAGTGACGAGGTAGGTGACCCCGAACTGGCCACGGCCGAGCTCGCGCCCGAAAGTGTAGGTAGCGCGGACGTCCTCCATGGGCCGGCCTAGCACGCGGCCGACATCGGAGGGGATCGGGCGGGGGACGGCAGGGGCAGGGGGTCTGGGAACGGCGTAGGCGGCCGGGGCCGGGGCCGGGGCGGGAGCGGGAGAGGAGGGATGGGTGGAGTGGACGGTGGAAGCAGCGGCAGGGGGGTTGGGGCGCGATCGTGGGCGGTGGGAGGAGTGGTTGCTAGACGAGGGGGACGGCGGCTCTTTGTGGCGGCGGGAGGTGCGGTTGCCCATTTTCGCTCTTCTCCTTACTCCCCCTTTTAGAGAGATGGATATGAGATATTGAGATTGGAGACGATTAGGTTTGTTTAGTTTAAAAATGGAACTTTAAACCCGGCGGAGTCAGACAGCGGACCAGGAAGAGCAGAAATAGAGGAGTGCGAAGGTGTGCAGCAGCAGCAGCGGCCGCAATCCACAGGCGTGGAGGGGTCATTTGAAGCCACAAGGAAGAAGGGTTGACCGGCAACAGTAGGTTGGCGGTGATACTCGGAAGAATTTTTTTTTAAAAAAAAAATTGTAGTCGCTTCGGATGGGCCGCAGCGTCACTGTAGTGGGGCCTACTTAAAGAAGCGTGTCCTGAAACGACGAGAAAGGCAAGTGGGACGCGTTTGTTGCAGAGTGGAAACAATTAGTCAGCAGATTGAATCCTTACCGTTTAAATTACTTTGAGATATGTTCTTTGTACGAATCTCAAAGTTAAAGTCTGAAAAGCACAAATCTCAAAGCCGGACTGCCTGGGAAATTTTTTTCCCGCGAGGATGCGCGACTAATTGTGATCTGAATCCGCGTGAGGCAGTGCGAGACAAATTAATCTCTGCGGACCACCGTACGACACTACGACCAATGGGTTGGAGGAGTCGGTTAATAAGATCGCGCTGCTGTGCCCATTCCGTGGTTGGGCTCCGACAGCGCATCTCGCACTTGCATTCTGCGCATGCAGATTTGACGTGGCAGATGAAGTCAATGCTCTCGTTGACTCAACTGCAGAAATCCAATAAGAAGAATTGTTGCCATTCAAAAGATCGATAAATCTTAAACTATCATACAGCCTCGTAACAGATATATTGAGAATGCTGATGGTAGTCCAAATTAATTTCAATGTTTATGTCCATATATAGCAAAATAGTATGAGTATAAAAATAAATTGTTAATAAAGTTAAATTGAAAGTTATTTCTTCGTATAAACTATGGAAATACACAACTAAATGAGTTGTATTGAATTGCATTTTGCTTGTTATTCTTATGGCCTAAAAAAATGGGCTTAAAACCTCGCAAGAAAGAAGCCCAATTTTAAGTCATTCAATTATATAGGACCAGACTTGTGCCATCATATCAAAGCTTAAAAAAAAGACCCTTTGTTTTCATTGGATGGCCCAAGTCCAATATCATCGAATTGAATGACTAGATTAGATATGGCATCTTCATCAGGGGAATTATACAGACCTGTTCATAGCAATTTTACATATTAATCTGGAAATTTTAGTACACTAGATTGGATAAATAAGGTAAATTATAATACATGTATGAGCAACAAACACAATCACCAACAGAAATCTCTTGCACATAAATTAGAAGTCATTTGCGTGAACGTGAAGTTTATGCGACAGTAAATGCACTATAGACGACCAGAAGATTGATGTAGATATCAAAGACCGTGATTTTACATTCTCAGTGGCTGTCACGATTGGCCGCTTAATGTGATGTGTATTAAATGTATACTTGATGCTCTATTTAATACGCCATTGTGACAATCTACTAAAGGATATTTAAGAAATCTTTTTGATGTTGAAGCCAAATCAGGCGTGCAATCAGACAAGCTATAGCGTTATCAACGTAATAGGTTGTGGAACATGTAACTGATTGTATCTCAGTGCAAAGTGAAAAGGATTGAACCATGCATTCGAGTCAAACACAGGTGCTGGATGTGAACTAACGTTGAATTATCAAAAACTCAATGTAATACTGCGAATAAAGCTTGCAATCTGTTCTGGAAATTAGAATGCTGCAAAGTATATAACTACCATTCTGAACAGCTCGGACATGTGGCAGGAGATTGTCACTTGAAGACAGAACAATAGTTCCCAGTAAATTTTCAGATGGTGCTTATGTCGAGTTCAGGCCTTCAAATCTCCGATATAAAACTCAGAGACCATGTCAAATACCCGAGTAGCATGTTGTGGCCTGCATTAGCAAATAAATTAGGAGCTATCTTAAATGCCAAACATAAAAGAAAGAAGTATGACGTTTAGGAATGCAAAACAAATAATGGAGAAGACATTCTGATATATGCATTCGCCTAGACAAATCATGCCAATCACCTTTATCTCACTAATATATTCTTGAGATTCTTGAGAATTGAAGGAAAAAAATATGAAGGATTTTCGCAAGTGAATCACAATGAATCAAATACATAATTGTAGAGGATAAACAGATGGTGAATCATGCTTGTAATGATAACATATCTGCTTCGCTACACTAAGCATATTAAGATACTAAAGTTGTGTGTGCTTCTTGTCTCAAAAATTCAAACATCAAATAAATAGAAGAATAAGTTTTCATGTTTGTACAAACACATGAGGAAGTTGACATTGCAGTAAGGAAGAATTGTGATAAAATAATAATCAAAAGCATAAAAAGAACATTCTGGTATGACAAGTTACACAACAGGTACAAACCCATAAAAGCCCTCAGTCGAATCGCCTCCAGCATTGTTTAGTATGGCATCTCCTCCAGGATGTTCCTCAACATATGGTGTGACATCATAAACCTACATAGAAAATGAGTGAAACCTTCATCATCTGTTGGGATAAGAAGATTAAGAATACAGATCTTGCATACAACCTTGCCTTTAACTATGATCCAACAATCTGTCCTCGTGCTGTGAAGAGAGACTTCCTCCTTTGTGTAAGTTCTTAGTGTCTGAGGAAAAAAAGCCCAATGAAAAGGTTGTGAACCAAATTTTGTGACAAGATAAGTAACAAGCCGGCAAGAAAAGATGTTAAATGACATCCCTGCAGATTAAGCATCCATCATCCGAAGAAGCGGGGATTGCCTGACAGAACTAAGTCCCATCATATCCAACTCCAGGCCCCAACACATACCCCAAGTCCAGTCCCTCAAAATTTAATCAGCCATAACAATGGAATTTTCTAAAAGGCAAATCCATAGCAAAGCGAAACAGCGCTATGATTGGTATTGACAAAATTTATTAATGTTAACAATCATAATGAAAAGTATTCTAACATCATTTTACAAATTAGATCGAGCCATATAAAATGATAAAGCAATCTCCATAAATGACCAGACAAATAATTGCCTTGTTGTCAGCCTATAAATTATACACTTTAAACAATGTGGTATCAAATGTCCAAGTCAGTTACTCAAGAAAGGGAGCAGCAGAAAAATATGACATGTCTTGAAATCAGAGCTAGAGAAGACTTGAGGAACGTAACAAAAGGATACTAATCTTGAACACAAACATGACATGTCTTGAAAACAAAAGCCCGGAGTTTATTCGGTTAAAAAAGATCTGAGACAATTAGTACTAAACAAAATCAGTACTTTTTCAAATATGCAAGATATTTTGAGAGTAAGAATGCATTCTCTAAATATTTGTACAAGAAAATTTTTATAAATATGGTGGAAACTGATCTTCACCTCAGTATTTGGACTTTGGTGCCTTCGTGTTTCCTTAAATTTACCTAGGCAAGATAAGTGGGTGTGTCACATTATTTCATTATTCGAGCTGCAAAGAAGAACTTGATTTAGTTACCTTTCCTATTTGATCTTGGGATGATACACGAGGCTCCCAGGACAAGAAGAACCAACAATGTGAAAACAAATAACTCCATGTCTGCTTGTCTTCCTGTCAAAATAAAAGTAAGAAAGAAAATCACATTCCTATTATATATATGGTTAAACGCACAAATCAGCAACTCAAAATGCTGAAACAATTTAATTTCCAATACAACCCAATGAATCAAATAGCTTATCGATTTTTCTCACCGGTTAAAATAATAAATTTTTACGGAACAGATTTAAAATAGATAAAGAGCATCACATTTCAAAATTTCACTTCGAACAACCTTTTTAATGCATAAAGGACGGGCGGATCAGAAGAATACCAATGCAACTTTGGACCTTTTTTGTTTCACATATACAAATCACGCGCTTATGTTCATGCGATTGCAAAGAGGGAGAATGATACAATCTATTCAATCGTCATCGTTCTACTAATTCCACCGGCTAATGCCCTAGTTTTATATCACATCCACCGAATCGAACCCACATAATTCAAAGAAGAAACCCTAATTAGACTGGAAACTTACAACCCAAACACACATTATGAATCGGAACGAGAATTAGCCGCGTCAATCGGCAGAGCTCGAAAAGAGGATTACCGGAGTAGACAAACGAACAAAAGAAATTATCGAGCATGAACAGGAGGTCAGTGGACTGAGTGGAGTATCTGACGGGCTTAGACAAGCGAGGCTTACAGATCGGATGCTTCACCAGTTCACCGTGAGGACGGCGGAGGATCGTCGTCTTTCTCGAGGTGGTGGTAAGTCAGCTGCTAGCATGCTACATCACACTGACGCGCCCCCAGCCACAAACACTTTTCATGTGTTGAGCTGGGTGCCTGTGTGCCGAGCACGTTACTACTTAAGTCACGACAAATTGTGGCTCGTCGCCTAACGAGCCACAATTTGTCGTGTCTAGACTCGGATACAATAACAATCTATGGCACGTGATGGGCACAATTCCAATTGGATGCACGGGCTCGGCCTCGAGCACGGCCCAACCGAAACTGAAAGGAATTGAGACCTTTAACTGCTCTATTTAAGATTGAAGAACCGATGCGTCCTTGTCAATATAAGATCTTTTGTTGAAAAATTATTTTTTGAAATGTTTCATATTTTTTTAATATTGTGGTAAGTTAATTGAGATAAAATCAATCCAATCGGATGACTCATCGCACTATCAGATTCGGAGGGCGGGATATTTTTACATCCGAGCTGGCCGAGTTGCACAAACTGGATGTGCAACTGACGTGGAAGTCACTATGCAGGCGGTTTTTCTCCTTTCCCGCTGCCGCCGCCGCCGACTTTCGCATTACTTTCACGGTCCCGGTGGGCCCCGGAGCCACCGCATGCGCCATCCTGTTCGCCACGTCACCTAGTCGGATCCTCCTCGTGGCCCTTCCGCTCCTCGATCAGACTCCAGTCACTCCACCACCCAATTTGGGGCTCCGTCGTTCTCCCGATTTGTATTTTTTAAAAGAAGATATTTTGATACCAAATGCTTTTGCTCGCTCCTAATAATGACTCTTATTAGTGTTGAACACATGACCAACAGTTACTTGTTTCATCCAAAAATTAAACAAATCATTAAAGGGAAAATTGATAATTCAGCCATCATGGGAACAACGCAATATCTTTAGATACCAAAACCGATATCCTAAATATTGAATGATACATTATGCGAATTTATCCAAGTAAAAAACCTTAAACTGTAACAGTGCGATATATTAGCTGACATTATGAATTTTGAAGAAAGAGAGTTGCTTTAAGATTTATATGTTAAATAGAACGAATGTATTCCTTCTTAAGATTCGTAGGCACGAAGGAAGCTTAGGAATTTTTTTTTCAAGCAACGCCTCATCTAGTTGTCGACCTAACAGACATTCCGTAAAAAAACAAAAAACAAAAAAACAAAAACAAAAATTACGTCGGTTACAGTGCCACATCGTAGACCACCTCACCGCGTCTCTTCACACCGTCCGACCAGCACAGACCGCCTCATCCAACGGTCGTAACTCTCCTACACATCGTCCACTTCCCGAGGCGTGAAAAAACGGCGGCTTTTGGGTCGACGAAGGTGGCCGGCCCAAGCGGCGCCACGTCAATCGGGCGATGCACCAAGTCGGCCACCGCCTCGCCCAGAAACGGGAGCAGGGGGCTGCGAAGGGTCCCTTCGTTCCAATCAAAGGAAGGGATCGGCTATCGAGTGCGCATAAATCATAAAACGCATTAAATGCATGCAAATCTTGAAAAGGGTATAACCAGTGTTACCGTATAGAGTTAAGGATTTGTCATGTTTTCGCCTCTCGCATTCCCGCCGAAACGCGTAAACCCTTTTCCTCGTCTCTTCGACTTTCCGCCGGATTGCAACCCTTTCTGCCGCCGTCGACTCCGGGGAGCGAAGCCATTGAACCCTGCCGTTGACATTCCTTTATGTGTAAGAGATAAGGAAGGATCAGCTACCAGAAGTGTTTAGGGATCATCTGCCGAGTTCTCTCGTCGACCTGATTCTTGGTTTCCAACGCGTTCTCGTCGTCGACCTTGCCTTAACGAACTCTTGGTGAGAAATATTATTTGTATGTATGCTTGGATAGTCTGCTATTGCGTATATGAGTATACCATCCATTTTTTGTTGATTCTACTAACTTGTAAGTATGATTTTACTAACTTGTAAGGGTGATTCTACTATATTCTAGATCGATTCTACTAACTTGTAAGGGTGATTCTATTAACTTGTAAGTATGATTCTACTATAATTTATATCGATTCTACTAACTTGTAAGGGTGATTCTACTATAGTCTATATCGATTCTACTAACTTGTAAGGGTGATTCTACTAACTTGTAAGTATTATTAATCTATATCGATTCTACTAACTTGTAAGAGTGATTCTACTAACTTGTAAGTATGATTCTAGTATATAGATTCTACTAACTTGTAAGGGTGATTCTACTAACTTGTAAGGGTAATTCTACTAACATGTAAGGGTAATTCTACTAACATGTAAGTATGATTCTACTATAATGTATATAGATTCTACTAACTTAAGGGAACAGAAAGAAACATGGGCTGGGTATGATATTTATCACACCCGTGATTCTTTAACTTAAGTGAACAGAAATAATCATACTTACAGTGATTATACTACTTAAAGGAAGAGAAAGAATCACGAGCTGGTTGTGATATTTATCATAGTTAACATCATGGTGGATTAAGGCTGCAACAACATGGGTTAGGCATGTAACATCGTGGATTAAGGCTGTAACATCGTGGACAAAGGGTATAATATCGTGGATTAAGGCAGTAACATCGTGGATTAAGGATATAATATGGTAGATTAGTCATGTAACATCGTGATTTTAATTTGTTTTAGTGCAATTTCAATTCCTTTTAGTAGAATTCGCCTACTATTGCTTAGAATATGTGTATACCATGCAATTTTTGTTGTTTTAGTAGAATTTAATTCGCTTTTTGTTGGTTATGTGTTGAATATGAGTATAATGTTAAATGCTGTAGTTGGTAAAGTAGAATTTAATATTTTTGTAGTAGAATAGAGTAGGTTTTGTGTTGTATGGTGATTCTACCATAGAATATGAGTATATGTAACATCCCACATACTTAACCCCAAGCAAATAACACAATCGCAAAAGTAATAGGATGTTTCATATAAGATCGATCAAATGCTAGGTAAAACCGAGTTCAAGAAAAACACGATCTGAAAATTTTCAAAACTCCAAACACATAAAATCTTCGAATCACAAATCTCATAAATCACATAAAGGTACCTGCCACCACGCAATACGTGCACTAGACATATGCACGTTACAGTTATCTCAAAACCGATTGCAAAAATATACATCAACTTCAATTTCAAAACAAATCCACAAAATCGATTTTTATAAACTAATACCAAACACCGAAACCAGGCCAAAGCCCGCGGTGACACAAAAATCAGACTCGTAAAACCGCCACAATCTGGCATCACAAGTTCACGTAGTTCACATCATTCATATCACATGGTTCACATAATGCATATAATTCACAGGGTTTAGCCACAACCGGCATCATAAGTATAAACACATTAAGGCCACAACCGGCATCATAAATTCATTAAGCATAAATCACAGCATCCATGTAATGCTAACTGCGCCCCTGCTCTACACCTGAAAATAGTGAGGGGTGAGCTACACAGCCCAGTGAGTGGATAGTCTAATTGACCATCCATAACATACACTCAAAAACATAGGCAAATTGTTTTAAAAATCTTTAACAGGATATTATGTCAAGATATAACAACATAAAGAAACAGAAGTCATATAGATATCCAGATGTATACACCAACATATAACAACTTAGGTTCTAGAGTTATACTATAAACCAACCGAACACATATATTCTAAACCAACTAAACATACCAACACACTTATAACCTAGTTGTCCAGCATATTCACAAAGTGACCAATATGGTCTAACCCGGCTTGGCCAAAGCACTGGGAGCTGCAAAATCTCGTGCAACACATAAACATGGACAGTGAATAGAATCAGGAGGTGGCCCCCGTCAGGTCACGACGTGGCACGCTGGTCTATCACGCCATAACATAAAACGAGAATAGAATCAGGAGGTGGCCCCCGTCAGGTCACGACGTGGCACGCTGGTCTATCACGCCATAACATAAAACGAGAATGATGACATCAAGAGGTGGCCCCTGTCTGACCAAGACATGGCACTTTGGGTCTTATATCATTCCCAACACATAAAAGAGTAATGACATCAAGAGGTGGCCCCTGTCCGACCAAGACATGGCACTTTGGGTCAAAACCCGTTCTCCCAAAAGGTTCCTACTGGACAACACACATATCTTATTTCATAATTTCACATAGGTGGACATATTTCACAAAGGTGGACTCCTAAGTGTCAACTTGACTCTAGGATAGCCATCACAAAAATCACATCGGACAGGCTGAACTTCAACCCCCATCACAATAATCATAATAGGCAGGTTGAACATCAACCCCCTCACATATCACAGTACAGGGCTGAAATTCAAACTCTTCATATATCACATAAGAACTATCCCCTTGAGTTCATAGTCACACCTAGCCTTAGTCCTAACCATCACATGACCACATAATTTTCCAAAAACACAACCCCACATAATTATCAAAGAATCACATAATGAAGATCACATAGTGTAGTCCTTATATTTCATGCTGATTAGTTCAGTGTAATCTTGCTATGTTATCACCCAATTCTTCTCAAACAAGGGTACATGCTACACTCATAAAGAAACATAAAATTACAACAAGCATTCATCATAAAATCAACATAAAATGTAATACATACAAATTACCACAATTTATCAAACAATCCATAAATACACATAAAGGAATATTCATGATTTGCATTTAACAAGCATCCAAAAATTGACATAAAAATCATGTATTCATATTAATTACTACATGTGATCCACGGTTAACATAACATATTATTTACTAAATTTTAAACCTTAGTTAACATCAATCTCATGCTCAAAATCATTGATTTAAAACCTCCTAAATTCCATAAAAGAATACCTTAACTTTCATGTTGCTAACTTTCGGATTTCATAAATAAAATCATCAAAATTTCGGTTTTCAAAATATACACACATTTGCCAAATTTCGGTTTTCACAAAAATACATCTTAATTCCATTGTTAGCATGATAAAATTCCCAACTTAAATCAAACCCTTAGTTAACAAGAATCATCATGAATAAATTAGGTTTTCATTATAAATATCTCCTTGCCATTTTCAATTCTTCACATGAGATATACATCCATTAAACTTTCGGTTTTTCATGTTATATATATACCTTTGCATAAATTCGGTTTTTCATCAAAATAAGAAGTTCTACCATTGTAAAAAAATTCGGTTTTTCATCAAAATAGAAGATCTTAAATTCGGTATTTAACATGGTGAAATCTTGAATTTCGATTTAGCATGATCAAATTTCTAATCAATCTCATGCATCAATTAATACAACCAAATTACTAGAAATCAAAAAAACACTCCACTCACCTCTTAAACCGTGAACACAAGGATGAAAACCCTTCCAAAATTTCGTCCAAAGCCTTGGGGTCGCCCAAAGGATCTCCAAGACTCACCAAGGAAATTTCTTCACTTCAAGAAGATTGCCAAGAGGAAGAAGATGAAGAAGAAACACCAAAAAAAAATCGCCTCCAAGCTTTCCAAGAGTCGCCAAGTTCTTTCAAGCCGCCACCTCAATTTTCTCAAGACTCCAAAATCGCCACTAATCTCACCCTAATCGATATTATCACTTAAACTTTGGGTTTTAAAATTTTAAACCCATTAACCAATTTATTCCAATAGGGTTTAACCCATTTAACTAATAAATTTCGAATTTTAAACCCAATAACCCAATATCTCATAATTAACTAATTATTTAATTAACTTAACCATTAACCAATCACTTAACGAAAATCCATTAAGGATTTAACTAACATCCAATAAGGATTTAATTATCCAATAGAGTATAATTAATTAACCAATAAGGTCTAATTAATTAACTTAAAATTTGCAACCCAAAATCCTAATTAATTTATCACAAACAACCAATGATAAATTATCATAAATTAACAGTCAATAATCAAACAAATAATCTCTAATTAATTTACAAAAAAATCAATAACCAAAAATTTCTAGTTAATTAACTATCAACCAATACATAAAAATATCACAATCAATAATTTTATTTAAATCATGAACAAAATATCACGGTTACTGATTTTATTTAAATCCAAATAATGCTTACCAGAACTTAAGATCCTTGGATCTTACAGTATACCATATGGAACCATAGAATTTAAGTTATTTTTTGTAGTAGCTAATAATTTTACTGTAGACTATGAGTCATTCAAGCTCAGATTCAGAATTTAGTTCAAGCAATAAAGTAGAAAAAGAAGCGGTCTAAATGCCCCGTTTACAAAGAAAAGCAAAGTCTGTACAAGGGACCCGTCCTATTCTTAGTAGATGTTCGTTGAAGAGGTTGCATAATTTTATAGACAACCTAGTTATTGGTAATGCAATAAAGGAGCGGTTGTCGGATACCCCGTTTGGGTTTTTATTCACGGGATCTTCTGCAGCATTGGATATGCTAGCAGTTGAATTCTTGATACCGAGATGGGATGAAGAAAGGCAGGGATTCCTGATAAATGGTAATTTTATTGGTTTTACCGTTCAGGATCTATCAATCATCCTTGGTTTGCCCGAACGGGGAGAGTTGGTGAACTTTGAACTAGAGAAACCGAGTTCAGTCTTCTTCGATGCGGAATTTAGTGGCTAAACAATAACAAGAGGCCTAATTGAGTTAATGCTAAGTCAAGTTAGTGCTGAGGGAGTGGACGGTGACCGAGTGCTCCAGCTTGCTATTTTGTATATATTCTGTACTTTTCTATTCTCCAGGCTAAACTATAGTGCGGATATATCCTTAGTTCCGTACGTGGATGATTTATCAAAAATCAATAACTATAACTGGTCTGAAGTCGTTCACCGGTTTCTAAGGCAAGAGTTGTCATGCAGTAGCAAGAAGAAAAAATTGATTGGCGTTGGTGGATGTGCGATTGTACTTTCGGTGAGTATTATCCTTAATGGCATTAGTTTATTCTATCAGAATTGTTACAATTTGTTAATATTTGCTTACTTTGTGATAGGTTTGGCTATATGAGCATACCCGACTTTTTCTATTTAGTCAGATCGACAGTGTTTACCCACGGCTTTTCCGGTGGATAAATGTGAAGAATCAGCGACGGGCAACCTATTTTAAAAACCTTGAAAGCATATCAAGGACTTCGGTATGGTATATTGTATTCCTCCAATTAGAACTATTAGTTAACTTAGTTGTTATTCTAATTCCATTTTATTATTATTCTATTATTTGTTGTAGTTGATATTCAATGTTGCATTGGATGATATGGAACATGGCCGGATTGATCATGTTCGTCATGTTGAGATTGAAAGTGGACCAAGTGTGCAGCGTCCCATTTTGGAGGACAAGGAGGCTGGTTATAGGAAAACGATTGAGGAGCTTGAGGCTCAGCTCAGTCAGATTATATCAGAGAATAAAAATCTTATTGCTGATAACCAGAGGCTCCAGATGGATTTGGGGAAAGTGAATAAGGAGAAAGATGATATTGGAACCGCTTGCACAAGCCTTCAGGCGAATGTAAGTAGGATACAATGTGAATTTGCATGCCAGACAGAGGAGCTTGAAAGGAGAAATGCTGAGCTTGTAGCAGAGAATCAACAGCTGCAATTGAATTTGTTGGAAACTGCTAGGGATAATACTGAATTGGGATGGGTCATTAATAAGATGAATGCAGAGTTGATTGAAGAGAATAATAAGCTGAAAGAGGAGATTGACATTTTGATCAAGGATTCCAAAGGTAAAGGGAAGGAAGGGACAGAAGATAGTAGATCAATTGATGAAGGCTCTACTGATATATCGGATACAGCGTTGGTCTTATATACACCTGGGAAGAAAAGAAAGAAGCGCATCCGAAAATCTTCATGGGCAATAGTTAGCCCATACACACAGGGAGAAGAAACGTGTGAGGCCATCTGCAGATGTAAATGTATGGCTTCTGAGGTTGTTATATTACTAAGGTTACATAGACTATTCTGATCATTTTTGCTGAAATGGTTGGCAGGTGCTAATTATAGATGAGGATGCTGAAGATATTCCGGTGGAGGACAAGGTAAGGGAGAATTATTTGTTAAACTTCATGTGATTTCTAATTAACGGTTATGTTTCCTATACAGTTAAAGGGTATTCAGGATTATCAGGATTATGTTGGGAGAGACACTCTTTCAGAAGAACAACGAATCCAATTAGAGGAATACATGTCACGGGACATGGAAGTTTGGCATGAGGGGAAGCCAATGAGGTTTGAGAAATGTCATTTATATAATGTCTTGATCGGAACAATGATTGTTGGAGATGTGAGTATCCACAAACTTAGTAGTAACTTTTTACATTATTGGATGTCAGGCCTATGTCTATTGTCTAACACAACCTTATTGTTTGTATTTGAATAGGTTATTGATGCATACGTAGGATTGTTACTTGATAGATCTAGGAAGAATAAGCAGAAATTTAAACCATTTGCATATATATCTCATACGTCCCAAACCGATTACAAGGCTGGTCGGATTGGATCCTCTTATACACAGCTAGAGCACCTGAACAAGAAAACTGTTCCTCGCTTAAAAAGAGTATTTTCACCAATATACAGCAACAAGCACTGGTTCTTACTCCACATCAACTTGAAGGACTCTAAGGTGATTGTGCACAATTCTTTGAGATCAAGTGCAACTCACAAGTCAGCATTGCTAGATTATGTAAGCATGAATTTCGTTTGTTGGTATTGTTGGTAGAAATAAAAGATTGCTACACATTATTTGTTCACTACTTAAAATGCAAAAACCCTCTATATGTGCAGTTTGCTGTTCTCCGAGGCCATATACGCTGTCAAAGTAGTGGAAAAATTGATATTGGCAAGTGGCAGGTCGTTTTTGATGAAAGTTGCCCGAAGCAATATGCTAGTGTAGTTTGCGGCTTTTTTGTAATGAAATACGTGGAATGTATAACAAGTGACAGAGAATTTGACTTCTCTCAAGATGATATGCCCAAATTACGGGTAACTATTTCGTTGGATATGTTTAGAGGGTTTATAGAGTATTCCGGAATGGAGTGAACATATTTCTAATGGGTTTTGTTTGATTTTGTACATTATTGTATTGGATTGTAAATGATTTTGTATAACCTTGGACTAATGTACAGTGTACATATTCATGAATTTTGAATTTAATGCTATGTACCGTTTAGAGATTATAGCACCCTTTAGAGCATTTTAGTAGACTTGTGTAATTGAATGAAAATGTTTGCAACTTCGTGGACTAAGGCTACAACATCGTGGATCAGGGACTTAGCATCGTGTACATGGCCTGCAACATCGTGGATTAAGGCTGTAACAGTGTGTAAGTTCCTGGATTAAGGTTGCAACATTGTGGTTTATGGCTGCAACTTCGTGTATTAAGGTTGCCACTTCGTGGAAAAAGGCTGAAACATCGTGGATCAGGGACTTAGCGTCGTGGATTTAGGCTGTAACATGGTGGATCCGGCTGTAACTTCCTGGATTAAGGCTTCAACAACGTGGATTAAAGTTGCAATTTCATGGACTAAGGCTTCAACATCGTGGATTAAGGTTGCAATTTCGTGGACTAAGGCTTTAACATCATGGATTAAGGTTGCAATTTCGTGGACTAAGGCTTCAACATCGTGTATTAAGGTTGAAATTTTGTGGACTAAGGCTTCAACATCATGGACTAGATTATAACATCGTGTATCAGGCCTGTAACATCGTGGACAATATGTGTAATATCATGGATTCGACAATAATACGTCACTGTACACAGTGAAGACATTAAAACAAGATTAAAGTGTATAATGAAACCACTAAACCATTGAATATTGAGGTTACAAAATTGAACAATGACCATTGATTAAAATATATAATCAAACTAGTAGCGCATTGAACAGCTTACTATACAATAATGTGACGTAACTATACCCAGTCAGATTGTAAAACCCCCTTAAAAAGTTCAAGGTTGACTATAGCCCTAATGTTTTGCATTTGAGACTGGGAGTAATCTAAGGGACGATCATATATTAAACATTTCATACACTTTAATACAAATAGTGCATAATCTTTGGTATCTGGATCCTGGATCGGACAATCTTGCTGCCACTCTACTTGAAAAGGCTGCATGTCTACCTTCCCATTTGTCTCAGAGGCATAATGATTCCCTAAATAAAGTGCCTGCAAATGGAAACAAAATTGCAGAGGATGAGCATCAATGTATTAACAGCAAGTAAAAAACCAAAATTGATACGTACATATTTTTTAATTAATTATTTGTCAGATTGGGAGGTGCGTAATGAATTATACACGCACATCCATTTCTCCTTGAAATCAAAATAAATGAGGAACCAGTGCTCTTTGTTTATTACGGGGCAGAATAATCTCTCTATGCGTCTCATCTGGCTTCCATCCAAATGCTCCAGTTTGGCTCTAGCTGCGGTGTGCAATTTCTTTGCCTTATAATAGCAGCACAATGGTGACATATAGCTAAAACCACGAATCTTTTGCTTTCTTTTCTCTTTGTATGTAGTCGCCTGCACACTCAGGAGGGCTGCATATCCATTAATAACCTACATAGACAGGAATTAATTAGTCATTCTACTCGTGATACTTACAAAATGCATCAAGACTGAAATGATACTTACAGGGTCGCTCACTAGTTTATTGAACAACACCTCGCAAATTGTCGCTTTCGGTAGTTTCCATGGATATGATTCATTGAAAAACTGTATGTGCCATGACAAGTATGTTTCAATCTCTTCTTTCATTGCTGGTGTTAATAGGTCGCATCCAGCATAATCTTTTCTCCCTATGTACTGAAGAGACAAAACTCATATGTGAACATAAGTAACTGGAAAAAACATAATAAATTGAAATGTAAATGATACTTCAGAGTTACCTCATCTTCGTACTGAGTATCAGGTGCTTTCTGGTGT
Source organism: Costus lasius (assembly GCA_027563935.2). Lineage (NCBI taxonomy): Eukaryota > Viridiplantae > Streptophyta > Magnoliopsida > Zingiberales > Costaceae > Costus > Costus lasius. The sequence goes on along the minus strand of CM050447.1, from coordinate 9,021,434 downwards.
ACGACCACAGGCCTAATCTCAACTACTTTGGCCTTTTTCTTTCCTTGTATATATGGCCTTGATAGTGGCCTTGAAAGTTTCCTGGATCTCTTCCTTGTATATATTTGGGTTGTGGATTCCACTTGGCTAGTGGCAAGAATATGTGGCGCTGATGTAGTAGGAACATCGCCCCAGCTGGATGAATCCTCTTCCCAATTTGCTGATTCTACATCCTCTTTCTGCCCCAACTCAACATTTTTCCCCTGTGATTTAATCTTATTGTTCTCTTCCACTAATTCAATAATTCTTTTATTCAATTCTTCATGTTGTATTAATGTAGCCTCTTTCACACTACTGATTTCTTCAAGTAGTTGGGTTACTCTAGCTTCATGGTCAGCCTTGGTCAGCTGAGTAGCTAGGTCTGATGACTCATTCAGACCCTTATTTTCTTCATCAATACTCTGCAGCTTTGCAGCAAACTCTTCACTCTGCAATTCTGCAACCTCTTTCATATTATTGTTCTCGGCAATCTGTGCAGCTATACGTGCTTCGGACTTATTCACCTAACAATGTCACAGATTAACTTATCAAAACTGCAAACATGTTACATATAAAGTTATTAAACAGAAAAACTTACCAACTCCTTCAGGTCATGGTTGTCCTGAAGCAGCTCATACACGCGAGCCTTCAGGGTATTACTCTCCTGAATAAGCTCCTCTATACGTGTAGAAGGATTATTTACTTACAAAAATATATATCATTCGATGTATGAATGGTATGAGACAATCAGAGGTGATTCATAAATTATAACATGATATAATTGTGCACTAACATTCATATGCGAATGCAACTCTTCTTTTAGTGACGCATTCTCTTTAAGAAGCTCATCAATTCTGGCTTCCATCTTATTTATCTAACAAACAAATAAGATGGAAATAAATAACCACTTGTAGTTAGTAGAAATTACAATAAGAGGCTAAAATAACTCATTGAACATGTCAATAACTTACTGTGTCTCTATACAATAGCGCGGTTGCTTCCAGGTCTTCAGCATGCTATTTGGCCAATGTCTCATGCTGTTCTGCCTCTTCAGCATGCTGTTCGGGCAATTCTTCATGTTGTTCTTCCTCTACAGCATGAGACAGTGCTAAATGACAAATATCTATCTCACGTGCATCGGGAACCAGCTCAAAAATGATCTGCTCATAATTAACATCATAATTAGCCAACGAAGTATGGTGACAATTATCTCATAAAAGTATATTACATACTGTGTCAACTGTCATTTGCGAAGTAAGTTTAGAATAAGTCAATCTTCGGCCCATTTTGACTTTGGAGCACTAGAATAGGCGAGGGTATATACCCTCTAACCCATCCACCCTAAACTCATTGTACAATTTACAGTGCTCATACAACCAAACCTGCAAGAGGGGACAATATGTTAAACATATATTACAAAATTCAAAATAGATTGACTTCTACATATTACTTTAAATTATATGCACATACACACAGCACAATGGCACACCCAAACAATCCACTGGGCTTTTCCTTCCTTGAACACCTTGTCATGTCTTCGGTCATATAACGGTAGATTGCGTTAGCCCAATCATATTGTGCAACTTTGGATAGGTCTTCAATATAGTCTACTAAAAATCCGTCTAAGGTATAATTTATCCTACTAAATAAAAAAGTACAGCATATATACAGCAGACCCATCCAAGTAAATCATTGCATGTCAATGGCTCCTCACCCTTCTCCATACCCTTCTCTATATTCTCTAAGAGTGTTCTTAGCCACAATAGAATTATAAATTCTAGAAATTCAAATTAGGGCAAATAACTAACATAATCAGGAACAACGAAGCTAACACACACAAGTTTAATAAACCTTTATATTCTACGCAATCATGTTTCAATATTCTCATCTACAATATAAAATTAAGAATAAGTATAAATTTTCGCATGCAGAGGAAAATTGGAAGATAAGAGATAACAACATTGAAGAAGATTGCGTTTACAATGGGAAACAGATATATTGCTTATCTAAATGCATAATATTAGTGCCAGCACAAAGAAGGCAGCGAGTTGGAAGATAAGAGATAACAACATTGAAGAAGATTGCGTTTATAATGGGAAACAGATATGTTGCTTATCTAAACGCATAATATTAGTGCCAGCACAAAGAAGGCGGGGAGGCTGTTACCTCGATAAGGAGGAAGAGTCCGCGAAGCTAGACCGGGTGGTTGGACGAAGAACACTTGGTATGGTAAGGCGCCAGACGAGCAAGCAAAATCGCCGACGGTCTCCGATAGAGCGCCCTTTTCTACCGATCAGGATGAAAAATCGACGATGGGTTAGTACATATTCGACGACAATTTCGTCTATGCCGGTGGGAGGTGGAGATGAGAAAAGGGAAAGAGGGCTTGTACAGGGTTTCGCATTCCGGCGGGAAGACGAGGAGATGCGAAAAATCTTAACCTATACGGTAACCCTGGTTACACCCTCCTCAAGATGCGCGTGCGTTTAACGTGCTTTACGATTCGTGCGCACCCGATAGCCGACCCCTTCCTTTGATTGGAACGAAGGGACCCTTCGCAGGCCTTTTTTCCGGTGGTTGGACTCGCTGACGTGGCTCCCTAACTCGCCTCCATCTTGCGAGCCAGCGTGTGGCTGCCGCAACCTGGTATATGCGTCGGAATCTAGCCGTTTATTTAAGTCAACGATGTCTGCGCGGTCTCTGTTTCCGCAGGTCCCACAATGTTCACGCGGTTCGGTGGACGTTGATATGCCATGTTGCGGATGCGAATTGGAACTGCCTATTCGCGCCAAACCAGTAGACTTTGATTCGGACCAAACCTATGGTTCACTCAAACTCTATTAAATACTCGAGCCCGTTAATTAGATTAGAATTTGTTATCGGTGTCATGTTCGAATTATCTTGAATTGTCAATCTAATATGATTCTCTCATATTTTTTAATTAATTTTAGTCAACATTGAGTCTTAAAAAAAATTCTTTTAGCAGAATACCGAGGATTATTATTCTCGTAACGGCCCGTCGATCCTGGATCCAGAGATCTCACAGCCAACTGGAAGGTGAGATCATCACCCACTTCCTATTTCCGCAATTTTCTCCGGTTTATCGCCCTTGGTTTATGTGGGACCCGGCACAAAGTCGAAACCTTCGTCCAGGTTGGCGGACGGGGATTTGTGATGAATTAATAAGGTGAGATGGGCACCACGTCAGCGACCACGTGACGAGGGTGTTAGCTGGCTCCTCTCAGGCAACTAAGGGGGACGCGTAGACTGCTCAAAACGCGGACGCGTGTCACGTCGGGTGGAGAGGAAGAGAATAGTCCACAGAAGACGCCTTCAATAACATGCCACATCAATGGGCCCACGTTGCCTACCCAAGTCTACCTACGTTCGCGGGTTCGCGCTGGAGGTGAGGTGGGTAGATTATTGTTAGTTTTTTCCTTTATGCGTACATGCTGAGCAGCGATTAATATGTGCTTGGGGGCCACCAAGTCATCAACAAGGATGACTAACTCAAACATTGAAATAAGCGGTCAAGCGAAGAGACCATCGGAATCTTTCTTGGGCCCAGTGGGTTTCATTTTTATGGTACAGCAGCGGGTAACTTATTTGCGGTTGTAGAAGGAACGATGCCGCAACTGGCTGGACCGTAATCGGATGCTGAAACGTGTATTATGACGTGGCGATCGGCTTGGCGCCTGTTCCTTTCCCCTCCGCCTCCTTGGCCCTCTTCCTCCACCCGCTCCATTTCCTGCTTTGCTCCACTCTTCCTCGCAGACGAAGAAGCTCGTTTGAAGGCCTAAATGGAAGAATACGAGTATTGAGATCTCGGGAAGAATACAAGTTTTGCAAGTGCGTCTTCTTTTTCATCGAAGATCCTTTTTGCCTCCTGCCTTCTGCCACATGTTGCTCTGCAACCCCCGTCTTTAATTCTCTCTTCTGTGGCTTTCGGGCGCGAAAAAAGTGGGCTCTTGGCGGCTTCCGAGGCTTCGGAGAAGGATCTGTTGGCCAAAAGTTCCAGGTGCGTGCGATCGACTGTGTTATTCACTCAATTTTCTTGAAAAAGGCCCAATCGTTTAATCGAGCTGCAGCTGGGGCGGTGGATCCTTTTTTATGTTCTTTTTTATATTTTTTTTAACGAGCAATTAAGGGAAACGCCGAATTCTGCACATTTTATTCCCCGAGGTACTTTTGATTTACTCGCTACATCTTCGGGGAGAAAATATTGAGAAATTTTGAAGTAGTTTTTTTCCAAGTCACTTTCCCCCTTGTTTCTTCCTTGAAGAGGAACGGTAGATGAGAAGGGAAGGCGAAGCTAGAGAAAGACGTAGGTGGGTAACGAAGAAGAGAACGGACATAAGGAATCATGCGATTCTCACTCGGCGGACGGTTAGGACTTCGAACGATGGAATCGTTAACTAGCGTTGGAACAGAGCAAAAAAAAAATTAAAAAAAATCGCCCCAATCGCATGCCATTCTTCGTTTATTCCTTCCTCCTAATTTGCCATCTCACTAAAGCCGAGAGCGCGTCTTTTTTTTGTGCCTTTGGGGTACCTTCGTCTTTTTTGTGCCCAAAGTGATCAACAACCGTCCAAAGTTCGCACCCACCCCCCACTTCATACGTCGGCTGGAGGTTCTTTCTTAGTTAAAGGACATATTTGTCCTTCTATTTTTTGTAGATCAAGCACCTTCTGGTAAAAGCATAGCGAGTAGCTTAGTAATCAGCAGCTGGATTCAGGATCAAAGTATCATATTTCAGCTGATCTTGCAAATCGTTCTGCTCATCAACGGCGAGCTGATTTATAACGTCTGTAGTCAGGAAATTTGTGCGATGAGAAGCTCGATGGATAAGAATTGAAAAACTTTTATTGGGTACTAATTCTCGAATTCTTTTGACAAATGGACTTTGCATTCCATTTTTCTTCTTAAAAGAGCAAAAGAATTCAGTGTTTAATTTTATAATTTCTTTCCTCCTAAACTGTAGAGACAGCGTTAAAAAGTTGTAAATTTTCTTGATGAGCAAAAGAGTTCACTTCATGGATAAGGTTGTTAGGCCTCAAGTTAAGATGGATGCTAGAAAAATTTTATCGAAATTTTGTTTTCCATTTTTTTATTATACTTTTAACAGTTTCTTTGTTTTTATGTCGCTTGCTTCTAGTTTGGTTAAGGATAGACTTTTGATCCTGGTTGATCAGAGGATTCATCAATCTGTTCGCATTTTCTTGGTGCGTATATACTATATTTAGATACTGTAGTTCACTCCTTTTGATTCGGGTTGAACCATTGTTCATAATTTCTTTCTGAATGATTGCTTAAAGTTTTAAAGCAATTGCTCTCTTTATTGACAGAAATACATGTTCCTAGGTTATAGTTCTCACTGTTTTGTCTAGTTCACGTTTGAACGGGTTGCTTTATTTCTTTAGTCAAATGCCATAAAGGTAAAAAATTGTGTCATTCAAGTTTCAAAATTGTCATTTGTGTACAAGTACATGTCTATTTCAGAGAGTTGTGTTCTTTTATGCTAGGACAGAAATCTCTATGTGGACAGGAAATATTTGCGTAGATGTATGCTCGTATTTTGATTTGCTTGCAAGCAGATATACGTTCTTGATTGAGTTAATACCACAGATTGCGCGCATTAAGATTCCATATCTGTGAAGTACTTGTGCTAGAGTAGACAAATTTGATTGCCTTATGAACCTGGGATGCAAGATGCTAAATGCTGACCTGCTACTGAATTGTGTTTTAGACAAATATCTGACACATATTTGTTCAGGTGTTTGACCAAGTATCATGGGGAACAGCGACGCTGTGACTCCTCCAAAATCCAACAAATCCTCTTCCCCTGTGCAGGTGAACACTAATTTCAAACTTGTCACGTTTGTTGTCTCTTGAAACATACATATTTGCTCAAGTAAACTAACTATTTTACTTCAAAATCTCACGGACTGAAGATGTTTTGATTTTCAATTCATCTTATTCAGCAAATATTCTTTTGGTAAGAATTTTTAGGACGTAGATGGTCCTATCTTTGTTGCAGTTTGACAAATTTTTTTTGGACTACAATTAAGGAAAAATATGTTTCCTTAGCTCTTTGCCGTTAGCATGATAATGAATACTATTGTTACTGTTTAACTTCATATCTCTTGTTTCTGTTTATAACTATGTTAGTTTTCTTTTTCAATAATTTTTATCTAGTGCTATTGTATTGAAGCCACAGGAGCAGCCAGCAAAACCTCCATATCCTGAATGGGCAGCAATGCAGGTTGATACTTGATAATATTGTAGAATGTTTTTTTTCATTGTCTACAGGACCATGAAGGCATGAAATCCTTTTTTTCATATAAATTTTGAACCATGTCTCTTTTGTCTAGGCATATTATGGACCTGGAATGATGCCGCCTCCATATTTTAACACTGCATTTGCCCCTGGTCATCCACCTCATCCATACATTTGGGGTCCGCAGGTATTCCAATTTCTCCACTTGTGTCACTTCTCATTGTCATTAAGAAGTAATTATGCAATGCAGAAATCTAGCATTGCTTGTGGCCATATTAGATAACTAAGGCTGATGCATATTGGCAAACCTGTTTTTTTCCCTATTTTGATTGCAAGGTTTGCGTTGTATTCTTTTGTCATATTGGAGCGTGATGTTCCATGAATGTATTGGGCAAAAAAGACTGATGTGGCATTCTCATTCTACGTATAATAATCTCATCTTTACAGTACCATGCTTGGTTTGGGAACAATTCACTTGGAACTGAAGATTACTACTGCAAAGTGATAATCTATTAATTATTATTTTTTACATTATCATTGAATCATTCCTAAAAATCAACAAACTTCGCTACAATTGCATGTAAGAGGATGTCGCAGTTGGTCTCGGTTATTTTATTCATACATGCTTCTTGTACTGCAGCCTTTGATTCCTTCTCCTTTTGGCTCACCATACACTGCAATCTACCCTCATGGAGGAGTTTACTCTCATCCCTCAGTACCCCTTGTAAGTGAAAATTGGCTCTGATGTTTTGTTAGTATATAGACAACTCAAGTTCAGTTAAGTTTTTGCTGCTATATACTTTGAACTGTGTGTTCTTAGTCACAAGATTTGCAGGACCTGGAATATGTTAGAAAAAAAGCTGTTGTGGAGTGAAGTATCTTGATTGTGTAATTTACTCTATGCAGAATTCTCATGCACATTGCGGGATCACGCCATCCACCACAGCAAATGAAGCAGTAGTTGTGAGTAATATTTTCCTGATGAAGGAACCTTAATGATGTGCTCATTCTTTAGTATTTCTCTTCACATGCCATTCCTCTTTGCAACATGTTTTTTTCATTGTGAAATGCTTTAATCCAGATGGCAACCCCTTTGAGCATTGAAACACCTGCCAAATCATCAAAGAATAAAGATAAGAAACTGGCGAAGAAGGTCAAAGGGCTCGATGGCATTGCCATGTCGGGAGGCAATAGCAGCACTGATAATAAAGATCAAGCTGGTGGGAACAGGTTAACACAAATGTTCATCCTGTTATAGATTTGTTTGCAGATTTCTGTTGTGGTTTTTGAACTTTCTTTTGTTCTCTGCGTACTTGTATTTTGATCTTGATGAACATGCCTAACAAATGTTCCTGTTTCAGTGGGTATAATAGCACAGAAGACTCGAGTGATGGAAGTGACGGAGATAATGCAGAAGGGGTAATGCCCTTGGCTTCGAATAGTTTCTAGAAAAGCTGTCGAATTTTCTTTTTAAAGTTAAACCTTTTCTGTTTTAGGGAATTAACAGCCAAAGAAAGCGAAGATCCAATGATATTGCTTCCTCAGGTAATTCCACCCTCAGTGCTCGATTGAAACATGAACTTTCAATATTAACTTTGCTTTTCTAATTGGTGATGTATCGTTTACTTGAACCAAAATACTGGTCGCACCTCATATTCTCATGAATTGTTCAAAGCGATTGATGATTATTCAATTTAAAACTACTTTTTATAGTTTAACAATTAACCATTTGATTTGAAAGAGTTTTATCCTAATTCTGGTGAGAGACAGAAGTAATGCCTAAAAGGATATTTCTTGGATCTTTACAGAAAATGCTAAGATTAGTGAACAGGTTAATCCTGGTCACTCTGAGGAAACCGATACGAATTCAAAAGCAGCTGCAGGTGTTACTGGGTCTACTGCTATCCCAGCAAAACCTGTAGGAACATTACCTTCATCTGCTCCAGCCCCGGGAATGGGCATAAAAGTTTCCAATGCCAGCAAAGTGAAAGCTATTGGCACACCTGTCCCCCTGGCAACCAATGCTGTGATTTCGGCCCAGATTGGAGTACCTTCTGAACTTTGGCTGCAGGCATGTTCAACCTGCAAGAACTATGAGTTATTAGGTTTTGTTTTCTAATTAAAGACTGTTTCTCTCCTTCTGAGCTTAGTTTTGACCCCTTTTTTTTTTGCATGCTCCTTACTGATATTTTTATTTATTTATATCGTTCACAATTCCTGATAATTCCCTGTGCTAAGGTGCCATAATTTACTTAATATCATTTTCTTTTTTTCTCCTGGTAGCACATTTTTTGGTATACAACTTACAAATGTTGGTTGTGCATCTGTGAAAGAGACTGGAGAGTGGCTGGTGTTCATACTGGTTTATTGAAGGCTTTAAATTTTACTTTGAATAGGATGATAGAGAGATAAAAAGAGAAAGAAGGAAACAGTCCAACCGAGAATCAGCAAGAAGGTCAAGGATGAGGAAACAGGTGCTGGCATCATGATGAGTTAAAATTGCTGCCTGTATGCCTTCTTTATTCTTTTTTCTTTTACTTTGCTAAAAAAGAATAATATTTGCATTTCAGGCTGAAACTGAAGAACTTGCTCAGAAAGTTGAATCTTTGATTGCTGAAAACTCAAATCTCAGAACTGAAATTAGCTGCTTGTCTGAGAATTCAGAGAAACTCAAACTGGAAAACTCTGCTCTAATGGTACAGTCTCATTCATCAACTAATTAATTGGTCTTTCAATTGCCAATATCTGAAATTATAGACGAATGCCAAAAAGTCAGGTTCTGCACAAAATTTTTTGGGGCGATACTAATATATAATATATAAACAGGATTGCTATCCTATCCATTGTAGGATCTACCAAAAATTTTTTGGGCAATTCTTAGGCCGAGTCCTTGGATAAAACGCATTGATTTGTGTTAAAAATAGAGATGTAACTTTGACGTGGTCTTTTGACTTTCTATTTTTTTCCACATTGTTGTACAGGAGGAACTGAAGATTGTGCCACCGAGCGATCATGGTAAAATGAACAATGCGAGAGTTGCGCCCGTCGTTGCTGAGAACTTTTTATCGATGATAGAAAACCAAGGCGCGATTAGTAGACCTAAGAAGCAGCGAGAGAGCGATGCTGATGGCAAGTCAGCCAAAAAACTTCGCCAGCTTCTCAACAGCAGTCCACGAAGAGATGCCGTTGCAGCGAGCTAGTTTCTTCGACTTATCTTCAACTTTCACAGAATTTTCTGTGCTAAATTACTGCTTTGCTAACCTTAATCACGTAGTTGGTTCGTTCGGTTTAGATAGCATTCAACAGACTAATCAACTTGGATGGCGTGTGGTTTGAAGCCCAGGAATTTTTGGGGGGGCATGGCGGTCTTGTGAATTATGACGAAGGAAAAACAAGTACGTGTGATAACTTGCTCTGTATAATCTTCTGTCTTGTCTGTAGTCTGTATGATGATGACTCTTGTAACTTGTGATCCATTCATGGTGTTTGAAAGTTTTCGAAACCCATGCTGTTGGAATTCATAAAAAAGAAGCTAACGCACATTTAGGATTTCTGTGTTGACAATCATACGTCCTGGACTGCTCCCGCTCCCGTTTTATTTTCTCATTCACGGGTAACCTGTGCTTCATTGCTTAGTAGTCTAGCCATATAATAATGCTTAATTGTTATAACCACACAGTACGAGATGAGCTAGATGTGATCTGTCAAGGCAATATTTTATCCATTTCCTTTTATATTAAAGGGGAACTGTACCTGGATCACGTCTGAAGGTAGCTCATTCTTTTTGAGCAACAAGCATGATCAGAGAAGTGGAGGGTCAAAATGGTTGAAAGCTTGATTCTATCTTACTCACCGGAGGGTGGCATGAGAGTATGGACCAAGTTAGGTTTTCAATGATCCAGTCATGGATATCGCTTTCATGCCAAGCTTGGTCTTGGAGAAAAAAAAGTTACATGTATGAAAGTGCATGTTTCCCACTTTCCTCGTTGTAGAACAGGAAGAAGAAAAGCTGCTCCACCAAGTGAGTGCTCCCCAGTCACAGAAATGTTAGCTCATGCAATGGCAGGTTCAATTTTGAGTGACAAACAGCGATAAAAGAAAAGCCATTGCTTGCTTGCTTTGGAGGAAGGAATTCTACTCCGGCGGCAAGGTCGCTGTCTTCTTCCTGCGCTATGTTCTCCTCTCTCTCTCTCTCCTGTGGATGGCTGGACCCACGGCGGAGGTAGGTGAGAAATGGAGGCCGGAGGCGGCTCACCGCCGTCTCTTCCGGCCGCCCCACGTGATTTTCGGCCTCGATTAAAATATTTTAACACATGCTTTTACATAACTACATTTGTAAGCATCCGAACCATCCATTTCGCGGACGTGATTCATCTTAATTAATGAAATTGAATTTTTTTTAATTTTGATTTCACGTGTTCAATGGAAAGTCGAAATGAATTCCATCCGTAAAATATACGGTGCAAAAGTTTTGAATAGACATCCTTGCAAATTTTGGTCACGCCATACCCACAAGTTTTAGGTTCCGCCCGCCATTTAAAACTTTGCACAATGCCCCTTCTATACTTGGTTAATTTAATAGTTAGATTAATGGGCTGTTTGATCCGCTATTAATAATTTTATAATTATGTTAAACTGTATTGTACTGTTAAAATTTATAAAATATTTAATTAATAATTTTTTAACTGATATCAAAATTTAAAATAATAAATAAATATATTATTTTAAATTATTTAAAATAATAATATATTTTATTTTACTTTAGTATTAAAATTTTAAGTTATTTAAAATAATAATATCTAAAATTTTAAACAAAATTATATAAATTATTTTTTTAGAGAAATAAAAGCTGTAAAATATTAAATTATAGTTTTTCTAACTTCAGTGTTTTTACTATTTTTATTTTTTACTTTTAATTACTAAATAATTTTTTAACTATTTTTTACTTAAAAACTATTTAAAATCAGTTTGGAAGAGGGCCAAACAAGCCCCAAATAGGTTGACTTAAAATTGACTGATTATTTTTGTAGATATTATTAAATTTGAATTAATCTCACATCTATCACTTGTTTATCAAAAACTTAAGAAAACAAGCATTGTTACATGAATGATACATTGCCCCGTAGGTTACTTCGAAGGGATACATTTATATATACGCTAAAAGTGGAGGGGTAGAACGTAAATACAAAAAATAACCGACTTTCCAGGATGCATATGCAACGTTGCCTTTAATTATTTTTTAATCACTGACACCACGAGGTGATTCCAGTCACCCGCGGTACACAAAACCGTCGGCTCCGACGCCTCAAGGAGGCGGCGGAGGAGGAGAAGTTTGAAATTTGACCGTTGTTCGCTCCCAAAACAAAAATCGATATCGTCTCCGCTCACACGCCAATGCGGAACCCGTTGCTCACCTCCTCTCCATGGTTAGTAAGGCCGACGGACCCACAAAAGGCCTTTTATATCATCCACCTGGATCCGGGTAAAAAAGGGTCTGATCCGTTGATCAAACTTATCCAATCCTCTCTTCTCTTTCCTCCTTTAAAAAAAGCTGGCTGCAAAGTCCAATGCCTTCCGGACAGGTTCGCCTCCTGCAGAAGTAAGCAATAAAAAAAGTTCCTCGTCTGCGCTTCTCATCTTCTTCCGGACCGATCTCGTCCTAGCCACTGCGCGCCCGATCCACCTGCTCTGTCATTCCCTGTGTCTTCTTGCAATGGCTTCGATCTGCTGGTGATTGCTTAAAAGTGCTCGCTTCCGAGCTCTCTAGGACTTGCTTTGGTACTCGTTCGGCGGGTTTTGGGAGATCTAAGTTGTGGCGGTGCACCGGTTCCGGGGGCCGTAGCGGGGGGTTTTTTGATGGCAATGTGCTACTTGCGGGGGGAATTCTCGTGGAAGTAGCACCTCTTTTAGTCTTGACTCGCTTTAGGATCTCGGGGGCACTGAGATCGGTGGGAATTAGTGGTCCAGACTATTCGATTTTAGCTTTTTTTTCTCAATCTCTTTGCTTCAGAAGACAGCTTATTATAAATATTGTATGATTTTATAGATAATATCTTTTGGTCTTTTCAAGACGCTATTTGTTGTTGGGCTCCTATTTTTGAGGAAAAGAACTCAGCTTCATCAGAACTTCTGGTTTACCATCACATGGAAGTTACCTACTTTGATACACGCGACATTTCGTTCTCAGGGGGTAAAAGGAGCAATTTTGCATAGTTTGCATATCAAAAGGTATTTTCTTTATACCAAAATTGCGCATATCCTAATATGTTCCGTGAAAGAAAGACGAGGTTTTGGTTTATGGGATATATTTTTGTGTTTCTAGCTCTAAGCGCATAGAAAGGTAGCTAGATTTAGTGCGCTTTTTCTCTTTTTTTTTTCCTTTTCTTTTATCTTTTTTGGGGAGAGGGTTTATTTAGTTTGAGTCGATCCATTTTAACTGATAGCTAGAGGATAGCTATGCCACTCAGTCCCCGAGCTTTCTTTCTTAGTTCTCTAGCACCACAAGTGGGTGTCGAGGTGACTTATTGTGGTGTTTGCAACATTTGGGAAGGTGGATTGGTAGATGTAAACTTCGATCACGAGACATAGGCTTCTAGTTACAGGAAAAGTGCTGGGAGCTGTTGACATCTTCATCTGTTGAAATAGGGGCTGGTGTGAGTAGTTTTGTTCACCAAGAAGTGGGACTCTTTTCATGTTTTGGGGATATATCCTGGTGTTCGTGGGTTTGCTTGGTACCAAAGAAATTACTAGTATCTTAGCTTGATTCTGGTGAATCTGTGTGTTACTGGTAATGGGTCATTCAGCTACTGTCTGGGTTCAGAAATCAGAATTCGAGGTAACAAAGGATTGGAATGGGATTAATCAAGTTGTTCTTCGCGTCCCACGGGGGGCCTCTGCGCGGGTGAGATTCCATCCCGTTGATTAATCATCAGTAAAGATTTGTATAATTTTCTTCCAGTGGCTGCTTGAATATGTTAGCTATCAAGCTTCAGCTTTTTAAGTTACTTGTTATATAGGGGCCCATTTGGTTTTTTTTTTTTTTGCATTATTTTTGATAATGCTTCTGTCAGCAATCCAGGTTAGTTTGCATGGAGGACAAGTTATTTCTTGGAGGAATGATCGGGGCGAAGAACTTTTGTTCACTAGCAGCAAGGTAGACTTGCTAGACTTTTATGTAATTCTTGTTTTCGCCCTGTGTTACAATTGGTGTGTTGTCAATTGCTTACTGAATATTAGCTCTGTAAGCTATTGAGATGCCTCCTTATCTCTGTATGGTTAATGATTATTCTCACTGAATGGAACATCCAGGCCATATTTAAACCACCCAAGGCTATGCGTGGAGGAATACCGATCTGCTTTCCACAGGTAATACCAACTACATTTCTCGTCACAAAGAACCCTTCTAATATGCTTTGACATTTCAATATCCTCTTAGTTTGGAAACTGTGGGTCTCTTGAACAACATGGATTTGCAAGGAATAAGTTGTGGAGTATTGACGAAGATCCTCCACCAGTAAACAATGATGATGGCAATGAAAAGGTTTCTGTTAATCTACTGCTAAAACCATCTGAAGAAGATTTGAAGTGTTGGCCACACTGGTACATTTTCTTTAGTTATTAACTTCCCTATGCCACACATATCATCTCTAAACTGTTTTATCTGCTACTATTTGCTTTCACTATATTTGACTGTCTTTGTTGTATTTATCTAATATTTAACTAAAGTTTTTTGTTTACAGTTTTGAGCTTCGCCTTAGAGTATCTCTTGCCATGGATGGAGATCTCACAATGATATCGCGTGTTAGGAACATTAATGGGAAACCATTTACCTTTTCATTTGCTTACCACACATATTTGTCAGTTTCTGACATCAGGTAAGGCATGCCATCTTCATTTTCCATTTCATAATATTTCTCAATGGAAAGAAATATAAGCAAGCTTTCCAGTTTCTAATGGCTACGTTTCATTAAGGTAGTAGTTTAGAGCAGTCCAACTTCTCGAGTTTACAGTGTACAGAAGCATATGTCTTTACAAGGATTTAGTGATATGTGCATAATTGATATAGTTGCTTTAGGGACTCAAAACTTTTCATTTGATTTTTATCAGTTATCTGTAGTCATTAATTATCTCTCTATTATACTATGACTATCTTCAAAATTTTATGTGCTATATGTAATCAAAACTTCAAAAGTTAGTATGAATCACATAGTGAAAATAATGTGTATCTACAGTGAAGTAAGGATAGAAGGCCTGGAGACCCTTGATTATCTAGACAATCTTTGCCAACGTGAGCGATTCACAGAACAAGGAGATGCTATTACATTTGAATCTGAGGTAATTCGTAGTTTGATGATGATTGAAACTTCTTGCTTCCATTATTTTTCTGACGTAAGTTTGAACCATGTTTGATGTTGTAAGATTTCCATTTTAGTACTAGCACTGATCTCATGTTCTGCAGTTAGTAAATCTTATTCGTTTATTGGCATAAGTAAAGATATCTTTGAAGGCTGTTTCATTACATCTCCATACTACAAATACTTGGTTGTCATGTTCCACTCTCAAGCTGATTATGAAGAGTGTAAGAGGTGTTTAAATGTTAAATTGAATACCAAGTACGGTGGAATATCTTGTGATTTTCTTTTCATTTCAAAACTGCATATTTATTTCAGAATAACACAATATTTCTGCTTGTGATCCTGGGAGAGTATAGGTTGGTTCTATTCTGTGTGCAAATTGTAATAGATTTGTCGGCTATAATTATTTTAGAAACATGGATTAACATTTAAACAAGTAGAACAATATGCAGACTTAAACGAAATAAAACAAGAAAAGACATGTAGATAAACCATAAATAGAAAGGCAAGAGTGATATGTATTCCTTTGTCATCATAGGTGCTGGCATTACTGTTATTGCTAAATAAGTTTCTAATCTTCCTTTCTTGGTTTATAACCCAGGTGACAGCATACTCTTTGGTTACTCTCTTATATTTTGACTAACACTAAAAATCTTATCAAAATGGACAAGTTTACCTAAAATTTGTGTATTTTTTACCAATTCAGTTATAGATCAAAATAATGTACTAACTTGAAGTATAAAATATGGGATTCTTGGTGAAGTATTTTGATACTTGTGATGAATAGGTTACAAAGATGAACTAGGCAAAAAAAAGCAGTGGTAGGATGCATGCTTCTTCTGCCTTTGGCACTAAAATTTTCTAAGAAGTTTATTCTCTAATCTCTTTACTCCTTTTTGTAACAACTAAAACTCTGAGAAGTGTCTTGACTAAAACTTGAGTAGTTTGATCATGAGTTGGTATGTTTCAGTCAGGAACTAGGTGGTTACCATAGGAATTTGTTCTCTAACACACGCTTTGCTTGGTAAAGTAGAAGTCCTTGACATGGGGAATCATGTATACATCAATGGAGTGCATTATCTTGTGGATATGAAATATCAAATTATTTGAGAAGTAAAAGAACTAGGTGAGACGAGCTTGGTGGCCACTTGCGCAAGAAAATTAGGGGTTTCGGCTTAGGTGGCTGACAAGTGTAGATGTGGATTAGGTATGGGAAAGGGTGGATCTACGTTAGGGGCAACTGCCCAACTAAAATTTTTGGTATTTCACTGTAGCATAATATCGGTGCGGTCGATTTTATTATAGCAAAATGTTGGTTTTACTATTTGAGACTAAACCGGTCTTTCAAACCTTTTATATATATATATATATATATATATATATATATATATATATAAATAATTTTGTCCCTATATACTCTAGGTCCTGGATCTGCCACTAGATGTGCAAATGCATGTGTGGATATGAAAATTAAGGAGTGATGCTTTTTTTTGGAGTTCTTCCCTGACATGCTTGCGCATTTGAAGAGGAGGTTCTTACCAAGGGAATAATTTTAAGAATTGGTTAGATGTTTCTTTCTTGACTCTTGATTTTTCATGGCAATTTTAGGCAATAGTATTGTCTAAATGTAAGACTCTTTCCTTTCGTGGATTTGTTGCAAGGATTGCCTCTTGGATGTTATTCTCAAATTTGCCGGTGTGTATCATTGCATGTATTTTAATTTTTAATATTGATGCTCGACTCTACTGCTTATGATAGTTCTTGGTGTTGTTCACTATTTGGCATTCAACAGGCGTCCTGGCCCTGGGTTGGTCTAGATTGAGGAATAATAACGATCACTTATGATACAAGACATTTAGGATAATAATGTGTGGAATTGCTATTTACACAATCTTGTGTAAGCATGCATCTCTTTTGCTAGTTCATGTTAATGGGGAATATCAAGCCGTATATTTAAGATTCAATCTAGAATATGTTCTCCAAAATTTATCTTTTCTTAAGTGAAAAGAAGAATTTTGTCACAATTTGATCTTTTCCATCACTTTTAATGGTTCTACACCATTAGTTACATTACATCAACTTCTTTGATTTGCAGGTCGACCGCGTTTATCTTAGTTCTCCAAATGTAATTGCTGTTCTTGACCATGAGAAGAAACGGACTTTTGTGATAAGAAAGGAAGGTTTGCCTGATGTTGGTATGATATTCTGTGACCATCAATCCTTCTGATTTTTCAGCATTACGCAATATTAATATGATTTTGATGCTCTATCATAGTAATTTGATTCAATAAACCTCTTACTTTATTTTGCTCATGCTTTTTGCAAGGAATGCCAATGTATGTAGTGAAAACAAAATGATTTTCAATGTTACGAGGGTCTTTAGGAGATGTTTTTAACCATTCTCGCTAATGAATTGCAGTTGTTTGGAATCCATGGGAAAAGAAATCCAAATCCATGGTAGATCTCGGGGATGAGGAGTACAAGCAGATGCTTTGTGCGGACGGTGCTGTGATTGAGAAACCTGTAACCCTAAAACCAGGCGAAGAGTGGACCGGGCGCTTGGAGCTTTCTGCAGTCCCTTCCACGTACTGCAGCGATCACCTCGATCCCTTCAGAAGCATGTAAGCATTCATGCGCAAGTGTATCGCAATATGCACAAGTATCGTATTCTTAATGTAAGCCTGCAATTTGCAAGCATATATTGTGATAGTAGGCGGCTGACACTTGACACCAAGTCGGGTTCCATCATGTTTTAAGTTATATAGTATTAAGGATCCGCGGTTGTCAGCGTTTGTTGCATTTTAAGTCAATGTTTTAGTTTATCAATATCCTATTATTAAGAATCCACGTTTGTTAGTGTTGAGCTCCGTTGTTTTGACTTGCTCCAGCGTATTAGAATAGTTTTAATTTGTTGTTGCGTAGAAAAATGAATCCTTGTTATAAATTTACTAGGTCAATGCTGGAAAAGAAGTCAACTCCTCCTGTGGGTAGCATAAGTAAATTTGGAACGAAGCATGCATTTTAAGTCAACTCCTAGGCACCGCTTTTTGAACTCTCAATCTAAATTGTTTTGAACTCTACGTAAAGTGGTTCTTCAATGCTATTATAATTTCTTTATGAATTTCATGCTAGCAACATTGCGATCTCTTATTCCGTGTTTACAAGGAAGGAAGAAAAAAAAAAAGAAAATAGATGAAACAGAAAACGAATGAAATAACGTGACAATAACGTGATTAGAAATTTGAGAGGCGGATGACAAGCGGACGATCGAGGCAGATGGGGCGAGGAGGATGTTGAGGTGCACGTGTGAGGTGGATGGGGAGAGGCAGATGTCGAGGCGGATGGGATGAGGTAGACGTCGAGGTTGTAGCCTGCTCTGGTCCGATCTAGCAGTAACCTTCTTCTTCCTCGACGATGAACGCAGCCGGCAAGTAGACGTTGCGGTGTTTGTCGAAGTGTGCGTGAGAAGTGCAAGCGGATGGCAGGCAGATATCGAGGCGAATGGCAAGCAAATGTCAAGGCGGATGGCAGGCGAACAGTAGGTGGGTGTCGAGGCAACATTAGTGATGCGGATGGCAAGTGGATCTCTGTCGATGAGCGGCTTGTGGGGAAGGCAATATTAGTAACGCGGCGTTGTTTCTTTTTTCGCATTCGGGCGGATTACGAAATTAATTAACTTTTTTTTTTTATGAGAATACACATGGAAAAAAAAATACAATGAATTTGAATGTAAAAATTATTAGATTCATTATATTTTTTCTTTCCTCCCATGTGAATTCTCTCTAAGCTTGTTTTATTGGGGAGCAAAAAGAAGATAAGAGAAAGAAATCTCATTTTTTTCTTGATTTATTGAAAAGATTGATTTGAAGGGAAAAAAAAAGGGATCACTTTTCTCCCCTTTTGTATTCTCTCCAAAAGAGAGAGAAAACACTTTTCTCCCCTCCCTTGCTGTCAACCTTACTATTTTTCTTTCCACTTATTTTTCTTTCTTTTTTTTTATTCTTATCTCTTTTTTTCTTGCCCTCCAATAAAATAGACCCTAAAGAAAAATATGTTCGATTTTTCTTTCCTTTTCCCTCTAAGCTTTTCTATCTATTCCAGTAAAAGAAATTCTTATTTTTCTTTCTTTTCTCTCACTACTCTCCTCTAGTATACTAGCTGTTAGTGCCAATGGAGACACTGTAAATATCATTCAAAGAATACACACTCTATCAACTAGACCAATGTTGCCATCTTGAGTGCTTTATATAAAATAAAACTCGTTTAAGTTTTAATGACCATGCATTATCTATATATAGCATAGTTTAATGTCTGTTGATTGAGACAGAGTTTTATTATTATCTTGAGACAAATGAAAATTTAATGCAATTTTTATGTACTATTTATTTATACAATTAACCTAAATGTTTTCTTATTAATATTACACTTATATCTATTAGTTCGATAAGTAGAGAAGATCGTAATAATCTTTACTATTTATTTTTCATTTAGTTGGAAAAGTTAAGAATAAAATGAGGATTTTAAAAGTATAAAAAAATATTTAAGTGGTACGGTAGTTAATCACAGTTAAATCGGTTAACCACAGTTCTATAATTAAATTATTATTATTAGCTTTTAAATACGTTATAAGTAATTAGGAATTTACAAAAATCATATAGTGCAATGAAAGTAAGATATAATAGCAATTAAATTATCTAATTAGAAAATAGGTTTCGTATTTTATTATATTTTAAAGAAATCTAAATGATCTAATTAGAAAATACGTTTCATATTTTATTAGCTTTTAAATTAAAGATTTCCTCGACACGTGCTCATTGCGTGATGAAGGCGCCAGCAAGTGGAAAGCCGGCCATTTAAAAACTTGTGGCAGTCGATTGAGAGGGCGGCCCCTCGCTCGCTTTCCTCTTCTTCCCTGCTTTGTCCTTCAGCGACGACAACAGAAGATCAATCGAAGACGAATCCTAGAGGCGCGGGTAAGAAATCTCTTTCCCTCTTCTTCCGCAATCTTCCGGCAATCTCCTTACGCGTTCTTCGATCGTGATTGTGGTGGTTTTTTTTTTTGGAACGATTAGGTCATCATCCATGGCTTCGAGGCGGATCATCAAGGAACTGAAGGATTTGCAGAAGGATCCACCCACTTCATGCAGCGCAGGTACTTCCGTCCTCCCTTTGCTCATCCTGCTTTTTTTTCTTTCATCTGGTGAGATAGACTCAGTATGTTTTAGATCTGCATCCAGTTGCTTCCTACCGGAAGTAGACCCTTCCAAACTAAAATTTGAGATGCAGACCAGTTTGTATCGAATTATCTTTATTTTAGTATATCTGATCATGCCGACGAATCCAAGTTATGCAGTTAGCTTGCTTTGATTTATATTGGATTAGAATGTCTACAAGATGAACTTTCTATTACGTTTCAGAATCCAACTCCCAGTACTTTGTTCATTTTATTGCACCTCAATTTCTGTGGGTTGGGATGATGCCTTGTTATCATAAAACACGTACATGTACGAATTCTGTTTAATGAGCAAAAGTCCGCATGCCTGCTATACATCTGTTTTCTCCATAAGTACGTGGGTGGTTCGGACTATCGAAGATATCTCATGGTGATTTATTACTATTTCATTTTCTCGGCAGAGTTGTTCTGACTGATACTTATGCTAACGTTGGCACTTTTCCTTTTGGTTTCTAAAGTAGATCATTATCATAGAAAGTATTCACCGGCTCACCATGCGCATGTGGAGCGATTCACAATTAAGAATCCTATATGTTACAACTGGTATTCTAGTTTAGAATTGGATAAATGCAATTGTGTGTCTGGTTTGCTTGCAGAAATAGCTTTCGTTTAGTTCACTGTTTTGACTTGATACTTTATTAGACGTTTTGTGATTTGGATATGTTTCATTGTGGGGGACGCGGTCAAGCTCACAAATCATGTATACCTAAATTAATCTTTGTATCACGTTTCAACTGATGATCCTGCCTCATATTATTAGTGTAAATGACTCTGACCTACAGGGCCTGTGGCCGAAGACATGTTCCATTGGCAAGCAACAATAATGGGTCCACCTGACAGTCCTTATGCAGGAGGTGTTTTTCTTGTTACCATCCATTTCCCTCCAGATTATCCATTTAAGCCACCAAAGGTAATATTCTGAACATATAAACAAAAAAGATAAACTATTTGGACTGGTAATTTTATTATTCCTTGTTCAGACAACATAGAAAGATTTTATTTTGTCCTGATTGTACAGAAAAAGTTATATCTAATTATATAGTTTGATAAGAATGAGAGAGTAAACATGTCGGGGACAAATATTTGTTTGTATTTTTTTGGTATTACTTGTATACGGAATCACAAGATAAGTTATTTCTCAAAACACCTATTTGTAATTTCTACTTCCATAATGACAGCTTGTATTTATTGTGTGGAAACTTATTCTGGATTATATTTAGTGGTTACAACCAAAGATAAGCAAAAGCTTTATTAGTATAATGTCTTCCATTTTGTACTCCCATTGGAAGTGTATTAAGACCTAAATCTTTTGCTTAGTTGCCTTTTAATAATTATTTAACTTCAAACCCTTCATTACCATGGAAGTGGCGTTGTGATCTTATTTTTGTCACACATCCAAATAAACTACCAAGTTATAATAGATCAACGATAAAAGAATTGAGTTTGCAAAGTTGGCCATTTAATTTAGGTTGGTCATGTTCGATTAATATCAAAATGTCTGAGTCGATCCTATTGATTTCTATGGAAAAAAGGGATTTTAGCAGATTGGGAATTCAGAATCAATGAGCTCAGATCCATGTTGTCTATGAATTGTTGGGACCTTTCAATCTATAAAACATCAAGAAAGAGGAAAAATGATCCATGTTGACTTTGAATCGTTGGGACCTTTTGATCCATAAAACAACAAAGAGGAAGAAAAAACCGATCTACAAAACAATTAGAAACATACCTAAAACCCCAACCACTTGATGCATGAACCAGTTTTCCTTTGTGTTCATCACTTGCCTCTTGTGAACTCTCGGATATTGTTCACGTCTAGGTTTAAGAACTAACTCACTAAGCATTTGTGAATGCGCTTGATATTCAGCTTGTTGAAGGATCATTTATGTTTGGTTAATAAACAATGTTGAACATCCATTTTAAGATCGATTAGATGAATGAACGAGTTTGAACATAAGTGAGTTGAGCTCACTTATATTCATGAACAAAACCTTGTGAACTGATCATGAACAATGATAATGAACAAATATGTTTATGTACTCACTTAGTAAAAAATACATAGAGTTATATAAGAATTTTAGCATTATTATAGATTAATAAACTCATAAATAAACTTATACATGTTTGTTACTTATTGACATATCTAATTGATTTATAATTGAGTTGAAGACTCAAGTTCGAATTCATCTATAATGATTATATTAAAACTCAATAAAAGCCTTGTAATCAGCTCATGAGCTTGATGGGATTTTCGTAAACAACCATGCACTGAAATTTTGCGCTTGGAAGAGGTTGATGAACTTTCCTTTTTCTGATAAATAAGCTTGAACAAGGTCAAACTTTGCTTGGATCGGTATTACCATTGGATCACTAAGGCATTAGCAACATTAGCATTCTAGACTTGAGCTAATTAGATATCATACTGAATATGATGCAAATTGGGTTTATGGAAACTTGGTAATCCTTTCACATGCTTTTTCATCATCAGAAAGTTTACACTTTTTAGGTTGGTTTAGGTAAGCTGAGTATTCAAAAGTTCTGTCTTGAATTGGTGGCAAAATTATGTCTGATTTTACTTGTCTTGGAGTTCAATTAAAGCCCAGATCAAATATTAGGAACAAGAAGAAAATTTTGAATGCATACAACAAAAGCACAATGCTGTGTAATTAAAGGTGGATGGTATATGGCATTACTAAAATTTATATACTTAATTTACTTGTTGAGTTTTCACTCGTAAATTCGACTTTTATGATGCACAATTGCTTGTCTTTGCATCATTGAGTTTTCGGTTATATGTGAAAATACTATGGCATGTATATCTGTATTATTGCAAATATAAGTTTTGCAGTATTTTGTTCTTCTCTTGAATGTCAATAGACTTTAATTCCAATTAAATTGTTAATGAATCAATAGGCAGTATAGATTAATTCGATAATTTGCTTCTCAATCGAGTGGGCATGCATTATTTAGGTTGCTTTCAGGACAAAGGTTTTTCATCCAAATATTAACAGTAATGGAAGCATTTGCTTGGACATCTTGAAAGAGCAGTGGAGTCCTGCATTAACTATTTCCAAGGTAAACTGCTCTTTTTTTCCCCTTAAATCAATTATCCTTGAAGTTGGGTTATTTCTTTTATTAATGTATTTTATACTTGTCAGATAGTACTAGTAAGGTTTTGAGTTAAAACGATACAGTACCATAGTTTCTTTTGCTATTTGTTTGTCTTTTGCATTGCATCAAATAGAAATTTCATACTGCAGAAGAATTTATCTGTGTTATATAAGACCTTCATGTTTGGAACTATCTTTTATTTTCGCGCATGTATGATTATATGTACCATTTTATTTTGGTTGCGTAGGTTCTGCTGTCAATATGCTCCCTCTTAACTGATCCAAACCCAGACGACCCTTTGGTTCCAGAGATTGCCCACATGTACAAGTCCGACAGGACCAAGTATGAGACCACCGCAAGGAGCTGGACTCAGAGGTATGCAATGGGCTAAAATCCTGCGTCCCGCAGAACATTGTCATGGGGCATTCCAATTTGTTACTCTGATGGTTGTATCAGTTTATTTGTAAGACTAATTATTTGCAAATTTGACGTATTATGCTTTTGTGATTAATCAATTAAATGACAAGACAGTAATGTCTCAACAAATTCATCAGATCAATGGTGTATTCAATTACTAGTAGTAATGTTAACCTATGAAACGTAGTAGACTGCACTTTCTGATGCTCCGAATTTTCAATTTCCCCTTCAAAATTAAGAAACACTTTCATTGTCAA
This sequence comes from Costus lasius, assembly GCA_027563935.2. Classification (NCBI taxonomy): domain Eukaryota; kingdom Viridiplantae; phylum Streptophyta; class Magnoliopsida; order Zingiberales; family Costaceae; genus Costus; species Costus lasius. Next base: position 8,997,767 of record CM050447.1, on the reverse strand, counting down.
AACATAATGAAATCGATTTGTTAACTCTGAAAATTCTCTCGTTATATCAGTGATAGTTCCGGGATAAAATTATTTGGATGAATAATTCTGACAATTGACTTCTTTGGGCTACAGATTCCTCAGTGATTTACTGTTGCATTTATGATTAATGCTATAAAGTTGCTTGATAGTCGGTTATTTTTCGATTTCTCAAGGCAGTTGTCGTTTTTCCCGTTGCATACTGGACATCATAATGGGAACTAATGAGCTTGATTTAATTTAGCTTTCTTTCATCTAATTTAGGCTGTTGAGGAAATTCCTATATATAATTTGAATGACAATGTGTAGGTTGAAAATAATGAATATTTATGAGCGACCACGATACAGTTTTCTTATCATTTGTGTAGGCAAAATTTGCAGATAGCTAGGAACCCAAACCGTGTTTTTTTGTTCTTGCGTTCTCCAGTTCGTGGAATGGAGGTCAAATTGCTGGTGCTTGGTAAGAAATTAATTTCATGGTAGTTCAGTTGATCTATGTAGATTGGTGCATAAGCTTTGCCTCTAACGCTCAGCTCGAGGAACCACTACTAATTCATGCACTTTTTGGGATAGTGGGTGATGGTGGTGAAGGAATCTGGATAGCTTAGATCCTATGAGTAATTTTTTTTTTACTGTTTATTTGAACGGATATAAAATAATCGAAGGAAAAATTCATCCATTTTTTTCTGTTTCACGATCTACCTAAATTGGCGAAAAATCAAATCGACGTGCGTCCTTCATCGCTGACGCGCTTTCTCATTGCTGACGCTCACCATTAGACGCACTTCCTTGTTGCTCGGCGTGCTCTCTTGTCCCTCTCCTCGGTGTGCTGCTTGGCATTGTCAGCGTACATTCGCTTCCTCGCCGCTCAACGCTTGCTGTAAATGCCCTTCCTTGCTGCTCGACCCGCTTTCTTATCGTTGCTGTTGATGCTGACGAATCAGGCAAAAAAATTTGCTCGCCGCTGACGCTACTGCCACTCGAAAAGCTTCCTCGCCGTCGACGCCCTTCCTCTTCGCTCGACCCGCTTCCTCACCACTCGCTTGCCTCTCCTTCACTTGTCACCGCATACACGCTCACCGGTCTCTCCTCCGCTTGGCGAGTGCCGCACAGACTCACATGCCTCTCCTTTGCTCAACGAGCGCCACACAGACACTCATCTCCTCTGCTCGGCAAGAGCTGCATAGACGCTCGTTAGCTACGAGCTCGTCGTTGCAGTCACTCACCGGCCCGCCAAGCTTGCTACTCATTGCTGTAGCCGCTCGCCAACTCGCCTGTCTCTCCTCCACTTAGTGAGCGCCGCACAGACACTTACCTGCCTCTTCTCCACTCAGCGAGAGCTGTATAGACGCTCGCCGGTTGCGAGCTCGCCGCTGTAGCCGCTCGCCAGCTCGCCTGTCTCTCCTCCACTTAGCGAGCACTGCACAGACACTTACCTGCCTCTCCTCCAGTCAGCGAGAGTTGCATAGACGCTCGTCGGCTGCGAGCTCGCCGTTGCAGACGCTCGCCAGCTTGCTGCTCACCCGCTCGTAGCTGCAGCCGCGTTTTGTATGTAAGTTAAAATTTCTAATAATTTGAAGAACAGCCAGTGTTTAGTCCATTAGTTATTATTTTTGTTAAATTAAACAAGTAAGCATATAGTATACTTTTGTTTAATTAGGATTCAATCAGTTTTACAACAACAAAAAAAAAAATCTCCTCATCACTTTCATGTCGTTTGATTGTGTCAAAGTCAGCAAGTGAAAATATAAAATTTAAGAAAGAAAAATTGAAAGTATATCACTATTCGCAAGTGAAAATATATTCTTTAAGTTGAGTTCTGGATCGAAAACCTAGAGGGAAAAAATATAAATAGTACCTTCGTTCTTGCATAATCATATTATGGGATTGGTGGTGGGAACTCTTTCGATCAATAAACTGTAAAAATATAAAAAAGAATAAAGCAAAAAATAGCATTGCTTTTACATGAGAGGAACTAGTTATTTAAGTCATCTCCTTTATAATAGGGGTGTGCAAAAAAAGGGGTTGAACCGTTGAACCGCGGTTAACCGGTTGAATCAAACCAATCTGGCGGTTAACCGAATCGACGGTTTTTTGATCGGTCAGTTTTTTTCCAGAAAAAACGGTTCACGATTCGGGAACAGTTCCAGATTTCGCTGAACCGCGGTTAACCGAACCGAACCGTATATATAATATTTATTTATATATATAAATAAATATTTTATATAAAAATCGAACCGGTTAATCGTCGATACCAATGGTTAACCATCGTATACTAACGGTTAACTGAGAATATTTATATTTTTTCATCTTAAATTATTATATACTTTTAAATATTTTTTTTAAAAAATAAATAATACGGTTAACTGTCGATTTTCATTTAACTGAACCGAAAAATCGGTTAACCGTTGACCGGTTAACTGGGTCAACAGTTTGGGAACGGTTTTCAAATTCCCTGAATCGAACCGATCAATTCAGGATAAAAAATTACTACACGATTTAATTGCACACCCCTATTTTACAATTACTTGATTAACCTAAAAGGATAAGATCTAGATGGGCATATCTATAGTGGACAGCTTAAGAAGCAAAAGTTTGGATTGGTCAAGACTCAAGATGCTCACCACTAAGAATCTAAGATGCTCGTGCCCGAGACCATAAAATTGGAAAAAAAAAAAAAACATAAAAAGAATTATAAATTTTCTCTTCCAATTGTGAATAATTTTTTAATGGATTTTTTAGCCCGCCAAAAAAGTACTAATGCTCGTATTTTCAGGTCTCAACCGAAAATAGGCAAAATTATATATAAACCAAGTGAAAAGACAAAAGGGAGAAGGACAGATCAGAGGAAAAGTTAAAACGCATTAACAAAAAAAAATCATAATTTAGAATTTAAACATTTAATGAATGCTCATAAATTATTTAGAAATGCTTAACAAGCTCTGTTCATAAATTTATGGTTCACAAACAGTCTGTCCGGGCCAACAGTCTCAACACATTGATTTATGCTTCGCACGAAGACCCGAACACTGGAGTCGTTTCCCTTGCAAGCCACATGAATTTATAAAATGGGCATAGAACGGTGGAGTCGTTAGAAAAGACTCCAGTTGTCCCCCTCACTGGCTTCGACACGAGCAGCGGCAACGTAGAGCCGGACTTTTGGGCGCTCCACCCAGCGGGAACAAAGGCGAGACCGGCGGCGTTCGTGTCATGTTGCTACCTCCCCGCTGCCGTAGCTTTAATGGACCTCCTGCCTGCCACATTGTGTATCCTCTTGCCGCTTAAAACTTATAAGCGCTACAAGCGCTTAACTCGATTAAGCGCTCATCCGTTCAGATGCAAGTGGTGAATCTCAAAGTAGATGACTGTAGCACTGTAGAAAATCATTCACCCGCTCGAATTTTTACCTTAGCCGCCGATTTTTTACTTTTCTCACTCGTCTCTCACCCCGCTGAAGCTCTCCTCGCTCGGCGCTCGCTCTCCCCGCCGTCCCCGCTCCCGCGCTCCCTCTCCTCTCTCTGGCGCTCCCTCTCCCCGCCGTCCCTGCTCCCGCGCTCCCTCTCCTAGAGGGAGGGAGCGCGGGAGCAGGGACGGCGGGGAGAGCGAGCGCCGAGCAAGGAGAGCTTCAGCGGGGTGAGAGACGAGTGAGAAAAGTAAAAAATCGACGACTAGGGTAAAAATTCGAGCGGGTGAATGATTTTCTACAGTGCTACAGTCACCTGCTTTGAGATTCACGGCTTGCATCTGAACGGGTGAGCGCTTATAAGTTTTACTCCCTCTTGCCTGTACCTCCTTTTGAGCTGCGGCACATTGTTCTGTCCACGGTCGCTTGCCGTCCTACGTCGACGCACTGCTTTTCTACTTGGCCTTCTCAGTTGTGAATCAGCAACTTTTGATCTATTCATTTCACACGTGTGCTCGTAAGCTTCTGTGCCACATAAGTTACGATTTAACTCACGTCACACGCCAAGTGGAGTGGCCACGCCTCTTGATGGTTGATGCGCGCAAATCACGCTTGCGGTTATTCGAACCGCGACATTTAAGCCGGGTAGAGAAAGAAAAATATTTTTTATTTTTATTTGTTTATCGGGAGAGAAAGAAAACTTTACAAAGAAAAATTTCTTAGTTTTTTTCCTAAATTTAATACCTTCAAATTGAAAAAAAAAATCATTTTTTTTCATCTATTTTCTTTTTAATTTTTCTTTTCTATTCATTTTTCTTTCATTTTCTATTCTCTCTTATATACACGGTGTTAGGCCTGGGTCAGGCCGGTTCGGCCCAACCCAAGCCCATGCCTACAACGGAGGAAAAAGCCCACATGTGTAGAGATGGAAAACTCGGTCAACGGAGGACGTTGACCAGAGCAGGCACGCGGCATCGAACAGAGTCCGATTCGGACGCAAGCAGCGTCCGTCTTCTTCGGAGGTGGTTGAAGCAGCCCACATGGGAGCTCCCTTCGGCGAGATCCTCGGCGTGGACGAGGAAAACGGGCGAGCTCTGGCGGACGCGTACGAAAGGAAGGGGCGACGAGGTCGGCAGCGGCGAAGCCATCCTCTCGCAAGACCCGGACAAACGCCAAGCGGCTCGACGAGGATGCAGACGCGGACGACGATCTCGTCCAAGGCGGAGGAATCGGAGCTCGAGCGGATCAGGCGGAGTCGCAGACGGCGGCAAAGGTCGCGAGAGACGCGGACGACTCGAGGCGTGAGAAGCGGGCGGCTTCATCAGCGGAAGACGCGTTCCGGAAGAGAGGAAGGCAGCGGCAGCCTTCGCCTATAAAACGTGCAACAGAGGACGGAGCTCGGGGTGTGCGCAGAGGCGACACCACAGAGAGGAGCGCGCGACGTGACAGCGGCTCCTCCCGGCGGGTCGGGGAGGACGCCCCTCCAGGGCGAGAGCCCATTACCAGCGGCGAGATTGAGGGAGCCGGCGACGACGAACGTCGAGGCGAGAGAAAGTAGAGCGAGAGACTGTAGCCGACGATGGTCGGCGAGGGAGGGAGAGGGGCACCGGCGACGATGGTCGGCGGCTTGGAGAGGCGTTGTAAGCTTTCTGAGTGGAATAAAGCTTTAGCTTCTTCAATCATCTTCCCCTGTTCGTCTTTGAGTTCGGCGGCGACGAAAGAGCGCGGTGGCGCTCGTACCAGGCGGCTGCCGACGATGAGGTCGGAGGGAGGCGAGCGGCTTTCCTCTGCTCGGCCAACTCCAGGGCGCGGCGTCGAGCAGGCGACGCAAGCGGCGGCTTCGAGCAACGAACGCAGTGGCGTTCGTCCGCGCGAAGAAGACGACTCGCGTTTCGAGGCGAGTCAACGTAGCAGCAGTCAACGGATGAATTCGAATGCGAAATCGAATTCGGACGCTGACGTCAGGCGGACGTCAGCGTGCACAATCGGCGTGGCAAAAGTGAAATCGGCGGACGATTTGAGGGCTGACGTCAGCAAACGAGTGGCTGACGTAAGCAAGGGTAATTTTGACTTCGGTCAAAATCAGGAGAGGTATTTCTAAATTAGGGGTCGATTCCGGATTTTCCTAAATTAGGGTTAGGGTTTCTGAGTGACTCTGTAATTTGGGAAGAAAAATTGAGCGGGAACTAGGGTTTCGAATTTGGGGACGAAATTCGGTCCGGAAACCCTAGCGCGATCACGTTCCGGTGTTCCGCCGGACGGCCTTGAGACAACGGATAAGCGTTGTTTTTAGACCGTTCCGACCGGGGCGTGACACACGGTAAAAGCATCTCCAGTTATCCACTGCGCCGCAATAAAAACGGCTTAAAAGAACCAAGCAGAGCGGTCAAGGGTGAGCAACCCCGTTGATTTGACCGCAATTTTTTACATCTGGCGGTGAGTCAGTGGATGGATCAGGTCCGGTCGGCCCCGCCACGTGAACGCGCCCCGCAACCCGAGAGGGCCCTTTTCCTTTCCTTGTCGTTAGGGCGCCCATTCACAGAGCCAATGCCAATCTCTCCTCGACACCGGATTTGGATTTTTCCCATCAACTACGACAATTCGGCCCGTTTAAATCATAGCTCCGATACCCACTCCGACCGGCAAACACGTAAAGCCTTTTCCAGTGGCCCACTACTTCTGCAAGTGGTTGGTTGCCACGTCACGTAGATGGCTACACGCTTTGGAGAAATAAGCTTGAGATAGCACTTTAATTGGAGACTAGAAGCAATTTAAGTGGAGCATTTTTTCTTATATTAATTCGGCACTTTAAGCGAGCGTGCGTTTCGAGTTCGGTAGCTGCAGTGCAGCGGCTCCCTCCGATAAAAGCATCAACGCCAAGCTCCATAACCAAACCGCCTCCTCGTCTCCCAAAAACCTTCGTCTTCCTCGCCCGCACTCGCTCTGTGCTTCTCCTCGCCTGGGGATAGCAGCACAGGAGAGATTACAAAACAACAATTTCTGCGCTGCATTCTTCTCTGCTTCTTGCTTTGGTGCCGTTTGTTCTTGCAGAGGCCTCGAAAGTTTCGATCATTTTCCTTCCCTCTCACTACTCGAAAATCCACTGCTCTTCCTCTGTTTTCTACCGTACTCGCAAGGTTATCACTGTTCACTGTTGTGTCAGTGTTCGTGCTCCTTTCGACGCAATCTTTAATTAGCCTATCATTCCCCTGGAAAATTTCAGACGACATCCCCCCTTTTCTTCTTTGTTCCGCTAAAAAGCTTTCATCTTGTGCCATTGGGGTTTTCCCTTCTTGGTGGAAAGCAGCGAAGAAGATTATTACTGTTTTGGTGTGGCGGCTTCTATCTTCGTGCTTTGCGTTGCTATCGGAGGATACGCCCTTCAGGGAACATCGACGATGAAGAAAGTCCGAACCTTGCGCGTCTTCTGGACGGATCCTAACGCCACCGACTCGTCTGGCGATGAAAAGGAGTCCAGCATTCCCGGACGCCGCGTGGGACGGCTGATGAGGGAGATTGCGCTCGAGCCCTCCCCCTCCTCCAGCGGCAATCAGGGGAAGCCGAAGAAGCGGGCGCATATCGAGCGCGGGAAGACGGTGGGGCAGGCAGGGAGCAGCACCAAGTTCCGAGGCGTCCGCCGGCGACCGTGGGGTAAGTACGCAGCGGAGATCCGCGACCCGTCGCGCGGCGTTCGCGTTTGGCTTGGAACGTTCGACACGGCCGAGGAGGCCGCCATGGTGTACGACTGCGCGGCACTCCGGCTCCGCGGACCAGGCGCGGCCACTAACTTCTCCTCGCCCTCCACCTCCTCCCCTTCCCGCACGCTGCCCTCAGCCGCTGAACCGTTGGAGGCCGATGCCGTACCCGCCTCAGTCTCCACCGTCTACGACTCCTGCGACGAGTCCCGCAGCTTACCCTCCCCCACCTCCGTTCTCCGCGTCTTCTCAAGCTCCGCGAAAGAAATGCCCGCGGCGGCAGAGGGAAAGGAATCAAAGGATGCAGGAGGTGGCGCCGCCGCCGGTGCCGATGACTTCAACAAGGGGTTGTGGTTACCGGAGATGCCATTGGAGGATTTTGCACCGTTCGAGGATACGACGTTAGATAACGATTTATCGGGTTTCGTAACGTGGGGGGCAGGGATCGGGCTGCCCGTAGTGGCGGACTCTTCGGACGAGGCCTTGCTCGCCTCCTCCTCGCCGTGGGATTCGGGCATCGCGACGTCTACGTGGCAGGACGACGATTACTTTCGCGAGATCGGCGATCTGTTCCCGCTTGAACCGCTTGCCGCTACATTCTAGATCAATTCTTTCTTTTTATCACATGTCCGTTATCTTCCGCCGATTTTATACCAGACGGAAGAATCGACCGGTGTTTATCATATATCGTGCGCATGCAAATTGTTACAACGTAGTGTAACTTGTCAGTTCAGCTGTATCAGAATGATTTGCTTTTCTAAATATTATTCCATCAAATTTGTCAATTTGCAAATTTTCTATTATTCTTTATGGGCGTGTAATTACTATTATCTATTTAGAATTTTATAAACAAGCTATTTATAAGAATTTTATTATTTTATAGGGTAATTTGGTAGTAGGGATGAAATGATTTTCCAACTCATACAGAGGAGAAAATTTTCTATGTTATATATCAAACGTAGGAAATTTGTATTGGTTGCTTAGCTTTTATATAAATTTTTTTAAAAAAAAAAATTTATAAAAAAATAATCTACGTATTCTAAGCTTTTCATTGTACCAATATTATCATAAAAAAATTTATGCAAGATAAAAAATTAACAAAAATATTATCATAGAATCTATTTAAATAGTTGCCAAAAATTTTTACGATAATATTTTTTTATTAATTTTTTATTTTGTATAAATTTTTTGATGACAATATTAGTACCATTAAAAAATTTAAATTATGTAGATTATTTTTTTATAATTTTTTTAAAATTATTTTTTTAATAAAAATAAAACTATGTTGGTTGCCTAAATTTTTTTCCTCAAACGGTCAAACCTGCCTATGGTTGACAATTTTTGATGTCACATCGTCCCGTTGACTTATTACGCCATTACACAAGAATGGAATCTCGTCCCGTTGACTTATTACGCCATTACACAAGAATGGAATCTCGTCCGTTGACTTATTACGCCATTACACAAGAATGGAATCGATCGTTAGCAAACTTGGGCCGTGGAGAAAGGAAACTTGGGCAGTGGGAAGTTGACTAAGAGGTATCTTGGAGGTTCGGCAATCCCAGCAACCACCGCAGCTATTTATATTTCGAATCTTGAGCTTGGAAATGGCAGCAACCAATTTATTCAGCAATGGCCGTTGCCATTCTGTCCTCTGCCCTAAGCCTGATACACCGCCTGGGAATTTCCACAAGCAGTTCATGGTCGGCGTCGGCGTCCCCTTTGGTGGATCTGAACGAGCTCGAGGAAATCAAGCACAGGATCCAGTGCCTCGCCGCAGACATGGCGGCGACGGCGGCGGCGGAGGGGGACGAAGCTGTGCGGCGTTGGCTCGTGCAGCTCAGAGGGGCGGCCTACGACGCCGAGGAGCTGCTCGACAAATGCCGGATCCAGTTGCTATTCCGATCCAATGCCGGAAACAGAGATCAGATGCCACAGGAAGAGGTACGCGAGTTAACCCAGTTCTCCTTTCAAGAGAACACCGCAATAGAGATTAAAAGCATTAGAGATTGCCTTGATGAGATTGAGAGCCAACTTAAGCTCCTCCATTTGGAGTCAGTAGATGCACATTTGGTATCCAATGTAGAAACACAGCTCCAACCACCATTGTTGCACAGTGTGAGTGATTCGATCGTCTTTGGAAGAGATGATGATCGAAAAAAGTTGATCGAGCTATTGTTGTCCAATCGTAGAAGCAAATTGTCAGTGATTCCAATAGTTGGTCCTGTAGGCATTGGCAAAACCACCCTTGCTCACCATATGTATGATGATATTACGATTAAAGATCACTTTGATGCCAGGGGTTGGGTCTCTGTGCCAGAAGATTTTGATCTTGTCAGGTTACTTTCAGCCATTGTTTTGTCCATAGAGAAGTCAGATTTCATTCATCTCGAACTTGAGCACCTCCAGAGAATGGTGAAACAGAGTGTGAGAGGGAAGAGATTCTTGTTAGTGCTAGATAATGTCCAGAATGAGAACGAAAGCCCATGGGATTCCTTAAGAGCTTTGTTGAGTGTAGGTCTTGAAGGCAGTGCAATTATAGTGACTACTCGAAGTGAGTCGGGTGCTAGGATCATGCAGACAGTGCCCTTCTACATCCTCATGCCATTACTAGAAGAGGACTGTCAGTTGTTGTTTGACCATCATGCTTTTGGGGGCCAATGTCCTTGTGATAATCTAAACTTAGTTACAATTGGAAAGAGAATTGTAAACAAGTTCAAGGGAGTGCCTTTAGCTGCTGTAATGGTTGGTAACCTTTTGCGTGACGAAAAATTTGAAGAAAATTGGCATGCCGTCTCCCTGAGTGAGTTTTGGAAATCAAGCGGAGTAGATAGTGTGGTTTCCTCAGCTCTTAAACTAAGTTATTATGGCTTGCCTAAATGTTTAAGAGTATGCTTTACATACATCGCACTGTTTCCGAAAGGTTACCTATTCAAGAAAAATAAATTGGTCCAGTTGTGGATGGCACAAGGTTTCATCCAACCTATGAAAGGAATGCTACTAGAAGACATTGGTGCTCAGTATTTTGATGAGTTGTTGAGAAGGTCATTCTTTCAGAAGTTAATGACCAGTGAACATAAGTTTACTGTGCATCATCTCATTCATGATCTTGTGCAATCCATTGCGAGCAAGGAAATATGCATGATAATAATGAATGAGAATTTGGGCTGTGCTACTTCAGAAGTAAGGCACATATCAGTGTGTCTTGAATTATGTCTTCAAGAATTTAGATCATTCATTCACTCCTCAAACAGACCCACGAATTTACGAACATTGCTCATTTTCGATAGATCATTGGGTACTTGCGATGCTGAATTTTTGTCCTCAGGAAGTCGATTAAGGTTGGGCATTTCTAATGACCTTCTCTTAAAGTTGAAGTTCTTGCGCGCATTGGAGCTGCGTGGAATTGCTGTTGAGAAGTTGCCTGATTCAATTGGCATTCTCACACATTTGCGCTACCTTGGTCTACGACAAGCGAAAATTAGAAGCTTACCTGAATCTTTGTGCAGCCTTTACAATATGCAGACGATTGACCTTGCAGACTGTGACAATCTTTTTGAACTTCCCAAGGGCATAATAAACCTCACAAACTTGAGACATCTTTATCTGTCAGTGTTTGGTTCACATGTTCCTATTCCACAAGGGATTGGAAATTTGACTAATCTACAGACGCTATCAGATTTTTTTATCTGCCCTGGCGAGAGTAGTGTAATGGAGGAGTTGAAAAACTTGGTGAATCTCAGAGGAGAACTTCGTGTTTCTGGACTTCATCATGTGTCAAATGTAGACCATGCCTCTGATGCTTTGAAAGATAAGGAACACATTGTTAAATTGATACTGTCCTCTGGCATCAATAATGAGAGTCCAGATGAACTAGGTTTCTTGCTGTTTGATGGTAACAATGAGGATGCCCAATCTTTGCACTTGTCTAGCTATCAACCCAATCTGGATTATGAGCATCAATCCTCCCAAAATACCTGCACAGATGGAGATGATCGAGTTCCTGTAAAGGACGATATCTCATTTTCTAATGAAGCATGTGATACTGTGGAAAAAAGTATTTTTGACAGACTTCGCCCCCATACAAATCTCAAGGAGTTGGTCATAAACAGTTACAACAGCTTGAAATTTCCGGGTTGGGTGTATGATACTTCCTTCTCTAATTTGGTGTCTGTTGAACTTGCCTACAGTAGCAAATGGGAAGCCCTCCCAGCTCTAGGCCAACTGCCTTCTCTCAAGCATATTTCTATAACAGAGTTGTCACACTTGAAGCACATAGGTCAGGAGTTCTGCGGCGCTAATGCTACAGTCAGTACTAATGGCTTTCCCACTCTGGAAACACTGTACTTCAGTAACATGTATAAGTTGCAGGAATGGCGTTATGTAGAGGACGGTTCATTCCCTTGCCTTCGACATCTTGAATTACATGCCTGTCGAGAATTAAGGAGAATTCCACACCTCTTCCCCTCGTTGGTGAAATTGGTAATATCTTCTTGCCCAAATTTGATTGGTCTACCAGTGCTGCCATCACTTACAAGGTTGGAGTTAAACGAATGCAATGCGATGATATGGGCCTCAACACCCAATGACCTCATCGCCAGGCTCGAGTACTTGGAGCTTATGTATTTTGAGGATCTATCGTCCCTTCCGCTTGAACATCTTTCTGCGATCAGAGAGCTTCATATTTCATGTTGCCAGCAAAAGACAAGCCATGCTGCATTCTTGGAGTCACAGTTGTGTCATCTCATCTTCCTTAAACACTTGAAAATAAGCGCGTCTCCTGGAATCTGGTTCTCAACAAATCAAGAGTTGCCACCCTCGCTTAAACTTTTGGAGATCCTGCGTTGTCCCTTGTTGAAAGAATGGTGTCAAAGATATGGAAGTGGCAAGTTAGTGGATATTTCTAGAGTGGCTATTGATCACGAAGATTTCCATCCTGTTGCTGCAGATGAAAGTGATCAAGCTGGTCAGGTAAATCTGGCCTTTCACTGACTACGATTTAAGTTCTTGCATTTAGTTAGCATCATGCATTTAAGAAGGAATACTCTTATCACTAGTTTTCTCCAATTCATATGTCTTGCATTGTTCCATTGAACTTCACATGTCTGCTTACTTTCTCAAACAACCATTAGAAAGAGTGATGTATGATGGAACATATCAATTGGGTAGCCCGAAAAGAATTTGACGCGTGCAGCCTCTTTTGGTTCACATCCTTCAGAATGTTGCAGTTTCACCTGAACTCTTCTTGTGCAGGGAGGATGTCTCGACTCTGAAGTGTACGAATCACAAAGCCAAGCGAACTGATCATTTTGTTGCTTGTGTCACTACCTCCTGCTCTGGAGAATTCCCTTGCTGATGAGTGATGATGTTCCATCCTTTTTTTCCTTAAATATTTAAGCTCAATAAAGTAGTACAACTGAGGTTATTTGGACATGACTTAGCCATTTGATAATGTATAAATGGTGTATTGTGATTTTAAGAAATTATTTTCTCCTTTCAAGAATGATCTTTTTATGTATGGCTTATATTTTTCGCATTTGAGTAAAAAGATAGACAATTGATATCTAGCTTGTTAGTCTGAGAAACCCAAGTAACTCATGCCTGCATCTCTTAAATTTCTCTAATTGTTCGGTCAAACAAGTTTGCCATTTCATAATACCATGTGCCTTAATCGATCCTCCTCAGCTAGGACGTCGGCCAGCTACCCAACAGATTTTGACTTTTTTTATAGTTCAAAGTCCACCCAATTACCCGACATCAATCAAATCATAGATGATGATTGACTGCGGTCAAAGCTGACTCATTCAAAACCTAACTTTTTTCCATTCCCACATCTTCTCCTGAATAAAAGTTACCATCACGCTGGCCTTTGCCATTTTAAACTAGTAAGTCGCTGGATTGAGCACCGTTAAAAAATCATGCGGCTTGAAATTTTGATTGATTGAATCAATTCCGGAATTTGATTAGATCATAAAAAATTTGATGTCATACCTTTTCTTATCTGAACATACCGACCAAATCCCTTCCCACTCACTTATGGTATCCGCCCATAGCACTACGATTAAGATTGTTTGCTAGCAAAAAGGAACATTAAAAATAACTTTCTAAAAGCAGTGAGGACACAAAACACCAATTTTCTATTTGAGATATTAATTTTCCGTTTACTCTTCCATCTCCATTTTGTACTAAATCTGGAAGATTGCGTGACCACAAAAATGTTTCTGTTGCGGCAAATGTAGTAGAGCTCGTCATTGAAGCTAAATAAGCAACCTACCATTGGAGGTTAAAAACAAGCAAGGAGAAGAACTAATGTACAGCCCTCGGTGCATAGCCATCGGACCATCACATAGCCCCCCACGAATCCAGCGTGGGAAAATTCGACAGCAGAATTAACGGGTCAAACTCAGCGAAGCCTGGCCCAACGACCTCCGGCCCAAGATAGCGGGTCTGGTCCAACAACAACCCCGCCGCATCGAGCCCCGGACGAAGGCGGTTCCCCTGCGCGACGGCGGCCGCCGCGTGCGGAGGCAGCGGGTTCGGATCTGGCGTCGTCTCCGCCGCGTCGCCTTGCCGCGTCCCTGTGACCCGCTGGACCAGCTCGCGGAAGTTGGTCGGGTCGGCGGTGATGTAGGTAGTGGGCGAGCGCTTCGATGCCCGCGATTTGCGCTTCTTCGAGACCCTCCCGGCCGGCGATTCGCGGCGGTGGGTCGGGAATCCGGCGGAGGGGAGGAGGTGGAGGGAGGACGTGCTGCCGGAGAAGGACTCCGGCGAGGGTACCACTTCCGCCGCGACGGCAGGCGAGGAGTTGGAGAGCAGGGAGGCCTGGAGCGCCCTGGTGACGGCGTCGTTCTCGCGCGCGAAGAAGCGGTGAGTCCAGCTGTCAAGAACTGAGCAATTCTCCGCCATAGCCCAGCCGTTTGCTACTCAAATTCGTCTCCTTGTCCTCTCTTTACGTTAACGCAATTGATCGATCGAGCATAGCGAGAAAGCAAGAGAAGATGAAGAGCTGCGAGTGTGAGGCGGAGGAGATATATAAAAGAAACGGTGTGGAGACTCGAGCTGAAGGGGTAATTTAATGCAGCGGTAGCGCTAAGGCGGGCAAAGCGCGTCCCATCGGGCCACGTGCATCCACACGGTCCGTACTGGGCCGACCGCCGCGAACCGCATGCCGAGGAGAGGTTGCACACTGGACTAGGCTTGCGCTGCGTGAGAAGGGCTTACCTGCTTTAAGATTCGCGAGCGCCACTGCGCGCCGCGGTATGCCGCCACGTGCATGACCCACCTTTCACCGGCGGCTAGCTCCCGCCAATAGAATTATACAAGTCGACGGCGATCCGAGAGGGTACCAGATGACGTCATGATGAGCTAAGCTATAGGTGCCGTAATTAAAAATGTCTATGTGAGGAGGGGCGGAATTATAAATCCGTCAACCTTTTCTTTTTCGTTCTTTTTTTTCCTTTCACGTGCTTTACTGCCTCGGGGCCCATCGGGGAGAAAGGTGGGTGGAAACGCAATAGGTACATTATTTTTTTAAAATTTTTTTGTATAGGGAAGTGGAAGCCAAGGCCCCTGGGGGGGACCGCCGTTGAACATCTGGCGCACGAGCTGACGTAAAGCGCAGAGGGAATGGCGACGAATGCGCACGTGGCAAAAAGACAATACGGTGCCCTTGTGTTGGGTGTATCTGCAGGATGAGCTGATCTATTGCTGTCACCATGTGCTGAAGCGGACGCCGGACGGACGAGAAAGCAGAGGCCACATGTTGGGCTGATGTCAACCGTGGATCAGGTGAAGATAAAAAATTTTGACGGCCAGGATCTGGTTCCGAATCTTGACAACCATGCCACTAAATAAATTGTTGTCTGATGTAAAAAGAATAAAGTATAATTATACTAATTCTTTTCTCACTGCATAACGTGGCCTCAAGCAAGGTTATTCATCGATTTCTAGAAACTCTTTGAATACTCTCGACATTTAATTCTCAGATCAAACACTAATACATTGTACGTCCCTTCAAGTTTGACTTTGGCAACCTTCACCCACTCATGTCCAACGTGGCATGCCGCCCTGAATGCTGCATCTGGAGAGAGATTATTGTTTGTTTCAGAAGATTAATTGTCTAATTAATTCAGCGTTGAATTTGGATGTGTACGTTGTTTGTTTGACCATGATTCCATCACTCGTCTCAAAGGACGGCCACTCAGACCAATATATATATATAGATTGAGTTCAATGTCAAATCGACAAATCCCATCGTTTGACTCCACATTTGTTCTTTTACAAATAAAATACATCTTCATAGCTCCAAATATCTGTCACAATCTGAATTTCAACGCCATTTGACTTTTTGCTGGATTGTACTCATGTGTTGACCAAAATCTGGCCTCTCACAGCAGCTAGCTACGACCAAAAGTTATAAATCCATATTTCTATGCATTAAATAGAATCTATATTTTTTTCCTCCAAATTAATGGGTCTGCAAACCTTTTAGCGGGCCATGGGCTCCCGATCGGGCCAGGAGATGCACCGCCTGTTACATCCCCAGCCCTCATGGTCGGCGCCTACTTCCTCGTCTCGGACTTCTTCGTATACCCTGATGATGCGGGGACCGCGAAGCGATCGCTTTCGTCGCAGGCCCCGCCTTCCCTGTCGGCGCAGCTTGGGGAAATCACGCCGGAGGAGGTTAAGGTTTACGATGGATAGGCCACCAAGAAGCCCCTCTTGATGGCGATCAAGGGTCAGATCTATTGCGTCTCCATGGGGAGGTAACCTCTCTGTCCTTCAAAGTATTGTCGAAATTCCTTGTTTTGATCTCGGTCAAAACCAATTTTATCATTTGATTAATCCTAGCTTGCTCTGTGCATTGCTTTCTGAGTCGACAATAGATTGACAATACTGATTCAAAAATGACTATAATTCCGCAATGCTGCGCGGTTCCGTTCTCATATTGTAAATGAAACTGATAGAGAATTGGGTTACCTTGATTTGTCAGCCAAGTCGGGTTAGTTTTTGTGCATATAGTGTAGTATATAAATGCATTTCTTTATGATTGGATTAGTGAGATCAAAACAGAGCTTTTTAATTTTGTCTCACTGGGAAATAAGCTTCAAATAAGGAGCTTGAGCTTAACTTGTTTTAGACTGAAGTGAAATTCTATCAATTGAACTCGAGCATTTATTTAATGAATTGATTTATTATTTTGTTGCCCATCCCTTTTTCTTCGAGTATCTTCTAGTTCCATATTTTCCACCTTTGCTGATATTGGGTATTTTCGTTCCTTTGTTTATTGTTTTGATAGCTCTTTTCTCTTTGTTAGGATATGTATCATTTGAAGGATCATACACCATGTAAGGGTTTATCCTTTTAAACAACTTATTTCACGCCAAGTTGTGTCAAAAAAGATTAGTCGCACTCCAAAGTTTAAGATAAACTGATTTAAGATATTGATCGGTATATATGTATATATGTATATACATATATGTATATATATATATATATATATACACATATATGTATATACATATATGTGTATATATATACATATATATAACTGGTACGGATCATATATTGATATTGATCCATGATCGAATCCATACACATGGAATGATATTTTAAATCATGGTCACATTATAAATAGATCAATCCACTCAAAAGAGTAAGAAAATCACACTCAAGGCTTCTCAAGTGCAGAAAGATTTAAAAGCCAAATCAATTAAAAACACTCAGGGACTTCTAAATGCTTGAGTACTCAAAAAAGTAGCCAGGTGGCCATTATCATCCATCCTCATAATGCCTTCACCTCAAGTGATTAAGAGGCTCTTCTAAATGCTCAAGTACTAAAAATTTAGCAAGGTGGCCATTATCATCCACCCTCGTAATGCCCTCACCTCAAGTGATTAAGAGGCTGTATCATTCCACGAGGATAACCAAACCCATATTTTGGTAAGCTATGGCACATGCCTAACATGATGCCTATATTGCAAGCAATCAACCTACCTAAGCCACTTCTCATATCATTTATATCAGCAGTAGTTGTATTTCTTCCTTACTCTTAAAATAGGTGAGTCATTAATTCAAGAAAAGTTGACTTGAGCATTAGAGGGCGAATATCTTGACAATCTCTTAGACTTGCCTCTTTTTGTAATCTATTATGATCAAAAGGGCCAAATTGGCACTGCACAATTTGACTTGGATGACAGACCTATAAGATGTCGAGGTGGAGGTGTAAATGAAAGCACCAAGCAGGGTCAATGTCGATCAAGTGTGAGGAGTGATGAAATTATGTATGAGTTGAAGGTGCGAAAAACTTTTTTTTTTTTCGAAAATAAGAAGCTATATTAGAGCATCAAAGAGTCTGTGTACAAAAGATTAGCCAGCGCAGCTGGCCAATTATCGACCCAAAAATGACAGGAATTGGTGAATTTAGCGTGCCTTGCCAACCAGTCGGCAGGGGCGTTGGCAGCACGAGGCGCATAATAGAAAGTGATATCCTTGTTGGTAACAAGATAGAATATCTCATCAATAAGAAACTTGGTATCAGTGGGGGGATGTTGGGACGTTCCCTCAATAAGGTTGAAGGCTTCCAAGCAGTCAGTTTCTATGCATATCTTGATGCCTTGAAGCTCCGAGGTGGTGTGGATGTATAGTAGTGCCGATTTGATTGCAAGGAGCTCTGTTTGGAGGGCAGAGTTGCAGAGAGAGTGTGCTGCCGCTGCCACTTTTGTCTGGCCTTTGTGATCTCTTAGGATAAAGCCCACACCTGCCTCATTCGAAACTTTATCCTAGGCTCCATCAGTATTAACTTTTAGTTGACCAACTGGGGGCATTGTCCATCTAAGCTCACGAACTGGAGGTAGCGGGTCTTGCCGGACGGGAAAACTTAACGCGATGCTCAGGTCGTTGAGATCAGCCAGAGCAAGTCTGGAGGATTTAACAGGGCAAGCCTTGCCAGCATTGAAAATTATATTATTCCTCATCTTCCAAACCTGCCACCAAGTAAGAAGAATAAGAGCTTTGTATAAGTTAATGTCTCTGCCTACCCCCTTAAGCCAAGCTCCTTTTCTCCAAGTGCTGATAAATGGCCTGTTGATTTGGAGACGATTGCTGAGATGAAGCCACACCTGTTGAGTAAAGTCACAGTAATAGAAAAGGTGGTTGCATGATTCAAGATGCTTTTGACAAAAAACACAGTGAGAAGGGCCTTGAATCCCAAGCCTGTTCAACTTGTCTCTAGTAGGAAGTCTATTGTGAAGGAGCTCCCAACCGAAAATTTTGACATTTTCACAGGTAGGGAGCTTCCAAAGGGACTTCCAACCATCCCAGTTTCCCTTGTCCTCAATTTTCTCAAGCAGCAAGGTCCTGTACACCAATTTGGTGATCGGTAAACCATTGGATCCGGGAGACCAAATCCATTTATCATTTTCGGCACACAGTTTCAGCTTGATGGCATGTATAGATTGAATGATCTCATGACTTCCCCAAGTCTTAATCTCATTGATTTCCCACGAATGATTTTGAATAATTTGGTCTACCTGGTTCTTAGGTGTTTTGCTATGATCAATGAGAGTGGGCTTATAGCGAACGGAATTTCAGAACACCAAGGATGAAAGAAAAGATTAGTGTTTTTACCATCACCAATTTGAATGGTGAGATAAGGTCTAACTAACCTGAGATCCTCCATGAGAGCCTTCCAGCTCTCGCTGGACTTAGTAGTGCGATGCGGAGACCAAGGATCGATCTTACCATATTTAGCTTGACAGAGCTTGACCCATATGTTCTGTTTGGTATTGAGTAAATCCAAGATACGTTTACAGTCAGGGTGCATGAGAGAAAGATCTTTGACATGTAAGCCGCCAGAGTTCTTGGGACTTATCAGGGTTTGCCAATTGATGAGATGAAGACCTCTTTTGAGATCCGCTTTAGCCCAGATAAAATTCCTGATAGGGGCATTAAGTTTTAGCAAGTGAGATCTACTAAGCCCTTTAGTAATCATGTTGTGAATAGGAATGGAAGAAAGGACACTTTTGGCAAGGGTGACCCGACCAGCTTGGGAGAGGAGGCGCCCTTGCCAGGTCAGCATCCTACTTTGAATCTGATCTCTACATTCGTTAAAAGTTTGAACAGGATTGTGGATGGGATTGATATTAGAGCCAAGGTATTTGAGAGGAAAGCTCCCTTGTTGAATGCCAATGACTTTGGAGATATCATTTCTAGTGTGTCTCGGACAGCTTCTAGGGAACAAAATTCTAGATTTGGAAGCATTGATTTTCAGGCTAATGATATTATAGAATTGATGAAGAATTTTCTTGATATTAATGCAAGATTTCCTATTTGCTCAAAAACAAAGGAGGATGTCATCAGCATACATGAGATGAGAAATTTGACATTTTCCTTTGAAATTTAAGGGGGTGATCCTTTTAGTTTGGCAAGCATGATTCAAGAGGATACTGAGGATATTAACAGTTATAACATAGAGGTAAGGAGAAAGTGGGTCTCCTTGTCTAATGCCACGGTTGCCTTTGAAAAAAGGGGAGGAGTCCCCGTTTATACTACAGGTAAAGGAAGGGGAGTGCACACAAGCTTCAATCCATTTGATAAATGGGAAGGGAAAACCAAGGAGATCCAAAGCAAGGGAATTTGTCTTCCTTTTCACAGAGTCAAAAGCTTTTTCAATGTCGATTTTGATAAGAATAAGCGGGTTCTTAGAATGAGAAAAGTGGAGGCTATGAGCAAGCTCATGAGCGATGAGGATGTTATCATGTATATTTCTATCTTTAATGAACGCAGCTTGTTCCCAACTAATGAGATTGGGAAGTAAGGGTTTGATTCTATTAGCCAGGATCTTGGAGAGGATCTTGTAATTTACATTACATAAGGCAATAGGCCTAAAGTCTTGAATTTTCCTAGGCTGCTTCAATTTAGGGATGAAGATGAGTTGTGGTTTAGCCCAAGTGGGAGGAACAGCGAAGTTGTGCTGGAAATGAGAGATAGCTTTGTGAAAGTCATCTTTAATGAGGAGCCAGTAGTGTTTATAAAACTCATTGGTAAAGCCATCAGGGCCAGGGCTTTTGCCATTTTTCAGCTTAGAGATAACCAGATTACTCTCCGTAGTTGAGAAAGGCTTTGTGAGAAGAGCGCCAGTTTCATTAGGAAGAGAGGTTTTATGTCTAGTGAGAATCGCAGAACAGGACTTAGAAAGGCTAGGAAGGATAGCTTTCTCATCCCAAAGAGAAGTGTAGAAGTGATGGAAGAGCATGAGAATATCATTAGTATCAGTAATGGGGGACCATTATCAACACTTACGAATCTAATGAAGTTTTTTCTTTTCCTATTAGCAACCATTTGATGGAAGAACTTGGAGTTAACATCCCCAAAGTTAATCCAATTACACTTGGCTAAGGTATGCCACTTTAAGGAAATCTGACGGGAATGTGCCTTAGCTTTATTAGTGAGAATATGGAGTTGTAAGTCACCATCTGGAGTGAGAGAATTATTGGATTCAAGGTGCTCGAGGTCAGAAATTTTGTGGAGGATAGATTTCAAAGCTATTTCAGGGCTGCCAAGGGAAGTTTTGTGCCAAAATCTAAGGTCCTTTTCAATGGTATTGAAGCGGTTTTCAAAGAAGGGGTCAGAGCGATTATGAGAACTCCAGGCTCTCTTGACAATGTGGTGAGCTTCAATGTAGTTGTTCCAGAGAGCCTGGTATCGAAAGGGAGGCCTCTTAGAAGTGGAGGAAAAGGTTTTTAAGAGAAGAGGACTGTGATCAGAAGCAATTCTAGGCAAGTGGGAGACGACCGTGTTATTGAAAAGAGAGAGCCAGTTGTTATTAGCGAGCGCCCTATCAAGCCGACATAGAATTTTACCCAGACCCTTGCGGTTGTTAGACCAAGTAAAGGGGTTAGTACCATATCCAAGATTAGTAAGACCATGAGTATAGATGAACTATCTAAAAGTAATAACAGAATTATTAAGAATAAAGGGAGAACCGCCTTGCTTCTCCTCCGCACAGGTAATACAGTTAAAGTCCCCACATAACATCCAAGGGAAGTCATGAAGGGAAATGTTGAGGAAGTCCTTCAACATTCTATTGCGAGCCACCTGAGAATGGCTAGCATAGAAAACAGAGAGGAGCCAGGGTTTGTACCTTTCACCGGTGATAATCACAGTAATGAATTGAGGAGTAATGTTGAGAGTCTCCAAGGAAATTTTATTAACATCCCAAGCAATTAGGATCCCACCAGAGCTACCTGTAGCCGGGGGGTGCACGTTTTGAGCTTCTATGAGCTCCAAAGCTAGCGCCTCACCCCCTGACGCCCTCCTTCTCCCTCCTCGCTGAAGCGATCCGCCGGACGGATCTGGCACCTCGCAAACCCCTCTCGATGCCCCCAGTCCTGGCGAGCCTCTCTCCCACGGCCCCCCATGGAAGGAACAGAAATCTTGGGCATCTCTCCTGAAACCTTCCATGGGACCTGACACAAAGACCTCCCGTGCCCACTCAGCGGTCTTAAAAATTATTGCGGAAAGAAATCATCGAAGAGTGATCTTCGATGAGGAATCCCTTTGCCGAAGTCGCTCCAAATGGGAAGCTTGTCTTATTGGGAAGTTCCTTGCCATAACACCCCCTGTCCATCTTCTACGCGCGATCATCGCAAAGCTTTGGCATGCTTTCCCTCTCCCTACCATCTTCGACCTTGATAATGGCTACTTTCCAATTTGACTATGTAGAAACAGCTATGGAGGTCCTCACGGATGGCCCTTGGTCTCTTCTAGGCGGTGTTCTGAATCTGGAGCCTTGGACGCCGAATTTCTAGCCCCACTTTCACCGAATCAAATCAGCTCCCATCTGGTTGAGGCTCCAAGGTCTTCCTATGGAGTACTAGGACAACGATCTAGCAGAGGGAATCCTCAAGGCCATTGGGCGCCCATTAAAGGTGGACAACCGAGGCTTCATCATGGAGAGGGGAAGATTTCTTCGTGCCTACGTTGAGATAAATCTGGAAGAGCCCATTCCTGAAGGACTGTGGCTTGGAGTCTCAGGCTCAGATATATTCCAACCTATATCATATGAAAATCTTCCTTCACTTTGTTCTGGCTACAGGCGTGTAGAGCATCACCTGCAAGATTGCCTGCACAAAAATGGAAGACATGAGAAAGAGGTGGAAGTCGCAGCGCCCAAGCCCGTTTCTTCTGGCGCTGCTACACCAGCGGGAACCACCACCATGTCTCCCCAACAAGGCGTGGCCTCGTGCTCGCCGATGAGGTTGTCCCACTCGGTCCCTGGATCCATGTCGCGCCTAGGCGAACACGGAGGAACCGCCAGAAGCTGGCGAAACCCCTGCCTTCCAAGGCGGATTCGGAGCACATTAACGGACACAACCCAGAATCCAACACCAGAAAGCAATCTCATCTGTCGGCTTCCAGGGATCATGCGGCCGCCCAGCCACCCATCGGGAACACACAGGAACGGCCTTCCCGTACAGAAAGTACAGACTCTCAAAGTAAAAGTCTGGCGACGTCTTCTCAAATAAATGTTGTGGTAGATGTCAGTAACGTCTCCCGTCTCCCTATCGCAATCAACCAACGGATGCAAGACTTAGTTTCTTCTCCGGAGCCAATGACGCACGAGGAGGGCCTTTCTCCTCCGTTTGACATCCTTGATCCAGAGCCTATGAACTATGAGGCCCAACAAGATGAAGATCCAAAAGAACCTATGCTGATGGATTCAAACCCACTGGGCATAGCCTTGGCCCAGCCTACTCCCCCGCTCGTCCACTTGGAGGATCCAAAAGACCAGGCTTTCCTCCCACTAACGATGTAGCTGTGGCCGGCTTTACAAGTGGGACGATGACACGCTCGGCTGAGGAAATCTATAAGGAAGCTCGGTAGAGACTCAAAAATGTATTTGGCGGTAGACCAGAGGGGGCCTCCACGCTAGAACTCTCCGGGAAGGACTATTCCGCTCCTAACCTGCATTACCCAGATCTGCCTGCAATGGACAGTACTCTCAAAACCGCCTTGAACTCCATCAAAAGGAATATTAAAAA
Organism: Costus lasius; assembly: GCA_027563935.2. Taxonomy (NCBI): domain Eukaryota; kingdom Viridiplantae; phylum Streptophyta; class Magnoliopsida; order Zingiberales; family Costaceae; genus Costus; species Costus lasius. Next base: position 8,974,608 of record CM050447.1, on the reverse strand, counting down.
GCCCAAAGTGGGCGGTCACAGGACTAAGGAACACCGGATTCCCTAACCCTCTTCGCTTTCCTTTTTTTTATCTTCTCTTGCTTTCTGGATTTAATTTAATTATGAACTTCATCAATTGGAATTGTAGAGGGGCGGCTCCAAGGGAAGTTTTGGACCAATTGCAAGTCTGGATCCACGAATTGCACCCATGTCTTCTGGCGCTACAAGAGACCCATCTCGGCAGCAAAGAAGCTTCTCTGCTTACATCCAGGTCTTCGCAGAAACCATAATACCCTCGCAGTTCCGAGGTAGTTGATGGGCTCTGCAATGCAATGCTACTGCATTTATGTCAGTTATGAGGGAATGATGGTTATACTTTTTTTTACCTTTGCACTTTCCTTTTTTGTATCTGGTCCAGTTATCTACAGCTGGCTAGAAGACATGCAAATTATTTGTTCCTGCTATCTGCAATTTTTTGATTGTCTCCAAACGTCAATATTTTCGCCTGGATGTTCAACTTCAGAGTACAATAATGCATGTGAGTTTTGAAGGCAGGAATACACGAAGCAATTTATCATTGTGAGATTAACTACAAGTACTTCATTGATGCCATACCGCAAATTTGTGGCTCTTCCTTTTCTCAAACCAATAGTTATGCCATGGTTTACTAGATTGAAAGAAGAATGAAGTTGATCATGTACCTCATCTATCGCAGGATATTTACCAGCAAGCTGGTTCTTCAAAGTTCAAAAGTGCAAGTTAAAAAAAGTAGCACCACACTTTGAAGATAAAAATAACCATGTACAACTTCATAGTTTGACTATATGCTACAACTTGCTTTCACAAGTACATCAGGTCAACAAACAAATAAACTCTTCCACTTCCTATTTCTAGCTAACCTGGATTGTAATGCACTTGAATGTGATTGAGCTCCTTAAAACAATACGATCAAGAACCCTCTAGTCCCAAAATATACATGTGCACAAGGGAGCAGTCAGAAGGTAGTCTGCCAGATAAGGTACCATACCATCAATTAATTGATTTTAGAAATATTGACTAACAAATTCACCAATGCCACCTTCGATAAAGTCAAACTTCACGCCCTGGTCCTTGATCCGCTCCTTTCATAAACATCTCTAGCCTCACTGATGGATTGCTGGAGTGCTTCGTACTTTGCCACTGACGACTCTGCAAAGGTTTTCAGCCTATCTATGAAGATTGTGAGGGCGGATTGAAAGTGGTCATAATTAAGACTCCAATCCACGGAGGAAACATTTGCGCCAATATGTTCTCCTGTTTCATTCTGTTTCTCCTTGAGTGCTAACGACAAGGATGCCTTTGAAAGCCCACGGCCTTTCTCTTGGTTAGGCAAGAAATGGTCGATCACGTGTGCCATATCTTTTACAGCCGAAACCACCTCCTTAGCTGGCAGTTGTTCTAGCGAAAGCAACCAATCGCGGCAGGTAACGAAGATGGGTGGAGCTATGGCTCTTTTTGGACAGAACGGTTGAGGCTTCCTCCTAGATGATCTGTTCTGCTTTAGTGATAAGTCTATGCACTTGTGAAGCCACCCATTGATGGCAGTAAGGTAGGATTTATGTGCCGACATCCATTCTATGAAAATCAAACGCAAAGAATTCAACTCACACTGAAGGAGGATGGTGATCTGATGTCGCGATTCTGATGGAACTGAAGGGTTGGTGCTTCCACTATCACAGGCCGATACGATAATAGCATACTGACGTTTGTGACAGTTGAGCATGGCTGTCCACATTCTAATCAAGCTGCATAAATCAAGAGTTCAACATTATTATCACAGCCAGTTAAACAACAAGACAAAAGATTTAGCACCAAATATATGTGAAAAATTTTCAGCAGTTGTTATATTCTGATTGCTTCATAATCTGCAAGTGCATATTCTAAAAACTGGTCGCAGAGGAGTCAATGGATGCATGTTGTGCTCCTTGCAGGGCCATGCCACGTCACAAGTGCTTCCATCTTTTTGTAGATTTCACGTGAAATGGTTTTGCACTATAATCATCCCCATGGAAACATTCTTTCAGAAAATAATACTTGGGTCATTCACAGAGTCATCGTGATCAATTAGGAAAAACAGAATTGGCTTCACAGCATAACAAGGAGAAATACCAGAAATAGATTTATGAGTTAGGATGTCCTAAATGCTGCGAGAACATAATTTTAACTTATAGCCAGGAACTAAGCCCAGCACAAGATGTTTGAATCACTTGACTCATACGAACACTATGAGGCAGATTTAAGACACAGTAACTCCTGGAGCTGGATATAGTCAACGTACACATTCCCTTCACAGAGCGTTAGGAAATAGCGAGAAGAGATATCAATATTTTCTTGATCAAAACATCATTATAAACACTTAATAAGCCTTTTTTATTGGCTTTAATGAGACATAGTACTAATCTACCACTAACCCAAGACGTAATAACGCATGTCCTACTAACCGACTATCACATGATCTCATTGTAATTAATAAATTATTATTTTAAAACAATTAATAACTAAAACCAAGAGTAGATATTTGAGCACATTAACAGATCCAATCAGAATTTGCTTCATTTATGAGCAGCATTCAATTAGAATGAATATACCGATTTTCACAAAGGAGGATATACTATTGAAACTAAGTATAGCATTGCACTTGGTCTTGGTGATAGTTTCAGTATCTTGTTTGTCCATGTATATTTTTTTTTTTTTCAGAAGTTCATAATGAGTTGTAGCAAGATATGATAAAGAAATCATACCCTCCAATTAACTCCTCCAATTGTGGTTGAAGCTCTTTGTCCCTTATCTCCTCTATTTTCTTTGATATTGAATCAATTCTCTGAATTGCAACACGGATTCTAGAGTGAAGGTCCTTAACAATGGCACGGATTTTATCAATCCTTATTGGATTCTGTTCCATAGACTCTCTATGTCTCAGTTGCCTACACTTCATGTCGTACTCCCTCCTTATCATACCACTTGCCTGACATTTAAAAAGGGAAAAAAAAGATAATATATTGTGTGTACAGTAGTAATAAATTATATATAGATAGAATATTGCAAGAGCAACCTTAGTACCAAGAGTAAGATTATAAGGTGCCCAAACTAGGGACCTCTTTTTGCAAGAGAAGGTACAAGACAAGGACAGATCGGACAAACATCAAGTAACAAGGTTATTTTTCCAAAAGAAGAAATAACAACCAAAACAAGGAAGAAGATATACAGACATACTTAATTGAACAGGTGCAGGTTGTGAACCATTAATTTAGAAAACAAAAAAAAAAAAACATACCAGTGAGTAAAATACATACTTCACATTATATCTCCTACATGGACAAACAATCAAAAACTGCTAATAATGAAAGATTCAGGAGTATGGACTATGCCTGTGTGTACTGAACTAAGAAAAATATTTTAAGTATGATAGACTGAATTTATGACACGGATACTATTAAGCAATAGCAGATAATCTTCAATCAATAACCCTACTTGATTTATCGTAAATGTTACTGTCGACAACATATAATACACCATAGAAGCCTTTCTTAAAACAGTAATATGTACCAATAAGATATATTTATACAGTACACTAACGGAAAAATAATGTAGATTACTAATTAATAATTATGGATAATCAATACATCAATTTCAAAGTGTTGCATTTAAGTATTAACTGTAATGCAACTCTTTTTATAGTTATCAGGGTATCTAATAATTTCAGTACTATTAAAGTTTAAATTACTACCATATAGTGAAAAATTGAATTTTCCAAAAAGAAACATACACGGGGTGGAAAACATATCAGACAAAGTATAAATTTTGAATGCCAACCGACCTTAACCTCATCATAAAGCTTTCTTTCCCATGCATATAGTCTATCCAACGTCGAGGCATGACTTCCTGAATTCATGTATGTGCTGTGGAAGAGATTATTGCTCAGATCATCTGTGTCATCATTTGTTGCTATATCAAGGAGATTCCTGGATGATGAGGAGAGTGATGACATTGACCTGTGCCATGATATGTATTTCGTACCATTTTTAGCTGGGACTGCGATGCAAACTCAAGATATTAGAAGCTTTATCATTAGTCAGCGCACTTCCATTTGTTTCCAAAAAAACATGTGTACTGTTGTATGAAGAAAAATCTAAGGGTTAAATTGACTATTTAGACAAGAACCACATTCATAATTAACTTGATCAACTCCATCAAATATAAAACTTAGAATGAACAGATCTAATATTAGAAGAAGAAAAACGAAGCCAAAGTATAGGAAGAGCGAGCAAGAGACTTACATCTATCTTGAGGCTTAGCTACATCTTTACAACAAGCAAGACAGGCTGTTAGGATTTCTGATGTCTTCAATCTGCAAGCTGCGTTAGATATTTTTGTCACATCTATTTCACTTGCTACATTGTAAAAGGAGAAGGTAATATATTAGAAAGGACACCAAATGAGGCATTATAATTCCAGTATTTTCAAATAAAATTGAAGAATAAACTAACTAAGCAGGATAATTAGCAAAAAAAAAAGAAGATAATTTCTTGCTGTCCACTAAACACTTCACATATGAGGAACGAAATTTTCCTTGCTAATCAATGATAGAACCTCTTCAATAGAGAATCCTTAGAACAGTTTCATAGCTAAGTGCAAATTTCGGTAGAATAGCTAATTGTCTAACCTTTTTGTTCAGAAAATATAGGACGGAACTGCACTTTGTTTGTCTCCAGCATCCTTAGAACCTCTTTTCCTGATTCAGATGCTTTCAGAAATAGCTCTTCAATTTCTTTCATGCATGAAAAAAGATCTGGCTCCTCATGATTAGTTTCTGGATCAGTCTCTTTGGGCTTCTCATGGATAGGTAATGCAACCACAAAAGGTGCTGATGTTGATGTTATTTCAGGAGTTTCATTAGTCTCATGCATACCATTTGTGAGCTTCACATAGTCCTCATTCTGATGGTTAGTTTCTGAAACGTTATCCTTTATAAATTGGATGGAGAGTGACTCCACTTTAAATTGGTGTTCCGATATGAGATTTCGGTTTTTAAACATCTGTACCAGGGATCCACTATAAGGTTGGTCAAAGTCATTTTCTGACTCCAGGTCATTCTTTTCACTTGTGGAAGCTCTATCCCCTTCTTCTTCCAATTCTGGTATGCCCTCCTCTTCCCTGAGACGCTTAATTTCATCTGCATTATCAAGACCATGTAGTCCTCTCCCACTTCCAAGTGAAATCTGGTTCTCAATTTGATGGAAGAGACCAAAATAATCCCATGGTTGTGCCTGAGTAGGAGTAGGCGGAGCTTCAAAAGATGAAATTTCATCTAATTCTGAAACAAGGCGCTTCGGGACTTCAGATGATCTCTGTAGATTGGCTGTCATTGAAGTTGGAGGTTTCTCCTTGACTGTTGTGTAAGTAGCTTTACCAGATTTCATATGATTAACATAAAGGTGCCCAGATGAGATGGGAGAAGGAACTGGAGAAAATGATTCAGCTGTCTCCGCATGCTGTGAAAGAGACGAAGATGAGTTTGAGAAGTGGGAAATAGCTCCATCAGTAAGAGCAAATGGTTCGGATGTCGCAGATGTAGATGTATATAAGGAAGATTCAGCAAGGACAACTTCAGGCTGTACAAATTTTCGAAGTGCAATTCCAGTACTTGTTAGGGACTGTACGTAAGAAAAATAAGCAGCTGCAAGTGAGCTTCTTTCATCAATTGCTTGCCTAATAAGCCGTCTCCTTTCTCTACACAGTATGAGGGATTTATCTTCTTCACTCTTTGAATGAGCAACCCCCATAAGTCCTAGCAGCAATGACTCAGTACCTAGTTCCCAAATATCGTAAATTAGCTGAAAGTCTGAAAAAAAAACTTTTATTTGCATACTTAGGTGTGTAGAAAATACCATGGCCATCTAAAGCATGGATAGATGCTCTAATAAGCCTTGCAGATAGTCCATTTGTGACATATAAGTATATAAACTTGTGCAGTAATGCAGGGTGAAGCATTGCAATGCAATGAAACCAACAAATTATCAAAGATGCTTTTGAAATCCATGTACTGAAACAGACGATAGCAGCATTCCACTGATAAGAATTTGACAGTATAATCGTCTTAATATATATCATTTTCTTCCAACTTAACTGAAAACCTATGCCACAAACCCAATCTTCTTCATGGTAGCTACACCACAAAAGCTTCTTCAATGACCCTTTTGAATGAGGAGAAATCATGTTTATGGCTCGAAATTGAGTAACTCATGCACTTGCTAACAAACCTAGAAAAAGGGTCCTAAAATAAATCTGTACTCGTAACTCATTCCAGTTAAGGGATTTAGCAAGAGATACAACATCAAATCCCACATTCAATATTTACCTTAGTTTGAAAAGAGAACATAAATGATCGAAATGAGAGCATGAAAATATTGCACATAACAAAGACAACTACATACTCCCAGATAAACTAAAACCCAAGCCATTCCTTAGAGAAGAATTTGCCACAATCTCGCTTGGAACATGCCCTTACACAGCTTGAAAAGGATAAAATGATTACAGTTGTAATAATCCCTCACGAAAAATATGATATTTCCACTTCATACATCAAACTAAAATTTAATACCTGTATTTCTACTTGAGGGTATTAGTTCTACATGTATTTCTACTTGAGAGGTTTTTTTTTCTTGCAAAAAAAACATGTAAAAACAAAAAAGTGAATAACCCTGTACTTTAGAGAACCCTTTAACTTCATAGAGTGCCGATTAGACAGTCCAACACTCCTAACAGAAACACACTAACTACAAATATGCAATCGGATTTTGGATTCATTCATCATAGAAAAGCTGAAAGTGAACTCAAAATCCAAGTTATAGAGTTTATTGCTTGGAGTTACAAAATCGAACGAACAACGGGAAGGAGCCATTAGGTTTCGCAGTATCCTCTGAGAAAAAACTCAAACAAACAACAAACAACAATTTTCCTCCAAATATGAAAATCACAAGTCATGCTAATGGACCGGTAAAATGCGTGCAGTTCCCAACTAGAAATCCTTAATTGAAAAATCAAAAAACAGTTGACCCTAACACGGGAAGAATCTACTTTGCGATAACAACTAAGACGAAGAAGATGCGCCAGAAAACCGCAAGGCAGTGAGACAAAAACTCGTTTTCCATCACAAAGTAATCTGACAGGCCAAGAAAGCCATAGTGGAATAGCCAGACACATCAAACAACATCTGGACTAAAACGACTCAGATAAATCAAGCAAATAGGAGCAGTAATTGAAGAAATTGAGAGAATTCTGTGAACCTGAGACCAGGGACTAAGAATCGATCAGAAGAATCATAAGCAGGATCTGGAGGGCGGCGAGGTGCGGCAAAGCTCGTTGGAATTGAGCAAAGTAGAGAAGGATCTCGGTGTCCGAGAGAGGGCAGCGTAGCAGCGCGGGCGGAGGGGGAGAACGTAGCGGTCCGACCCCTCTGCTTCTTCTTCTTCTAATTTAATAATAATAATAATAATAATAATAGAAATAGTGGCGCAAAGAAATCAATTGGGATTGGCGGAGGAAAGATTGCGCCGACCGAGAATAATATATTGTCAGTAATGATTTTTCTAACTAGAAATATCAGATTTGCCCATCCGTCCTTTATATTTTTATAAAATCAATCTTTAAAATAGTTTTTAGTTTATTTCCTATTTTTAAAAAAAAAACATATGAAAGGTACCGTATAAGAACTCAAATTTAAAGTAATACTTTTTGTCTCACTCACTAAACTTGAAGTAAGAAATATAGAGCTGGACACATCTAGTAAGCTTATAATTAGTATGAGTCTGACTATATTAAAGAAAATGAAAACAAATCCTTGATCACTCATTTGTTCTTGTTTACTTTGACGGACGGAAATATAGAAAGAAAGTGAATTAAAGTAAAAAAGAATTAAGGTGAAAAAGAAAATAAGATAGTGTAAAATTCACGTGACCCTATCCCTTTGTCTCCTATAAGCATCAAAGAGAGTTGAGCACCTTGCCCAGCCGGCGAGTTTTCTGAGCTGGAGAACCCTCCCAAGTAATGAGCGGTGTCCAGCGGCCATGAGTGATGTCGAGCGGGCGAGTGTCTTCAAGCGAGTGGGCAAGACAATAATGAGCGGGGCAGCAACGAGCAAGCAAACATCTTCAAGCTGGGGAGCGGCAGCATCCGATGGGGGAGCAGCAGCATCCAGCCGGCACTCACCTAGCCGGCAAGCAGGCGGGCGAGATAGCAGCGAGCGGTGGGTGGGTGAAGCAACGAGAGAAGCAATGGCGGCGATGAGCGGGAGAGGTAGCGGCGGGTAAGCAACGTGCGAACGAACGTTGCTAGAGAGTATTACTGTAGCAATCCGTCTTATTCGAAACCAATCACAAATCAAAAAAAAAAAAGCTTATTTTTTTTTTCCAAAGTAGAGTTAAGAAAACTACAATGGCAACAAATTACGATAGCTATGATGAAAAAAATTTTAAAAATCTGTGAATTAAAATCATCCAAATGCATCATCCAGAGTGCATTATGATGTGTGCATAGAATGTGATGTATAGGGTTTGGAAAGATAACACAGATTTTGAGATTTAGAAATTTATACCATCAAGATGATCTAACGGTGATGTGCAGATTTTCTTGAGTTTTAGAAATTTACGGATTTTTAGAAAACACCCTCAGCTATGATTTTTCTCCAAAAAGCTGCTCATCAATTGTCAATCTTTTCAAACAGTGTCCTTTACTTTCTCATTAAGCATGGAAACCAATAATGATCGTGACATTTATGGTACATAAAAATTGTACTCACATCTGCAATCACAAACACTCGCGGAGTTGCATGGCCAAACGCTGCATCTTGTGGTAAAAAATGAAGATGCCGGTGTCATTGCGTCATCAGCTAAGTCGGTGGATTGTCACCTAAATTGCAGTAGTTGAAGGTTACACATCATTTGCAGTAACCTTTTGGATAGAATCAAGCACAATAAACCTAATCCAACTACTGTTAGTCAATGTTATAACTAAAAAGCTCAAGACATTAAAATGCCGGAAACTCCAAGGCTATGAACTAAAGAATCTAAGATGCTTAACTGACTCAAGTATTGAACTCCTGAATTATTAATTTTGAACCTCGCACTATCAAAATTTTTACTAATACCAATATTAAAATTCAAAAAGTTATGTTAAAAAATTTTAAAATATAGAATTAAAATAATAAATAAGAGTTAAGGAGTTTAGGTGTATTTGTGTGTCAGTATGTGTCATAATATTTGTAATTACAAGTATAAAATGATGTTATTTAGTATTATACAGAATTAAAATTTGGGTACCGGTATCAATGCTATAACCGTTTTAAAATTTTAATATTTGATACTACAATACCAAATATTTTTGCTCACCTCTAGTTGCGAGAGAGCTTGAATTGCTTACAAGATAAAAGTGATGGTATAAGCTAGAAAGAGGCACACGGGCCGAGGTTCGCCTACGGGCTGAATGAAGCCCAAGAGCAAAGAGACACACGGGCCGAGGTTCGCCAAGGGCCGCGCAGCATCGTGGGCGCTTCTGTTAAATTTTAGAAAAGTTCCCATTCTTCTCCGCGTTGGCCTCTCCGTAGCAGCCAGCTTAACTGGAGCCGCGGCTCCACTTAACCCTCGAAATAGATGTCCGCCTCGAGTTCTTTTTTTTTCTTCTAATTGGGGAATTTAAGAAGAAGAAAAGATTTGACTGTTGGAACGAAGGAACCAGATCTTTGGATTAGCGGAAGCTCCCGTCGATCTGTCGCCCTCGGATTTCGTTTTCGTACGCTTCACCTTTTTTTGGGTAGAAATCAGCACATTGTTGTGATTTTGGGTTTTTGTTTGTCTCTCGATAATTCATGTTATTGTTATTTGATCTGGTATGTGTGGTTGCTCAAATCTTAACTTGTTGAAGGTTCAGCTATGGGTTTGATTGGTTCGTTAGATTTCCTTGATTCGCCTTTGTGCTTTGTGATTTAAGCTGGTTTAGTCTTTTCCAGGACCTTTTTGTTTGATTTTGTGGGAGGAGGATGGCGTTTTGATTGCGGAATCTGGGATTTAAGCTCCCCTTTTGTCCTTCTCCTTCAGGTGCGAAACAAAGTTCTTAAGGACTGTCCTTTTTGCCTTCAGCTATTTAATCTGTTGTAATTCATTTCTGTTCATCTTTTTTATCTTTCTCGGAATGTTAAAGAAAACTATAATTTCTCTTATTAAGGGTTTATGCATCATATGTATAGATATGTATCACATGTCTGGTACAGGACACGGGTGAACAACAGAAATTATTGTCCTTCTCCTCTTAAAACTGTAACACACCTTTCGCTTGTTCTCTTGTTTGTGGAAAAGGTCAGAGATCTTTTGCTTGAATTTTGTTTCATGTTTTGGAGCATTATGTAACAAACAACTTTTTCGCCTTTTTTCCGTTTGTTTTCCTTGTCTTTTCATTGTCAGTTTACGTTGGTCGGTATTTTGTTGAGTTTTTATGAGTCAATTGGTGCAAAACTGCGAATTATTTACAAATGGAGAAAAAAAACAACAACCAGAGTTTCTATCATAATACATAATGATTTACTAGATTATTTGAATATTATATTTAATTTTGTTATCAAGAAGGCAACAAGATTTTTATTAAACTATGTAGTTTAAATGGTACATTTATTTGCATCCCTTAAGTGTAATTTGGTTCATCGTTTTTGTATATATATATATATATATATATAAAACCTGTATTTGATCTTGGATATGTGCTTAAACTGGAGTAGCTTCCTGAGGAATGAAATCATATTTAGATCAATGGATTCATTTTAATGAATTTTATCTGAGTCAGAGATATAGAACATACTATTCACGACAAATACTTTTTCTAAATCTGTTTATTTGGAGCTGCTTTAGTAATCTGGCACTGGTGCAGCTACTATTTCCTACGGTGCTACCTAGCCAATTTGACATTTTTGTTGACTTACGATGAATTAAATGATGTTCCAGGCTCTCTATTTCTCATCATGCTTGAAATTTTGTCTGTAGGCTTTAAACTGTATATCACCTGTTTTCAGCTTAATTTAGATAATTTATCGGTTTTTCCAGTTCAAGTAAAGTTGTCTTATGAAGCATCTATGACATTTTTGTTATATAGGTTTATGTTTTTCTTTCAGTGAATATGAACGGACAAGGCAGCTATGTTCCACCTCCATATATTCCTCTTCATCAGTCGGATACTGAAGATGACACTACTCCTGTGAATGGTCTTGACTCCTCCCACCAGTCTGCAACACAGGATCTGACACAATGGTCATCTGGAATCTGTGCTTGCTGTGATGATATGCAGAGCTGTACGCTACTTTCTGCCCTCTGAACCTTGATTTTCAGAAGAAAGAATTAAAGGTGCAATTTATTCATGTAATACAATGTGATAATGTTTGTGGTACACCTAAAAAATGTTTCGAAGGTAGAGATTCTAGACTGTGCCCAAACTAGTTTCTAGTTCATGTATATTAACAATTCAGTATATATTTGCCATCTATGTGTACGTTGGGTTGGGGCATGGATCAACCATGGCAAGATGCACAATTTAAGTAGGAAGTTATTTTATTTTGTTAAAGACCAAATAAATGGACTTCGATGAAATTTTGTCCTTCTAGTGTCTCGTATACAACATCTAAGGTGAACTCTCATGGCCAGATTATATCTTAGGAAATGTAAACTTAGAATTTTCAGCTTAGTCAAAATTGAATGTATGTATGAAAATATGGAAAAAAAAGAGTATTTGAAGTGCTGGTGCACAGAGATAACTGTCCCTTGGATTGTTTATTCGTGCGATATATAGCTTATGATTCACTAATTTGCCCTCCAGACCTATTCATCTATCAGCTATGCATAATAAACTTTTCTGTTATACAAACGTTTTCTGGAGACTCTGTTAAATAAGCTTATTTGCAAAAAAAAAAAAAAAAAAAAAAAAAAAACTCAAAAAGACATCAATAGGCACTAAAATCTTTTGAAGGTCCATTGACAAGCGTGAAAAGTTCTTTCAACTCCTTTTTTTTTTCCTTTCTTTTAGGTTGTATCGGTGCTGTATGCCCATGCTACCTGTTCGGAAAGAATGCAGAATTTTTTGGATCCGGAACTTTAGCAGGGTCATGCATTACCCATTTTATTTTATGGGGTCTTATCAATAGTCTCTGCTGTCTGTGCACTGGAGGTCTACTTGCAGGAGTGCCAGGATCAATGGTGGCTTGTTATGCATGTGGATACCGCAAAGCACTACGGGCGAAGTATAACCTGCAGGTATGTTAGTGCCTTGAACACTTATGGAGGATAATCTATGGACTTGATGAAGTATACCAAGAAAATACCTTCACCTTTTTTCCCTTTGCTCGACTATTCCTTTACTAAAGGATATCAATTTCACCTTTTAGGTGACTTTACTCAGCATCTGCCTTGTTCATGTGATCCTAGTGCTCGCGAAAGTGAAATCAGAAAGGTTGTTTTAGTATTGAAATTTAGCAAACACAAACTAATAAATTGTGATGCAAAAAGACTACTCTGGCAGTTCTAGTTCACAACAGATCGTGTAGACTAGGACATAAATACATTATTCTGAGCAAAGGGAAGAAAAAAAATGATAATTCTGACAGAATGTGCACTGCTAAAGTATTTGTTACGGAAAAGAAATAACTACTTAATGTTTCTTTTCTGGGCTGGACTTGGAAATCATGAAGAATCACATGGATAGCATATTGTAGAACTAAAATCTCACGATGATATTAAGTATACTAGTACACCAAAGATATTTAGTTTCAATCCCTGTTCTTAACGACGATTCAACATGATCCTTGTGCATGTGAAGTTTTACTGGGAAGAACTCTAGCTTCCCGTGTCCAGCAAAAGAATATGCAAGTCTTCTGATCTGGCTTTCATATTTCAACATAAGCCATATGATTTTAGTAGCAGAAAAAGTTGGATCATTTCGGCCAACATTAGCACTGAATCATGGTTAGACAATTTCTATCACTGCTACGCATGAGCTTGCCGCCGAATCATGATTACATGATTGGTGCCTGTAGAAAAGGCATACATTCTTAATGCGAATATTTTTTACTGCACTTAGATGACTTACCTTCTTTACTCTGACATTCTTTCTGAAGTTTTCAGGCTACTAATTTCCTATTTGTTCTCCAACTAAACTTGATATTCTCTCCAGGAAGCACCATGTGGTGACTTGCCCACGCATTTGTTCTGCCATTTGTGTGCCATTTGCCAAGAGTACAGAGAGATTCGTGAGAGATCAAATGGCCGCAGTCCTGCTGTAGCACTCTCTCCTGTAGCTGCTCCCCCAACACAGTCTATGGAAATGAACAATGGAAGTTGAATGCAAAATGCGTCATTTCAGTTTCTCAGTCACAACACTCCTTGAGCACCCAGTGTAACGGTGTGCAGCTTCAGCAGAGTTGCTGACAATGTCCGACAACGATCACATTGTAGTCCTTCAATTTGGGTTTGCGCCGGAGTTTTTCTAGATTTCGGATCTACGGACCAGATTTTAGTAAGAGATGACATACATATAGACGCCATATAACTCTCACGTTTACACCTTGTTCATGTTCACTTGCAGACACAACGAGCAGAATATTATTCCTGCGGGCTTCGATTAGCGCTGCCGTAGATTTTAAGATGGCTCTGAGAAATGGAAGTGATTATAAATTTATAATGTGGACACTGAATTTATGATCCATAGCCGTTTTCATTCTTGCACATTGTAAAAGCATCAGGCACTCCTGCACCATGGTTAATGCCTACTGCTTGTTTTCTTCATTTGATAAAAAAAATTATTATTCAGTATTGCTTACCTAAATACCTAAATATTACTTTAAAACTTTTGAATCAATGTGCGCCGAACAAAAACTCTAGTTTTGCACATTGTAAATTCAATTGGTCCATTGGTTGGATTTTAATGAAAAGCTAACTAAGAGTTTTTATTGTAATGTCGGCAGCAAATTATTATTAAAAGCGAACTTCTTTCGTACGAGGTATACAGAAAATCAGATATTCTGGCCACGCGCCTCTCTTCGATGGTGTTTCCTCTTAAACAATTACTTTCTATTAGTTATGTATCATCACTATCTAGTTTAGTCCTTAATTAACTATTATATACATTTTGTCGTACTCTAGTATGTTCATCCACTTAAAGATTAGATTAAGCATTTTATTTTTTGGTACATTGATCAAATATTGTGTAATAGATTTTGCATTAAGATTCGTGCTGATAAGATCTAGCCATACTGCTCCCCTCGACACTGACGTGGCACTGTTTTTCCCTATGCCTAATGCTAATGTACGTAATCATGTGGATTCAACATGTTCCTTTCTTTTCTTCTCGTTTTTCCTCTCCTATAGCACCGAGCCATGTGTTTTAAAAAATTAGACCCGACCGGCCTGTTAAGTGAATCGAACTATTTCGCACCGAACTAGGAGACCGGTTCAGTTTTATATAGCAACAAATTTAAAAGTTTACGAATTCAACAAATTAGGTTACAAGCGAGGGCATGGGGAGCAGTTCGAAAAAACAAAAGTGCAAACAGATTGGAATTTGTAGGCTTCGCTTCGCCTACGCGGTCTTCCGTAACACAGGCCGACCGCGGCGCATTGACTCCGCCGTGGATCCTGCTCTTGCCGCGTGGCGCATTCCTGTGCCGCCTCGTGCAGACGCCCGCCGAATCAAGATCACTGGATGACACGAGACAACGCGAGAAGCGAGATCACCGCACGGAGCTCGGCACGATCCGCCTCTCATTAATATGGCCTCCTGCATCTGTCCCAAGAAGAAGAAACAAGGAAAAGAAGAAGAAAACCCTAGTGAGGACTTTCGTCGAATTGCCTCTGTTTGCTTTCGCGAGTCGGAAGGTCGCTTGCTCTGTAGCGGAGCCTAACTGTTTGTAAACATCAGGAGGTATTACGTTATCCTTATCGATCGCACTTGCTCCTACAATATATTTTATGTCGGAGTCGTTAAGAGGGACTGCTCGATTGGGTTTGGTTGTTCCTGGTAATCGACGAGTGTTCCATCATTATGCAGGAGTATTTCTCATGGAGGGGATAAAATCAGGTTTCAGTAATGAACGTTGTTGTTGTTGTTTTTCCAATCTGCGTAGGTTGTTTTTTATTCATCTTTTTCAAATAGGATTTAGTTGTTTTTCTCCGCCAGTTTGGCCCTTTTTTATTATGTTTCTTCCTTCAGGTGCAATGGCTTTCCCATTGCCAAATAATATAATCGACTTCGTTATTCTAACGCAGAAATTTAATATCAATGGAAGTACATAATGTTTAGCAGCTCTATTGACAAACATTTTGTTTTATCTGCTAATTTTCAAGCATTTGATATTGCAAACTATTGCGCTTGTTCTATTTATCGTATCCAAGAAATTATTCTCTTTCTAAAGGCAGCCATGTGATTATTCCTCTCACTCTACCTCCTTTTTTTTTGGTAGTTTAAGATATACAACGATATAGTTTGTACGAGTTGGTTGGGTGATTATTTATTCTTAAAGGTTAACCTATTAGAGAGCTTGATATAAGTTCATTTTTGTTCATCATCACCTTATGGTGGAATCATTCACTTCAACCACAGGACTATAGTATGTCCTTTCTAATATTCCCACAAACAGTCCATGTGAGAAAACCTAATTGGATATATCAAGCAGAGGCTAGCAAGGGTTATACTAGATGATTTGATTACTTCTCTTGTTTTAAAAAGGTTTAGATATTAGAGAAGACCCTACTTACGTATTTATGGTTCAGCCTTGATTTATGTAATATGATTGTTAATAATTTGGTAATTGGGCGTTAGAGTTTGTGAGAACACACTGAAAACTGATGGTGTGCATTTATTTTGGGAGCAGGTCGATTTCTGCAATGGGTTTTCATAAAACAGCTCCCACGACTTGTTTTCCAAGTGAACATTGCTCGCGGTGGGCTCGATTTTACTTCAAGTATTGCCTCTGCAATGCAAAGGATGGAATAGCTTTATTTTTGGGTATGATCAGTATCCTCAGCTGGGGAGTCGCAGAGATTCCTCAAATCATCACAAATTACCGTGAAAAATCTACTGAAGGCCTCTCAATTTCTTTTCTGCTGACATGGATTGTTGGGTACTTTCTATTTGCTTTTCATATTAGATTTTATTTTAAATTCTTTTCCAGGTTGTTTTTATTTGCACCATTACTTCAGGTTTTACCAAGGCTAGTTTAATTATGGACCTGAAAATTATATTTTTCCAAAATTTATATTCGAGCCAATATTCTCTTGGTCTGTTGATTAAAGCGTTACGATACTGCTGTATTGTTTTTGTGCTTTTGGATAAATCAGGATGTTGCATGGTTTCATGTTTAATCAGTGTTTAAGTGGAACATAATTCTATTATTAAGATAGTTGAAACATTTTTCTTTATTTTTTTGTTCTTATGGTTAGTAATAGTCTAGTTTTTGGTAGTAAAAAAGTAAAATTGTAAAAAAATTCAAGAATAGTGTTATCTCCGTTGCATTATGTTGGTTGCTCGAAGGTCTTTGGAATCTTACAGGTCTGTTTGCATACAAAGCGGTAAAGTAAAAGCAATCAACCTGTTGATGTCATGAGAGCCTAGACGTTATGCTTGTCGTACCTGCATATATCTTTTGGTTCTTGTCGTGTATATAAGAACAATAATTAACTTGATTGAACATGACAGAGAAGACTCCATATCTTTTTTCCACATTCAACTTATTCACAAGAGCATGGTTTCATCTTCTTCCCTTTAGCGAGCATTTTCTTTGTGCTTTTGAGATGAGACCATGGTGTCTTTAATGAAATGTTTTCTTTAAAGGTTTTCCATTTTAGAATGAAATTTTATTCAAATATTGCATATGTGAATTTAAATGTGATAACTGATAGTTTTTGCCATGCTTGGAACGAGAGTCGAGACAAAATTAATCAATAGAAGCAATTTTGAGTGTTAGATGTTACAAGTGGCTTATCTTATGTACACTTGTACACTATAATCGTTTATGTTTATGGCCATTTTTATTATTGTTTTAAAGTGCTTTTACCTGTTTCTTGTTCGTAGTCTTAGTTATTTATTTGATTGCAGAGATTTACTTAACCTCATTGGTTGTCTGCTGGAGCCTACTACTGTGAGTATGAATAACTTACCTTGGCATGGATTGAGTTTTCATTAGTATCTAGCCTGTTTTGATACTCTTTTGCCACAACTAAAATCTGATTGCTGTTCTACTCTATTTTCTTCTGCATTTAATCAGAGAATTTGCAAGAGATAATTACAACACTACGGCTAAATGTTTCTTTTACAACTTCGATTGTTACAGAATTTAGTGGTGGTGGTTATTTTTAGCTTTCTGTGTTTTGAGAATTTATAATGTTAGCAAAAATCTAAGAAATGTGGTGCAACTTGTCCATGATTTTCATACAATCGCTCTGTTAACCACTCAAGGCTTAAAAGATGCTTGTTGCTGGATGTTTTGATCCAATGGCCTCTTTCTTGGAATAATTTTTTATATATTTGCTCGAGACTTGGTATCTATGAAGCTCTGCCATTCTGTCACCATCTCCAAAAGTAACTGTAAGTGATAAAATCCTTGAAAGGTTTGACCAGGATCTTCATTCTCCTCTGTTTCTCCTCTATAATCTCCATTTTAGTCTGTTGCTCTCAGATATATTCTTGCTAGACGTACCAAGTCATGAAATTGATTTTGATCTTTATAAATATAAACAGTGAGGTTATAGATTCCTTCAGTGTCATAGTGTTAATTGCTGTTGATCTCTGAATTACTTCAGATCTTCTAATTTCTTCTCTTATTATTGCAGCTGCCAACACAGTATTATATGGCACTGGTGAGATCGTCAATTCCAGTAGCGGTAATTGTTTTCTATCAGCCTTTTGCTTATCCTGCTAAATAACCTCTACCTTGACTTCAGTTATACACGGCGACAACATTGATGCTCACAGGACAGACTATATATTATGGCCACATATATCATAGACTCAAAGCTAACAGAAGTATGGTGCCTAGCAAGGTAAGACAATTGGTTGGCCATTATGGATAGACAGTATTGATTATCTTTATTTGTATATCCCCTACTTTTCTTAAACATGTGGCTAGCATTTTTAATTTAGAATCTTGTTTTTTGTTTGTATCAGTACCCGTTAACTAAAGCTTGGATATGTTGATCCTTATTTGAACCCTTGTGATTTCAGGGACAAAAGTATAATCAGGAAGAGGCCTCAATAAATGTAAGCCTCTTAGGAGATGAAGAAACAAGTGATGACCAAACAAATAGTGCAAGTCCATCGAAGAACATACCAACTGCACCAATTCCTGTTGACAGTAATTCGTCTGGGAGAGAATTTTATTTCATGTACGCTTCTTGGCATATGTTGGTGTTTAGTTTCTCATTCAATTTAACCCTCCGTGTTCTGAGTTTGAGATAGTTCCAATTTATGCATCTAGGTCACCACGGCTTTTGCAATTGAGCCCAATGCCTACACCTGAATACTTTTTGGCGCACTCTCAAGATTCTAGAAGGTTATCCTCCATAGATGACAAACAGCAATCTGCATCAAAGGATTCATCACTTGATATGCGAGTTACAGCACAGTCTGCTCCATCTAATTTGGTTACAAAGAATATACTCTCTGTGGTTAGTTTATGTTTTGCTGCTTAACCGCCTGTTGGTTTGTTCTTCTAAAAGAATCCCACTGTGCGATACATGAACATTGTCGTATTCAGGTTCCTTCTGCTGCATTGTGCCTTGGTATATGTATTTTTCATCTTTGCTCCAATAACGTGCAAACTGTATCAGCTAATCAAGTGGTTGTCCTTGTAGGCCGCAAGCTGTTACAGGTAATATTAGTCTGTTCTGCCTTTGACTTTATAAGTTAATATTGCTGCCCATTACACTATGCATATGAAGTATTTATGTTGGACTTTCTACATCATCTGGGGGACATGGACATAACTTCACAAGTTGAATTAATCATTATATAACTGTTTGTAGGATAACCTTCAAGATGTCGAGAGCAGAAACATTGGCACATTCCTTGGTTGTGCTATGGCAGTCATCTACATGGGTGGAAGGCTTCCTCAGATTTGTTTAAATGTGAGGACGAACTATAGATATATGAAAAACCAATACCACATCTGACATTCCCGGTATTTTTTTTTTTATTTTTCACAGCAGAGCTTGGGACAAGTATTATCTAATATTTACATGGAATCATCCTCTAAGTTCCTTTCTTTTGTAATTTGGATAAATTTCAACGTGACTCCTTGTTTTTTGACCAAATGCAGATTCGAAGGGGCAACGTACAGGTAAGCCTTCATAATTCTCTTATGATTCATGGCTAATTCTTTGGATATGGACCAATATTGAAATTTCAATAATGATGTCCAATTCGAAATTCTTTAAATAACTAACAAGCTATTATGATTTTTGGGTTTTGTGTATTTGGTGTGAACTTATTCCACAGGGTCTTAACCCGTTGATGTTTGTCTTCGCGTTGATTGGAAACATTACCTATGTGGGAAGGTATAATTCTTTTGTTAACGCTCTTAGAGTATAAGCAAATTTTTATACTTGGGCGTGCTGTGCTTGACATATCTGGTGTATACTGTTTTGCAGCATCCTTTTCAAAAGCTTGAAGTGGTCTGAAGTCGGGCCCAATCTTCCATGGATAATTGATGCTGGTGGGTGCGTCATACTGGACGCTTTCGTATCCTCTCATTGTTGGCAACTTTCCATGCTCTTAGTTCTCTTCAAATCAATTAAAATGAAGAAATGGGGTTCAAAAGATAATTAGAATCATTCTACTTTGGCGAAGCTCTGCATATTTTTATAAGAAGAGGTTGGAGGTTGGAACTTACAGAGAGGAAACTGAGCTGGTTCCAAACTTAGCACCTTAGCGCCTCATCAACTTCGAGCCTTGGTAAAACACTAGAGAAGAGTGTTGGTACAATTCTATTCCTTGGCTTCCAAAGTTACCTTAACTCTTTCCTAGATTCTCATCCAGTTCATCTATTATTATCCGAGAAAACACAAGCCCGAATCTGAAGATAATCGAGTTTAGACGCAGCAGGCAAATGTTAGTTTCAGAGACCGCAGAGATCAAATTCTGTACAGGTTCCGTCAGTCTTGGTTCTGTTGGTTGCAATTGAAAATGAAAAAGAAACGGAGCTGGACACTCTATTCAGAATTCTCTCTGCCAATTTGGTGAGCATGTCATCAATGGGATAAGAAGTTTTTTTTCGCAAAGAATGAGATGTTTCGATTTTTTTTTTACTTCGTTATTCTTTTCCTAGTTGTAGCTTGTGTACCTGCTACTTCATATCCTTAATTTTTTTACACAGTGAAACAGAATACGTTTGTTAGTTCTTTAATAGAAGTTCTAGAAGGATAAAGAGTTTGGATGGCACAAAATGAGAAAAAGCACTGCGTCGACGGTAAACAGTGAAGAGCAATGCATTGTTTTAATTTAAAGGTTTACCGTATGCTGTGTACAATTTTCAGTATTCCATTCGTGATCGCCTTGGGCCTTGGCCAAGCAGAAAAGAATCGAGGTGAGAACTTAGAACGTGTTCAATCTGGATAGATATTTTCGCGCCACAGAAAACAAATTTCTCAATATTTTAGAGAACAAAATAACCCTAGATTGAAGGACTTCTCTACAACTTCATTAGTCACTACCAGATGTTGCTGTGGTTCACATAGACCCAATAAATTGAAAAGCTATATTCACAGTTTCACACCAGCTAAATCCCGAACTCTTCTTCAAAGGAACAAGGCAACAAGCTGAAATCACCGGCGCTTGGGACACTGACTACGGCCAGGCGAATTCCACGGAGACCTTCGCCTCGCTTGGACCCTCTTCGAACGATTCGTCGTCCTCGGCCTCGGGTGCTGATCTCGTGGACCTGCCGCGTGCTGTCGTCGTTGCTTTCATGGCGACGGTGCTGGCAACAACGCTGCGTGGCGAAGGGAAAGTATTGGCGGCGAGAAGCTTGGCTTTATCCGGCCGAAGGAGCTCAGACAGGATGAGAACGAGAGATGCCATTGCAGGGAAGTGTGAGCTTCAAGAACTCTGAAGGAGATGGAGAAGAAGAAGGATCGTTAGGGTTTTTAGCCTCTGAATCGTGAATTGGGTGTAGTTGGCAGGATAAATAGCGTGAAGCTGGTGAGCGGATCGCGACCTGGCCTGGGGCCCTGGGATGAGCACATTGTTTTCAGCGAACAATGCGTCGTCGCCATTGTTACCAACATACTTTTAGGTTTTATCATCTGGATGTGCCGTGGAAGCCGCCACAGGAGTACAGGACACGGTGGGCCAAACCAAACTGTGGGTGACAAAACCGTTGCAATTTTGATGGTTTTAATTATTAACTGTCGGTTTCCCAAATTTTGATGCTTTTAATTACATATCTATTACTCTGTATAAGATTCCTAACAAAGTTCTGAAATATTATGCTGCTTTTAATTTAAATATTATTATCTTTTAATTTTAAAATTATTGTTCCCTATACTAGATATATCTTTTCTTCAAATATGCATATTTAAAAGTTAATTCCGCTAGGGGTTTGATAGTATTTATACGAGCCATAACTTCACATCAAGTTCATAGTTAAACACATGCTGTGTATAATTATTTATTTTCTAAAATATTATAATTATACAATTAGCGAGTGACCATAAAAACATTACTAGCTACATTTGACACCACATTCTAACAATACTAACTAAATTTGATTTAACACAAATTATAAATTAAAAACTTTGTTGTTCTAAAACTTAATGTATAATTAATTTAAACAAAAAAAATAAATATTTCATCTAAATTTATTAGAGAGAATTTATAATTTAACATAATTTTTAAATTAATAAGTGAGAAATTATGAAATACTAAAAGAAGAATTTAGAATAATACAACTAGTAGACATGTTGAAAATTGTTGTTAAGTAAAAATATGACCTTATAGGGATATTTTTAACTAATGGTATATATGATTTTAAGAAAAAAAATATATAGAAAATTGTTTGGTAATGAAAAACATAAATAAAAAAAATAAGTAAAAAAATAAAAGTTAAGAAAGCTACAATTTGATGCTTGTGCAGCTTCTACTTCTAAAAAAAATAATTCATATGATTTCATTTAAAATTTTAAATATTATTATTTTAAATATTATTATTTTAAATAATTAAAATTTTAATACTAAAAAATAAAATATATTTATTATTTTAAATAATTTAAAATAAATATTTATTTATTATTTTAAATTTTAACAGTAATTAAAATATTATTAACCAAACATATTATAAATTTTGACAGTAAAATACAACACAATACAACAACCAAGGATTAATTCTTACATATAATAATGGTCAAAACTGATGTGTGTTGATGCATGATGACTTGTAACCATCGATAATAGTTATGTGTTATTACACTACAACTGTAACATTTAGGCCTTGTTTACTTGGGGGGAAAGTTAGAAGGAAAGGAAAGAAAGTAGAAAGAAAAGGAGTATAGGCTTGTTTACTTGGGCGGATGGATAGTTTAGAAGAGAAAGTAAGAAAGAAAGTTAATCATTAATCCCTCCATTTGCTTTCCACCTAAATCGGACGGAAAGCTGAAACTATAACTTAACTTTACTAACTTCACACCTAACTTTTTACCGCACCGTTATTTATTCTCACTAAATACGAGCTTTTCTCGATTACTCATCCTTGCCGTCACTGCTCGAGCTCACTGCCATTACTCGTTCATGCCGCTGCTGCTTGCCCTCGCCTTCGTCGCTCATATTTAATATTTAATATTTAATAATTTTATGATTATATATATATATATAATATGAATAAAAAAATAAAAATTAGGGTGTATATATCAATCCTTCAAACTTTTTTTCCATCCAAGTAAACACGAAAGAAAATCTATAATACATTTCATCTATCTTTTTTTTTTTTTTTTCTTATACTTTTCATTCATCCAAGTAAACAAGGCGTAACGGATTAACGCATGAAATTAAATTGGAGAAGCTTTAAGAGCATAAAAAATATAGAAGATACTTTTAGCCGATGGTTGAACACCTTTTTTACATACGAGACTTAATAACTGAATATTACTTTTGATAGCTTGATATTATTTCTAATGAAATTATTACGTGTTAATATGCTATCACTTGCCTCTCTCGACAATATGTTGTGCAATGATTCATAATAGTTATGTTATTACACAACTATTGAAATATTCGACGCATTAATACCTAAAATTAAATTTAAAAAATTTTAAAATTTTCTTCACCAAACTGAACACAACATTACACGATAACGTAAATTTTGTGTATAATAATTAATCAGTTAAAATTTGTATTGATTATATTGTATCATTTGAGTTATTAAAATTTTTATTAACTAGCACATTGTTTTCTCTCACCGATTGAAGGCGTTTGTCTTCAACTTTTAATATTCCAGGAAGAGTGTTGACCTTTTTTAGTGTCCAACAAAGGGTTAGAAGTTTGACTAAGATTCCAACATCAATATAACCAAGGTTTATGCACGTGTTTGTTGCTTAGATGGGTATATGATGTTTGTTTATATTTTTTAAATAAAAATTTATGCAATATTTAGCTATTGAATTCAAGAAGAAAATTTAAAGAATAAATATTAAAATAATAATCTAATTGGGTGGCCACTAGACAACTACCCACATTATTACCGTAAATCCGAACTCGACCCGGTTGATAAAATTCACTATCCGAATTTGATCCAAACTCGAGTCGAGTAGTTAAACAGGTACCCGCGTTAGAATAAATATTAAAATATATTATTATTATTAAATATTTATATAATAATTGTTTTATTATTATTTATATTTTAATAATAAAAATATATTTATATTTATTATTAAAATCAAATATTAGTATATATGTTTTTAAACATAAAATTGACCCAAATTTATTAAAACACAATCTATTAAATTCAAATCCATCCTATTTAGATAAACGAATATCCGAACTCAATGTAAAATAGGTCAAGTATTCGACCTCGATAAATCAAATTGTCACCCTAAATTTATAAATTAGAAGATATTGTATGTATAATCACTTTTATTATGACTTATTTTTAAATATTTTTGTATATTTAATTAATATTTTTATAAATATTACTGCAAACGTGAACTTGAAAGTGGCAAAAATAGGGTTCTTTTAGTTAAATGAATTTAGGAAATTGTTTTTATATATATATATATATATACGGGTTTGTTTTCCCATCAATTCTATTCATTGGGCCATGTTGTTCGGGTCCGGTATCGAGAGGAAATATGTACACGAACAAAATAAGAAGAAATGATAAGGGCTATAACGTAAAACAGCGAACTGCTAGGTCTTACGCCAGTGGCAACGAATTGGGGGCGAACCAGAAACGGATAGACCAGTAGGCACAGGAGAAACCAGTGCGAGCGAGAGCGAATCCTCCTCTTATCTCCGATGGCCCAGGAGCCTACGGATCCCCCCACTATGTTAGATTCTCTTTATTTCTGACATTTATTTGCGTTGATTGTGTCATAGATTTGGTTTGTTATCCTGATTTGTTCTTGTGAATCTTCTAGGATAGGAAGCTGATAGAAGTTAGATCTATCTCTGTTTTGAATGTTGATTTCTGATGCACTTTATCTCTTAGTTTTGATTCTCTCTTATTTTTTATAATTATTTTACAAGTGGAGATCTTCGGTTCTAGCAAAATAAGACCTGGTTTTGCTGTTCTTATGTTGGAGATTTCATCGTCCGTTGGTTTTCTAGAAAGATGTCATGTTACCTTGCGATAGACCTGACTATTGACTATACTATCTTTTTTTCGATGCAGATTTGACAAAATTATAAAGAAAGAGATCCCTTCTACTGTTGTTTATGAGGACGACAAGGTAGAATCGGTCATTAATTGACATATTATATTCATTTTTAGCTCTTTGTAAGTATGATGCTTCGAGCTTTGTTGTGATTGCTATGGCATAAGCATAATGCAATATTTGGAGATTTTCGGTTTGTACCTTCTAATATTAAGATAATGCAAGAATCAATTACTCGACATTTTCATGAGTTTGATGGGCTAGCCTTCTGCCATACTTTATTTACGTGTACCCAGTATTTTCTTCGTGCTGTTTACAAGAAAAAACAGAAAGCTATTTCGTGTCAGCAGTAAACTGAAGGAAAGCTTCACATTATTCTAACAGGACGCAGAAAACTTTGGGCAAGAAGTTTTGATGTTGATCCTTAAATTTTCTTATGGTGTTTGCTATCAGAAATCAAGATATATTTTATATTTTTTTCATCTTTGAGTCATCATTCATGGATAAATTGGCTTGCACTTCCAATTGTTTCCTAGTTCTGCTATTGGTTCACGAGTTATTTACAAGGGTTCATTCTATTCAGTTGTTTTCTTATATTTTTCATCTTTCAACAGGCACTTGCATTTAGGGATATTAACCCACAAGCTCCCACCCATATTTTAGTCATTCCGAAAGTTAAAGATGGTTTGACGGGACTCTCAAAGGTGCTTATTCATGGCTCTTCAGATGCATTATTTTATTTAATGGAAAGTTTTACTCTCTAAATTCTATGATCGTCTGAAAATATAGTGATGGAAAAGCACTTGAACTTTACCGATATATTTCAAGATTAGATGTATGATCCAAGAGTAGTATCTTCTTTTTCTTGAATTTGGTGAATGTACCTGTTTGAAACTCCTTGCATGTTGCACTTCTGCCGATTAGAGAAACTAGTAGAGAAGAGAGGAAAGGAGATTAAAAGGCAATTAGGGTTTTATCAATTTAATACGTCTCATTAATGCTTATAGCCATCTATATGTTTTTTACAATCCTTACAAGAAATACAATGCATGAAATTGTCCTACCAATTGCACAGTCCATCAACCACCTACTTGACATGGCATAAAATAACAACCACAAACAATATATAATATTTAATCAATTATGTTTAGCGGATCATGTAGAAACCCCGATATTAGCACATAAAATAGATGACCATTATCATTGTAGAGGCTTGCCTGTGGGTGCCGAGGCATGCTGCTAGGCGTTCCTGGCATTGGGAACCTCGGTAGAGGCACTTCCAATAACTAGGACAGCCCCCGAGCTCACCTTTTAGAATCTAGGGGCGGGATCACTGCTTTTTCTCCATGACCTCGCAGCTGAATAAGGGGGAAGTGGCGCTGGGTCAGGAGGTTCCAGCCACGGAAGGAGGCGAAAGCAGGCTTTTCGGGGTGAGGGTATAAACCTTTAAGGACCATCAAGAACAATTTCAGTTATTATTGTTTCAAAAGCAGCATAAGGCCTTTCGTTTAAGTGGCTTATTATTGTTTCATAATGAATTTATCAGTACTGGAAATTCATTATAGTATAGTAGTACTTATATTATTGTAAATAAAATCAGATTTAGATTTCAATCAAAATTATGTCAGATTTCCATCTCTAAATTGTAAGAGTTATTTTCTTACAGTTTTTCAAAGTTTTGCTGCATGAAACTCCTTTCTTGTTCTTTATCGAAGAAAATTTCCAGCTATTGCACAGATGGTTCTTATAGCTTTTAAGATCATGTCAAGCATAATGTTTGCAAGTCACTAACTAGTCAGTTGTGAAATGCTAATCGATGTTCAATAAGCACTGAGCATGCATGCTGATTTTTTAGTTAGTAGTTTTCAGTCTATAAGTAACTATTAATTCTGTATGTAATACTTCATTTACTTATTTTTTTCGTTTATTGTTTTACTCTAAGAATTACAAGTAATTAGTGAAGCATTTTTTGAAAACATGAAATTAATTTCTAAAATAAAACAAAGAATTATAACTATGCCGTCTTCTTATTCTCAATTAAGAAAAGTTGTAAGACATTACTTTTTAATAAAAAAATAATTTAATCTATTCACGTTTCGTACCATCATTTGAAGGCTGAGGAGAGGCATGTAGAGATACTTGGGTACCTGCTATACATTGCGAAAGTAGTTGCAAAGCAGGAAGGACTTGATGATGGGTTTAGAATCGTCATAAATGACGGTGCTACTGCAGGTACTTATTGTTTCTTGCTACCTATATCTGATTGAAGGATGCATTCTATCTTCTTGATGTACTGTTGTTTGTGTTTTCTGTAGGTCAAACAGTGTTTCATTTACACATTCATGTTCTGGGTGGAAGACAGTTGGAATGGCCTGCTGGCTAATTAAGCTTCATTGTCGTTGTTGCTTGGTGAGATTTACCCTTGCATCTTCTAAATAAGCTGGAGAAACATGTTTAGCCTCCTGTCGTGCTTACCCCAGTTGCCAAAATTATATCTGCGTGGACAGCCGTTGTGTATGTACTTCTCCGATCACCAGAAAACAAAATTTGTGCTATTTTTTATTCGGTATCCTGATATTTACTAGTTTTAACTTGTTTGCTATTTCTGCCGATTGCGATGCTTTCTTACCAAGAGAAGCTTCCATTTTTATTGTACACATGCTAAGTTGATATCCATGTCTAGCAGAATAAATCTACATTGAAAGCATAGTAGTATCGAAATGTTTCCTCATTGGAAGAAAACAGTTATTTTCCTGTATAGTATAAAGATGCTTCGTCCCCAAAGGCCCTAACCCACCGGCGTTGCTTTATTTTTGTTGCTGGTCTCGGTGTTGGTTTCAATCAATCATCACTACATAAGATGAACCAAATAACAACAATAGCAAGCGGTGAACATGAAAATTAACCTCCAACTTGATTTTCAAAATCGCAAAATTTTCGAATATTGAGCCTGTTAAGATTGCATCTCCAGCACAGCTTTATAAATGATATTTTCATTCATTGGATGCTTTTGAAACATATCAGTAGCTTATATGAGCTTAACTATCTCCGCCCGCCGCACCGACTGTGTTCTTCAGCACAGGCATTGCCCACCAAACTCTCCAAGCCTATCAGTGCCCTTTCCATCGTACGTCTACGCCGCAGGCAGATTCTGTCTAACAAAAGATTAGTCCATGGCAAGGGTGGGAAAAAGCCACTGCCAAGAAATCCAGGACCTGAATGATGAATATGACTTCATCCCCTGTTGATGAAGACAAAATAACTCTTATGGGCAAAGTCCCACTCCTTGCAAAGCTGCCTGTGATTGATAGCTCTCGACTACGCTGGCACCGATGCTGCTAACGCCAAATCCACCTCCACCAAGCTCTAACCCAACCCCATATGGCGGCGGAGTTGTGCCACTCCTGCCAATTGATGGAGAAACCCCTGCCGCTGCAGAACATTCCAAACCGACGGATGCAGACTTCTATCCTGCTGCGCCGGCCATCGGATTGAGACCCATTAGAGATTGGGAAGCGTAAAAAGCTAGGCCATTCGGCTGCACGACGATGGAAAGGGCATTCATAGAAAAATAGCAAAATCATAGAAAAATAAATAAGAAAACAAGGGCATTCATAGAAAAATAGCAAAAGAAATAGTAAAATTTTGTACTAAATACCAAAATCGACTTTATCATATCTTTAAATTACCCCCGCCGAGTCACATTACAAGGGTTGTACCATACGATCACCTATGCAGTACCAGACATCATTCTTATCATCGCCACGACACCCATGAGTGACATGGATGACACCCTGGTAATCTCATCAGTCCATACTAGTTGGAATCCGCGAGCTACAGTGACAGCATTGGGAAACTTCAAACTTGGGGAAAAAGTCCGTTTACTCACACCGGAGGTGCTTGTTAGCACTTGGGATTGTGTTGACACGTGCCCCGCATATGATTTTTTTCCGGTTCCGGACTTGGTTACGGACTTCAGCATAATAATTCCCAACTAGGTCCAGGTTAGAGATAAATTTGTGCTATCAAATTATCAGGAATTGCATGCCAAACAATCTAGTAATAGAAGAAATAGGATAGTGACACTGATTAAATCTGGGGATTCAAAAGCTGCCATCAATGCAAGCTCATCTTTACATTTGAAGGCAAATTTGGGCTCGGTAAATTATACCTCCCAAGATGCTGTACAAGCTAATTCTCGAAGGCGCCAATCTAAAGTCACCAGTAAGATGCTGTACAAGCTAATTCTCGAAGGCGCCAATCTAAAGTCACCAGTAAATCTCATGTCCATGGGCAACGCCTTTTTCCTAGTAATTTTAGGAACCACGGAAGTGGATGAAATCGTCAAGGTATTGTGTGTGAGAGCCCGCCAAGCAACTCCATCGGCTTTTTCTTTGGTTCAACGCCACCAGAAAATAACAGGTTAGTACTTGTAGATAGTTTAATAGTAAATGGTATGAATAACGTTATTATCATGTCCAGTTTATCTTCCTTTCAATTTCAAAATTTCCAGCCTGATGCCATCAAAATTGAGTTGTTCACCACATGGGAGCCCACCTGCTGGATCGATGCCAAAATCATTTCCACCATTTCAGCATCCAAGCCATCAGCTTTTGGAAGAAAATCAGTTTAAGCAGCAAAAGTAGATAGCTTACCATTGATCTCTTCTTTAATATTGATAGATAACATTTTGTTATTTTATCTATTCGATCAGCTATAAAAATGTTATCCTCCTGATTCTGTTTTTTCTTAAAGGTATCTCAAGTTCCACAAGCGTTGTCTTATTGAGCGAAAGAAATTAGGGATCGGTTGCAGTGAGGTGAGTTTCGAGTATATACTTTTATTTTTTCTGCAATGTGTTGGTTTAATGCAAAAAATAAGAACCAATTTGTAAAGAGTACGCATCAACCATTAATTGGTACACAGTACAGGGAGATAATGGTATTTTAATCCTTTTTATAAAATATTAAAAAAAATCAATGACACTGGTCTGTGTGTATCATGTATATTGGTATGTATCAATATGAACCAGTTCAAGCCACAACTAATACATTAACTTGGATTCACAATTTAAACCCTGATTTAGTGATTGTTATCAAAGGACTTCTAAGGTGTTTAATACCTAGCTTTAAAATACCAATTGGTAACTGGTTGCTGATCAGACCGCTACAATGGTTCAATTCGAGAAGTCTCACCAAGTCATTTGCTTGAGCTGCCTACATCAGTGCTGTTGCCTGCTCCATCAATTCAATGTGCCTTCACACCTGCCATCTATCTTTTCTATCAACGTTGCGAGGGCCAGAAGTGGTAAGCAACTGCATCGAGAAACTTGATTTTGAGTGATTTGTGTACCAGTCTAGTTGATACTAGGATTAATAATTTAACACTGTGTTTACTTGGATGGATGAAGAGTGTGAAGGAAAAAAAAGGAAAGAAAAGAAAAATATATAGATGGAATATGTTATATGTTTTCCTTGTGTTTATTTGGAAGAAAAGAAAGTTTGAAGGATTGATTTATATACTATAATTTTTATTTTTTTCACTCATATTATATATAAATTAATAATATTATAGAATTATTAAATATTAAATACGAGCAATAATAGCGAGGACAAGCGGCAGCGGCGAGAACGAGCAGTGACAATGAGCTCGAGTAGCAACGACAAGAACGAGTAGTCGAGGAAAGCTCGTAGTGAGCGAGAATGAGCAACGGTGTGATGAAGAAGTTAGTAAAATTAAGGCGTAGTTTGAGCTTTTCACCCAATTCACGCGGAAAATAAATAGAGGGATTAATGCCTAACTTTCTCTCTTACTTTCTCTACAAAACTATCCATCCAGCCAATTAAACAAGCTTATACTCATTTCCTTCCTACTTTATCTCCTTTCCTTCTAAATTTCCCCCCAAGGAAGCCCTAAAGATAAATAAAGTTTACACCAAGTTTTAAATTGATCACAAACTTTTGTTTCTAATTTATTTACTGAGTGTAATGTGCTTGGTCAAGCTGGAGGCCGGATAAGAGAAAAAAATTGGTGTAAAGTTTATGAAGTATAATTATTGAAGTTGCTGGGCTTCGTGGGACATTTTGTACTCCTCGTTTGTCTTAAGTTCTTGTTCCCAGCTTAGTGTTGTACATGTTTGACCTCTGTTAATTTTTGTTTATTTATATTTTTTTCTTTTCTTTTATGTTGGAAATTAGTATTCGTAATATCATTATATTGTAATTTTTGTATTGTTCCCTGGGCAGTTTATAGTATGAATGGTATGACTCTGCCTTTGTCTCTGCAGGAAATGAATACTCTCTATCGCTTTTGGTCATATTTTCTTAGGGACATGTTCAACAAATCCATGTATGATGAATTTCGTAAGTTAGCAATGGAAGATGCTTGTTCTAAGTACAACTATGGGCTGGAGTGTCTCTTTAGATTTTACAGGTATTTCTGAGTATTATGCTTTGAAAGAATGTTGAGAATTGTGCTCGATTAGACTCTTGTTTCTTAACCCTTTATTCTCCCTTCAAATTTACTTAAATTGCAATTTATTTTTTTATTATATTCCAGTTATGGGTTGGAGAAACACTTCAGAGACGATCTTTATGGTGATTTTGAGCAACTTACACTTGAGTTCTACAAGAAAGGGAATCTTTATGGTCTTGAAAAATACTGGTAATACCATTACTAGCAATTTTATACTAATGCTGAGTGTATTTACCTTGTGCATAATATTGTTACGTTGATCATGCCATGTCATGAATATTTCTTGCTTTTGGGTGCTTTCCATGCTCTTTGGATACCGAAGACCATTTGATCTTTCCGCATCTTGCCATTAGGATATTCCAGGCTTGGCAAAATTACGAAAGAATTGTATGCTTTTGGTTGTTGCTGAAAAAATGTCTCACTATCTTTAAATGAATTGTGAAAAGATATACTACTCTAATGTGGGCGTGTTATACTTTTTACGTTGAAAAGTGATGATCTCATTCCATTTTGCTGATGTAAAATATTATGTAGAATGTAGACGAACGTGCCTTGTGCATGGTTATTAGTTTTGTAGACACTAGTAGTCTTGAGCTCTCTAAATAAGCTTATCTTTATTGGCAACGCTTGATTCTTCGAGTAATTTATTTACAAAGCCTGTTAATTTCTTTGATTTATTGCTATTTGTTGAACTTTTATGTACCAGGGCATTTCACCATTTTAGAGAACGGAGCAGTAACGAGCCTCTGAGGAAGCATCCAGAGTTGGAGAAGCTTCTTCAAGATGAATATCGTAGTTTGGACGATTTCAGGGCCAAGGAGAAGGAAGCCAAGACTTTCGGAAAGGAGTGTAGCAGCAGCAGAAGTGGTGGTTTTATTGACTGAAGTCACACCATGGATAGTGGTCATGCCAAGAATGAGCTGTTTCATTTTGCACCTTAGCCACTTCGCCTTGTCTCGCTTGGTCTTCTTTGTGGTTTATCCTCGGCTCTCTATTTCCTAAGGTAAAGTATAAAAAAAGGTAAGGTTATAGAGGGTCTGTACATGCATACATGTGGAGATTTTGGGATCATTGCCAGTAAATTTTGGCTGGATCGGGAATTGTTCTCTCCATCCGGATTTGTATATAAGCTAAGGAAGATAAGAACTGTAACTGGAACTATGGAAAGCTACCAATAAGAGATTTAAATTTAGTCATCTTTTGCTAGTCTGTATGTAGTCTGCTTTCTCTAGTCTCCCATGAGGCGTTCTGATGCATTTTTTCCGCATACTAACCGTGCTTTCCAGTACACAGTACCTCAATGAATAAATACTGTTCGACAAGTACATGCATCTCCGGCTTCAGAGATCAGAAGCAAATGGGAACCCAAAAGGGGGCTGTCACGTTCTGAGATGCCGGTCGCCATTTCGTCTGAGTGGCAAGGAGGAAGTCCATGAGTAAGACTTCAAGAGCCAAATCCCATGGGAGCTAGTCAACCCTTGGTGGGCTTCTGAATGATCAAGAGCAGGATGACTGCCCAACACAATTATAACCTTTGCATCCTCAGTCGCAGATAGATAATTGCTCAAGAGCAGGATGACTGCCCAACACAATTCAATAACTGTAATAGTTTCAATATTTTTGAAAAAGATAAATATTTTTAATTAAATAATTTATATTATTTATAAAGAAATATATAATAAAAATATCTTTTCAATTCAATAATTGCTCTATTTAGATCAATAATAACACATTTTCAATAATATAAAAAATATTAAAATTAAAGTAATAATAATTTTTCTAATAATAAAATTAAAATAAATTTAATTTTCTATATTAGGTCAATAAGAATAATAATGTCAATTCAATAAATTTCCTTTGAGTGGTAGGCATATGCATTGCAAAATTTTCAAATTTTGCTATGATGGCAAGCTCCGCAGATCTTTTATTAGGGACGAAGAAAACGAGCAATTTTCCAAAGCAAGTAAAGTGATTAATCGCTACTAGTGAAGAAGACGGGTGGTAAATTTCGGGAAGTAATGCATTTTAAATCGTGACACTGTTTAATGAGACGTCACGCTAATATATACAAGTCATTCCATAGAGATCGCAGGTCAGAGTTCGCAGATTAGACTATGTTCAAGCATGAAAAAGAACAGCAAAAAGTAACAAAATACATGCACCCGGGACCTAATTCCAGCAGTGCCTAATGCACATGAAAATTTCTCCAAAGACGTGTTCAAGTCCACAAAACAAAAACAGTCTGAACCAATGTTAATGATGTCAACAGAAGAACATAGAGCTGCTCACATTCTGATGCAGACTAGGCAACTCCGGTACAGAAATGTTCCCTGCAGATGTGTGTGCTAATGCATGACCGGAAGAAGAGTCGGATGTATCTTCAAATTTGACAAATTGACCCATCTGAGCGGCTGCCAAATGGGCATAACATATTGGGGCAACTGCAAAATTTTAAAAAGAAGAGCAGCAAGAGAAATGGTGAGGGGAAAGAGAAGGGGTTTCCAAACCAGTATAATAAAATAAAAATCTGCCAAAAAATCGATATCCACGATATATATAAATAAAGAAATCGACTTACCCACTGAGATTGCAGTTGTGCTCCTCTGATATCTGTGGATATTTTGAAATGTTCAAATATAGGTTGCACAAGAGAAACAAAACTCAAACTCTGTAGTATATACTTACACATAAGAAAGTGAATGTACTAGCTCCTGCAAACTATCAGCAGTAAAGCCAATTTCATCCATCAAGATATGATAATGGGTTGGTCTAGTGGTACCCTGTAAGAATAGACTATCAGTTCACTAGCAACAATTTAGGACATTACACCGAAAGAAATAGAAG
The DNA here is from genome assembly GCA_027563935.2 of Costus lasius. Taxonomy (NCBI): domain Eukaryota; kingdom Viridiplantae; phylum Streptophyta; class Magnoliopsida; order Zingiberales; family Costaceae; genus Costus; species Costus lasius. The sequence goes on along the minus strand of CM050447.1, from coordinate 8,940,388 downwards.
CGAGTTCAATTCTTTCTAGGTTCCTTTGAATCAATAACCAGAAGACAAGTAGCAACCAACTTAAATTACCAACAGTACAAATTGACAAAATTACATAGCATTTACTCAAAGTTTAGTTGCAGAACTCACAATCATTCCTGCATGTGAACACATGTAAAAGTCAAAGCTTCTAGGATGGCAAATTTTGTTGTCGACAACAGTGCCTGCAAGTGCAAAAACATCTCACATAAAAATAGTTAAGAAATCATAAAAAAACAAATCTAGAAATTTAATGCATAGCAGAGACCAGATATAAAGGGTAATGGTCACAACAGTATACCTGGTGGGACATTATCTTCAGAATTAACCTGGAAAAACTTAGTATGATGATTTTTCTGGGCAATTATCAAGGTAAATTTTGGTTCCCACTGGTCATCGAGACGCTTGCAGGCCTACAACATATAAGAGAAAAGTGTAAGACATGCAGAGTAGATTGCTTGGATTTTGTGCAAGAGAATTAAACACAGTTCAACTAGATCGTCAAACAGTAACTACAGCGTGCCTCAATAATTTGATCAAACTCAATGTTGAGGACTTGCATGAACTGTGATTCGCTAACACCATCCCTGGACACAAACAAATATTAAATAAAACCAATTAACATTTAGTCGCATAAAGAAACTATTTGCAAAACAAATGGCAAAATTAATCATGTTACAGAGTACAAGACATTAAAACTGCAAAGGAGCTTACCTAAATATAATAACATTATCAGGTTTCCTCTTGCCTGAACTGGCATAGAAATCAACCAGCAGTTCTCTACATGTCAGAAAAGAGAACCAAATCAATCAACCTACTGCTCGATGTTCAATAGAAAACATATTATGGAAAAACAGGCATGAAACAGCAACAAACCGTATTATGCCCTTATCATCTTTGTCTCCAACAGGCTTAAACAAGGAGTCTATCATTTCAACCTTTGGAGATTGTGTCCGTACAGAAGCTCTATATCGAGAAATAGAAGGCCACTGCCTAGAACTTACAACCTACACATAGGCACAATTTTACAACAAAATAAAAACAATCTACAACCATTAGGTACAAAGCTAGAAGCAATCACGAATCAACATTAGTAACAAAAGAATAGTATGATTAACTGGTAAAAAATAGAAAACATATATTAATATACCGCAGCAATGGAAGGAATGTCAGAATGTCCAGGAGAGCCATGTGAAACATCCATGCCTAATATGAGTGTTGGGGATTCAGAAACCAAAGGAATAGCTTGTGTTCTTTCAATGCTCAAGAAAGAGTTTATGCCACCTAACTGTATAGAAAGACACCTCTTATCAAACTAATGAGAAAGAATATTGATAAAAATTCAACATTATAACCTTAGCATTGATCTTCAGCAACACATTGGTGAGATACTGATCATTAACTTTTATCGGAGCAATGCACTGTGTGGCAATTCCAAACTCGGAGAGGCATCTTCGCTTCCATGGACCTATACATCCCAAAACAATCAGTAAAAGATAAAATAATGGAGATTATACAAGGGGAAGAAAGATACAAACCATAAATGTCAGAATTCTTCCTCTCAGGTAAAAGGCAGAGAAGAAATTGAGGAGCTCCAGGTAGCCTTCTCTTAATCTGATGGAACATATCATCCACCCTAGCAACAGGAGGCGCCCTTCTCATTGAAGGACTCTCCTCTATCACATCAAATGGATCTTTTATTGCCTAACACAAGCAAGTAAATTAGAAACAATTTTTCTCGATACAAGAGAACAGAAACAGAGAAAACGTACAATGCCTTTCATATTTGAACATTTTATGAGATCCCTTATAAGGGATGTGATGTCACATCTAGCAGAGAAATTTACAACCGCCCATTTGTTAATTTCAGTGGGCTCAACCAATTTCTGTATAAAAAATTAGGTATCAGTATCATGATTACTGAAAGTAACACGTGAAATTTCAGAAAGGTTACTTTTTGATTAAAATTCCATCTCCCTCTGGATGGCTGAAAGTCTTCCCCATTACCAACTCTCAACTGAAACACATGATTGTTTGAAACTTCAGTGCCATGCGAAATTTGGTATATGAAAGATGAAAATTAGCAAACAAGAACCAAACCTTTGGAGCATGCAACACTCTGCCTTCCACCTTAGTAAAATTTGTATTTATGGAGACACCACAAGCATGCAACATTGGTTCATTACCATAATTGCTGTAGCTTAAAGTCTGACATTGAAAACACATGAGACAAAGAGCACTATGGCACAAATATATACTCAGAAAAAGAACACATACTTCACTAAGGGCATTCATTCTTTCTCGTGGTTTTTGCCTTGATTTTTCCACAAGGGAAGAGCGTTGCATTGTAGATAAGGCCTTTGTATATCTTTGCAATGAAATTAGATTGCATAGCTGAACAGGAAAAAGGAGTAAAGTTCTGTTAGATGCTAAAAACACCAAGTTTGATGGAAAGAAATGGTCTTCATACTTCACTTCATACCAAGAGCTAAGAGTAAAAGAATATAAATTTCTGCCCATACAAAAAGATTAGCAAAATAAACAATGTAAGCAGATTCATTAAGAAAACATATAGATCGTAGGATCTTACAATCCCTAGACCCAAATTTGCTCAAATGACTTCAAATGTGCATGGATGATACAATAATAGGCATAGAAATATATTATCCACTATCCTTGTTGCAACAACTAAAGAACCAGCGATGATCTGATCTGACAGATAACACCAATTAACTTTCTAAATGATAACCCAAGTTCCATGGTTGTTGAAATGGTAAATACAAAATTTTCTTCAATTACAAGTCAGCTCTTGAAGCCTTCATCGACCAACATTATTTTGCCGTTCCTGTTAAGTACCATCAACTTTACTAGTACCCTCTCTGCTTGCCTCAAATGTTCATCCCCTCATCTTATTGCCAATTTGCCCAATTGCAAATCAATTGTTGTTACCTAAGATAACGTTGACTTCATTGTTGGTCAAGAACAACACCAATAAAATCCTTCTCTGATGTAAAAACTATTGTGTTTCTACTTGATTATTCCATCAAATAATATTTAATCTTAGCATAACCAAAGTAAGAATGTTTAGGCCAGATTCTAACTTGAATAATTTTCAGCTTGTTTATAGATTAATTATTTTCTATGATATATATTTAAAAAACTCCCTTTAAAAGAAAACAACTCTTATTAATTTCATAATATAAATCTTTTAAACATAGTTTCCTAGAAAGTGTAAACTAGAAACTAAGGTGAATTTTTTTAAACTTTTAATAGCAAATATTTTAATAATTTTTGCTAATATGAATTTTATAATTTCTTTTTTCCTAAACCAAAATTTATTTGTGATTGCTATTTAACATTTTATATTGACAATTAACTATTTTAAAAATTAATAAGAAACATATATTAAAATAAATAAATTTACATTGGGAAGTGACTTTGATTTGGGATAGTTTGTCTTATTATTGGACTAATATGAATGAATAGAATATTAGCAATTTATGAGAACATGTAGTTAATTTAAACATAATGTGATCATTATATTTTATATTAAAGGTCAACTGTTGTTGCATAACTAGAACACTTCATTTTAGATTTGGGGCAACAATCATTTGTAATAACTTGTGTGGGGTATAATAAACTCTCCACATACTAGAACAAATGTGAACTTATGCCCAAAATACAGACCTCAATTGGCACATAGGTTGGACGCTTTGGCCTTCCAACATTTAAGCATGGAAGCTTGGCAGAGAATCTCAAATGTATATTTCGATTCTTCATAAAATAATCATAAACAGTTATTTCAACTGCATCAGAATCCCCATTACCGTTTCTTTGCTTCAGATAGAACCTGCAGAAAAAAGAAAATCAAGCTCTAAGTAATATATTAATATTATAACAAAATTAACTAAATGTCCTGAAACAGCCAATCATGGGCATCCAAGAGCTTAAATAAATATAAAAACTGATGCATCTGAAACACTAATACCTCTGTTCATTACAAGGCAGTTCACTTAAACCAACAATCTTAAATTCTTGGTTAGAATGAGTTGTTTTTATCCTCAGATTTTTCAAAACTCTTTTAGCCTGAAAATTTCAAACAATGCAAAAAAAATAACTCAATCAGCACAGTAAATTAATATTTGAAAAAGCAAGCTGTAATGCGAAGATTAATGATTGATTGACGCACTACAAGAAGTAAATAGTAGCAATCTAAGCAAACCTTTGTCCAATCTAGATAGTGTGGATCGTTGACATTTTGGTTTCCTAGAAGGAAATCGATGACTGGGCCAGGCTTCACGATCATTGTAGTTGATACATCTACATTCCAAGAAAATAATAATGATTATATGAGCTGCATGTGGATAAAATATTACAATACATGGAAAAGCAAATCAAATATAAGTTAGCAAGAAAATACCAATATTCAGTGACAGGCCACTTTGTGAGGTTCTAAAGCTAGAGTGAAACCCCCGACAGCCCATTACACCACCTCCAATATCAATAAAATTTCTAGGCATATCATGGAAAAATGATTGGCGAACAAGAAGACAACCCCTACAAAAGGCAAAAAAGTATCAGAGAATGTAATATACAAGCGAAATAGTTCAAAAGACGCCCAAATTATGAAATATCTATTATGGCAGGCTATGAAGATTAACATACTTCTTAGCTGCATGCTGCCGTAAAATAATATCTAACACACGCAGTGCCTCTTGGGAGTTTTCACTTTCATGGCCTTTCAAAGCCATTGCGATAGACTTCATAGGAATCTTAGCAGCAAAACTTAGCTCAACTTTAAAAGTCTTAGTTTGATAGGGACGTCTTGCACGCTTACGTTCAGTTTCTTCAGGGCTATCGTTACCACCGTGGCTTCCATTGCCAGAAAATCTACGTATGAATTTAAGTTACTGAATTTGAAGCTCATCAATTAAAAATCAAAAGGTAAGGTCCACAAGCATTACCTATTAGAGGACGCATCCTCAAGCACTACAGTAAACTCGTTCTTCACTTGAGGAAGTGCTCCAAGAGTAAAGAGACTCTTCTCACCATCATATGCGAAATTCTTATTCCCCAACTCAGTGTCGTAGGTTTCATTAAGCTTATCAATTACTTTTCTGCCAATACCCTTTCCGTCAACAGGTCTATCATCGTCGTATTTCAAGACAACCTATTAAAAATAATTAAAGAATAATTATTGCAGATAATTCTAGAAATTTCGAATATCACAACAGAGTTAAAAGAATAACAAACTCATACACTGTAGTGATAAAAGTAATCATCCTTAATCTGAACATCAACAGCAAAATGATTTGTCACAAGAGAAATCGTGTTGCCCTTCCTTCCAAGCCCAGGTCTAGGCATTGGCACCCTCTTTGGCTTTGGGGGCAATCGTGGATCAGGATATGCTTTAATGGGCGTCACATTTGGAGGTAGTGGAGGAGGGGGAGGCAAATGTTCAGCTGGTTCAGCATCAAATCCATCGTAAGACGCCATGTCCTATAACAAACATGCAGCATATTGTATGAACCAAAAGTTGAAGTACCAGTACTAAATGCATAACGTACTAAATTCGAAATTGCTTCAAAGAGTTGACAACTACACAGGAAGGAAAACAATATAAGCAGACGGTTTAGAAACAGAATAAGGAAAAGATGACGAGAGTAGATAAGAAACCCTCCTTACGATTTGATGTAGTTGCGTGAAACAATAAAACGAAGCAGTAAACAGATTTTCAAAAGCAAGCAAGAAAAAAATCATAAGAAATTACAAAAAGTAGGACATATACAAGGTTATAGATAAATATATTCATACCAACTGCTGCTAACTTAGTGTTTAGTAATAATACGTTGAAGCTATTATTGACGAAATTTTTAAGAATAACACAACTACACAAGGCGAAGTAAAATAAGTACAGTTCTTAATCTGGTCACCACAGAGTACGAAGAACGATGCCTATAACGAAAAAAAATCATGGAAAAAATCCTAACGACCAAAATTAAGAACGAATTACAGAGCATAGACGCAGAAGACCATGGCATTGCTCCAAAACCGACAGAAAATGACGGACAGCGAGCGAAGCGGAAGGAATAAACAGAGAATATCAGAATGCCACAGCCAACACTATGCATAATCAATGAACAAACTCAACAAGAATAAATCGCAAGAACTTCACCATCCAGGAGATTACTGCAAGCCCAAGAAAAAACTAGGAGAAAACTAAACTGTGTAGAGCAAGGGCTTAACGCTGCAACAAACATGTTTAATCCATCAATGCAAAAGCAATGAAAATTTTCAGATATATGATATGAAATCAAAGAGAAAAACAACAAAACCCTAGTTGAGATAGACAATTTACAAGGTTGTATCTGCCGAACCAAACAAACGAAAGGATCGCCAAACCCTAGCAAACCCTCTCCACGAACAAAAGAATAGCGCTACCTCTCTCACTCTCTGTTGCTACCGCCTATTAATAGTACGTGCTCCTCACAACTTCCTGCCCCCTATCACGGAGAAATTTTTTTAGGCAGCGTATCTACGAAGAGTGTTTGATCACCTATGCTTTCATATTTATGCAATATAATTTTTTTATATATATAAAAATTTTAAAATTAACTCTTGATTGCACAAATCTCCGCTCAGGATAAATATGAATTTTAAAATTAACTGTTGATTCCACAAATCTCGGCTCAGGACAAAGAGTAGTGATAATACTCTTTCCTAATTTAATAAATTTTTTTCTTACGACCAGTGGCTGCCAAAAAAAATCTTATTACCACCTATACCTTAAAAAATTAGCCGTTTATTTTTTAAACCTCTATTTGTACCCTGTACTACTATTCATTTATTTTTTAAACCCATTTCCATACCCTACCTACCCTTTTAAAAATTTAAATATACCTGAACTTTGTAAATACCCTATTTAAATATCTATCTTATAAAATTTCAACCTATATACTTATTACGCGATTAAAATTCTGATACTCGACCTTATAAAACTCTAATAATTGTTAAATTTTGAATATGGTAAAATGGGTACTCTTAAACCTAACTAATATATTAAAAAAAATATAATTTTTAGTATATAAATAAATAAATAAATATAACCGATTCAGGTAATGAGTATTCACCTTATGCTACCCGAACCTGATTTAGGTAGCATATGCATTACCCATATCCTATTCGAACCCGAATAATATATATCTGATTATCTTTAAACAGATTCGAATAGGACGGATACCAGCTAAATTGCTATCCAGTTGTCATTCCTATCGTTTATCTGGCCCCTACGGAAAATTGATAAACATGTGGTGAGAAAAATAAAAATTATTATGCGGAAATTTGTACTAAGTTAAGAATCACTACGGTTTCCAACTCGCAAATGTCAGCACAATCCCAAGTGCTAACAAGTGCCTCCGGTGTAAGTCAATTGCCTCCTGTCTGAGTAAACATATGTTTTTCCCTAAGTTACTACTCACATGAGGCACTTGTTAGCACTTGGGATTGTGTTGACACATGTGAGTTGAAAATTGACTGTGGTTCCCAACTTGGCATATACTTTCGCATAATAATTCTTATTTTCTTCACCATGTGTCTATGAATTTTCCATAAGGGCTCAATAAATAGCGGTCGTTTGCAATCTCATTATTTTTTTCAGCTGCTTGTTTATAGGGAAAAAAAATTATTAAATTAGGAAAAAGTGTTATCATAATTCTTTATCTTATATTTGTCTTAACCTTTGAGATTTGTGCAATCAAGAGTTAATTTTAAGTTTATATTGCACAAATATGAAGCAAGATGAAGGTGTTGATACACTCTTTGTAGATATGCTGCTTAACAAACTTTCTCCATTCACAAGGGGTAGGAAGTTGTGGGGAAAAACTTATAAGTGAGGACCCCGCTTAACTCACTTCAATAGAGTCCCCTAAGATCCTTCACACAAATCTCAAAGCAGGGAACAAATATTTAAACCCTCAAACCTATTTACCCTACCTCACTTCCCTCTCATTGTTTCCTGCCTACCTCACTTGAAAAAACCTCCCCTTTTCTGGTTCCCACCCCTGCCGCTTTCCTCTCTTGCTCGTCGACGTCTCTCTCTCTCCTACTTTGATGCCAAAGTCTCTCTTCTTGTTGCTCTCCTATATTGCTGTCGGCATTGCCGACTCTGCTCTGAACCTCACTCGCCATCTCTGCTCTCAGCCTCGCTCATTGTCAGGGCGCTGCTTTCAACCTTGCTCGCCATCAGCGCATCGTCTATGCTCTTAGCCTCTCTCATCGTCAACGCTCGTTGGACATCTCTCTTTGCTTGCTCCATCTAGATGTGATTCTTTCCCTTAATATAAAACTTCTTTTAAATAGCATAGCATAATATAGAACATGCATATTTAAGATAGAATCTCGCTAGAAATAAGATAGAACTTACATATTTATTAAGGTATAACTTATATATATTAAGGTAGAACCTCACTGGAGGTAGAACTTGTATACATTAAGGTCGAATCTCGTTGGAAATAAGGTATAACTTTTTATATTTTAAGTTAAAACTTGTACACATTAAGGTAGAACCTTGCTAGAAATAAGATAGAACTTGTATACGTTAAAGTAGAACCTCGCTGGAGATAAGTTAGAACTTTTATATTAAGTTAGAATTTTTATATACTAAGATATAACTTATATACATTAAAGTAGAACCTCACTAGAAATAAGGCAGAACTTTTATATATTAAGATAGAACCTTGTTAGAAATAATATATAACTTGTATATATTAAGGTATAATATATATACATTAAAGTAGAACCCTATTGGAAATAAGGTATAACTTTTATATATTAAGGTAGAACTTGTTTATATTAAAGTAAAACCTCGCTCGAAATAAGATAGAATCTTTATACATTAAGGTAGAACCTAAGGTATAACTTATATATATTAAAGTAGAATCTCGCTCGAAATAAAGTAGAACTTTTATATATTAAAGTATAACTTGTATATATATTAAAGTAGATCCTTACTCGAAATAAGGTAAAATTTTTATATATTAAGGTAGAACCTAAAGCATAACTTTTATACATTAAAGTAGAACCTCGCTAGAAATAAGGTAGAACTTTTATACATTAAATATAATTTATATATATTAAAATAGAACTTACTAGAAATAAAGCATAAATTTTATATATTAAAGTAGAACTTATATATATTAAAGTAGAATCTCGGTAGAAATAAGATAGAATTTGTATATATTAAGTTATAACTTGTATACATTAAATAAAAAAATTTATTAAAAATAAAGTAGAATTTTTATATATTAATATAGAATTTGTTAGATATTTTATAGTTGTAGAGAATGAGGAAGCTTCTTTAGTCCCATATTGTTAAAAGGTATAAATGTTTATATGTTTATATATTTTATTTGTACTTGTTACATCAAAGAAAAGATAAGAAGCATGAGCAAGGTTTAATTGTCTGCATTTGTTGCAATAATCACATAACTCCATATGGTTTCTGTAACTGTATTCAAAGGTTAGTGGATCTGAAGAAGTGCTAATGGCTAACCATGTAGCTGCCAAAACTTACATTAATTAATGTGTTTCATGTATCTAATCTAAGAAAGAATTTAGTTTCGAATAACTTTAAGATTATTTTAGAGGCAAACAAACTTCCTCTTTATGGCAAGCTAGACTAAGACATTTAAATTATGGTTATTTACATTACATGTCAAAGCACAACTACATATCTTGCATAGATGATTATATTGAAAAATATGATATTTGTGTAGAATAAAAAATGACTAAGAAAATTTTTCCTAAAGTTCAAAGAAAATCTGTTTTGCTTGAACTAATATACTCTAATATATGTGAATTGAATGGTCAATTAACTAGAGGTGGTAAAAGATATTTCATAACTTTTATAGATGATTTTTCTAGATTCACATATGCATATTTAATGAGAATCAAAGATGAAGCCTTTAATAAATTCAAGGAATACAAATCGATAGTTGAAAATTAGAAAGGAACAAAAATCAAAATGCTTAGAATAGATAGAGGTGGTGAATACTTTGTTGCTACCTTTAACTCTTTCTGTTATAATAATAACATTGTTCATCAAAGGACTACTCCCTATACACCTCAACAAAATGGGGTAGCTAAAAGGAAAAATAAGACATGGTTAATGTCGTGTTATTAAATTCTAAGTTACCTTTCACTCTTTTGGGTGAAGCTTTGTTGATAGCTTGTTATATTTATAACAGAATTCCTTTTAAGAAGTTTAAGGCTTCACCATATGAACTTTGGAATAATGGGAGAAAACCTAACCTAAATTATTTTAAAATGTGAGGGTGTGTTGCTTTCTACAAAACACCTGAGCCACATAAGTCAAAGTTAGGACCAAGAGGAATTAAAAACATATTTGTTGGATATGCTCAAAATTCCAAAGCTTATAGATTATTAAACATTAACTCCAACATAATTGTGATATCTATGATTTATCTTCTAACAACATTATGAAGAGTATGAAGTAATTATAGATAAATACCCATATTAGCTCAAGAGGAATAATGCATAAAGAAAAAGACTAAAGTGTAAATTCAATTATTTAGGATGCATATTGAACACTTAATTAGGAATTTGAATAAGTGATTTCTCATTATTTTGTAAAGTCAAAACAAATAAAAGAGAAATGATATAATTACTTAAGTGAAAGGAATAAAGTGAAAAACACCTCATGTTTGGCTTTCAAGCCACCTCAAGCTTGCATGAGGTGAGGAGGAAACATGGTGAAGACACCTCATTCTTGGGGATGACTAATGAGGAAAAAATGAGGGAAACAAAAGGGAAAATAGGTTTTTTCACCTGCTATTCACGTTTAGGTTGGGAGAGCAAACTAGGGTGGTGAATTTGGAGAAGAATAAAGTGGAGAAAGTAAATCTTTGCAAAAGGCAAGTTTCTACCCTATGCCCTACATTCATGGTATAATAAAACTTCTAATCTCTGCTACATTTGTTGGTTGCTTCCATTGTACAATAGCTTCTACTTTCTTAGGATCCATAGAAATATCATCTTTTGATACTACATGTCCTAAGAAATCAATTTGATTTAGCCAAAATTCACATTTGCTAAATTTCACATACAACTTCTCTTCTCTTAGTATTCTCAGCACCTGATTCAACTGCCTATAATCAATACAAAGTCTCAATGTTCTATCTTTCTTCTTTACAAATAATATTGGTACTCCCAAGGTAAAACACTAGGCCGGATGAAGCCTTTATCCAATAATTCTTGTAGTTGATTCTTTAGCTCTACCAATTCTGATGGTGTCATTCTATAAGGTGCTTTAGATATGGGTATTGTACCAGGTATGAGATCAATACCAAATTTTATTTCTCTATCAAGTGGCAACCTAGGTAAATCATTCGGAAAAACATCGAAAAACTCTTGTACCACTGGTATTTCATTCATATTCATTTCTTTAAGTTGACAATCCTTGATATAAGTTAAGTAACCTACACAACCTTGTTGAAGTAATTGATGAGCATGCATAAAAGATATGAGATGGGGATGTGATTCTTGTACTATTCCCATAAAATGAAATGATGGTTGATCTGGCAAATTAAAAGTCACCTCTTTTCTATAGCAATCTACCGTTGCATGATAAGAGGAAAGTCAATCCATACCAAGTAGGATATCATAGTCTTGCATATCTAAAGGAATCAAATTTGAAGGAAGCTCATATCCCCCAATTGAGATCAAACAACAGGAATACACAAGAGAGACAGTCATAAAATCTCCAATTGGTGTTGTCACATGCATAGATGGCAATGACTCAGGTTGCTTATTGAAATGTTGAGCAAAATGATGAGAAATGAATGATAGATAGGAACCAGGGTCAAATAAGACTTTTTGTTAACAAAGTTGTTCTCAAATTTTGTTTGATTTGATTTTGGATCTTAGGAATTTTGTATTAAATAGAAAAGATAATAAATATTATTCCTAGGGGTGTGACAATAATTGTTGAATCAATTCATGTTGAGTTCTTTAAAGATAATTTTATAAGTGATGCAAAAGAGACTCAACCTAGTTTGACATCAAGCTCCTCTGATATGAGGGTTAAGAAGAAAATGAAAGAAATTTATGAACCAAGTGAACCAATAAGAAGTCAAAGAATAATAATTGAAAAACATTTAGATAAAGACATTGTTTCACCTGATTCATTAATTTTCCTTGTTGAAGGAGATAGAACCAAAATTATAAATAAAACATCCATGATATGCAATTTAGAGAATGAGCCCAAATCTTATTATGAAGCAATGGCTTCAAGAGATGCTTCTTTTTGGAAAGAAGCTATTTGTGATGAAATGGACTCAATAATGTCAAATGGGACATGGGTTCTTGTGGACTTACCACCTGGATCCAAAGCAATTGGATGTAAGTGGATCTTTAAAAAGAAATATAAACATGATGATTCTATACAAACCTATAAAGCTAGATTGGTAGCTAAAGGATTCAAACAAAAGGAAGGTGTTGATTACTTTGATACATATGCTCCAGTAGTTAGAATAACATTCATTTGATTGTTGTTTGTTTTAGTTTCAATTAATAAGCTATGTATGCATCAAATGGATGTTAAGACAGCCTTCTTAGATGGTGAACTATCTGAAAAAGTTTATATTGAGCAACCTGAAGACTTTGTGCTTTTAGGTAATGAGCATAAAGTGTGTAAACTAGTTAAATCAATCTATGGATTGAAACAAGCTCCAAAGGAATGACACAATAGATTTGATTCAGTAATTCTCTCAAATAACTTAAGACATAATACAGTTGACAAGTGCATTTATCACAAGTCAACAAAGGAGTATAGAGTAATCTTATGTTCATACGTTGATGACATGCTAATATTTAGCACAAATGAGAAAGGAATAAAAGAAACCAAATTGTATCTAAATTCAATATTTCAAATGAAAGATTTGGGTGAAGTAGATACAATCTTGGGAATTAAAATAAAGAAACATGCTTGTGGATATTTTTTATCTCAGTGTCATTACATTGATAAGATGCTTGATAAGTTCAAGTATCTTGGTATACAAGATGCTAATACTCCATTTAATTCAAGTCTAAAATTATCAAAAAATAATGAGAGAACTATTGATCAATTAAATTATGCAAGTGTCATTGGTAGTCTACTGTATGCTATGCATTGTACAAGGCCTGACATTGCTTATGCTGTGTGCATATTCTTAAGGTTTACAAGTAAACCTAGCACAGATAATTGGAAAGCTATTAAAAAAATACTTGGATATTTAAAGAATACAAGAGAATTAAGTCTTGTATATAGTGATTATCCATGTGTGCTAGAAGGGTATTGTGATGTAAGTTGGTTAACCAATAATCATGAAAGTAAAGCCACCTTGGGGTGGATTTTTATGCTAGGTGGTGGGGCTATAAGTTGGGCTTCTAAGAAGCAAACTTGCATTGCACATTCTACTATGGAATCAGAGTTTATAGTGCTTACTGCAGCAGGTAGACCTGGCAAAACTTGACACAACCCGCTGACCTGACCCGACTTAACACGAAGTTAGGCGGGTTCGGGTCAGCCATAATCGTGTTCGGGTCATAAACAGGTCAACCGTTTATGACCCGAAAATAATCAGGTCGTGTCGGGTTGTAAACGGGTTGACCCGCTTAACCCGATTATATTATATATTTATATATATGTAATTTAAATATAGGCTCACTAACTCCTTTTGCTAGCCCATAAGCCCAAATATCTTTTAACCTAGATTTCGCTCCACTCATAAGCCCAAATTTTTATTAATTTTAATATAATTTTTATCAATTTATTATCTATGTTTAAAATATGAATGATAAACGGGTTATTCGGGTCGTATCGGGTTGACCCGATTATATACGGGTCGTGTTCGGGTTAAACAGTTTGACCCAATTAGTTAAACAGGTCGTGTTCGGGTTGTCTTAAACGGGTCGCGGGTCACAGCTGACACAACCCGTTTATGACCCGCTGACCCGAATTGCCAGGTCTAGCAGCAGACAAAGAAGTTGAATGGTTGCATAATCTCTTAATGGATATTGAGTTGTGGCTACAACCGATGGCAGCCATTTTTTTGCACTGTGATAGCCAAGCTACAATGTCTAGTGTTTATAATGAAGTGTATAATGAAAAGTCTAGACATCTTGGCATGAAACATGCATATGTCATAGAGTTAATTGCTAGTGGGGTGATCACCATAATATATGTGAGATCGAAAAATAATCTAGTCGATCCTCTCACTAAGCCTCTTAACAAGGATTCAGTGAGGAATACAACTCATAGTATGAGACTTAAATTATTAAATTAAGCACATATGATAGTAAACTAACTTTAAATTAGTAAATTACTAATTATAAAGTACATTGGGTAATAATAAGTCATAGTTATGTTCTTGTGAGCACTAGAAAGTTCTATACTTAATTGATTTACAATTCAAGTGCTAGTGCTGACAGTTGCGTGAAGTTGAAGATGAGCATTTGCTCTTAATAGAGTTTATAAATAATTGTGTCCACAGCAACTGGGACAAATGTGGAGACTCCACCTATATGAACATTGAAGTGGTGCCGCTTTAATAAGAGAATTGTGGTTCTCTTATAAATGTTCGTTACTTTGGGATTAACATATAACCATATATAATAGTATTAAGGTTTATTGAAGGAAAGTTTCTGAGAATACCATCAGAAGTATTATGTGTGTGATGTCTTCGGTTCTAACATAAGAAGTCAAGGTACAATCTTTGAAACCTTCAACTTTGTTAGCACTTTAAGATGTTTACACTAATTGTGAGTCCAAATCGAAAGATACTCACTTATATTCATAATATTTACTTGGTAGGAAAATTGTTGTTTACAACTAGTGAGGGATTGTTAGATATTTTATAATTGTAAATAATGATGAAGCATCTTTGATGTAGAGCAGCTCCCCCCTGCTTGCATCACACAAGCCAGGACGTACCCCGTCCCACAACACTAAGGTTGTGTTTAATTGAGAGGATGGAAAGTGGGAGGTGAAAGAAAGTAAGAAAGAAAAGTAGTTTTAGTTGTTTAATGGAGCGGATGGAAAATAGGAAGGAAACAGAGAAGGATACACTGTAGCAAAAATTTGATAAACAGTGTTCATTTTTGGCACAACGTGCGTTCCGTCCGATTTCTTTCTTTTTTTTCCTCTTCAATTTCTTTCCCTCTCATTTTCCATCCTCTCAATTAAATACAGCCTAAGGACTGGCGGAGCTCCACTGATCCTCTCGAGTTAGGCATCCCAGAGACTTAATCCGCAAGGATCAAGGTGTCGAATTCTGGCACAGCAAACCTCACATCTGGACTATGCATATTTCATCATGTCTTATGCGATGCAAGCAGGGGAACCGCCCGACATCATTTTTGTACTTATTACATTAAAGAAAAAATAAGAGGCATCAGCAAGATTTATGTGTTGGATATATTTTTTTTTTTTTAAAAAGATTATGCTTTCGAATATTTTTACTTCCAACATTGTTCTGAAAGTGAGAACAAACGCTTTTTCTCCCATAGAATTTGTATAAGGAAAAGTAAAAAAAAGCTTTGAGATATACGAGACGACAACTACAGTATAGAGTGTGCACTTTTTTCTTTTTCTACTCTATGCGTCCCTCGCTGCCAAGAGAAGAGAAGATCGGACTAGAGGAGCGGTGAGTAGAGGGGTCAGCTCCTCGATGGAGAGGGAAAGAGAAAAGTGGAGAGGAGAGAAGAGGATGCACTGTCCTCGTATGGTGCGGTCGCATCATATAAAATAATTTTCCGTGAAAAAATAAGGGAGTTGGACGGTTAAAGGAGAAGGAAAATAAAAATAAATAAAAAAATACACGTGTCAATATATCAGCTAAAGGGGGCCACGCTTAGAAAACGCGCCCAGTTCAAGGGGCGCACGTACTCTTAGAAGCGGTAGCAACAGAGAGAGGGGTAGCTCACTTCTTTTGTCCGTGGAGACTGGAGAGGGTTTGCTAGGGTTTGTCGATCCTTTCGTTTGTTTGATTCGGCAGATAAAACCTTGTAAATTGTCTATCTCAACTAGGGTTTTGTTGTTTTTCTCCATGATTTCGTATCACATGTCAGAAAATTTCGCTTGCTTTTGCATTGATGGATTAAACTTGTTTGTTGCAGCGTTAAGCCCTTGCTCTACACAGTTTAGTTTTCTCGTTGTTTTTCTTGGGCTTGCAGTAATCTCCTGGATGGTTAAGTGCTTGCGATTTATTCTTGTTGAGTTTGTTAGTTGATTATGCATAGTGTTGGCTGTGGCATTCTGATATTCTCTGTTTATTCCTTCCGCTTCGCTCGCTGTCCGTCATTTTCTGTAGGTTTTGGAGCAATGCCATGGTCTTCTGCGTCTACGCTCTGTAATTCGCTCTTAATTTTAGTTGTTAGGATTTTCCCATGATTTTTTTTCGTTATAGGCATCGTTCTTTTCGTACTCTGTGGTGACCAGACTAAGAACTGTACTTATTTTACTTCGCCTTGTGTAGTTGTGTTATTCTTAAAAATTTCGTTAATGATAGCTTCAACTTATTATTACTAAACATTAAGTTGCAGCAGTTGGTATGGATATATTTATCTATAACCTTGTATATGTGCTACTTTTTGTAATAAATTATTGCTTGCTTTTGAAAGTCTGTTTACTGCTTCGTTTTATTGTTTCACGCAACTACATCAAATCGTAAGGAGGGTTTCTTATCTACTCTCGTCATCTTTTCCTTATTCTGTTTCTAAACCGTCTGCTTATATTGTTTTCCTTCCTGTGTAGTTGTCAGCTCTTTGAAGCAATTTCGAAATTAGTACGTTATGCATTTAGTACTGGTACTTCAACTTTTGGTTCATTACAATATGCTGCATGTTTGTTATAGGAAATGGCGTCTCACGATGAATCTGATGCTGAAGCAGCTGAACATTTGCCTCCCCCTCCTCCACTACCTCCAAATGTGACGCCCATTAAAGCATATCCTGATCCACGATTGGCCCCAAAGCCACAGAGGGTGCCAATGCCTAGACCTGGCCTTGGAAAGAAGGGCAACACGATTTCTCTTGTGACAAATCATTTTGCTGTTGATGTTCAGATTAAGGACGACTACTTTTATCACTACAGTGTATGAGTTTGTTATTCTTTTAACTCTGTTATGATATTCGAAGTTTCTAGAATTATCTGCAATAATTATTGTTTAATAGGTTGTCTTGAAATACGATGATGATAGACCTGTTGACGGAAAGGGTATTGGCAGAAAAGTAATTGATAAGCTTAATGAAACCTACGACACTGAGTTGGGGAATAAGAATTTCGCATATGATGGTGAGAAGAGTCTCTTTACTCTTGGAGCACTTCCTCAAGTGAAGAACGAGTTTACCGTAGTGCTTGAGGATGCGTCCTCTAACAGGTAATGCTTGTGGACCTTACCTTTTGATTTTTAATTGATGAGCTTCAAATTCAGTAACATAAATTCATACGTAGATTTTCTGGCAATGGAAGCCACGGTGGTAACGATAGCCCTGAAGAAACTGATCGTAAGCGCGCAAGACATCCCTATCAAACTAAGACTTTTAAGGTTGAGCTAAGTTTTGCTGCTAAGATTCCTATGAAGTCCATAGCAATGGCTTTGAAAGGCCATGAAAGTGAAAACTCTCAAGAGGCACTGCGTGTGTTAGATATTATTTTACGGCAGCATGCAGCTAAGAAGTATGTTAATCTTCATAGCCTGCCATAATAGATATTTCATAATTTGGGCATCTTATGAACTATTTCGCTTGTATATTACATTCTCTGATACATTTTTTGCCTTTTGTAGGGGTTGTCTTCTTGTTCGCCAATCATTTTTCCATGATATGCCTAGAAATTTTATTGATATTGGAGGTGGTGTAATGGGCTGTCGGGGGTTTCACTCTAGCTTTAGAACCTCACAAAGTGGCCTGTCACTGAATATTGGTATTTTCTTGCTAACTCGTATTTGATTTGCTTTACCATGTATTGTAATATTTTATCCACATGCAGCTCATATAATCATTATTATTTTCTTGGAATGTAGATGTATCAACTACAATGATCGTGAAGCCTGGCCCAGTCATCGATTTCCTTCTAGGAAACCAAAATGTCAGCGATCCACACTATCTAGATTGGACAAAGGTTTGCTTAGATTGCTACTATTTACTTATTGTAGTGCGTCAATCAATCATTTATCTTCGCATTACAGCTTGCTTTTTCAAATATAAATTTACTGTGCTGATTGAGTGTCTTTTATTTTTTTGCATTGTTTGAAATTTACAGGCTAAAAGAGTTTTGAAAAATCTGAGGATAAAAACAACTCATTCTAACCAAGAATTTAAGATTGTTGGTTTAAGTGAACTGCCTTGTAATGAACAGAGGTATTAGTGTTTCAGATTCATCAGTTTTTATATTTATTTAAGCTCTTGGATGCCCATGATTGGCTGCTTCAGGACTTTTCGTTAATTTTGTTATAATATTAATATATTACATAGAGCTTGATTTTTTTTTCTGCAGGTTCTATCTGAAGCAAAGAAACGGTAATGGGGATTCTGATGCAGTTGAAATAACTGTTTATGATTATTTTGTGAACAATCGAAAAATACATTTGAGATTCTCTGCCAAGCTTCCATGCTTAAATGTTGGAAGGCCAAAGCGTCCGACCTATATGCCAATTGAGGTCTGTATTTTGGGCATAAATTCACATTTGTTCTAGTATGTGGAGAGTTTATTATACCCCCACACAAGTTATTACAAATGATTGTTGCCCCAAATTTAAAATGAAGTGTTCTAGTTATACAACAACAGTTGACCTTCAATATAAAATATAATGATCACATTATGTTTAAATTAACTACATGTTCTCATAAATTGCTAATATTCTATTCATTCTTATTATTCCAATAATAAGACAAACTATCCCAAATCAAAGCCACTTCCTAATGTAAATTTATTTATTTTAATATATGTTTTTTATTAATTTTTAAAATAGTTAATTGTCAGTATAAAATGCTAAATAGCAATAACAAATAAATTTTTTTTTAGGAAAAAAGAAATTATAAAATTCATATTAGCAAAAATTATTAAAATATTTGCTATTAAAAGTTTCAAAAAATTCACCTTAGTTTCTAGTTTACACTTTCGAGGAAACTATGTGTAAAAGATTTATATTATGAAATTAATAAGAGTTGTTTTCTTTTAAAGGGAGTTTTTTAAATATATATCATAGAAAATAATTAATATATAAACAAGCTGAAAATTATTCAAGTTAGAATCTGGCCTAAACATTCTTACTTTGCTTATGCTAAGATTAAATATTATTTGATGGAATAATCAATTAGAAATACAATAGTTGTTACATCAGAGAAGGATTTTATCGGTGTTGTTCTTGACCAACAATGAAGTCAACATTATCTTAGGTAACAACAATTGATTTGCAATAGGGCAAATTGACAATAAGATGAGGGGATGGACAATTGAGGCAAGCAGAGAGGGTACTAGTAAAGTTGGTGGTACTTAACAGTAACGTTAAAATAATGTTGGTCGATGAAGGCTTGAAGAGCTGACAAGTAATTAAAGAAAATTTTTGTATTTTTACGATTTCAATAACCATGGAACTTGGGTTATCATTTAGAAAGTTAATTGGTGTTATCTATTAGATCAGATCATCGCTGGTTTTTAGTTGTTGCAACAAGGATAGTGGATAATATATTTCTATGCCTATTATTGTATCATCCATGCAAATTTGAAGTCATTTGAGCAAATTTGGGTCTAGGGATTGTAAGATCCTAAGATCTAGATGTTTTCTTAATGAATTTGCTTACATTGTTTATTTTGCTAATCTTTTGTATGGGCAGAAATTTGTGTTCTTTTACTCTTAGCTCTTGGTATGAAGTGAAGTATGAAAACCCTTTCTTTCCATCAAACGTGGTGTTTTTAGCATCTAACAGAACTTTCCTCCTTTTTCCTGTTCAGCTATGCAATCTAATTTCATTGCAAAGATATACAAAGGCCTTATCTACAATGCAACGCTCTTCCCTTGTGGAAAAATCAAGGCAAAAACCACGAGAAAGAATGAATGCCCTTAGTGAAGTATGTGTTCTTTTTCTCAATATATATTTGTGCCATAGTGCTCTTTTTTCTCATGTGTTTTCAATATCAGACTTTAAGATACAGCAATTATGGTAATGAACCAATGTTGCGTGCTTGTGGTGTCTCCATAAATACAAATTTTACTAAGGTGGATGGCAGAGTGTTGCAAGCTCCAAAGGTTTGGTTCTTGTTTGCTAATTTTCTTCTTTCATATACCAAATTTCACAAGGCACTGAAGTTTCAAACAATCATGTGTTTCAGTTGAGAGTTGGTAATGGGGAAGACTTTCAGCCATCCAGAGGGAGATGGAATTTTAATCAAAAAGTAACCTTTCTGAAATTTCACGTGTTACTTTCAGTAATCATGATACTGATACGTAATTTTTTTATACAGAAATTGGTTGAGCCAACCGAAGTTAAGAGATGGGCGGTTGTAAATTTCTCTGCTAGATGTGACATCACATCCCTTATAAGGGATCTCATAAAATGTTCAAATATGAAAGGCATTGTACGTTTTCTCTGTTTCTGTTCTCTTGTATCGAGAAAATTTGTTTCTAATTTACTTGCTTTTGTTAGGCAATAAACGATCCATTTGTTGTCATAGAGGAGAGTCCTTCAATGAGAAGGGCGCCTCCTGTTGCTAGGGTGGATGATATGTTCCATCAGATTAAGAAAAAGTTACCTGGAGCTCCTCAATTTCTTCTCTGCCTTTTACCTGAGAGGAAGAATTCTGACATTTATGGTTTGTATCTTTCTTCTCCTTGTATAATCTCCATAATTTTATCTTTTACTGATTGTTTTGGGATGTATAGGTCCATGGAAGCGAAGATGCCTCTCCGAGTTTGGAATTGCCACACAGTGCATTGCTCCGATAAAAGTTAATGATCAGTATCTCACCAATGTGTTGCTGAAGATCAATGCTAAGGTTCTAATGTTGAATTTTTATCAATATTCTTTCTCATTAGTTTGATTAGAGGTGTCGTTCTATACAGTTAGGTGGAATAAACTCTTTCTTGAGCATTGAAAGAACACAAGCTATTCCTTTGATTTCTGAATCCCCAACACTCATTTTAGGCATGGATGTTTCACATGGCTCTCCTGGACATTCTGACATTCCTTCCATTGCTGCGGTATATTAATATATGTTTTCTATTTTTTACCAGTTAATCATACTAATCTTTTGTTACTAATGTTGATTCGTGATTGCTTCTAGCTTTGAACCTAATAGTTGTAGATTGTTTTTATTTTGTTGTAAAACTGTGCCTATGTGTAGGTTGTAAGTTCTAGGCAGTGGCCTTCTATTTCTCGATATAGAGCTTCTGTGCGGACACAATCTCCAAAGGTTGAAATGATAGACTCCTTGTTTAAACCTGTTGGAGACAAAGATGATAAGGGCATAATACGGTTTGTTGCTGTATCATGCCTGTTTTTCCATAATATGTTTTCTATTGAACATCGAGCAGTAGGTTGATTGATTTGGTTCTCTTTTCTGGCATGTAGAGAACTGCTGGTTGATTTCTATGCCAGTTCAGGCAAGAGGAAACCTGATAATATTATTATATTTAGGTAAGCTCCTTTGCAGTTTTAATGTCTTGTACTCTGTAACATGATTAATTTTGCCATTTGTTTTGCAAATAGTTTCTTTATGCGACTAAATGTTAATTGGTTTTATTTAATATTTGTTTGTGTCCAGGGATGGTGTTAGCGAATCACAGTTCATTCAAGTCCTCAACATTGAGTTTGATCAAATTATTGAGGCACGCTGTAGTTACTGTTTGACGATCTAGTTGAACTGTGTCTAATTCTCTTGCACAAAATCCAAGCAATCTACTCTGCATGTCTTACACTTTTCTCTTATATGTTGTAGGCCTGTAAGCGTCTCGATGACCAGTGGGAACCAAAATTTACCTTGATAATTGCCCAGAAAAATCATCATACTAAGTTTTTCCAGCTTAATTCTGAAGATAATGTCCCACCGGGTATACTGTTGTGACCATTACCCATTATATCTGGTCCCTGCTATGCATTAAATTTCTAGATTTCATATTTTATGATTCTTAACTATTTTTATGTGAGATGTTTTTGCACTTGCAGGCACAGTTGTCGACAACAAAATTTGCCATCCTAGAAGCTTTGACTTTTACATGTGTTCACATGCAGGAATGATTGTGAGTTCTGCAACTAAACTTTGAGTAAATGCTATGTAATTTTGTCAATTTGTACTGTTGGTAATTTAATTTAGTTGCTACTTGTCTTCTGGTTATTGATTCAAAGGAACCTAGAAAGAATTGAACTCGCTTCTATTTTTTTTGGTGTACTGTCCTAAATTGTTACTAGTGAACTGATTGTCTACTCTTACAGGGTACCACTAGACCAACCCATTACCATATCTTGATGGATGAAATTGGCTTTACTGCTGATAGTTTGCAGGAGCTAGTACATTCACTTTCTTATGTGTAAGTATACTACAGAGTTTGAGTTTTGTTTCTCTTGTGCAACCTGTATTTTAACATTTCAAAATATCCACAGATATCAGAGGAGCACAACTGCAATCTCAGTGGGTAAGTCGATTTCTTTATTTATATATATCGGATATCGAATTTTTGGCAGATTTTTGTTTCATGATACTGGTTTGGAAACCCCTTCTCTTTCCCCTCACCATTTCTCTTGCTGCTCATCTTTTTAAAATTTTGCAGTTGCCCCAATATGTTATGCCCATTTGGCAGCCGCTCAGATGGGTCAATTTGTCAAATTTGAGGATACATCCGACTCTTCTTCCGGTCATGCATTAGCACACACATCTGCAGGGAACATTTCTGTACCGGAGTTGCCTAGTCTGCATCAGAATGTGAGCAGCTCTATGTTCTTCTGTTGACATCCTAACACTGGTTCAGACTGTTTTTGTTTTGTGGATTTGAGCACGTCTTTAGAGACATTTTGATGTGCATTAGGCACCGCCGGAATTAGGTCCTGGGTGCATGTATTTTGTTACTTTTTGCTGTTCTTTTTCATGCTTGAACATAGTCTAATCTGTGAACTCTGACGTGCGATCTCTATGGAATGACTTGTATCTATTTGCGTGACGTCTCATTCTTCACAGGTAGCGATTAATTTCTTTACTCGCTTTTGGAAAGTACTCGTTTTCTTCGTCCCTAAAGCAGCATACTTAAATTTTATTAAAAAAAAATTTTTTAATTTTTTTTTAAAAAATGATCTATACAACTTAAGCTATCCAATGATATTAATATTAGGATATTTTAGATATATTAATATTTGGATATTTTAGATTATAGATTATGTATATTTGTTAAATATTTTAATTAAAATTGTACAAGAAATAGTGTTTTTAATTGTTTTTATTTTTTATGTGATTTTGTTTAGGGTATTTAACAAGTATATATGCTCTAAAATATCCTAATATTAATACCATTGGGTAGCTTAGGTTGTATAGATAATTTTTTTAAAAAATTTTTAATTAAAATTTAAGAATGCTGCATAAGTTTCCTAATAAAATTTAAATAAAAATTTCCACGGCAGCTGCGAGGAAAATTTTCCCTAATAAAAGATCTGCGGAGCTTGCCATCAAAGCAAAATTTGAAAATTTTGCAATGCATATGCCTACCTCCCATCGGAAATTTATAGAATTGAAAATATTATTATTATTGACCTAATCTTTCTAATTGAATTTTCTTTAATTTTATTATTTGAAAAATTATTATTACTTTAATTTTTTATATTATTGAAAATGTGTTATTATTGATCTAAATAGTGCAATTATTGAATTGAAAAGATATTTTTATTATATATTTCTTTATAAATAATATAAATTATTTAATTAAAAATATTTATCTTTTTCAAAATTATTGAAACTATTACAGTTATTGAATTACTTTTTTTTTCTCAACTCTAGCATTTGCCTTGTTTATTTTTTGTGCAGTTAACACATTAGGCTTGGATTCCCAAGAAGAGGTCGGATATTATAGTTTAAAGATTAAGTGTTTTGATTATGTTATCATGCGTATGATTTGGTTTCCTAGTCAAGATGAATCTGTCTTGGCATCGACATGTCAAAAATAAAAATGAATCTGTATCATTTGTTCTTGTGATTAGATGCACTCGAGACAATAATTGAATATTACGTTTAAGCTTGACTCAGCTAGCCTCATCGTGAGAATGAATTAATGCTTGACGTGTTTTGATCCACCTCGAACCAAAGTCGAAAAGGAGAGATCTTACCTCAATTATATTACCAACAGAATTGGCTTAGTGGGTCAATCAAGACGCTGCAGGGGCATCTTGCCAAAGCAACTCTATAATTTGTTTTGTTCTTACATTCATTAATAGAATAACCTAGGATATGGTGAAAAATATTGTGTTCACCAGGATCCACCCCCTCATTGACTGGGATAATTTTCAGATTTTGCAGCCTAAACCCACGACGGTATCTATCTGTGACTGAGGATGCAAAGGTTATAATTGTGTTGGGCAGTCATCCTGCTCTTGATCATTCAGAATCCCACCAAGGGTTGACTAGCTCCCATGGGATTTGGCTCTTGAAGTCTTACTCATGGACTTCCTCCTTGCCACTCAGACGAAATGGCGACCGGCATCTCAGAACGTGACAGCCCCCTTTTGGGTTCCCATTTGCTTCTGATCTCTGAAGCCGGAGATGCATGTACTTATCGAACAGTATTTATTCATTGAGGTACTGTGTACTGGAAAGCACGGTTAGTATGCGGAAAAAATGCATCAGAACGCCTCATGGGAGACTAGAGAAAGCAGACTACATACAGACTAGCAAAAGATGACTAAATTTAAATCTCTTATTGGTAGCTTTCCATAGTTCCAGTTACAGTTCTTATCTTCCTTAGCTTATATACAAATCCGGATGGAGAGAACAATTCCCGATCCAGCCAAAATTTACTGGCAATGATCCCAAAATCTCCACATGTATGCATGTACAGACCCTCTATAACCTTACCTTTTTTTATACTTTACCTTAGGAAATAGAGAGCCGAGGATAAACCACAAAGAAGACCAAGCGAGACAAGGCGAAGTGGCTAAGGTGCAAAATGAAACAGCTCATTCTTGGCATGACCACTATCCATGGTGTGACTTCAGTCAATAAAACCACCACTTCTGCTGCTGCTACACTCCTTTCCGAAAGTCTTGGCTTCCTTCTCCTTGGCCCTGAAATCGTCCAAACTACGATATTCATCTTGAAGAAGCTTCTCCAACTCTGGATGCTTCCTCAGAGGCTCGTTACTGCTCCGTTCTCTAAAATGGTGAAATGCCCTGGTACATAAAAGTTCAACAAATAGCAATAAATCAAAGAAATTAACAGGCTTTGTAAATAAATTACTCGAAGAATCAAGCGTTGCCAATAAAGATAAGCTTATTTAGAGAGCTCAAGACTACTAGTGTCTACAAAACTAATAACCATGCACAAGGCACGTTCGTCTACATTCTACATAATATTTTACATCAGCAAAATGGAATGAGATCATCACTTTTCAACGTAAAAAGTATAACACGCCCACATTAGAGTAGTATATCTTTTCACAATTCATTTAAAGATAGTGAGACATTTTTTCAGCAACAACCAAAAGCATACAATTCTTTCGTAATTTTGCCAAGCCTGGAATATCCTAATGGCAAGATGCGGAAAGATCAAATGGTCTTCGGTATCCAAAGAGCATGGAAAGCACCCAAAAGCAAGAAATATTCATGACATGGCATGATCAACGTAACAATATTATGCACAAGGTAAATACACTCAGCATTAGTATAAAATTGCTAGTAATGGTATTACCAGTATTTTTCAAGACCATAAAGATTCCCTTTCTTGTAGAACTCAAGTGTAAGTTGCTCAAAATCACCATAAAGATCGTCTCTGAAGTGTTTCTCCAACCCATAACTGGAATATAATAAAAAAATAAATTGCAATTTAAGTAAATTTGAAGGGAGAATAAAGGGTTAAGAAACAAGAGTCTAATCGAGCACAATTCTCAACATTCTTTCAAAGCATAATACTCAGAAATACCTGTAAAATCTAAAGAGACACTCCAGCCCATAGTTGTACTTAGAACAAGCATCTTCCATTGCTAACTTACGAAATTCATCATACATGGATTTGTTGAACATGTCCCTAAGAAAATATGACCAAAAGCGATAGAGAGTATTCATTTCCTGCAGAGACAAAGGCAGAGTCATACCATTCACACTATAAACAGCCCAGGGAACAATACAAAAATTACAATATAATGATATTACGAATACTAATTTCCAACATAAAAGAAAAGAAAAAAATATAAATAAACAAAAATTAGCAGAGGTCAAACATGTACAACACTAAGCTGGGAACAAGAACTTAAGACAAACGAGGAGTACAAAATGTCCCACGAAGCCCAGCAACTTCAATAATTATACTTCATAAACTTTACACCAATTTTTTTCTCTTATCCGGCCTCCAGCTTGACCAAGCACATTACACTCAGTAAATAAATTAGAAACAAAAGTTTGTGATCAATTTAAAACTTGGTGTAAACTTTATTTATCTTTAGGGCTTCCTTGGGGGAAATTTAGAAGGAAAGGAGATAAAGTAGGAAGGAAATGAGTATAAGCTTGTTTAATTGGCTGGATGGATAGTTTAGTAGAGAAAGTAAGAGAGAAAGTTAGGCATTAATCCCTCTATTTATTTTCCGCCTGAATTGGGTGAAAAGCTCAAACTACGCCTTAATTTTACTAACTTCTTCATCACACCGTTGCTCATTCTCGCTCACTACGAGCTTTCCTCGACTACTCGTTCTTGTCGTTGCTACTCGAGCTCATTGCCACTGCTCGTTCTCGCCGCTGCCGCTTGTCCTCGCTATTATTGCTCGTATTTAATATTTAATAATTCTATAATATTATTAATTTATATATAATATGAGTGAAAAAAATAAAAATTATAGTATATAAATCAATCCTTCAAACTTTCTTTTCTTCCAAATAAACACAATGAAAACATATAACATATTCCATCTATATATTTTTCTTTTCTTTCCTTTTTTTTCCTTCACACTCTTCATCCGTCCAAGTAAACACAGTGTTAAATTATTAATCCTAGTATCAACTAGACTGGTACACAAATCACTCAAAATCAAGTTTCTCGATGCAGTTGCTTACCACTTCTGGCCCTCGCAGCGTTGATAGAAAAGATAGATGGCAGGTGTGAAGGCACATTGAATTGATGGAGCAGGCAACAACACTGTTGTAGGCAGCTCAAGCAAAATGACTTGGACTTCTCAAATTGAACCATCATATCAGTCCGATCAGCCACCAATTACCAATTGGTATTTTAAAGCTAGGTATTAATCACCTTAGAAGTCCTTTAATAACAATCACTAAATCAGGGTTTAAATTGTCAATCCAAGTTAATGTATTAGTTGTGGCTTGAATTGTTTCATATTGATACATACCAATATACATGATACACTCATACCAGTATCATTGATTTTTTTTAATATTTTATAAAAGGATTAAAATACCATTATCTCCCCGTACTGTGTACCAATTAATGGTTGATGTGTACTCTTTTTCAAATTGGTTCTTATTTTTGCATTAAACCAAGACATTGCAGAAAAAATAAAAGTATACTCAAAACCCACCTCACTGCAACCGATCCCTAATTTCTTTCGCTCAATAAGACAACGCTTGTGGAACTTCAGATACCTTTACGAAAAAACAGAATCAGGAGGATAACATTTTTATAGCTGATCGAATAGATAAAATAACAAAATGTTATCTATCAATATTAAAGAAGAGATCAATGGTAATCTATATACTTTTGCTGCTTAAACTGATTTTCTTCCAAAAGCTGATGGCTTGGATGCTGAAATGGTGGAAATGATTTTGGCATAGATCCAACAGGTGGGCTCCCATGCGGTGAACAACTCAATTTTGACGGCATCAGGCTGGAAATTTTGAAATTGAAAGGAAGATAAACTGGAAATGATAATAATGTTATTCATACCATTTACTATTAAACTATCTAGAAGTACTAACCTGTTATTTTCTGGTGGTGTTGAACCAAAGAAAAAGCCGATGGAGTTGCTTGGCGGGCTCTCACACACAATACCATGACGAAGTCGTCCACTTCCATGGTTTCTAAAATTACTAGGAAAAAGGCGTTGCCTATGTGAGACATGAGATTTACTGGTAACTTTAGATTGGCGCCTTCGAGAATTAGCTTGTACAGCATCTTCGGAGGTATAATTTACCGAGCCCAAATTTGCCTTCAAATGTAAAGATGAGCTTGCACTGATGGCAGCTTTTGAATCCCCAGATTTAATCAGTGGCACTATCTTATTTCTTCTATTACTAGATTGTTTGGCATGCAATTCCTGATAATTAGATAGCACAGATTTATCTCTAACCTGGACAACTAAATGTGTGAAAATAGAATTTACCAAATAAACATAAATCATATAAATAACTGAACTAGCATGCAATGTGAGGTATAGAAGAAAAGGATAATAAATAGAAGAACGCATTCACTAAATCTAAAGCATAAGCAACTTCAACAACATGTGCAAAGAAAAAGAAAGACCAATTACCTGTTCGTAAAAGTAAAGCCCATCGTTGATGGCAGAAGCAAGTTCATTAGATATTGTCTCTTGGCTTTCCAAAACTGTTCTATCCTTTTTGGAAACCCTGATATCCTGTATTTAAGTGGTGCGAGATGCAAATCCATAAAAACTCAGCACTTCTAGATATGAGTTCAAGCTATAAATTTTATAACCCATGAAACTCAAGCCCCATGGAACATTGTGCCTACTAAAAGAAGCAATAAATGTAGAAAGAAAATTTAAAAAGTGACTTTCAAAAAATTGGTTCGCATCAAAGCGGAAGACACAGGAAGCAAATTCGTGAAGGTATTCAATTGTCATTATTTAAATAAGAAACTTTAAGGTTGGTTCATAAAGCACTGTTTACACCAAAGCACCAGAAAAATGAGATGTACTATATACAACTATTTTTTATGTCAATTATTTTTATCTATTATACTACTTATCCTCACACCTTTCAGCAAAATAAGATAAATTAAACTTGAGAATTGACATCTCCATTACATGGCTCATACTATGTCATCTACATTTACATACCTCAACTATTTCTGATATGCTATTCTTGTTGCTCGCTATCTTATTAAACGTGCCCTAACCACCATGTTACATATTGCTTATAATTTGTCTTTATTTTGACTGCACAAATTTTCTACTTCTCCATGTGTTACGGAGCTCTGGCAATGTTGACATTTTGGATTACGGTCATGATAAACTAAGCTCAAGTTCCCTTTGTTGAGTTCATTTAAATGTTGTTGTATTCCTACTATGATCCTATCGCATAAAATGTCTCGGTCTATCTGTGAATCTTCTCCCTAATACTGTCAAATCCAATATTTGACAGTATTCCTCTAGATCCACCTACCATTTCATCTCTGACACAATTCCTTTCGCATCTTCTCTATTTTCATCACCACCTTGGCAAATCTATAAAGGACACCATCTCTAGGCTCCAATTCAGCCAAAACAAAAGCCAACTTCTTTGTATATCTTCCACCATACAACACTGACCTTCATGTTTGACTACTACAAAGTAGATGGTTCACCACTAATCATCCTTGTCACGTTTCATATGATCATTTGTGTACCTCTTTTGTTACTTTTCCTTCATTTTCAATTGTTTAAATCCCAAAGTTCTGTCACACGGTTATATTAGTATAACATACAATGGATAAAGAAATGACCACCCTTTCTCTTATGGTTCTTTGACATTGGTGACACCACCGCACCTAGTAAACATGTTGCCAGTCATTGAGTTTTTACTTGAAAGTACCTTCATAGTGTGGTATAGTGAATTTGGACAATTTTAATACTTTTTCACCTCTTGTCGTATTCATTTTGACTTTCAAATTAAATAGCAAGAAAACAAAAAAAATTTTGAATAGCAACTTACCAACAAAAGTCTATATAGAGGAACCATCAGGGGAGATGGAAACCTGTAACCTCAAGAATGTCATGTATGAATTAAAGGCTTTAAAGCATAGTTTCAAATAATCCCCTACAACCCGTCTTCACTTTACCAAAGATGAATTGAAGTAAAGTTTTAAAGTATAGTTTCAAAAATTCGCTACATCTCATCTCTACTAGTCTACTTTACCAAAGATTACCATTCCATCTATGTTCCATAGTGCCTCAATAATAATTATTTTCTTAGTGTATGTTAAAGAATATTAAACATAACTATTGACATTCAAGGAAGAGCGGAGATTAGAAAGTGCCTTCAAAAACATTTTGTCTTAGGAAGTCATGCTACTTGGTGTTGAAATTGATTATCAAGCCTGCTCGTTACCTCTCTCATTAAGTATATTATGGATCACCTAAAAATAATGACTATTAGTTGCCCATCTATTGACAAGCCACTTTTATTGAGTCAGAATTTTCGATCAAAATGATAGTTCAGAGATATTCCTATATGATATTGTCACTTACGGATGAACTTATTTGTCTCACAATTACTAGGTAAAGTATTTCTTTTGTTATTGGTACCCACCACCAATGTAACCAAGAACCTAAAATAATGTCAATGAATACAAGTTGAGGCGCTAAATGCAGGGCAAAGGCACATCACTTGTGCGATTATGTAATTTTATTTTATAATTTGTCAAAAAGATTTTGATACTTGTGGCTTGTGTTAAGCCTACCACAATAAATCAATCAGCTATTACATCAGCAACATTATTTTCTTTTCATGAGCACTCAAAAAAATCTAAACATGCCAAAGCTGACTGCCACTTTATTAAATATGTTATTACAATCAACTGGATCCATACTCCTTTCATGGCTTCAAAAATCAACTGAGGCATCCTCACAAAACTACTTTCATCTACTCATTTTTATTCATTTTGTAAGAAGATAAACAAAATTAATATCTGGGTGCGTAAGAAGCTGCTAAAATTATTTTTTAAAATATAGTTGATTGTGATGGTGGTTTTATTGATATTAGGGTTGGTTGATTGTCTATATGATATACATGTCTTGTACTGAAATTAATTATTATTTCTTCTCTCAATTAATGCCATACTGAAATAACATCAATTGAAGTTTAAGTTTGGTAATGAATCAGAAGGAGAAGCATATTGACCCAGGTTTTCTAATGCGTGTTAAAATCAGAATTATATATTTATTGAAAAGGTGAATTCCAACAAAAAGTTCATGATATTTTTAGTAAAAACAATAGTTATAATGAGCAAAATGGTTGCTTTTTCCATTGAATTGCCTCATGTGAGAACATTTCTTAAACAAATATCCACCTAATCTAATTGCATGAAACATACTTTCTAATCTACAAAAGATAAAATACTGTTCTGCACAGTATGCCTACCGATGGGAGAAGCTTCCTTAAATATTGTAAGGTAGTACAAAGCAAGAAAGTAGCCAACATAGTGAAAGATACAATTTATGGCTAGATAGAAAAATATCGGTATTAAATACACAACATTGATCTTTAATTTAACATGGAACCAAATCATGGAGAACCTCCCCCACGATGATTGGATAGCATGCAAGCAAAACACTCATGGGAAAAAGACGTGAAAAGCTGGTTTTTTGGAAAAAGAGGTTGCTTTCTTCCTTTCTCTCTAATCACCACAGTATATCTCATGTGATTTAATCCTTGGAGGATATTTGGGGAATGTATTTCAGAAGATTTCAACCTTAAAGTCACTTTAAAGAGGAAAATAAAGTATTTGGTAAATAAAACTCCAAGATCCTATCTTAGGATACCGGCTATTTGAGGGATGATTAGAGGAATAGACGGAGAGAGTACAGAAAAGCAGAGATTAAAAGAGGGAAGGGGGAGAAGGACTGTTACAAACACTTAAACCTTTAAATAGGCTTTCATAGAACATAGTAGCAATGAATGCTAACTCTATTACCAACTTGTGAAATACTCACCAACTCACTAACACAAAACTTAATAATACCCACAATAATTGATATCCATACTAATTACTAATATAATAGTGGATGAATCCCTAAAATCCAAATACATTTTCAGAACCGCTAAACAATCTACATTTGCCTTCACGTAATAATAGGGAAATATCGATAAATAAAGCAGTTGATGAATAAACAAAACCTTTCCACTAGTTCACATTGGACGTATGTAAAAAATCAATGTAACAAGAATTAGCTAACGAGCCTACTTCAATGCAAAGCATTGCAGTTTGCCAGGCTACTACATCGGTATCCTAATTCACAAACTACTTACCGATAACAGAAGAGGTTTTAACACAAAAAAATTATGAAAACAACATAATTATACATCATAAGGAGAGTGAATAAGTGGAAATTCCCAGAGTGAAAAACAAGGCATTAAAATGGCATAACAAAAAAGATCTACAAATCATTTTTGCCTAGATAAAACCAGTTTGGCGTATACTAACATACATATCTGTAAGTCCATTGTCAACAAGTGTCAAAACAAGGCAAATTGTTGAAGAATAATAACAAGCATCTTACTTGTGTTACGATCACAAGTCTATGTACATCTTGATCATTAACATCCATTTCATCCTCTTCATCGTCAACTCTGTTAAAAATGGATGTCATATTAGAGGACGGACAAATGAAAGGAAATCCGAGTAATAAGAGTGAAAAATAATATGAATAGTATAATGCTAATATATGACTATTATGCAAAATTAAATAAATAGCTAGCATAATAGAAACTATGCAATATAATGAAATTTGAATACATGGCATCAGATGCCAAGTTTGATAAACAAGAAACAACAATATTAGTACATGCCCTTATCTATAACTCTTGGTAGATGGCTTCTCCAAGCGAGAGTTTGCACATTCAATCAATTCTGATTTAGATTAACCAATTTGGATCAAAACAACCAACATTTTAGATACCATTTAGTACTGAAAGCCCTGATAAATACCAGCCTAACACTATATTGAAGCACAGATTAAGGCTAGTATCAATCTTGAAAATAAGTACATAAATGCAATATACTATAAATAAAATACCAATCCAAATGATACTGACCTTTACCATGTATCAGTATCAATAATAACAATATGCGAGGAGTCAAGTTATGGTAGTTGGGAATTGTCAATCTCATAAGTCATAACAACTTCTCATAGAAGCTATATGTAAGCGACCATGTGAGAGGCACATGAGACAGAGCCCTTGGGGATAAATCCTTCATAAGACTGTTCTGGTGAGAGAGCATTTAGGAGAACTATAAGAGCTTGAGAATAAAGCCCTCGAGAGAAAGCTCTAAAAAGAAAGCCCTCAAGAGAAAAATATTGGATAAGAGCCCTCAAGGATAAAGCCCTTCGCAAATAACCTAGAGAGAGATCCTTTTATAAGCGCCCTCAAACAAAACCCTCTGCTTAGAGTTTCCTACTTGAAGATTATTAGTCAATCCAATCATCACTTGACATTGTGTCGAACATCACACAAGGTGATTCTAGCTATCTCTGGAGTTCAAGGTTTGCTCTAGCAAACATAATTCCCAAAGGGCTCCATCACGTGAAAGCATGAATAAGGAATTTTGAGTGAACTCGTGTGCGTGAACTAAAGGAACCACATTGAACTAGTTCAATTAGGGTTGACCAAATTTCAGGTCAACCTAAAAAACTGGACCTAAATTTTCCATTTGGTTTGGTATTATTATTCTTAAAACAAATTGACTTAGCTCAATTTGAAAATTTTAAAAAGAAATTTAAGTTAGGTTTTAGTTCAACACCCATAATGTAAATTGAAACAGATAAACCAAGAATTTAATAATTATTTATTAAAATTATATAAATATCTATATCATAGTTTATTTTTACATAAAAAAATAAATAATTGTGTGAAGCACTTAAAAAGTAAATTTGTGTTCAATAACTTTTATGATTTATTTTATTAAAAATTAAATTAAATATTAAAAACCCAAAAAAAAAAATTGGGTTAACCTAAGTCAAACCAAGCCTAAAATTTTAGTTTGATTTCAATTCAATTATTAAAAAAGTGAAAGGTTTGGTTTGAGAAATTTGTGTAAACTTTTGTTTGGATTGAACTAGATGGATAGAACCAACTCCAATCAAACATGCAATCCAAACCAATTCAAATATGGTTTGATACTTGGATTTCTATTAGATTAAACTCTTAACTTATCTCTCCTATATTCCCAATTATCAAATTGTTAAGAAAGTGTCAATTTTAAATCAATACTGCATTATTTTAATCCTTTAAATTTTAATCGTTGTTTTTGTACAATTATAACTATCAATTATTCAAATTATGAATTATGTCAGATTAAAATTAATAAATTAATAATATAAACTCATTATAAATAATTAAATTAATTAGTTGATTATAAATTAAACTTTATTGACTATTAAAGACCTAAATGCATGTATTCATTAAAAATTTTAATTTAATAAATAAATAATAAAATAACCCACTAATGGCATATTGTGTAATTAAGTTTAAGTTAACAATTAAGAGTACAAATATCTGTGAGTTGTAAATTGATTAATATATTTTCATTATTTTCATTATATAATACAAATATCTATGATATGTACGAAAAAGATGTGTTGTGTTTCCAAAAATACCATGCTTCTTACTTTACTTTTTTATCTTAATTCTCTTATGTTCATTATGTCAATATTCGATTGGATTGTATCATTTTTTTTGTATTATAGTGGTATCAATGTTGATACTCCAAACCATGCTATGAATCATTGATAACATGAGAAAATACCCTAATATATCAAGAAGATTTTTAGATCATAAATTTACAATTATTTTCAAGTTCATGATTTTTTTTTTTTTTTGCATTACACTTACAAGATGAACTTGGATCCCCGGATGAGGTATAAAAGCACCCTGACATTTTTACAGATCAAGTTTGGAGTAGAATTGAAAATTAAGAAATGTAGATGAACAATATGCAAAATCTACCAAAAAGTACCCAATATTCTGGCGAAAATGCTGGTCCAGTAAATTTTCAAAAATGTCATGAAAGATACTAGTGAGAAACACGTAGTTTAACCTTTGCAGCTTGAGTACACCTATGCAGATCCTGCCCAATCCCCAATCTAGGTGGCTTATTCCACTTGTTACTTGAAAAGGTATTGCAAACAAACTCATAAACCGTCCTTGTATTTATTGAGCCTTTATAATTACAAAACTTTGATGAAGCAGCTATTTTCAAAAATTCTTCACTTACACAGTTCATATTTAATATGGCTTAGCATTATTATGAGGTTAATACAGTAATCTGTGTCAGATTTGGATCATGAAATGTTAAGAACATGTGCATCAAGCTCCATATCTGTATTAGTTTCCTTATCTTGACAAGTCTGAAGGAGAAACAAAGAATTCCAGTCCTTTTTGTTACCATCCACCGAATCCTATTTTTGAGATACTGAATTTTCTTGTGATATTTAATTCTTGATAAAATTTTGACGTGATATGCCCATATTATACATATAAATATATAAATGATACATAAAATATAATAATATTAGCCTGGTATAAGTGGAACTATTATATACTAGTCATATTGCTCCAAGATTGTGATAGAGATTTAAAAGGTGAAAAACTAAGTTCGCATGGTTGCTGCTAATGAGAGGTCCTTGGATAAAAGAGAGGTCTCAAAAGAATCAACATGTGAACCCTTTGTAAACATTGAGATTATCTGTCCGACTCAAATCCTGTTCATCGTTCACTCAAAAGTTATTATCAGAACATTAAATGTTTGTGCAGTGAGTTCCACCTTGACTAACTCACTTCACAGTGTACCAAAATGGTATAGATGTAGTATCATTCAAGGTCCAGTGATGAATACCAAATGGTCCCATCATATCTTTCCAGAATAAGGATTTGCACAGCTAGGAAATGCAAAGTTGACTAGGTTACTAGAAGAAACTTCTTAGCTAATGCCAATAAGCATCAGAGCTATCTCTACCCAGACTAAATGTTAGCTTAAAGATAGAACTAACAGTTTAATCACTTTTAAATGTTAGTTTAAAGACATCATAAAACTGTAGAATTTGCATAGATGATTTTTTGGTATTTTCACGCCAAGGAACATATCTTGCCATACAAAAACAAAGAACATCTATTTGAAAAAACAGCTATGATTTAGTAGAAGTGTTTCACGTTTCAACAGCAAGTAAAAATAAGGGACGAAATTAAAGTGACATGAAAAAAATATTATTAGAAGGCCAGTATCAATTACCAAATAGCACGTGCCCCCCCCTAAGGCTATATGGCCAAAGTTATACGGATAATCATCCATAGAAAACAAGAAAAAAAATACCTGCGTAAAGCTTGCACTATGCAGATCCATAGATGAATTTTAACAGGTCATTGAAAGAGAAACTTAATTAAGCCAAGATCATTCAGTTAATGATCTACGATAGGAACCTTAGGTGCCACCAAATTCTCTGAAGATAGTAATAGGCCAGCACCTTGTGCAGGACGCTGTAAATTCTAATATAAATATGCAACTCTTTAACTTTTTGTCATCTTATATGATGAGCTGTGATGTAGGAAGAATCGAAACATGCCAGTTGTTGAAATAGGCACTTTAGGCCAATTTTACAATGACTCGATAGATAAAAGTGGGACATCCAGTAGAATGATCACAACTAACTTTCAATATGCTTCTATAGAAGTTGTTATCGTTTCAGGTGCAATGACTAACATGCTGGATTAATGCACATACACAAGCAGGTTAATAAGATAGAAATGAACAAAAGACAACAAATAACATAAAAGGATATCCAGTTACCTTTTCAAAGAAAGATGATCCATGTCGTTTGTTGTCTGCTCAAATTCAAGTTCCTCATCAAGCATAAACGTACTCTGCCCATTGAAGATGTGAGAGTCATTCGAAAAACTATTATCATAATCCACCTGTGTGCCAGATATCATGACTGCTGAGTTAGTCATTTTCTCATGTTCTAAATCACCACTAGGGATGTTGGTTTTGACCTCTGAATTTATAGAGCTACAAGAATCATCAAATTTATTCTGGACATCATAGTAACTACCAAGTGTGCAATCACAATTACTGCAAGGATCGTCCTGTGCTTTCTCAGAAAATAATCCAGATTCTATTTCCTTGCTCTCTTTATCTTCATTATGTGCTATTATTTTATCATCGGCAATCACATTTACAGTAATACACTCTGAAAAGTTATTGGTTTTTTTCCTAGAACAAAGATTTGTTGGATTATAATGTTCATCTTGGTCCTCAGATATAGCGTGGTAATGGCTATTGTCATGAGAAATAGAAGTACTATTACTTTCACCACTATAAACAGTCTCCTCAACAGGAGAATGGTTCTCAGTGGACAAACATTGTGTAGAAACAACAGGATGAGCTGATGCAGGAATCCACTTAGACCAGTCACTGCGTCTCCTTATTTTGTCCTCCTGTCATTAAAAAAAAGAATAAAGACCTATAAATGAATAGAAGCATGAAGTGTCATATATCTGGTTCTCTAGGTTAAATAATCCAAATTAAACGCAGATGATTTACAAAGTATTTCTTTGTAACCTGGATTTCAACCAAACTCGAGCTCCGCAAAGCATCCAAGATCAATGGTATATTAGTAGTCATTTTCTTTACCTGTAAGGCCATTTTTTATGAGCAACAAAAAAAATGAAAACCTTCCAACCTCATGTAAATGCTTAGCAAACAACGCATATACCCTATTAAAATCTGCAATTTTTGATATAGATACCCATCCCTCCTCATCAAGTAATGATATCAAGTAATGGTCCTTTTGCAAGTTCACGTCACTAAAAAGGAGAAAATATTGCACAAATAAAAGCTATGTTAAAAAGCTCACTGAAGCAATCTAGGTCAAAAAGCTATTGGTTGCAGAGAGAATAACACATAGCTTATGCCAAGGCTAACCTGAAATAGTACTCAATTTGCTTTACTATATTAGCTCTTAGAGCTACCAATTCTGGTGCCATATTGGAATAAGCGGGAGGAGAAGGATGTGAAGAAAATCGAGGTGGGCCATGCATCATCTCAAGAGAAGCAGTAGGAACATAGTATATAGGAGGAGGAGGACCTGAGTTTTAGCAACGTAGATCAGTTCAAAGTAAAAGAAAACACTATTAGAAAACAAAAAAAAGCGTACGACGTTACCAGGGAAACCAGGTCCACTAATAAATCCAGGAGCAGGACCAATAAACTGAGGAACAGGCCTAATGAATGTTCT
Source organism: Costus lasius (assembly GCA_027563935.2). Taxonomy (NCBI): domain Eukaryota; kingdom Viridiplantae; phylum Streptophyta; class Magnoliopsida; order Zingiberales; family Costaceae; genus Costus; species Costus lasius. Next base: position 8,901,947 of record CM050447.1, on the reverse strand, counting down.
TGGTCCAAGGCCTTGTGGCATATTCATGTTATCCCTTGGATCAAAGGGTCGTTGGTTGCACCATGTTTGATTGAAACTGTTTGGAGGTTCACGAACATTGTATGTTCTGCCACCATATGCAGCATTAGGACGCCAACTGTTGGGGTCACCTCGTGGTGCTGGATGAAATTTTCTATTTCCATCATTACCTCCAGGTTGACCAGACGGGATGAAAACTGGAACATGAGGTTCACCAGGCTTCACAATGTGCGATGACGCATTAGGAGGAAATGGTGGACGACATGCCTGATAGGCATAGTCATGAATCATTGCATTAGAAGGCTGTAGAACAGGATACAACACTGGCTGTCCTGGTTGGTGGTGATATGTTAAATGTACAGGAAAAGGTGGACCACCATTAACTGGCAGATTACGCCTGGGGCCATTTTTGTGAGGATGCGTTGTGTGATGCTTGGAAGAATTGTTACTTCCATATCCACCAGATTTGCGTGAACCCATTGGCCCCTACAAAAACAATTAAATTCATAAAGATAATAGACTAGGACTAAGGTTTCTCAGATAAAATCATAGAGAAAAGGAGGTAAAAGTTAGGAAAACATAAAAACATTACAATGATTTCTTAGCAAAAGCTATATTTTAAAAGATGGCAATATAGATACTACTTTTATGAAGATAAATAACGAAAAAACCATTCGCCACATGATTACCCTTCTGCAAACATATTTAAATATGTCTTAGAACCTTCTAAACAAAATCCACATTGTGCATGCCTTTTTCTATATACCAATCATTATTTGAATTTACAACAAAAAATTTGGCAACCACAGGAACCTTGTTTCTTAAACAAATTGGAGATCTACACCCACGGTTCTTGACTCAGCAAGTACTGAAATCTGAAGCAACCAAGTTCTAGCCTTCCACCTCCTTCAAAACTGCACTGCTGAAATCCTGACCCTCTTTTAAAGTCAGGCTTACTGGAGGTGGCAGTCAGGTTAAGACAAGCCAAGCCAACCAGAAAAAAGCTCAACCATTTGATGAGTTGGCATGATTCGAAGAGTCAAGTTAGCTATTAAGGCATAGTATCTCTATTTGAGGAATGGAAATTTATAAACCGTGCTATTTGATGTGCCTAAACCTTTCCCGTTGATTACAAGGAAGTATCCCTATCATGTACTGACCTATTTTTTGATCAATTTAGGAAGGTAGTCCTATTGTCATAACCTTTTCGGGTATTCCTATGCTTACGACAAAATAGTGTGAAGTTAGTTTCAAGGTTACCACTTTCATTAATAGCATTAAATATTCCCTATTAATACCGGAAAATGTAAATCCAATTAGCATATTCTGTAACATGAAAAAGATATTATCACCTTAAGAAACATGTAATACATGGGTGAATCAAAGTTGACTACTATTCTAACAATACTTTTCAATTGTTAACACAATAGAAAAAACAAATTCTCTCAAAAAAAAAAAAAACTCGTAAGTTGTTCCTGCCCTTATTGCAATATAAATGAGCCCCGATCATTTCGTATTTGAAAACAAAAAATTTACCTCAATAACAATCAACCCTACCCAAATTAATTGAAATAAACACAATGGTTCCTTTTCTTCCATGAGGAATAAACATTAAAATAAAAAAGAGTACATCAAATTTAAGCTTGCAATGTGCTAACATGCTTTATCTCTCAATGTCCAATTCCAAAGAAAAAAATTCAAAATAAATCTCGTCAACGAAAAGATAGTGAATACATTAACCCTCATGGGAAAACTCTCCTTAAGTTTCATTCCAAGCAAAACAAACAGACCCTACATCCATGTAACAATTACCAAGTGCCAAAGAAAGGTGACACTACCAAGTTTTACATTAAATCTGACATCTATGTGACAATTACCAAGCTTCAAATAAAACATATGCAATTTCACATGGCAGCCACGCAATAAGAACAAAAAAAATACCCAACTTCAATTAAAAGCTAACTGACCTTATATTGGAGATAAATCAGCATTAATGCACTGGCATTTACACAGCGTCAAGAAATTGCTAGAGATAAGAAAAAAATTATGAACAAGTATGGCAGTTGCAGATTACCACATTATTGACAACAATTAGCAAAGGGGAAAAGCAATTTAGACAACCATTGCAACTATTATCACCTTTCCACAAAACCATGAAGCACATAATCATCATAATACAAAATACAATTAACTATAGAGGAACAATATTGACATCGAACAGCCACCATATCTTAAAAACCTTGAAAGGCTTGAAATTCATCATGCTAGGCATGGTTTAAGAACATAACCGTATCATATGGTAAATCAGTATGTACCAATCCAACCGTGAGCAAGTGCATGAACCCCAAATATACTAAATCTAACAAATACCGAAGATCAGTGCACACAACATAAAAATGTGTCCAAGCCATGATTGGCACACTAGCTTGAACCAATACTTTAAACCAATATTTTAACAAACAAATCCAAACCGGCTAGTTTTTTCAGTATATTCCGGTTCTACCATGGACCGGTTCTTGGCCAGTATCGTGTGTTGGTACCCACCAGTATGGTACATTATATAGTATGGTACATTATATACTGGTCTGAGCATGGACTAATACCATGTCTTGAACCGGTTTTTTAAACCTTACTTTAAACCACTATTCTAGGTGCATGAGCGACCAAGAATTGACCAAGGTATATTTGTAAAGTAAATTTCCAATCTACAAAAAGAGTGCAAACTTTCAGCTCTTCAATAAGTAGTAGCCTAGGATAAATGAGTAAAAACCAAATAATCTATGACACAAGATTCTCAACCCAAACTCATTTTATCAAATGCATAGCATATAACTTAACTGTACTCCAAGGAGATGACCGAATGAACTATTGTTAGGCAACAATTTTTGGTAGGGATGGGTACAAATAAATTCAAGATATACAAATATATTGCAATATAAACATAGGAGGGGCAGTTACACCCAAATTCCAGTCCTTAAACCCTTCTTTCGCAAAAAAATTATCTAAAAAAAGACTTACCAAAAATATCTTAGAGGCCTTTAGTAAGATGAAGAAAATTCCAATTTCTATAGTTGAGCTTCAACAAGAAAATAATTCTCAATATTTAGCTTGAGAAATCTCCCTTCAATGCCTATTTGAGACAGAGAAAAGTGTAAGGCATTATATGGAGGGATCCAAATAGACCTTGATCAACCTTACGGGATGAAGTTGACCCTTGTTTTATCAACGTGAGTCAACACCCAGCAAATGATCGTCCAAGGCCTAATAGACCAAAACTGACTAATAGGTTCTATTTAATTGAATCAATTCAAGGGATCAATCATTAAACAAATCAGTTGAGCCTATTTATTCTTCTATAGTCGTTCATTCCAAACTTATATCGAACTCATGTCACAAGATAATTACTAACAAGGTTAGCTTGACTTAGTAATAGTTCTGAGAAGTATTTCATAATCTAGGGATCATGTAGCAGATTTTCAATGTTTGATTCAATAAATCCTATCACAGTAACCCTTTAAATCTTACCACAGAACCCTTTTTCATATGGAAATTATCCAATATTAAATTATTAATCAAGGTTGTCGTATTACAACAGGCATGACATGTAACAACCAGCAAGATAATAGAGATCACCTTGAAGAGGTGAGAGGATCATGTGTCAGTCAATCTTGGGAAGCCTAAACTTGTGCTATCCGTGTCTATATATATACCTTATCAAAATAACTCTCTTTTACAAGCATTTTCCATTTGTAACCTCCTTTGTCTCTTGGATCTAGCACTGTGCTTCTTTGCTCATGACCTTGCACTCAATTTAGATACTCAAACCTCATATTTTAGTTCTAAAATTTTCAAACTTCTGGTCCCTTTGTTCTATTCTTGGGTTAATTCCTGAGCACTTTTTTGATGTCTTACATAATAGTTCTATCCTCAATGTTCATCTTGACCTATTGTCACACAAGAGTTAGTGTGAGTTTTGGATTTTTCAATCCCCATTCTTCATCGAGCTCCTCATCAGGCTCCAAGAAAAGCCTCCTGCAGTAGCTATTATTTACACTCTCCGTCATGCCAAATCTAATTACCTGAGTTCAATTGAGATTTTGTATCCCTTCAAACTTTAGGGTTTAGGTTCCCCTCCCAACTAAAAGACTTACAATGTTCAAGTTTCTTTCCTATGTTTGTCAACTAGCTCGAGGAAAGTTTCAGATTTCTACTCAATCCTAACATTGTAGGATTCTTGAATTTCTCCAATTAGAATCCATTCCAAAATTTTATACCAATGGGGTCAAAAGAAAACCTTAAACCTGACCCAACGAAGTTACATACAGAGGAAAACAGAGTGACCACGATCAGCCGAACCAAGTAAGGTGAACTAAAATTTGTTTAACTCACGGACCAATCCACATATGACACTCCAACCATTCTCCCCTTGCAGAGAAATCCAGTGGAGTTTTTAAAGTTTTTCACCCAGCTAAAGTCATTGACATCAATTATGGTAAGTCTTCCAGCATACAGTCATTTTTTATTGCACCCAACAAACAAACTATCAACGAAACATTTCTAAATTTTCCATTATAAAATATAAAGAAACAACATCGAATACATATCATCGTTAATTTTGAAATGACCAAATAGATTGATGCACACACTAATGTCAAGATCTCCATATTACATACTATATAAAGTGAGAGTACTAACCTGAACTGGAAGAGGCGCCGGCGAAGGTTGCACATTCCATTGCATTGGACCTGGGCTCCCCGCGGCCAATGGTGACGGCACGACGCGAGGCTCCACCTTAGCCGCATAATCCGACGAGCCTTTAGTCTTGGTATCTCCAAGGGCGGGCCACGGGTCAACACCCATTACCAGATCCCCCGTCTTTCCATCGTCTGCCGTCATCAAAGATTTCCTCCACGCTGGTCGCCCAATTTTCGCCGCCGCTGGCTCAGCCGCCGCTATCGTTCCGGCATCCACATCGGCCTCCGCGGCCGGCGGGGCGCTGTCGCTCTCCGTCGCCAGGGTATGAAACTGGGGACGAATCTAAACCGAATGAGATCAGAAAGCGATGATAGAACACTCAGAATCTACTGCCTAGGGCACGAAATCTGGAATGCTAGAGCGCGGCGATTGAGAAGCAACCATCAGCATGCTAACCAAGGGGAATCGAAGCCCGGATCAAAGTGCTAGGGTTTTAAGGTGGCGGCACAGGGAAGGCGGGATTAGGGTTTTTGGACGCGGATGGAGAGCGACAGCTTTGCGGGTGACGTTGGGGCGAAAGGGAGCGGAATAAGTACGCTAGGGGAGGGAATATTTATATGGACTGAGCAGAAAAAGAGACCATTGGCTGATGAATTGCTTGCTGTTGGCACGATTGAATTGGACCCGGTACAGCCGCCTGCCTGTTCTATTCGAAACTTGAGTCCTGGCAAAAATGACGAAAGCTAAGGCCATCAAACTCGTGATTAGGGATGGCAAAAAAATTTATCTCCATCTCGCTTCGCCTTGATCCCACCTGAAGTTAATAAAAAAAATCTGAATTGACTGGATCTCAGGTCAAATTCGAAAAAAACTTAACGGAATAAAGTCCGATGCAAAAATGACGAAAGCTAAGGCCATCAAACTCTGATTAGGGATGGCAAAAAAATTTATCTCCATTTCGCTTCGCCCTGATTCCACCTGAAGTTAATAAAAAAAATCTGAATTGACTTGATCTTGGGTCAAATTCGGGAAAAACTTAATGGGATAAAGTCCGATCGAGATCGAGTATGGAAAATTCAGGTACCCGCCTCGAACTCGTCCCGATCATTAAAATGACAAATTTATCTTTTATAAATTATAATTTAGCTACTAAATTTATAATAGTTTGATATAAAAATGATTGTATAGTTTATGTAAAATATTTTTTATTTATATATTATGAATATAGAATAAAAAAATAATTTTAAAATATTATTTATAATATATACTTATTTTTTAGGCCGATCGGGGTCGAGTTTCTCCGCAGGGTCGAGTGTGGGGTTGGGTTTTCTAAACCCGTCGGGTTTGGGATCGGGGTCGAGAATGGATTTGGGGAAGTCGGGATCAGGTCGGGATGGCAAAACCCGACTTTGACCTGCCCGTTGCTATCCCTACTCGTGACAAACTTAAATAAATTATTTTTCTAAATCGATATTTATGCGGATCACCGAGTTAGGATTTATTATGAATTTTTAACAATATATACTCTTATTAGCGAGTAAATGTTGCCAACATCATCCATTAATAGCCCTTGAAAAGAGGGGAAGCTTTAAGTTCCTAAATTGAATATTATTATGCATTCATCCCACAAATTTTATGTGTCAATTAAATCATCAAAGAAAGAATTCCCAAAAGAAATTTAGGCTTCCCTTTATCCAAAATTTCTTTGGCCCAGTAAGAAGCAAAAAGATGTTGCGAACATCATCAGGATCTTCAATCCACGATGGCCAAGTGTTGGAGTCAACTTTGACTTTAATCTTAGATGACACAAATCTAAGCTAACAGCAATTGGTGCTAAAACGAGGGTTGATCATCATGGATTCCGAATCTCACTAATTTTTCTACAAATCTAATGTCAATTGATGCACTCAGCTCGGTCACTCATTGTCACATCATTATCGCTATTTTTTAACCTATCTAAACCATTTGAAGACTCAACTATAGCATCCACCATATATCTTGCAATAATCGCATACAAAGACTCATTAAGTGTCCCACTGTAATGCCTTTTAAGGTTGGCTTCAAAAGGAAAGATAAACCACTAGTATACTTTTCACTAAACCTCAAGTTATGTCACAAATAATGCAAAAAACTTGCAATGCTAAACTAGATGGTTGGCTGAAAAAAAGTCATAGCTGCTATAGCTCCACGTAGTACGCTTTAGCAAAATGTTTTAAAATCATCCTTGTTGTTTCAATCTCAATAAAACATCTTGCCCAATGATAGATTGGCATAAGAGAACTAGAACAAGGGTCAAACCTCCAACTAAACTCACTTAAACCAATTGCAAATGCAATTCTTGCACACAATAAGTTCTTAGATGTCAATGCCGAATGAAGTCATCATCTCAATTGCCTCACACCAAAGTTCAACCATCCAGGTGCCAACACAAGGCAAGCTCAAATCAAACACTCATAAATACAAACAATATTTTTATTTACTTGTTAACGTGTGTGTCCTCTCTTTCATCCAACTAACAACTACATTCTCAAGTTTCTACGCGCAAGGTTGTTCTTCAACTATGACCATATGAGCAGAAGGGGTGGGGGAAGTTCTATGAGGATGAGACACCAAAAATATCAACCCCAACAAATCATCACCTTAACACCTTGAAAGGTAACTTGAAAGCAACTTTTGAATGCAAAAGTCCAACACACACTTCTCTTGCGAACAACCTACACTGCATTGAGTATTGTCCCTGGTTAGGTCAATATATAAGAGTAATATATAAGAGTAAGCAACTCGCATCATAGTTAACATAGTTACACATTTTGTATTTATGAACAACAAATGTTATTAAAGTATACAATAAGCAACTAAAAACAATACCCCTTTTAAAAGAGACGAACGTAAGCTTTAAGCTCTAAATTATTCGCTTGTATATTATTTCATATTTGTCATATAATTAGGTGCTAACTTAGGTATACAAAGCATAACACCCAAATTGTAGACCCTTCTTTACGCTTGATACTTTAGGCTATGTTTTATTGAATAAAATTCATGATGGAAAGGATGAAAAATAATAAATCTAGAATGAATCTAAATGAAAAACCATCTAGATTCATTGTATTTTTCATCCTTTCTATCATGGATTCTATTCAATAAGACATTACTTTAGTCTATGACTAATCCCTTGGAAAGTGCAAAAAAAAACCAACAGCATTTTGGTATTTCCTACCAACATCAAATTCATTATAATTAAAGAACCGAGTTTGCTGTAAATCCAATAATGTTGACAACACAAATATGATCTAAATTATATTGTGTTTCATATACTAAATAATTATTCTTTCTCACATGGGTTACGTTACTTTTTAGATAAAACTATATGATTACATGGATTGTGGCAATGTAATTACAATAATCTCGTTTATATGTATGCAAGAAAGTTGATATTCCAGATTTAACTCTAACAATTGTGTAATATAATTACAATAATTGTATTAGCAAAAGTATTAGTAAGTATAGTGACTGCCCTGCTCAAAAGTCTATTGTTTGATTTTTTCCAATCTCATTTCACTCATCCGAGCCAAACAATAACTTATTGAGAGCATGCGTTACAATAATGATTTTCAGACACTAAATATACTAATTATTATGTATTACATATTGATTTATGTAATAGGGAGAAAAAAAAACTCGCACATTTTGTCCATTCCGTATTATCAGAAAACTAAAGTCAAATGGTTATGTTATTATTTGCTTAAATACTAAACAATCTTCAATCTCCGAGCGGCATTTATGTCTCCTTATGTGTTTTTTTTTACCATGTATCAGCACTCTTTTGGTGGCACTATTATCATAATTAGTTTAGAAAATATTAGATACATAGATGATTCTCTCATACCCTGTTCTTGGATTACACTTATATGATGCATAAATTTATATAGATTAGCTTTACAATTTAGAATCTAAACATATTCTGAAACTCAAGAACAGAAACAGCCCATGAGTCATTCACCAATTTAAATTTAACTTGCTATATTACACAGCAAGCATAAAATGGGTTGTACCAAAGATTATATCTGCAACTTCACATGAATGAAATGGTGAAACTAAACCCTGTTTTGTTGGAATCAATATATTGAATGTTGAAATTGCAATTGATACATCTTAAATAACTCGCCATTACACAAATGCAGCATGCAATCATGAGTAATTGTGTCAAGTAGTACATCAGTATAGTCTACAAGTAAAATAATAGTAAAATTTGATAGTAGTCAATTCTAAGTTGGGGAGTACTGTCTTAGATTCTGGCGAATGTTTCCTCCAATCCTAAGCCAACGATCAAGCAGTTCGATGAGCTAAGATTCGCTACTGTGGCTTATGTTATCTTCTCGAGTCAGAGGAACAGTGGTTTTAGTCAAGCTAGCAGTAGATATCAATGCTGGTAAAACAGGAACTATCAACACAATTTACGAACCTAGTGCTGAAACAAAACACGCAAGATTGAGAGTTTCAGCTGCAAAAACATATTCAAAAGTTTTCATAGCTTAATGTGATCCAAGCAATTCACCTCAAAGCCTTCGATTCGATCTATCTTATTGGCTTTCATAGCTTTCAAAAGTTCAGGCAATTCATCTTGGTATTTGGTCACATACTTCTCAAGGAACTTGTCTTCTCCAATCAAAAGATGCATTGCCTTCACCTTGCCATCAAACAAGCCCTTTGATGCAAGAATTGCTAATACCGAGCACCTCGGCAGAATCCTCTTCTCCAAGCTAAGCGAGAGCACCACTGGATTCAACGAAACATAGTCCGGCTTCCATGCCAGCTTATCGACGAAGAACTCCATGTTCCCTCTAACCTTGTCGACAGATGCCAAGATGCAGTAAGGATGCTAATTTCCTCTCCCAGGTCCGCTGGGACAATACGCCGAGCATCCCGAGTGCGTGGCCAAACGTGGAGGCGGACGGCCTAATGGGGATACGCTTGATCCTCTCAAAGGCATCCGCAAAGCGGGGCTGCTGCTCCGTGAAGGACTTGGGGTGGAAAGTGAACAGCCTCAAGATCACGGCATCCGTCGCGCCGTAGCTCCGCAGCATGTCGATCCTTGGCAGGAGCAGTCTCGGGAGATCCTCTATCAGCATATGCGTCCACTTCCTGACGATGCCTAAGAGCTTCTCGTCACCACCGTAGAGAGATCGGAGGAACTCCAGGTTTGGGGCCAATCGCTTCTTCACGCTCAGTAGCAGAAGCCGAATAAAACTGCGGGTACTCGATCTCACCTTCTAAAAAACAAATTGCTTTGGATTCACGCGTATACAAATCCTAAGGCAAAGAAACTCTCAAGCGGGTTTTTTTCACATAAGCCAGGGCTTTGTGGAGAGGATCTTGGGGAGATTGACATCCGACAGGCTCACCTCCAAACCACGTTCTTAGAAATTTTTAGAAATTTTTAAGTGGAGGGACTTAATTTTTGTCCATTTAATGTTTTTTTAAAATTTTTTTTAGAAATAATGTATTCCTTGTAAGCTTTTTAATGGTATCAAATTTAAGGTATTTTACATCACGTATACGTATCTATATAAGATTATATTTTTTATATAAATAAATAATTTTTTATCTTATATGTGTGATATTAATTAGGGTATTTTATATATATATGTGATATAAAATACCCTAAATTTGGTACCGTTAGAAAGTTTACAAGGAGTACATTATTTCTAAAAAAAATTTAAAAAAATATTGGAGGGGCAAAAATTAAGCCCCTTTGCTTAAAAATTTATAAGCGACCCAAGTCGCTTAGAAAACATGCTCCCCACCTCCAAGCAGTAGAAGTCCAGCTTAGGCTTGAGAGTGCGCCCGAGGTTGTAGAGTGTAGAGTGTTGGATCTAATCCTGTAATTAACAAAGACCAAGAAATGATAAGTATTAGAAAAATTTGAAGGCAATTCGAAGATCTGTCTTTAGGTAGATTTCTGTACCTCGCACAGGATTTGATCGGTATTCAGCCTCGAAGATTCAACTAGGTATTCCACTACTGCCGACGCGTTGGTGTAGCAGTTATCACAAGACACTTTCGGCTGATAGCATAAAAATAGAGAGGGAGCACGAGAGAGAATAGAAGTTTTGTCGATGTGTTTTCCAACCTCCTCTCCTTATATAAGAGAAGTTGCAACGGCTAGAAAGCCAAATTAAGCACGTCTAATTTAGACGTGTCTTATTGAAAAAATTTTGGCGGCGGGGTACCCAACTGTTGCATCTGCAGTTGGGTACCTTAATCGTTCAGGCACAAATCTAAAAGCTGCAGTGGGAAATTTGATGCGAAGTCAATTTCATAATGCGGCGGTCCACTTTCACAATTTTTAACTCTTATTTAACCCAAGGTTTAAGTCAATTTTATAATTTCTGGTCAACTCACCTGCTCCGGTGACTCACCCGGCCATCGACGAGAAGAGCAGGAGCAAGGCAGTAGTCGTCCTCGTGGATCCAGAGTTATCCTCCTCCTCCGCCATCCAGGACCACGAGAGCGACGCCGAGTCGTCCCTCCGTTGCCGGGGAAAGCCTCAGCGCCGCCCGGACACGGCTGACGAGTGGATGAGCTACGTGTCTGATCCTTCCTCCGAGGAAGACATCGCCCGCTGCCTCATGCTGCTCTCCCGCGACGCGTGGTCCAGATCTGAGGCAGGGGAGCGGCGATTTGACGGCTGGGACGAGGTCGAAGGAGACGAATTCGAGGAGAACGAGTTGGGGGAAGAGGCAGAAGTGTTGAAGTTGCGGAAGCGAGGATAGTAGAGAAGGAGAATACCGAGAAGCAGCATAGTGAGGAGAAGAGGAATTTATTATTTTCCAAACTCAAGTTACATGCAAGGACTCTTGGTCCTTATATAGAAGATTGTACCGATTAGACATCGGTTGAAACATGTTCTATAGTTTTCGGGACAGTGGAATTTCTACAAACTTCTACATATGTTCACCGACGTTCTAAAGTCGGTTGACTATTTTCTCAAAGTTTCTAGAGCATGCTAGAAAACTAGAGTGGAAACGGGTGGCATTCCCCTATGAAATTTTTATTTGAGAGAGTTTCATCGTCGTCTGCTGTCTCTGCTCTGTTAATTTTAGATTCAGCGGCGCTAGGCACCGAAAGCTTCAGTCAACACAGTCCTATCTACTTCCGCGGATTGTGAAAGACAGAAGATGCCCACCAGACCTGCTATGTGAAATGGTTGGACGGGATTTAGATCACGACGACAGAGAAGCAGATTCCAGTGCAATACGTGCCGGAAGTTGTTCCGATCTTACTAGGCTCTCGGCGGCCATCGCGCAAGCCACAAGAGGGTGGGAGTGGAGTGCGTTCCGATCACACCCACGAAGCGGATCCACATCACCGACTCCTCTGGCAGCAAGATCTGGGAGTGCCCCTTTTGCTGAGCACCCTCTCCTGAGCCCCAAATCAGCTGTCCTAACTTGTGTGAGTTGACCAGAAATGTGAAATTGATTTAAACCTTAGGTTAGATAAGAGTTAAAAATCATAAAAGTGAACCACTGCATCGTAAAATTGAATTCGCATCAAATTTCCCGCCACAGCTTTTAGATTTGTGCCTGAACGATTAAAGTACCCAACTGCATATGCGGCAGTTGGGTACCCCTCTACCAAAATTTTTTCTGTCTTATTTGGATTTAGACGTGTCTTATTTAGATGAATATAAAAATAATATTTATTAATTAAGATGAATTAAATAATAAACTAATTAAAGTATCTCAATTAAGATATTATTAATATTAAATATTTATAGGCGAAATTAAAAGAATAATAAATTAATTACCTAATAAAAATAGTAGGTGAATTTTGGGTTTTTCTTATTAAAATACCAACAGAGGAAGGCGGGGCGGCGGGAGACGAGGGCAACGGTCTGGGGCCGGGAGAAATCATAGTCGCGGAGGACGGCGAGGACAGCGTCAGCCCTCTCGGTGTTCTTAAGCTGGAGCTTATTGGCAGTAGCGGTGGCGATCTCAAGAGAGAGGCTGCAGGAGTTTTGTAGAAAATCGAGCGTGAAGGATGGGTAAGTGACGGTGGCGGCGTAGGTCTTAGTGAAAAGACAATGTATGTGCGGGAGGAAAGCGGCGGAAGTGGTCGGGGGATTGAGATCAGAGATAGCTCCATTCAAGAGATTGCCGCGGAGCACGCTAATCATTGTCACGGCAGCTTTGGGGCGAACACTTTCAAGGGAGAGGCGGTGGAATAGATCGCATCACAAAGGCATCGATGAGGATGCGAGGTGTTAGGCCCAGGTGCTCAGCCCAAGACCAAGCCTGGGCCCAAAACAGAAACCCACCCAAATCCGCGGATCACGTTAGCGGGTTTCCGGGTTATCAGGTCGGATTGAGATGCATGTTAGGGCAGCAAGGCTGTTTCGTCTGCACGCGATCCCGAGGGAGCATGGTGGCGGCTGCGGCTGCTCCCCTCCCTCTTTCTCCTACGATTCTCTTCCCCTCTGCCATCGATCAACTTTCTGGCGAATGGGGTTCCCGGTGGCGACGACTTTCCCTGCGCTTCCCGGTGGTGTGGACCAGTGGTTTGCGACACAGGGCGGTGCCCCCTTTCTCCTCTTCGGTGTCGCCAATGGTGGAGCCGGCGGACAGAGGTCCGCTGAGGTAATCTCTTCCCTCCTCCCACTCTGGCTCCTTTCGGTGGATGGGTTGTCTTCGGCAAAGCATTTGTCAACCTTTCTTCTCCCCTCTGCTACCTCCTCCGCCCCTCTCCTTTTCCGGCGAGGTTGAGGACGCCCGATGTCACACCCTGCCGAATTGGTACCCAAGGAACCTACAATTGTGTGCCCAATCAAAATTTTTCCTCCCAATTTTGACAGAACATTGACTTGATCCGTTGAATGTTGACTCGACAACGTCTGCCTTGTTTCGAACACTCGATGCACGCGTGTTCGAAACGGTCGCAGGCCTTCTTCATCTTCACGTTCAATGATGTACGAACGCCGCCTATGTTAGTCTGTCAGAGCGTCTATCACCGAAGTCGGTGGCCTCTAGGTGTGCTGGAAGGGCAGGACGCTCGCGCCTCACCCTCAGCCTCGTCGCCGCCAAAAGTTGCCTGATCGTACGCCGGATGTGGTGAAGCTGGAAATATGGGAACTCGCCGTCCCAGGAGAAGACACACAATAAAGGGAAATTACTCTTATTTTCTCTCAAAATAACAGAGTACAAAACCCTCTTCCTTCTCATAGATCTGCTCATTGGATCTCGCTCACCTCCTCTCACGATGACGACAACACTTGTCGTCGACTTTACAGTCGCTCAGACCACTCCTCTCTAGATCTGACTCTCACTGTCGCCCCCTAGCGCTGGACTCAGGTCTCTCATACCTCTTCGTTCACCTTTGAACGGGTGCGACACCTATCGTCACTAGTGGTGATGCACCCGCTATGCACACCTTCTTCGCCTGCCTCCTCAGATGTTTATAGGGGAGAACCAATTCCACTCCGCATCACGTCGTCCATGCCTCTGCGTCGCTTACTTCATATGCTCACGACGACGCCGCTGCTCGCGTCTGTGCACGTCCAAAGATCTTGCCGACGTCGCAGCCTTCATCTTCGCGGGCCATGACTGCATGCTCCGCGTTCGCCAAAGCCAACCGTCACTATTGGAGACGAGCTCTCCTCTCACCTAGTGTCTACGGGATTTAACGAAGCCGCTCAGACAAAATTGCCGCTTGTGATTTCATTTGTTGACTTGATTTTGACGCTCTCCGCGAGCTTTGATTTGGATCTCGGACGTAGGCTTGGGCCGCCGCCTAACCTAGTTGCTTTTGACCCGGCCTTCATGAAATCGGGTGTTACACCCGGCGAGGATGGGGCTTTAGACCATCTTCCTGGCTTCGTCCGGCAAACAAGTGGGGTTCGCCGGCATCTCCTTCGACTCCAGCGTGTCTGGGCTCTTCTAGCGAAGCTGAGTTTGCCGACAAGGCTGGGTTCGTCCAACTTTTGACCCGGGCTCCGGTGAGCAGGGCTGGCAATTCATATTTCACGTTTCATAACGGGTCGTGTTATACTTGACATGCAATACAATTATGCTCGACACAAACTATCACACCCTTAGATAATAACAATCCATAATAGATAATCATACAATATAATTTTCGCAAGGATCGACAATCAATATCAAGTTTTAATCCCTTGAATAACAAAGCAATGGATAAAATGTCATCATCTAAGTTGCAACAGAAAATTTTCTATTTCTTTAAAGTCTTTTACCTAAAAACAAAGTAAAGTCATATAATCCAAAAATCCGAGAGCTAAACATGCTGATAGCGATCCGCAAGTGCATGAATTTATCGAAGTAATAAAAAGATTATCATTCCCAACGAGGATCTAGCTGTTAAGTACCGATTACACGATCGATCTATATCTAGATGATTCAAAGTGTAGTTTTTGTTTTGAAAACTTCTAATGCAAGAAAACAAAAAGGTGGTTTTAGGGTTTTGGCTAAAGATCAATTCAGATAAAATCAAGACTCGGGGTTTCACCACGTTGACGTTTATGAATTTAGTAAAAATAAATCTTTAAACAGATTGTTATAGTTTTGAAAGAGATTTTTCCTAAGGTACAGATTACCTCCTCTCGAAGTGTAATCCGGCATCTATTTATATTAATTCCCTACTCTCGTGACAATTAACATAAATAGACCCATTAAGTTTTGTGAAAAACCATGGAATCCTTCAAACGAATCCAAATTACTCTCGTGATTGGATTCGTAAGTTTGAAAAGAATAGATCCGACGTTGTGATTCACCTCTCGGTCCATCTCACAACGTCTAAGACGTAAAATTACGTGGCCAAGGTAAATTACTGAATAACACAATTCTAATCAAATCAAGTCTATAAAATTCATATAAAAGATTTAAAACAATATATTTAATCCATAAATCATCAACGGGACATTCCCTAAATCCCAAAAATATGGTTTACACATTCATGTTCATAACAAACAGCTTGTTCATTAATGAAAATCGCATGGAAACTCAATAAAAATACAAGAAATCGCTAGACAAGATACTAGAAAGGCTTCCCTTCAATCTGGAGACGAAGATCAACCCTCTAATTCTTCCTTTGCACGCCTTTCCTATTCGTTTTTTGCCCTAGAATCGATTCTCGCCATCACCACCGCCTCCCTTTGTTTTTGTGTGTTGAAGCCCCCGGAATCTTTCCAAAACCCTTCCTTTTATAGTCTAATCAGTATAGAACCCATCTAGGAAGGTTTCTGGAGAGTTTGGTTCAATTTTGGTTAGGTTTGGAGTCGAATCGAGTGAGAAACATGAAAAGCGAACATTTTTATGGCCCGTGATGGAATTACGGCTGTTGACACAGATTTATATAGAGTTTTACATGTCATTTTGCTAATGAAATCATCCCCATTTTACGACTTTAAGTCTCATAATTGCCTTTATTTGGATACATCTATGGAATCTACACCTGTTTCGGTATTTTCACGTTTTTAGGTCAAAACGACCACAAACAGGGTAGATTCTGACACTTTTGTGGCAGAGGAGCTCATCCTAATTCAAGATGATCTTAACTAGAAGTTTTCGGATTCATTGAAGCCTTTGTTGGAAATCACGACCGGGTCACGACCAAATTCTCGCCCGTGATTGCGGACCCGCCTATTACGAAACCGCGATTTTAATCTTGTTTTCTTCAACCTAACCCTAGGGGAAGCTGAGGGGCACTCATGTACTTTCTCCCCCGTTGACAAAGAACCACGTAGCAGCCTTATTCTGGAGAAATCTTTCCATGAAGTGATGATTTCGTGGAAGATGTTGGCTGCAGCAGCTTTTGCAGGGTATGGGAAGATACGACAAAGTCTTCTTTAGCTAGAAAACAATAGCTGTTGATGGAAGCTTTACAGAACCTTGGAAAGGAGCAGCAGCCCACTAGCTTGGGGAGGAAGTAAACTTCTGGCAACTAAAGGAGAGAAAGAGGAAACCTTCAGCCTATTTAAGAGAGGGGAGTTCAGCAAAGAAAAAGGAGGAATCAGATACGAGAGAGGGCTGCAAGTTTGGGAGAAGAAGGAGATAAAGAAGAGGGCTGCGCATCTGTAACTATTGAAGACCTTCTTGCGCCAGCACCTCAAGGAGAAATTTGTAAGGGAAGATCTTAAACGCTGCATTCGATTTGTTATATCTATTGTATAATCTTTGCAAGACATAGTATGATCTTACCTTTCTATTACAACTCCTACACAATTCTGCATATGCGTATGTTGTTAAAGGATATTGTTTGCGCTTTCATCATGATAATGATAGGCTAAGATCCAAATCAGGGTGTGGATGTAGCCTCTTGATAACTTATTAGTTCTATAGTCTAGCTCTAAGTGCCAATATCCAGCTCGATCTTATGTGCACGCATTGCTTGCGCGTTCTGAAAGAATGTGCTTGAGCCTTTGCCTCTTGATTTGAGGTTTGTAAATCAGATAATCACGAGGAAACTCGCTGATTGTCTGTACTCAACCTAGGGGTAGTTAGGGTTTTAGACACGTTGGGGAGACCACAAGTCCGACCGCGTGTTGGAAGCATTTGATCGGGGGTTTATCAAATTTGTTTGATCACTTTGCCTACGTCTCCCGAAAGGGAGCGTTTGAGCCTGTAATTCCTCGTGTGGGATTTGTAAGGCAGGAATTCTTGGGGAGAATCCACTTGACGAACTGCACTCTCCTTGTGTTAGCTCCTGGATCTTAGACGCACTTGGCAAACTTCTTGTGCGCCTGTACGTTAGATAATTTAGGAACACTATGCCTGCGCCGCCCGAGAGGGCGCGCTTGAGCCAGAAGTTACGCGGGGGAGGTTTGTAAGCAAGGAATTCTAGGGGAGGACCTCTTTTGTTATCCTGTGCCCATCTTGGAAGTATTGGGAGCTTATGCATGTTGGGGAGAAGCGTTTCCGACCGAGCGCCAGAACCTAACAGATTTGACCTATAGCCGTGATTGTGAATGCAAGCTAGCTATCGAAGGGAGCGACTATCTAAGTGACAAGGAAGCCGAATCCCTTGAACTAGACAGGATAAAGGCGTTAGAGTCTGGACTATTCAGCTGTAAGAAGTCAAGGTGGTGAACCCACATCCTGATGTTTCATACTATTAAGACTCTCTCGTGCAATTCCTCCATTTACATTTTCGTGCATTCAATTAGTTAACATTCAGACTTCATCAATTTCGCATCGTTTAGTTAGCAAATTCAAGATCTGTCGGTATTTGTCCATTAGTCCCTGTGGGATCGATATTTTATTACTTCGATAGTCCCGTGCACTTGCGGGAAACGCCCACTATATCTGTGGGCGCTATCAACGGCCGAGGTCGTAAATGCTTCTGTGTGTACAACGCCTTTGTACACAGAAAGTTTCATGGACCGTGATGGATTCACGGCCTCACCCATGAAAGTTTCTGTGCACTATTTAACTTAGCCGATTTTCTTTGCCCTTTGAACACGAAATTGCGGTCGACCCCAAAATTACGGCGAAGGCCGTGAAAGTCGCGATCTCCACTGTTTTCGCTCCAAATTTGACGTGTAAGCTCGTGATTTCCTCGGGAATCGTTTTATGGCTTCAAATCTCCCAAAATCCATCATTTTTATGCTGTTTTACCTACATTTTTAATAAAACCAAGAAAAGTAAAGATTCCGTGCAAAGTAAAGCAAAAAAATACTAAAAATAGTATAAAATCATTCAATTAAGCTCAAAATATGATCTAAAATACAGGCAAAAACATGGTGTAAATGCAACGCATCAGAAACCCTAAACTTAGAATCTTGCTTGTCCTCAAGCAATACTATGATATGTATAGAGAATGTAAAGATAAGGAACACTCATTTGTTTTTGCCCCTAATAACATCCTTGGTCCACAAATTAAGCAATCAATCTTTCAAACTAAAATAATTCAAGAAAAATCATAATAGAAATAAATTCCCAAGAGGTTACAATCCAAGAAAGATAAAATCCATAATTCATGTCATAATATTCATTCTTCACATACTAAATATTAAATACTTTCAATTTAATAAATCTATCTTATTCAGCAGACAAAAATTTATTTCAAGAATCTCGGTGATATTAAAGATAAGAGATTTTTAAAGCAATTTGGTCTTTAAACGGTTATATATCCTTTCCTGTTAGCATCATAACATTGTTCAAAGTATAACACAGAGTAGTATAATTTAACTCATAGTCTCAATCATGAAAGTCAGCGGAGTTGTCCACTTAACCTACAGCTTTCTCTTTTTCTCCATTTTTTTTCTCAATTAGACTTCAACTCATGTCTTAGGTACCACTGCAAATTTTTCGCAGTGCCAAGTAGAGGAGTCTTTTCTTCTTTCTTTTTTTTTCTCTCACCTTTTTTTTTCTTTCTGCAGAAAGCCGGACAGTGGCATGGTCTTTAAATTGTTGTTGATCTTTGATCACAACAGATTTAAAGTATACCACATCGTGGTATAATATAACTCATGACCTCAGATCACTCAACTAGAGGAGTTGGAGCAAATCTCAGTTAAATAAATATCACCAAATTCTATTCATAAATATTTCCATCAAGCAGAAATAGATAAATTAAACTTCAAGTAACAAGATACTATGCATGTGTCTTATGAGCATATAACAATTCACATATGCATTTTATCAATACCAGAATTGAATTTACTCAACAATTTAAGTCTACATGAAATTTCAAAAATTCCCTAAGTCATCAAATCAATCTCTCAAGATGTTTCTTAAGTCTAGAATTAAGGATAAAACAAATCTGTTTATCCTTAACAATCATATACATTCAAAATTCATATTTGTAAAGCTTTGAAGAAAAAGCAAATCATGAAGGACACCCTAGACTTAAATTGTTGCATATACATGAACATTAAAATCAATGAATGATATATTTCAGAAAAATTTTACAAAAATTCCCTTTAAAAACGTTGGTGAAAACCTATATAATCATATCAAAAGAATGAAAACATGGCCTAGAAAAATCTAGAAACTATGTCACATCAAAGATAATCATATATTACAATGTAAACAAGTTTCAGAAATTAAATACCATCATGTTTCACTATCAAAATCATATTTAAATATACTCATAAAGAGATTGCCGCAAGAATCATGGTCTGTGAATGATTCACGGCTGCACCCGTGATGGTCTCGTTGATCAGCTTTTCTTCATGTAAAAATTCTCCAAAAATTTCCTGCAAATAAAACAATTTATTAAAAGATTTTCCATCAATAAAAATTCATCAATACATGCTGCAAAAATTCCTAAAAATTTAAAGAAAATCAAAAAACAAAAACTAAGAATGCAAAAATTAATAAAATTCAAAAACTTTGGGCTACCTCCCAAAAGCGCTTGTTTAAGGTCATTAGCTTGACAACAGCTTAAGGTCATTAGCTTGACAACAGCTTCATGTCATGGTGGAGTTGGTGAATCTGTGCCATAGTAGAGAGCATGTAATCTCCTTCTTTTCCTTCGTCTCAAAAGTGTGCCCACCAAAGTTTGTATCCAGTGAAATAGGTGGATCAATGTTGCAGTGTCCAGTACATGCATACAAAAACAGAAGTTAGAGTCATGCAAAGAATACTCAATAATTTTTCTGTATTTATCCAAAAGTAAAATCATGTATTCTTCCTTTAGATTTACATTAGCAACTGGAAGAAGATTAGAATTAAAATCAAAAATTTCATACCTTAGATTGATCAAGAAGTTTTCAAATTTTATTTTGGGTTTTTCACTTACCTCAATGCCAATGTGATCGATAATCTCATGTGTTATCATCTTTTGGGTAACTGTGGTAGCATTTGAATCAAATGATATTTCAATCATCTCATCATCATTATCCTCAATATCATCTATAATGCAAATACCTAATGATTTTTCCTGGAGAAAAGGGATTGATGGTTCATATGGAGGTGGTGGTGTAATATGCTCAGGATCCTCTTCCTTATCTTTTTCCTCAATTTTTTTCTCTTCAATGGTAGTGGTGTAATACGAAAATGAAGGGACGTATTCCATTCTAACACTATCAAATTCATCCATATCTATCTCATTAGTTCTTATATGAGGATCCATAAATTCATTATCCTGCTTCTCATAAGACTCAAAAAGTTCAAATTTTTCATCAAATGTGTCCCAAGTATTTGTGTTGCATGACACTTCATTACGTGAGAGGGGACTAGATGGCTGGTAAAGTGTTGAGGAAGGTAAATCACAATCATCAAAATTTTCAAAATCATCAAAATTTGAAGAAGGTAAATCATAATCAGGAGTCATGACTAATGATTGTTCCAACTCTACAAAATTCTCAAATTTATCCTGGATTCCATCCTCTATGTCATTTTTATTAGTGCCATAAATCATACTATGAATATCCTCACTTTGTTTGTTCACAGGAGCTAAAAGATTTTCAAGCATGGCTTATAAGTTGGAATTTTGAGGTTCACTAAAGTCTGATTGTGAAATAAAAGCTGGGTCATTCTGGTAAAAATAGTTTTGATGATCCTCCCAACTTTGATTATAGGTACTAGGCAAGTTAAAGAATAGAAGAATCCCTACTTGACATTCATTGAAATGATGCCCATGAGAACCACAAATATCACAAATAACAGAATATTATATTCTTAAATATTCAGTGTGTTGGGAAAAAGAATTTACCCTTGCTGTAAGTGATTGTAATGAATCCGTACCATATTCTCTTGTCTGCATCACCAGTGGCACATACGTCTAACCTGACCATTGACATTGATTAAACATCATTTTTCAGTTTATGCAATAAAATTCAAAAATATATAATGTAGAACAGGAAATATAAAATATGTAGACAAGTGATTTTTGAGTTATCCTGTTCATACAACGTGTTAATCCAAAAAGAGAAAAAAAAATAAACTAACTATAAAAAAATGTGAAAAAAATAAAACAAATAAAAAATGAAAAAAAAAACAAACAAATAAAAATAAAAATAAAAATAAAAACAAAAATAAAAATAAATAAATAATAAAAAAATGTCTAGTCTATAAATCTCACGATTAAATCAATATTGACTGGCCTGATCCCCGGCAACGGCGCCAAAAACTTGATAGCAATCTGCAA
This sequence comes from Costus lasius, assembly GCA_027563935.2. Classification (NCBI taxonomy): domain Eukaryota; kingdom Viridiplantae; phylum Streptophyta; class Magnoliopsida; order Zingiberales; family Costaceae; genus Costus; species Costus lasius. The sequence continues at coordinate 8,880,131 of CM050447.1, read as the reverse complement.
GTGCACGGATTTATCGAAGTAATAAAAAAATTATCGTTCCCAATGAGGATCTGACGGTCAAGTACCGATTACACGATCGATCTATATCTAGACGATTCAAAGTGTAGTTTTTTGTTTTGAAAACTTCTAATGCAAGAAAACAAAAAGGTGGTTTTAGGGTTTTGGCTAAAAATCAATTCAGATAAAACCAGGACTCGGGGTTTCACCACGCTGACGATTATGAATTTAGTAAAAAAAATATTTTAACAGATTGTTATAGTTTTGAAAGGGATTTTTCCTAAGGTACAGATTATTTCCTCTCGAAGCGTAATCCAGTATCTATTTATATTAATTCCCTACTCTCGTGACAATTAACATAAATAGACCCATTGAGTTTTGTGAAAAACCATGGAATCCTTCAAACGAATCCAAACTACTCTTGTGATTGGATTCGTAGGTTTGAAAAGAATAGATCCGACGTTGCGATTCACCTCTCGGTTTTTCTCGCAACGTCTAAGATGTAAAATTACGTGGCCAAGGTAAATTACAGAATAACACAATTATAATCAAATCAAGTCTATAAAATTCATGTAAAAGATTTAAAACAATATATTTAATCCATAAATCATCAACGGGCTATTCCCTAAATCCTAAAAATATGGTTTACACGTTCATGTTCATAACAAACAGCTTGTTCATTGATGAAAATCGCATGGAAACTCAATAAAAATATAAGAAATCGCTAGAAAAGATACTAGAAAGGCTTCCATTCAATCTGGAGATGAAGATCTACCCTCTAATTCTTCCTTTTCATGTCTTTCCTGTTCGTTTTCTGCCCTAGAATCGATTCTCGCCGTCGCCACCGCCTCCCTTTGTTTTCGTGTGTCGAAGCCCCAGGAACCCTTCCAAAACCCTTCCTTTTATAGTCTAATTAGTATAGAACTCATCTGGGAAGGTTTCTGGAGAGTTTGGTTCAATTCTGGTTCAGTTTGGAGTCGAATCGAGTGAAAAACACGAAAGACGGACATTTTTACGGCCCGTGATGGAATTACGACCGAGGCCGTAAATGCTTCTGTGTGTATAGCGCCTTTGTACACAAAAAGTTTCACGGACCGTGATGGATTCACGGCCTCACCCATGAAAGTTTTTGTGCGCTATTTAACTTAGCCGATTTTCTTCGCCCTTTGAACACGAAATTACGACCGACCCCAAAATTACGGTCAAGGCCATGAAAGTCGCGATCTCCACTGTTTTCGCTCTGAATTTGACGTGTAAGCTTGTGATTTCCTCGGGAATCGTTTTATGGCTTCAAATCTCCCAAAATTCATCATTTTTATGCCGTTTTACCTACATTTTCAATAAAACCCATAAAAGTGAAGATTTTGTGCAAAGTAAAGCAAAAATAATAAAAATAACACAAAATCATTCAATTAAGCTCAAAATATGATCTAAAATACAGGCAGAAACATGGTGTAAATGCAACACATCACTAAACATGCTATCAACATAAACCATTGTAATCAAACTTCAAAACTAATAACATTCTCATCACAAATAAGTCACATTACAACTCCTTAATACAAGTCTTTTACGAAACATACAATGTTTCCCAGATTACAAAATCTCATGATTTAGCCAAAACATCCAAATGAGCTTCCATAAATTTCATACTTTTGCCCACAATGTGTAACCAAACTAATCTGTAATATGGGTTAGTGTACACAAGAATGAGCATAAATTTCCCACCAAGTAATCCCAAAGGCTAAGGGAAACAAAACTAAAAAGGGTAAATATATCAATGAAATAGTTAACACAATAAAGCAATAATGAAGGATAACAAAATTCCCTTGAGCACATAATTTGGGTAGAGAAAACAAGATAGTAATATATTCCCCATGGATAAGATATTTGAGTCATGAGAAGCCATTGGTCATTATTGAACATTCATATTATAAGTAGTCATGGGTCTTAGATATGCATTCATATCATGAATAGTCATGGATCATAGATGTGCATTCATATCATGAATAGTCATGGATCATAGATGTGCATTCATATCATGAATAGTCATGGATTATAGATATGGAGGGAGACAATCAAATTTCATAATTCCTTCCACGTCTGGAAGTTGAATCCATCCTTGTTAGGAGAGAGCAAATAAAGTCTAGCAAGAGCATCTTTGGGCTCTTCATGCAAATAAATAGTGAGATTCAAGAGGTGGCTCCCATGAATTCAATAGGTGGCCCCCACCTTTTTAGGGGTGTGACACTTTACTCCACAACTATCATGACGTAGTGGGATTCAAGCGGTGGCTTCCATGAATTCAAGAGGTGGCCTCCACCTTTTTAGGGGTGTGACACTTTGTTCCATGTAGCACTTTGCTCCCAGCTACCATATGAGAAGTGAGACTCAAGAGGTGGCCCCCACCTTTTTAGGGGTGTGGCACTTTGCTCCCATAGCTCATTTGAATGGAGGGATTCAATAGATGGCCCCCACTTTTATTAGGGGTGTAGTACGTTGCTCTACATCCATCCACATACCTCTCATTTGGGTTCATACAAATTATCCCCATAATATAGATTTCATAAGAAAAGCGATAAGACAATGATGTTGAGCATAACATTAAAAAGATATAACATGAGTCATTGGACAAACCATTTGTCATTAAATTAGGCACATAGAGATTTTTAGGGCCTAATGGGTCATAAGTTCCATATAATGTATTAGAGTTTATGCCATGAGATTAAAATCATAATTTAAGGCATAGAAAATGAATTTCATAATGATCTTACTACTTCAAGGACGATTTCAAGCTCAAAACACAATACCGGCCTTGGTGGTAAGCATTTAACCAAAAACTGGGCATATTCATATATCAGATTACGACCTATTTTTCAAATAGAATACCTAACCAAAAATAGACAATATGGTACTCAAAATGAAATCTCCGAGTCTACTTTCCAATGCAACTGAGTTTGCAAGATTTGGAGCTATAATTAGGGAGATATGAGGGTTTGAACACAGAAAGGTCAAAATTCCAGATTTCTAGGAAGCATATTCATATATCATATTTGTGACATATATTTTAGGTCTAATATCTAACGAAAAATAGGCAATATGGTAGTCAAAATGAAGCTCTCCGAGTCTACTTTCCAATGAAACTGAGTTTATAAGATATTTATTATAATTAGAGAGATATGAGGGTTTGAATACAGAAAGGTCAGGATTCCAGATTTCTAGAAAACTGATTTCATAAGTTAGATATCAATACCGATTGCAACTCGAATATAACTCAAATGTGGTCGATATCATATTCAAATCAAAGCTGGGTGAGTCTAGTTTCAAATAAAATTAGTTTGATGTGATTTGGATCTGTAGGTCAGGAGAAAATCGGGTTAAAGCACAACAAGGTTAGGTTGGCGACTACAAATCTCAGCAGAATAAAATTTCAGAACCATCACACATATTTAGATCCGACTTCATAGAACAGAAAACATATGATCTAAGTTTCAAATCGAAATCATAAGACACAAGGAATCGAAGTTATCTAGAGCATGAAGGAAAAATCAGATTTATCAAAAACCAAGAATGAGATTACTTATCGTGAGATGAGGTATTTCTTCTCCCAACTTCTTCCTCCCACCTGTGGTAGGGCAAATAATAATATTTAACAATTAAAGTTAGTTTAAAAATTAATTTTTTAAAATATTTAATAGTCAAAGTCAACTTTTTAAAATAAATTTTAGTAAATAAATTATGACCGGTTAACCGTTTGACTGGTTAACCGTTTGACCGGTTAACCGGTCCAACGGTTCGTGATTTTTTCGAACCGATTGGTTCGGTTAATCGGTAGACCATGGTCAACGGTTCGGTTAACCGAACCATGAACAGGCCTAACCGGTGGCTCCTCCAAAAACTAAGAAGGGGGAAAGAGGAGCCACGACCCCATCACTCCATCGGCTCACCAAGTTAATAAATAGTTTATTTACTAAGCGGGTTGTAACCAATGGTATTAGAGCAAAACTTAGTCCTAAGCATGGTGAGATTCCAATAGGAAAGAGCTACAGAGGGGTGGTGGCGCAGTTGGTTAGCGTGTAGGTCTCATAGCATTTAAGGTATCCTGAGGTTGAGAGTTTGAGCCTCTCTCACCCATCTGAGCTCTTCATTTTGTTAACAGTGTGATCAAATCTGAATTTCCTTTTTTCTGTTGGAATAAAAATAAAAAAAATACATTAGTGTTAGCATTAAATGCTAACGTTTTAGCAATAGCTGAAAAACGTTAGCAGCTAACGCTAGAAAAATTTGATTAAGCCTTGAGAGGCCTCCTCTTTCCCCTTTTCTTCTTTCTATTTTTTAATCTTGGTTTTCTTGGATTTTGTTGCTTATTGCTGAAAGGACGTCTGATCAACTTCTCCACGGTCGTGCCTGCAGGAGAGGAATACCCGGTTGTATCCTGGGTGTTCAGTCCGGATTTGATCATTTGATTCAACTTAATTTAGCTTGGGCTAGATTAGAATGAGCATAATATATAATTTAAATTTTTCAAAAATAATATTATGCAAAATATATACATAATATAAAACATAAATGTCATAATATATTTATCTTTTTTAAAGGAAATAATGTCCATAATTGTCAAAATGAACATCATGAAAACTATGTTCATATGGGATTAAATATATTTATGAGGATTATAATTAAAATAATTATCATGGAGGAAAATTATTTTAATAAAAATAGTTTTCTTAAAATTAAAATGGCTTTGAAAAATTATTTAAATTAGAAAAAATTCTTCGAATTGGTTTCACTCTATGATAAGAGCAACTAAAAGCCTAATTAATTTTTAGGTTTTATTGCTGCTTAATATAATTCCTTTCTCTCTTTATAAATTCAAAAAAAAAATTAAAGTAAGAGTAAAAGATTCAATAATAAATATGAATTATAAAATTATAAAGCAGCAATAGATTTATTAAAAAAAAGAGAGTAGCCATATTAAAATTAGACATAAGTCTATAAAATGGCTTGACTCATAAAAAAATACAACTCTTTCTTTTATAACGATTGAGCACAACAAAGCTATTGGCTAGACCAAAGCTTGCCCAAGATTATAATCTTGGAAGTATCGATAGGAATGAGATTAGTTTGAAAATAGGCCTCTCAGCGGTGGGAACCCAACCTCTGTGATAGGAGATCCCTTGAAGGAGGTTCGATGTGGTAATAACAAGCTAATTGATTTGCCGGGAAGTACTTTGAAAAATAAAAATTATAAAACACTACGGTGTATAAAAATATTTATGTAATAGAATTGATACTCTACACTTTCATTCTTGAGGATGCATTTTGTGCTTCTTATTGTAGAGGTAAGGAAAACTTCCTGAAGTGACTAATTACCATGAGATGAGTCTCCACACTCATCCCTTGTAGGGAACTTCCTATATGAGAGAGTCCGTATACGGCCGCGGCTGAGGATATGGACAATCCTCAGAAACTCTCATGAAGATACACTTGCACGGCCAAAAATGCGCAACCCCGTGATCGGACAAACCTTGTATTATGTGTGGATTTGTTGAAGTCTGGGTCAAATGGAAGTAGTTCAAGACTAGTTCACTATTTTTCCTTCAGATGAAAATATTTTCACTAAGTAAAGGGTATGTCTTTAAGTGCACTTTACTGACCGCATGATATAAGCATAATCATCAATTTAAATTCATCTAATCATTTTGTTAAGTTTAATTATATTCAAAATTTTTTTTGTGGGGGATTGTTAGAATAAAAAAAAAAAAAAATACATTAGTGTTAGCATTAAATGCTAACGTTTTAGCTGAAAAACGTTAGCAGCTAACTAACGCTAGTCATTTAATCCAATTAACTATTTGATTAAAAGAGTTTGATTAAGCCTTTGAAGGGGCTTACAATCTCATGCTCTCGCATGAGATTGAGAGGCCTCCTCTTTCCCCTTTTCGTCTTTTTTCTTTCTATTTTTTAATCTTGGTTTTCTTGGATTTTGCTGTTTATTGCTGAAAGGGCGTCTGATTAATTTCTCCACGGTCGTGCCCGCATGAGAGGCATACCCGGTTGTATCCTGGGTGTTCAATCCGGATTTAACTCGCACGAGAGCCCGGATTTTCACCTAAGGACAAACTGCAACGCGCATCCGGGTTCTATCTTTCTAATCTCTTTTTTTATTTATTTGCATATGAAAATTTTATTCTTGCATGATCTTTATTTTTTATTTAAATAAAGGTCTAGATGAAATTTTAGACCAACATGATCAGCCCCCTTCCATGATTCCCTTTTACCAAAAAATTATTCTTAAACGCTTAGTTGGCAAGTTTTTTCAGAAATGCCCCTTTAAGACACCAACAAAGACATTCAAGCCCAAATATACCAAAGATGCTATCAACACCAAAGAAATTCAGGATTTTAGCCCGCGTAGTTGTCTAAGTGATATGATTTACCAAACTCACTATTTGCATGTCATCATAAGAGATTTATAAATTTTAGACCAAACTCACTATTTGCATGCCATCATAAGAGATTTATAAATTTTAGAGTGTTACACAAACACACCCGTTTATGTATTTGGGTCAATATATAAAACATAAAACATGACCCATTTATTTCACAGGTGACACGATATGACACAGATAGCATGATTAATAAATAGGTCATGTCACACGACATGACATGATACAACACACTAAATAAAAATCATGTTACATAATACGACACGAAATTTGGTGGCGCATAAATGGATTATATATATTATATATTATATAATATATAATATAAATATATAATATATATAATGTATATATTATACGGGTTACACGAGTTGACCCGCCAACATGACACGACATGACACGAAATTTGGCGGGTCATAAGTGGGTCAATATATTTATGACACAAAACACGATTAATTTAACCCAGACCTACAAAATCTCATGTCGTGTTGGTGGGCCATGTCATATTTTGCCAGCCCTACTGGCAAGCCTTCGGCTGTCGACCCACGGCTTGTTCCCTCATGCATGGGTCCTTGATCCTTCTCGTGGGTTCCGGACGCAGTTCCCGTGCCCAGTTGGCCAGCTACTCCCACCCGATGACTTTCCTTTTTCGGCACCTCGTGATTCGTACTCTCGGTCGAGTCGTCGTCCTCAGTCGGTGACTTCTCTCTCGTCTCCGCGTTTCGGTCAAGTGCGTTGTCCTTATGGATGTTGTTGTCCAGCATATGTCGGTTGAGTGTATCGGACGTATACAAGACATCCTTCAGCACAAGTTTGTGAGCGAGTGAGTTTGATTGCCTGCTAGCGGTCCGTTTGGGATTTATGGCATGTGCCCGGGATCTTGCATGATGTCATCTTTCGCGCATGTGTGCACTATCACCTGCATGCGGTTTTATTTTTATTCCTTTGTACCAGACTCGTACGCACGCTGCATCGGCGTCGAGTTTCAAGCTATGTATGCATGTGTACGTTGGAGCCGAACTATGCAATTGTCCTCGGCTTCCACAGGGCAGTCTCTGACTCATTGAGGTGAGTATCCATCTGGCCCTGTCAAACAGGCTGCGGGGACGTGCTCCTGCAAGTCGCACCAACACTGTGGTGACTGGGTTTGTCTCCTGCATGGGATCAAGTCTCGGTCGAGCCAAAAGCGGCTCCACACATGTATTTTATTTAAATATTTATTAGCATAATTCAAGGCATGATACGAGAATGCAAAATGCACTTAACATCTTTAGAATTGTAAAATCAATATGACTAGTAGTTTTTTTAAAAAAATCTCATGGTATATTGGTATTTATATTTAAAACAAGTTAGTTTACAAAATTACATAGTGCATGGTATTTCAAAATAAATGTAAAAATTCTTACCTCGATTTTGACCGTTGTTGCCCCGTTTGCATTGACTTGAACCGCACTCCTCGTTTCGAATGCCGAAACTCATCCCCATTGCGTCGAATGAACGCCTCCTGCATTCGCTCTCTCTCGTCAGAGCAGGAGTGGAGGAGCTCGGCATGCGGCAGGAGAGGAACTCGCCTTGCCCTTAGCCCTCGTCGACATCGGACCATCGTCGACGATGATGAAGCCGAAGAAGAAGAATTGCGCCGGAGAACACAGAGAGAAGAGACACGGGAACTCGCTAGATTAAGGAGAAAACTTCACTTTTATTCACCTCCAAAGGTCACAAAGCCCTGCCCTCACTCTCACTCTCAGCAACGGCTACCTCTCGCCGTCGACTTACAATCTCCCTAATCCGCTCGTCAGATCTCTCAACCGATGTCCGTTGCTCAGGCGTGCTCGAAAGGAAGCTCTCCGCTCTCTCTCCTTTGAACTCCTCTCAGGATCTGTTGGATTAATTAAATATTAATTAATTAAATCCAAAAATCTCTCATAACTCCTCTCACGCACACAACGTATATATTTTACTTAAAATATTAAAAATCTATTTTAACACATGCACTCGACTATTTGTGGTGGAGAATTAATTTACTATTCTTTAAATTGATCCACTTACCTATTTTGAGCATCTATTAATAGTTTCCAAATATTTAATTAATATTTTGGATAAAACTATTAATATTTTAATCAGTGAGTTTTCCCTATAAAAGGGAGGCCAGGATACTGGTTAAAACACATCAAGAGACTCTCTGAATCTCTGCTCTGAAATTTCTCTCCAAATTCTCTTTCTCCATTTTTGCTGCTAGAAGTTGAAAGTTGCTCCGACAGGGCTTCCACCGTCGCACCGGCAGGAAGCTAGCCCTGGTTGTATCTTCAAGGCGGATCTTCGACTAAGCCCGTGCGTGGGACGAAAATTGCCTTAGGACAGACGATACGTCGCCTCCAGGTTCTTTTATCTTAATGCAAGTTTTATTTCATTGTTGGTAGTTTATATGTGCAGGAATTAAAATAGACAACAATCTAAGGCAATTTTTTCGTTATCTAATTAATTTCTGCATTTAATTATCAATTCTGCCAAACTTTTAAGATCGAATTTACTGTTTAAATTGATTCGAATCTTTGATTTACGGTTTAATTGATTTCGGATTCACTGTGCATATTTTATCTAAGTTCTTGATCAATCACCCTTTAATCGATTTTCCGATTTTACTCCGATTCACTGTGCTGCCCGTGCGCCGCCCGTGCGCGTCACGCGCTTCGCACGTGCGTCCGTTTCGACGCCTCCGCGAGCTCTCTCGCGAGCGCGCCGTCGAGGTTTTCGCCATCGCCGGTTTTTCACGTTTTCCCGTCGATCTACGCCGCCATCCGGAGCATAGTTGGTTTCTTTGCCTTCGTCTCTCGCGTCTGAGTTCACGGCTCTCTTCGTGGACGCGGAGACAAATCGAATCGACGAGAAACGCCGTCGGAATCTTCTCGAGTTTTCTCGCCGTCGCCGATCTGTTTCCGGAGCGATCGTCGACGATCAAAGTGTTTTTGGTTTCGAAATCGTTCTCCTCTCGCCGCTGAATTCTTTCCCCACCTCGGCGCCTCTTCTCCAGGCCTCCGCCGCCCTGTAGAACCGCCGGACGGCCGCGCGAAAAGAATCGCCGCGCCGTCGCCCAAACCCTAAACGACGATAGCGTCGTGGGTCGGGTTTCGTACTTTGGATCCGATCCGATTACCTAGTTCGCCCGATCCGGTTCGCTTCTGTCTCGTTGTTTTCTTTTCGAACTTCGGATTTCGGATCCGATTTTTCTTCTCCGCCCGCTCCGCTTCTCCGAAACCAAGTCGCGCGATCGCCGTCTATCTCAAGCGCGCATCTTGGCGCGATCTCGGCCGTCCATCTTCGGACGCGGAACGCGGCTCGACTCAACCGCGCGCCTGCGCTCGGGTCGAACCAGATTCCGAGTCCAGACTCAATCTGAGCTTAACCCGACTCCGGTTCAATTTTGTTTTATTCGATTTTCGATTTATTAATTGTTTTTTAATTCGAAAAAATTCAGAAAAATTCAAATAAAATTATCTTAATGCATAGAAATTTTATTTGCATATTTTAGGGTAACTTTGCAAGTTTAAATTGAGTAGCATAATTTTCTTACCCTATTTGCATTATCAAAGTTCCTAATCTATTTCGGCAATATTTTTCCTGTTTAGGAATTATTTACATATACTGAATAGCTGCTAAATTTGAAAAATAAATTTTACAATGTTTATTCTGCATTGTTCCAGCTTCATAATATATCTAATTATTTCCTTGAGATTAAGATCTAAAATGGCTAATGAAGAACACTCCTCTCTTAAACCTGAAAAATTCAGTGGATCTGGATTTACTAGATGGAAAGAACAGATGGAAATCTGGTTAATAACTTTAGGGTTATTCAGTGCAATTGGTAAGCCATTACCATATGAAAAACCCTCAAATCCTAAATCTGCTTCTTCCTCTGACTCTATAACTGATAAATCTGAGTCTACCTCTCAATCTAAAACCCCCGAGGAAATTGAATATCACTGTAAATTCAGAATCCTCAGCTGTCTGTCTGATGTCTTATATGAAACTTATAGGAAATTCATCACAGCTAAAGAGATCTGGACATCTCTTGAAGATACATACTTAAAGGATGATGAAGGTGTGAAGAGATTCACAGCTTCAGACTTTAACAACTTCAAGATGTCTGACAACTCTCCTATAACTGATCAACTAAACAAATCCAAAACACCTTTTGAAATTTGGAGAGGCCATAAGCCTAGTCTTAAATTCTTCAAAGTGTGGGGGTGTTTAGCTAAAGTAAACATCCCAGAACCTAAGAAGAAGAAAATTGGACCCAAAACTGTAGACTCTGTTTTTATTGGCTACTCCCTTGACTCCAACACATATAGGTGTCTTGTGATCAACTCTGAAATCCCAGAAATTTCCAACAACACCTTGATTGAGTCTCGAGATGTTTCATTCTTTGAAAACATCTTTCCCTTTAAATCTAGAATTCCTTCTTCCAACTTGTCTCCAGTCTTGGAAAATGGTTCAAACTCTTCAACCCCTGAACCTATAGATGAATCCATAGCTGAACCTAGAAGGAGTAAAAGAACTAGAGCTATGAGGGACTTTGGTGATGACTTTATCACTTACCTGATTGAAGACTCACCAAAGACCTATCAAGATGCTATAAGTTCTCGTGATGCTTCCTTCTGGAAAGAAGCTATAAACTGTGAATTCCAATCCATAATTAACAACAATACTTGGATCTTAACTGATTTACCTCCTGGAAATAAGCCCCTAGGATGCAAATGGATATTCAAGAAGAAATTGAGGACTGATGGTACAGTTGAGAAATATAAAGCGCGTTTAGTAGTTCAAGGGTTTCGGCAAAAGGCCGAAATTGACTACTTTGATACTTATGCGCCAGTTGCTCGGATCACTACCATTAGACTTCTTATCTCTCTTGCCTCTATCCATGACCTAATCATCCATCAAATGGATGTTAAAACAGCCTTTCTTAATGGAGACTTAGAAGAAGAAATTTATATGAATCAACCAGAAGGCTTTGTAGTTCGTGGTTGTGAAGGGAAAGTATGCAAGCTGGTTCGTTCCTTATACGGACTTAAGCAAGCCCCTAAACAATGGCACGAAAAATTTGACAAAGCCATCTTGTCATTTGGATTCAGTATAAATGATTCTGATAACTGTCTCTATTGCAAAACCACTACTTCTGGATTTATCCTTCTGTGTCTTTATGTAGATGATATACTTATCTTCTCTAAAGACATTAACCTGATCTTAGATACTAAGGAATTCCTATCTAGATTTTTTGAAATGAAAGACCTAGGAGAAGCTGATGTAATTCTTGGGATGAAAATTATCAAGAATCAAAACAAAATCTCCTTATCCCAAACTCATTACATCAAAAATCTTCTTGAAAAATTTAACTTTTCTTCCTCTGCTCCTCTTAGAACTCCTTTTGATCCTAACTGTCACCTTGTTGAGAATCAAGGTAACAGTGTAGATCAAGAGTTGTATTCTAAAGCTATAGGGTCTCTCTTATTCCTTGCAAATAGAACTAGACCTGATATAGCTTATGCTGTATCCAGACTCAGTAGGTACACTTGTAACCCAAATGAATCACACTGGATAGCCATTAGAAGGATCTTTAGATATCTCAAGGGAACCAATAATCTTGTTCTGACCTACAGTGGATATCCTTCTGTCTTAGAAGGATTCTGTGATGCTAATTGGATCTCTGACTCCAATGACATCAAATCCACGTCAGGTTATGTCTTCACTTTAGGAGGTGGTGCTGTCTCTTGGCAGTCCACAAAACAAACTATCATAGCTAGAAGTACTATGGAAGCTGAGCTTGTAGCTCTTGATCAAGCTTGTTCAGAGCTTGAATGGATTAAAAACTTGTGTTGCACCTTACCTTCTATCATAGCTATAAACCCTCCAATTTCTATTAACTGTGATAGTAAAGCTGCAATTGAATTTTGCAAAAAGAAATTGGTGAACACTAAGGTAAGTAGACATATAAAAATTAGGCAAAAGACTGTTAGGTGGTTAACTACTCACAATATTGTTTCACTGTCCTTTGTCAAAACTGATGATAACCTTGCAGATTCCCTCACAAAAGGTTTGAATCAAACCAAAGTAGAGGCTGCATCGACAGGTATGGGAATTACTGAAATTTCATAAATTGCTATATATCTGCTTTATGATTTATGTACATACATTGCAAAAGGAGTGGCCAAAATGGCTTGACTCGTAAAAGGTTGATGCACTGAGCACAACATCGCCTATGGCTTGACCTAAGGCATATCTGGAACTTAGATTCCAGAAACATCGAGGGGAATGGGGATAGTCTAAATGGGCCCTCCTACGGTGGCAACCCAACCTCCGTGAAAGGTAGACCCTGGAAAGAGGTTTTGAATGGGTAACAACAAGCTGACTGGTTGGCCAAGGAGTACAAATTTTAAAAATTTGTGAAAACACTATTGTGTTGTTGGAACTATATAAAGGTTCCAATGCCCTATTCCTAAGGTGATGATAGTACTCCTATGTAGAGGAAGGATGAGTTTTAAACTCTTAAAGAAACCTATGGGTGACTCTACACACCTATTATAAAGTTTCTCCTATATGTGAGTTTCTGTATACGGCCGCAGACTAGAGACTTGACACCTCTAGCAAACTCACAAGAATAAGATATATGCGCAAGGCCAAAAATGTGCAACACCGCGTCGTAGTCAACTGTATCATGTGTATACCGTTCAATGCTGGGCCAAAAGGAATGTAGTTCAAGACCTGGTTCACTCCACTCCTTCCAGCAGAGTTCCGTGTACTAAGTGTGTTGAGCACTGCTCTTCCCTGACCGCGTGATATAAACTTCAAGCAGCAGTTTTATTTCTTTTATCGTATGTTTTCTATTTTCTCATTCGTTCGATTTCAAGATTTATTGGATTTAGTGGGGGATTGTTGGATTAATTAAATATTAATTAATTAAATCCAAAAATCTCTCATAACTCCTCTCACGCACACAACGTATATATTTTACTTAAAATATTAAAAATCTATTTTAACACATGCACTCGACTATTTGTGGTGGAGAATTAATTTACTATTCTTTAAATTGATCCACTTACCTATTTTGAGCATCTATTAATAGTTTCCAAATATTTAATTAATATTTTGGATAAAACTATTAATATTTTAATCAGTGAGTTTTCCCTATAAAAGGGAGGCCAGGATACTAGTTAAAACACATCAAGAGACTCTCTGAATCTCTGCTCTGAAATTTCTCTCCAAATTCTCTTTCTCCATTTTTGCTGCTAGAAGTTGAAAGTTGCTCCGACAGGGCTTCCACCGTCGCACCGGCAGGAAGCTAGCCCTGGTTGTATCTTCAAGGCGGATCTTCGACTAAGCCCGTGCGTGGGACGAAAATTGCCTTAGGACAGACGATACGTCGCCTCCAGGTTCTTTTATCTTAATGCAAGTTTTATTTCATTGTTGGTAGTTTATATGTGCAGGAATTAAAATAGACAACAGGATCTTCCTGAACCTCTCTGTCCCCTTCGTTCGCCTCTACCTTAGGCTTTAAAGGCGAAGGAGGACGAGCCACTTCATCCGCCCCCTTGCCGAGTCGTCCGCGCCATCCGCTGAAGATGGTGTCACCGAGCTTCTCACGTCCGAGTCCAAATCCCCCACTGAAGAAGGCGGCGTTGACTTGTTTGACGACTGCTGCTGACCCCAATGACGCCATTGGATTTGGTTGCATCCGCAAGGAATCACCGAGCGGAGGAAATCTTCAAAGTCGCCACGCGCGTCTGTTCGTCTGCTCGAGCGAGAGGAAATTAGGCGTTGACCCAATTTTGACCCATCAACCTTACCCTGCTTCGCCTTCAAATCTTGGGCTTCGGCTGCCGCCGCCCAATCCATTTGTTTCCTGGCCTAGTCCAAGATGAATTAGGCATTACAGCTGCCATGCCCTCTTACACGAAAAAAAAAAAATATTTTTCATCCTAATTAATTGACGTCGATTTTACTACACGGTACTGAAGTCCGGTCTAATTTCCATCCAGACAGCGTCAAATTTAGATGAACCGTGTATGATTAAGTGAACTAATGACTCGTATTAGTGAATCTAATACCGGCTTAGATCGAACCGAACGGGTTAGCCGGCCTGGTTCGATTGTTGGTCCGCGTTGCCGTCCACGGCCCATCCCTGTGCATCACGTGACGTTGCTCAACCGCGGGGGGTCGGAGAACGTGCTATGGGCATCGCTCCAGTCATCGCCTATAAAATGCGAAGGGAGCCGCTCTTCCGTCCGCACCGTCGCGGAGAATTCTGAGGAAGAGAGAGATAAATCGAAGGCGACTCTTCCGTTGAATAGATCCCTCTCTGCCCCCACCTGTTCTCCAGGTACATGAGCATCCTCCTCTTCCTCCCCGCGCAGATATCCCCTTGAGATTGAACCGAACGACGATCTATTACTTCCCTCCTCATGTCGCCGTGATCTGATCCCTCTCTTATATTTCCGTCTTTTTATACATTGATTTTCTAGATTGTAGATCTAAGCACTGTTCCTTCTCTATTTCGAGTTCCGGGTGTAGATCATAGAAATTTCTCCGTTCGTCTCTTGGTTTGTAATTCGAATCTGATACATATTTAGGGTCCTAGTTCCTAGTTCCTCCGGGATCTGCTTTTCAGTTTTTACTGGATCCCTTTTTGGTTATTTTGGTTCGCCCCTGCCTAGATCTGGGACACGCAGAGCGTTACCTTGTGATTAATTTGGCAGCTGAGGAACAATGGGGCTCACCTTCACGAAGCTGTTCAGCCGCCTCTTCGCTAAGAAGGAGATGAGGATCTTGATGGTGGGCCTTGACGCCGCTGGAAAGACGACTATCCTCTACAAGCTCAAGCTTGGAGAGATTGTCACCACCATTCCCACTATCGGTGAGATTTGCAGCATACCCATTTTTTATGTTTTATCCGTATGTTTAGTGGCAATTAGGTCATTGGTGTTGTTAGAGATCTAGAAGACTAGAATTGACTTTTCATAAAGAACGCGAATGTGTTTTTTTTAAAACAGTAGTCTTCCGATTTGGGTAGTTGGGTTCTTCTTCCTGCCTGTGCATATGATTTCTCCTTTAATTTCAGTTTTTATAAGATTTAATGATTAGATCTAATACTTTTGTGTAAAATTGTTGCAGTCTGTTTATTGTATTATTCTTGCAATTAGTGTTTGCGCGCAATTTCTTTTTTGTTGGATAACAAGAGAGATCTCAGGAGCATGAATCTCAGGACCAATTATGAGTTTGGTTTGATGAGCAGATTCAGTTTTTATGCTTATTCTATTCCATTACCCATATGTAATGATCTGTTTAAAAAAAGATTGAGCCATCAACTTAATGAGCCTAAATAATATGATCTAGTTAGTAGTGTACAGTCGTAGTGTGGAAACCTTTGGAAACTTATTTGTTTAGAAACTCAGTATCCAGTAATGACCTTTTGTATTTAAGATAGCTCCTAGGTCAGGAATTATGTTCAGGTAGTGACTTATTGTTCATTGCAGGATTCAATGTGGAGACTGTGGAGTACAAAAACATTAGCTTCACCGTGTGGGATGTTGGCGGCCAGGATAAGGTATCATAGCACAGATCAATTTATCTGTCTTGTAATTTAAATAGTATTATTTCATGAGTTTTTTTATGTTTTTATGCGAAAGGGTGTATTTTTAAGGACAGGTTGCTGGCATCGAAAATTTACTTACTTTGAGATCCTGGTCGATTAATCTTATCACCAAATTGATTCGGCTTGAAACACAATATAAATTGTAGTTAACAAGCTTTATGGAATACTTGACTGTGTTATCATAGTATGCCCTCGTACTTGTGCTTGCCTTACTGACTTTTTGATAATTCTTGTTGCATATGCGAAATACAGATTAGGCCTCTCTGGAGGCATTACTTCCAGAATACACAGGGCCTTATTTTTGTTGTTGATAGCAATGACCGAGATCGTGTTGTTGAGGCAAGGGACGAACTTCACAGGATGCTCAATGAGGTGAGTGTTTTTAATTTTGTTAACAAATTTTAGATCTTTTGTTGTGTGCTACTGTAATTTATTGACAAAAAGCAACTGTAATGCATATGGCAATTTTTATATGCACAAACTACTATCTATGTGCACTCGTGTTTTGAACCTGTTACAACTGTGTACATCCTACACCCAAATAATATGCCAATCATGAACATCACGGACAATAATATGCCAAGCATGAGGGTGTTTAACATTGTACTTTTTCACAAAAGTTTAAATAGTTACTCATATCATTTAAGTTTGAATATTCTGTGCTCAATAACATTCTTATTACCTGTTCATTGTATTGTTAATACAGCTGATATTTCTCTTGATCAGTTTATTATGTTGCACGCAATAGGATATGACAGAAGTAGTTCCTCCTTTTTTTGGCCTTGAATTATATTTTTCTTATGTAATAATGGAAAAAAGGCAAATGGCTATCACTTTTTTGTAGAAAAGAAAACAAGAGGAAAGGGAGGAAAAAATAAATAAAAAATTTCCATTATGAACATGTTAAAATCACTTTTTTGAATTTTAGTTATTTAGTAGAACAATAAATAAATTATTTTTCTGTTTTCTTCGCTTCCTTATCCCCTATTTTCTTTCCTAGTAGACATAGAAAAAACGCTGCTTATGCTGTTTTAAAAAGGTTTACTTGCGAAGTGTACATATTAATTAAATAAACTTTTAAAGACCTCGTACTATTAGGGTTTTGAAGTACTAGTTTAGTCCAGACTACGATAGACAGCAAAGGAACTGATTTCTTGTCAACCAATTCTGTTTGTTAATCATGTGGAGCAAACATGGTATGGCTTGTCCACTGAAAAGAAGTTATAATACTGTCTTATTCCTCATATCCTCACGAAAGACAACCTAATTCTTTCCGTGATATATAAGTGATTTCATATCCGAATTCGGAGCATATGACTGATTTTTAGCTTTAATTATGTATTTGTAGGATGAGTTGCGTGATGCTGTCTTGCTTGTTTTTGCGAACAAACAAGATCTTCCAAATGCAATGAATGCCGCAGAAATCACTGACAAGCTTGGTCTGCACTCCCTGAGACAACGGCACTGGTATGACACCCTCATTTTTAAGCTTAAAGTCATTCTGAACTTGTTCATTGTCTTGCAAACAAGAGTTGCAAAGGTTTGGACTTGTTGGAAACCATCGTGGTAAGTTTGTAGATGAAGTCGTGCGCAACATTTCAATATTATAGAAAACTTGATCTAATATATAGTCTGTTGAAGCATTGGCAATTAAAATGTGGCTACCGACAATTTGAAAGAATGTTTGCTTGTATGTAGTGTAAAATTCAAAATATGTTTAATACCACATAAGATTTTATTGCAGCTACTAAAGTACTGCATTTGTTCAAGCACTAGGAGAAAAAATCTCACTTTTTTATGTGAACTTTGTTCAGGATTTAGCAAGAAAGTTAAGCAAGCTACAAAATATGGATGATGTTATATGCTTATATATAAAGAATTTGGAACTGTGATTCTTTACCTGTCTCAAATACAAATATTTTGTTTTTCTTCAGGTATATCCAGAGTACCTGTGCTACATCTGGTGAGGGTTTGTACGAGGGACTTGATTGGCTCTCCAGCAATATTGCTAGCAAGGTATCTTTTCACAAATTCATTCTCGTACCTTGTCCCTTGTATATTCAAATTTGTCCTTGAACAAACGGAGTCCTTATGGCATATCATATGACCATGAGATGCTAGTTGTGAATCACAATTTTTTGTTTACATTATTGACAAATTGAATTATACTTTTTTTTCAGGCTTAAATTACCAGGAAGCGTTTGCATGAGATTTCTTATTAATGCCAAATATTGAATGATTAAGGGACATGAGAACCAAGTGACGTAGGTTACCGTGTGGGCTTTTTTACCTCAGTTTTTGCTCTTTTTTTAAAAGACCTGGAGTTTGTATGTTCATATATAGAGTCATGTTGGCTAATGGCAACCTTATGCATTCTATCTGTGGTTTCTAGATAATTTTATAGTAGATGGTTTGCTTATTTTGTTCGCCATTATTGATATATTTCAGTTTCACTTCTTACGGGCTACAAAATTTTCCAGTGATTTCCATTGATAGATGAATTTTATAATTCTTTGTTATTTTCCTCATGACAATTTATAGAGGTGAATCACATAGATTACAAACGTACCCTTTCCACGAAACATGAAAAGCCTTCTAAAATTCTATCATGTTGAAAGCTTTCTTTACATCGTCACATCTGTTTCCATCTGAATGAAATTTTTATCATTCTGGGTGAAGCAAGAATTTATCTAGTGCAATAGGTACCAGCAGCAAGAATTTATTAATCAACTTAATTTATTATTTGAGCATTTACTATTTTATAATTCACATTCATAGAAAGATAATTCAATATTTTTTTATTAGGACTCGAATTTTAGTAATTTATTGATTTCAAATTCTCTTTAGTTCATTTTTATTTATATCGAATTTTACACATCCACGTAAAAAAAAAATACACACTTGAATGTAACTAAGTTGTTTCGAAATTTACATTGTTTCAATATTTCATAATTTATTTATTCGACTTTTATAAAACTTAAATGATATTCAATTTTACTTAAATTGAAATTTCCATAACTCTTATCTATATGGTATTCAAATTTCTCATAATTTTATATTTCGAATTTTGCACAAGTTTGAATTTATGAAGTTATAACTAATAAAGTATATATGTGCACACACATTTAAGTTTTGTAATTTTAAAGCACACACGTTCAAATTCTTTGTTGCATTGCTTACATATTATATTCGACAAGTTTTAGAAAATATTATCTAATTGGTCTTAATTAAAAATACTACAACTTAAGGGTTGTATCTAAATAAAATTAATACAAACTCAAGTCTATATAATTACAGACTACCTATAATGAAGTATCTTTGTTAAAGATGCTAGGACAAATATCATGCTTAACTAAAAAATTTAAAAATTAATTAAAAGATTTATATAAAATCCAAAAGTAGTCATTTTAGGGGGAATAAACCTATGCAAATGACAATTCTCTAAAAACATTTGATGCACTATAGTTATTACTACGGTGAGTTGTTGTCTTTTTTACGTAAAAAAACACATTCATGTTTTAGAATTATTGTTAAAACTCTAATGTTCTCGTTCATGGCTATTGTACCGAGCAATACTTACTCCATCACAAAGTTCTCAGCCCTCTAATGTATGTATGTGGTGCATAATATATTCGCAAAAGCTTATTAGAATACTGAGTCTATAAGAATAAAGAGTCTTAAACTTTTAAATAGATATGAATGGTAACCCTATAAAGTAACTCTACTCACATGGGCTCTCCCGTGTTTATAGTACAATTTCTCTTTTGGACCAGCAAAATGTGTAAAATATAATTGTAAATGTGCAAATTGTGTCATAATTGTATGTATCGTGTATAGACTAAAGATTGAGCCAAAAGAAATATAGTTTAAAATCTGATTCGTTCCACTCCTTAAATTGGAGATTACATACCAATACTCTTCTCTTAATACGTGATATAAACAATAAGCAATAATTTTATTGACTTCAGTGTAAAATAAAACTTTCAGATTTTATGGGAGGTTGTTGAAGTGTTTTTCTTTTTAATAAAATTTAATTTTTATTCACAATTACAATTGTAACCTTTTATGTTTTTATTTCACTCATTCTTTCATTTCAAATACGTATGGCCTTAAATTATTGATTTAATTAATTTTGAAGAATGTGTTAAATGAGTTGCATTCACCCAATATTAAATAACAACTCTCCCTCGATTTAAGATATATTAAATATGGAAAGCGTAAAATATCTTCCTGTTCTTTTCTTATCATTAAGCTTTTTCCCTACGTAACTTTTGTTTTTCTAGGATATATTTCTATGCCTCTAAATTCTATTTCGATCTCCTATATTTATTTATTATGCGTTATTTTCTGTTCAGATTTCTTAAAATTTTAGTTTTATAATTCTTCGGAACGCATCAAAAAAGGAAGCGGTGCAAGTGCATACTACTCAAAAGGAAAGTGATGCGCCGAAAGGAACACATACCGGATCTGAATTGGAATCCAGAAGCAATGCCGTAGATTCCAAGCCAATTCCTCGATACAATTTTACCTCGGCACGGGAAATCATGCTTTTAGGGCAGCTTCATCGTCATCGTCGGATTCATTTTCCCTCTTTTGAGCTCCTTCCACGGCTTTCCATCCTTCGCTCCGCTGGGACCAGTCCCCGGATTCATCGTTTTCTCCACTAGAGCCTTCATCGGATTCACCTCAGGAAAGTTAAGAAACAGGAGTCAAGCGTGCCTAAATTTATATTCCAAATTGGAAAGTAAGCAAAACTTTCTGCTGCATGTTCTGTGTTTATACTTTCATAAATAATCTCTTTCTGAAACAGATGTGTCAAAAGTCTTAAACTCAGAAAATTCTAATGGGTCAATGACCCGCAGAAACGAGTTCGACGCGAAGGAAACATTCACAAATGTTATAGTAAGAAGGCAAAAAGTAATGGATCATGACAAGCCTTTTCTTCACAAAAATAACTTTCTGCTTTTACATCTGAAATCAGCGCATGCAAAGTACAAGAGTGGAGCTTTTTGTGCCAAACCATAAAATTTTCCCATGAAAGCATACAGCTAGTTTAAGAAATCATTACCCTCTAAATATTGTAGAACATCCTTCCTATTGTTAATTTACTATGGTAATCTTGCTATTTTTCCCACACTAACAGAAATGATATGGTCTAAATTCCTCTTGGGTGTATGCATTGTACTAGGAGCAGAAGGACAAGAAACCTAGAAATTAATACCTAAGTGCCATGCACTAGCTTGCCTACAGAAGCTAATGCACATAATGTAATGACAAAACTGCTGTTGAAGTAGAGCCTGACAATATAACCACGGAAGGGTCTTCATCCCTTCTTTCACAAGGCCATGCTTACCAGAAAGAAGAATTGATAAAGAATGGAAAGTTTTTTTTAAAATAAATTCTATTTTATATTATCTTAGAAAATAAAATGGCTGGTTTCGGTAAAACTTCCTCCCTTTATCTTCTAACTTTTTTTTCTAAGAAAGTAAAATGTAAATTAATCTTTCATAATTTTCCATTTCTAAGAAAGTAAAATGTAAATTAAGCTTTCATAATTTTCCATCTCTTCTTCTTCCCATCCTTCTGTTCCCTTCTAACATAGTCTAATAGAACTGAAGCGCAAAACGAGAAAAAGGTGCCGAAGAAGACTAGATCATCACTGAATACAAAGAAGTCTCGTGGTTTCCCGTGTGAATTTAGTCATTAATGATCAGATGTTACCTGTTGGCAGTTGGATCATCACTGACAAATGGGAAGACTAGATCATTAATTAACCTCAATAAAGTCATTAGGAAAAAAATCATGGGCCTCAGTATTACCAGTAGGGAAACCCTTCAATATACTCTTCCGTGAGCAGCAGATTGTTCAACGAACCGTTCTGCTCAGCAAAAGGCTACTGAAAAAGGACATACAGTTCTGTAAGAATGTTTCATGTATAAAAGGTATGTATAGATAGGTCAATGCATGCCAACAAGTACATATAAGGTGCATAGCGAGATCAGATTAACAAAAACACCTTTGGCTTTAGTCACCCCTCTGCAACCACATACATAAATGATAAAAGGCCACTCCATATATTATAATGAGAAAACTGCATTACAGAAAAACAAGCTCTGACCAGATAAATTGCAAGCTTCGGTCCAACCGTAGGCGTGTTAAGTAGTGTCTATAAAGCTTAAGCAATACATTTTGCTTATCAAAGTAAAAAATCTTGGCCGCAACTCTTAGCTGCTTGATTTTTTTCACACTGAAATATTTAGGATTTTAAGAGAGGACATTTTTCAGATAACCTGAAATTTTGCATCTTTGACAATAATTATTATGTTAACAAGAAAGTTAAAACACATTGCACAAGGAAACAAACATACATCTCATATTAATTTTCCTTCTATAAACTCACATAAACTCACATACGCCTGGAAAATTGATATAACCTAAAAAATCCTCAGAGGAACCGTTACTTGAAACCAAGGATTAAAAAACCAGATACCGGAACTGTTCCGGTGTGGCACCGGACCGGTATTGTACCGGTACCATACCGTGCATACCGGATGGAACCGGACGAAGCAGGCGAGACCGCTTCCAACGGCAGCCAAAGCTTCAATCGAAGCTTCCGATGGCACTAAAGCTTCCACTTCGGTGCCACCGAAAGCTTCGATTAAAGCTTCCATTGGCACCGATCGAAGCTTCCGCTATCACCCTCCACTGTCCATCATCGTCCTCTGCTGTCTGTGCCCACTCCGTGCTCTGACCACAGTTCCGAGACCGGTCGCCAAGGTTACTGCCCGGTACGTACCAAGGTTACTGCCCGGTACGGAATGGTTTTCCATTCCTTGCTTGAAATACTATTAGCCTCCCGGATCCATAATGCAGTTGTTATCGGAATTGGCATTTTCAAGATCTGTTATTCACCCTCGCTCAAGATACACATGCCTGGCTCCTTTGTGAATCTTCAATGTAGAATTTCGCTGTAGTATTCTCCAGGTGGTTAATGGGAGATTTATAGGGTTGAATTTGGTATTCACTCACTCACCGGTTAGCTTCACCATTTTATGTATTATTACTATGCATTGCTAAAACATTGAACCTTGGTGATGGCTTCTCTATCAAGGTTCGAGTTGTTAATCAAGTACCATAATTATAATAAATGTTTCACAAGACACGTTACTTAAATTGAACTTCAATTGCTAACTACTCTAGGGAATATTGCTATATTAAGCTTAGCACACTGCGGAAAGCAGACCTAGTGGTTTTAGATCCTTAACTACCATAAAAGATGCCCTTAAAGAGTCTCCATTTTCTACTGAAGTTTGACTAGTGCCACGTATTTGAAGGTGGTGCATCCAAAGCAATTAAAAAACAGAGGAGATTCAGTTCATGTACCAGAACCGATTAAGGGTCCACTGCACCTATAAGAGGATATGGTGTTCGTAAGTAACCAAAAGCATCAGCAAGAAATAGGTACTATATACAGAATTAGTTAATCATCTTTTACAAGTATAATGTTTTTGGTGGGAAGGAAAACCAACAAATTGCACGAAGTAACAATATAGCTTGCCTTATTTGCAGCTTGAATTAATATGCACTATATACATAAGCATACCATGCAATAATGGGTAGAAATAATCACTAAAAACAGAATGAAATGTGCAGATGAAATATGATGATATCCTCATAAGTTGGTAATAGTCACACAGCATGCCGGAAGTTGAAAAATGCCTAGTTTGTAACTCAAACAAGGTTGATAAATGCCTAGTTTGTAACTCAAACGAGGCAAACATAACAAACATCAGTAGAAATAGAGATAAGCCTGACACATCAGCTAGACAACTGTAGAATCCATGGCTACTTAAGGGACTTCTCCAAGGACAAGTATCTGACTCAGGAATCCATTGTTCTATAACTGCCCAATTCAAACTTGTCCTCGTAAGAATCATTGAGTCTGAGAACGCTCAATATAAAATTCTCCATCACAATTTTTTACTCCGTAAGACCTCCATTATCTACCTAAGCTGCAAACACCTGAAAGGCATACTGATACTTTGTTATTTTGATAACTACATTCCATATCAAGCAATTGGTGTCTTCTCTAAGCAAGTCAAGGGAATAAGTGAGCTCCCATATGAACGGAGGAACAAAAACAACACCGTCAACAAGGAAAGTATGTACAAAAATGCATATTACCACGATCACATTAGATATATGATTGCTAATAACAGCCCAAGTGAAATTAATTATCAACATGCAAGAACACTTCCACAGAAAACATAAACTAACATGGACTAGAACAAAGCAATTTCCCTCTACAACAGCATGCACTCCAACGTTGCAGGGGAATTACAGATCATGAAATTCAATCCAACATAGTTGCAGTAATTGAAGTTGGCAGATGGTAAACAACTTTCATAGTTGATGTTTGTTGGTTATGTTAGGGCGGTTGGATAGAAAGAAGTATTTCTTGTGGTTCACTTACTAAGAGAATTGTTATGAGTGTATCTGGACTCTCATTCATATGAGACTTGGAGAAAATAGAATGTGGGATTAAACATATAGAAACTCATACTAACATATAACAACACTCCTATAAGTTGCAAGTAAAAGGCGTCCACTGCACATAAACATCACACATGTTTAGCATATGAGAAGAGACACACAAAAAGTTAAGTACGATATGTCCATATACATGTGATGTGAATCAATCTACATGTAGTGATAAAGAGCGATGTTTGTTCATTCTTACGAGTAAAAGAGAAGCCTATAGACAAGTAGGAGAGATGATTGGTACACCAAAGTATTTGGATGAGGTAACAAAGAAGTTGTTGAAACAAGAGGAGGAAGTGATAGAGATGGAGAGAAAATTGCTAAGCTACAGCCCCAAAATGCTTTTACTTTGTCATTTGCTCCAACACCATCATGCTACTACAGTATTGAAATTAGGAAGCAATCAAAACCATTTAAACCAAACACAAACATGTCCTCTACTACATATATTGCTTATCCATCACACAACCCACTAACAATTGTTGTATCCTGTGCATGGTATTCGACTTGGGAAGTGCCACCACTATGACATAGTTGTTGGTGCCCGTGCTTGCAAACCTAGCACTGTTGACAGAGGAAGGTTCTCTTTGTGCTGCGAAAGTAGGTGGTGTCTGTTGTCAACAACCTTCTAAATCTCCTGATTGACTTAAGGGTAGAACTTAATGTAGGGAGAAGAAAAAAAATTCACTCTTCTATGGGGAAGTAAAGATCCATTAAAGGAGGACATGAGTCTTTTAACATTTTCTATTTTAAAATTCTAATGGCATGTTCTATTAAATGGCTCCAAATAAATGAATGATATGAAGGCATTTAACACTTGTAAATAAACGCAGCATTAACATCTTTCTTTTTCAAGTAAGTTAACAAGATTCACTCATTTCTACTCTACCTTTCATGGAATACTACAAATATGGCCTTTCTTGGCAGTTTATGAACAAATACTTGCGTCCATTAAGATGTTAGAAGGGGGATGATGAACCCAATCTCCTTGGATCATTGTCTATTGTTGTTATTGCTTCACCAGCAACTTTTCTCATTCTTAAATATTATAGAGTGATAATATTGAGGTGAAAACTCTTACTATGGTATTCACAAAAGTTTTCTTTCTTCCTCACTAAGCAATAAGCAGCACATATTCCAAACCAAGTACATTCAAACTGCTAAATTGTACACAAATGGAAAACAAACTAACCAGGTTGCCAAGAAGAAGAACCACACCAGCTTCGTACTGTGGACCTCTCGTCATTTATTACTTAGCAGCTGCAAAAAAACAACATTCAATCGCACACTGCACCACTTGTTACAAACTATAAAGCAAGAAACAAAATCTCAACCATATGCAAACAAAATGAAAAAGAGAAAAAAACTTAATATCAGAGTTATTAGATGATGACAAAAGGATGTTTTTACGGAATTGACAGTGGTACAAAGGCCAAGCTAAGTCTTCAGCATATATTCCAACACACGTTTCTGTCTATTAGATGCAAATGGTATTGCCAATTTAAAAAACATTCACTAGCATATAGCTACTAGATAAAGATAGGGCACGCTTCCCTTGTCAACCAAGAGCAAAAGAGTTTCGTCTAAGACTCGGCTGCATTGCTATTCAGCCTCTCCATCTCCCAACCAACAATCTTTGCCCTCAGAAGGGTGCTAATGGTCTTCCAAGCCAGCTCCAAATCCTTCTTCCAGTCTCCCTTAGCCATCCTCTTATGCAGGTAGCTATCGAAAGTCATCCTTTGCACGTACTCATCTGAGCATAAGTCAACCAGGGCCTCCCGTCCTGCATTGCTCCCATAGAACACCCTCTGCAGCAAATCCAGGAAGCGGAACATCCCCGCGTATTCCTCATCCCATCTCCGCAGGTACTCTCTTTTCAGGTCAGCTTCAGTCACCACACCGCTCTCCTTCCATGATTTCACAATGGCTTCGCCGCACATCCGCCCGGACTTGGCGGCAAAGTAGATCCCCTCTCCGGCGCACTTTGTGACGTAACCGGCCGCGTCTCCCACAAGAGCTACTCGCCCAACTACGCGCCGCGGCCGTGGATGCTCAGGGATCGGGTGTGCTTCTATCCGGATAACCTCCCCGCCTGCAATCTTAGGCGCAGCCCTAGCCCGGATCCCGGCCTGGAGTCGCTTGATCTCGGGCTTGGCGATCGTGGTGCCGGTACCAACGGCAACATGGTCGCACTTAGGGAATACCCAAGCATAAAAGTCTGGGGAAACGTCGGTACCGATGTACATCTCTGCGAGGTCCTCATAGTGGGACATGGCAGACGGGGGAAGGCGGATCCGCTCCTGGAAGGCGATGGCGGTTGAGTAGCCGCCGGCGGAGACGGATCGAGCAACGCGACTGTTGGCTCCGTCGGCACCGACGATAACGTCGACGGCGAGAGTGGAGGGAGCGCCGACGAGAGAGCCTGGGAAGGATGGGGTTGCCGTGTAGTGGACGATGTAGGGATCGGATTCGGATGTTGGAAGATGGATAGAGGTGCATAGGCCGGGGAGAAGATGTGCGCCGGCATCAGCCGCACGGCTGCGAAGGAAGGAGTCAAGAACTTCGCGGCGGAGCATGGGGATGTGCTCGTGGGGGCGGAGTGAGCGGCTAAAGTCGGCCGCGCGGTTGGAAGGGGAGACAACGCGCATGCGGGTGACACGGCGGTCGATGAGGGATGCCGGAATGTCGAACTCGGAGAGCATGCAAAGCGGGATGGCGCCGCCGCAGGGTTTGGAGCCGGAGGGGGAGCGCTCGATGAGGAAGGTCTCCACGCCGCCGAGAGCGAGGGCCTCGGCGGCCGATGCGCCGGCTGGGCCGCCACCAATAACGGCAGCGCGAAGGGTGCGGGAGGAGCACGTGACAGCACTGCTCGCGGGGACGGTGGCAGAGAGAGTAAGCGGTTGCGTTGAGGCGGTACGGATGCGGGGTAGGGGGTAGCCAAAGAGAGAGGAGGAGGAGGAGAGAAGGCGATGGCGATGAGGAAGAGGATGTAAGGGGGAAGCGGTTGCCATTGCTGATGGAGAACGGAGCGGGGAGCAAGAGTGTGGAGTATTCGTCAATCGTCTCGATGCACTGATGCGGTCAGGACGACCAAACTAATCACCGACAAAAAAAATACTAGAGCCCATAACTAATCAATTACGGACCGACAAGTTTACAAAAATCATTTAAATAAAAGTGTGAATTATACAAAACAACACCCCAAATTTACACTAATTTTTAAGAGTTATATCGAAATTTTATTTTAAAAAAAATTGCACTGACTTCGTGGAAGCTGCCCATGTCCACCACATGGCTTCACCCATGTGCGTTTGTCGTAACGTAAGTCGGGTTGCAATGGGCATCGGCGCATCGCTGGGGTTTCGTGGAGGACTAGCTGGATGTTAGAAAGATTCTCTTCGTTGGAGGTCGTGGCTTAGCTTAGACTCATGTGTCGACGTGTCGTGATTCGGTCCCGCCCTGTTAGTGAAGTAAACATTTCATAGGAGTGTCAATGGAGGGAAATTTATTATTTTCTAAAGGTCGTATCCGTTAAAATTTCGTAGGAGGGGGAGTAAAAACCCCGGTCTGTTGAGTCGTCTCCCAACAGAACAGCTCATGTATCATGATGGGGACGAAGACTAGATTAATTTAATTAATTTAACAGCTCAAAAAAATATTTTTTTTAATTAAATTCCCTCGGGAGTCGGTTCCCATTCCCCAACCCCCTGCTCTTCTCTACCTTACTTTTTCGCTTTCGCTTTGGCACTGCCTCGCCCGTAATTATCAACGCTCATCCTTTTCCTGCCGCACTAGCTGTCGATCGCACACAAATCCCGTCTTTGCTCCCGCTCGCAGCCACTCCTACTCCAAATTCTGCTGGTTTTTTTCTCTTGTTTTTTGCTTCCTCTGATCGTGAAGCGCTGGACGCGCTAGATCTGATTCCACAGCTGGGTAATTTACTTAAGCCCATCCTTTTTTGGGGGGTGTGGAATCTGCAGGGTGGAGGCGTTGAATCGGGAGGAATCGTGACTGCTTGCACACTTTCTGTCCCTAAAATTAGGTTTCTTTTTTAAAAAAATATTTTGGTGTCTTGATTCGAGCTGAAAAGGTGTCGTTTTTAGTTGAGTAACTCGCGGAAGAGTAGGGAGGATGAGTAGCAAGAAGGAAGACGAGAGGAATGAGAAGGTGATTAGAGGCCTCCTGAAGCTTCCTCCCAACAGGAAGTGTATCAACTGCAACAGCACGGTAAGATACCTACTTCAACTCTATTCTTTCAGTAGATCTCTAGCCTTACGGTTTGCTTGTTGCGTAATTTGGTTGATTTGCTTTACAGGGTCCGCAGTATGTTTGCACCAACTTTTGCACATTTATCTGCGTTACTTGCAGCGGAATACAGTGAGTGATATGTCGACTGATTTCCTTTGGCTCGTTTCAATTATGCTAGCTTCTTGCATTGTCAAGTTGTTTCTCACGTAATCAAATCAATGAATATGTTATTGCTTCTGGAAGTTGGGTCTTTGACCTTAAAAATTTGCGTACAGTAAATCAGTAAGTAGCTGGGACACGTAAGGCCTAGACTCCCTCTGTGAAATACTATTTGCTTCTTGCATAAGCTGCCGCTTTTATAGGATGAACACGCCGGGTTAAATGTCCGAAGGTTGCAGAGTTTCTCTTAGTGGAATCATGTTGAAAAAGATTCCCAGTGCTTAATGTTGATTTCCATTATTAATGTAGAACCGGGATAAATGTGATATCTCATTACATAGACTGCGCCCAAAATGAATTCGTCATGCCTGACTTGAAAAAGCAGTATGCCAACTCCATCGTTGGTGGCCGCTTATCTGCCTCGTTAGATCACGTAGTTATCAGATTTTATGTACGCTTTTCGTGTTTGCACCATTTGAATCTTAGTATGAACCTGGCGTAAGAAAATTGTCATGTTAAATTGTATTTGATAAATAAAGGTATGGATTACTTGTCATGACTTCCAAGATTCTTGATGATAGATAGTAAAGATTATTGGAGCTTCATTATCGGAAATGTTCATATTTACATTGTACTGCTCTTCCCCTAATTGGGGATAATTAAAGGTTTATGCAGTTAAATTTGTTAATTGTATATATATATACTTAGATGCTTAATGTTTCTTTGTCATACAGCCGTGAATTTACTCATCGGGTGAAATCAATATCCATGTCAAAATTTACTTCTCAAGAGGTTGAAGCTTTACAAAGAGGAGGCAATCAGGTAACTTAAAAATATTATAATTTATCAGAAAATGTCTATGCAGTTTTAAATGGTTAATTCTGTAACAGCGTGCCAGAGAGATCTTCTTGAAGGATTGGGACTCTGAAAAAATTAGGTTGCCTGATAGCAGGTAAATAAGACAACCATCATGACTATTCTTATTTGTCTCGCACTCTTATTCTTGTGGCTACATGGATAAATATTTCAGCAACCTTGACAAGCTGAGGGGTTTCATAAAGAATGTTTATGTGGACAAGAAATATGCTGGTGGCAGATCCTCTGACAAGCCACCTAGAGACACACAGGTAATCTCCAGCGTGTAAACATATCATTTATATCTATTCTTTGCATTTTAGGTAATGTTGCTTGTATACTTGTTATTACCTGCTCTTATGCTGTTCTGACATTGTATTAATCTTTTGGCCTGTACGCTGGATAGAACCACAAGAATCATGAAGATCACAGGAGGGCCAGTTCTTATCATTCCTTTTCACAGAGCCCGCCTTATGAAGACCAATATGAAGAAAGATGTACTGGGAAAAAGTCTGGAATTCTAACAAGGAAACCTGGTTCAGACCGTGGCCTTTATGAAGGCAAGATTTCTAGCTTCATGTACAGTCCAGGCTACCAAGGAAAGCAGTCACACGAGGATAAATTTGCCAATGAGGCTCCTAATTCAAGGAATTCAGACTTCTCAGTTACTAGTGGGGAAGAGTTGTCTAAATGTGATGGCCTGTCGCCAAATCTGCAGCACGAAAGTGGTTACAGCAGTCCTCCTTTACGACAAGTAAGAGATATCCTAATTGAAGATACACGCCCTCCAGGGTTAAACACACATCCTGATGCAGCCGCTCGGAAGAATTTAAATGGGTTCCTGCACTCACAGGTCAGTTTGTAATATATTATTCTTAGACTAGTCTTTGTTTCTTTGATTAAACTGCTAGGTTTTAACAATGTATAACAAATTATTTCTGTGTGTCCAGAGGACTGCATCATCCAGCAGCTTTGGATCCTTCGACAGTAACTCTGCATCTTTGACACCGTCTAGTTCAAGTAACATCAATGGCCTTGTTCCTGAGCTAGAGAATACTTGTCCATCCAAGCCTCCAGAGATGTCTGTTACTCCATCTTTGATGCAAACTTCTGCCTCCACACAAGCCAATAGCCAGGATCTTTTTAGCCTACAAATTATGGAACAACCAATTCCCTCTTCAGATGCGTTTACTGATATGTTTTCTGTTAGCCATCAACTTTCATCTAACATCCTTCCAGAAGGACAAGATTTGCCCAAACCTTTCTCTGAAAGTGTAGGGTGGGCTACATTTGACTTGCCTCATCAAGCAAACCTTTCTGAACAGAAAAAAGATCCCCTTGCTACAATTTCTCAGGGGAATGTCCATCCAGTTTCACAAAATGCAGCTAATGAACTTTTATTCTTTTTTGCGGATCAGCACAACGAAAATACATCATCTTCAGATGTACATAAAAATTCTGAGGTGAGAAACACAGTAATCTGATACTCTGGAATTGTCCTATACAATTACTTGCCTGATCGATCATTTTGTAGATTCCTCCTAAAATGCATCATCTATGCTGCTTATAATGGGTCAATTTTTTTCAATTTCAGATTTGGAATGCGTTTGATTTTTCTAATGGAGGATTTCAACCAACATCATTTGAAAACATATCACAGACCAATGAAGCACAAGTTTTGTCTCATAATCACCATGCTGATGGGATTGTACATGCCAGTTCACAAGATCACGAGGTACTTTAGATTATGATATTGCTTTCAAGTTTCTTTAGCTTAGCAGAAGTGTACATTTATGCTTATGAAACTTGTGAAGGTACATGTTAAACATGGTCCACAAAACTTGAACACGGACGAATTTGATGCTCTTAGTGCACCACTTGATACTTTAGTTGGATCTTCATTTCCCACGGTTCTGCATTCAGAGGTACAGTCTTTTCAACTTTTTCATCTTTGTTTTATTTCCAACACACTGCAACATACTTCACTGGTTTAACTGATTAGGAGGATGCTAATTTAGCTTTTTAGTACACTTACTTTTTTCTTATTAAATCTCTTAAATTTTCAAAGTTTGAATTTGGTTGAATGAATAAAAAGATACAAGGAAAAATTAGCAACGAATGGTGCACAGCCATACTTTAACTGGTGGATCTTGGAGAAAATTTCAGATTATTAATTTTTAACTGTATCAGATTCTAAATAATTCAACTGAAGAAATGTTCTTCTATGTGGAAGTAAAAAAGTTCAAATTTGAATGGTAACTGGCAAGAACATCTGTGTCATAAATTGATTATTTGGATACTTCTGCTTATTTGTATAAAGTTCAAAATGAAGTCATCAACCAGAATCTTCACGTAATTTTACAAGGGTGGTTTAGACGATGCAGGTAAGGTACCTTGTCAGAAGATGTTTGGAGCTGTAATATATTATTCAAAACCTTTTGTAGCATATTTCAATTACATGGTATTCAGTTCATTTTTAAGTCTCAACTAGATGGAGATTCCATTTTTTTTTACGCAAACGAGTTATATGACTAGTAATTCTATTTCCTTAATTTACAATTATCAGGTTTATAACAAGACACGCATGTGTTGTATGTAATTTTTAAATAAGATAATCCAAGCTTTCTTCACAGGAAGTGGCCAATCTGGAAAGGAAATCAACAAATCCTTTCGATACTCCATTTGATTCAGATGTTGATGCAAATAATTTGGTATGTAAGAAAATTTACCATGAAATACTTTTTTTTTTTCTGAGCATCTCTTTTTCTTTAGAAACTTTTAATACAGTCTTGCTCCAAGATATTCCTACCAAGCAAGGAAGCAAATTCTAGAATTTGATACTGTGAAAAGAATGTTAGTCAGAATTTTGAGCTTATAATTTGGGTAGTAACGTGTTTGTTGGATTGTTTTCCTTCTATGAATAATTAATCCATAGTTTGAGGACCAAAATGAAAACCGGTTCCATGGTCTAATATTAGACAAAAACATGTAAACCATAAAATTTTTTTCAGATATTTTTAGCGACTGGAAATCTGGAACAAAATGATAGTACCTTTAAGTCATTTCAGTTATGAATCCAAATCACTTATCTTGGTCTAGGCATGATATATTCATATCCACCAAGGTTAGCTATGCTTTTAGTATAATGCTAATAATCGTTCTGATAGGATACTTGTTAGTGCAAATACTGAAGGAAAAAAATTGTTTGCTTCTTATTAATTGTAATTTTCTTTTGCTTAATTGTGCTCCCGCTCCCTGTTGCAGTTTATGGGCATGAGCTCATTACAGACTGCCTCTCCAGACCCATTATCGTGCTCAGATCTACTTGGTGTATTGCCTCGAACATGGTTCTCTCAGAATTCAGTTGCCTCATTTGTTTTGCCTGCATCTCAAGGTAGGCCTCGATGAAATGATTGGAGATTATGTATCACATTTGGTATAATTGGTTGAGTTTTCTGTTCCAGGAAGCCTGGCATATAGTGGACAGCTGCCAACCTCTCAGCTGCGGTAGGTTATGAATCCCTTTCTCCTGTTTTGTTGACATTATTTATAATTTTGGTTATATTACCAGGGACATTACATCACAAGGCCCTGTGGCACCAGTTAATGTAAACCCTGTTGCACCGATTGGTGGGAATCCCTTTGCCTGATATAATTGCTACTATGCCTGCCAATGGCTTACTATAGCAGGGATTCAAAGCAGTTTATACCTTTACTTAACAGCCACTAGATATACGGCACAAGCGAAATCCTGTGAACCTTGTCCAAAAAATGGAACTCGGAAGTCATATTCAATCCGAGTGTATCTTAGTAGGTTCAATTGATCTGCTTTTAACTGAAGATTTCTCGAGTGGAAATAGGTAAATTTTGTTGGATTTGAGACGATGGCTCTGGTATATGTTCAACATGTGTTCGATAGAGGCAAAACATGTCAACATTGGCCTGCACTCTTTCGTTGAAGCAATTTCTTGTTTGCTGGCTCGTTTTTCCTGACCTCAAGACTTCCCAGAACTCGGACTGTTTGCCTGGAAGAAAGCAATTTGTGAGAACTGTGGCATCAACCGCAACCTGGTTCGCTGCAACTAGTTCATTCTATCCCATTGATTTGTTCTGATTCTGTTGTTACGGAAGAAAGCGTTGTGTAGATGAGTTGCACTTCGTTTACATTGTATGTAATTGTGGCATCAAACTTGCTTCTTGTTTTTGCTAAATTATGTAGCTGGTCTAGGAGAGATTTGTGCTCGAGTTTCTTTTCTGAATTACCATATGCTAAATTGTGTAGTTGGTCCAGGAAAGCATTGTACTTTGAGCTTCTTATCTGAATTACCATATGATAAATTATGTAGCTGGTCTAGGAGAGATTCTGATTGAGTTTTTTTATGTGAATTATCATTAATTGCTTGTTTGGTTATATACATTATTTGGTGGGTATCTGTCTATAGTTGTAGCTTTTGCTTGTTACACATGAACGTTTAGCTCTCTTCATGCTATTGCATGACCCGTCTGTCAGACTCGTAAACTCTACCGCGAGATTTTCTCATATTTATTTATTTTCTTAATTACGATAGCTTTTGTTATTTTACTATTAGAGAACTTTTATCCACTCTTTAGTTTTTCTCGAGCGGCTTCTAATAAATGCAGGCTTACAGGTGCTGCTGTAGAAAATTACCCGTGAAAGCATGAAGGCCTTTAGTGATGGTCGATTGATTGAGTATAAATGATAAAAATGTAAGTGATAAGATGGCATAAATACACATTAAAAATTATCATACAACGCGTATGCTTGTATAATTTAATTTAAATGTGAGAGTAACTGCATCTAAATTTCTTTGGAGATATTTCTCTGGCTGGTCCGATCGTGATGGAGATAAAGAATTTTTTTTCTATATATTAATTCATCTAGATCTAAATTGACTAGATTAGCCTCATAAAGTAGTGATCATGGTTGATCAACGTACTTGTGCTTTTTTTTTTTTAACATCTGTAGTGTTACGTCCCGGCCTAAGGCTCTTTGGCGGATCTCTAGACGGACGTGAAATCCTAGATTTTTCGGGGGTAAAATTATCCCTAAATCAAAGACTAATTGGAAAACCCTAACCCTAATGTTGTAAGTCAAACTTGAGTCAACGTCCCAAATCTAATTCTGCCGTGCCGCTTGTCGATTTGATTTTCAGTCGCTGACATCACGCCTACGCCAGCGTCCAAATCGAAATCTTGCCGAATTTGGTTTTCACTCGTTTGACTACCTTGAAGCCTCGAAACGAACGCTAATGCTCTGCTGTCGCCGGAAAGGAAGGTGCGAAGGCAGGGTGAGGACGCGGCCTCGCCCCTGACCTCTAGTCGTTATCCGGCAGCTGCCTGCTGTCGCCGAACTCGTCGCTACCGCAGAGGAAGGAAACAACAGGGAAGTGGAGAGAAAGCTTTATTTGACCCTTGAAGCTACAAAACTCTCCTGCTGTCAACCCCCTGGTCGGCGCCCCTCGATTCCTCCCTTGCCGGCGACCCCCTGGTGGCCAGCTACAGTCACTCAAACTTGCTTACAATCGTCGCTCGTTGGCGTCTCCCTAGACGCCGGAACCCTCTCCTCTCAAAGCTCCTGCACTCTAGATGATGGAGAAGTGCTCTCGCCTGCTCCTCGCTTTATAGGGCAGAGTTGCCTCCAAGCTCTGCATCGCCCGAGAGCTTGTGTTGCTGCCCTAGCCGCGTTCCCTACTCGCGACTGCGTCCACCTGCTCCCGATCCTTCCGCTACCTTTGAATCGTTCGAATTGCTCGCTGTCGCTCGCGTTATCAGCGTCCGCGTCCGATTCGCTTGCGGAGAAGGCATCGTCTACTGGTTCGGTGTCTGTCGCACGCGGCGACGATGAAGCACTCCCCGATTTTAGGTCAACATTATGTGTTGACTGAGCTTTTCCCTCTTTGCATTGGGCTTTTGCTACCGCATGCGCCGATGGGCGTTGAGAAGGGTGGCGATTTTGCCACCCTAGAAGTTTTTAAAAAAATAATAAAAATTATTTTGGTATTCTATGCATTTTTATCTATCCAATGGTACCAATATCACTATAGATAAAATCTTCCGTATAGAAAAACAAAAAATCAAAAAAAATAATATGAATAGTAACATTTATACTAATTTTTGTAGTATACTATTTATATCATTTTTTGTTCGTATAGAAGATTTCATTTATACTGATATTAGTACCATTGGATAGAGATACATAAAAATACATAGAATACTAAAATAATTTTTATTTTTTTTTTAAAACTTCTTGAGTGGCAAAATCGCCACCCTTCTCGCCCAAAATGCGTCCCTTTTTTTCTTGACACACCACACGTCGGATGGAATTTCTATTAAAGTAGTTTGACACGTGTCGGGCGCTTGTGGTTTTTTTCTTGACACACCACACGTCGGATGGAATCAGGTTGAGCACGTCTCTTCATTAAAATATCTATTATTTTTAAAAAAAATATCTATTATTTTATTAATAATTTTTACCCGTAGGCACGCTCTTTTTTAAAAAATAATTTTTAGAGAGTTACCTTTTATCTAGAAATTTTAGTGCAACGTCTCTTCATTAAAATATCTATTATTTTTTTAAAAAAAATATCTATTATTTTATTAATAATTTTTACCCGTGGGCACGCTCTTTTTAAAAAAATAATTTTTAGAGAGTTACCTTTTATCTAGAAATTTTAGTCAAAGTCTGTACGATTTTTTATAAGTTGGAATCTTAAAATAAAAATTATATTAGCAATGATTTAAAATTAGTACGCAGGAAAAATCGAATGGCAAGGGCGTAAGTAACCAGTAACCCTGTAGAAATTTCCGGACAATTTCCTCATTTCCTATCATCAGTCGACGAAGAGACTCCGCTAGGCCAGCGCCGTACCAACCCTCCCTGCTGCGCTCTCTGTACTCTACTCTCCCCCTCTCTGTGTCTCACTCCATTTGATTAGAGGTGGCCATGGGCCGTGCCCGGGCTGGCCCTGGCCCGGGCCCGGGCCCGCACGGCCCGTCAGAAATCGGGCCGTGCCAGGCACGGCCCGATTGTAATCGTGCCGTGCCAGGCACGGCACGGCTGAAATTTCCTTCGGCCCGGCACGGCACGGGGCACGATTAGGCGTGCCGTCGCCGGCACGGCTCCGCCGGGCCGTGGGCACGAATCCGGCCCGCGGGCCAGATCCGGCACGCTGGCCTGGCACGGCCCGCGGGCTAACGGCGGCACGTGGGTCAAATACGGCCCAACGGGCCCAATTAGGCACGCGGGCCGTGTTGGGCCCGGCCCGGTTTTGGCCCGTGGGCCGAATTTGGCCCGTGGGCCGCATTTGGCCCGTGGGCCGAATTTAAAAAAAATATTTTAATAAGTAAATTACTTAATTAAAATATATAAAATGTGAAAAAATAAAAAAAAATTGAGAATGTATATTACACAAATTTTTGAAAAAATGTTAAACTTTTATATATTTTAGACCGGACCCATTACAGGCTGCCTACGTACCCCACTCAAAGGAGGAATCAGGTCTACGTAGTTCTCTTTTTACAACTCTTTTTACAACTCTTTTTACAACTCTTTCTACAACTCTTTCTACAACTTTTTTACAACTTTTTTTATAATTATTTATTACAACGTTTATCCATTGGTGCTTCCGCTTGCACATCCAAGACTTTGTTCATCATCATCCGATGAAGTTGAATGACCACCTTTATCTTGAAGACGATCTTCAGCATCTAGCCAATCTTTAAGACAAATACACATTTCCACGCTTTCTTCGTTCATTCGGCTTCGTTTCTCGTCCAGCACCCTGCCGCCGGCACTAAAACAAGAGTCCGATGCTACAGTAGACACCGGAGGAGTTAGTAGATCACGTGCCATGGCAGAAATCACAGGATATGATTTTCCTTGTGATCTCCACCATGATAAAATATCAAAATTATCTATTTGTTTTTCTGTGAGTAAAGATGTATGATTATTTTCTAAAAAAAATGTTAATTCATTAAAATTACTAGATCTACTTGTTGATGTTCCTTTTCTATTTAAAATTGAGCGTATTCTTCCTATAATATTTTTACTACTAGTAGATACATTAGTTTGAGAGGATGTTGGATTCATTGTATGTCCAAATTTTAAATTATAAACATTATACATTTCATCTAATAAGGTAGAAACTTCATTTTTTTTCTCATCTACTCCTTCAAGTTCCATATTTCTATAATATTCATCTAATAAAATATGAACACCTTCTAATTTTAATCTAGGATCCATAATTGAAGCTAAACAATATAAATGAGATATATTTTTCCAATATTTTTTAAATTTTGTTTCCATTTTAAAAATTACTTGAAAAACATTTTCATCATGTCTATATTGAGAAAACATTTCACTAATTAAAACTAAATGTTCTAAAATTAAACATGATGTAGGATAATAAACACCAGATAAATGAGTGCTAGCATTATAAAAAATTTCTAAAATATTATGTAATAATTTTGCTTTATCCCAATCATTTTCTTCAATGTTTCCATCAGGCATTCTTTCATTATAAAATAATGTAAGAGGATCCTTAAATGGAAAACATGTTGTTAGCATATCATAAGTAGAATTCCATCGTGTTTTAATATCAAGTTTAAATTTTTTATATGACAAACCATAAGATTTACATGTTTGTCTAAAATCTTGATTTCTAGAAGTAGGAGAAGTAACAAATCTAACAGCATTTCTTAATTTAGTTACATGTTCATCTACTTCTCTTATTCCATCTTGAACACATAAGTTTAGAATATGGCATGCACATCGTATATGAAAAAAAGCACCATTAAATATTGGATTTAACAATCTTTTTAATTTATCAATTGCACTATCATTATTACTTGCATTATCAAAACTAATTGAAAAAATTTTATTAATTATATTATATGAATGTAAAATGCTATGAAATTGTCTAACTATAGCATTTGCAGTATGAGGATATTCAAAAATTTTAAATGCAATAATTCTTTTTTGTAAAAAAAATTCACTATCTATCCAATGTGCCGTAATACACATGTATGACTGATCAGAATGATTACTGGTCTAAATATCAGATGTTAAAGAAATACAAGAAGTTAATGTAATTAAAACTTGTAAAAGATTAGTTTTATATTCAGAAAAAAATTTTATAGCATCCCTACGCATGGTTTGTCTACTTACTTTTTTATATTTAGGTTGTAGTGATTTATGTATAAATTTTTCAAATTTATAATTTTCTGCTAAAGAAAATGGTTGTTCATCCCAAACAATAAATTTAGCTAATTCTTTTCTAAGAACTTCAGTAGAATAATTAAAAATTTCAAAAGAACTAGAGGAAAGATTTAGAGTAGCCTGTGCACGATCGATTGGAGTTTGATGGCTTCTGATGTGGCGAGTCAAATGACCAGTTCCACCCGATGATTTGCAAGTCAAGACTTTTTTGCACTTTTTGCAGCTGGCTCTTTCTTCGCCGTTAATCATCACCACATCGAAGCTCTTCCAAACGTCGCTCGTGCGTTTTCTTGAGCCTGACACAGTAGACTCGTGAGGGTTTGCACTGCATCCCTCCTCTCCCTGCATAGTGTTAGTAGGCTCAAATTCAACATGATCTTGCTGTTGTTGATTTGGGTCGTAAGGCGGAGGGTTGGCATCTTGATCTTGATCGGGTGGCATAACGGGGTTAGTACTTGTCCCCATTAGCTCTTGCTCGAATGCCTCAATCTCCCATGGCAAAAGATCTCATGTATTGTTCAATCCCGCCATTAATTCTACATATAATATTAAAAGTTAGCCAAAAAAATTTAAAAAATAAGATTAAATACTTACTAAATAAATTATACATTAAAAAATTACCTTATCATGTGTTTGAAGATCGCTTAGTAAGTAAGAACTAAGAAGTTGAGGTTTCACTTTCAGCCTTCAACAACCTTAATTTAATCATAATTATGAAAAAAAATTATATTAGAATAATTTAAATTTAAGTACAATTACATTATAAAAGACTAAAAGTAAATTAATTTACTACTTACTTGATCTTCTCCACGTGACTAGACCGAGGGACTGAGGGAGCTTTGAAATCTTGATGGCTAATTGAAACTCAAGACTTAGAAAAGAGATTAGGAAAGTATTAAGAGAGAATGAGAAAGTAATCCAAAGTTAATTGGAAACTTGTGTGAAGAAATGAGAGGGTTGGGGGGTCAATTTATAGGGATGAATTGGGTGTAAATTTATATATTTATCCCCTATTTTTAATTATTAAAAGGGGCTAAAATGGTAATTTTATAACATAAAGACAATTATATCCCTAACTTTTAAATTTTTTCAAACCGTTATAGGGCTATTTTGGTAAAAACGCATGCCCAAATCAAATTTTCGAACGTTGCCGCCCATTCCAGCCGTGCCGTGCCGAGCACGGCCCGCGTGCCGTGCCCGGCACGGGCCCGTGCCGTGCCTGGCCCGACCACGGGCCGTTCCCGGCCCGGCCCGCGGGCCGCGGACCTTCGGCCCAGCACGACCCGAGCCGGGCCGCGGGCCGTGCCCGGGCCGGCCCGTGCGGGCCGCGGGCCGGCCCGTGCGGGCCGCGGGCCGGCCCGTGTCGTGCCGGGCCGCGGGCCGGCCCGGCCCGTTGGCCACCTCTACATTTGATTCCCTCACCATCCTGGCCGCTCAAAAGATTCCACCGGATTATTTTACTGGGCCACGCCCGCCGCCCTTGGACGAGGGCACTCCAGACGGATCGGGACGATGGAGCGGAGTCGGAGAAGGTCTACGGCTGAATCTTTCCTCGATCCCCAATTCCCTTCGACAAGATCCAGCGAGAGGCTTTTCGAATGAAACCT
This sequence comes from Costus lasius, assembly GCA_027563935.2. Classification (NCBI taxonomy): domain Eukaryota; kingdom Viridiplantae; phylum Streptophyta; class Magnoliopsida; order Zingiberales; family Costaceae; genus Costus; species Costus lasius. Next base: position 8,839,394 of record CM050447.1, on the reverse strand, counting down.
ACCATTCGCACCGTATGATTTCTACGCTTTATCCCCTCCCATGTTTTCTTGTTCAAGCTTTTTCTCCTCTTGTTGGATGAATGACTGATGGGTATTCGTTGCTGTGACTGGTTTTCCTTTCTAATAGTTGCACACTGGGAATTCGTTTGCCATGTCTTTGTTGAACATTCTTCAATTGTTGAATACTTATATGTGTAACTCTGTGATCTCTGTTTCCTGGGCCAGAACCCTAGTCTTAGAATGAAACCATGCCTTGGGGCAAGAACCCTATTCGGCAATTTATAATCATTCAGCCATAATGATCTACAATAACTCAAGCTTTCAAATAGTTTTTTTTTTATGTAATAAGAACTAAAACCACACACAACCCCACAATCAATTAACCAATGACCCTACTAACACAAATTGTTAACTACTAATCTCACTGACACATGAACTGCATCCGCATCACCATGCCTGCATTTCTATATATCATTTTAGAACCAATTACCGCATACCAATCTGTACCACCCATCAAGATGGGCTCCATGTTGGCAAGCAATCTCCTGTTCCAAATCAAAATTTGTTTTTCTTAAAAAGAGAGGGTTGGAGCTTTAAATCCATCTGGTACGAAAGAGGTTGATTCTTGTTCTAAAACCCATAATGATACAATACAAAAGTCAACGTGTTTCAGAATATCTGCTTATTGAGGCTGTAAATTATCTCCATGCGTTGATTAATATCTACAGTGTCTACGAAAAGGCAGCTGCTTGAGAGATTTTGGTTTGTAGTTTGACTTCCTGAAACATTTGATACGATTTTTGCTGTCACATGTCAAACTTTGGCCTGAAACATTTCTACAGCGTTTCATGGCGTCCATAGAAGTTCCACTGCAATCTCTTGACACAATCCAAGTTGCTTTTTGGCTTTAATAGTGAAGTGCTATTTTCTTCATGTTATCATCATGCTTATTTACCACTTCTTTTGGTGTTTTGCCAGCTCACTTATGAACGGCACTTCTCTCAAAGAAGTTTAATTGTGAATACAAGGTGAGCTTTTGACAAAAAGTGATGGTTTCCCTCTGCGTGACTTTTGAAGAACCGCATTTCTCGCAAGTATTTGAGCACATTTGACTTTCGGTTAGATTTTGTTTTTTGTTTTTTTGCTCGGTAGTAAAAGGTAATCAAGCCCATATGTGGGGCCCTGGCCTTGTCGTCCGATGCATGAGCTGTACATTCACAGCATTCCGGCGCATGCCCGCCTACACCTGTGCAACTGCACCGTGCAGATCACATTATATGGAGGGCTGTGGGTGCGCGGTGTACCTATTGGACGACAAGGGTGGGGCCTCGTGTACGAGCCACCATGCAAGGACTCCTGCCTAAAATTCAAGTGCTGGTTTTGCTGCTCATTACAGTATCAATGAGATAGTCTTCCCCTTCTCCACACCAAAAATTTTCAAAAGAACCGTGGTAGTGTGGGTCAGTATAGGGCAAGTAAATGAATAAGATCAAGAGATTCTTATCACTTGCGATCTTGTTGAGATATTTAGTCGGAGTATGCATGCTATTTACTTGAGATACGAATTGCTAGTAAAATAAGCTTAATAGTCATGGATTCTTCTTTTATATGATTCACTGAGATGTTTAGTATTTGTTAGTTTAGAACAAACAGATGCCTCTTGTATAAGATCACTTTTTGCATCAGTACGAATAGATAACATGTTATCCCTTATTTTGCTTTACTCTTATTATTATTATTTTTTTGTCAAGGTTAGTTCGATCTGAACATATGTTGGTTCTTTGCCACCCAGAGGAACAGGTTGTTCTAATCGTTGATAGAACTAATTGATCTTTTCACATTACGTAACTAACGCAAATTTTGTTGAGGTGCAGCAGAGCACCACCGCCTGTAATGACCATCATCATGTCACCACCCAACTCATGTGATCTCCCAAGAAGAACAAGCTCCGCCATAGCCCATGGCCGCCCTGCATGACTACATTAAAGCTGGCGACGGTTGAACCAATGCAGGCTTCTTGTGCACGCCACCCTGGCTCGCCTCCGCCTCCTCCCTGTCTGCAACATCACCTGTTCTCATGTCGAGCATTCGTCGGGTTGCCCTCTCTCTCCTCCTCCACCTCTCTCTTCTCCGCGGGGCGCAACCCCGCGCACCGTCTCCAGCTCCCGCGCCCGTACCTGATTATTGCGCCGCCGCTCTGCTCAGGCTAACGGCGTGCGCGACGTACGTGGAGGAGGGCAGCAACCTGACGCGGCCCAAGAAGGGCTGTTGCCCTGCCCTCGCCGCCCTCGTGACCACGGAGCCGGTTTGCCTGTGCGAGCTCAACGGTAACTATGGCGGCCTCGGCGTGGAGGTTGACACCACGAGAGCGCTTATGCTCCCCACCGCCTGCCGCGTCGATGCGCCGCCGGCTAGCTTGTGTGCAGGTCACAGCGAGCTCTCACAACTTATCGATTCTAAGCTTCGGATCGTAATGAACTCATCCTCAACTTTTTGCTTGCTTCATTTGCAGTTTTTGGGATTCCGATTCCCAGTCGGGAAAAACCTGAAAGTAAGGCTTGATCACAAGAACGCTTCTTCCTTTAACTTCTATTACACAGTTTACATTTTGTAGAACTTAACAAATTTGGAACTCGTTAATTTTTTTTACAAACTTTCGAGTGGTGATACCAGGATCTCCCAGAGTTTGTGTTACTGCCGCCGCACCACCGGACAAGAACACCGGCGGTTCAAGCTTGAGCGAGCTCAGATTGGCATTTCTCCTTGCTGCAGCTGTCCAACTGATTAGCTGACGTAAAAAAGAAAGAAAAAGGTATAATAAGAGTGTCACTTTGATAATTTCTTTTGCATATATTAAAAGATATGGTTTTCTCTTCATTAATTTAAATTATATTAATGTACTAGTTAGTATTGAAAATTTCAATGGCCTTGGTTATGAAAAAAAATTGAAAGAAGATAAATTTATTTGGACCTGGAGCAAGTATCATTTCATGCCAATTGTGAATCACAGATATTATTTTTCGTATTAAGTGAAATAGTTAATGGCTATTCATTGCGGATGGGCTTTAAGAGGTGGCTGTGTCGGCCTGGACAATGTCAGTGTGGTAGGTGACTGAGGACACCTATGCGTTGCAGTTTGGTCCCTAACTGGCAAAATGTTGTTGGCCAAGCTGAGGCCACGCCCCACATCCACTTAATATTTGCAACTAATTTATTGTCGCGCACTGTAACATTTTTTTTTTTTAATGAATGTAGACTTGAGTTAACGCTTGACTCGAATTCAAATACGTTCACGCGGAGCATCACGGTCGTAATCACGAGATTGCTTGCGATTGGCGGGGACGATTCCTCAAATCGATCCCAGCCCGACTAAGGATTCTGTGGAGATCTCTGCCTTCCCAATATGACTCTGATCAATGCTCGTGATTCAACGGTATCACCGAGGCGAACGGGGTTCGCCCAAAACCTGAAAGGGACCCACTTAGAGTCGACTCCTTCTAGTCGATGAACCGGTGGGCATCATGATTTCCCCACCGTAGAGTATTGATTTAAGGACCAACTCACCCATAGCATCCGCTGCGTTAGAGGGACACGGCCAACACACGCATACAAACGGAGAAGAAAGGAAGGAAAGGCGTCGCCGGGAAAGACACGTTCGACCGGGACGGAGACCAAGTGAACATGCCAGTAAAGGCAAGGGAGTACCTCGGCGAAGTCGCCGACTCCTTCTAGTTGATGAAGTGGATGCGAAAGTCGCATTCCGAGGCGGTCTGAGTGGGCCGCCAGTAGCTACGTCGCCAGATGTGGAGAGAACAAAGGAAAGGAGGTGGGAGCTTGTCGTGATCCGAACCACCCACCCGCACCATCGGAAACGTGAAGGGAGCTCTAGAGATACGTTCGACTGGGTCACTGTTCGTTGGAGAAGGAGTGGATTGCCGGGTAGTAGGGGTGTGCACGGTTCGGTTAACCGAACCGTGCAGTAAATTTTCGTCCCGAACCGAACCGAACGGTTCAGGGAATTTGAAAACCGTTCCCGAACCGTTGACCCGGTTAACCGGTCAACGGTTAACCGATTTTTCGGTTCGGTTAACCGAAAACCGACGGTTAACCGTATTATTTATTTTAAAAAAAATATTTAAAATTATATAATAATTTAAGATAAAAAAAATAAATATTCTCGGTTAACCGTTAGTTTACGACGGTTAACCGTTGGTTTTCTACGGTTAAGTGTTGGTTTTCGACGGTTAACCGTTGGTATCGATGGTTAACCGGTTTGATTTTTATATAAAATATTTATTTATATATATAAATAAATATTATATATATAAATATTATATGTACGGTTCGGTTCGGTTAACCGCGGTTCGGCGAAGTCCCGAACCGTGAACCGTTATATCTGGGAAAAACCGACCGATCAAAGAACCGTCGGTTCGGTTAACCGCCAGATCGGTTCGGTTCGACCGGTTAACCGCGGTTCAACGGTTCGGCCGGTTTTTTTTGCACACCCCTACCGGGTAGATGGGTACGAGCAGGCGTTTGAACGAAGATGTTCGTATGGGAGAGCAAACGAACATTTCGTTCTTTTCTTCCTCCCTTCCCCGTGCACTTACCTGAGTAAGCTACTGACCCTATTGACACCACTCCTCTGTGCCAACCGCCCACATCGACGCGACGCACGCCGCGTCAGCTGGCCAAGCACACAAGGTCTGCATGCAATTCGCCCGTTGGAGTGATGTTGACCCGGTTGGCTGTATTAGATTGGGTTGGTTTGAGATTTGGGCGTGGCCCAAATCATGGGCCGAAGGCCTAACACTTGTCATAAGACTTCAAAATTGGATCGGTTCGTTTAGTCCAGTTTGAGAAAAGAGGCCTTGAGAATAGTCACCTCATGTGGAAAATAAAATACATAAATACGATGATAATTTTGTAATTATTACCGTGATTTTACGGTTCATGTGTCACACTGTACCTTGTGTTAGGCCCAGGCCCAACTCGTGGCCCAAACCCAGCTTAGCGGGTCGGGCGACCCGTTTGGAGAAATGAACTAGGGCTACAGTGCCCTTGCTGCTATAGTGGTCGAGGGGTTCGTTCGAACGCAAGCGGTGGCAGCAGCTGCCACCACCTCCTTCTCCCCCATTTCCTTCTCCCCTGCCGTCGAGTGCGTCCGGCGAAGGGTCCCCGGCGGCGACGGCCTACTCTGCGTTTCCCGGTGAGTTGGGTGCGGCGGTACGGGACGCATCGGAGCAAAGGGGCGGCGCCCCCTTTTTCCCTCATCCTCCGACTTCTTCGGCGTCGCCGGTGGTGGAGCCAGCAAACGGAGGTTCGCCGAGGTAAGCCTCTTCCACCTCCCGGCTCCGTCCGGCGGGTGGCTTTTCGTCGGTGAAGCGATTGCCGACTCTTCTTCCTCCCCTTCGCCGCGTCCTCTGTTTTCTCCCCATTCTCCGGCGAGAACGTGGACAACCAGCGTGCTTGGGGGTTCGCCTGCCCTTCCCTGCATCGTCCGATGAAGTGGGGGAAGCGGTTCCCCCTTTTGGCTTGCATCCGGCGACTCCTGCGAGTTCGCCGGCACCGCCTCTAGCTCCGGCGAGGTTGGGCCCAGTTGGATGGTGTTCCGGCGTGCCTCGGGCGATTTCCGACGATCTTCCGGCGTCGATCCACTACCTCGATGTGCGTGTATGTGCCTTGGTTTGCATGCATGTGCCTCGTTTTCTGTGTGCGTGCCTCTAATCGGTTCCGGATGTAGTTCCCGTTCCCGGTCAATCAGCTGCCCTCGGCCGGCGTCTTCCCCTCTCCGGCTCCCTAAGCTTCGCGCTCCCGGCCGAGTCGTCTTTCTCAGTAGGCGACTCCTCGCCCCTCTCCGCGCTCCGGTCTTGTGCGCTAGCCCTGTGTGATGTTGCCCGGCGTTGCCGGTTTGTTGTGCCGGACGTTTGCCAGACGTTCTCTTTTTGGGAGAGTTGCGGGTTCGACCGCTTGCGTGCGGTTCGGTCGGAGTTAGGGCGTGTGCCCGGCGTCTCTTGCGCGAGTGTGCGCCACTGCCTGCGTGCGGTTGTTTTCTTTTCCGGTGTGCCAGACTCGTACGTGCACTGCGCCGGCGTCGAGTCTCGGGTCTTGTACCTAGTGTCGCTTTGGAGCTGGTTCGTGCAGCGGTCCTCAGTAGATACGTGGAGGTCGATGACTCGTCGAGACGAGCAGCCAGGTGGTCATTTGGGATAGGCTGAGGAGTGCATTGAGGATGGACTCCTGTCGGTCGCGCTCAAATCCGCGGTCTTGCCGCTTAGCCCCTGCGTGGATGTGCTTGGGTGCGAGTCATGTGTCGACTCGGGTGTAATTTATTTAAAAATTTTATTACCTTAATTCTGGGCATGACACCTTGTATAGCAATTTAATTAAGGGACCCTTTATTTCAATTATTTTAACGGCTATATATTTTAAATATTTATTGCATAATATGCATGCTCAATAGACATCTATTTAATCTCGTCTATGGCAAGAGTTGCATGTACGAATAATAAAAAAAATGCGAACTCTGTTTTAGTGAAAAATTTTATAGGCTCACACATGTGCCTGATTTTTTAGGCACAACTACCTCATCATCGTTCATCTGCTATCTTAAAGTAGAGGACTGCACAATAAAAGGCTTTCGCTACCGTTTGCCACTTCCGGTAATTAGGATTTGCTAAACTTTGCTTTAAATTTGTACTCTTTACTTATTAAGATATAGAATTTTATCCTATATGTTTATAAGATTTTTTTTACCATATTACAATAAATTTTTATTATATTATAAGATTTTTATCATATTATAATAAATTTCTACTATGTTATAAAATTTTCTACCATATTATAAGATTTTTCTATTATATTATAATAAATTTTTACCATGTTACAATAAATTTTTATCATATTACATAATGTTTCCACCATGATATATGATTTTCTATAATATTATAATAAATTTTAACCATATTATTTTTACCTTATTACAAGATTTTCTACTATTTTACAATAAATTTCTATATATTATAGATTTTTCTACTATGTTTCATATTACATAATTTTTTATCATATTCTAATAAATTTTAACCATATTATAAAATTTTGTTCATCATATTATAATAAATTTTATTTAATTTTAAAGTAGAAATTTCTGTAACAGTAGAATTTATCTTTGGTAACAGCGCAGTTACCCAGCGTTAAGATTTTTTCTAATATAAGTTTTGAGATCTCCACCAACATTGATAAACGGTGATGCGACAGTTGTGTCTAAAAAATCAGTCACACGTGTGAGCCTATAAAATTTTTCCCTGTTTAACCAGCAACTCTCTGGTGTTGCGTAAATGACGGGGAGCGCTCGATGGCGACGCGTTTTCATTGTGCTACGTACATTTTTTACTGTTGTGCTACGTACAATTACGTAAGCAATCATCCTGTGCTCCTTTGGATAAGTCCAAACTACCACGTTTTAAACCCGGCTAGGCGGCTAATCGGCTTTGACTGCTCGTACTGCGAGTTGAGCTGGCATCCTTTGCCAACATGACACATTTGTCCACACTCTAAATTAAATGACAAATCGACGCCACTCGACGGGGAAAACTTAATTATAATCGTATTATTTTTGTACACTGCCTCATTAGACCAATCGATGAGTTAACATTATTGTATATGATAAATAATCTAGCTTCTCAATACTCGGGTAATTGAGTGTAAATAATACTTGAGGACGAGATTTTATAGTATGTTTTTTGGACAAAAAATTAAAAGAAAAAAATAAAAAATATATTAAATTTAGATATAAATTGCTACTAAATTTAATGTATTTTTTATTTTTTTTATTAATTTTTCATAAAAAAAACACATAATTATATGATTTCGCCCCGCTCAAACATTTGTGTTTAAAAAAGTTTAAAACATAAATATCTTAAGGGACTCCAAGATTAAAGACGCCGAGCTTAGAACACGTCTGATAAGGGGACATAGAAGCAATTCAGTTCTAATAGAGGTCAGGATAAAGACCCAAGCTAATAATTTACCACTCTTGTTAGCTCAACCTAATAGTTGCCCATTTTCTCTAACTCTTGAATCATGGCTTGTTTCTATTGAAAATGACCAGCCATCTAACTCCATGTACAAAAAAAATATTAATAAGTTAAATATACATGACTTTTCAAGCGTTCTTTGTTGAAAATGAGACTTACGTACCAGATAAACTTTTTTTTATATATGATTGAAAATTAAGTTTGCTAATTAAAAATAATTAATTGTTTTTAATAAAAAATGACATATTTTATTATTTAGATCATGTGAGGGCACTCCCTGCGCCAGAAAAGTACACGTGAACGGTAGATCGTCAGTTACACAATTAGCGAGGTCAATGTGATGATGACGGGAATGAAATCTGCGGCATGCCGCACCGGTGGAACTCAATTATTAGTGTCACAGTCCGATCGGATCAGCGTAAAAATAGTGCTTATCCATTGTCGTAGCATCGTCCGGTGGAACACTGGATGCGTGAATTCCCTAGGATTTCTGACCAATTTCTTTCCGCAAATCAGGAAAATCCGGAAAACCCTAAAATCGGAACACATCATTGGTCAAAATCAATTTTGACCGTTGCTTTCCCGAAAACCCACCTGGCTACGTCACGCCGACGTCAGCCCTCGATCAATTACGTCGCGCGCGTAAATCTTCGTTGCTGACGTCCGCTGACGTCAGCGCTCCGATTTGATTTCGAAAATGAAATCATTTCACGAAATCAGATCCAAAATTGAGCGTTGACCGGCTCAATTTTGACTCGCCTCGAAACACGTGTCATCCTCTTCCTCGCGCCGCCGTGCTCTGGAGTCGGCCGGGAAAGGGGAAGGCCGCCTGCCTCCCTTCCAGCCATCTGTCGTCAATAGCCGCCGCTGAAGCTTGGGAATACGGAAACAGGGGAGTTGGGGAATGAAGCTTTATTCACGGTGGAACTTACACAACTCTTCCTCTTAACGTCATCAGCCCCCTGGCCGCCGACGCCCCCGTCCCTCCCTCGCCGTCGACCCACTGGTCGCGGCTACAATCTCTCACTCAAGTTCTCTCTCATGCTGACGCACTCGCCGGTTCGTCGCCCCCTGGCGGCATAAGAGCCGCTGCTCTGGAAGGGGCGACGGCGAGGGCGCCGTCGCCAATGGCGCACCCACCTGATGCTCCTTGGTGTCGCCCCTGCGCACCCCGACCTCGTCCGCCTCCACGCTCCCTTTATAGAGAAAGCTGCCTCCTCTCTTGCCTCCGAGTCTTCCGCTGGACCGCGTCTCCCACCGAAGACGTCGCGTCCGCCTTCATCGCTCACCCCGCAAGCTCCGTCTCTGTCGCATGGACCGCGTCTCGCGGAGGAGACGACTTCCTTGCCGTGTCCGTCCACCGAACTCACCGCGTCCGAGAGCCGAGCCTGGATTTGTTTCTTCCAGCGTCCAAAGGAGCCGCTCGTTGCTTCGCTGGAGACACGCAGGTCTCGCGTATCCGAAGCTTCCGCGCCGATCGCATTCCGCTGAAGACGACGACGCGAAGCCCTGATCAACTCCCTATTTTGACTAGCCGCTTTCCTCAAATCGAGCTCCCTTAAATCAGGTGGACTTCCTGTTGTGGGCATGGGCTTGGGTTGGGCCGAACCGGCTTGACCCCGGCCTGACAATTAGTGATTTGAAACATACCGGCTTAATTACACTTAAACCACTGTAAAAATAAGCATTTATGCACTCACAGGCCGGCGGCCGCCACCATTTGTAGCATCGGTCCTCGGCCTTCTAGAACATGGAAGGGCTGTGATGTAAATGTAATATGAAAAATTTTGTTGTCACTATAGTCAATTAAAGGCTAGGGTAATTTTTTAACAGCTACAATTAGCATATTATTTTTGTCCCCATACTTTTCTAATATGGCAATAAGCTCCATTTATTATAATGTTGAAAAAAAAGGCTAGCCATCTGCCATTTAAGAACAACTCTTTGGACTTTGGGGTTTGTAAAAAGTAGCTTAGTTTGCATATGAGTCTTTGAAAAATTGTAAGGTTTAAAATTAAAAAAAGTCAGAAAGGTTCAAATTGGAATGTAAAAATTTGGAGATAAGCATGTGATAATTGAGGCTGATTAACTTTTTCCTCGCAATGAGTATGGCTGACGACCGCCCTAGCACACTGGCGACAGAAATAAGAAAGCGAAGAGAGCACGGAAATAAAAACAGAGAAGAAACAGAGGGGACGAAAGGAAGCTGGGGAAGCAGAGCAGAGCAAAGCCAAAGAGGACCTCCTTACTCGTTTCCCTTATCCTCTCTCTCTCTCTCTCTCTGTATGTGTGTTGTTCTTTCATCGCTATCCAATTTCAAGCCATCCCTGTCCAGTCCTTGCAGCCATCATCTTCATCCTTCTCTCTTCCAGGGGATTGACCGGGCAGACCGTGGCAGCGCTGGTCCGGAAATCAAGATTACCAAAGTGATAGACAATAAAAAGGTGCGATAATGCTTCCTCTTCTTGCCTAAAGTCGGCCCCTTTTTTTTGTCCTGGATGATGCTACTCTGTTCTAGCGGATGCTCTATGGCTCGCGTTTTCCATGTTTTTCGAGCGTCTTCATACCATGGCTCCCGTTGCCGTGATTGCTTAGCTTCTGCCGACTTAATTTGGAGCTATTGGCGGATGTGGTGTTAGGGTTCACGGGAGTCGGTTGTGATCCCTAATGGCGGCGTGGAAGATCCTGTTCGCTGACATGAAAGAAAGCCGCCTTTTCTTTGTTGACCCGGCTTTTATACGATCTTTAGATTCCCGATATTTGGTTCGTGTTGTTGGCGGAGAAATGAAGCAGGCAAATAGGATTCGTGTGGATTTCTGCTCAATTTTCTCAAAACTCGTGTTTTTCTGACACCGCCTTCTCTTAATTGCATGACTTCTGGCGGCTCAATCTCTGTTTCTCTCTGTGTTAGCCTACTTTTTTGTTAGTCGAGTTCATGTTATGTTGCGGATGCAGAATTAAAGAATTGATGTTTGAAAAATGGATTTTTTTTTTCTTATCCTTCATTTCTCCTTCCGTCTCCGTGCATGAATGTTATGGTTTCAACGATTTTTCTTCGTACCTTTCCATTAAAGTAATGGGCAAATTTTTATTTATTTATTGTGATTCTTCGTTTGTTTGTTTGTATTTTTTTGGTTGCTCAGGCGAATTTTGCGTCTGAGTGATTCCTGTTCCAGTTGAATATTTTCCTCCATTCTACTATTTGTGCAGGTCTGAAAAAAGGTAAATTATTCTTTTCCACTATCTGCATATTTTTGTGTCGTGGATTCATGCTGCGGTATTGCTATTATGTTAAATAGATTGAGTTGTGGCGTACGAGTTAGAACAGTAAAGTTCATAATGTTTGCGAATTTATTGAATCATTTTTATTGCTTGTGTTCCAAACTTTTCTGATGAACCTGCATGTGCTTTTCTGAACTGAGTTATTGGGGTTGCAGAAGTATCAATCATCTGTTCTATCTCGGTTGCTGTGTGCAAATTGTAACGATTATGGGAGGATTACTAGTTGAAGATATGCCCTTTTCTTGTGGCCCAAACTATGCACAATTTTTCCCCTCCGAAGGTGAGAGGAGTGTCGGCTACGGCGGCTTCCTTCAGCCTTCAATGGGCGAATGCATCACGGGTGAGCGAGACATGTCCGACATGCCGCCGGAAACGTTTCCGGAGGCTGTGGACGAAGAGAGCGACGAGGACATCGACATCGAAGATCTCGAGAAGCGCATGTGGAGGGACCGCATGCGACTAAAGCGCTTGAAGGAGTTGCAGCATAACAAAATCAAGGATCACGGCGGCGCGGCCAATCAATGCCACTTTCTAGAGCAAGCCCGCCGCAAGAAGATGTCGCGTGCGCAGGACGGGATTCTCAAGTACATGTTGAAGATGATGGAGGTTTGCAACGCTCAGGGGTTCGTTTATGGCATAATCCCCGAAAAGGGGAAGCCCGTCAGCGGCGCGTCCGACAACCTCAGGGGTTGGTGGAAGGAGAAGGTCAGGTTCGACCGGAACGGTCCCGCCGCTATCGCTAAGTACCAAGCGGAGAACGCCTCCCCCGGCGCTTCTGGCGGCAGTTTCAGCTCTGGAGCTGGGAGCTCTCATTCGCTGCACGAGCTCCAGGACACGACGCTGGGCTCTCTCCTTTCGGCCCTCATGCAGCATTGCGATCCGCCGCAGCGGCGGTTCCCGCTCGAGAAGGGGATCCCGCCGCCTTGGTGGCCTCAAACGGGCAGCCCGAACGAACAAGGCCCGCCGCCGTACAAGAAGCCGCACGATCTCAAGAAGGCTTGGAAGGTCAGCGTCTTGACGGCCGTGATCAAGCACATGTCTCCTGACATCGAGAAGATCCGCAGGCTCGTCAGGCAATCCAAGTGCCTCCAGGACAAGATGACCGCCAGGGAGAGTGCGACGTGGCTTGCTGTCGTCAAGCAGGAAGAGGACATGCACATGAAACTGCATCCGGGCGCACGCCTGCCCCCGCCCTCCTCAGAGGGCGGCGTCAACGGCACTTTCTCCTTCGACAGCAACGGCTGCAGTGAGTATGACGTCGAAGGTTTCGAACATGACAAATCCGAGGATCTGGATCGCAATGCTTCTGGCAACGAGAGATCACTCAAATCTGCTCCATTGAAGGAAGAGGCCGACGCAGAGTTGATTCAGAAGAGAACCTGTAAAGAGTCTGAACTGGCCATGAATCAGAGGATCTACACCTGTGAGAATGTGATGTGCCCTCACAACGACGTCCACCATGGATTCCTGGACAGGAATGCTAGGAACAGCCACCAATACTTCTGCAAGTACCAGAACGCTCTCTCCCCCGGCATTGGGATGCTGAACACCAACAGCCTGCAGACGACTGAGAGCAAGCCGTCAGTTCTTCCCTTGCCATTCCACAGCCAGCCGAATCCTTCTTCAATCGGATCAAGTCAAAATCCAATTACCATAACAGACTTGGGAATTTCTTCCGACGGGCAAAAGTCAATCGAGGAGCTGATGAGTTTCTACGAGCACAATGTCAGTAGCACCGCCAAGAGCTTCAACCTGTGCTCCAACCCTCTTCCTTCCAGAAATCCGATGGAATTCAACTTGTTCGGGCGGGCTTCAAGCATTGGTGGTGATCTCTTCGAAGAAGTCGGCAGCTTGGTGGAGCAATCACAGTATGCACAGTTTGAGCAAGAACTCAATGACCTCAACATGCCCGGACTTGATTACCATGGACGCATGGAGGATTCTTTGCAAAAACAGGATGGATTCAACTGGTTCTGTTGAAAGAAAGAAATGGTAAGAATTCTAGTTAGATGATGATGTTACTCTTCGGTTCCATGCAATCCGAACCGTGCGTAAAATACATAATGATCATCTCAGCAGCAGCAGCCTGTTAGGTTTTCAGGTATTGGAACCTTTGGATGTTGGCTTAAGGTGATCTCCCTGTATCTGCAAACCTGTATCCTTTTCCCTTACTGTTGGCTTGTACAAAGTACTGTTAATGTAGGGCATGCTTCCAAGGAGTTCATGTGAAATGCTCCAGGTGAAGCACTCCACAAGACTTTATGGTTTAGGATCATAAAGTGTGGCGTTTGTATTATCCATGGTTAGTGATGCTAGTAGTTGCTTTCCTCCAATCCAGACTCAGTAATTCAATATATTTAGTTTTCTGTTTGATGCGATTGAGAATTGCTGCTCTTTGTTTTGGTATTAAGCAGATCAAACACTCAATTAAACTTATGATTATGCAGTCATCATCAAACAGTAATGCCACTAATACAAAGCAGAAAAAGGGCTACTCATCAGGTTATCCTTGGGGAAAACATGGCGAGGCCGAGGAGACTTTATTCCACTTACCTAAATGACAAGGGACTTGATGGGGATCCTACAGTTTAGATTTAGCAACAGGAGTTGCTTAACTCAGAACCACTGTTCTAAAGTATCAGTGCAGACGAATGCTATGTGTTCAGAAATGCCATCTGGTAAAGAGAGTGATTCTTTCAGAACCCTCCAATTACTACTTCCTCAGATTGTATGGATTTCTCAATTATTGCTCCTTCAGTACAAGTCATTTTCTGCAGTCCTGGAGCTCCTACTGATCTGTCCATAATAGCGGCTCAGCTCATGATGCCGGTTGGACTTTTTGATGTGCAACTGTGTCTGGCTGCGAAGGATTTGGCCAATTTCTGTCCCACTTTTTGTTAACTAGTCATCATCAATCAGATAATTATACATTAGGTTTTCATTTGGTTCCTTCAGCTGTGTTTTTTTTTAAGAACAACAATCAGAAAATCACTTCATGAAGATTGCTTTTGTTGCAACTCATGAATTTCAATATGTTTTTCTAATATTTTAAAAAAAAAAATTGCGAGATTGAGAGCATTATCTAATAGTTGGATCTTGAAAATGATTGGCTTTAAAGCAGAAGCGACCTGAGCATTTGTTCTACAGATGAGACGTAGCAGACTATTTTGACTGATCATTTGCAGTAAGCCTCATTTTTCCTCATGCATTTGTCAGAGTCGGTGTGAGTGTGACACTCTTGTCTAAAGGAATTAACAACTTTACACCACAAGCACTTGCCTATCACTGAAGGCAGGTTCTTCAACTTTATGTGCGTGTGATAGCTACTTGAAGCAGCAGAAATCTTATAAAGAGGCTTTCACAAGTTAATTAAAACATAAGTACAACCTTATCTTGCCATGGATCTACAGGCATGCTTAGTTGAAGATTTGCTTGCGAAATTGATATCACAATAGCACAAACAATCTTATAGAGAAGACCTCCATATCCTCCTCAATCAAGGTAGCTTTTTAGTCATCAAATTAAACTAAATCGAACCTTAGCCTTCTGGCTGGATTAGAAGAGATGATAAAAAAGTCTCTGGATCGCCTCAATCGAATCTTTATATAGGGGGATATGAAGGCACCTCCGTAATTTTTTTTTTAATTATTAAGACTATAAATTTCAAAGAGTTAAAACTTATATCTCAACACAATCCAAATATTAATGGACTATGAACTAATTTACGCATTTATGTTTCAAATGAAATTTTATTGTCTTTAGTTTTCACTACTAAGATGTATAGAGTTTATTTTATGTTCAAATTTCACTTTGATTAGGCTCCTCAAAGGCCTCATTGGTCTATCTTCTATTGTTCAAAGGACATTTGGTAATTCTTACTCGTAATGAGAAGTTTTAATCACCCTAACATATAAAGGTTCTTTTTTAGGCTGTTGGATTGAGTTTTTATATATGTTCATATAGATAAGTTAAGTAACCAGAACAAGGCTAAACCCCTAAGACTTTGTTGGTTCAAACTTGCATGATATTTATTGTTATACAAAGATTAAAAGCCATGTTTACTAGCAGGATGGAAAAAGATGAAGAAAGAAAAAAATAGGAGAAAAGAAAATTTGTGTCACGTGATTGAGATTGCTTGCAACTCCTATTCGCACAAGGTCGGCGTCCGTGAGCAGAGGTCAGCGTCCAGTGCGAGGTTAGCGTCCGCGAGTAGAGGTCGGCATCCAGTGCGAGGTTAGCGTCCACGAACAGAGATTAGCATCTGCGAGCATCAACGTCCAATGAGCAGAGGTTGAGACAAGCAGGGGTGAACAAATGGTACCGGTACCGAAATACCATATCAAATTTTTCGGTATTTCAGTATTTCGGTACTAGTACCGAAATTTTATTTGGGAGTATGGTACCAGTACTGGTACCAAAAAACTGATTCAAAAAAATCCCAAACTCTTGAATATTTATATAATATTTAATTAAAAATATTATTTATTTACTAGTAAGTTGAAAGTCAGAAGTACTCGAACTCTCGGACTTCCGAACTCCACTTACCTGTTACCGAAGTACCGAAACACATAAGTCAGAAGTCGGAACCACTTACCTAGTTAAGGATTTTGGGAAATCGATACCGTACCGATAGCAATTTCTGTACTTCGGTACTCATACCGGTACTTAAAAAAAAATAAGTTCAATACTTTGCTACCAAAATTTTCGTACCGATACTAGTACCGAAATACCGATTGCACACCCCTAGAGACAAGCTCGCATGGTGAACTCTTGTCCAAGAGCTTGGCGAGGCGTCCGCGAGTGTCAATGTTTAGCGAGTAAAGGTTGAGACAAGCTCGCGAGGTGAACTCTTGTCTGCAAGCTAGGCGAAGCGTCCGCGAGGGTCAACGTCTAGCGATAGAGGCCCAAACATCGTCTGTCCGTCCACGAGCTACTTGAGGCATCCGCGCAAGGTTGGCATCCGCAAACTCCTATCTGTGAGCTGGTCGAGGCATCCGTGAGCTCGACGAGGCGTCCGCGAGGCCAGTGTCCGCTTTAGCGGCGATGGCGGCAGCTCTAGTGACAACGGAAGATGTGCGAAAATTGCTTTGCCTCACGTATTTCATAAATTTGCCCAATTTGAATGAATTAGAAACGAGGGATTTTGCCTTTATTCATCCACCTAACTTTCCTTCATTTTAAATTCATCCATCCTAATAAACTACAGATTTTTTTAATCGTCATCCTTTCCCTCTTAAAATTCTTCTCAGTAAATAGACCCTAGAGAATTTCAAGAAACATCATTTGCAAAGATTAATTGTGTCGTGCATGGGGCAATTTTATTAGGCATGTATTTCATCTATAACATGACCGATCCATCAGTTCAATCCAACTTTTGGTGACATGATATCACATGCTTGATTGAACGTTAAAGAGAGTCGGTAGCTTAATTCTCAACCTTTTTTCATCTTAACTTGATTACTTTTAATTATTCCGCTCGTTGGTTCTCGAAGATGGAGATGTTTCACGTCAATCTATCTATGCCGTTATGGGGACAAATACGGTCCCTTCACACACTAAAAAAAGATGGAAAGCAAGAAAACACATCAAAAGCATTGATTTTTAATTATATTTTCGTTTGAGATAATATAAATTCACTAGAAGTTCAAAAATATATAATTTATGCTTGCGTTTTTATTATTTTTCATTTAAACCTATTAGAATATGTTTTATTTATCCAAAATAAAAAAATATATATATTTTTTCTTTTCAATCCTTTCACTTTCCTTCTCTACTTACCCGTTAGGTATCACTTCACCATTAAGCAATGATAGACGAAGGTTGCAAAATATGTTAAATTAAAAATATATTTTAAAATAATATTTATATTAGTGAGAATAATAATAATTTTTATTTAAAATTTATAGTATAAATATACTTTCTAAATCTTGATAAGAACAAGAGACACGTAAATCTGCCTCTACCATTAAGGATGTGATTGTGCACGCGATTAAGATAATATCATATAATAATATATAGGGCTGAAAGTTTGCAATGAATAATTTGAAACATTGCATGCATGCCTCCAAAATAGTTGGGACGTGCATGCGGGCGTGACCACATGCATGCGTGTGGTGTGGTCTCGTCCTAGCTTAGACGCTAGGAGAATAATTGCCTTCCCTTTCTCGATTTATTTCATCAGATTGATTTATTTCATCGAATTAATCACACGTAGCAAGTGCGACATGTAGTGCATCTCACATTCTCAAAGTGAAAGAAAAATTGTACTTCTAACATCAAATATTTTATTCATTGTTTAGATAATGGCGTTAATTTCAGCTGTTTTTGGCCAAAACAAAAACAAGAAACAAAAGGCTGAAGTGAAATCTAATCTAGAGCAAATGTTTCCGGTCATAATGTGTTTCATCAGAGTTGTAAGCAATGCCAAGCTAAAGAACATGCAATTAATGTGTTCTTTTAGCAACATTCAATGTGGACAAAAAAAAGTTAAAATTCCAATTCATTATGCGTTTTCGCGAAAGGAGGGAAGTTGCATTCATGACAGCACCCAATAGTGACACAAGAAGGGCTGCATTTATTGACAGAAACTCAAATGATTATAGTGATGAACAAATTTATATCCGTTGGAGAGAAAAATATGTGTTTTATTTATTTGTTATTGCGTAGACAGGAGACTTTAAAAACATATGCAGACTAGACGAAACACAAATAGCATGCATAATTGACCAAATTCAAGTACTAAGCGAACCGGTCTAATTGCTAAATCGGGCGTTCGGCTTGCTTTGCACCAAATTGACACTTGCCAATCCGGCTATCCGCGGAAGTGAATTGGATTCGCTCGGCGGCACGAACACGAAGCTGACGGCCTTCTCGTCTCGGGACCGGGAGCTTAGCGCGCCGCCTATTGACGGCGCCAGCTGTTCACTGTCCGCCTCGCTGAAGCGGGACTCGTCGTAGTTGGAGGCAGTAGTCTGCAAATCCATAATTGCCACGCTCGGAGCGGCGGACGACGGCTCCTCTGACCCCTCAAGACTAAGCCGAGGGGTTTTGATTCCGGCGAAGCGCATACGTTCGATATCGTCGAGAACTTCACGACGGCGGCAGGTTATTAGCGTCGACAGGCTTTCGATCTCGAAAAGGTCTGAGCTTGCGTCGCTAGCCGCGTCGTCCTCCGGCCGGGACTTGGGAATCGCCGGGTAGATAAAGTTTGGGTAGCTTCTCTCGCGGGGATTCTCCAGCACCACCGTTCCTCGTTGTATCTCCACCGATTTCTTCACAACCGAGACTGTCTCCTTATCCCGGAATATCTCTAACGAGTGGCGTGCTGCCTCTTCGTCGAGGTTCGAGGACGGCGGGTTCAGGACAGGGAAGGAGAAAGATTCCATCATGAAGGGCCGTCGAGAGTTCACTATTCGGCGGCCGGTTCCGGCGGGAAAGGTCTTTTCTGGCGGGAATCGGTTGGTGACGTTGAAACATGTCCGATCTTCGCCCCAATTTCCGGGAGTTAACTTCTCGACGTCAAATTTGCTTGTGAGTTCATCGGCTGCTGCTCTCTCCCGTAAGCGACTGAGTTCTACCTTCCCCTCTCTTACGGAAGCGTTTGAGTCCATGTGGGAGTGAATTGGGCGGATGGTTCCGACAAGCGTCGCCTCGACCTCCACGGACTTCTTGCTGGAGCACAGGCAGCTTCCATCGAAGAGACGGAGAGTACCAAACTTCCTCGGATCCTTGGGAGGCAATGCTCTAACGGCGACGGCGACGGAATCCGGCGGTTGGGAGAGGAGGCAGGACTTGCTGTTCCAGCTAGCCTCCGAGGATGCGGTCGGCGTCGACTGGTGCGACCCGCCCCGCCCGCTCTGTCCACAGCCATCGACGGAGGAAATGAGAGAGTCGCCGAGATTAGTGGAAAGGACGCACCTTTCGGCCGCCAGGTCGAGCATTGCAGTCCGATGTGGAGCGACGTTTCCTTCGCTGAAGTAACGCTCCGCGTCGAAGATGCTGAGCTCCGTGTCGAAAGAGCGAGTTACGCGGAGGGCGTTCGGTCTGTGGTCGAGACCTCCATTGAAGCTTGCTCCCCTACATCCTTCCATCTCTCTGTTTCGTCCTCCGGCAATGAGCAGCACCCTAATTGACAAGCGTAGACCGAAGGGTTGATTAAAAGGCAAGAGTTTAAATTTCAAGTCAGTAATCTAATTAATGGAAAACCAAATATTTTTACGGATTAACCATATTTAATTAAACATTTCAATCTCCAATCTCAGGAAATAATTAAAAATTTTGACCTTATTACAAAATTTTCAACAAGAAAAAAAAATCTTAAAGGATCCATCAATAGAATTAAATGATTCCTATCATTACATGATTTGAAAACAAAGCTAGTCCCTCTCATGTTTTGCACTTTATGTCAGCTGAAGTGTACATCTGATCTACTAAAAAACAGAACTTGTATCCTAAACCTTCTAGCTCACCTGAAAAGAACAGCTAACATATATGGATCAAATAATAGAAAGAACCAGGGAAAACAAAGCTGACAGCATATACATACTCAAAAAAGTTTAAGAGCAGCTCCAGATGTCCAGATTATCTTAACCTAATTACAGGTGAATCTGTAGAATCAATCTCCACATGGGATGTTCTCATGTTTCAGATCTTTAGCTAAAGTTATTTGTTCTTTAACTGTTTTTTCTTTTTCCATTTTTCTCTACTATTTAGCACTACTCTCCTTAATGGCGTTACTTTGTGCATCTCCTAACAATTTATTGATAAGGTCTTATATACTAAAATAAAGCCATGTGGTAGTGGATCAATGCACGCTTCTCAGTGAATCGCTACAAGCATTTTCCTGAAAACATTTTCTCTTAATGATTGCGACATAAAGAATTCTTTTTGTCAAACTTACCTCAACATTCTCTGCATCAATCCCTATGGTCGCAGCAGAATATTTTGGTCAGGCTATTTCCCAATAGCAACCAAATTTAGTCTGTCTCCATACTGAAATGAAAATTTAAAGTTTAAAGATGACACAGCCACCAAACACTGTAAAGAACGAGAATAAAAAGAATAATCGCACACACAATAGTTGATTCTTGACATCATCTATGTAAGGTCATCTACAAGGACTCGAGCAAAATTTAATCAACACTAGATGACTAAAGAATCAATCATGTAAGGTCCATAAGGGCAAAAGACTTTTTTCCTTACGTGTCATGCTAAACTCCATAACAAAAATCGTCTACTTTTTGAAAAAAAAAAAAATGCCAGTAAAGAAGTTTTCTGCACTGAACAAAACGATGTGAATTGTGATTGATGGAGCCAACACATAAAATTTTCAATAGGCGATTCAATGCTTTTGGCTCCTCTGTTTAGGCAGTCAAAAGATATTGCATCTGAATAAAGAAGCGGTTATAGTAAGAGAAAAAACACTCAGCTCTTTCTTGTCTTCTCACCAGAGAGTCAGGACTAGCACCATACATACTACTCGAATTGGCCTTGTTTACATGACAACTGACTTGTGGCTGCGATCCTCAATGAGAATTCTATTTTGAAGTCGTGTCTGATACTGAGACACAAATCTAGATAAAATCTATTAAGGCAACAGAGCTTGTATACAAAGTAGAATGCCTGGTCGACAAGTTTAATGGTTCAATAATACAATCAAAAGGCGCATTTGCTAGTAAAAATCTCCATAGCAGCTTGTTTCAACCAGGCTGCCTATTTAGAATCTGCAATTAAGCCCGGAAAGAAAAAAAATCACCAAAACAGTCACAACTTCAAAACTTATCTTTAAAATAGAAGTGATTTACATCTTTGATTAAAAATCTCTCGACAAATTTTGTGCATAGTTACAGCATGGCAATCACCACGTGCACAGAGATAATTAATATCAGCAAACGGAGTGCCTGGAGAACAAGCTTTCTGTGCGGAAAATACAAGGTCCTTAGTCATCGGCCCGGCAAATATTTTGTAAAACTCATACAAGTGTTTTGATTGATCACCCAATTGCACCGCACACCGAAACACAATACAACTTCTATCCAGCTGAATCCTGGATCTTTCTTCATGTTCCCCTAATTCATAGATTTTGAATCTTTCCAACAATATCACACATCTAATTTGATACTATTACGACCCGCTTTATGAGTAAACTAACTTATTAATTTTGCGAAATCAATTTTATTAAGCTCACTAAGCCTTATATATCATAATATCTTTTCTCTTACTTCCGTGAGACTAAACCAGAGTATTACATTATTGTCAAGCCCAAAACTAATAATTGTTCAAAAACTATCCTTTCATCAGCAACATATGAGATCAACTCAATAACGGCTCTACCATCCTTGATAGTCTTTTCTATTAGCCTCTCACCATGCTTAGAACTAAGTTTACTCTAATAATGACCAGCTTAATGAATAAACTAACTCATTCACTTGGTGAGCCAAATAACAATATGGTTTAATTTAAAATGCTTAAGTCCAATTAAATGATAGAATGCTCACCCAATCATATATACCAAAATATCTTTTCTCCAACTTCACGTGGGACTAAACTAAGGTATTACAGATACGTAAAAGTTTGATGACAGGTATTGGGGTTCCATAACCAAGCCCCCTGACCATGAATGTAACTCATCTATTTGATAAACCTAAATAAAATAATTTAATTAAAAAACACTTAAACTCAAGTTAATGGGTAAGCTTATTAGGCTTTATATATTACATCAAGTTTCATCTCACTTTTAACGTGAGGTCCAAAACCATCCCAAATACATGTAAGGCTAGTCAGTGACAAGTCTACTATTCACAATGAACCCTTACCTATTAGATCCTTACCTCACTTGATGAGACTAAATAATGTGGTTTAATTGAAATATGCTTAAGCCCAACTAGTGGTTGTAAGCTCATTAAACTTTATATAGTATGATATGTTTTATCTCACTTCCTATATGGGATTAAATTAAGATATCATAAAGATATTCTCCCAGATACCCTCAGCCATCAATGTCATTAGATTATTTGACAAGAACTAAGTAAAGGTTCTTGTATGCTATTGTATGGTTGAAGTGGCTAACAGGAGGATGAATTAAGTTCATTAATGCTTAAACCCATAATAATTCTTCACTCAGTGCATTAGTAATTTCCATATCGTATTCAAAATTAAGTTTTGAAAACGCAGCCATGGATTTCTTTCCTTTGTTTTATCGTAAAGGAAGGATGCTAAAAACTTTTTGCCTTGTGGAGTACTTGCCCCTGTATCTTCATTTGGCCAACTTTCATTCTCTCCGGCAAACAAACCAATGCATCCATTAGACTGCCACATTTTGAGTACATATCACCACGTGCATTTCCACCAATAAGTCTGTCTGATGTCAACCCTCTTTTAATTGTATCGTCATGTAATCCTCAACCATGGACATAGATGACAGTGCTATGATAGTAGGATTGTAGATTAAATAGTTTTATTGACTACAAATCTCCAATCCCACAATCAAGAGTGTCCTTCTAGCACTACCAATTAAGACATTCCACTAAAAGGAGTCTCTTTGATTGATTAAAAAAATTCTATAACCTATCAACTATATTTGGTAAATAGAATGCACGGTTGCTGTAGCATTGCATTCATAACCATTTCAATCTACCAGGAACTAACCGAACTACAATGCGTATGTCATAAAAAGCATGAGCACGACTGTGCGTGTTGCAAGAACAGGTTTTGACCCGAACTCTGTCTCCTCGAACAGCTCAAGAGCCTCTTCGAACTCACTGATTTTGTAATATCCATCGATTATTCTATTCCATGAAACCACAACTCTTTCCACCAATGTAGCAAAAACCCTCCTAGCATTGACCAAATTCTCCATTCTGCAATACAAGGCCAATGCCTACTAGTGTATCCTCCTGAATACCAATCTTGCGCACTAGTCCATGAACCACATGACCGTCAGATGCACCTAGACCTCCAAAATGGGTAACATACTATGTACAATAAAGAAATTCCAAACCTCACTTCTCATTCGGATTGCCTCGTAAACCTCAAGGGCTATCTTCTCTTCACTCGAAATGTAGCTCGATATAAAACTATTCCACAATAAATCCCAAAGAACCATTCCATCGAACGAGTCGCGAGCATCAACCAACGAACAAACTGCCGTGTAAAAATATTTTTGTCACCAATGGGGCAAAGAGCTACTGGTTCATTTCAGAGATCGAAGAATTTGCGACGAATAAATCCTACCAGAGAACCAATGAGACCATGCTAGTGGAATTGGCCGCGCGTGTCGATATCGTCGAGGCCGGAGGAGGCCGAATAGAGAGGGAATGCTAAATCCCGATCTTCGGACCACTGCGAACGCTCCCCCTTAACCAGGAGTCCCATGGGAGACGGTGCTTGGATCACGGAGGGAGAGGAAGACGAATTGGGAAGCGGCCGGGTTCCCGAGATCGAGCAAGGGGGCGAGGGGATGTGTTTAGGAAGGAGCTGCTTCCGAATTGGAGCCATGACCACGAGGGAAAGGTTTGATCTGGGGATTGCAAAAATATTCATATTGATGGGTCCGATCCATGCGACTCTAATGTTAAACCCCAAATTGATTTGGTTCCGAATCTAGGTTCTATAAAACCTGACTTACGATTCAGAAACCCACCAACGGTGTCAGGCCCGGGTTCGGCCGGTTCGGCCCAACCCAAGCCCAAGCCCACAAATGGCAGAAGCACACTTCCGGACGGGAGAAGCCCGGTCAACTGAGGAAGTTGACCCGAGCAAATCACGCGAGGCACACTCGGCAGCATCCTCTTCTCCGCACGAAGCAGACGTTGGCAAAGGCGGACGACGCGGACGCCTTCCTCCGCGAGCGTTGCGCGGAGACGAGAAAGCGGACGACGGCTTCGGCGACGTCTTCGGAGGAAGACGCGTACGGCGGCTGCAGAGCGGAAGACTCGGGCGCAGCGAAGAGCTCGGACGCGGGTCGCGGCGAAGCTTCCCTATAAAGCTCGACGAGATGGACGGAGCTCAGGGTACGCGCAGGGGCGTCACCACACAGCGAGCGCCGGGGGCGACTCCACCGGCGACGGCGAGGCGCCGTCGCCCTTCCAGAGCTGGGCTCTGATGCCGCCAAGGGGCGAAGGTCGGCGCGGCGGCGTCGACGAGAGAGAGCAGGAAAAACAGAGCTTGTAACCGGCGATGACCGGCGAGGGAGGGATGGGGGCACCGGCGACGGTGATCGTCGGCAAAAAGAGGAGTTTTGTAACGTTTTAAGAGGAATAAAACGAAGCTTTCCCTCTCCCTACTTCTTCCCCTGTTTCGGCGTTTCCGGCGAGAGCTCTAAGCAGCAGGCGGCTGCTAGGTCACCGGCGACGAGGCGAGACGCAGGCGGCGTCCTCCCCTTGTCGTCAGCCTTCTCCGGCGTCAGCTCGAACGCAGGCGGCGTTCGAGCGCTGCGAACGCTCGCGGCGTCGCGAGGTTGAAGATGACCCGCGTTTCGAGGCGAGTCAACGAAATGGGTGGTCAAAGTGATTTCGGAACGAAGTCGAAATCGGATTTCGACTTCGGATTTCGATTTCGACGGCTGACGCGATCTTACGTCAGCAAGGTGCAAATTCGGCGCGGCGAAGGAAATTTCGGGCGGCTGACGCGAAGGTGACGTCAGCGACGGAGATTTACGCGCGGCGGCGAGATTTCGATGAGGGCCGACGTCACGCCGACGTCAGCATCAAGATGATTTTGACTTGGTCAAAATCAGAAAGGGTATTTCTCCAAATTAGGGTTAGGGCTTTTGAGCGACCTGTAATTTGGGGATAAAAATTATCCGGGGAGATTAGGGTTTCGAATTTCGGGTCGGAAACCCTAGGGCGAGTTGCGTTCCGGTATTCCGCCGGACGGCTCTAGGAAGCGGATAAGCGCTCATTCTAGGCCGATCCGACCGGGGCGTGACAAACGGAGAACAATACTTTAGGCAAATACCGTGCTTATACTGTTACACACTAAAGGAAGATTCTTATAATTATATTACTACTAGATTTAATATATTTGTCATTTTTTTTCTATCTAGATTTAATATATTTTTTATTTTTTTTTTTTATTTTTCGTCCAAAAAACACACTAAAGAAAGATTCTTATAATTATATATCAACTAAAAATGAACAGGTAGAACGTGAATCACACAACAGGGTGAAATTTTGTAAAATTTAACTAAATTTCATAAACTTTAACTAAAATTTTATAGATTTATACTAATTTTATATAATATTGGCTAAATTTTATAAAATATTGATAAATTTTATAGAATATTAATTAATTTTGTAGGATATTGACTAATTTGGTAGAATATTAGTCAAAATCTATAAAATTGATTAACAAAATTTGATTACTATTTTATAAATTTTAAACAATGTTATGTGAAATTAATCTAAATATATGAAATTTTAGTCAAATTATAAGAAATTTCACTTGATTCAAGGAAATTTACTCTCATTTGTGCTTGTGATTCGTGCACAATTTAATTATTTTAAAATATGCGTATATATGATTTTATGGTATAGTGTCTTCGTCTGGACATTTTTCTCCTTATTTACTTTATTCTTATATTTAACTTATATAATTATTTTATTTAATTAGATAAATATGTTTTCTTTTTTTCCTAATTTTTTTACTTATAAAATATCATGTGATAGGGTAGGCCTCATAATTCGGGTCAGCGGATCATAAACGGGTCGTGTCAGCTGTGACTCGTGACCCGATTAAGCCAACTCGAACACGATTCGTTTAATTAATTAGGTCAAACTGTCTAATATGAACACGACCCGAATATAATTGGGTCAATCCGACACAATCCAAATAATATGTTTATCATTTATATTTTAAATATAAATAATAAATTGATAAAAAAAATTTTAAAATTAATAAAATTTTGGGCTTATGTGTGGGCCGAAATTTGGGTTAAAAGATAATTAGAAGATATTTGGGCTTATGGGCTAGTAATAAGAGTTAGGCGAGCCTATATTTAAATTTTTTATATATAAATATATAATGTAATCGGGTTAAGCAGGTCAACCTGTTTACAACCCGACACGACCCGATTATTTTTGGGTCATAAACGGGTTGACCCGAACACGATTATAGCTGACCCGAACCCGCCTAACTTCATGTCGAGTCGGGGTCAAGTCAACGGGTCGGGTCAAATTTTGCCAGGTCTAGATAGTGGTCGAGTATCGCCTTGAGTACTAGAATTTCATTGGGCGCTAGGGATGGCAAAAAAACCTCATCCCCGACTCGACCCGACTCGACCTGAAGTCAACGGGGAAAACCCAAGTTGACCGGGGGTCGGGTCGGGTTCGGGGAAAACCCGATGGGGGTATAGTCGGGTCGGGTATGAGAATTTAGGTATCCGCCCCGACTATTAAAATAACAAATTTACCCCTTATAAGTTATAACCTAGTTACTAAATTTTAATAATTTATGTAGAAATAATGATATAGTTTATGTAAAATATTTTTTTATTTATATATTATGAATATAGAATGTAAATTAATTTAAAATATTATTTATAATATATATTTATTTTTTAGGTCAGGCGAGGCCGTAGGGTCGGGGGTGGGGCAGGGTTTTCTAAACCCGTCGGGTTCAGGGACGGGTTTGGGGAAGTCAGGGTCGGGTCGGGGATGGCAAAACCCGACCCTGCCCCGCCCCGCCCCGTTGCCATCCCTATTGGGCGCACTCAGTCGGGTGGAGTTTTTTTGAAAAAAATCCATTGGGGTATTTGACTTGGGTTATTGGGCAGTTATGCAAGCCAGAATGAGATTCATGGTCACTTAACTCATTCTAGGGTAACAAAAGTTAACATCATTCTTGTGACACAAGCATATTTTATCATATTATGTCGTAAATGTGTTAATCTATTTATGACATGTAAAATTTCGTATTGTGTTATGTAATATAAAATATTGTAGCATATTTTATTATATCGTATCGTATCATATGACATGATCTATTTATTAATTATGTTATTTGTATTGTGTCGTATTACCTGTGAAATTAAGTAAGTTATGTTTATATTCTATATACATAAATAGATTGTGTTCATGTTAACTATAATCAAGTCAGGTATCAAATATGACATAACCCATTATAAGAGGTAAAATATGCATTGTCTATCATAATCCCAATTATTGTAGGTTAAGACCGAAGTTGGGAACGAAAATTCTTACACTCAGTATATTTTTTATTATTGATTTATTATGATTTAACTATAATTTTTTTTTTCTTTTTTTATTTTAGTTTTATATAATTGTTTCTAAAATTAAATAAGTTTTTATTTTTTTAAAATTAAATCGGTCCACCGATTTGTAATTAATTTGAATCAGTAAACACTTAATTAGAAAAAAAATAATCACAACTTTTCTTCAACCAAAATCTTGTTCGCAATATTATATTCCTCACGTGGCGTGGCCATAAAGAGGCAAACTGCAACGTCTTGTCAAAGACCAACCACCCCCAACAACGTGTCACGGGCCAAGCCAAATCGCCAGGCTCACAAAAACGGTTAACTAACCGCGCTCGACTTTAGGAAATAAACCAAACTACTATTTGCCTGAACCCAAAAATAGCTGTGAAATTAAGAATATTAATTCGCGAAGCCGGAGCTCTTTTTTTGGCTTTCCCTCCCGAGCCCCAAATTAGCTCGAACCTCCCCATCTCCCCATGTAGCAGAGGCGAGAAGGGTTGCTCCTCGTCCCTCGCCCCTCGCCCCTCGCCCCGTTCCTGAAATCGTAAGGCCTTTTCGGGCGATCGCCGTCGCTTATCATGCCCTTGTGCCTGCGGATTCGATCGTGGCTTCGCGACTACGACCGGATTCAGGCGTTCGTCGTCTGGCTGATTTACATCCAGGTCGGCCGTCCTCTTTCTTCTTTGATCGCCATTCGGGGTTTTCCACTCCCTTTTGTGGGAAATTTCTTCTTCGTTTTCCTTATCCCGGAATTGGCATATAGTGTTTGCGGTAAACTAGGTCATGTTTTTGAAGGGCAATGCGCTGCCTTATATTATCGTTTAGCTGTATCGCATTGATTGCTTTCGCGAAGACTTTGATCCATTCTTGAATAATTCTTCAGATTGGCTGCGCGCTCGTCGGATCTCTCGGTGCGCTATTCAACGGTGTGTCGCTGATCAACCTGGCGGTGGGTCTCTTCGCTCTGATTGCCATCGAGAGCAGTAGCCAGCGTCTTGGCCGGACTTACGCAGTGCTTCTCCTGTGTGCCATTGTGCTTGACATATCTTGGTTCATTCTTTTCTCCCACACAATTTGGTACGCTTCCTGTGACTTGATCTGGCAATGGCCTCTTTGTTCAAATTGTCTTCAAAATTGTCTCATCTTCAGATCATGGACGCATTTTATCTTTTTTTTTTTTGTTGCATTTACAACTAAATCTTGTCTAGCTTTCATATGATATATAGTTATCCTATTTTGGTACATATCCATGTTAAGTTCCCTTTCATTTTATCTCTTTGTTTCTGAGATATAAGGCACATTTTGATTTTTAATGTTAACAATGATAATAAAATAGATGACGCTTGCACCTGTATTATGATGAGCCGGTTCAAGTAGTGCATTGGGTAGCAGCAAAATGTATTTAGATTTTCACTTAAATAAGTTATATTGATGTGGCAGTCATTCTTTTCCCAGTAAACAAGAGATCCAAGAAGACTTGTTGGTTGCTGCAAATGACACCTGAAAACAATAGAATGACCAATTTGTTTACCTCATCCATGGCAAATTTTGATTCTCGAATAAACTGCATTAACAATTTTACTTTTGTTAATGATACTCGATATGAAGTGAGATAAATTTTTTAAATGCTTAATAATAGAATTATGTAATTATCTGAAGTTTGAATTTTAATTTTCTGCTACTATTGGTTTTAGCATACCATTTTGTTGCTCATCAATTTTTCTTTATTGTTTGCAACGCTAGCGAGATGTATTTAGAATATAGGATGCTAGGAACTTATTAAGCAATTACAATTCACATTTCTAATCAATTTTGCTCCTAGTTTCTTGCGTTACCTGTTGCCAAGGAATCAAGTAGAAGTGTTGTTGTGACTTTCCCATTAAAATGTTTCTTTAAAGTTTCAAGTAATGGTTGTTTAGGTTATGGTCGGTTCCTTAATTGTTTTTTCTTTTATACTAAATATTTTGATCCCATGCCAGTTATCTTACATGCTTTTCAAGTTATATGGAAATTTAATTCAGGTGTTTCCGTTCTCTTTGGTTAAGGATAATGCTGAGAAGTCCTATAAATTATCTTTTCTAAAAAGAAATTTATACATTAAATGTTGCAAGAACTATTCGTGTGTTAGCTGCCAGAAGCAGGAACTGAGTCCAAGACCGATAGAAGCCACCTCACTTATGCAAACCGTCCAAGAAATAAGACACATGCATAATACTCATTATTTTGGACTTCATTAGTTTTCTTAATTGGAAGTGTTAGAATTTTTTCCAATGAATATTTAACTCATATGATTATATCAAGTTTGAGATTAAAGGAGCTAATCATGTAAACCTAACTAAATCAACGTCCTTTTTGGCTTTGGTTTTGACTGGTTAATTAGGTTGGAAAAGGAATTGAACTATTGTTTTCACCTACATTTTGTGTTCACTCAATATGGTTCGAATTACTTTGTTCAGATGTTGTATAAAGAAGCATTGCTGAAATGACTGGGAAATACCAAATTTACTTGAAATTTTTTACCGTAGAAATTTAGCAACTGATAGTAAATCATCGATTGCATAGTATCAAAATAACTATAGTGATATTAGATCTTCTTGTATGTTTATGAGAATTATTTGTCTTATTTTTTATTGAACAAAGGTTTGGATGCCAATCTATACTTGTGCAGTTGATTACTAAAGCAGGTGGACAGTTCAATCTCTTCCTTGGTTGTAATAATTTGATGTCCACGTCTTCCTTCTTTCACTTTTCTTCAAAATTTATATCATTCATATTTTGATTCTTTATATTTCTATGTAGGAATTTTGCATCTGACAAGTACGGACAGCTGTTTGTCTTTTCCATCAGACTTACATTGGTGATGCAAATTATTGGCTTTTCCGTAAGGTTTTTTTCATCATTCCTGTGGATTCAGATGTACAGATTAGGGGCGTCAATTGTCAGTAGCACAGTGACCCAGGAGGCTAATTTTTATGTGAGAAACAGCTTTTTGAGTCCCAGAACTAATGATATATCCAGACAGAGCTCTGTTTCAGATGATGATATTCTTGGCGGCTCCATCTACAACCGTCCTTATTTTTCTCCTCTGTTTGAAGATGCTCAGAATAGGGTATCTGACCAAGTAAGTCCGCTTGTTTGGAACTAGTGTCCTAGTGTATTACATCTTTCAAATAGTTTATTGTTATCTCAAGTAACATTTGCCCTTGTTCTTCTTCTACCTTAGATTCCTAATAAATAAAATTTCAGTTCTATTTTCTGCTTCTTGGGCAATCATTATGAGAGATCTGCCATCTCTATTTTTATACTCTGATGAAACAGTAAACAACGTATGGTATCGACATAATGAGGATAGTAACTCAAATTCCTTTTGCAGGATGGGAATCATATAAGTGGTTCTAATTGTGGATCAGAATCAGCAACTGAAGCGCCACAGCTTAAATTGCGTATTGACAGACAATTCCAGGTTATTCAGGTAAGCTGTATGATTCTGTTTGAAATTATTTTTACATGTTTTCTACTTAATTCTTGTTCTAGCCTGCAAGTCCTGTACAGTGGTTCTCCAATATCTGCAATTCTTGTTTGTTTGGGTTAATTTTTGTTTCCAAATGCTTTCATTGAATCAGAATTGACAACGATCGACCTGCTGTTCTTGCGAATAATCATCTTCCAGCAGCACTAATGAACCTTCAATTTGCTATTCACGATTGAGAATCTTCTTCCCGCAATAGTTGTAAATCTTCAACATGCTAAATGTGGTTGTCTCGTGTAATAAAGAAGCTCAGCTAATGAAAGAACAGCTCATTTTCTGCGATGTCAAATTGGTCTAGTCCTTTTCCTCTTGTTTTGTTATGCGCATTGGGATTCCTCACTTGCTGAACTTTCATGCATAGATGATAGATCACATAGGATTAAGTCTGTAGTGAGCAAAAAATAGTCATTTCTGCATAACACATTTTTTATAATTATTATATCAACGTTTTTGGTTTTTGAAATTAATTATTTCCCTAATAATTACTAACAAAGTCTGATTTTTTATTTGTGACTGCAGGTAGATAATACTACAGTGCACCGGCCCCTAATCCAATGATATGGTTTTGTAGAGAATTAGTTTTGTTTGTTTTTCCCGTGTTATTCTTTTCCTATTATTGAGGTCTCAAGCTCCTGGTGTGGGAACTGGGAACTGGGAACTGTACAGTATCATCATCGTCCCTGTTTTTGATCTGCATGTCGTGACTCGTGAGATCATATATGAAGAGATCCCTACTGGCTATTTGCTATGTTATAAACCTCGCGATTGATCGGGTTACTGGATGTCAGAATACTTGGATTAAACGAAATCCACGGATGCAAAAGCTTTTACCATTTTGTACTGCATCTGTGGGATCAAGGATTAGGATCTAGCCTCATTTTTTGTAATGGCAATTTAATATATTGGTCATCAATTCCTTCAACAATGTGTCAGCATGATTTTGTGCCGATTTTATAATAGTTTTCGCAGATATATTAAGGCCGGTTATGGATCTCAAAGCATTCTAAGATTTTGTTGCAGCTGGATCTGAGCAAACCGAAAGCACCTTGAAATTCACGGGTTGGATTGATAATTGTAATTTTGCTGAAATTTTAGAAATGTGAATAAGCCAAATAATGCAGTATTAGGGAAAAAAAACGATTACTTTATTCGACGCATTCTTCTTGGATTCAATAATGCTAATTTCTATGAAGCCTGTACTGTGGCTTAATTGAAGCCTTGGTACTTAAAGAGGACAAGAATCTCATATAACTTTTACAAAATTTCTATGAAGGAAAGCTCTAGACTATGAATTTAAGTTTTCTGAATTTAATATTAGATTATAGAAAATGAATATTAAACTATTTAGATTGCATCACTTAGACTAATGTTTGATTTGAACCTTTTTTTCATAAAGATTTCCTTGACTTTCACATGCAACGATAAAATAAAAATGAGTAATCCATTTTTGAATGGCGGTCCCCAAGTTTGTGTATCCGGCACATAATCATTTCTAAAACTGTGTAGAAATTTTAGATAACACTGGAATGCAGTGTCGGGTAATTTAGATCATTTAACTAAAATAAAATAAGATAAAACATTATTAAGCTTGGGTTTTTTTATATATTTGAAGAATTTTGATCAGATAAATAAAAATATATAATTATTCAATTAAATATCTTTTGAGGAACATTGTTCTGTGCAAGACATGAAAAAAAATTTCTATACAAGAATCTTGTTTATAATTCTTAGACAGTTAAATCTTTGTCATCTATCCTACACAATATGAATCTTAAATCAATATTTATGTGATCCATGCCTTAAGATTTGTATTTTTTAAGCTATGAACAACAGAAATATGACTTGCTTAAGGATCCTAAACTAGTGTTAAGCCTGTGGGCCGGAATTTGGGCGCGGCCCAAACCCAGCCCACCCAATAAAAGTCTTCAAGCTGACCAAGTTAGCGGGGCCACTCAGGCGTCGCCTGGATCTGAAACGCCAACTGCACGCGAATTCCTCGCGTGACGTGGGCGCGTGGGCGATGGGACGTGGCGGGCCTCGGACTTCGTGCGGGTCGTGGGGCGGCTGCGAGGTGGGTGAACGAAGAAAAACGAGCTCGACGAGGCGTCGTCGGCTTGTTAACAATGTCTCTCCCCGCTCCCCTCTCCGCCGATCGTCGGCGAAGCTTTCCTGGTGTTCCGGTGGTGTGGGCGGGTGGTCGGGACGCCTCGGAGAGCTTCGTCCTCCACTTCTCCGCGCTTCGTCGTCTTCACCGTGTCCGCCGCCGCAGCTACTGTCGTCCGCGTTCAAACTGCCTCGGAAGGCGTTGCCGGCATCAACTTCTCCGATTAGAAGGAGCCGGCGGCCATTGTGATCGCTGAGGTACCTTCTAGCCTCCCTATTTACGGCTTTCTCCCCTGTCGAGCTCGCGGCTCCCGACATGTTCCTTCCTCTCCGACTCCGACGGTGTATGTATGTGGCGCGTTACCTTCTCTCGCTCCTCCGGCGAGCCCTTTCCTCTCCTTCCCTGGCTGCCGGCTCTCCTGCGTGCGAGAACTGCCAGAGCCAGCTCTCGCCTGCGTGCGAGCTTCGAGTTCCTTCCCGTCGCTTGCATGCGGCATTTCTAGCTTCGGAGCTGTCGTCGAAGTGCAGCTTCGCCCCATCGTCATCAACCTTGGGAGCAGCCGTCGCGCCTGTTCTGAGTGCAAGCGGACAGACGCCGTCGACTCCTTTCGTCATCGACTTACGGTTCTCCTCCAGTGGGTCTCCGGCGTGTGCGACTCCTCTTCCGTGCTCTCTGTTGCTTGGCAGTCCTCCTGGCGCCGCCGGCCACCGGGGCGGCTCTTTCTTCCTCCTCGAGTTCCTCACGCGAGTGAGGTGGTCGGCCAGCTCTCCTGCCAGCCAGCGGACGCACACGAGGCGTGCACGAATGGCCGCCCGTTCATCATCAACGCGTACGCGCGTGTGGCAATCTCTCGATCGGGTTCTCCTCCTCGTCGATGTGCGAACGAAGGTACCGACCGGGTCCTCTCCGTCATCGGTGTGCGACGCCGAGTCGATCTTACATGTCACTGGCGCGCGGCACCGTGTGGACGACCGTCTACGATTGCCGGGCACCGGCTAGATCCGTAGACGTGTGGGTGAGTTGGTTACTCTCCTGTGGTTCTCTCCCCGGCACGCGTGCGTACTCGGAAACCATTGTGGACCCCGTCCGACACGGTCGGTCACGGATGCGTCTATTTCGGGTTCGGGTGAACCCGGTTCGACTCAGCGATACCGGCACTCGGTAAATCGCGAGTGTTGATTTGGACCGTGTTGGAACGGCAGCGATCCTTGTTGAGTCCATAGTCGGGCTGGGAGTCGGTTCGAGGAATCGACTCCGCCAGTTGCGCCCAATCCAATGGTTCCGACTGTTGTGACAGTTGCGTTGACGTATTTAGACTCGAGTCAAACGTTGACTCACGTGGAAATCCATAAAAAAATATTACCGTAATTCAGGACGTGATAATTAGTATCTTACCAGGGTTATTTTTAAGTCACCAACAGATAAATTATAGGAAGGGAATTCGATATAATAGCCTGGTTTAGAGGGTACCTATTGTGTTATTATCCAATGCTAGTATTAGAGAACTTGAGCTCTTCAATATCGGCATGAGTACTTGGATAAGTGGATGAATGTAAAGCATATGAGCAGGTCGAGCGTCTATCTAACCATAATAAATGTATGCAGTGCTCGAATAATGAATGTGTGCATCTTGTGCTACTGTAGAGATGGGAGATTGGAACTTTATGTAGGTGGCTGCCTGCAAGCGTCGGCATGGTCTTTATTACTAAGTATTTGGTTCGATTTGTTTTATTTTTATTGATTATAAAAATTTTTAATAAATTCGGTTCATAAAAAAATCTTCAGTTTCGATAACAAATTTTATAAAATTCAATTTTAAATTTCAATTTCAATTTTTATAATTTCAATTCAGTAAAAAATTAAATTTATCTATATATATATATTAAAATATAGAATATATATAATATATAATATATATTAAAAATATGATATATTATATTATATTCTAAATTTATTATAGTATAACTAGTTACTAAAAGTTTAAAATTCAATACCTAATAACCTAATTATCTTTTATCTAATTAATTAAAATTTTAATTATATTCTTAATAATTTAATTTTTTGATAATTTATCAGAAATTTTTTTTCTGTAAATTTGGTTTGATAAAATTTTAATTTTTAAAAAATTTAATTTAATTTTAATTTTTAGTATTTTATTAAAAAATTTTAATAATTTTTTTTTGATAAATTCGATTTGACATGAATGGAAAGGAGACTAATCCCGGTCCAACATTTGGCTCAATATTCGCATTCTTGCCCGCTAAGACGTCACAGATGACCCGTTTACATGGGTGATCCATAGGTTCAGTCTAACCTAAAGCGCAGCAGGTCCAGATCCTCTCGCACGGACCGGGGCTCCAGTTGAAACTCTTTTCCGTTTGTCCGAACTGTCGACCGTCGAGCTAAACCCCCGGTGGCGGCGGTCCTCCTTCCCATTTCTTGAAGCCCGGTCGGAACCCTCTGATCGTTTTCGGTATCGGCGTCCGATCCATGTCAAGGTTCCGGTCTCTCCTTCAAGCTTCCATTGCCGCTACAAAGCGGGGTACGATCGGATAAGTAGCAGTCGCGGATTCTCTCATTAAGCAAATTTGTTTGCCTTCCGCTGGTTTTGATGCACCTTTCTCCTTTGTAGCAAATTAGCTTTTCTTAATTTTCACACGATCTAGGCTATATGATCTATAGAGCTCAAGCCCTCACCACGCCTCGTGAACGTTTCGGCATCGGACTATTGTATCTGAGTTGACTTTGTTGTAGGGTTTCACATTATTCAAGAAGCGATGCTGATGCTGTGGACTTTCAGGCCTTTTCGGTCTTTAAAAACGTGGAATTTGCTAACTCTCAAGTTGCTGAATGGGGGTTCGTCGTAGACCAAGAGCAAGAGATGCCGATACTCACGGCTTCGACGCTGTTTCTATGCGTTGAAACTTCTACGTTTTTCTAGTTTTGAAATCAACAGAGGATGTTTCAGTGGTAGCAGAATGTGCGTTTCTAGTAATACTATAACATATATGTATCATTATAACTTTCACTTCTTATCGGGCAGAGCGGATGACCCCTCGTGCAATTGAGTATAGTAGCATTCCCTAGATGCAGAAAATATTTTTGATGCATTCTCATTGTTTCCATCTTTAGTTTTTTTTTCTTAGCGTATATGAAAAAGCTGAGTCTAGTTGCATTATGGTTCGTACCTTGTTGCAGTTATATGGAAATTTGGAAATGAAGTAATTGAGAATGGCTGAAGTCACAGTTGAACTGAGGCTTTAACAAGTAATACTTTTTAAAATGATTTGACAATCACTATTTGAATATAACATATCTAGAGAATTAAGAATACCATTCATGAAATCCTGCTTGACTAAGTTTTTTCAAATTATATGAGCATTTACAATATGTATAGTTTTTTGCAAGAACCTAACACAATTTACAGAAAATTAGGGTTACTTATTGCTTGGTTTATTTGATCTTCAACTTGATATAATTGTTGTCTGATGTAGTTGCAGCATTGCACCGGTCTGCTTATTTTGTACCTTTTGTTACATATCACAATAATTGTTAAATTAAATCACTTAATGCCTTTTCCAAAATTCCAATTGAAGAGTGTGATAGGATCTTCAACCCAGCAATCCTTAAATCTGTGTAAGGAAATTTAATGATAATAATATATATTTTTTAATTTTATTTCACAGCTCTTGCATGGAATGTAGAAGATATAATGCCACCAAGTGAAAGATTCGTGTTCAACTTCAATTCGAAGGAGGATTTGAAGAAGTGGCACTTGTATGCAGACTCAGAATTTGGAGGTTGTGTAACTTCACGATTTTTGTTCTAATTTCAAAAACTTGCTTGGATTTTTTTTATTTTGCTGAAATGTTATAATTCATAGTGTATTATATAACAGTAATGTTTTGCCTAAAGTGGTATATTAACCATGGGTTGTTGGAATCTTGAGTGTGATTATGATTGTGTTAAGAAGTAATATCATGACATAGACCCGTCGTATTCTAATTTTTAAAAGATTTATTATAGGTGTTTGATTCAACCTTTCAACTTGTACCTCCTTTTCTCTTTTTACTGAGGTGTGCATCTCTGGTTTTTTATCAATCACAATATTTTTGGTGCTTGCGGCCTCTGATCATTGTTGTAAGATTAAATTTCCACGTATGATTATATTAAAACATATAACTGGTCTATTGTGTTGCATTTCTTTAGTTTGATATGAAATTCATGATTTAGTTTTAGTTTTTTTCTTTATGCTTTCAAGTTTCAACAACAACAACAATAAGCATAAGATAGACAACCATCTTTTTTCTCCTAGGTTTAAAAATCATTTGTAGGCGACAAGCTTCATGTTACACTTGCATGTCATTTTGAGACAGAATTAGGTGGAATTGCAGATTGCAGGGGACTAT
This sequence comes from Costus lasius, assembly GCA_027563935.2. Classification (NCBI taxonomy): domain Eukaryota; kingdom Viridiplantae; phylum Streptophyta; class Magnoliopsida; order Zingiberales; family Costaceae; genus Costus; species Costus lasius. Next base: position 8,801,818 of record CM050447.1, on the reverse strand, counting down.
TGATTCTAAATGCGCTTAATATTTCAGTACAGTACATAGTACATACATTGGTATTTGTTGCATACTGATGGATATGGATTTATGAGGGACAACATTGGCTCCACTTATATGTGGTTTTATTTCTTTTGGGCAATTAGTAATCTTATATAATGAAATTTACAGACACAATGTTTCAGGTTTATCTTCAGCTTCTTTGGAGATAACTGATGCTGGTAGTAACCATGGACTAAGTGGTATGCTTCCTTCACTTATTGTGCATGCTCTCTTTCAGATGTCTCATGAGTTATCAAGTTCATTTTACTTAGTACATGGCATTGACAAAAATGCAAATCCTACTAGTTGGGATGGAAAAATGTAGAATATTGTATTCCTTATCGAGTAACTACATGGTGGCACTTAAATCGAGGCTGGATTATAAAGAATAATATAAACACATATTATGACATAATCATGATAGAAAGATTTGATGGTGTTGCTATGGTAGCAAAATGTTGTATTCAATCATGCTATATGTGCTGCCTTTGATAGTTTTCGATGCTTCCCTTTGCAAGATAAGAGAATGCGTTTGTGCAAAAGTAATCTTATTTGCTTGTGCATGTAAAAAAGAGTATGCACTTTGTAAGAAATGTGTTGGTAGAATACAAACAGTGTCTCATGCTCACTCATGTGCAAGGGAATAGAGCCCGTATCTGTTTGCATGTGGTAGCGATAACATTACTTGCTCATACAAATGTGAAAAAAGAGAGATATTGCACATAAACAAGGAAATGTATCGCTAGTTTCAACTAGAAAGAGATGGAGAAGGTGCTGAAAGAAAAGTTGGAAGTACCGGAGTTGGTTGATTTGACATGCAACAAGATGAAGTTTGTAGCAAGATTGCCTTAGAATAAAGTATGACCAAAAGTCATAGAAGGGGAGCCCTCGTGTAGGAACTTGGGATTGCTGGAGAAAGAGAACATAGGTTTACATGGGGAAATGGTGCCGCTTCAACAAAGGGGTCAATAATGTTGTTGATGTGACTAAGGTGTTGAGGAAGTTGTAAATGAGGGGCAGTGTTGGTGAGCAAGTGAGGAGATGACATTGAGAAGTATAAAAGAAAGTGAGTGTGAGTGAGAAACAGAGAGTGGTACATGCTACTATAGATGACTTCACCGATGACAAGAGGGCCTTGAATAACTTTTGGTGTAAAAACAGAAAATGACCCCAAACGAGGTCAACATAGGGAAAACTACTCAAGTTTAAAATCTTGTTTTCATACCAAATTAGATGAAAAAAATTAGAATATTGTATTGCTTATGGAATGCTTACACACTGTCTCTTATATAAAGATTGAATTGCAATGTTGATGAACACATATTTTGTTAGTAAATATATAGTGGTAAATATGAAAGATAATTAGAGAATTACAATATATAAAGATAATGGTATTAACATAGTAGAATGATGTCATGTTCAATCTTACCATTTGCACTAACTTCCATATTTTCTTATGATGTATATCTACCACTGGATATGTATTTCATATTATATATTTCCACTATTGTTGTAATTTGATCTCTCTATATAAAAGTTAATAACCTCATGCGCAATAAAAATACAATATGTTATCCTTCCTCAACTAACTTGTTATGATAGTTAGATTTCGATCTTGAGGAGTTCCTGAATATGTTGTCATTGTCTCCTCGCTTGTTCAAACAAAATTGTTGCCTCTTCTCCCCTATGTTGCAAAATCCTTCTTCAATGACAATATCTCTATGTGCACTGCTCAACATCGTTGCAGATTACTAACAATCATTGCACCCTTGACCCAAACTACCCCTTGCTACTCACCTCTATGGCCTCGCTATAGTAGTTAAAGAATTGTTAGACTCCCTGCACATTCTTTCCACTTGATTGGCATCTTCATGTGTCTCTTCTCTTTTCTTGCCGTCCTCTTCATTGCCATAGTGGAAGTATAGACCATAACCCATAGGCTTCCTCTCTAATTCCAATGATTCCACACCTTTTCTTGTCAACTTTTGCAGATGCTTTGTTGTACCAAGCAACACCTCTCCCCATTACATATTTCTGGTCTCTCTCGCTCTCTCTCTCTATATATATCATATGATGAACAAGCGACACATTTACCTTCACAGCAATTAACCTACATACGTGTTAACTAAGTATCCCATCAACTTTGCCACTTTGAGTTGCTTCGAGTACGTTGAGTTGACAGGAGAGTATTGGAAGATATGAAAGGAGACAAGCATGGTAGAATTAAATATGACATCACACAACTATGGCAACATCATCAATCTTCTATTATGATTTTATATTAATCACCACGAATATCACTACGTTATTATGTATTTATGTATATCTACCACCGGATATGCAGACATTGGATTATCATTCCATATGGAAGCAACACAGTATTCTAACTTTTTTTATCAAACTGTATTATTTAGCTTTATATGATTATATATTTTGGGTAAAATTTAATCCAATGTGTATGGAGAAAATAAATTTGAGAAAAGCGTCCACAGTATGTTGTCTTTCAAGTGAGAATGCTGATACTTCAATTCTGATTTCACCTTTGTTGTTTCTGTGAAAGGCGTATTCTCTGGAAGTCTTTCGTTGGATGTAGTTGAGGGTTCCCCATGGAGAATGAATCGCAGTGGTTTCTGTGGAATGCGGTCAAAAAAGGTAGCCTGGATGAATATCTACCAAATGCCAAGCTGTTAATCTTAATTAATTTCTTGATACAATTTTAGCCTTGTCTAGAACCATAATGTTTGTTTATGATCTTTTGTTCCGTATGATAGCATCCGTAGGTCTCTGGATGTATCAGATTCCATATGATAGCTCATAGGGATCTAGACGTATCAAATGTTCGTTACTAAGCTGCTAGAGGCTTACCAGCACTATTATCTATCTACAGATTCCTGAAGAGAAGTTGAATTTGGATAAAAGTCATGTATCTCCACATTTTAGTCAGCAGGAATCCAATTTTACATAATTTTATTTTGATAATTTCAGATGTATCTCTGCTAGCATGTATAGTGACATTAATGACAGGTCTGTTGCAAAACGTTAATGTGCAAGTTTTGTTAGATATATTTATTGGCCAAAATCTTCTCTCTTTTCTTCTTTTGTTTTAGTGAAAATATTTGTCCTCATTCTTTTCACTTGCATTTCCTTTTGCCCTAATATTTTGATTCTGCCTCTACTTCCTATGTGTCATAGCAGGAGTTTTATACTACACACAGCATAGATATGATACAAAAAATAGTGGTTCTCTGATGAATTATGTGGAGTCTTGCATAAGCCTTTGGTTCTAGAAAATACAGTCGTCAACATTTAAAAAAAATAAAAAAAATCATAAAAATTGACGAACGTACTTAAATTAGTAATATTTTGTGCAATCATTCCGAAGATTTTTTTAGGAAGATCCAACTTGTGCCAGGATATGCACACTATTTTCCTTGAGATTCCAGTTCTGAGAGTGGTAGTACAGAAATTTTAGATAGTTTTAGCATTCTAGACTTAACTAGTTACCTGGAATACTTTAATGGAAGGGCAGAATGTGGAGGACAACTACACATGATCAGGAGAGAATCAAATTTGAGGAAAAAGCTGAACTGTTTCAGATCTGTTTTTCCTGTAGGGGTAGAAAGATGGCCTGCAATTTATTCAAAAGCATTGAAACAAATTACACTGGAGAACAAAAGGAAACAGCGCTGAAAGGTAAAAGGTAATATGAATAAAACAAACAAGAGAAATAACCCAATCAACCAATGGCCGACGGGTCAAGCGACACCGAAAAGATGCATTCTATTCCTTTTGTGTTTGCTTTTCCAGTTTCAATACCCTTCCATACGTAAGAATCCTAACATGGCTTCTAATAATTTATTCACCGCGTCTTCTCGATGCAGTTTGACGGCTTCATTGATTTGGAGCCGTATGATACTATTGCCATGAGAGTTAGAGGCGACGGAAGATGCTACATATCTACTGTAAGCTTCTACATGCTCATATTTTCAAGAATACACGTTTTCCAATTTTTGTGCTTGTAAAATGTGATTCTTCAATTTGACTCTGTACATTGCCTTTTTTTTACAATAATTACATATCCAGATATACACAGAAAATTGGATAAATTCACCTGGGCAGCAGGAAGATAATTCATGGCAAGCGTTTCTTTTTGTTCCCAAAGACCAATGGCATATTGCAAAAGCAAGTTTTCTTCTTTCAATGTTGATGCAGCGATATTGATTTTTAGATCCTTATTTCAGTAAACACTAGCTTGCAAGTGATACCGTTTTTGGCATTCAATTTATTGTCAGATTCCTCTAGATATGTATTTACCAACCTGGAGGGGCAATGTAATCAGTACAAAGATAGAGATGAATCCGTCACGCATTCTGGCCATGTCGCTTTCTGTCAATGCTGAAGGTGGTGTCCCTGGTGCTATAACTGGACCAGGAGATTTCAGACTGGAAATCGATTGGATCAAAGCATTAAGAGCATAATGTTTTATTCACTACTTTTTGTTGTAGGGGCATTAAGCCTCCAGATGCTATATCTTGGCCTAACTGTTGCTTCTGGTTTTGGTTTTGTAATTGAGATATTGTGGATAAGCTTAGATTGCAATGATGGCTCAATAATGAAAATTTTAGGCATGCTACTTTTTCGTGTTTTCAAGCTCGCATTGTCCAGAAATGGTTTGAAACGCGAAGCCTGTATCTTTTGATGTTACGTGCGATTAGTAAACTTCTTTTCCTAGACTTCTTACTGCAGGCTAACTAAAATGACCCCCCTCGTCTGTAGCAGAACGGTTAGTATCATCAATAAACTGTTGATGGCTATCATTTTTCCATCTTTCCCCTTCCCTTCAAACTCAACATGACCCCTCGTCTGTAGCAGAATGGGCAGGAAAGCACACCTCCTTCCCTTCAAACTCAACCTGACCTGTTTGTTCGCTTCTCCTCGGCCACTTGCTGAGTGTGGTGGAGCATCAAACACATGCATGATTGCCAAAACGGCTGATGCATCCATTTATTCCCTGTGGTTCTCTGACTACGCTCTCATATTTTCTTTTTCTCCTCCAATCATCATTACAGTGAAACGACACAAAAGGATGGGTGAAGCAATCGATAGAGGAACTGTTTCTGAATTTCACAATGACTTTGTTGAGCTCGCTTGTTTCCTCCAATCCTTCTATGCCGTTATCATCATGGCAAATGGGACAGCCTTGCAAATTTTGTTGTTTTTTTTTTAATAAGCGGTGCTCACAAGTTAGAATGCAGAGGATAATATTTGGCTAGCACAGACAATGTTGCGGTCTAAACAATGCCATTGCTTAGAATTTCTGTTCATTACCTAGTGAAAACAGTTAAAAGAATTATTCTTGTGATATTTTTAAAAGCACTAATGACAAATATTTACTATTCTCTCGAAGAAAAAATAATAAAAAAATAAACAAAAAAAATATTCTTTAGTTTTTTAAGGATATAGATGAGAAAGAAATTTTTTTTAAGACATTTAGTTTCCACCAAATTGAGATAAAAAAAAATAAAAGTTGAGTAGGAAAAAAAAGTGAATATATAAAAACACTTAAAAAATATTATTATAAATTTGATATTTTAACTTTTTATATCTACTGTTTGTAAAGTAATACAAAATATAGAAAATGATTGATTACCGATAATAATATTATGTTAATTAAAAAAAAAGATATTTGTAACTTCAGAGGTAAACTAAGATGATGTATTATTAAATTCAAGGTCAAACTTAAAATTGAATGTACTTTAATTACCTAAATCCTAGATGATTAATTATTAATGATATAAGGCCCACTTGACATAATTATACTAGTCAATGTTCAAGGTAAGAAAAAAAAAGTAATATTTAATTTAGGTAGAGAAGAAATGTCAGGCAGGCTGATCTGTTCAATAGATGTGAACTTTTAATTGTATTGACAAAATTTATGTATGATTAATAAGCACTAACAAATGCATGATATTACAATATAAATAATAATTTATGTATGACACAAATTTTGATTTGTATTCTCTCAAATGGTACTTACAAATTTATCTATGAATAGAATGCATTTGTTATTTACATAGATTTTATCCAATTTTTATCAAAGTTAAATGGACTACATAGTCATTGTTATTTTATTAATAAGTTTAAATTAAGTCAAACTTAAAAATTTTGAAGCGCAAAGTGAGATAATCAAACCTACTTTTCAAATTAAAAATCAACAAATCATATTCAAATTAAATTTGTATTCATCATCTTGTCCGATCCTATTAAATCTGAAAGCCATTTCAAAATTTGAATTCAAAAATGTATTTATTGAATCCAATCTTCACTGCTTTGGAAGAGGAAAACAAAGGTTTGCAAAAATAGGACGGACGAACGAACAAATCCCAACTCAAAATTAAAAGGGCAGCAAATAGCAATCCACCGAAAGGTAAAGAGAAAAAGAAATGAATTCCCTTATATCAAATATATAAAAAAAAAGTGGTAGGAGAAGGAATGCCGGCCAGGTTCCTCCGCTGACTTTGCGTAGCCTCTCTCGCTCCTGTGTCCATCTCTACCTGCCCAAGGTAAAATACCTTCGCCTAGAAAGAAGAAGAAAAAAACGATTTTTCTGCATTTGGGAAAAAGATCTAGTAGAGTCAATTTGATGCGATGGCGTGTCTAATTCATCTTGTGGTGGTTGTATGACCTGAGATTGGATGATCGGGCTGTGCCCGGCTGGATTCCTTCTGCTGGCAGCTCTTTTGCGTTTATTAAATTAAGTGAAATCTTACCTGTTTGAGTTCCAAAATTATCTTCAAAATTCGATTTTGCTCCAAGGGCGACGGGAAAATTTTGATTTTGGGATTGGAGTATTGCGTTCTGGAAATTTGCTCTTGATTCGTGGTAGCTGAGAGGAAAGCTGGTAGATCCCTTTGTTTCACTTCGCCCGCCCTTATTTCCTTAATAGGTGTATCGATTGTGATTAGGTTGTTCCTTTTTTTTTATTTGCTTAAACTGCAGGAAAGATCTTGGAATCCGTCAGTTTTATCTTCCCCTTCTTCTTCATGTTGACTTTTGGTAGACTTGTTAGTAGATCTGATATGTTCTTTCTGTTTTTTCCTCAGAAATTTGTTCTCCTTACGTGCTTTAGGTGCTCCCTCTTTTCTTTGATGAAAATCGGCTCCTCCCCAGTTGTTTATCATCCAAAGATCTTTGTTTTTTTTTTCCGGGGGAAAAGAAGATCTTGGAGATCTCCGCCCTTTTTTGCTATTTCGACAAGAACCTAGTTTTGTTTGTTGATTGTAGTTCTTTTGAGAGCGATATGTTTCGATACCTTAGTTGAATCTTGGTAATTTTAGGGTTTGTATCTTTTTGTTGTAATATGTTTTATTGTGAATATGCAGACTGAAGAGGTGAAAGGGAAAGGCAGGAGTGATGGATGCATCCTTGGCTGCTAGGTATTGGTGTCACATGTGCTCGAGAATGGTGAATCCGATCATGGCAGACGAGATTAAATGCCCGATCTGTAATCATGGATTTGTTGAAGAGATGGATGGGGGAGGAGAAGTAGATACATCAGCAGATCTAGAATTGAACAGGGACCTCTCTCTTTGGGCTCCCATCGTGCTAGGAATGCTTGGCGGTGGATCAAGGCGTCGAAGGCTCCGTGTGGAAGAGGAAGATGAGGATGAAGATGAAGAAAATAGCTCAGGCCATGACCGTGAATTAGAAGGCATTCAACGGAGGCGTCGGAGGAGCACAGCCATTCTTCAGTTGTTTCATGCTCTCAGGGAAAGGAACCGGATGGAGTCCAATGGTGACGAGAGTGAGAGGGACAGGGGAAGGGAGAGGGCTCATATGATACTCATTGATCTTTTCAACAATGCCATGGAAGGATCTTTGGAGACGAACCAATCGCGTGGGCAAAGCTCGACTGGAAGTGGCAGTGGTGCCTCATTGGGAGACAACTTTCTAGGGCCTGGCCTAGATCTTCTATTGCAGCATTTGGTTGAGAATGATCCGAATTTTCATGGAACCCCACCTGCTCAGAAAGATGCGGTGGCGTCGATGCCCACTGTAAAGATTATGGATAACTTGAGCTGTTCAATCTGCTTGGACGACTTTGAGAAAGGTGCAGAGGCCAGGGAAATGCCTTGTAAGCATAAATTCCATGGCAGTTGCATATTGCCATGGCTCGAGCTCCATAGTTCGTGCCCTGTTTGCAGGTTTCAGATGCCTACGGGTGAATCAAAGGTCTCAAATGCTGGTGCCAGTGACAGTAGAGAAGAGGCTCCAGGTGGGAATAATAGTACCAGCGATGGGAATGATGAAGGGAATGAGAGGGGCTTCTGGTTACCTGTCCCTTGGCCTTTCAACGGGCTGTTCTCTTTGTTGGGGTCTCACCGGACTGGCAACTCTTCGCCGCCGACGCAGCCGTCATCTTCATCATCCAGTGGAGGTAACACTCAGCCAAATGCAAACTGAAACTGTTGGTTCAAATACTTTCTCCTCCTTCTGTTCTGAGCACTTGTGCCTGTTTGTTGTAAATATTGTGGATCATGGAAGAAAACTTCTTTTCATCTTTCTTGATTCCTCGAGTTTTATCGGATCTTCTTATGTCAATGGTTCAATGTAAAGGTTATGACCGCTACAATTGGAAGGTTTTTCTTTCATTTGCAGCCTAGTGAGACCAGTTCAAGCAGTAATGAAAGTGAAAAAGCAGTGTTGAGTTGGAGAATCAATACATAAGACTTGAGCCTTCGATCACAAGTGATCCTCCAGCTCAATAAATGCCCCTATTTAGGATTGAGAACCTTTTAGCATAAGGTCAAAGGTTCGGGCCTTTTTTCTATTGAAATACTCCGGTTTAGTTTCACATTGGATATGGAAGAAGAGATAGTATAGTATATAAAACTTAGTGGGTTTACTATCATTAATTTGAGCTTAAATATTTTAATAAATTAGATTCAATTAATTGACTTTAATCTTTTATGGAGTTTCATGTTAAGAAGATTGGCTAACCATCAAAATCTTTTGCCATGAACAACCTATAGAACTCTAGCCCGTATGTGCAGAAGAGGCAGTTCATTTAGATAAGTATCTCTGTTAGAGGATTTCTTTTTTCCATATACTCATGGGACCTGAGCAAGATATTTGCTTAGTTTGAGAGAACACTCTTGGGTCAGCCACCATCTATTTATTGTAAGAGAAAACTGATTCATATATTTGATGAGCTTGAACTAAGATAACCTAATTGAAAATACTTAAACCAAGGTGATGATAATAAGCTCAGTTTTATAATTCTCTTTTCACTTTCCATTAGGATTGATCAGAGTAGCGCAGACTTTTCCACTTTAGATTTGTTGTTCTTGTCAAGTTTAATACCTAACTCATATCCCCTAATTATTTCATATGAGTCCAATAGTAGCTCTACTATTCATAAAAACTCTTCTATTAAGCTCTCATTATGCATAAGAGTATATTTGCTCTTTCATCATTTATTAGCACTTAGGAGAAAATTAAGTGATTTGCTTGTTCAACGGGAAACAGCATTGCATAATTGAAATATTTATGTCGAGTTAATAGCAGACCCTATATATAAGAATGATTCTATTTTCAGACTCACTTGAGACTAAATCGGGGTATCACAATGCAAGTCGTCATATTTGTACATGCATCTCATTGAAAACTTTTGCCTCTTTAGCTTTGTATTCATTCATCATAGTGGTGCTCTCCAATCAATTTAATAGGCACAGCAGAGGAGATTGTTTCTTAAACTTATAGACGGCAATAATACTACATCTTTCTTTTCTTGAGAACTTCAGGTTGGATCTCAGAGAAACAATCATCTCATACAAATTGATTCACCGTGATTTGTGTTTCATGAGGATTGCATCATTCTTTTCTTAAAAACTTTATGGAGGATCACAGAGAAACAATCATCTCATACAAATTGATTGTGTAATCTATGTGTTTCATGAGGCTTACATGTCCTTCCATAGTTCCACAATTTAGCTGGCTAATCTTCATTTTCGAGGACAACTAAAAACTTTCAGTAGCAATAGTTACTGGGCAACAGACGATTGATTGCTATGTCTTCTACACTTAGCAGAATCAATTCTGATGCATCTGGTATTGTCTCAAAACTAGAGTACTGCTCGAGTAATTCTGATGCATATGGTATCTCAGATTAAATCATTACCTGGTAAATGCCTGGGAAATGGGTGCTAAGTTTCATTCTGATTTGAATCTGGTTTGGTCTAAAGTACTTTCAGAGATCAAAGCATACATGAAGGTGCTAACCACTGCCATATGGTTATTATTGACTTGTAGCTGTGAGCCTAATACTAGTGCGAACTGGGTTAAGAACATATCCAAAGTCTAAATTACATAAATCATAAGGTTGAATCACGTGATATAAATAACATTATATCTCGAAGTAAAAGAGCTCGAATAGTTCATGCATTCGATTATTATAGAATGATAAAAAATATCAATAAGCAAATTTAAATTTAATCTCAAATACAATTTTTAAGTAATTGAAAATTTATGGTACGTAACCGATGCTGAAACACAAAACTCCAACAACATCCCTCAAAAGGTAACCATATAGTGAATTGAACATACACGAAGATAGAAAGTCAAACTAGGTACTTCATGCTAGTAAACAAAATTGTCTATTAGGTAGGGAGTTTGGTGCTACAATATGGATTTGGTCCGGGAAGGATGTTTTTTGCTACTATCAATTGTTCAGTATACTGTCAATATCTTAATCACGGATGCAACTCCAACCCGATGCAACGCCACAATTGAATCGCCAGATACGCACAGTCCTGTGTCCTTTGCATGCTGGAGCGCAAACTCAATGGCTTCATCAGTGAATTCAGTGTCCGAGGCCTTCGCTGTTGCAGAGCTCAGGACTGGTATCAATCCTCTAAATATAAGGCTGTGCCTAGCAGGAGCCTCATCGCTGCAAAACCAGTCGAAAGAATCCGTCCTCAGCTCAGGAACCACTACTGATAATATAGGCATAGCTGGCCTGTACTTGGCCACTAGTTTTGCGGTGCTTCCTCCTCTGGTGAGGACCAAGATGAGGGATGCCTTGGAAGAATTTGCAGTTCGGACAGCAGACGATGCGAGGCTCTCCAGGGGACTCATAGGAACTGGTGCTGCTGCCATGATTCCTTTAAACACGGAACCATAGTCCAAATAATACTCTGCTTCTAAGCAGATTTTGGCCATTGTCTGAACTGCTAGTTCTGGGTAAGCACCAGCGGCTGTTTCACCGCTGAGCATCACGCAGTCAGTGCCATCAAGAACTGCGTTGGCGACATCAGTTGCTTCTGCTCGGGTGGGGCGGGGGGACTTGATCATCGATTCCAACATCTGGGTTGCCGTCACGACAGGTTTTCCCTGAATGTTGCACTTGAAAATCATTACCTTCTGAGCATAAAATATCTTCTCAATCGGAATTTCCATTCCCAAATCCCCCCTTGCAACCATGAAAGCATCTGAATTTGCAAGAATGTCATCAAAGTTGGCCACCCCTTCTTGATTCTCAACCTGCAAATAGTTAGATTCAACATGAGAACTTCTGAACTGCATAAAACAGGCATATATAAACTCAGGCACTTTGACAACCTTGGACATCAGCATGATTGACTTGGCATGTTCGCCAAGAACCTTTCTGACCTCCACAAGGTCAGAACCTTTGCGCACGAAGGATAAGGCTATCATATCAATTTTGTTTGGAATACCCCATTTCAGGATATCTTCCTTATCCTTCTCTGTTAGTGTAGGAAGATCAACGATGACTCCTGGAAGATTTACATTTTTTCTCTCTCCCAGCATTGCAGAATTCTCGCAGCGGCAGCAAACTATTCCTGATTTTTTTTCACAAGAAACAACCGTAAGCGAAATAGTTCCATCAGCACAAAGTATTACACTTCCTGGTTTCACATCCTCGGCCAACTTTCTGTAGCTCATGGATATCATCTTCTCATCGCCCTTTATGTTGTAATCGGTAGTGATTGTAATTTCTTGATCCTTCTTTAGATGGATAGGCTTGCCATCTTTCAAAAATCCAGTCCTGATCTCTGGGCCCTGTGAATAGCAAAACAGATGTTAGTCTCCCAAAATTGCTTAATAGAATATCGGCAAATTAACTCCTAACTTGATTACACTTGACCATCAATTACCTATCATGCCTTTTCAAGCTTAATAATAAGCCAGATGAAGGTTTTGAATTGTTACGTGAATACATGATTTACCCGGGAGAGTGCTAATGTCAATCTATTTGGTCCTAATTCAGTCTGCTGAAGAAAAAGCCGCTTTCAGAGAGTTCAATGATGGATATTAATAGCTCTAGTTATTGGAGATATATCTGCTCCTTATTGTTATTGACTTCAAAATTTCAAAAATAAAAATAAAATACTTGACCAATACTACATCCTTAACCTAAGCTTCTTTGTGGTCTGTCAAAGGCTCTGTGATGCCAAATTAGTAAACATAAAACACAGTCATCCAACAAGCATTAAATCACAAAAGTAAGTAATCATGATAATTATCTGAAGATAATTAAATCAGCGCTTCCAGATTGTTCTTTATGGTTGATCAGAAAAAGCTACCTATCAACCTTACTAAACCTTTGACATCTTGTAAGATGTAGAAGATTCATACCCAATGCCAAAATCCCAATGTCAGACTCAGTAAATGATCATAAATCCAAAAGATGAGATTTTGGCATCAATGCTCCATACAGTACACCAAAACAATCAGTTCCAGATGTCACACAACAACGAAGCAGAATCCTAAGATAGCGCATGTAGATAGCCAAAGAGATAATATAAACAAAACCGAACATTAGATTGTTTTGGTCGTGCATGATGGAGAAAAAGTTGGGACCTTTGTGTCAAGCATGATGGCGCAGAGGATGCCGGTGTTCTCCATGGCGGCGCGGAGGTTGTCTAGGGTTTCCTGGTGGTAGGCGTGGGATCCGTGGGAGAAGTTGAACCTGGCCACGTTCATCCCCGCCCTCAGGAGCCTCTCGATCATCTCCACGGACCTCGATGCCGGGCCCAAGGTGCACACGATCTTCGTCTTCGGCTGCCCCTTCCTCATCGCCGCCTCCGCCATTCCTGACAAAAGTTCCCACCGGCCGAACCCTACGATCGAGGTGGACAAAAGAGAGAGAAGCGCAACACGAAGCAATGGCCGTGAGAGTGAACGCCTCACGCGTTGGTGCACATTTATATACATAACTGCGCGTTACGCTCCTCCGGCGGAAAAGAATAAGCTTCGTTGTGCCCTTGTCCTGGTCGACGGAGATGTAATACTGTAAACACTTACCTAAACACTTACCTGCATTGCGATTTCGTGAAAAATGGGTCCAACGTATATGTGCCAAACATTATAGATGTAATTTTTACGAGCATGATACACGTACCCTGTAGTAACACACTGCCAAAAACTTCATTCCATTCTCATTATTAAAAAAAAAAAAGAACAAGTTTTGAGGAATTTTAAAAGTTGAAATGCAAAACCTCCTCCCCAAGCAAAGTTTGACCTCGGTTTTGACTTTTGACGAGTTGGCATTCATATAACGAATTCAAAATGTGCGGCAAAATGTGCGGAAGTCCATAGAGACAGACTCGTACAGAATTTCTTCCAGGGTACAAGACTCGGGCACTGCTTTTGAAACAACACTCCTTCCAAAGGTAAATTCTGGCCGGCAGCACCCAGATCTCCTCCAACTGAATTGAGCACACAGGCTGTCAATTTGACTTTCATGCGTTCTTGGATTGCATAGTATGAACTAAAAAGATTTTGAGTCAATTCAATGAGCATCTGTTGCTCACAGCAATCCACCGTTCCGCAGATTTTTATAAACCTGAGGCTTGAATTGTCAGAACTTTGGGATCACACAGCGGGAATGAAGGTCAAATGCTCTTCTTCCATTTGGCGTATGGAGCTCTGCTCTTCGCTCCAGGAATTTGGTCATCGACCTGAGCACAACGAGATTGAGTTCTTAATAAATTTCAAAGTTCACTAGTCAAAATCAGTAAAAACCGATTTGAACCAGACATAACTGAGTAGTCAACTCAAACCAAATCTACCGACTAGCTTCAAGATGCTGCATTTATTTATCTGTATACAAATGAATAAATACCAATGTCAGTGGAGGAGATTGGAAGGAATTACATCCTTATTCCTTATTCTATTCTTTGCTCATGAAAGGGATACGAAAGAATCGAAGCTACAGTAGACTTTTTCTTTCTTTGTAGAAAGGATGAATCCAGTTCTGCTTATCGTTGCATTCGGTCAAACAGAGTTCTGTCATCCGTCGCCTCCCAACTAATAGAATTCATATAAAATTAAATGATCTAAGAATTGATGCCAATTTTCGTATATTTTTTAAACTTAGATCTAAACCGACCACCTAAGATATCTTTTTGGTGTCGGATATAAGACAAAGCATCACACATGCCGAAATTACTAAACTATATTACTTGTCTACCAACGTAGGTATGAAAATTCTGCAAAGGGTATAAGGTTCCTCCCTTTCTTTTCTCAGTTGGACTTTTGCATTAGCAGGATTAGTTCCCTTGTAGATCTGACACACAAGATTAGTTCTGTAGTGGAATGTACAGTTCAAATAACCCCAGATTCCCTTTCCAATTGCCTTATAAGGAGAACCGTGTAGTCATCTCTCATCAAACAAGAGCTCAGCACAAACATGGAGATATAACAGACTGTCCAAGCATTTCAGTGATACTACACTGACAGCATTGAAGGAAACCAGTTTGTCAGATGTGAGCTTAGTCCCCTTAGCAAGGTGAGGCCAACAAGGTGACAAAGAAGGAGATGACAAGAAGCTTGTTTATGCCTTGCTTGTGATAGTTCACTCCTGTCTTACTTGTTTGCATGACTTTTTTTGCAGATGTATCAGCATCAACTTCACCAAGGCCATAACAGCAACCTTTCTGCTAACACAGCAACGTATGCTCCAGATAGGCAAGTGTTTCTGAAAAGAGGAATTGGAGGAGAGGCAGCACTAGTTCTTTCAACTGATGTTAAACCCAGACTTAAATGGAATGCCGAGCTCCATAAGAGATTCATAGAGGCTGTGAATGAACTGGGAGGAGCAGACAGTGAGTATAGAAATTTCAATGTGTTTTCTCAGCTGTTGCATTAATGTGCAAACAGAAAGTTCAACTATACATCATGCTTTGGACACCAAATAGGTAATCTGAATTACTAACACAACACTACTATATACTACAGAGGCTACTCCAAAAACAATCATGAAACTAATGGGCATTCCAGGATTGACCTTGTACCATCTGAAAAGTCACCTTCAGGTCCTCACTACCTTTGTGATATCTCTAGTTTTCTTATCATTGCATATAAGATTCAAGATAGCGGTGCACACCGTTTGTATCGAGTAGTACATGCTAGTTTCCTAATCTATGCATATGAGAACTAAATTGCTTTTGCTTGTCCGATAGAAATACAGACTTGGCAAAAACCTACAAGCTCAAACAAATACTGGAAACACCAGAAATGGTAAGGGAAAATTTCTAGAATGTATGTTCATCATGGCCTCAAACTAGACAATATAGGTTTAGTCATTGACTTTGTAGCTGCAGAGATTGGCTGTACAATAGCAAGAGAGGGAACACCAGAAGACCATGAATCATCAGCAAACATTGTAGCCCCAACAAATAAGTAGGGTAACGAAGACAACCACTACAGTTCTTGCATTAGCTTATAGAGGTGTTTGACTAATGGTAATTAGTTTCAGATCTATGCAGATAAATGATGCACTTAAGATGCAAATTGAAGTTCAGAGACAGTTACATGAACAACTTGAAGTAAGTTGTAAAGCCAACGATGCCAAAGGATCTACCTTTTGTTCTTATCCTGTGACTTTTGATCCTAAATCTGTCCTATGTAGCTTAAAGTTATTACTATAAACAAAGATATTATGATCTGTCTAATAGGAAAAACACCCCCACTAAATTAATGACCTTGAAACAATATGGTTCAGCTAGAATGTTTTAGCCTAAATTAGTGATAATAATCAACACAGGTGTATGAACACAATGCAAACTACTTAGGATAGAAATAACTCATAGTTCATTAGCTGAGTCCCAAACTTCTCTGGCGCAATCTGAAAATTTGACTGCAAGAAAAGCTGAAAATGAATGTTATAGAACAACCTAGACCTTTAACATTTACAAAGCCTTTTGCTTAAATCATTCCCTATCCTCGGAGTATATTGATATCATGTTATAACATGGTGTGAAGGTGCAAAGACACTTGCAACTCCGAATAGAGGCTCAGGGGAAGTATTTGCAGTCAGTGCTAGAGAAGGCTCAAGAGACACTTACGAAGCAGAGCTTGGGTTCTGGAGGACTCGAAGCTGATAAGATCCAACTCCGTGATCTGGTCACAAAGGTCTCAACTGAATGTTTGGGTAACATATTTCCAGGCCCAGCAGAAAATCCTGGGTTGCATCTGCTCCGACTGGCCGATCCGGCACATGTAGCTGATTTCTCATTACACAATTGCTTAATCTCATATGTGGGATCAAGAAAGGAGCAAGAGGCACTTGATGCCAGCTTGGGATTGAGATCCTATCATGAAGATTTCTCCCCGTGCGTGGATCAGTATGGAGACAATACCAGGTTCGAACAGACTCAGAAAGCATGGTGTACTGATCTGAATGATGAGAAGTCTTTTAGTACATCAATTATAAGAGATTCAGGCAGGGTGTCTTTCATGATTCATAGGGACAGGAACATGGTACAGGCAAGTGATAAGCATCAAAGAGAAGATTGGGACTGTAGAATTGCTCCTGAGGTCCACAAGAAGGAAAGGTACAATGAGGATGGATTTCTTCAGCAACCAAGCATCAAGATATCAGCAGTTCATCAGGAGAGTAGAAAGCAGTCACACGGGTTTGGACTGCCTAGTCTCAAAACCAAACTGGAACTAAATATTCATCAAGACAGTGATGATGTTCCAAGTTGTAAAGAACTGGACCTGAATGGCTTCAATTGGAACTGATAGATGGAGCAGAATGGTTGCAGAAGAGGACAACATGAAATTGATCAAACAAGTTAACTTGGAAGATTAATGGTTATAGAAAAATAAAAATGGGACACACTGTTGCAAAAATGTTTCATGATCGACATGACAAAATTGTAACAAGCAAAATCATCAATGTAACTTTGACTGGCCAGTTAGACTTTGCAATCCAACTGTGAATTCATATTAACAAGACTTACTCTACTTGAAGAGAGAGGAAGAGAGTTGAGTTTCATGCTGCCATAAACCATTCATCAAAGAGTTCTAGAATCAAGTTGACTTTTTTTACAATTAGAATATATGATGCTGTCTGATAAATTAACATAAGAAATCTAAAACCTTATGAAAAGAAAACATTGTGTAGCCTTTGTAAGTGCCTTCCAACATGTTAGAGCATAAGAATAAGAGTAGATAAAGTAAACTGAACTATACATTACACAATGCACACTGCCCATTACAATACTTAATAAGTTTATATATAGATTTGAAGGACACATAATGCCGGCACATTAATTTAAACTCACTAAAAATCTACAATTAATAATAATAATAATAATAATAATAATAATAATAATAATAATAATAATAATAATAAAAAATGCTTCCCAAAGGGCATGGACATAGAGTTGAGATAGTGATGTTGGAAATATAAAGCCAAAAAGAGAGATGACACTATAAGAGTCGAAAGAAAATAACTCTTAAAAGAGTCATACTCCTCGTCTAAGAAAGATAAAAGATGAGAGAACTGAGATACACAAGATGTGTAGAATTAGAGAGGAGAGAATTGTGAGACTTTGAAGAAAATAACTTTGGTATAGGCTTGCTCCTCGTTTTAGAGAGAGATTGAGCAATCCTGAAAACATGCTCCGCAACTATATTAGAACATTAGGGTAAAGAGGAGAGAGGGAGTAAATTAGATTATCTGTATCACCCTAATACCACACATAACAAGACTCACTTTGAGGGAAAGAAAGCAAAAGAATCACTTTCCCTTGAAATCGATTCTGCCCAAATCAGACGAAAAAGATAAAAGAAAACAAATAGCATGCAAATGTTATTGCTCGCCTGTGTCGCCCCCTATGCCGCGCTCTTCCTTGTTGCCCCCTCCCCTGGCACTGAATTCAGCTGCTATTACCCACCACCGTCGGCTCCAAGCTCCTCCGCGTCGCCTCCTATCCTTGGTGTCGAGCTCCCCCCGTGTCGCCCCCCTTTTTTTTGCCCCCTTACCTCGATGCCAAAGCAACCTTCGTTTATCCGTCTGCCACCCTTCCCCAATCCCCCGTCCGCCCCCCAGGAGCAGCCCTTCGCGTCCGCGTTCCCGTGTTGCACGATCACGTGAATTTCACGTGATTGCTTTTTTACATCTCTAGTTTGTTTCTCTTCCCTCCAAATAAACAAGGCCTGAACGCGTAATATGCACATATTAATTAAATATAGTTAAAATCTTAAAATCATCTTCCATACGTTCCAATACAACCTAGCAAGAGAGTGCATGAACATTAACAGTACATAGGGCAGGAAAAAAGAAGCTCTCGTCTTAATAGAAACAAGGCAGAAGGAGCAGAACCAAACATATCCATTAAAGGAGACTTCATTCACGAGATTAAATGCAGCCCACGGATTCGCAGCACGAAAGATTCAACAAAAAGATTTATCAGGTAATGCTGCATTTACATCTTCTACTTTTCTTGTGTTCTTCACTGATTTCCGATGTGAGTAAATGCAGTCATGGGCGAGATGAAGAGAAAGGAGAGAACCAAATATCTGTTCCGTAAATATATTTTAAAATATCAACTTGGCCCTAACATCATTGACCCGCTAGAAAAGGATTGATTGTCCAAGAGAAAATAAGAAACAAAAAACCATAATCAGCCTAGGAGAAATTCTCCCCGAGGTTCTTCCTCAAACCCTTGTTCATCCTTGTTCCCCAATTTGACGATAGAGTCTTTAGCAATCGATCATAAGTGTAACAAAGAGGGTGCATTTTTTTTTTCCTGAAATGAACGAAAACCGAAATTTTAATTTATCTGAACCCTAAATCTTAAACCTTTATATATTTGTATATAAACGATTCTGAGGGGCTAATCTCGATTAGCAATTCATGATTCGCTCATTGCTTTAATTAGACTCGAACGATTAAATTTATCCTTATAATTGTTCATGATTCACAAAGAAAAATAGTTTATCAAAGAACTCTGCAAGGCTGTTGTTAGGATTAAGTTGTGATGGATTTTTTGAGGATTGCTAATCTAATATGAAACTATAACTAACGAATTATCTAATAAGAAAAAACAAAATTCTACTTGATTGGATTTAAGTTTTTTTATGCAAAAAAAATGTAAAAGCTTGTTATTATCATACAAACATTCAAAAATATAATCAAAATAATATGAATGTTAGACATGAATTTCAATCTCAAACACAAACTTGTCTAGGCCAATTTAGTCTATAATCTATTCAGCAAACTACGATTTTTTTTAATAAAAAAACATCAATTAAATTTGACTTGCAAGGATTTGAGAGGAGATAAGATTGTTATTTCAGAAAACGAGGGAGTGTTAATATATTAACTACATTGAGGTTGGGATTCATATTTCATATAGAGCAATAAGCTTGCTTCCAAACTACATCTGTTATCTTTTCTCATAAGCCAGGCAAACATTGCATGGTTTGACTTCTCTATATAGCTAGTTAGTACTAGTTTCACACAGTACATGCCATCAAAGATTGCTAAAACTGTGGCTACTACTGTTTGTTACATGCAAAAGGCTGCAATATTAAGCCAAAGCTACCCAGCTAGGTTTTGGGAGAGTGGCTTAAGGTTTTCCAGGGTTCTTGGGTTCATGGCGGCTGTTTGGCCCCGAACCTGGGTAGTCATCGATTTCAAAGCCCATCCTACCATTCACAAAAACTTCTTCCCCTTCCTGCATTTCTTTGTTGAGCACCTGCACCAAGAAACCTGTAAGCAAGCTGCCTTAGCAGATGGTATGGTTCAGTAGTGAAGAGGATGATTTGTTTGTTGAAATGATGGAGAGAGAGAGAGAGAGAGAGAGAGAGAGAGAGAGAGAGAGAGAGAGAGAGGTAAGCAACCTGGTCTGCCACCTTGATTGCTGCCTCATCTTGGTGCTTCATTAATGCAAGGGTTCCTGCAACGCAAGGAGCAGAGAAGAGAATGATTCAGCACTGAAGAAAAAAAAAAAGGTGTGAGAGAACTTCATCTGTTACTTCCTTTGAGAGCATTACTTGAAAGAGGGGCTGCATTTAGAAAGAGACAGTATGGAAGGAGGAGGAGGAGCAAGAAGAGATTTAGCAGAGGCTTCTTATGATCCATGTGAGCAATGCTACTCCCCTTGCTCCAGATTGGTGCTAAAAAAAATTAGCTTTCTCTAACAAGCTCCAATGGCTGATGGTCACAGGGGCTTATATGCAGCAAAAAGGCAAAAAAGTCAAGTCTGCAGTCAACTTTGTCTTTTGTTTTCAGCAGTTGGAGGGTGTGTTGTCGTTTCCTTGACTTAAATTGCCATGACTCTCTGTTCTACCCCCATGTTCAGATCACAATCCGTGAAGCAACACTCACAAAACTAAACAATTGACTTGGAGCACTGTGTGAAGCTATGCGCACCACAAGACACCAAAAGGCATCAAGATCTTTTTGCTGGAAAATTATTATTTTAACACTGCCAAAAGTTTGGTAAATATGTTGATGGCCTAATTGAGCACCCACAGAGATCAAAAGCTGAGGATGGCAGGCACAGAAAGATAGTTTTGGTCCACCACAATGCGAGCAATGGCGATCTAAGTGCTCTTGGACAAATTAAAGCATTGGTTCAGCACTACTGCTCTGCTAGCAATCAACCAACAAGGAAAGGTGCACAGGAGTTGTAAATTTCAATCCATGCATGGAAATCCAGTGACAGACATGAACGTCCATTAATTACATGTGGCCATGGAAGATATGAGGAAGTAGGTCATAATTAAATGTTCCAACTTGGGTGGATCACCAAGTCCTTAAAATAAGAGTTGAGTTTGTATTAATTATAAGGAGGTGGTTGGGGGCTAGTGGATGAGGGGAGCAAGTTCTCTCTTTTCTGCAGGAGAATCTGATGAACAAAGGCTTTTGGTGCTGCAACTAGCTTCAGGAAACCATTAAATACTGATTCTGCAGAAACATAATGAGATCTTTCACATGAATGCCAGTAAGGAGCTCCAATGAGAAATGCCAATCATCTGAACTGTACAGGTTGTAGATCAATAAGCTGAAGCTGAAGAGTGATCAGTTTTTTCTTCTGGTAGAGTTGGGAGAGATTCAGAGATGTCTCATGGTTGAGTAAGTGATCATGAATTTCACGTTCTCAACTTTTTTTTTTATCAAAAAAAAATAAAAGATCTAATTTGTTTATGCCAACCTAAATATAAGAGAGTGCAACCAAAGATTAAAGTGGTAAATCTTTGATAGAATGAAGGATTGATCCCAAAGTTATCTGTGGTCAAACAAATGTAAATTTTCTGGTGTAAATTAAGCAGACAGCGCTCGCTTAGTGGAACACTAGTACTCGTTGAAAACTTTGTCATCTATAGCTTTCTTGAAATGGAGGGCTGTTTAGGGTCATGCTTTCCACACAATTCTTCTCAGACTATCCTCTAGTGGATCTTTGCACACTCCCTATTGCTTGTAGATTATTTTTTAGGGTGGTTCCATAGTTTTTACCTTCTTCAGAGTGCCATATAAGGAACATTAAGCTTTTTTCTGAAAATTATGAGATCCATTTAGCAATCTCATTTACCAATCATCAGAAACTGGAATGAGATGAGTTGGAAAAGCTAAACAACAAAATAAAAGCAAACAAGATGAAATGTAAGACATTGATGAACCACACACTGATACACAATCTCTTGCTATTAGTACATGAAGGGCTTCACTGAAAACTTAGTGGAAGAGAAGCAAGCGTGCTTCAAACTTTAGCAAGAAGTCAAAGTGATTTACAAACAGATAAATATCTGACAGACTAAACTAAGGTAGTGCAGCAATAGCTTAAAGTCAAAAAACAAGATGAAGTGGAGTTCTTGTTGCTATGCATGGCATACACAACGTTGATTTGCTCCACTAGTTATGCTGACTTTACTGATTTATAGAAAGTTTTGAGTAAATGACAGCAAGTGGATGCAGACCAAGCATTAATTAGACTAAATGGCCATATCTTTTTGAGGCAGCAGTCAATGTGGCACAACGACTCTCACTCTGCTATCCATAGGTTTAGGTGCAGATCTTGGTGGCTTAGAATACTGGAGCTACCATTTAGAGGATATGAAGCCTAGTTCTAGAAACACAAAATACTAATTCTTTTGGGCCAGCAGATCAGAGAGCAGGAGTATGTGAAGACTTTTGGGTTCATTCTTGGTTTCAGCTCAAATACAACACTGATTTCTGAAACATCAAGTAACTGATGAAGGGCCTGTTTAGCTCTGCTGTTAATAGCTTTATAACTGTGCTAAATTGCACTGTACTGTACCGTGCTACAGTTTTAAAATTTATAAGATGTTTGGTTAATAACTTTTTAACTACTGTCAAAATTTAAAATAATAAAAATATATATATTTTTAAATTATTTAAAATAATAATATATTTTATTTTCTTTAGTGTTAAAATTTTAAATTATTTAAAATAATAATACCTAAAATTTTAAATAAAACTATGTAAATTACTTTTTTGGAAAAGCAGAAGCTGTAAAAGCATCAAATTGTAGCTTTCACAACTTCTACTTTTTTGCTGCTTTTTTTTACTTCTGTTTTCAATTACCAAACAGTTTTTCTAACTGCTTTCTGCTTAAAAGCTGATTAAAATCAGTTTCGAAGCGGGCCAAACAGGCCCGAAGACTGAATTTGATTATACCTCACTAGTTGAACTAAATGATGCGATTTCAACTATTTTTTCAATCATGTTTCCTTCTTCTACCAAACAAAATTATTGACTTAGCCCCTTTGGATAGAGTTTCTGCATATTGCCTCTATATATCGGCTCACAAGAGTATCATATATTCCTCTAATACGCGCATAAAAGCATATTATTTATCAGATCATGCCACATACAAAGTAAGTATGAATTCCTCATACTATTTCATAAAGGGATTGCTTTTCTCTCTTATTTGAATTTGTGTTCTATATATATATATATTTTCTTTCTTGCAATTCTAAGAGATATTGTGTTAAAAATAATAATATTAATAACACACCTTCCAGTTCAGGTGGTGCTTTCAGAACAGATGAGATTGTGGCATCCTTGGGTCCCTCCAGTGTAGATTGTGGAGCAATCTAGTTGACTCTTTAGAGAGGGGCATTTAGCCTTTAAGATCTTCTTCTTATGGTGGTGGAGAATTTATTTCTGAATTGTTGACGAGAGGAACAAAAGGAAATTTTTTTAAAGAAGTGTGGCCAGAATTGCTCACCATGCAGATCTTTTCTTGCCAAGTCAGAGGAGGAAGCCATGTGATGGATCTTGAGATTCATTTACACGTGGCAAAGAAAAGCCAAGTAGATTACACGTCAGATCACTTCATAAAAATCTCATGCGCAGATGATCGTGGCTGATCTAGGACTCAGAATAAAATTATTTTTTTTTATATTAATAGAAATAATAATATTTTTTAATATTATCCTAATATATATTTCATATGGGGACAAAAGAATATCAGATAAGTTGTAAAATTTGAATGGTCAACCTTGCAGGACAAATATATCATAAATTAGTTTTCTTCAACTGATAAAATTGGGGTGCTGAAATGGAAATTTTGAAATCTCAAGGACAAAAAAAAAATCTCCTTTGGATAAGTCTGAATATGAAAATTTCCTCCGCACAAATCAAAAAGGTGCAGAAAAAGTCACAACCAGATCATCAAACTTCACGTGAATCAGATAAAACAACTTTTTTTAAGGATTGGAGGAAAAGGCAAACAAATTCCTTCACTGACAACCACCAAAAAGTTTGAGGAAATGGAAGTCAAGAAAAGCACTTTACAATTACATCCATACATATTTCTTTTTCATAAAAGAAAAGCTGAAACCCCACATGAGCTGCAGGCATGAGGCCCCTCCTTATGGGTTTCAATTTGACAGATTTTAGATTTTTCTTGGATTGTGGCTGAGATCGTTCTAAAGATCTGAATTGTGGATGGAGATGTTTCTTATCTGGCACCAAAATTGGATTGAATCAAATAAGGTTTGTTCCTATCATGGATTTGGACTTCAGAGTTTGTAGAATTTCAATTTGGTCCTAAAATTTTAATTTCTTTTCTTTTCACTTGAACTCTTGATCAGTGTTGTGAAAGGAGAATCTATTACTGTTATAATTTGTCATTTACTTACTAAATTTGAAGAACACCTAATTTAAAATACTTAAATCAAAATTAATGATAATAAACTCATAAAATCTTATATGCCATATATTTTTTTTCTTTCAATTTCCATGTGGGACTAATCTAAGTAACATAATAATTTTACATAATGAAAATAACATTATAAGCACGACCTATTTGCAACCTTAATTGGGCTTTTAAAACCCAAATGCCTAAAATGATTGAGTCTTTTTCATTTTGGCCTTAAGATATTTTGAAGTATCTCGAATTAGAAACTAAAGGGAGCACATCTAAGTCTAGCCTGTAAGGATTAAGCTAAATTTTCATAAATTTGGCACTTAATAATGACTAAAATTATTAAATGCTTTAGGGCAAATAAGGATTCTCATTCAATCTTGGAGTATAATGGAAAATAAAACAGTGGAGGGGCAAAAATGAAAATAGCTTTATTAAATAAATAAAAAAAATCGTCGTCTTATCCCTTTTCTTCTCCGACCTGTATTCTAGCCCTCGTCCACTGACACGTGGCCACGCATCAATGACAGTAAGGTCCCGCTGAAGTGGGCCACTGCTCTGTAGTGCGATGAAGTGGCCACGTGGACGAGAGGGCGACTGCTGGTCTCGACCGAGTGCTGCCGGTCGCGATCCTTTTTCGCGCTTCCTTTTCCTCGCCCCTTTTCTGCAGAGACGGATGACGTCAGCGACAGGGGCGATCGCCAGCCACGAGAATTCGTGGCTGGGAACGCTTCTCACTGCCGATTCGGATGCTCACGTGGCAGCTGTCACCCTGGGCGACCGGTGATTCCCGGTCAGGCTCCTAGCAGAGGATAATGCTTTTGCTGCTGCTTTTCTTTTCCTCTTCTCACACGGCGAGGAGGAAGAACAAGACATGCCATTCGAGCACCTCTCGGAATTCTCGGGGAAGGGATCGGGCGGCGCGGAGGATATGGACGATGGGAGAGACCCGGCCATCAAGCTCTTCGGCGCCACTATCCCCGTGGCGGCCGCAGCCGAGGTGGCGGCGATAGAGGCGGCGGACGAGAGCGGGGTTAAGGAAGCCGAATCCGAACCCGCCACGTCCCTGACAGATGAGCAGAAGGTGAGCGGGATGCAACCTCACTCTCTCCCTCTTTTTCTCGATTGGTGCGCGTTGTTTTTGTTAGGTTTCGTTTGAGGATTTTGTTGTGGTTCGCGGAAAGATTATTTTGCTTGTATTCTTTTCTTGGATCGTAAAATTTGTGAGTTTGTCCTCGATCGAAGCTTGTTTATTTTTCCTTTTTATTGCGCTTGATGGATTACTGTTTTTTTATTTCGTTGCTGGGTTTGATTACTGGAGGAATATTTGGGTTGTGGTCGAATCTTGCTATTCCACTCATCCTTCGATGAACCATGATGAGCTTCACTCTTTGCATCTCTTCTGATATTTTTCCTGAAAAGTTTTAACTCAAAAAATGTTCAATTCTTCTGAATACCTTAGAAGTTTGTTACAAAAATCCTAAAGCATAGTTAGATGGGTTAGCTTTCTTACATGTTCATCATATATCTTTGTGGATTGAATGCGTTTCCGAATTCGTTTTCTTTTTCACTTCAAAGTTGTATATAATTCAATATTTGACATTTTTCCAACATTGCTCATCTTTCCCCTATTCTT
Source organism: Costus lasius (assembly GCA_027563935.2). Classification (NCBI taxonomy): domain Eukaryota; kingdom Viridiplantae; phylum Streptophyta; class Magnoliopsida; order Zingiberales; family Costaceae; genus Costus; species Costus lasius. Next base: position 8,775,715 of record CM050447.1, on the reverse strand, counting down.
TAAGACATTAATTGAATTTGTTTTTGTTCTTGAGGCTTCGTCCAGCTTTACTTATCCTGAGGGTCAACGACGAAAAAAGCATTAATGCTTTCTTGTTCTGTTTTTATTTGGAACTGTTCAGTTGAATTATGTTTATGACTTATGCTACAAAGTTTGTAGAAGAATAATATCGTCCGTCCTATGCTGATGAGAAAAGGATGATGGAGAAAGTAAAAAAAAAAAACGTACTATGGATTTAGTAAGATATTAAACATTCTTTCTATAGAAATGGCCTACAGTATTATTTGAAGTGCTGCAAAAACGTGAACCTCTTTATATTTTTCTTTTTTAGCTTTGATATCCAATTTTATATTGATTTTCATATCACACCTAGAAGTTGTCCAATTATTTGGAAGGCCCGTGCAAGCATCACTTTTTGATCAATTAGTTCTATTTTGTCATAAGCATTTTTAGTAACTTGTGGTGTCAGTAACTGCGATTAGTGGGATGTAGGTGATCCTTTGACATCCATGTACGAATTTGATGCCGCTGGATATCTTTTTACCATATCTTCTACCTAGGTGAAGTTTATTAGCAATTTCTGTTATAATCATTTTTGTTTCTTAGGCATTCCATCTATGTATTGCTTTTGAGTTCTCATCAGAGGATGAGAAATTTGTCATGGAAATTTTACGCAGGACTAAGAATCTTCAATGAGCTCATATGCATCTTTAGCGAAGCTAAAACATGGGTGATTGGGGAGAAACTTCAGTTTTAGACTTTTAGGTTAATTGTTTTTCTCCATTTGCCCGAAATATTTTTTTTCCTAAGGCTGGAGTTCTTAAACCTAACAAAAACTTAAGTTCATGAGGATAACCTGTAATGAGCAGAGGCATCTCTGTATGTGAATGGATCGTTTTTTAACTGCAATTCTCTTTTCCTTGAGGCTTAATAAGTTGAATTTAGTTATGTGTTGATTCAGCTAGTACGCCGGTTTTGCCTTAAATTTAAGAGTTTTGCTATTTATCTTCTGAGTCAAATATTAGTATTTGAAACATGTGTCGAAGTTTGCGTAATAACTAGTGCAGTCTAATAGGTTGTTCTCGATCACCATGTTGTATTTTGGATTCTCTACATCCCGCAAAAGTGGGATGAGAGAAGGGAACTAATTTATCTTAATGTAACAAAAAATTCTGTAAAATATCTGTATTTCGGCAAGAGAAATTGCTTGTTGAATGAATGAATTGGAGTGGTTGGTACATTGTGCATAAGGTCTCAATTATTTGGGGCTGTCTGCGTGGATCATTTTCTATGATTCAATGTTTTTTGAGTTTCTTAGATCGTGCTATACCTATTGCAGCATAATCCTACTTAACTTACCTAGTCTAGCAAATGCGTCTGTAGTTTTCCTTTTGACATGTGTAGGACATGTTAAACTATTTGTTTTACACTTGATCAGAAGTTGAGAAAGGTACCTGCTTGTGATGTAAGCTGAATTTGGTAGCAAATTTATTTCTATTGTTTTAAGCCAAACTTTTGTTTTTTTGGTCTATTTTTTAGATTTTACTAAGGACCGATGAGTTCGCTCAAGTGTGCCACTTCATCTATTCATCATGACATTGATCATTAAGTACTTCTCCTGTCATCATATTTTTCAGGATAACTCCAAGGAGGTAACGAGTATTGAAGTCCACAATGCGACAGGCGTACCACCGGATGAAGAGAAAGAAGGTGCCCCAATAAGTTCATCTTGCTTTTCTGGTAGCAAACAAGATGACGAAAAATTCTCGATTGCGGTTGAAAGAGAAGCATCGAACACTAAATCTGAGGATTCCAAGATTGAGGCTGATGGATGTTCACAAGAGAATGTCCTCAAGAAGCCTGACAAAATTCTACCATGTCCACGCTGTAATAGCATGGACACAAAGTTCTGTTATTATAACAACTACAACGTCAACCAGCCTAGGCACTTCTGCAAGAATTGTCAAAGATATTGGACTGCTGGGGGAACAATGAGGAATGTCCCTGTGGGAGCTGGCAGGCGTAAGAGTAAGCATTCTGCTTTGCATCGTAACCTTGTAATCCCTTCAGACGGATTGCAATCTGCCCAGCTAGACAGAGCTCTCCCATGTATGCCTTCCACCACTTCGCATTCTCTGATAGGAAACAGAGCCGTCCTAAAATTTGGACAAGAAGCTCCTCTTTGTGAATCCATGGCTGCTGTGCTCAATATCAGAGATCAAGTTCCAAATTCTGATTCTGGCTCCATGATACATGGAGAAAGCAAGGAAGAACCCCCCTGCGTATCTTCAGCAACAGCCTCCAATTGTTTGGAAAATGGACCTGCTAAGAGTTCGGTACACATGCAACAAGGTGGCTCGCAAGTTTATTGTAACGGCCTTACACCTCCGCCTCCTTTGCAGTGTTATCCGGGAGGTTCCTGGGTTTACCCCTGGAGTGCAGCATGGAACACAGTTGCTTCCATGGAAACCAACAGAATTCCATCAGAAAATCCTTGTAGGGCTGAGAATGGCAATTCAATTTTGGCTCCATGGAGTCCCACAACAATGATGGCTACTGCTCCTTTCTGTGCGTCAACACTCCCTTTCCCTTTCATGCCTGCTCCATTCTGGGGCTTCGCCACTTGGCCCAACGGAGCATGGCCTGTACCGTTGGTCGGATCCAATGGTTGTATATCTCCATCATCCTCTACAAGCACTAGTGGTTGCTCAGGAAATGGCTCTCCAACTTTAGGTAAGCATTCTAGAGATTCTACTTTACAGAGTGAGGAGAAGGCAAATAAGTGTTTGTGGGTTCCGAAAACTCTTAGGATAGATGATCCAGAGGAGGCTGCAAAGAGCTCGATATGGTCTACCCTTGGCATCAAGCCTGATATAGGTGGTATCTTCCAGTCTAAGACTGGAAACAAGGCCCCTAAATCTGATGCTGCACAGGTATTGCATGCAAATCCTGCAGCACTCTCCCGGTCGCAATCCTTTCAGGAAATGACGTGATGAGTTTGATCAGAAGTTGCTGCTGTGAGTTATATTGTTGCAGATACAATGTGCAGAGGAAGTCATTGCACACGGAGGATTTGGGCCTGAGATCACAGTTATGAGAACTAAAAGAAAGCTGACTGTATAATTTGCTTCTGCTGCTGTTGAAGCTAACTCTAAGATTGCTTAGGAACTTCTTTTGGAATTTGTAAATACAAGAGATAATTTATCTGTAATTTTGTACACTAGAGATATACTTTATATCATCTCCCGCACCTTGAGTGGAAAATTCAATCTTAGAAGGTGGAATAACCTTACAACTGAAAGTTGTGTATCTTAAATTAATGCTTCTAGTTAAGCAAGGGAACTTTGTTTTATCATATGGACTTAAGTTGTTCTGGGCGATCTCTGTTTACGTTTGCATGAACATCAGCAATATCCGGCTCTTTTGTGCTTGATGACTTCCCTTTTATTGTCCAAGTTATTTTTCAACATTCTGTGCATTGCACAAGTTATATCTGCATGCACTGCAAAATATTCAAGCTTTTCATGTATATCTGGCTTTTCCATTGCACTACTTTTTAGGTGGTTGGAATATCTATTTTATTCTCAATGCATTCAAAGTATCTTTTAGCTGGAACCTGGAGGAGTATCTGCTTCTATTTTCAGTTAAAAAGCACAATAGGAATATCTACTGCATCCTTCATGTTAGTTACTATTTGAAACCAATGGAAGATTAGCTCGAACCAAGGAGCATTTATTGAGGATATGTTAAAGTACTTGTTCCTATCACTTTTCAATCTCTTCATTCTCTTTTTGTCTTTGTTTTGCCTTTCTTTTCTTCTCTCTCGACATGTATTAGTGTTTTTTTGTTTTTTTTTCATTTTTAATTCCAGGTATTCATAAATGCTAGTGTCAAGACCTGCGCTGCATAATCTGAGTATACTTTGACAGAAACAAGAACTGGTATTGCTTGGCACTTAAAAAGGGTGGAGCACTTGGGGGGTGCGGGTGCCAAGAGGCCAAACAATTGAAAGGCACTAAGAGGCAAACATTTGAAAAGTATTAAGTGGCCTAGCACTTGGGAATTGCCAAGTGGTACCATGATCTAAGCCAAACTATTCTAACCAAAATAAGACACCACAACACCATGACTTTTGTTATTATTACTTCAACCACGAAAGGGCATAGTGATTTTACCCAACTTAAGCCCCATTTGGCTCTTGCGGGGGAAGGGCAGTAGAAGTAAGCACTAAGCACTGTTCGACCATTTGGCTAGGTAGCTATACGGTGAAACAGTATTACTGTGAGCACTATTTATCAACTTGAAGTTACCCCTATTTTCGCGAACAAATATTTAGGTTAATTTCTCATTGTGTATAATCTTGTTCATAACAACATTATTGTCAATGGATAACTTAGAGTGTGTAGATCATTTTTATAAAAAAAAATTATTTTTTTTAATTGAAAATGGGATACCCAGCTTAGGGGACTTAAGTTGAGTACCAGCTTAGGATTTTTTTTCTATTGCGCCGTTGCACTTGCACTGTGCTTGCATTGTAGCATCACGTGACTATAATTTTTTATTTCCACCCTGACCATAGCTTCTTCTCGCTCACGCACCTTGCCACTTTGCCAGTATCCATCGCTCACGCAAGATTGCTCAGGCAAGTCACTGTCACTACTGCAAGCTGCCGCCACTAGCTGGCCATCACTACTCCGCCAACATTTGCTGCTCCACTAGCTTCCGCGGTTGATACTTTGCTAATACAAGCAATAAACATAGTAGATTTATCCAAATACAGTGACAGTGTAACCTTAGTGACTAGGAGGTCATAACTCTTAGGCTATGTTTTGTCGAATGGAATACGTGGAAAGGATGAAAGGATAAAAAGTTATCTAGGTTCATTATATTTTTTATCCTTTTCACCATAGATTCCATTTAACAAAATATAGCCTTAATCAAAACTTACAACGAGGAGACATCAAGCTACTTGGCTAAAAGCTCTTTCCAACTGCACTTATGCGCAAGTAATAAATCCTAACTACTTGTTCGAGGGGACAAGGCATGTGGCTCAAAACTCTCATAGTCATAATTTGAATGATTATTAACTTAGCGTTAGAGATACAATGCTACGTCAATCGCTTAGACGTTCTTCAGGTTTATGGAAGATCAATAAGGACGCAAAAAACATAATGAAGCTTTAATTTGTCCTGACTTAACGGTCAAGCCAAATCTAAGCACTCAAACACCAACAACAAAATTGATTCACATCAATAATTTACTAGAAGTGGTTCACTAAGTTAACCTAAATTTTGTTCTAGTTTAGATCTAAATATTTTGATTCATTAGGTGCAAATCATAGATATCTACATTAGGTTTCTTAATATTTTTTGGTTAGAGTTTAAGCTTGACGATTTATTGGTAGCAAATTACTAACTTAACTTCTTGATACTTTCAACTTCTTTAATACTTGATCTCTCATTACTTTGTAAAACATTTAGTCTCCTAAAGCACTTGAGTGCTCAACTTTCCGACCGTTTGGCCTCCCATAGTTCGTGGCTTATTGATGTCTCCCAAGTGGTTGAAGAGGGAAGAAGGTTCCTTGCACAATAGAGACTCTGTTATCTATAACTAGCATGAAAGTTTACAAGTATACTCTTTGAAAAAATTATTTTACACATAGATCATATGTTCACTGTCTTTTTTAGTTTCTTATTTAATTCAGTTTATGTTTTTAATATATTATTTTTCTTTCAATAAATTCTTTGTCATGAGCAATGTATAAATAATTCATATTCAAAGGTAGCATAGCTTATTTTTAGCCCTTGTTCATCTTCTATTTTGTGAAAGTTCTTTATGTTAAATGTTGGCATTCATGTTGCTTAATGATTTGTGAATTTCTCCAATGGAAAGACCTTCCTCTCTAGTGTCACGCCCACGGTAATATTTTTTTAATCATTTCACCTGTGAGTCAACGCTTGACTCGAGTCCAACTGCGTCAACGCAGGTATCCTAACGGTCGAAACCGCCGGATTGGGCGCGACTGGCGGAGTCGATTCCCTGAATCAACTCCCAGCCCGATTGTGGACTCAATGTGGATCACTGTCGTTCCAACATGACCTGATCAAGACCCTCAATTTACCCATAACCGGTATCGCTGAACCGGACCGGGTTCACCCGAATCCAAACGGGACTCGCTCGTATCCGACCGTGTCGGACGAGGTCCACAACTGTTTTCGGGCACGTTCCTGTGCCGGAGAGAGTACCGAGGGAGTAGCCGGATGTTCCCTATCGGGGAGTCTGACTCACCCTCGTGTCCGTGGATCGACCCGACGATCACTGACAATCGTCTCTCGGCGTCGCACGCCGGTGACGGAAAAGCCAGCCGGACGAAAGCCGGCAAGGACGCGCACACACCGATAGTGGACGGACGAACCGTCCCTACCCACGTGCCGGAGCACGCCCCGCATGCGTACGCCAACTGGCCAAGGAGGCCGGCCGTCCACCCTCACGCGTAGGTGAGGTGGGGAAGAAGGAAGGAAAGGGGGTCGTCTCTGGCGACTGGCGGCGCCGGGAAAGCAAGCGGACGGTGGCTGGGGAACACAGGAGGACAGCAGCAGAAGCACTCGCGGACACGTCCGACCACTCGCACGAAGGGGAAGACGCAACGCAACGGACGGCAGTGGCCTTCTCCCGTGTCTCCAAAGAAGGCGACGTCCACCCGACTGTATCCCCTCGCAGGCGAAGGCAGCGTCGTCCACCTCGCAGAACACCAGGCAGAAGAGGAGAACTACCGCACGCAGGCGGGCCGGCAGCCAGGAGAGGGGCGGAAAGGGCTCGCCAGAGGAAGCTCGAAGGCCGGCCAACACACGCATGCAGCGTAGATCAACGGGAAAGAAGGGCGCCGCCGGGGAAGAAACGCGCCCCGGGACGGAGAGCAAGAAAGCGCCGGAGACGGCGAGAGGGTACCTCGGCGATCACTCAGGTCGCCGGCTCCTTCTTTCCGGTTAAGCTGATGCGGTCCCGCCTTCCGAGGCGATCTGGGCAACACCGGCGCCGGAGACGACGAACGGAGCGAGGAAGCCGATGCGGACGGCGGAAGAGACACAGGGGAGCTCGGCGCGTTCCGTCCACCCTCCCACACCACCGGAACACGAGCTCGAGCTTAGGCACAGTGATAGCTAGAGATCCGAACCCCGGCCGACGAGCGTACTAGAGAGAAGAGGGAGATGATTTTTTTCTTTTCCGCGTGAGGACGACGATGTCGTCGCAGGGACTACTCGTCCCGTTTTTTTCTTCTTCCGTTCTGCCCGAGTCAACTTACACATCCCATCACCCACTCCTCTCTACTGTGACGCGTCGCGTCGCGTCCTCGTCACGCCATCCGACGAAACAAAATCGGCGTGCGATTCGTTCGTTTGGGCGAAGCGGATTCGGATCCGGATTCGGGCGGGGCCCGATCCGATCCGTCCAATAGGTAAGAGTGAGGCTGGGCCAGGCTGTTGTTTGGGCAGCGCCCAAATTTGGCCCGCAGGCCTAACATTCTCCCCCTCCGGAGCGAGTCGCCGTCCTCGGCGACTCAAAGTAATGTCGGATCTCGCCTTCGAACTGCCGCAGTTCGGACACCTTATACCATGTAGCTTCTTCCAAGAGAGAACCTTCCCACCGAACAAGAAATTCTGTTCGAATTCTGTTCGTCGGTTCATCCTGTCATATCCCAAAACTCGGTGATCTAGGATCCTTCTGATCCTTTGGTCGAACTTCGTTCGAACTGTAGGATGTGCGCGAGGCGACTATGACCGAGTTGGATCCCTCAGATCCTCGTGAAAACCCTTTTTGGAAGCTCACATGGAATGTCGGACGCAGCTTCATCCCACGACGATGATTTACATATAGTTGCATTCGTCTCGTGGCTACCTCGAAGCTGTCTCTAGCCTCTTGGAGCGACCCCACTCGCTCATGCACTACACATAAAATTGCAAGACATCTCCTCTCGGAGGTCCTCATCGCAATATCAACCGAAGTTAGGGATTGACTCCCTATCACATCTAGAACGGGCCGTGCCCGACTTGGTCTGATCAACAGACTTTCGATATTCCTTATCGATCCCAACTGCTGCTTTTATCCTCGTAAGGAGATCTCCTTCCACTCTGGAGATCACAAAGCGAACTAAGGCGTTAAGCCTACTCAGTGCATCCGGCACTTCATTAGCCTTTTCTGGCTTGTGTTCCCACCGGGACTAGAATTCTACTAGGAATTCCTACCATTGAGCCAGTTTGGCCAACCATCTCTTCCGAGTGGTGAAATAGGTATTCACCACCTTATCCACTTTCGCCACGAAGGCGATACTCAGGAGGACTCTCATCCTCGGAAGCAGCGCGACACTGCAACCATTTCTTTTTCCATGCGCAGAGTATCTCCGCTCCTTTTCATTTTAACTTTTGACTATCGGAAGTTATAGGACGCCCATCCTGTATCAACACCTCGTCCACGTTTGATCCGAAGTATCGGATCTCGTTGGCGCAACCCTGCCAACTGCCGATTACGATATTTATATCGTATGATACCCCGAAGGTCTCGGGGTCTACTACACCGACCGACCTCACTCGGTCCTGTGCTGAGGATATTTTAAGTCCAACACTCTTACCCGTTCATCATCCTAGACGACTCATTTTGTGCGACTCAACTCGCACCCGTAATTTGCACTGAATTGTAGGAAGGGTCCTACAGCACCCGCGATCCAATCGGATAGCATATGTTCCCAGGAAACTCGTCCAACATCGTAACTTGGCCACGCCTAAGTCTCATCCTCTTCGAAGGCGTCCCATACCACCCCCGTCGAAGACTAACCTAGCTCGCCCCAATTACCATTTTGTCCCTGGGTCTCCTCCACTCTTACAGGTGTCCCTATATGCCGAGGAACCCCGGACTGTTTGCAAGGACTTTTCCTTGCTGTCCTCCCAAGCTTCCCCCACATAAGGCGTCCCTCATGCGAAGTTGGCTCGGTTGGACCAAGGAGAGAGATCCCTTTTGTTTTAGTTGGACCTCGTCCACCCTCCTTGTTCCCAAATAGCAATCTTAAAGTATGCTATCTCTTCCTCATATTGTCTCCGGAGAGATCCGCGATATAAGCCTGGGCTTGCTCCCCCTCAGGGATCCGAATAGATTGGGAATATGTCACCATATCCCAGAGGAAGTTCGCAACTTCCATGGGGCAACACACCCCTCCAACCTGTGGGTTATGGGTCCACTCCCACGACGTGCCCCGACCCGAATAACCGGAGCGCTCAAGTGGGTTATGAACCGAAATATGGGTCGTCGCACGACGGTCCCTTGGCCGGAATCAGCCATGGCCGATGCTATCAAAGCCGCCGTAGCGCGCTTCAGCATCGCAACCTCTACCCGAAATGCCTCTAGCTCCCTGGTGCGTCGAGTCACCCGAGCTACGAGACACTCGTTCGAGACGAGCCACTTGGAGACGCTCTCCACTATGACACAAGAATTCGAATCCCCATCTCTGACCATGTCCTCGAAGGACGATAGTCCGGGGTTCGCCGCAGATCGCATCTACATCCAATCAGTTAGATATAACAAAACACAAGTACGACGCTCGTACGAGTTGGAACGTGCAGAAACCTGCTCTGATACCAAGCTGTCACGCCCACATTTACGGTAATATTTTTTTAATCATTTCACCTGTGAGTCAACGCTTGACTCGAGTCCAACTGCGTCAACGCAGGTATCCTAACGGTCGAAACCGCCTGATTGGGCGCGACTGGCGGACCAGCCCGATTGTGGACTCAACGTGGATCACTGTCGTTCCAACATGACCTGATCAAGACCCTCAATTTACCCATAACCGGTATCGCTGAACCGGACCGGGTTCACTCGAATCCAAACGGGACTCGCTCGTATCCGACCGCGTCGGACGAGGTCCACAACTGTTTCCGGGCACGTTCCTGTGCCGGAGAGAGTACCGAGGGAGTAGCCGGATGTTCCCTATCGGGGAGTCGGACTCACCCTCGTGTCCGCGGATCGACCCAACGATCACTGACAATCGTCTCTCGGCGTCGCACGCCGGTGACGGAAAAGCCAGCCGGACGGAAGCCGGCAAGGACGCGCACACACCGATAGTGGACGGACGAACCGTCCCTACCCACGCGCCGGAGCACGCCCCGCGTGCGTACGCCAACTGGCCAAGGAGGCTAGCCGTCCACCCTCACGCGTAGGTGAGGTGGGGAAGAAGGAAGGAAAGGGGGTCGTCTCTGGCGACTGGCGGCGCCGGGAAAGCAAGCGGACGGTGGCTGGGGAACACAGGCGGACGGCAGCAGAAGCACTCGCGAACACGTCCGACCACTCGCACGAAGGGGAAGACGCAACGCAACGGACGGCAGCGGCCTTCTCCCGTGTCTCCAAAGAAGGCGACGTCCACCCGACTGTATCCCCTCGCAGGCGAAGGCAGCGGCGTCCACCTCGCAGAACACCAGGCAGAAGAGGAGAACTACTGCACGCAGGCGGGCCGGCAGCCAGGAGAGGGGCGGAAAGGACTCTCCAGAGGAAGCTCGAAGGCCGGCCAACACACGCATATAGCGTAGATCAACGGGAAAGAAGGGCGTCGCCGGGGAAGAAACGCGCCCTGGGACAGAGAGCAAGAAAGCGCCGGAGACGGCGAGAGGGTACCTCGGCGATCACTCAGGTCGCCGGCTCCTTCTTTCTGGTGAAGCTGATGCGGTCGCCGCCTTCCGAGGCGATCTGGGCAACACCGGCGCCGAAGACGACGAACGGAGCGAGGAAGCCGACGCGGACGGAGGAAGAGACACAGGGGAGCTCGGCGCGTTCCGTCCACCCTCCCACACCACCGGAACACGAGCTCGAGCTTAGGCACGGTGATAGCTAGAGATCCGAAGTCCGGCTGACGAGCATACCGGAGAGAAGAGGGAGATGATTTTTTTCTTTTCCGCGTGAGGACGACGATGTCGTCGCAGGGACTACTCGTCCCATTTTTTTCTTCTTCCGTTCTGCCCGAGTCAACTTACACATCCCATCGTGCACTCCTCTCTGCTGTGACGCGTCGCGTCGCGTCCTCGTCACGCCATCCGACAAAACGAAATCGGCGCGCGATTCGTTCGTTTGGGCGAAGCGAATTCGGATCCGGATTCGGGCGGGGCCCGATCCGATCAGTTCAATAGGTAAGAGTGAGGCTGGGCCAGGCTGTTGTTTGGGCCGCGCCCAAATTTGGCCCGCAGGCCTAACATCTAGTGTAGAAATAATCCAAATCCCTGATTTATGACAAATTAGAAAGTTGTTTCTAAGTAATTGAGCTTTCTCATGACATAAGTAATTAGGATTTCAATACCTACTTAGGGAGCTATATATATATATATATATATATATATATATATATATATATATATATATATATATATATATAAAGACATCTTCATGCATTAACTCAATGAGTTATGATAAATTCAATTATACATATATATTTTAAATATTTAATTTTTCACATCATCTCTAATTTTAACTATTAAATTATCTTAAATAAATGATTGGATTATGATCAGTTAAAATTTCTAGTGAAAAAATATATAATTCTATTTAATAAAATCTGAAAATTTTACTCTGAAATTAAAAATATTAATATGAACGATCAATCATTATAAAAAATAATTATTAAACTTGTAAAAATAGCAAGATTAAGGATCTCTTTCTCTTTTCTCTTTCACATATATATCATCTGTTTGTCCCTCTAATGCTCTATTGAAAAGAACAATGATCTAAAAGGTAAAGAGAGCTACAAATTCTTAAGCGCATAGAAAGGTCTGAGATATATAGAATGATCGATAGGTTGATGACAACATAGACTTGAGAATTAGTAGCTATTAGTTCATGAGCACTCCAGTGAGCCTTCTCCTTAAGCTTCAAAATTAATTTACTGCAAACAACTTGCACCATGAAATTAATTAATATTCTCTATCAAACTTCTCAAGTCATATCCTTCTTATAAAGTTTCTTCAAATTGCAAGCGATCCAAGGATGAGCTCGTGCTTAATTAAGGAGACCTTGAAACCTGTCAAGAATCAAGAAAGTATTACTTAAGCTGTTTTATTTGCTGATCCAAGGATCTATGGCTAGGGTTTTCTAGCACTGATCGATAGAGATATTCCTTGTACATAGAGCGAGAGAAGGAATTCAACTGTTGGCGACCTATAGTTTACTAATTAATGAGAAGCTAGAGAGAGAGAGAGAGAGAGAATTGATTCAAGAAAAGTAGCTCACCAAGAAGTAACTTTCTCCCATCTGCAAGCTCTGCATGAGAATTCCATGCTCGTTGACAGGTAGAATCTCCCCAGAAGAATGCACAAGCATCACAGCATTTAGACCAAACACAGCTCTCAAGTCAACAGGCCCCATTGGAACCTCCCAAGGAATCCCATCGATGAACACAGTCACAGTTCCTGCAATATATGTCCAAAAGATTCATTTGGTAGCTAAATCAACGCAGTCTCCAATTTTACTCAAAATAAACAAAGTTTTAATTCGCGTGAATGTGTATATGAGTCTAATTACGCTAGATCATTAGAAAACTTGAAGCAGCAATCACCTAGTTTTCGATATTGAGCTTTTTAAGTCGCCAGATTAAACAAACAGCATCAAGAAATCAGACAGAAAACTGTAGCAGAAGTTTTGTTTTCTATAATTTGTAGTCTCATCAAAATTAGATTAGTTTTCAGACAACAAAGACAAGAAGTTTTAAGTGACAATTGATGCCTTTACCTTTATGAACTATACGAAACTAAACTTTTAGGTCGATCGATCAGTAAAGTTACCATTCAGATGATCAGCAGACTCTAGTGGTAGAACAGAAGAAGCTAATTAAGTACGAGCAATCTATATCTCTCTAGCTAGTCACAATCAATCAATGCGCAAAGGATGAAAGGGAGTGCACAACAAAATAATGCGCATTTATATAAACATCTAATCTTGTCCGGTATCGAAACAACATGAGGAAAGCAGATAATATGATTGACGAGCAGTGTGATTGATTAGCCACGCACTAACCAGTAGGTAGGAAGTGCAACTGCGACACATGATCTTGAGAAGAGCACATGGACGGCGGAGGACTAGTCTGAGTGCTGTCCATTAATCCCATGCGGCGGGAGATGGAGAAGAGATCATCGCCGCCATCGTCGACGACCATGAATTTAGGCGCGGGATTGGAAAAAGAGGAGC